>CM048754.1:40465222-42865222 GCA_026315105.1 Locusta migratoria | reverse complement strand
AAACAGAACTTACTTTGTGGACATACCTCGTATATTCATTCTCACATATGTCTTTTTCAATGTTCACATAATGTTATTTACATTTAGTTATAATAAAATGAGACAGATGATTTTGTAATTACTCTCTAATTCGCTGTTGCCCTGAAACGGATTACTCCGAGTTATAAAACCAAAACTGTGAGATATATTGGAAATCAAGATGACGTCTGTGAAATGGAAGGAACAAGTGAATGTGGTTTTGACGTCACTTCACAGGTCGTCGTTCATTGGCTAATGTCACAGCGAATTTCATTGGAGGGAAAGAAATTTTTGCTTGGGATATAAGAACTACAGTTTGTAGAAAGTGTGTGTGATGTTTGTTGTGCCAAGGTTGGCTGCAATGTGAACTTCTGTTTGCTCTTCGACCATAGCTACTAAAAGACCGGACAAACAGCAGAACGGCTATACATATGGCGTGGTTCAAACATAGGACCACGTGACTGTTGGCAAACATTAGCCGTCTATAATAAACAAGTCCACAGTTTTCTGGAAATGCCATCATTTTGAAATTTAATGTTACTTCCCTTCATAAAAATCTCTGTGTAATTCTTGGCAATGCTGCACACTACCACATTACTGTTGTTAAAACAATGGTTTAGCTGTAGAGATGTTGGTACCATGAAAATGATGCCATGCCCAGCCTATCAGTATCTTGTTTGCTTGTGTTTCGAGAAAACACAGCTATAATAATTCTGCAGATTTTGACGTTTTTCTTTCTAGATAAAGAGCCAGTTTTGGAAGGAGGAAAAAATCACACCAACCAAGACATGTATGGAGAACCATAACAAACACAAAACTACGTTTAAAGTATCCAACTCTGAAAATTGAATAACAAGTTTCTGTATGTTGCAAATGCACTTTATTTTAAATAATTAGGAATTTTTGAACTATTTTCCCCTTTGTCTGTACAACTAATCAACACGAAAATTATTTTTTGGGAAGTAAAAAAAAAGTCATGCATTTAAGTGTTAAAGAACTTAAATGGCATGTTTAGAAGGCCTCCATGATTTATATGACGCGTTTTCGGCGTTTTCTCGACTTCTCACACCCCCTCTTCTCATGGTAAAATGCAGTGAGACTTGGTTACAACCTTTCCACTTCCCCCTCCTTACAATTTCACATTTGATTTTTCAAAATAAGTATTTTCACCGTAAATACATTACTCTGTCCTTGATTCCGTTATATTTATTTAAAAAAAATAATTTGCTGAATTAATTTTATTGAAGACTAATATGTGTGATTTTCCCATAACAGATATAAATAATATTTTGTAGTATCTAGCCACACTTTACAGATGAAATATGTTTTACGTAATTCAACCTAGTTTTCTCGGAAACAGCTCTGTGCACAGTTACAGAACAAGAAATTATAGTAACATCCATGTCTCCTATGCCAGAACATCAGCATATCAGAAAAGTGTCATTCACATAGGCACACAGCTATATAAACACCTACCTGGAAACATAAAGTCAATAAAAGACAGCATATAAAAGAATAAGCTGAGGTCAATTCTGATGGACCACAGTTTATACTCTGTGCTTGAAAACCTCTCTGATTAAAATAGAATTTTTAATGAAGAACTGTGACAAACATATATATTTAAATTTGTATTACTGTGTTAGTGTACTAATAATATCTGTGAATTTGCATTAATCCTATAACATTTAATTCTTATCTGTAAAATTAATTACCTGTGTTTCACCATATTCATTTACTAAGTGTGTTTCACTATGTATATATTCTTTTACTAAGTTTACCAGTGCTTAATCTTGAGTCAATCAGATTGTGTAAAACCTTTCACCATTTATTTCATTTATTACATATACCAGAACACAAGTCATAAATTGAACCATATTTTATGTTGGCCTAACTACACTTTTTTAGTTTTGATTTCATGTCAATCATATTGTATAAAAACTTTTGTAAATACCTCATGACAACATCGATTGCATGGATATGCTTAAAGATGAATAAATAAAATTAATAAATAAATTGTGAGCAAACTGACACTTGACTGGGGTCAGCTCAGCTTGGTGAATACGATTACTACACTGTCAATGTCAGCAATGTCTGTGAGCAAAACCTACCAAATTCCACGTCAAACTTGATTCAGAAACACACTGTGAAACGTGTTGGCAAATTTCTTTGTTTAACTTTGTCAAATTTGTTTAACTTGTTTTTCAATCTTTTTCTACTTTGTTTGTCAAACTCATTGGTCAAATTTGATGACAAACTTGTCAAATATGTTAGTCAATCTTGTTTATTTATTTATCTATTCATGTAATAGTCTGTGAACAACTGCTGTTGTATGAGGCATTGCCATTGAATACATATAAATTGTGATAGACAGAACTGACATGATAAAATTATTATAGCGTTTTTGACACAAGTATTTTTATAAAGGTATTGTAGCCTATATCTAGCGTTACAAAGTTTTAATCGCATTTGTATACACAACAGATAAGGTAGTTAAAAGTACGTAACAATGTAAAAGATCACCTATTTTTATCATTATTTAAAAATGTAATAACAAATTTAAATAAACCACAAATAAGGTTTTGACAGTACTGAACAAATATGTTGACGTAGTCACACTGTGTGTGACAATTCACCTTTTTTTCATTATCTAAAAATTCATCAACATTGTAAAATGCTTTTGACTTCAGCGAAGTCTCCACTACCCATTTAAATTTATTTTGAGGCATAGCTCTTGTAACAGAAGGTTGACAGTTGAGCAATACTTTCCCTTTATGTAAATATTATTCTGGACTTTACTTACACGAGTCCACGGAATATCTAGTAAGTTTTTGTGTCTAGTTCGGTACGAGTGTACGTCTGACCTACGTTCATACACGTCGACATTCTGTTTTGTATGAAGGAGAGCTTGTAATATGCACAGACAAGGGACAGAAAGTATTCTGTATCTGATGAAATATTGTCTGCATGAAGTTACTCAAGCCAAAAAACATCTAATGGCTTTTTTCTGCCAGAGAAAGAACTGTTTTGCACCAGCAGTTTCCCCACAGGAGTAACCATAGTGAAGGTGGGAATGAAAGAAGGCATAGTATGCCATAAGTAAGATCTCAGTGCTCACACAGGTCTTCAGTTGTAAAACTTGTACATAAAACGTGGTCGACATAGTAGGTTGTCCAACTTCATTATGGAACTTGGTCGCCAAACGTGGTCATCAAACTCGTTAGTGAAAATAGTTTGTTGCAAGTATTCCAGTAAACAAGAATGCAAGGTGTTCACTCATGTTATGGTTGCAGCAGCAAATAATCACATGACTTCACCAGCAAAACCTGAGGTGGATGCTTACATTTAATACACTGTCAATGTCAGCAATGACAGCAAAGGTTGTGACGTTACTACTGCATTGTCACATTGCTTTCTCAGTCAATAGCCACTCAATTTTCATTATGCTTGCACATTAAGTAATTTGAAATCTTTGTGAATTCAAGTAATGTTGAGCCCTGGGACATGTAGGCACTATTCTTCTGAGTTACAATTTAATTTTTCGATGTGGTATGACATGGAAGGGAAGATGGTACAGGTGTGTTGATTTTTATCATTCTACAATACAAGAGTTCATGTCACACGCTTTTCCTTTTCCTACCTCTGAGTGTTCAAAATGTTCAAATGTTTGTATAGTTTATGGGACTTAACTACGGGGTCATCAGTCCCTAAACTTACAAACTACTTATGAACTACTTACGAACTAGGACGGCACAAATATCCATGCCCGAGGGGGATTCGAACCCCCGACCGTAGTCCTCTGAGTGTGAGAATGGATGAGTGCAAGTAGTAACAGCTTACAGGTAGCCCAAGGTAAGGTTTGCACGTTTGTAGCAGTAGTATAAAGATCGTCTGCTTCTGTTGGCAAAGAGAGGTAGTTACATCTACATCTACATACATACTCCGCAATTCATCGTAAGGTGCGTGGCGGAGGTTACACTGTACCACTACTAGGCGTTTCCTTTCCTATTCCACTCCCAAATTGAACGACGAAAAAAAGAATGACTATATGCCTCCGTACGAGCCCTAATTTCTCTTATCTTGTCTGTGATCTTTACGCGAAATGTAAGTAGGCGGCAGCAAGATCGTACTACACTCAGCTTCAAATTCCGGCCCTCTAAATTTACTCAACAGAAATTCACGAAAAGAACGTCGTCTTTCTTCCAGCGATCCCCAATTGAGTTGCCGGAGCATTTCCGTGACACTCGCGCATTGGTCGAACCTACCGGTAACAAATCTAGCTGCTCGCCTCTGAACCGCCTCTATGTCTTCCTTCAAACCGATCTGCTGCGGGTCCCAAATACTTGAGCAATACTCAAGACGTGGTCGTACAAGCGTTTTATACGCGGTCTCCTTTACAGGTGAAGTACATCTTCCCAAAATTCTCCCAATAAACCGAAGTCGGCTGTCTGCCTTACTCACAACTGTCCTTACATGCTCATTCCATTTCATATCGCTCTGCAATGTTACGCCTAGATATTTGAACGACGCGACAGCATCAAGAAGCTCACTACTAATGCTGTATTCGAACATTATAGGATTGCTCTTTCTAATCATGCGCATCACCTTACATTTTTCTGCATTGAGAGATAGCTGCCATTCTAGCCAGTGGGAGGTTGAAAGATGTTCAGGTTGTGGGTGGCTGGTCGATATTGGACGGGTAGGGAGTGCGGAACCGAGCGAAGGAATTCGCCCTCTGGGGCCACCGCGTTTCGCCAATCAGAGCGCGAGCTGAGGGGAAAGACGGGACGTTGGCGGTTGGCGAGGGTGTAAGAGTCGTTGCCTGCCTACCACGAGGTCCAGACGCGTTTCTGAGGGTGCTGTTCAGCTTCGCGGTTAAGTGATAACAAATTGCGCAAAAATGCTATATTCCTAGGGAGAAATGTCGCGTGTATCAGAGGTAACCAAATTGCAACAACAGGAATTTTTGTCGATTGGCAAATTTCGCTAGGAATGGGGGGCGACGGACTTGCAACATTTCCGTTAGTCAAATTAGGTCATATTGCTGAAATTCTTTCAGTGGATAGCTACAGTGATAATTCATAGATCATCAAGAGCGTTTTCCAATGTATTTCTGTTTCATGTATAGTGTGTGGGAAAAAATTTTAAATTTTAAGAAATTCCTTTTGCTGGTGGACTTAGATTTCGGCGTGCCGTTGACCACACAATAGCACCTCCTAGAAATTAAGCGCTCACGCTCTTGTTGTTGCTATGATTTCATTCTAAATTAAATTCGCGTCAGTTTCATGTATGATTCACCAACGAACTTTACGTAGATTTTAAATGGGGTTTGTAACGGTTTTGGACTTAGTTTCTGGCGTGGCTGAGGCCACACAATGGACTGTGATAGATAACGGGGCCCAAAGCCTCTTCTATTACCTGCAACTGCTGTAGGATAAGAAATGCTTTAATTTTATGTGTATTTTTGTTAAGGAATTTCTTCAGGCTTCGCGATTTTTCTTGTACCATTGTGAACATAGTTTCAGAGTGAGCAGTAATTGTAATTCCACACTGTGCATGGGGCCTTCTGCCTCGCTTCAGTCAGTAAATATAAGAAGTGAAGTTTGTTTGTTGTAGCTTAGGAAATGCTTGTGCACTGCATGCTTAATTTTGTGTCACTGCCGTTTGTGGGAAGTAATATTTCCAGTGTGAAAGAAACCTGTCCTTCCCGTGCTTCTAAGTGTGGCAATGAACTCGCACAGAACAGTTAACAATGAGATCAAGACCTAATCTTTACTAAATATTTAATTAGTTGTCAAGAAGAGAGAATTGGTAGTGTGTTGATCAGCTATTCTAAGTAATGTTTAAATTGATAACCTGTTTTAGCTAAATAAATGTATACAGATGATAAATTTTGCTCATTTTTTTTTTTTTTTTACTGCTCTTAAGATTCCATTTTGGATGGGGAAAGTAAAAATCTACTTGCTCTGGAACTAAAATGCAATTAACCTTCCCTTCTTGTTAATTGGCCATACTGGTTCCAATGCTTCAATATTGTCAGATGCGTTATCCGTTGCTTTAAATTAATTAACAGTGGCTATATAGTTCGGTTTATTAATCAAGTGGTTGTTGTTGTGGTCTTCAGTCCGGAGACTGGTTTGATACAGCTCTCCACAATACCCTATCCTGAGCAAGGCTCTTCATCTCCTCATAAGAACGGCAACCTACATCTGTCTGAATCTGCTTACTGTATCCATATCTTGGTCTTCCTCTGCGATTTTTACCCCACACACTTCCCTCCAACGCTAAATTCACAATTCCTTGATGTCTAAGAATGTGTCCTACCAATCTATCCCTTCTTTTAGTCAAGGTATGCCAGAAATTTCTTTTCTCCCCAATTCTGTTCAGTACCTCCTCATTAGTTACGCGATCCACCCACCTAATCTTCAGCATTCTTCTGTAGCACCATATTTCAAAAGCCTCAATCCTCTTCCTGTCCGCACTGTTTATCGTCCATGTCTTACTCCCATACAAGGCAACACTCCATACAAATGCCTTCAGAAGGACTTCCTTAGGCTTAAATCAATATTCGATGTTAACAAATTTCTCTTTTTCAAGAACGCTTTTCTACCCATTGCCATTCTGCATTTTATATCCTCTTTACTGCGACCATCATTTGTTATTTTACTGTCCAAGTAACAAAACTCATATACCTCCTTTATTGCTTCGTTTCCCAATCTAATTCCTTCAGCATCAGCTGATTTTCTTACACTGCACTCCATTACCCTAGTTTTGCTCTTGTTAATGTTCATCTTATATGCACCTTTCAGCACACTGTCCATTCCGTTCAATTGCTCTTCCAGGTCCTTTGCTGTATCTGACAGAATTACTATGTCGTCGGCAAAACGCATTGTTTTTAATTGTTCACCCTGAACTTTAATTCCTTCTCCAAATTTCTCCTTGCTTTCCTTTATAGCTTGCTCAATGTACAAATTGAATAACAATGAAGAAAGACTACAACCCTGTCTTACTCCCCAAGTGGTTAATACCTATATTTTCGGAACCAATATGAGCAGTTAGACAAGATAAAGCCTACGTGTAAGCCAACCATTCCACAGTATTCTATTAATTTTTGGGGTTTCTGGGAGCCCGCTGTTTAGACAGCGTTGGTGTAGGCGTTCCAGGAGCAAGAAATAATCGAATGATATACTGCCAAAGTCAGCCAATGGTTCTGCAAAAGCAAGAAACAAAAGAAAATTTATTAAGGGGGAGGTTACACTTCTTGCAAGTCGACTTCATAATTCGTCATCTACGAATAAAATGACAGTATTCTTACATTAAATACGAAAAAAAGGCGGTTACACATCATATGACTTTTTCAAAATGACAAATTCGCTATCAGTGGAAGTTGTTTTTGTTTTAAGCATTTGGTGATACGATGACTTATATAAAAAAATCTGTCTCTGGCGTATTTTCTGTGCCTTCTTAAGTACGTTTGAATAAGTGAATGGAATATTTTTCGGTACTCAAGGTGGCAAACATGATGTAATATTATCACAGTCTGTATAAACGTAGGAGGCGCGTCCAGAAAGTAAGTTCCGTTTCAATTTATCTCCGCTGCAGCGCTGCGATTGCAGTTCCGCACATGCGCTGTAGACGATGTGTATCAAGGAGAAGAACGTGCGCCATTTGGAGATCGCTGTCAGTTACGTACGCTTTGTTGTGCTCGTTTGAAATGTCGGCGTCGATTGAAAATCCCGCCGCCTGTGAAATCAGGTCGGTGATTCGGTTTCTGTATGCGAGGAAAGTGAAAACGAGTGAAATTTATCGGCAAATTTGCAATGTTTACGGACCAAATGCGATGATTAATTCGATGGTGAGAAGATGGGTCCGACAGTTCAATGGCGGGCGTAGTGATGTGCACGATGAAGAACGTGTTTGACCATCCTCCGTACAGCCCTGACCTCGCTCCTAGCGACTGTTCTTACATCTCAAGTTTTTCCTTGGCGATCATCACTTCAGCAATGACGACGAGCTGAAAGAAACTGTTTCCAACTGGTTGAAGACACGGGCGGCAGATTTCTATGAAGAAGGTATACAAAACCTGATGCCACGCTATGACAAATGCCAGCAAAATTTCGGCAGTTATGTGGAAAAGTATTTTAAGAGTTGTAGAATTTTGTGCAATAAAAATTTCTTCTGTATCTGTGTACAATTTCATTTTATTACGAAACGGAACTTACTTTCTGGACGTGTCTCGTATTTAAAATCTGACATACAAGTACAACATTCATCTTACTTCCTACAGGAAAGAAAAAGGTGGTGAAATTCTGAAACTGCAACAACGAAAGTGAGTGAGCATTGCATGTAGTAAGGCGCAATTAAACTCTGCAGTTTATCGAATTAACTTATATAATACGGTAGGTTAGATGGTTTTAAAAAGTAATTTTTACGAAATTTCTTGGCAGATTAAAATTGTGTGCCGGAACCTCGCCTCCTACTTTGCAAACTTCACAGAAGTTCTCCTGCGAACCATGCAAGACTAGCACTCCTGGAAGAAAGGATATGGTGGTGACATGGCTTAGTCACAGCCTAAAGGATGTTTTCAGGCGAGGTACTGGCGGAAGTAAAGTTGTGAGGCGGCATCGTGAGTCGTGTCGGGATAGCTCAGTCGGTAGAGCGCTTGCCCGCGAAAGGCTAAGGTCCCAGGTTCGAGTCCCGGTTCCGGCACACAATTTTAATCTGCCAGGAAGTTTCATATCAGAGCACACTCCGCTGCAGATTGAAAGTTTCATTCTGGTAATTTTTACAAAATTTAATTCGTGGTTATTGGAAAACATAATTCTTTGGGTGGAGTAAGTTACTTAACAAAATGTGTGGAGCACGATGTTGTAAGAGCTGATACAAATGAAAGTACTACAGACAACGAAGGTGATCAGAAAAACGTAACGGAGAAATAATACGTAAAAATTGTGACTATAAAATTCAAAATTTAAGCAGAGAAAAAAATTTTGGACTTTAAATAAATATTGAAAACTAGATGACCCGGTGAACTTCGTATCACTTTACCTCTTAATATAAACAATATTAATTTAAATGATATGTATTTTAGATCCAGAGCTTTATAAAGGCATCATCAGATAGTCCAAGTATCGGCTCGATAGTTGGCGGAAAGAGTGGGCAAATCACGCACACATGTCCAGGATAATGTTCATGTCACATTCGTGGAAATTCATGGAGGGGTTTAAACAGTAAGAAAATATGGAAAAATTTAGAGGAAAATTTAGATTTAAAACTTGTAAAATAATGATATGGTTGTTGTGTTGGGTGCGTTCGGTAATATACTTTGAAAGTGTAAAGTTCGCTTTACACGAACCGAACCCGAATATGAACTGTCAAAGATAAAAATGAATTGCTGTTCGTTAATCTCGCTAAAACTCGAGAACGGCTGAACCGATTTGGCTATATGTCATTACATAAACCACTGAATCTATTGTGTTGAAATATGGTGTGCAGATAGCTTGGGCGCTGAAGTACCAGATAAGATAATTTAGAAAGTGTGTAATTCAAGATTTTTTGTTTCATTTGAAGTATATAAATCGAAATATCGAACAATAATTACTCTCTGGAATACCTATTTACTCTTTGACTTCGTAACTACTTTTCAGAAGTTATAATTAACTTTTAGAAATGCGTTGTCCCTTTTGTAAAAAGTAGATAGAACAGCAGAACATCAGAAGTACCTGTCAGTTTTCCACAATTTTCTAACCCAACTACTCCAAACTTCTACTTCACTCAAACCTTCCTCTCGCTTTGAACGTCGAATGTGCAAAATTTTATCGCAGTCAGATGAATGGTATTGATATTTCATAGAAGAATCTATTTTTATTTTTTCTGAATTTCCAGTTTTCCGGGAAAATTTTCCAAATTTTTATTTCATAAGAACGTTTCTCTTGCTTTGAACGTCAAATATGTAAAATTTTACCGCAATCAGACGAATGATATTGATATCCCATTGAAAAAAAGCTCTTTCAGTTACTCGCGAATTTTCAAATTTTCCAAAAATCAAAATGTTCAAATGTTTGTAAATCTATCGGACCAAACTGCGTGGTCATCAGTCCGTAGCTTACAAACTGCTTAAACCTAGGTAAACTAACCTAAGGACAACACACACACACCCATGCCCCAGGGAGGACTCGAACCTCCACGGCGAGCAACCGCGCGCTCCGCAGCGAGACGCTTTAGACCGCTCGGCTACTCCACCGCGGCGGGGTAACTTTCCCAAAATTTTAGTTCATAAGTGTTGAGTACATTTAGAAACACATTGAAAAAGCAACTTCGTTCGAATTTTGCGACTTTTCTTTTTAACTGTCCCTATTTTTTTACTAAAAACTTTTCCAAGACCACAATGAACAAAACAAAAAAGAATTACGCCTCTCCGTCGTGCGAATAGTCAGTTTTGCTCAAATTTTTCAATTTTCCGGTAGATTTTCCATAGATTCATGCAAAACTTGTCCTGTCAAGCCGTACTCAAGTGACGCTCTTACTACCATGTGGCAATTGATTTTTATTCATAGAAAAAAATCGTTTTCGGTTTTTCCTAAATGTTCCTGCTTTCCGGGCGACTTTTCCAAATATTCATTTGATGAGAACCTTCCTCTTGCTTTCAACATTAAATGTACAAAATTTTACCGCAATTGGACGAACGGTATTGATAGCTATTGGGAAAAAGCTGTTTCAGTTATTCCCGATTTTCCTCTTTTTCCGGACAACTTTTCCATATTTTATCACTGTTTAAACTTTCCTGGACTTGCAAGAATATTTCAAGACTAAAATTAGCCAAATCGGTTCATCCGTTCTCGAGTTTTAGCGTGACTAACGGAAAACAATTCAGTTTCATATATATAGATTAAGAATAAAATGTCACTCATGTTAGATATGTTGCTTTAAAAGTAAATGAGCAGACCAACTCTACTCGCCTAAATTTCTTTCCTAGTTACAGAATAACTGGCTCAATGAGTGACGTGATCTTAGTCCTCTTTCACATCCTCGAAATGTCCCGCATCGAGTATTGAAAAAGATAGCCGCCTTATGTATACTAGACTTGCGCATAATAGTTCGCAATCGCTTACTTTAGTTGGCGGCTCTACCGCGAACTAGTTCGTTCTTTTAGTTCGTCCGCTCCCAGTGACGGCTGAGCGGCGTGGTCTGCGCATGCAGGTGGAGGGAGAAGTTCCCCCACCTAGCTGCTTCATGCGCTTGCTGCTTGAGCCGCTAACGATATCAGGCAGACCAAAAGAAACAGTTTAAGTTTACAGTTATATCTATATCTTGGCATTATGGAGTTTATTAGTCACATACTGCAGAGTGCAGAATACTTCAAAACAAATTTTGTAGCACTGAACTACGTAATCTAGCAGGCAGACGCTCACCTCGAAATGGCTCTCATCAGCAGAAGGCAAACACGTGGTTTTTAATTCTGCTGCGCGCCCTCTCGCTATTGCCCGTCGGTCTTCGAAAAAGAATCCAACGAACTAAAGAAGCGAGACACGTTTGGCATAATAGTTCGCGACCGGTAACGCATGTTTTAGTTCGCGACCGATCGCGCATTTTTTAGTTCGTGACCGATCGGACGTATTTTAGTTCGCGACTGGTAGCTCTCCTTTTAGTTCGCAGCTCGGCCGCGAAGTAGGTCGCTCTTTTTAGTTCGTCCGCTCTTTTTGGCTTTTGCTACCGCTACTAAAAGAGCACTTTCTTTTGTTACAACAGCTTTTTTATATAATGACTAGCTGGAAACCCGGCGTTGCCCGGTTATTTATTTATTGCTGCCATTTTTCAGGTATATATTCATTTGTATAAGGGCCGTATGTCTGTAAAATCTCTCGGGAATACAGTTAGTAGTAAAAAAGTAATAGATTAAAACTTGGTGCATGATGGGGCGGTTTCCCAAGAACGTTACTGTTTATTTGCTCATATCTCATGAACTGGCTCATTCCACATGAAATGAGCCAAATTGTCAGTTTTTTAAAATCACAAAAGTAAAGGTTTAGGCATGTGAATGCACTAACAAAATATGAAATTTAATGATTTGATACTCATTTTTATTGTATCCAAGCTATTTAACTATGAATTGCCATCCCAAAGATTGTAGTTGAACAAACACTATGAAGACCATAAAACTTAGTTATATTGGCTGTACTGATTTGCTGTCTGTTAAGTCAGTTGCTGCAACAATGAATAACTTGTTACGTAACAACAGGCTTCCTTGATATCCTACACTGACTAATTTTTTCAGGTAAGCTTTCTTTTGATTTTAATTCTTTTTTTGAAATTGACAGCGATCACTGTCACACCCGTGACAATAAAATAAGATAAAGTTTGCTTATTGTCTGAACAAGTACTTCATAATTATTTATATTCTGGGAAAGTAAGGTTAAGGCAATATACTAACTCCCAAACCTATTAATTTCTGGGAGTGACTGTGTTTTATCCAGGAATGGCGTCACGGGTGTGACATAACATTTGTCACGGGTGTGACAAAATGCAGACATTTTTTAAAGCATGCCAGCTGAATGAAATGCCAGTGTTTTATATTTTTAACAATCAATTACTGTTCATGTGACATTAAACTGGTGAGATACAAAGTAAATACAGATCTACTGACATTAAAAATAAATGTCCAATTAATCTTGCATTCCCAGATAATGAGTTCTTCAACGGAAAGAATGAGAAAGATGAGTAAAATGCTATGTATGGGATACTTTAAAGGTTTCTTCTTGTGTAGTTGCAAGTGATTACCTTTCACATGACAAATTTGCAGTTTGGTGCATTCTTGAAAAAATAATGGCAAATTTGAAACAACAAAATGCAAATTTAGAAAAAAATTTGCATGTTTTCTGACAACTGCACTGCACAGTTTAAAAATAAATTTACGTTGTCATATCTCTGCTATACCAAGTCATATTTGGGAGTTGAATTTGAGTGGAACTTCTTTGCTGCTTCACACGGCAAAGGTGCTGTTGATGGGATAGGGGGGACTGTGAAGAGAACTGTATGGAGAGGAATCAGAAGTCGTCAAGTGGTGGTGAATAATGCAACGGAATTTTGTGATTACGCTTGTGATAAATTGAATGAAATTCATGCTCTCTTTGTTTCAAGCAGTGATGTGGAAAAGACAAAGGAAAGAAAGCCAAGGTTTTGGGAGAATGTCATTCCAATTGCTAAAGTACATTCTAAACATTACTTTAAAAACTATGACAGTCACCACAGTTTAGCAGCAGAAACATCTGGCAGTGAAATGACAAGATATCAAGTCTTTCGGGAGATCCCTAAATGAAGAAAACAGCTGAAATTTTCTAATGTTTATTCAGGTTCTGAAGAATCTAATGCTGAAGACATACAAACAACATCAGAAAATAAAATAAATTCAACCATAAATCTCACAGAAATTAAAGCAGGAACGTTCTAAACATAGAGCTTCAAAGTGAGAAGAGAAATGGACAGAATTTTGTTGTTGTTTGTCAATCAGACTGTGTGACCAATGAAATGGTCATGTTTTTAAAGCCATGCGAGAAAGGAAAGAAACTTTTGTGCTAATGAAAATGACATTTCAGTTGTTTCTTTACAAAAGAATGTTGTTAAAGTCCTGAATCCTCCTGCAATTCAAATTAGTGATGGGAACAATCGAATGAAAACAATCGATTCATTCGGTTGTTGGAAAAAAATCGATCATTCGGTGGTAGTTTCTCGTATCGGTTGAATTATTCATTCATTCTTCTGAGTGAAACCAGTCGGTGGGACCAACCGAATGAAACAACCGATTCAGTCGGTTGGACTATTCATTCGTACTTTTGAGTCAAACCAGTCGGTGGGATCAACCGAATGAAAAAAATCGACGCAGTCGGTTGGCCTACTCATTCCTTCTTTTGAGTGAATTCAGTCGGTCGGAGCAACCGAATAAAACCTATACAGTCGGTTGGACCACTCATTCCTTTTCTTTTGAGTTAAATCAGTCGATGGGACCAGCCGAATGAAAAAATTGACACAGTACGTTGGTCTCTTCATTCGTTCTTTTGAGTGAAACTAGTCAGTGGGAGCAACCGAATGAAAGAGTCAGTCGGTCGTAGTTTTACTATGATGGATTAATATTCGTTTATTTTTTCGAATGAAAGTAGTCTGTGGGAACAACCGAATGAAAACATGCGATACTTTTGCAGTTTTGTACATTGACTGAACTACTCGTTCCTTCTTTTCAAGTGAAAACAGGCAGTAAGTTTTGTCATATCGCTGTAGCAGACCTGCAATCACTTTAATTGCCCACCCCAGACTTCAAAAACGCCGATCATCTGGGCTCGATCAGATTACTTTCGCACACACCCACAATCTGTAGAATATAAGTGGCCGATGACCACGAAGGTCCGCGGGCAGCGGGGACACGAGAGGGGGTGCTGCCTCGCTTGCGTTTTCACTGCTGGCAGCGCCAGAAGGCGCGCGCCAAACTCCGCACAACACTGTCTGGCCATGGGGGCGGGGCGTGCCATCACGCATTGTTGTCGGTTTCTTACTGTCTCAATAAAGAAGCGTGGAAACTACAGTGTGTTCCAAAATGATCGCTACAAGTTTAATCTCGCATACTGTACCTCCGAAGTGGGAATAGGTAGAAACGTGCGGTTTGCGGCTTCTTGTTCATATATATCTAAGGCTCTAGCAGGACAGGGTTAAGTATGTTAACTTTGAGCATATTTTCTAGATACAAATTCGAAGATCACTAAAACATTAGGTATTGTAAAAAAAGAAGCCTTCATTAAAGTATTTTGTATAAAATATTTTTGTTATTCCATCTAATTTGAAGGAGTACGAGAATACATACAACATTTATCAGTGTCGTAAATTTTCTTCAGCGTGTCTGTATTCGTCAACAGTATATGAAAACATTTATCTCAAGTTTCATAATTATTCACTCTTATCACGCCGCGGTGGAGTAGCCGAGCGTTCTAAGGCACCTCGCCTCGGATCGCGCGGTTGCTCACTGTCGGAGTTCGAGTCCTCCCTGGGGCATGGGTGTGTGTTTTGTCCTTAGGTTAGTTTACCTAGGTTTAAGTAATTTGTAAGTTACGGACTGATGACCACGCAGTTTGATCCGATAGATTTACAAACATTTGACCCATTTGAACTGTTGTCACAGATATTTCTGTGGTTATCGGTGAAACGGTATGGAGATTTATTCCATCCCTCCGCCATATACCATACAAAATCTTAGATGAACAGTGAACTGCCACTTGTTTTGAAAGTGAAGTGTGCAAAATTTCATCAAGATCGGAATAAAACTCTATATTGGCGTCTTCTGTCATGCATCGAACTAAAGTAGATGTAGACGGTGACCACTCTCTTTCTTTGAAGGTGAAGAGTGAAATATATCATTAAAATTCGAATACAAACGGAATTTGTCGAAGTTAGTAGGTAAAGTACCCTCCGCCATCCACCTACGAAATTTATTGTACACAGTTACCTTCGTCTTGTTTTAAAGGTCAAATGTGCAAAATTTCATCAAGATCGGAGCCAAATAGTGGTTTATGTCGAAGTCAGTATGTAAAGTACCCTCCGCCATGCACGACTGAAATTTGATGTAGACAGTGACTTTCCTCTTGCTTTGAAGGTCAAGTGTGCAAAATTTCATCAAGATTGGAAGAAAACTGTAGATTTGCATGCAATAGAAACACACACACGGACACACTGCTATATTTATAAGATTTGTCTCTAAGAAAGTTTCATGCTGAATCACGGTTCATTTATACCCCAAAAGACTGAAGGAGTAAGCAAATAAAGGCACACAAAGTTGGTGAATTAATAAAAACATCCATATAACTGCAGATACGACAGAGACTTTTTCCAGTCGGTTGTACCGCATCAAGTGAAACCACTCAGTGCCGAGAACATTCATGTAAAGGACAGAGACTTGTTTCATTCGGTGCTCGCGCATCGACTGAAACCACTCAAACCCACTGAATGAGTGAAAACATTCATATAGCGGCTGCAACCGACAGAGACTGGTTTCATTCGACTGTTTCGCATCGACTGAAACCACTCAACCCGCCAGTGAGTGAAAACATTCATACGGCCAAAGAGACTGTTTTCATTCGGTTGTTTCATTCGACTGAAAAAACCGACTGAACGAAATAACAACCGATTGACCAATCGGTTGTTGAAAACAGTCGGTTGTCCCATCACTAATTCAAATGAAAGGAAATAGAGTTTACTATTATTTTTGTGAGAAAGTTATTTAAATGTGTATGTCAGTGTATATTTGTTTATGTTGTTAAGTATTCAATCCTTTATTTGTTTCAACATACATTACTTTAAATTCTCCATATTGTGCAATATGCTGAAGTTTAGGTTATTTCATTGAAACATCAGTTGTTTATAAAATTTATATTAAAGATTTGAGTTTTTGTTAATTTAACACAAACACCACTTTAATTAAGCATTGTGCTTTTTTTGTACGGCCAAAAACTTGGTTTTAATCAATTATTACCTTTAATTCTCTGAAATGTTGCGAGATATTTGTACATGTCACACCCGTGACAAAATTATGTCACACCCGTGACAGCAAAAATTATGCTGGTATTATGAAAATAATTTAATGTTCTTTCTGACACTTTCATGGCTAATAAAGTGAGTTTTCAGCATTAGACAGTTATTAATTGGTTTACACACAATCATATAATTCACAGATTTTTCCCTGTAAAGGTCAAAGTGTAAGGTTGTACTTCTGAATTTTGTCACACCTGTGACGCATGGATTTTGGTTAATAATATAGGTTTTATTCTATATATATATATATATATATTCAGATTGAATAATACAATTAATTTCCTTTTAAATGATATATACTGAAAGAGGAATTTTTGATGTGGGATATTTTAAAATTATTTTACTGCTGATCTCAACGTGTCTATTTTTCACACCCGTGACGATGGAATCAGCCAACTACGTGTCGGAATTTGATACAATTTAGAAGCTACATTCAGCTATATATTTGTATACTGTCTGTAACATTTCCTGTCGCTACAATTTGTATTGTTCAAGTTATAAATTGTAACGTCATACCGAGAGCCGTAGTTTTACTCCATAAACAGCGGAAAAGTAGTAAGCGAGAAACTTTTTTTCCTTTCATCATTTTACTATGGTTTCCAGCGAGAAAATGTCTCGCCGCATTATATGGCATTTTTTGCGATTTCTATTGGTTCTGACGTAATATCTTCTGAACCATGTGTCGTATGTGACTCTTAACCATGCAGCAATTGTTACATCACGGTAAGCAATGTGTGTACCAAATTTGGTTGAAAGCGGTCCAATGGTTTAGGAGAAAATGAGCAGCATTGTCGCAAAATGCAGTAGTTTTTCGCGCATCTCATTGTTTATGACGTCATATCTCGTGAACTATATATCGTACGTGATTCTTACACTTACGGCGACCGTCCAAAGGGATTGAAGCTTACGTGTAAAACATTTCATAAAGATTGGATATATTAGACGTATATTGGATATATTAGACGTATAATTTCTCGCATACAATGTTTCTTTACTTCTTTACACTATGGAATGAGGGTTATATTTATACACTGCTGAATACCTTAGAAACGAAAATTTGTGGCAGTGAACTATGAAACTACAGCTGAGCTGCATCTCAGCTCGAAATGACGGCAACTGGCAGAAGGAAATCACGCGATTCTGCGCGGTCTCGCGTCCTCTTGCTGTTCCCCGTCAGTCTTCGGGAAAGGAGCGGACAAACTAAGAGGTTCTGCGGCATTGGCCCCCTACTTAGCTTGAATTTATCACGAATCTTTAATTCAGCGCAAAGCTCCTAGTGATTGGAAAAAAGGTGACTCCCGTTTATAAGAAAGGAAAGAGAACTGACCCACACAATTACAGGCCAATATCGTTGACATCAGTTTCATGTAGTTTCAGCACGGGTTTAGGAAATATCGTTCATGTGAAACTCTGCTTGCCCTTTTCTCACATGACATCTTGCGAGCCATGGATGAAGGGCAACAGGCGAATTGTGTTTTTCTCGACTTCAAAAAGGCGTTGGACGCGGTGCCACACTGTAAACTGCTAACGAAGATACGAGCTTATGGAATAGGTTCACAGATTTGCAACTGGCTGGAAGACTTCCTAAGTAATAGAACGCAGTACGTTGTTCTCGCCGGCGAGTGTTCATCAGAGACGAGTGTATCGTCAGGCGTGCCCCAGGGGAGTGTGATAGGACCGCTATTATTTTCTATCTATATAAATGATATGATGGACAGAGTAACTTGTAATTTGCGGCTGTTTGCTGATGATGCTGTGGTTTATGGGAGGGTATCGTCTTTAACTGACTATAATGGCACACAGAATGACTTAGACAAAATTTCTAGTTGGTGCGAAGAATGACAGCTAGCTCTCAATGTAGAAAACTGTAAGGTGATGCGCATGAGTAGGAAAAAGAAACCCATAATGTTCGAATACAGAATTAGTAGTGAGCTTCTTGATGCTGTCGCGTCGTTCAAATATCTAGGAGTAACATTGCAGAGCGATATGAAATGGAACGAACATGTAAGGACAGTTGTGAGTAAGGCGGACATAGGTTTATTGGGAGAATTTTGGGAAGATGTACTTCACCTTTAAAGGAGACCGCGTATAAAACGCTTGTACGACCACGTCTTGAGTGTTGCTCAAGTGTTTGGGACCCGCAGGAGATCAGTTTGAAGGAAGACATAGAGGCAGTTCAGAGGCGAGCAGCTAGTTTTGTTACTGGTAGGTTCGACCAATGCGCGAGTGTCACGGAAATGCTCCGGCAACTCAATTGGGGATCGCTGGAGGAAAGACGACGTTCTTTTCGAGAAATTCTGTTGAGGAAATTTAGAGGGCCGGAATTCGAAGCTGAGTGTAGTACGATCTTGCTGCCGCCTAGTTCCGTTTCGCGTGGTGACCACAAAGACGAGGGAAATTAGGGCTCGTGCGGAGGCATATAAGCATTCTTTTTTTTTTCCTCGTTCTATTTGGGAGTGGAATAGGAAAGGAAATTGCTAGTAGTGGTAACAGTGTGCTCTCCGCCACGCACCTTACGGTGAATTGCGGAATATGTATGTAGATGTAGAGGTGAGGGATCTGCGAACTAGTTGGCGTAGTTCGCCTGTGGGAGCGCTCTTCCGAACTAGTTCGTTCGCGAACTATATATAGCAGTTGCACTGAATGTGCGTTTTCGGGGGAGAGGGGGGGGGATGACTAGTCGACTATGACGGTCCCCGCCTTGCGTAGAGCACGGTGAGTGGTTTCACAAATCTCGCTTATACCTGGAGGCGGCACACGCTGATAACGCCTTTGTGGGGCGCTCCAGGCTACGTCGTGAACAATGGTCGCGCAGCCTCGCCGCTGATCCTGGAGATACGAGGCGTGCCGTGCTTAGCCCTGCCTGTGTGCGCGCTAGCCTCGCCAAAGAGCCGACTCACACAAGACGACACTTCGTCTCGTTTCCTGACAGCCGGCGTTGCCTTCCGCCACTGCCTGGCTACTGTGGCTTCCTCCGAAATAAACAAAATAAATCTATACTGTACTTCAACTGAAATTTACTGAGTTCTGACAGAATGTCTTAACTTTGACATTCTTTTTACTGCGATGTTGTTGTTTGTTTGTATAGTCTATGGGACTTAACTGCGTGGTCATCAGTCCCTAAACTTACAAACTACTTATGAACTACTTACGAACTAGGACGTCACAAATATCCATGCCCGCGGGGGGATTCGAACCCCCGACCGCAGTGGCCGTGCAAACCGTGACTGGAGCGCCTCAGTTCCCTCGGCCACCGCGGCATGCGATGTTGTTGTTGTTGTGGTATTCAAATGTTTGTACAGCTAATGGGACTTAACTACGGGGTCATCAGTCCCTAAACTTACAAACTACTCATGAACTAGCTAATCCTAAGGATGGCACAAATATCCATGCCCGAGGGGGGATTCGAACCCCCGACCGTAGTGGCCGTGCAGACCGTGACTGGAGCGCCTCAGTCCCCTCGGCCACCGCGGCCGGCTGTTGTGGTATTCAGTCCGCAGACTGGTTTGATGCTATAATGACGCGGTTTCCTTTCCCCCATATTATCAGAGAAAATTTTGTATTTTTATATTATTCCGGCGTGTTAAAATAATTATCTATGAAAGTCAGAGAAAGAAAATTTAAGAACAACACTTTCAATTTATTTATTTATTTTTTATTTATGTATTTATTTTTTAAGAAAGAAGACACTCTCGCCTTGTACATCGTAGCGGTAGCATCTTGCAGGCGAGAGCTGTACTTTATCATTTTATATGGCCGATTTTATATGGATTTTCTATATTCAGGTAAATATATGTGTTGTGCGCTGATCTTACTTTTATTAATAAACCACACCTCTCGCTTAAATGCGTACTTATGAATTTTTATTATTAATTTTGCCTTATCGTCCCTCCGCCCATAATTCTTTTTTCAGCCTTGTTGAATCACCGCAACAATGGATGGCACAGTTTTTAGTTAATATTGAATGGTGATATTTCGTGTAGCCTGCCACTCTTGTTTCAAAAAATTTATTCCATACTTTTATCATTTACCGGCAATAGAATCTGCATTCGATTTTCTTGTAAATTTTTAGAAGTCCGTTGTGTTTGACTTACGTAATGTTCCTAACCGCATTTTATCATGTCACTTATCTTACTTCACGGTCTGCTACACGAGTCGTAGTTTGATATTGACGAACTGCCATCCACTGTTCGGCGAGTGACTATCATATTATGAAAATTTCATTTACAGAGAAAATTCATCCACCGATGGATCTCTTGTTAAAGGTAACCGCTCGTTGATTCGTTTTGTAATGTTCTGCCTTCAAAACACTCCACCGTTAATTAGCTTGCCATTTTATTTAGATGCGTGTAATAATTTTTCCAAATTTTCTTTTTTCCGAAATTTACTGATTGGGATCTTTCATAGCTTCTAACCACAAACCTCTTCCTTCTCTAAATTTGTTAATCTCAAAAATTAATAACTAGGCTGGAACCTTATAATGTAGCTCTCCACCCTACTCTATCCTGAGCAAGCCTCTTCGTCTCCTCATAAGAACGACAACCTACATCCTTCTGAATCTGCTAACTGTATTCGTCCATCGGTCACCCTCTACCATTTTTTCCCCACACACTTCCTTCTATTGCGAAGTTGACAATTCCTTGATGTCTCAGAATGTGTCCCACCAACCTATCCCTTCTATTAGTCAGGATATGTCAGAAACTCCATTTCTCCGCAGTTCTGTTGAGCACTTCTTCATTACGTGATCTACATATCTAATCTTCATCATTCGTCTGTAGCACCACATTTAGAAAGCTTCTATTATCTTCTTGTCCACGTTTCACTCCCATACAGTGCTACACTTCAGACAAATGTTTCCCGAAGGGACTAACTCATATTTAAACTAATAAGGATGTCAACAAATTTCGCTTCTTCAAAAACACTTTTATTCCCATCGCCATCTACCACCATGAACCACAGACATTGCCGAGGTGGGGTGGCTTGCGTGCCTCAACGAAGCAGATAGCCGTACCGTAGGTGCAACCACAGCGGAGGGGTATCTGTGGAGAGGCCAGACAAACGTGTGGTTCCTGAAGAGGGGCAGCAGCCTTTTCAGTAGTTAAAGGGCCAACAGTCTGGATGATTGACTGAGCTGGCCTTGTAACATCAGCTAATGTGGCTTTGCCATGCAGTTACTGCGAACGGCTGAAAGCAAGGGGAAACTACAGTCGTTACTTTTCCCAAGGACATGCAGCTCTACAGTATGAATATATGATGATGGCGTGTTCTTGAGTAAAATATTCCGGAGGTAAAATAGGCCCCCATTCGGATCTCCGGGCGGGGACTACTCAGGAGGATGTAGTCATCAAGAAAAACAAAACAGGCATTCTACGGGGCAGATATGGTAGGGATTAGTGAGGTTTGGTGGCAGGATGAACAGGATTTCTGGTCAGGTGAATACAGGGTTAGCAATACAAAATCAGTTTGTGGCAACGCAGGAGTAGGTCAGATAATGAATAAGAAAATAGGAATGTGGGTACGTTACTATGAACAGCATAGTGAACGCATTATCGTAGTAAAGATAGACACGAAGCCAACACCGACCACAGTAGTGCAAGTTTATATGCCAACTAGCACGGCCGATGATGAGGATATCGAAAAAATATATGAGGATATAAAGGAAATCATTCAGAAAGTTAAGGGAGACGAAAACTTGATTATGATAGGGGACTGGAACTCGGTAGTAGGAAAGGGAAGAGAAGGAAATGTAGTAGGTGAATATGGACTGGAAAAAAGGAATAAAAGAGGAGATCGCTTTGTAGAATTTTGCGCAGAGTACAATTTAATGATCACCAACACTTGGTTCAAACATCATGAAAGAAGGCTGTATACGTGGAAGAGACCAGGAGACACTGGATGGTACCAGATTGACTTTATAATGGTAAGCAATAGAGTTAGAAACCAGGTTCTAAACTGTAAGACATATCCAGGGGCAGATATAGACTCTGAACATAACTTATTAGTTATGAACTGCAGAGACTATAGAAAGGTAGAAAGGTTAGGAGATAGAACCTGGACAAACTGAAGGAACCAGAGTGGTGGAGGGATTCAGAGGCAGCATTAGCCAAGGATTGGCTGAAATGGGGGAAAGTAATACAGTAGAAGAAGAATGGGTAGCTCTGAGAGATAGGGTAGTGAAGGCTGCAGAGGACCATATAGGCAGAAGGACAAGGCCTAATAGAAATTTCTGGATAACACAGGATATGCTGAACTTAATGGATGAGAGGAGAAAATATAAAAATTCAGCAAGTGAAACAGGAAAAAGGGAGTACAGGCGTCTGAAAAATGAGATTGACAGGAAGTGCAGATTGTCTAAGCAGGAGTGGCTAGAGGACAAATGCAATACCGTAGAAGAATGCATAACTAGGGGAAAGATACATCCGCCTACAGGAAAATAAAAGAGATATTTGGAGACAAGAAAAGCAGCTGTATGAATATCAAGAGTTCAGACGGAAAACCAGAATTAAGCAAAGAGGCGAAAGCTGAACTGTGGAAGGAATATATAGAGGGTCCATACAAAGGAAATAAACTTGAATGGTGTATTCTAGAAATGGAAGACGAAGTGGAGGAAGATGATATAGGAGATACGATACTGCGTGAAGAATTTGACAGAGCGTTGAAGGACTTGAGTGGAAACAAGGCCCCTGGAGTAGATGACATTCCGTCTGAACTGCTGATATTGTTAGGAGAGCCAGTCATGAAAAATTGTTCCACCTGGTACGCAAGATGTATGATACAGGGGACATACCCTCAGACTTCAAGAAGAATATCATAATTCCAATTCCAAAGAAAGCAAGTGCAGACAAGTGTGAAAATTACAGAACTATCAGTTTAATAAGTCATAGTTGCAAAATACTAACACGAATTATTTACAGACGAATGGAAAAACTTGTGAAGTTCGACCTCGGGGAAGATCAGTTTGTATTTAGGAGAAACGTAGGAACACGGGAGGTAATATTGACATTACGACTTATCTTAGAACATAGGTTAAGGAAAGGAAAACCTACGTTTTTAGCGTTTGTCGATTTGGAGAAAGCTTTTGACAATGTTGACTGGAATACACTCTTCCAAATTCTGAAGGTAGTAGGGGTAAAATATAGGGAGTGAAGAGTTATATTCAACCTGTACAAAAACCAGACAGCGGTTATTAGAGTCGAAAGGCAAGAAAGGGACGCAGAGGGTGGGAAGGGTGTAAGACAGGGTTGTAGCCTTTCCCCAATGTTGTTCAATCTGTACATTGAGCAAGCAGTGAAGGAATGGAAGGAGAAATTTGGAGAGGGTATTAAAGTGCAGGGAGAAGAAGTAAAAACATTGCTGTTTGCCAATGATATAGTAATTTTGTCAGAGACCGCGAAGGATCTGGAAGATCAATTGAATGGAATGGACACCCTGTACATGGTTTGATGCAGCTCTCGACGCTACACTATCCCGGGGGAGGGCCCCTGCATCTGCTCGTAAGGCCGGCCTACGCCCCTCGTCCTGAGCTACAGATGCCGAGTCACGGTGCCTGGCCCGGCCCGTGTCGCCGTAAGCAGAAACAATAAAGCGTGTCCTTGCGGGAGAACGGCGGCCAGGATTTGCGGTCCGCCCGTCTGTTTATCTGTCAGGAGGGAGAGTGATAAGCAGGCGCTCTGCAGACGTAGACGCAACAGGCGCGCCGCAGTCCGCCGCCGACCGTGGACCAGCGCTAGGCACCAGCATGCTCGCCGGTGAGTACCCCAGCCGCCAGCGGTTCACCGAAGGACCGCTTACTAGGCCAGTCGCCAGGTATGTTTCAACATCACTTTCGGAAGCCAGCTAAAGAACGAGCATTTACGGTCAGGAAACATGTTTTGTGACCTACGATCAACCACTGTACCTGAAAGCCCGAGACATTGTGGAGAGCCACCAGCACCCTCAGTTCGTCAACACAGTGGTGAGGCTTGGAGGTTTCCACCACCTCATGTCATTCATGGGGGCCGTCGGAGCCATAATAGCAGGAAGTGGACTCAAGGAACTTCTCCAATATTTTCTGAAAACATCATCATCATCATCATCATTAGAGACTGATTATGCCTTTCAGTGGTCAGTCTGGAGCATAGTACCTCTAATAAAACTCCTTCATGATCCCCTATTCAATGCTAACATTGATGCCTCGTCTGATGTTATGCCTTTTACTTCAAAATCATTCTGCACAGAATCTAAGTATTTTCTTCTTGGTCCACCTCGACTCCTCTTACCCTCCGCTGCCGAGTTCATGAGTCTCTTAGATAACCTTGCTTGCTTGCTTGCATGCGTCTAACATGACCCCACTATCTCAGTCTAATCGCTCTAACTGCTAAATGTACGGCGTTCATTCCCAGTTTTGCTTTGATTTCCTCATTATGGACACCCTCCTGCCATTGCTCCCATCTATTAGTACCTGCAATCATTCTTGCTACTTTCATATCTGTAACCTGTACCTTATGAATAATGTAATCTGTATCCACCCAACTTTAACTTTCATACAACAAAGTTGATCGAAAGATATATCGGTGCACTGCTAACTTGGTACTTACTTCCTTCTTGCTGAAGAGAGTAGATCTTAGCTGAGCACTCACTGCACTTTGCTGCACCTCGATTCCAGTTCTTTCGCTATGTTGCCATCTTATGAGAAAATACATCCCAGGTACTTGCCCCACCTGTTCTAACTTTGTTCCTCCTATCTGACACTCAATCTGTTTGCATCTCTTTCCCACAAACATTACTTTCAAAAAATTAATTAGTAACAGTGTCTGAAACCCTTGCAGGGAAAAAATAATTTTAGGTACTGGCGGGTTCCGAACCACTTACCTTCAGCGTCACAGTCCAATACATTGCCCACTACACTACAGCTAGCAGTTAGGAATTGCGTTCCTTAATCTCATACTATAGATGGCCGTTGTTAACTGATGCTAATATGCCATTTGTAGACACTAGATTATCATTTATCGTACGAAGAACGACGTCTTTTTGTTAATTCTTCAGTGCGCCATTGCTTTGAAATGACAATGTGTAAGTTACAATAAGAAAATCATCAAATACGCAACGCAAGATGGCGTATGCCAGAGACAGTTCTGGGCGAGGAATGTCACGTGACATCTGCGAACGGCTGGTTTTCGTTAATTCAGTGGAGGGTGTCAAAACTTGGTTATTTTTTTAAATATCTCTCAAACGATAAGAGATATGAAAAAAAACATAAGAGAACAAATCTGTAGAGAATCTTCTCCTCTACAAATTCGGTTATTCAATTTAAGCGTCAGATGAACGGTTTATATTCCATTAAAATTACATTAACACGCCTTTTTTTTTTTTCTTTTTTTTTGTATTACTAACGTATTTCTTGTCCGAAATATTTGAAAAAGCGAGGTTCTGGTCTCTGGTAGCCAACAATTATGTCTGTAAAATTTGGTGCCGATCGGTTGACCATTTCGACCTAAAGAGTGGGAACACGTTACAGCCAGACAGACATCGTCAAATCGCCGTAATTTTTGCAAATATCTCTGCAACGATACGAGATATGAAAAAAAACATAACAGAGCAAAGTTGTAGAGAATCTTCTCCTCTACCAATTACGTTATTCAATTTTCGTGTTAGGTGAATGGTTAAGCCGTTATATTTATTTAAATTTCGAGCTGTCAAAAGACGATCACAAAGGCCCACTTTTAGTGTTATTACCGTAACCTGAAGTGGGCCAAAAAATAATTGCGTGTTCTTCTACTACTTAATAATCAAATTAGTTTTCCACACATCAATATGTAGTTATGTGTATACCACGCAAGAAGATAGGTAGATACCTACCCACTGTAACTCAACACATACCTATGAATAACCAACAATGATCAAAATACTTTTTAGAGTTCTCCTAAGTAAAATGAAATGAATAATATTAGACTACTTAAAAGTCAATCAAGTTATTATGGTAATATAATATAGTTACAATTATTGTTATTTTTGGATTCGGTGTTAGCCAAGGACACATCTGATCCGACTTAGGTCTCAATATTCTCTTATTATTTTTGCTAGGTATATTGTAGTGCTTCCTTGTGTGACACCGACTCCAAAAATAACTATAATTCTAACTACATTATGTTACCGCTATAACTTGATTGACTTTTAAGTAATCTAATATTTTTCATTACATATTTTTGGAAACATTTTCGTTTCACTATTTTTGGGTCAACAGCACTCTTATTTAAATGTATTAATAAAGAACAGTCTAGAATGCAATAATTTATTCCATTCAATTAGTTTCAGTCTTATTTAGACCATCTTCAGGAATTTTGTCTCCATAGATGTCGTGGAGCTGGAATCATTTATATCAATATCATTCGTAGTATCACTACATAATTTGCAATTAAAAGTAGGATCAGTTGTCATCTTTTGCCCATTCGACGTTCAAAGCGAGAGGAAGGCTGGCTGTGAAGAAGCTAATGAATAATTGAGTGAAGTAAAAGTTTGAAATAGTTGGCCATAAAATAGGAAAATTTGCCGAAAACTCAAAGCGCTCTTTGCAATAACCATCAAAAAAATCGCAAGGCCAATCATTGCAAGTTTCAGCAATTGATACTTGAATCAGCAGCATATAAATAATAATTAATCAAACATCACAGGTGAACCTAATTTAACTGCCGAAGGATTTGTATGAGATAGAAAAAATTCAAAGCATCATCAGCAAGCCAGGTTCACCTGAGATGTTTGAATAATTATTATTTATATGCTGATAATCTAGTGTCTACAAATGCCATATTAGCATCAGTTAACAACAGCCATCAATAGTATGAGATTAAGGGACTCATCTTTCGATTGATAGCCGTAGCGTAGTGGGCAAGGCGTTGGACTATGATTCCCTCAGATGATGGTGACATTGTTGAGATGTATTTCGGTTTTAATAACAGTAGTTGTATCACTCGATTTTTTGTCCCTTAGCCTTATTAATTCGTATTATTCGGATCAAATTGTAACCTCATTTGATGCAAAACTTGAAGGTATCAGCGGTTATCGTTAAACATTCATCGCATCGTAACAAATTTTTTGTGTAACTAGGACAGGTACTTCTGTTGTTCTGCCGTTCTGTACACGTTTTACAAAAGGAATAATGCATTTTTAAAAGTCAAATTGTTAAGAAATCAAAGAGTAAATAAGCTTTTCCAGAGACTAATCATTGTTCGGTTATTTCGTTTACATACTTTATACTTCAAATTATAAAAAAAATATCTTGAATTACACACTTTATAAAGTACTTCAGCGCTCAAGCTATCTCCACACCAGATTTCATCACGACAAATTCAGTGGTTTATGTAATGATATATAGGCAAATTGGTTCAGCCGTTCTCGAGTTTTAGCGGGACTAACGAACAGCACTTCATTTTTATCTTTGAAAGTTCATATACGGGTTCAGATCTTGTAAAGCGAACTTTACTCTTTCAAAGTATATTTCTGAACGCACCCAACACAACAACAAAGTCTTTGTTTTACATGTTTTAAATCTAATGTTTCCTCGCAATTTTTCCACATTTTATCACAGTTTAAACCTTCCCTGAACTTCCACGAATGTGACATGAACATTATCCTGGACATGTGTGCGTGATTTGCCCACTCTTTCCGCCCACTATCGAGCCGATACTTAGACTATCTGTTGATGCCTTTATAAAGCTACTGGGTCTAAAATACATATGATTTAAATATGGTTTATATTAAGAGGTAAGTGCTACGAAGTTCACCGGGTCTTCTAGGTAGTAAAAAAATAAATAAAAAGTATCAGGTCGCAAATATTTAATATCGCAAATTGAATCCCAGTTTAAAAAAATATTTATCGAAATTGGTCACGAAGTCACGAAGTACAAGGTGAATGGGCAACAAAATCTGTGCTTAAGCTCGCTGAAAGTAACGAGTAGAACTTGAAAGGTTCCACCGCTCTATTCTATCCAAATTTGCGAGAAAACTACGGGAGCTATAAAAAAGTTGTTTGAATAAAAAGAAAAGTTCATTTCATTATCTACAGCTCTTTTGCTGACGAAAATTTCCTGACCCCAAAACAAAAAAATCGCTCTGACGTGTTTTACGGCCCACTTTAGATTTGTAGTTGCAAACATTTTGGACCAAAATAATAATCTAAATAATAAAAAATTAATTAATAAGAGTGTCTGAAACTCTTTTAGGAAAAAAATTAGGTAGTGCCAGGTTCCGGACCACCGCCTTGCCCACTACGTTACGGCTACCAATCAAAAGAGCAGTACTTCAATATCATACTGTTGATGGCTGTTGTTAACTGATCCTAATATGGCATTTGTAGACACTAGATTATCTTTTATCGTACGAAGAACGACGTGTTTTTGTTAATTCTTCAGTGCGCCATTGCTTTGAAATGACAACGTGTAAGTTACAATAAGAAAATCATCAAATACGACACGCAAGATGGCGTATGCCAGAGAGAGTTCTGGGCGAGGAATGTCACGTGACATCTCCCGAGCGGCTGGTTTTCGTTAATTCAATGGTGGGTGTCAAATCTCCGTTATTTTTGCAAATATGTCTCAAACTATACGAGATATGAAAGAAACATAGGGGAGCTAAGTTGTAGAGAATTTTCTTCTCTACCAATTAGGTTATTCAATTTTCGTGTCAGATGAACGGTTCGTTTGCAATTACAATTATATTACAAACGGCTTTTTTTTGTATTACTACCGTATTTTTTGTCCAAAAAAAATTGAAAAATGGAGGTTCCGGTCTCTGGCGGCCTACATGTCTGCAAAATTTCGTGCTGATCGGTTGAACGGTTCGTCTTAAAAACAGGGAACACGTTACGGACAGACGGACAGACAGACAGACAGACATACATCCCAAAATCGCCGTTATTTTTGCAAATATCTTTGAAACGATACAAGATACGAATAAAAAACATAAAAGAGCAAAGTTGTAGAGAATTTTCTCCTCTACAAATTCGGTCTTCAATTTCCGTGTCAGATGCATGGTTCAGCCGTTATTTTCATTTAAATTTCGAGCTGTCAAAAGACGATCGCAAAGGTCCACTTTTAGTGTTACTACCGTAACCTAAAGTGCCAAAAAGTGGTAGGCGTCAAACTTTTTCATGTCGTAATTTTAATTTCATATAAAAGTAATAGTTTGAATTATTATTTTTATACAAACACAATACGTATTGTACTTGCTAAGAATAATGTTGCATTCCTTCAGTATTGGCCTGTCGGCGTGAAAAGTTTAGTAATATTTTCCTATCCTAAGGGGTTGAAATGACAATGTAATTGAGGCGAGCGACATTTCAAGGAAAGACGCATTTATCAGCCCAACTCCGTTTCTACACCCATCCAAGATGGCTGCCTTGGCTCCACTGCCTATACCCTGTAGGCGGTATAGTCTATGTTATTCTGTGCTCGCTGGTGAACCCTCCTTGAATAGTTCCAAAACCGGGTAATGAGTTTTGACAAGAGGTTCAGTAGAAAAGATTATTTATTTTATGCTCTATCCGCTGTTGAATATTTTCGTGCCAGTGTATCTGTGTCATGTAGGATGCGATAAGGTAATGGAGAGCAAACATCACAGGGGCTTGTGGATAACATGCATCTCACTATGAGAAATATTCGAGGTTCGGCATCATATCGGCAGAAACGCTACTTGAATTAATTGCAGTGTTTAGAACTTTAGGGCCTCCTACATGGTTTTGAACATTTTCCTGCAATGATTTAAATTGGTCAGATACGATAAAAGCGTTGCTAATCGCCGACGGAGGTAACGTTGATGACGCCGAACGCCTGAAATTCCCGGAGCGTTTGAATCTTGAGCAAAAACATCGGTTAGTGGTGGCAGACACTTCGCAATGCGTGTTCACGCCCCCATGTGATTCGTAAAGAGAAACAGTGTTTGCTTGGGTGGTCTATTGAAGACTTTTGGTACTGACAAGGGGAGGCCGCCAATTGTGAAATTCAGATTTGATTCATACTGCGCATAATGAAAGCTCGTGGCCTGAGGTGTAATTTGGCAAAGCACCAAGATGCACTTCTCAGACGTTTTCGAGAAAATCGACAGTTAAAAAAAGCCGTTGCGGTGAAATACTCTCTACGATCTCTACGATTAGTAACATTGTACAGACGATAACCAGAGTGATAGTTATCATAGAAATATGGAAAGCAGAAAACTGCAAGACATCGAGCACATCTGATAAACGATGAGACTTTACAAGAACAATTGTTTTTTAAATTATCTGTTGGGGAAACACACCTGAAAAATTGTTCTATAATTCGTCAGGTTTGACTTACACTATACGTATTCGTTCCGGAATATCGTTTATACTGCTTCCGTTAACTTTACGTAGTAAACATTATGAAGACAATTAATAACATTTGTGAAGTACAACTTTGTTTGCGGAAAACAATGATGTTCAGAGTCGCCAGTTGCACAGTCGTTTGTCGCGAAAAAACGGGCGACTTCCAACATCAAATGTTATTAATCAAATATTATTAACTGTCTTTATATATATATATATATATATATATATATATATATATATGTGTGTGTGTGTGTGTGTGTGTGTGTGTGTGTGTGTGTGTACATTTAAATTACAAAAAAAAAAAAAATAAATAAATAAATAAATAAATAATAAAATAAAAAAAAGTAGCATGCCGCGAGATTCGATCCGGCGAACTTCGGATTACGAACCCGAGCGCTTAGCGCTACGCCGCGGTGGAGTAGCCGAGCGGTCTAAAGAGTCTCGCTGAGGAGTGCGCGGTTGCTCGCCGTGGAGGTTCGAATCCTCCCTGGGGCATGTGTGTGTGTGTGTGTGTGTTGTCCTTAGGTTAGTTTACCTAGGTTTAAGTAGTTTGTAAGCTACGGACTGATGACCACGCAGTTTGGTCCGATAGATTTACAGACAACTTAACGCTACGCCACGCGTCTGTACAATATTAGTAATCGTAGAGAGTATTTCAGCGCAACAGCTTATTTTTTAATTGTCGATTTTCTCGACAACGGCTCAGAAGTACATCTTGGTGCTTTGCCAAATTACTCCTCTGGTCATGAGCTTTCATCATGCGCAGTATGAATCGAATCTGAATTTCACAATTGGCGACCTCCCCTTGTGAGTGGAATTTGAAACAGCGGAACCCAACATCTACGTATGTTGGTCTGGTGTAGAAATGTTCCGGAATTCTCTACTCCAGAAGGAGTTTCCGTAGTTCAAAAGGTGGTTTCATTTTCATTAAATCCTAATGACTCTACACTGCGTAAATTAGTCGAGGATTTGCAAATTCATAAACACGCAGCGACATGTAAAAAAATAAAATAAAATAAAATAAAATGAAAATTAAAAAAAAAAAAAAAAAAAGGCCAAGCTGACGATTGTTGATTTGATTTTCCAAAGCGAACAAGAGATAACACCGTCATTGATTGAACTTTGATAAGATCCAGTATACACAGTTACATACCGTAAATGGCGTGACGCCATTGATAAATTTAGACTTTGAACATAAATCTGGCCGGCCGCGGTGGCCGAGGGGACTGAGGCGCTCCAGTCACGGTCTGCACGGCCACTACGGTCGGGGGTTCGAATCCCCCCTCGGGCATGGATATTTGTTCCGTCCTTAGTCTTAGCTAGTTCATAAGTAGTTTGTAAGTTTAGGGACTGATGACACCGTACTTAAGTCCCATAAGCTATACGTACATTTGAACAAGAATATAAAAACGACAACAAATTATTCGGTGGAGTCAACATTTTGGTTTTCGGTGATATATTTCAGTTTTTCCGGTGAAAGGGAATTGGTGTTTTGTGCAGCCATCGTGGTTATCAGCGGAGGTTAATCTGTGGCATCAGCTCTGTTTCTGTGAACTGGCCATAAACATGCGACAGCGCGACGACAGCGAATTCATCGACTTATCGGATTGTTTATGGGTAGTGAAGTGACGACGGCTTAGTTGGGATTATCATGCGCGCGCCGCTACGTGCCTTTAAATGGCGAATTTGCGGATGGATCCGCCGTTGGCATTTTTCCTACGGAGAGGCAAGGCGACGATCACAGCCAAAGTAGTAGTAAGGAAAATGCAAAGCTGCACCAAACTTATCAAATCAACGCACTGGATGAGTCTCGTGAATTGGTGACATATGGTAGAACACCTCCAGAGAACTTAATTCCCAAAGACATCTACATGTACATACATACTCCGCAATTCATCGTAAGGTGCGTGGCGGAGGGTACACTGTACCACTACTAGGCATTTCCTTTCCTATTCCACTCCCAAATAGAACGAAGAAAAAAAGAATGCATATATGCCTCCGTACGAGCCCTAATTTCTCTTGTCTTTGTGATCTTTACGCGAAATGTAAGTAGGCGGCAGCAAGATCGTACTACACTCACCTTCAAACTCCGGCTCTCTAAATTTCCTCACCAGAAATTCACGAAAAGAACGTCGTCTTTCCTCCAGTGGTCCCCAATTGAGTCGCCTGAGCATTTCCGTGACACTCGCACATTGGTCAAACCTACCAGTAACAAACCTAGCTGCTCGCCTCTGAACTGCCTCTATGTCTTTCTTTAAACTGATCTGCTGCGGGTCCCAAAGACGAGGAAAACTCAAAACGTGGTTGCACAAGCGTTTTATACGCGGTCTCTTTTATAGGTGAAGTACATCTTCCCAAAATTCTCCCAATAAACCGAAGTCGGCTGTCCGCCTTACAACTGTCCTTACGTGCTCGTTCCATTTCATATCGCTCTGCAATGTTACGCCTAGATATTTGAATGACGCGATAGCATCAATAAGCTCACTACTAATGCTGTATTCAAACATTATGGGACTGTTTTTCCTACTCATGTGCATCACCTTACATTTTTCTGCCATTCTTCGAACCAACTAGAAATTTTGTCTAAGTCATCCTGTATGCTCTTACGGTCAATTAAAGATTATTATAGATAAAGATTTATATAGATAGAAAATAATAGCGGTCATATCACACTCCCCTGGGGCACGCCTGACGATACACTCGTCTCTGATGAACACTCGCCGCCGAGAACAACGTACTGCGTTCTATTACTTAGGAAGTCTTCCAGCCAGTCACAAATCTGTGAACCTATTCACAAGACGACAATAGTTGTGGTGGTTTTCTGCCATCGATAAAAATTAGTTGAATCCCGAGTGATGTTGAGATGCAACATCGCCGTATCAAGAAGGACTAGTGAATGAAGCTATGGGTATTAAAAAATAAAAAATGAAATGGCCGGGTTTGAGGAGAGATCAGCTTGAGGGTGGCGAGCTACTAGAAGCCGTGTTCGTTAAATTTGATGACGAATCTACCGGGCTTAGGCTAAAAGATATAGTAATGGTTGCATACCCATACCTCCATCTAGCAGTATGTTCCAGTCATTAAGATGTTATGGAGATGTGATGCGCCATATGCTGCCTCTAATATTAAGCTGGGCGATTACAATCCATAAATACAGCGAACTGTAATCGACCTCCGTAAAATAAAAATAAAAATTGATAAGGGCAAATATACAGGGTGTTTCACTAAGTGTGTTTGCCTCTGTAACTTATAAAATAACAGATGACGGGAAATTTTAATGCGGTAGGTCAACACAAGAAATGTTACACTTTCTGCGGAGCTATGAACATAGTTTATTGTATCATTTTCCAAACAGTTACACCACAAAGATATAAATTTTTAAAAGGAACAATAGTTTTTTCTATCGTGCATTGGAATCGTTGAAAACAGCTGCGTCCAAATCATTTTAAACCACATTCCTATCACTGTTAGTTTGGGAGCTACAACCCTTCAAAGTTTCATGGGCAGATACCACACGCTGTACATAATACATGGCTGTGTGGTGGGTGATGGATGTTATGGCGGTGGGAAGTTGATTTACATGAAATGTTCAAATGTATGTCCATGTTCCTCAATGCATAACGCAATGCGCCGTCGAAAGGATCTGCGGACGAGATGTAACATCGCCGGTGTGACGGAGCGACATGCGTCCTCGATGCGCCGTTTTAGATCATCTGGGGATGTAGGCTCAGTGACATAAACACCATCCTTTAGATATCCCCACAAAAAAAAAATCTATTGGTGTTAAATCGGGCGACCTTGCGGGCCATGAATGAGGACCATGGCGCCCCAACCATCTTCCTGCAAACCTGTTGTTTAGTTCTTCCACAACAGCACGCACAGAATGGGCTGGGTGACCATCGTGCTGCATCCACATATGGACTCTCGTGTGTAGACACACATGTTCAATGAGACTACCCAAACTGTCGGCTATAAAAGCGCGATATAACTCACCTGTCAGTGTACCTGGGAAGTAGTGTAGACCGATGATTTCATCCCCAAGGATTCCACACCACACGTTAATAGACCACCTAAGTTGACGGTCGGCAGGTCGTACCCACCGGCCCAGTAATGTATGTTATGGCGATTCACTGCACCTTAATTTGTGGACGTGGACTCATCAGAGAACATAACACTTTGTAAAGACTCCAGCGTGAAATTACGCATGGCCCACTCACAGAATGTCACTCTTGCACGGAAATCGTTCCCATGCAGCTCCTAGGTTAGTGACAGGCGGTACGGGTGAAACCTGTGGCCGTGTACTATACGCCACACAGATGTGAGACTGACACCAGCGACTGCAGCAACGGCTCGTAAGCTGACATGAGGATCGTGGTGTAGTGCACCTAAAACAAACACGTCCGTCTCCTCACTTCTTGCAGGTCTTCGTCTGTTACTGTGGCGCATTACCAAGCTGCCTGTTTCTCGAAGTCGTCGTTCGGCACGTAAGAACGTAATGGCTGCCGGGGCTCTTCACCTAGGATATCTCACGGCATACGCCGTGGCTGCTTCAGTGGCATCGTGTCGGCACTCGCCGAGCATCAGCAACATGTCAACGTACTCGTTGTTCGTGTATGCCATCGTCATCCGATGTCAGTAACTGTGGTATATTGAGCCCCGGTTGTTTGTGTGGCTCCAACTGTCGGGTATACGGCCGTGTGCGGCGACAGTCGGCAGTCTAACAGCGCATCGAGGAAGCTTCTCGCTCCGTGACACCGGAGACGTTACAACTCGGCCGCACCACATTTAGAAGGCGCATTGCATTATGCGCAGCGTTTGTGGTTGCTGCCCCTGAAACTTTGAAGGGTTGTAGCTCCCAAACTAACAGTGATAGGAATGTAGTTTAAATTGATTTGGACGCAGCTGGTTTCAACGAATCCAATGCACGATAGAAAAAACTATTGTTCCATTTAAAAAATCACATATTTCTGCTGTAACTCTTTGGAAAATGAAACAATAAACTATGTTCATTGCTCTGCAGAAAGTGTAACATTTCTTGTGTTGACCTACCGCATTAAAATTTCCCGTCACCTGTTATTTTATAAGTTAAAGAGGCAAACACACTTAGTGAAACACCCTGTATGTGGGTCTGGGGGTCAATTTTGTTTTGGAGGGAATGCTGCAAGATTCTGCTTGGTACGCCATCTATTCCCTCTGAGTATGTAGGTTTTAGGTTAGAAACAGCCTTCACTACTTCCCCCCTGCTGACGTGATCAACAAACATAGATGATTGACCGCAATTAATCCTGTTTCTCATAGGCTGTTGATTTCCATCAAAATTATTTTTATTAGGTTCTCGGCTATTCCAGTAAAGTAGTTGTTAAATATATTTGCCGTTTCATATGGTTCTGTAATTATTTTATCCTCATGACACAAGACAATATTCCCTTTTCTTTTATTGTTTTCTCCTGTTTCTTGCTTTATGATGTCCTACATAGATTTTACTTTATTTACAGAACTTTTTATGTGTCTATCATTGTGCATTCTTTTTGCTTCTTTGATCACTTTATGTAAAAGTTTTGTATATGCTTTATAGTAAGCATGCATCTCTGCCGAGACATCATTTTCCTTGCAGATTTTGTGCAGTTCTCTTTTTCTCAGGCAAGAGGTCCTAATTCCCTTATTAATCCAGCCATTGGCACTTGTATTATGTTTGACATGTGTTATTTTATGTGGTAAGGCCAAATTAAAATTGTGTATCACCTTTTTTTAGAAATATGTCGAACTTGGAGTCTACGTTATCTGTTTCGTTGACGAGAGACCAGTCTTCATGGTCCAATAAAAAAATTAAAGTGTTGGATATTTTCTTGACTGAAAGTCTTACGTTGGATCTTTATTACTTTGTTGTTTTCCTTTTCTCCTTCAATGTTGAGGGACATTATTAGAACTCTGTGGTCATTGAATCCTGTGTTAAATACTTTTACTGGCCACTTAAATTTCTCTTTATTTACAAGTATCTGATTTAAGCCTGTCTGACTGGTAGCTGTTATTCTTGTTGCTTCATTTACTGTGAAAGTAAGATTATATGAACTAATGAGATTTACTAGGGCAGATTTTTGGCTACTGTCTTTGAGAAAGTCAATATTGAAGTCACCAGAAATTATAAAATCACTTTTTGAAATACCAATCTTATTTAAAAACCATTCCATTTTTTTCATTAAATAACTCAAAATTTCCTTACGGGGAACGATACAATTTGGCTATTATCAAACTTACTTTTGGAATTTTTATGGCTGCTATCTCAAAGTCTTTTTGACTACACTTAAGGGTAATGTCAGATAACTTAGTAGCTTCAACATTATTTTTAATAAATATGGCAACTCCTCCATGGTGACTATCACGTCTACAGTAATAGTCAACCATTGAAAATTTCTAAGGGAGACAGCCAGTGTTCAGAAAGACATATTACAGAAATGTCTGGTAGTTTCTGTGTTAACAGTACGTTTGATTCTTCAACTTTGTTACTGAGGGACTGAACATTTTGATGAAAGATCTTAAGTACGAAATTGGAGAGAGTATCTACAGTACCACTAACCTTTAGTTTAAATTCTGTTGATTTGGAGCTGTTGGTGCTGGTGCTTTTGTTAGTAAAAAATCGTTAAGATGTCTTGGCTGCCTCAAGATTCTTCTAACTGGAGATGCTGACTTTCCTTCTTTTGACTGGGATGCTGAATTGTTCATTGTTGGTGTTGCTTTTGGAGTAATTCTGGCATATCCTATTTTGCCTGCTTGCGAGGTCATTAGTGCTGGTTCTGTAGGACATTTTACCAGTGTGGGTGTACGCCTTCCAAAATTATGGGATTCTTCAGACTTAGGGGTCTCATATTCGCTTAGTGAGTCCATCCGATCCTTCTTAATGATCCATTTATCCAAGGTAGTTTGAACAGTAGCCAAGCCATGCCTCTTGTAATTAGATTAATACTTGTTCCATAGATCATATATACGAAATTTCGTAATAATGTGGAACGTGTCAATCTAGTAAATGTTGTCTACCCTTGACGATGAATTTTTAAAGGATTTTTTATTACATTTTTTTTTTACTTTTTAATTTTTATGTTATATCTAAAAATTCATCTACATTGTAGAAGGAGTTGCCATTCAGAAATTCCTTTAATTTCTTTTTAAATACTAGTTGCCTATCTGTCAGACTTTTGATGCTACTTGGTAAGTGACCAAAGAGTTTGTGGCAGCATAATTCGCCCCTTTCTGAGCCAAAGTTATATTTACCCTTGAATAGTGAATATCATCCTTTCTCCTAGTGTTGTAGCTATGCACACTGCTATTACTTTTGAATTGGCTCGGATTGTTAATAACAAATTTCATGAGTGAATATATGTATTCTGAAGCTACAGTGAAGATCCCTAGATCACTAAATAAAGAATGATCTTGTTTGGGCTCCAGAAATTATTCTGATTACACACTGTTGTGCAATGAATACTTTTTTAATCGATGTTGAATTGCCCCAGAATATGATCCCATATAAAAGGAATTAAGGAAAATGGCCTAGTAAGCTAATTTACTTAGATGTATATCACCAAATTTTGCAATGACTCTGATAGCATAAGTAGCTGAACTCAAACGTTTCAGGAGATCTTCAATATGTATCTTCCAATTCAGTCCCTCGTCAATGCAAACACCTAAAAATTTTGAATATTCTACCTTAGCTACAGATTTATGTTCAAGGTCTACATTTATTAATGGTGTCATGCCATTTACTGTATGGAACTGTATGTACTGGGTTTAATGAGAGTCCACTTATAGAGAACCAGTTAATAACTTTCAAAAAGATATCATTTACAATTTCATCAGTTAATTCCTGTTTGTCAGGTGTGATAGCTATACTTGTATCATCAAAAAGTACTAGCTTAACATCTTCGTGAATGTAGAATGGCAAGTCATTAATATATGTTAAGAACAGCAAAGGACCCAAGACCGAACCTTGTGGAACCCCATTTTTGATAACTCCCCAGTTAGAGGCATTAATTGTTTCATCTATATTATGTGAACTGCTTATTTCAACTTTCTGCACTCTTCTGGTTAAGTATGATTTAAACCATTTATGCATTGTCCCACTCATACCACAATACTTAAGCTTATCTAGAAGAATCCCATGATTTACACAATCAAAAGTGTTTACTAACTGACAGATTTCTTTTGCCAGAAACTGTTTACCATGGTAATTTAAATGTATTGGTATATATGGTTCTCTCTAACTTGCTTACATCAATTATGTTCACATTTGCGAATTTATTGCACAGTTCATTGTTCACTCTTTCTACCAGTTAATTCACACATGACCAAGCAGGTAAGTCATATCTTCATGGTTGATTTACCACTGCTATATTAGTGTTGCCTAATTTGTTGCAAACAAAGGACAGTAATGAGTTCATTGCCTTCTTTTCTGTGGACAGCATTTGCGCCTGCACAAATTACAACGCAGTCTCTTGTGCCTAGGTTTCTGCACGACTGAACTACTGTTTTTGTGACTTCTTTTACGCTTCACAACTGCCTGGACACTCCAGTCAGTCTGCATCTCTGCCACTTTTTCTGCAAGTTTCCGTCCATGACTGTCAGCAAAAATTAAAATCTTACGTTCGGTTTTGCGCATTGGAGATGTGTTACATGATCCACATTGCTTGTCTCTAGAAAAATAGACTGTACACTATTTTTTTTTTGTTTGTGTTTTTCGGGGCTCTTACTATAATTTTGCAGAGTGGAATCTCGCTTGGCATTACCTGATTATCCGAATGACATAATTCTGTTTTTGGTACTGATTTCAGCTGTGGGGTTTTCATGGTTTACGATATCGGTAGCAGATATTACTCCAGTATCAGATTGAAGTTGTGTTTTTTGACCTTTACAACTAGGGTTTTTAAGTTGCTTCTCTAATACAAGTATAGTGCTTTGAAGATTAACGATTTCACTGTCTTTTTCACTTAACGTAAGACGAAGGTCGTCGCAATGTTTACATTCGTAAGTCCATTAGCATTTGTTTGACCTGGTGTTAGTTCACTTGACTCTGAACGAGTGATGATTGTAAGCCGTTAAGGAGCTCCATTGACCATCATATTCGACTACGACAATTACTTGACCATAACGAGTTTACGGTAGATGATTCAAATATTATAAAAGAATCGGCCGAGTATCGTTAATTTGCTCCTAAGAATTGAAGAGTTCCGTTACTTTGTCATGGATCCTATGATCAGAACCTAACCAAACTCTCATCGAACTACCCTTGAAGTAAATCCTTTCCAATAAAAAAAGAATTATCGAAATCGGTTGGCGTGATATTGAGTTATTCGCCCATTTGTCGCGCACATATTTAATGCAAATTTAACACTTATATGATTTTCTTATGGATGCCATTGTCATAGCTGAACCAAATTATGGGACCACACGGGAAGCACCAGTTTTCAAATAAAAAAGAATCATCGAAATCGGTTCACACAATCGAAAGTTCTGAGGTAACAGACATAAATACTGTGGTGTCGCACAAGTCCAAAGTGCGCGCCACCTACTTTCGCCGCGCCCCGCCATGCACGCACGGCGCGGCGTTCTTACGACGTCAGCCACGAGCGCCCTCTGCTGCAACTCCGGTCGTGGCCACCACTGAACTGCATCGGCCACTTGGGAATCAGATAGGCACCAGTTATGACTTGGCTATCGGATAGGCACTAGGAATCATTAGTAGGCAGGCCTCTATATAATCTTTGTATCAGCATACTGCAGTCCAGAACTATGTAAAAGTTAAATATTACTAAGTCTCTATGAAATATATATCTCGTTCTAATTTACTCTAGTGTTTATAGTTTCTGCTGTCCCACTAGCTGGTCACCTCAGACTCTGTAACTGCACACGCGTGCATCCTATTTCCCTTTGTCGGTCTCTCTCTACTCGGCCATCGACACCTAGGACAACCGGCGGCGGAAACGAGACACAAAAAATACAGGTCAATTGAGAACCTCCTTCTTTTTTGAAGTCGGTTAAAACAGATATACAACAGCTTCTGGAAGAAAAGAAACATTACATCATGGATTAAGGAAGTAAAGAAAGATTTTAAAAAGTCGAAAATTACAGAGTCCCAATTGTTAGAAAGAAGCACATGTAGTTACACAAACATTTGGAAGAGTTTCATGCCGAAGGAAGACGTAAGAGGAATGGGCGAACTTGGACAGCAGATCAAAGGAAACAGACGAGTAAAGGGGTGAAGGAGTACTGGAGACAGGGGACACTGTGGGAACGTTGTTGTTGTGGTCTTCAGTCCGGAGACTGGTTTGCTGGAGCTCTCCACCCTACTCTATCCTGAGCAAGCCTCTTCATCTCCTCGCAAGAACGGCAACCATTTGAATTTGCTTACTGTACTCATCTCTTGGTCTCCCTCTGCGATTTTTACCCCACACACTTCCCTCCAATACTAAATATCCTATTCCTCGATATCTAAGAATGTGTCCTACCAAGAGATCCCTTCTTTTAGTCAGGGTATGCCAAAAATTCCTTTTCTCACCAATTCTGTTCAGTACCTCTTCATTAGTTATGCGATCTACCCACCTAATCCTCAGCATTCTTCTGTAGCACCACATGTCAAAAGCCTCTATACTCTTCCTGTCCGCACTGCTTATCGTCCATGTTTCACTCCCGTACAAGGCAACACTCCACACAAATGCCTTCAGAAAAGACTTCCTTACACTGAAATTAATATTCGATGTTAACAAATTTCTATTTTTCAAAAATGCTTTTCTTCCCATTGCCATTCTGCATTTTATATCCTCTGTACTGCGACCATCGCATGTTATTTTACTACCCAAGTAACAAAACTCATCTACCACCTTCATTGTTTCGTTACCTAATCTCATTCCTTCAGCATCACCTGATTTTTTAAGACTGCATTCCATTATCTTTGTTTTGCTCTTGTTAATGTTCATTTTATACGCTCTCTTCAACATACTGTCCATTCCATTCAACTGCTCTTCCAGGTCCTTTGCTGTCACTGACAGAATTGCAATGTTATCAGCGAAACACAATGTTTTTATTTCTTCACCCTGAACTTCAATTCCTATTCCAAATTTTTCCTTGCTTTCCTTTACCGCCTGCTCGATGTACAAATTGAGTAACATCGGAGAATGGCTACAGCCCTGTCTTACCCCCTTCCCGTCTAATGCTTTCCTTTCATCCCCTTCGAGTCTAATAACTGCGGTCTGCCTTTTGTACAAGTTGTAAATAACTGTCCTTTCTCTGTATTTTATACCTGCTGATTTCAGAATTTTAAAGAGTGTATTCGAGTCAACATTGTCTAAAGCTTTCTGCATATCTCACTGTAGGAAAATAACAAGAAATAAAGTTGTAGCGTGATCCTAAGTGGTCAATTCGCAAATAATAATATTAAAAAGAAGATAATCTGGACAAGCAGGGTTCGGATCACGGTAGGCCACAAATTGTGTCAGTGCCCAGTAGAGAGAGGTTGATGTCGAAACATCCTTGTGTACGTGTCACAAACTTGTAAACAGAGAAATGCTATCCCGCTGAGGTTGCGGTTGCGTTAGATGGAGGCAGTGTGTAACCGTTTATTTATTTGTTCGTTTTTCAGACCAGGGCAAGGACCAGGAGAGGGCGGGGAACGGCGCGGCGAACGCAGACGTCGACGCCGAGACGCCTTTCGAGGTGGCCGTGGCGCTCACAGGTGAGCATTCTCTCTGCTGCGTATTTAATTACTGCGTATTTATTGTTTTCAATGTATTTTTGAATTGAAATTGTCTTTTCTGAATGGAGTCACTAACCTTTGTTTCTTATTTTCCCTGTCGAAGTTACTTTTACAGTTAAAGTCCCGCCCATGTATCAAATGGAAGTTAAGTTGGCAAAAGTTCATGAAAGTCTGTTAAATAACATTGTTAATGCCTTTTTGTTCTTTTTTTCCCACAGTTGCTGTAATATATTATTATAGTGTAGATATTTAGATTATCCGTCAATGCAACTGAATTAATAAAATATTTTATTGCCGTATGCATTTCGCCTTTATTTGGAAAGCATCATCAGTGGCTTTTAATATATACATGATTACGTTTTACAATATTTCATATTTACGTTTCTCAGTATTTTAGGTTATAAACAATTCTGGTGCGTTATTTAAGTATAGTTACTGATATTTGGGTGTTGTTACTTACAGTATTTCGCGGATATTGCTTTACCTCTAGTGCTCATTGGTGGCTTCCGGCTGTTCTGCTTCACCTATGTTCATTTTGCTGTGTTTGTTGTTCCAGCACTTCACAGCTACCACCACTAGGCACATGTCATTTTGTTTGTGTTATGTTTTTGTTTTGGTTGGTGTTGCCAACCGTTGAGTATGTGTTTGTCCTATATTTGCTTTATGTCAGTGTGTGTGTGTGTGTGTGTGTGTGTGTGTGTATGTGTGTTTGTTTGTTTTCGATACAATTGCATAGAGAACTGCACCACATAATGATGTATTAATTTATTTATTTATTTTATGACTCCTGATGGTGAAGAGAGAGAGAGAGAGACAGAGGGAGGGAGAGAGAGAGGGAGGGAGGGAGAGAGACAGAGTAAGAGAGATAGAAACACAGAGACAGAATGATAGAGAGAGACAGGGAGATACAGAAGGACAGGAATGGGACGGAGAGAGAGAAGTATATGGGTTTTTTTCACTCATTATTATTATTAAATTTTGCATATTGCCTGTTTCGGCCTGAATGACATCGTCAGGTTCACTGTAAAATACATAGGTGGATATACTATTTAAATACCGGGTGTTTCAAAAAGTCAGTATTAATTTGAAAACTTAATAAATCACGGAATAATGTAGATAGAGGGCTAAAAATTGACACACATGCTTGGAATGACATGGTGTTTTATTAGAACAAAAAAAAAAGGTTCAAAAATATTCGACAGATGGCGCTTCTTCTGATCAGAAAAGCAATAATTAGCATAACAAATTAAGACAAAGCAAAGATGATGATGTTCTTTACGGGAAATTTTCAATTTGTTCACCATCATTCCTCAATAATAGCTGTAGTCGAGAAATAATGTTGTGAACAGCACTGTAAAGCATGTCCGGAGTTATGGTGAGGCATTTGGCTTCGAATGTTGTCTTTCAGCATCCCTAGAGATGTCGGTCGATCACGATACACTTGCGACTTCAGGTAACCTCAAAGCCAATAATCGCACGGACTGAGGTATGGGGACCTGGGAGGCCAAGCATGACGAAAGTGGCGGCTGAGCACACGATCATCACCAAACGACGCGCGCAACAGATCTTTCACTCGTCTAGCAATCAATATGGGGTGGAGCGCCATCCTGCATAAAAATCGTACGTTCCAGCAGGTGTTTATCAGCCAGGCTGGGGATGATGCGATTCTGTAACATATCGGCGTACCTCTCACCCGTCACGGTAGCAGTTACAAAACCAGAATCACGCAGTTCCTCGAAGAAAAAAGGCCCGATAACGGTAGATGTGGTAAATCCAACCCATACCGTGACTTTCTCATCTTGCAATGGAGTTTCCACGACAGTTCAGGGGTTTTCGGTAGCCCAAATTCTGCAGTTGTGGGCGTTGACAGACCCTCGGGGCGTGAAATGAGCTTCGTCTGTCCACAACAGGTTACTCAACCAATCGTCATCTTCCGCCATCTATGGAAACGCCCACACCACAAATGCCCTCCGCTTCACTAAATCGCCAGGTAACAGTTCACGATGCCGATGGATTTCGTAAGGATAGCATCGGAGGGTAGGTCTAAGTGCCAACCAGACAGTAGTGTATGGAATGCCGGTGCGACGTGCGACTGCACGAGTGCTGACTTCCCCGTGCACAGACGAACCCGCTACAGTCTCCATTTCTTCCTGAACTGCCTCAGCAGCATTACGCCTCGTGCTCGGTCGGCCACTACGGGGTCTATCGTCTAAACAACCCGTTCCTTCGAACTTAGAAATCATTCTCGACACAGTTGCATTTGTCAACGGACCTTTACCCATTCGAACCCCTTCCTATGGTGATAGGATCGTAACGCTCAACTAGCACATTACCCCTTCTGACAATACAGCTTCACTAAAAGCGCCTTTTCAGGTAACGTCAAGATGCTGCGACTGCTGGTGCATCTGATTCTCTCTCTCATTACAGCTCCTTTTATACACGATTTTCATGCGCAGTCACTGACGTTTTACTTGTCCAGCACCATCTGTCGGACATTTTTTTAAACTTAGTTTTTTGGTTCTAATAAAACCCCATTACTTTCCAAGCATGTGTGTCAATTTTTACCTCTCTATCTACATTATTCCGTGATTTATTAAGTTTAGTGCGCCTCGGTTGCACAGTGGTAGAGTGCCAGACTACAAATCAAAAGGTCGCGGGTTCGATCCCCGCCAGGTCCTAGGATTTTTATGTCACTTTCCACTTCTTTCACCTCTGGCAGTATTGCTTACGTAAAAAATACCGAGTAGCACCGTGGTTCGGAACCCACGTTAAACTGTAGGTCCCCCTATAACTGGCTGGGTAAGTCAGTTCGAAGGTCGGAGGAAGGCAACGGCATACCACCTCCAAACAGGACCATGCCTAGTAAAGCACTGTGGTGTTCAAACCAATCTTCGGATTGTTGACTGCTTTACCTTACCTTTTTATTAAGTTTTCCAATTTATACTGACGTTTGTTCGACCGGTACTTATAGCAACCGTTTCCATCTTGTAGAACTGAAATTCTAAACTTCGCTACCAAAATATTAACTCACAAACCGAGAGTAAATTTGCCTTACTTTCACAGCGCCTCGTGTGCGCTCGAACAAGGTCACTTTTGAAGTGACGTAACTCACACGTATAGAAGGTGGCAACCTTTCCTTCTGGGATGAGATGCACCAACCCTTTCCCGACCCAACGCACCCATCGAAAATCCATTTTTCTGGGGTTTTGGCCAAGCTTTGTGGATCCCGCGCCACGCGTTGCAGGGCAGGGCCGCTTCCACCTGGGCGCGCTCACGGTCTGCGGCTGCTGCCTCATGACGCTCATCTTCGAGTCGCTGGCCGCCGCCTACGTCACACCGGCGGCGCAGTGCGACTTTGAGATGTCGTCCTTCGAGAAGGGCTTCCTCAGCGGCACCATCTACATAGGTGAGTACGGCCCACAGCCTGTCGCAGACAGTCGCCAAACTCTCCAGCCGCGGTGGAGTAGCCGAGCGCTCTAAAGCGTCTCGCTGCGGAGCGCAGGGTTGCTCGCCGTGGAGGTTCCAGTCCTTCCTGAAGCATGGGTGTGTGTGTTTGTCCTTAGGTTAGTTTACCTAGGTTTAAGTAGTTTGTAAGCTACGGACTGATGACCACGCAGTTTTGTCCGATAGATTTACAGACATTTGAACATTTTGAAACTCTCCACGGAAAAAAAAAATTGTAGCTAAAGTAATACTAGCGCTCCAAGCGGCCAGTAGGCAATAACAGAGGAATGAGAAGTTGCTCTTTTTAAGGCAGTAACTTTCATATTTCCTAGTCAGTGATTGTTGCTGTGAACTTACTAATACAAATATGAAAATATCATTAAAGTACACTAATGACCATTAAAATTACTACAGCGAGAAGAAGTCAAGATGATAAACGGGTATTCATTGGACAAATATGTGATTACGTTTTCATGCAATTTGGATGCATAGATCCTGAGAAATCAGTACCCAGAACAACCACCTCTGGCCGTAAAAACGGCCTTGATACGCCTGGGCATTGAGTCAAACAGAGCTTTGTTGGCGTGTACAGGTACAGATGTCCATGCAGCTTCAACACGATACCACAGTTCATCAAGAGTAGTGACTGACGTATTGTGACGAGCCAGTTGCTCGGCCACCATTGACCACACGTTTTCAATTGGTCCAGCGATCTGGAGAATGTGTTGGCAAGGGCAGCAGTCGAACATTTTCCGTATCCAGAAAGGCCCGTAAAGGATCTGCAACATGCGGCCGTGCATTATCCTGATGAAATGTAGGGTTTCGCAGGGCTCGAATAAAGGATAGAGCCACGGGTCGTAACACAGCTGAAATGTAACGGCCACTGTTCAAAGTGCCGTCGATGCGAACAAGGGGTGACCGAGAAGTGTAACCAATGGCACCACATACCTTCACGTCGGATGATACGCCAGTATGGCGATGACGAATACACGCTTTCAACGTGCGTTCACCGCGATGTCGCCAAACACGGATGCAACCATCATGATGCTGTAAACGGAACCTGGATTCATAAGAAAAAATGACGTTTTGCCGTACGTGCACTTTGGTTCGTCGTTTCGTACACCATCGCAGGCGCTCCTGTCTGTGATGCAGCCTCAAGCGTAACTTCAGCCATGGTCTCCGAGGTGATAGTCCATGCTGCTGCAAACGTCGTCGAACTGTTCGTGCAGATGGTTGTTGTCTTGTAAACGTCCCCATCTGCTGACTCAGGGATCGAGACGTGGCTGCACGATCCATTACAGCCATGCGAATCAGATGCCTGTCATCTCGACTGCTAGTGATACGATGCCGTTGGGATCCAGCACGACGTTCCGCATTGCCCTCCTCAACCCACCGATTCCATACTCTGCTAACAGTCATTCTATCGCGACCAACACGAGCAACAATGTCGCGATACGATAAACAGTAATCGCGATAGGCTACAATCCGAGCTTTGGTACACATTTCTCCTCCTTACACGAAGCAGCACAACAACGTTTCACCAGGCAACGCGGGTCAACTGCTGTTTGTGTATGAGAAATCGGTTGGAAACTTTCATGTCAGCACATTGTAGGTGTCGCCACCGTCGCCAGCCTTGTGTGAATGCTCTGAAAAGCTACTCATTTGGATGCGTCGGTTAAATTTCGCCTCTGTAGCACGTCATCTTCGTGGTGTTGAAATTTTAATACCAGAATTGTACATGAGGCTCTGTAGTTCAGCTTGTGCATGTACGCTGTAACAAAACATCAAACATTCACAATCATGCCACTATCAGAAACAGCCACATTTACATGTCGTTAGCATTAAAAGGTTAATCTCCGAGGAAGTTTCATATCACTGTTACAAGTGAGGGGGAGGCGAAACAAGTTACTGCTACCGGAGATCTCAGTAGGAGTCTCACTCCTGATGTTGGACTGCCCTACACGAGCACTCAGCAGCATATGACGTGCATCATGGCGTATCGCCCGGCGTGACGGTATGGGGTGCCATTGCTTACACGTCTCGGTTACCTCTTGTTCGCATCGACGGCCTTTACATCTCAGATGTGTTACGACCCATGGCTCTACACTTCATTCCAACCCTGCGAAACACTTCATTTCAGCAGGATAACGCATGACCGCATGTTGCGTCTCCTGTACGGACCTTTCTGGATACGAAAAATGTTCGACTGCTGCCCTGGCCAGCACATTCTCCAGATCTCTCACCAACTGAAAACGTCTGGTCAATGGTGGCCGAGCAACTGACTCTTCACAATACGCCAGTCACTACTCTTGATGAACTGTGGTATCGTGTTGAAGCTGCATGGGCCTCTGTACCTGTACACGCCATCCAAGCTCTGTTTGACTGAATGCCCAGACGTATCAAGGCCGTTATTACGGCCAGAAGTGGTTGTTCTGGGCAGTGATTTCTCAGGATCTATGGACCAAAACTGCGTGAAAATGTAATCATATGTCAGTTATAGTATAATATATTTGTCCAATGAATATCCGTTTATCATCTGCATTTCTTCTTGGTGTAGCAATTTTAGTGGCCAGTAGTGTATTTGTTAGTTCTACTACAGGAGACGCTACTTTTATTCACCTTTCCCAGGTTTTGGTGATATTACAGTGTCATTGTGTGTACAAACCACAGAATGCCGAAATAGAAAGGTTGCTTATGAAGAGTGAGCATGAATTTAATTTTATTTCATCTTCTTATGAGGATTCCTGCCCTTCAGCAATTCAGGGCCGGGAAAATCGTTCGTCGTGTTCCACATGATCGCTTTTCACAAATGAAACTGATGATGATGAAGACCATGACATCTGCAAAGAGCGATCGCCCCAGTGAAGAAAAAATCCAGTCTTCACACAACGTTAAGTGGCAGAGTCGCTCAGGACCCCACATGCAGCTGGCGCTCTACAGGAAACAGATCTGCACTAAAAGGGTTAAAAATTGTGTGTCGTAACCAGGATTCGAATCTGTGACCTTTGCCTTTCGCGGGAATGCGCTCTATTGACTGGGCTATCATGGCACTATTCACGGCCGGTCCTCACAACTGTACTTCCGCCAGTACCTCGCCTCCTAGTTTCCAAACTTGACAGAAGTTCTCGTGCAAACATTGCAGGACTAGCACTACTGCACGCAGTCTGCAAACTCTCCCACAGTGTCCATGATGTGTTAGTTTGTGATGCAACTATAGTCTATATTTGTGGTGGTAATCTACTGCCCCGCATTGCCAGGCATGGCGATGGTCAATATTCACCATCTGTACATGGCAGCCTTCTTAACATGGGAAGAGTGTGCCAGAATAAACGCCTCTTCCTGCCAACCTGTTAAGTTTGAGGGCATGAGCTAGAAAGAAACACTGATGGAAGAAACTAGCACTGTAACGAATCTGAGTGGCAAAGAGTTCGATGATACAACCTTAAAGGTTCTAAGCAAGGGTCTTAACATCGCTACGATTCCTAAAAATGTGCTCATCTCAGGTTTCAACAGGTGATGGTCGTTTGTACATACAATGTAGCTCTGCTGGGAGCGGTCTTGTAGAATGTATTCATTCGAGACACACTGCCCCCACCACAGGCCTTACAGTATGGAGTGTAATACGCTACAACTGCCATTCATTTTTGTAGTGGGAATAATGGCCATCATTTGTATGTAAAGAGATTTGTAAGACCCGTTCTTTTGGCAATCTTGCTACAGGGAGGTGAAAGTAGCCTGTTATTAAAACTAGCAAGATCACGGGCAGTTGAGATCTGCAAATGTAAGTTAAAACGCTCACTGCTGCTCTAAATTACTTTATGAGTGGCCTCAGCAAATGCGCAAAGGAAATTTATCTAACTGCTCACTCCTTAAGGGAGCAGTCAACATTTTAACAAACACAAAATCAATGTTAAAAAACAAATATGTAGATAATTAAACATGGGATGGGGAGCATGAAATCACAAAGCAGAGGTTAGATACTTTAAAATCATAATCTATTCAGAAAAATGAACAAGCAACTAAATGTGGGGAGACCAAATTAAGCACACACCTTGTACAAAATTGAATTAAATAATATAATTACTGCCAATAATAAATTGTTCCCTTTATGAATATGGAGGTAACGCGGGAGGAAATTTGCAAACACACAATGGGTAGCTGAAAGCGCATTCATTCATTCACAGACATGCTCATAATGCTTAGCGGTACATTACAAAGCTGGAACACTTGAAAACAGTGGCGAAATGAAATGTCAGCGGCATTTTGATGAGATGGCAGGTGTCTTGATCAAAATTTTTTTAATATACTGTCCACTAAACGAACTCGTGTGTGAGGAGACAGCGGCGCGCTATTCTTAAGTACCACGTGTTGTGCGACCATGGTGAATTACATAGCATTTACAAACACAAATTAATTTAGAATAAGCAAGAAAAGCACAGATGAAAATTTGTATAGAAGGAAGCTAGTGTTAATAAAAGCATGGCTGAAGTGCGAAGTAATGACTGTTACAAAAGCATGTGGTGCAGTTTGTCATACAAGACAGGAAAGATGGAATCAAAATGTTCAAATGTTCAAATGTTTGTATAGTCTATGGGACTTAACTACGGGGTCATCAGTCCCTAAACTTACAAACTACTTATGAACAGCTTACGAACTAGGACAGCACAAATATCCATGCCCGAGGGGGGATTCGAACCTCCGACCGTAGTGGCCGTGCAGACCATGACTGGAGCGCCTTAGACTCCTCGGCCACAGCGGCCGGCAAAGATGGAATCAAATCAGAAAAGCTGAGAAATATTCAGCATACTCGGAGATACAGATGCGATGTGAAAAGTTAGTTAAAAACACGAAAGAAATTCAAACACACTAGGTTTACACAAAGGCTGAAGGCCAGACACATGTATTCTAACTTCATTTATGATGACACTATTGTGAATTTTTGCAAGAAAAGACAGCATACTTTATGACGAAGTTTTGTTCTAAAGAGCTAGGTCATGTGAGTTGCCCAACGTCAAACCTACCTCCACTGTCGACTGAAAAAGTACTTCTGTTCAACGTGAAAACAATTTCTCGCTTTGGTGTAGTATTTTCAGAAATCAATAAGTGCCTTAATTCCTTTTCGTATTTGTGTGAAAAATCAATGCAACTGGTGACTCTTGATGGATTGAAACGACATCCTAAATTACATGTCCTCTAGCAACAGCCAATGCACAACTTCTCGCAATGTGAAAGCATTACACAGTACCAAACAAACAACTTTATAAATTGTTCCTTGTACACTTTTTCTTTGATCAGAAGTGTACTTTTCTTTATCCTTTGGCTAAAATCTCGTATGGAGTCCTCCATTTTATTGTGCTATATGATATTTAAAACACATTGTTTCAAAAATACGGGACAGTTAACGAAAAAAGGGACAAAATGCGTCCCATATCTGTTTGGTTGGGCAACAGGACACTCAGGCCAAATAAGGGACGATCCCATGAAAGACGGGACCTCTGGTCACCCTGTCTTAAGGACGAATGACAAATAATAAACAGCCACACTTCGGCCAATGCAATTACCTCGAATAATAACTGATAACATCAAACATGTACCTGCAGTTAACACGAGAGTTTCATAAACAAATCGACAGCCTCCACAACTAGTCACTTGCAGCCTCCGCCTGCCGCCAGACCATGGACCACAATTCCTGATTATTTTAATTGCATATCAAATTAACTGTGATATTTTTGCATTAACATTAGAAAAGTCCATTTTCTCTCGGAAATGGTCAGTGAGTAATTTAATGCAGATACAATTCCCTTGAGTTTACTGGTATTTGTTGTGTTAAGCATTATTTACAGACAACTGTCTGTTGCTCACTATTTCTGAGAGAAAGTGCAAGTACGTGTTCGATGTCAGTCATCCTGTCTTTCCTATCCTTCTGGAAAGTGCACTATTGTCCGACAGGGACAATGCTACATTGTGTGGGTACCCTGGTGCCGTACCCCCATTGCTACACTACTTCCAGCGGTGTGCACGTGCAGTGGTAGATGCGGCTGCAGTGACCAGCAGCCTCGGGTCGTGTGCCGCAGGCATGATCGCGAGCTCGCACCTGTGGGGCTTCGTGGCGGACACGCGCGGCCGGCGCCTCGTGCTGTCGGTGACGCTGGCGGCCAACGGCGCCTGCTCGCTGGTGGCGGCCTTCATGCCCAGCCTGCCGCTGCTCATCTTCCTGCGCCTGCTCAACGGCATCTTGTGAGTCGCTGCCGCCTTCCCCGCTGCCTGAACCATTATCGGCATTGCTCACCCACTCAGCAATACTGGCTGAAGGTCAACAAATGCGCTACTTTAAGCTATGCATGGCTGCTTTCAGTCAGTGAAGCTCTCGAGACACCAAGTGTCCAATTTCTTTGGTTCTTAAACTACTACTTCTTCTTCTTGTGCATTTTCAACTTTTCACGGCGTAATGTATATAGTCCATTAGATTTCGGGAATGCAGCCGCGTAAAATTCACTTCTTCCGCTGATATTTCGGCCGCGTACCTTTCGGCCATCTTCAGAGTGAGTCTAAGACTGTTGACGAGGTGCCGGGCGCGGCCTTATAAGTCTGATCGCGGTGGCAATGCGCATGCGCTTCACTGATGCTGGTTTACTGCACATCGAAGAACTCACACGCGTGCGACCACTGTGGCGGAAGCGCTCCGGTGTTCACTTATCGATATATGCTTCACGTCTTCTCTGTGATTTCAGTACTCCAAGTGCAGGGTTCCAAGCTTTGTCTAAATTAAAACCTTTATCTCTATTAAGTTGTTGGCCAGTCTAATTTCAACAGCTTCCTGAAATATAGCATCCCAAAACAAAGATATGCGTGTCAAAATCTTCGCGGTAAAGGTTTCATACGTGTAGGCATATTTTCTCCGTACTTAATTACGACATACCTTACCTTTAAACACGCGTTTCGCAAATGTCTTTCAAGCGCCGTTACATTTAAGCTGACAACTTTCGTAATATTGAAGTATAAATACAAAATCCATCAAATACGGCACATTTGCTTCCGATCGCCTGAATTGGATGCTGCGCACCGCGATGTTCATTTGTTGCAGACCACGTGATTATGTGGCTAGCGAATCACAGTACAAAGAAGAGTATCGTCGTCAGCCAATGGTAACGAAACCTTACCGCCGCGCAATATGCAAATAATAATTTTTGAAGTTGGAAATTAAATGTGTGGTAATGTTTTCATACCCGAAACCGCGCAATGTTTACAAGATGTTAAAATTAACATGTTAACATGAAGTTTCAATTTTATTTTCGAAATCACTTGATTACACTTTTAGACAGACGATAAAATAAATAAAACATGCTATGCTCGACAGGTTCTAGTATGTAACAATTACTGGCCTCGTAAAATGATGATTTATAATTAGATGATGACTGTTTCGTACAGATCATAGGGTCAATAAAACAAGCTATAGCTGCTCTATGGTTGGCAGGTTCTTGTATGTACCCTTGTCTGATCAGTAAAAGTAATTGGCCTCGTAAAATGAAGATTTAAAATCACTTTATCCTCTCAACTAGTATTATACCATGTTTTACTTATTTTATATGTACGATACAGTCATCAACTAATTCCGAATCTTCATGTTACGAGGCCAATTACTGTTACTGACCGGACAAGGGTACATACAAGAACCTGTCAACCATAGAGCAGGTATAGCATGTTTTATTTACCCTATGATCTATACGAAACAGTCTCCACTTAATTCTAAATCTTTATTTTACGAGGCCAATAACTGCTACTAACCGGACAAGAGTACATACAATAACCTGTCAACCATAGAGCAGCTATAGTATGTTTTATTCTGTCTGAAAGTGTAATCAAGTGATTTCGAAAAGAAAATAATTGAAACTTCATGTTAACACGTTAATTTTCACATCTTATAAACATTGCGCGGTTTCGTGTATAAAAACATTACCGCGTATTTAATTTCCAACGTCAAAAATTTCTATGTGCTTGTTGCGCGGCAGTGAGGTTTGGTTACCATTGGCTTACGACGATAATCTTCTTTGTGCTGTGATTCGCTAGCCACATAATCACGTGGTCTGCAACAAATGAACATCGCGTTGCGCAGCCTTCAATTCAGGCATCCGGAGGCAAATGTGCCGTATTTGGTGGATTTTGTATTTATGTTTCAATATTACGAAAGTTAGCAGCTTAAATGTAACGGCGCTTGAAAGACATTTGCAAAACACGTTTTATGGTAAGGTATGTCGTAATTAAGTATGGAGAAATTATGCCTACATGTATGAAACCTTTACCATCTTCATATCAATATAGTTCATGGAATGTCCAGTTTCTATGCAATTTCAGCCACAGCTGACTTCTCTGGCTGTGTTCAACGTATCTCTCGTGGACAGTGCGTATTGTCTGGCCTATATATGAATTATCACAATTTCCACAAGGGATCTGGTACACACCTGACTTGCGAAGCAACAAATCATCCTTTACTGACCCGAGTAAGGCTGCAATCTTCACTGGTGGCCGGAAGATAACCTTAACACGATGTCTGTCGAGAACGCGGCTTATCTTTGATGAAAGAGCGCCCACGTAAGGTAAGAAGGCTCTTGATCTATAACTATTATTTTCGTCTTCTTCTTCTACGTCTCTTGGACGTCATTCTTGGACTCACATCGAATGTTCTGCGAATCTGTTGCTGAGAATATCGATTTCCTTTGCAAATGCTCTTCAGGTGTGTGAGCTCTTCCTGCAAGTTGTCATCGTCTGATATACAATGTGCTCTGTGCACCAATGTCTTAAGGACCCCTGCGGTTTGTGAGCGATGATGGCAGCTACTGGCATGTAAGTACAGATTCGAATGGGTTGGTTTCCGATATACTGCAAGTCCTAATGTACCATCAGCTTTTCGACGAACAAGTACATCCAAAAAAGTGAGGCAGCCATCTTTTACCATTTCCATAGTAACTTTGATATTAGCGTGGATAGAGTGAACACCAGAGCGCTTCCGCCACGGGGGGCGCACGCGTTTGAGTACTTCGATATGCCGTAAACCAGAATCTGTGACGCGCATGCGCAATGCCACCGCGATCAGGCTTATAAGGCCGCGCCCGGCACCTCGTCGACAGTCTTGGACTCACTCTGAAGATGGCCGAAAGGCACGCGGCCGAAATATCAGCAGAAGAAGTGAATTTACGCGGCTACTTCTTCTTCTTTCTCTTGCGCCATATTCCCACACCTGCAAGGTTGCTGTGGTTATCTGGATTTGGCGTGTTAAGCCCTTTTTAAACGATGAACGAAAGTGAACAAGATAGATAATAGACTACTGAAGTGCTGCTAGCGTACTAGCGCTGAACTACAAACTCATGCAAGATCTTGTGGCACCGTGTTTAGACGATAAACGTAATCGGACAATAATATCCGATGTTGAAAGTTAGGTTATGACTGGCGATCTGTTACGTAGGAAGTCATAGTTTAATACTGGAATTGAGGAAACGACGCTAAATGTTATTGATGGTCAAAGAAAACCTTGCAATGTATGTTTTTGGTCAACTTAGTGTGCTAAAGTGCTGGGAAGTGAAACAACATTTCAAAAGAGTGACATCTATTTTCAAACGAAAAAAATAAACATACGAACACATCAAACAATATTTATAAGAGCATAAATAGACCTTCTTTACTTTATCTGCTACGATTTGTCCACTGACATTGTTAATAACGTCGTGCACAACTGAATTTACTCCTTCATTCGGGCTGGCTTTTTCATTTAAAATGTTATTTAATGAAAATTGCGTCATCTAATTACAATCTTATTCAAATAAACGATTGGCTCCAGTCTTTTCTCTTACAATATTACAAAACATAAACCATTTTCCCGTTTCAGATATACGACCTCGCTTTTAGGTGGACACTCAATTTAGATAAATATTTAAGTCGTCATGAAACATTTGCAATTTACCTCTAAACCAAAGTATAATAATAAACTAAAGATTAATAAGACAAATTTGCGTGCAAACCGTGTAATTGTCGACTACAGTATGAAAATCGCGTGACGGAAATAGGTTAACTTCCGATGTCAGCAGACGACCGTTCAATCAAAACAATCTTCTCGAGAAACCTTAACGTGACGTTGGCGTTAGATGACGGTCTGGTGACGGACAGTGTGAATGTCGTCATTAGAAATACATTTTGTAATACATTCTGATCACAAACACACGCAAAATATACGTAAATACGAAGGAAAATGGCGGACTAACTGGAGCGGTGACGGCTACTAGCTCGCGCATGCGCAGTGAAGCCACTAGTACCGAATTTAGAACTGGCCCTATTTCTTTATCGCTATAATTATCGCGCTTCGATACTAGCGCGATCATGCTAGTGCAGCCGTTCGAAACACAGACGGTCGCCATTATCGCAAGTTGTTATCAATCTACTACAACCTCTTTCATCGTTTAAAACGGGCTTACAGGGTGGCCGGATGCCATTCTTGCCGCCACCCCATGCCCCCCGGGAGGAAATGTGTAGCCCAAATGTCTGCGTACAGTGTTATATACGTGAAAGTGAAAAGTATTATGAAATGTCTGCGAGTCGTGTAACTGAGGCGAGACTTGGGGACCAGCCCGGTATTCACCTAGTGGGATGTGGAAAACCGCCTAAAAACCACATCCAAGCTGGCCGGCACTCCGACCTCCTTCGGGCTGATTCGAACCGGCGTCGGTACGCCTCCCTGTCTCGGAAAGCAGTGCGTTACACCACATGCCTAACGCAGCGGGTTGGTTCTTAAACTATGATATCGTAAATTAAAAAATGGTGCTTTAGATCAAAAGTAGGAAAGAGACATCAGGGACCAAGAGTACTGTAGGAACAGTAAGTGTTCTCCTAATTCGCTTAATCCTTTCAGTCCAACATTATGAAATCAGCTTTGGAAAAATTAAAATCCATGGTTTTCTGTATTGATACAGTGCAGTAAACATCAAAGTATGTGAAATTTCCTGGCAGATTAAAATTGTGTGCCAGAACTGGGACTCGGACCTGGTTAGAGTCCCGGTTCCGGCGAACAATTTCATTCTGCCAGGGAGTTTCAGATCAGCGCATACTCCGCTACAGAGTGAAAGTTTCATTCTGGAAACATCCCTTAGGCTGTGGCTACACCATGTCTCCATCATATCCTTTCTTCCAGGAGTGTTAGTCTTGCAAGTTTCGCAGGAGAGCTTCTGTGAAGTTTTGAAAGTAGGAGGCGAGGTACTGGCAGAATTGAAGGTGTGGGGCGTATCGTGAGGCGTGTCGGGATAGCTCAGTCGGTAGAGCGCTTGCCCGCGAAAGGCAAAGGGCCGGCCGCGGTGGCCGAGGTGACTGAGGCGCTCCAGTCACGTCTGCACGGCCACTACGGTCGGGGGTTCGAATCCCCCCTCGGGCATGGATATTTGTGCCGTCCTAGTTCGTAAGTAGTTCATAAGTAGTTTGTAAGTTTAGGGACTGATGACCCGGTAGTAAGTCCCATAAGCTTAACAAACATTTGAACATTTTTGAAACGCAAAGGCACCAGATTCGAGTCCCGGTTCCGGCACACAATTTTAATCTGCCAGGAAGTTTCATATCACTCCGCTGCTGAGTAAAAGTTTCATTCTGGATCAAAATCTGCGTTTCAAAATTTTTGGACGATCTATTGATTTTTTATGTCATTATTTCATGCATAACACAGACGTTTGAATTGAGGTATTTTGTTACTTGCACGTTATTTTGTAGGTAGTTAACGCTGCCAGATCAATAATGTTAACACAATCTTCACCACAGCACCTAAAATTCACTACTGAAATAAAGTAACGTTAACCACGCTCACGCTGACAGCCGCATACAGACGGCAACGCAACACAACCTCCAAGGCGAATACGCTAATGCCTCAGAAGTGGCTACACGCCGTACTAAGCGGCAAAATGTCGTATTAGAAGCACGTTGTTCATCATCAAGAATGCAGCTTTCAGGACTGATGCACAAAATACGGTATAAATCAGCTTTTAATACCTTGTTCTCCAGTAACAGCACTGGATATGAAAGCTTTAACGGGAGTTGGAATGCCGAAAAATGGTGAAAAATCATATTTTCCGTTTTTCAGCTTATAAAGTAATTTGAAGTTTGCCGACCGCGGGGGCCGAGAGGACTGAGGCGCTCGAGTCACGGTCTGCACGGCCACTACGGTCGGGGGTTCGAATCCGCCCTCGGGCATGGATATTTGTGCCGTCCTTAGGATTAGCTAGTTCATAAGTAGTTTGTAAGTTTAGGGACTGATGACCCCGCAGTTAAGTCTCTTAAGCTTAACAAACATTTGAACATTTTTGAATTTGAAGTTTTCTTTTTAAAATGGTGCAAAATTTGTTACGAAATTCTAATAGCAAGTATTATTATTTAATTTTTTTTAAACTGTATGTGGGCCCAGAAAAATTACCCAATTTGCGATGTTTACACAGTTTAATCTTCACATTTCTGAAAATTTGAGATATAGAAGACTGTGGATTTCGCTCTTCAGTGGTAGAATCTTTGATCTTTCCGTTGGTAACTCGTTCAAATACAAGTCGATGATCGACGTAAATATGTCGATCAATAATCTCGTATGGACTCGTGTGGGTATGAATGTATTTATTGGCATAAAAACTTTGAAATGGGAAGTCAGTGATTCTGTTACTTCATTCAATGATGGTCGTATTTGTAGGCTAAAGGTCGTGGAGAGCCTAGGCATTGTTCCTGAAGTCAGAGGTCTTCGGCTTCTGAACAACATTACTTCTGATTACTCTGCTGGACACATCTGATAATAGAATTAGAGGTATTTGTGAATTTTCATAATAAATTACTTTAATCACACAAACCAGCAAACCAATAACATTCAAATTTTGAGAGATGCTATGTAACAGTTACAAGAGGCCACTTAACTAGAGTCAGGAGAAAATTTGGCTTATTCTCTGAACCATGGAAATTTATGTTAAATTTTTTCTAATAAAAATGGCTTAACGGTAAAAACATTCATAAATAATATACCAACAAAAAGAAAAAAATTGGTCCTCGTTCAGTGAGCTAACAATACACTGGTTGATAAAAAAGTCAGTATAAATTTGAAAACTTAATAAAACACTGAATAATGTAGATAGAGAGGTAAAAACTGACACACATGCTTCGAATGATATGACGTTTTATTAGGAGAAAGAAAAAAAAGTATTGCTAGACGTGTGAAAGATCTCTCGCGCGCGTCGTTTGGTGATGATCGTGTGCTCAGCCGCCACTTTCGTCATGCTTGGCCTCCCAGGTCCCCAGACCTCAGTCCGTGCGATTATTGGCTTTGGGGTTACCTGAAGTAGCAAGTGTATCGTGATCGACCGACATCTCTAGGGATGCTGAAAGACAACTTCCGACGCCAATGCCTCACCATAACTCCGGACATGCTTTACAGTGCTGTTCACAACATTATCCCTCGACGACAGCTATTGTTGAGGAATGATGGTGAACATATTGAGAATTTCCTGTAAAGGTCTTTGCTTTGTCTTAATTTGTTATGCTAATTATTGCTTTTCTGATCAGATGAAGCGCCATATGTCAGATTTTTTTTCTAATAAAATCCCATGTCGTTCCAAGCATGTGTGTCACTTTTTATCTCTCTATCTACATTATTCCGTGATTTATTAAGTTTTCAAATTTTTGATCACCTGGTTTTCTGAAAATAGCTGCCAAATTTTTAAAGTTCTATATATAACAGTTCCAGAGAAAAAGGTATATGAAGTTAGGAAATTTAACATTGACGAGATAGGGCATTCCGACTTCCCTTAATGGGTTGAGCGTTCCTTACCCATTCCGGCTTCACAGTTGTCTCCAGTGTCTCCTGTGTTGCCCTCGGTATGTAATCCAGTGATGCTTTGGGAAGTCTGGTGCTTTGAAGTCTATATAAATGACGGGTGCACCTATATCTCACTATCTCATTATTTACTTCTTCTCTATTTAATTACTTGTACAACCTTCAAAACTCCTCAAAACTTTCATTTCAGTTGACTGTATTTTGCTTATTTGTGAAATGTTGTTCGAATGTTTGTTAAGCTTAAGGGACTTAACTGCGGGCTCATCAGTACCTAAACTTACAAACTACTTATGAACTATATACATGTGGCGTCTATTCCGAGAGAGCAGACGTCACTTCTGATCCTGCAGTTGTTCTTGAGTTCATATTCACAGAATATATGACATCAACTGCGAATGGGCAAAGCTGAAAATGTGTACCCATCCGGGATTCGAACCCGGTCTCCTGCTTTCTAGGCAGTTGCGCTGACCCCTACACCACTGGGGACACAGTGATCACCGCACCTGCAAGGACTACCTAAGCACGCCTCCCGTCAGATACAAATTTCCAGCTTCACCCTGCCCACAGTACTCAAACTCGTAGTTATGAAACTAATTCCCCTAAGAGTAAGGGCTTCAAACTTGCCCACCCCTCCCCAATAACGATAGGATCATTGCCCATCACCGGCATATTATATATATACATGTGGCGTCTGTTCCGAAAGAACAGACGTCACTTCTGATCCTGCAGTTGTTCTTGAGTTCATATTCACAGAATATATGACATCAACTGCGAATGGGCAAAGCTGAAAATGTGTACCCATCCGGGATTCGAACCCGGTCTCCTGCTTTCTAGGCAGTTGCGCTGACCCCTACACCACTGGGGACACAGTGATCACCGCACCTGCAAGGACTACCTAAGCACGCCTCCCGTCAGATACAAATTCCCAGCTTCGCCCTGCCCACAGTACTCAAACTCGTAGTTATGAAACTAATTCCCCTAAGAGTAAGGGCTTCAAACTTGCCCACCCCTCCCCACTAACGATAGGATCATTGCCCATCACCGGCATATTATATATATACATGTGGCGTCTGTTCCGAAAGAACAGACGTCACTTCTGATCCTGCAGTTGTTCTTGAGTTCATATTCACAGAATATATGACATCAACTGCGAATGGGCAAAGCTGAAAATGTGTACCCAGCCGGGATTCGAACCCGGGTCTCCTGCTTTCTAGGCAGTTGCGCTGACCCCTACACCACTGGGGACACAGTGATCACCGCACCTGCAAGGACTACCTAAGCACGCCTCCCGTCAGATACAAATTTCCAGCTTCACCCTGCCCACAGTACTCAAACTCGTAGTTATGAAACTAATTCCCCTAAGAGTAAGGGCTTCAAACTTGCCCACCCCTCCCCACTAACGATAGGATCATTGCCCATCACCGGCATATTATATATATATACATGTGGCGTCTGTTCCGAAAGAACAGACGTCACTTCTGATCCTGCAGTTGTTCTTGAGTTCATATTCACAGAATATATGACTTCAACTGCGAATGGGCAAAGCTGAAAATGTGTACCCAGCCGGGATTCGAACCCGGGTCTCCTGCTTTCTAGGCAGTTGCGCTGACCCCTACACCATTGGGGACACAGTGATCACCGCACCTGCAAGGACTACCTAAGCACGCCTCCCGTCAGATACAAATTTCTAGCTTCGCCCTGCCCACAGTACTCAAACTCGTAGTTATGAAACTAATTCCCCTAAGAGTAAGGGCTTCAAACTTGCCCACCCCTCCCCACTAACGATAGGATCATTGCCCATCACCGGCATATTATATATATACATGTGGCGTCTGTTCCGAAAGAACAGACGTCACTTCTGATCCTGCAGTTGTTATTATTCAATATTCACAGAATATATGACATCAACTGCGATTGGGCAAAGCTGAAAATGTGTACCCAGCCGGGATTCGAACCCGGGTCTCCTGCTTTCTAGGCAGTTGCGCTGACCCCTACACCATTGGGGACACAGTGATCACCGCACCTGCAAGGACTACCTAAGCACGCCTCCCGTCAGATACAAATTTCTAGCTTCGCCCTGCCCACAGTACTCAAACTCGTAGTTATGAAACTAATTCCCCTAAGAGTAAGGGCTTCAAACTTGCCCACCCCTCCCCACTAACGATAGGATCATTGCCCATCACCGGCATATTATATATATACATGTGGCGTCTGTTCCGAAAGAACAGACGTCACTTCTGATCCTGCAGTTGTTATTATTCAATATTCACAGAATATATGACATCAACTGCGATTGGGCAAAGCTGAAAATGTGTACCCAGCCGGGATTCGAACCCGGGTCTCCTGCTTTCTAGGCAGTTGCGCTGACCCCTACACCACTGGGGACACAGTGATCACCGCACCTGCAAGGACTTCCTAAGCACGCCTCCCGTCAGATACAAATTCCCAGCTTCACCCTGCCCATAGTACTTATGAACTACCTTATAGACAACACAAACATCCATGCCCGAGGGCCCGACGGGGAACGGCCTCGTCCATCAGAACATAGCGCCTCAATGCGCTCGGTACTCCACCGCATCTTATTTGTTTTTGAGTCAGCACCTGTGAGCACAGAATAAACAGAGAGGCTTTATCACAGTGACAGAGAAATGAAGCCGGCAGAGAATGCGACACCCAACCAAGATGGCGGCCGAGCGCCATCCGGCCACAGCTGCCAGCACGTGGCAGTCCACTGAGTTCGCCGTCTGTTAATTCCTTTTTCATATATTTTTTGAGGCGTTCCTTTTTGACAATCTATTTTTGCCATAGATAATTACAAATCAAATGTTTGTTAAGCTTATTGGACTTAACTACGGCTTCATCAGTCCCTAAACTTGCAATCTACTTATCAACTAGCTTATCCTAAGGACGGCACAAATATCCATGCCCGAGGGGGGATTCGAACCCCCCGACCTTAGTGGCCCTGCAGACCGTGACTGAAGCGCCTCAGTCCCCTCGGCCACCGCGGCCGGCTAGATAATTACAAATTTCAGCTAGGGATAGCAAATCATACTGTTGTTGTTATGGTATTCAGTCCGCAGACTGGTTTGATGCAGCTCTCCACCCTACTCTATTCTGAGCAAGCCTTTTCATCTCCTCATAAGAACGGTAACCCACATCCACTTGAATCTGCTTACTATACGCGTCTCTTGGTCTCCCTCTGCGATTTTTACCCCACACACTTCCCTCCAATGCTAAATTTACGATTCCTCGATGTCTAAGAATGTGTCCTACCAAGCTATCCCTTCTTTTGGTCAGGGTATGCCAAAAATTCCTTTTCTCACCAATTCTGTTCAGTACCTCTTCATTAGTTATGTGATCTACCCACCAAATTTTCAGCATTCTTCTGTAGCACCACATTTCAAAAGCCTCTATCCTCTTCCTGTCCGCACTGCTTATCGTCCATGTTTCACTCCCGTACAAGGCAACACTCCACACAAATGCCTTCAGAAAAGACTTCCTTACACTGAAATTAATATTCGATGTTAACAAATTTCTTCCCATTGCCATTCTGCATTTTATATCCTCTGTACTGCGACCATCGCATGTTATTTTACTACCCAAGTAACAAAACTCATCTACCACCTTCATTGTTTCGTTACCTAATCTAATTCCTTCAGCATCGCCTGATTTTCTAAGACCGCATTCCATTTTTTTGTTTTGCTCTTGTTAATGTTCATTTTGTACGCTCTCTTCAACATACTGTCCATTCCATTGAACTGCTCTTCCAGGTCCTTTGCTGTCTCTGACAGAATTACAATGTCATCAGCAAAACGCAATGTTTTTATTTCTTCCCCCTGAACTTTAATCCATACTACTATATAAAATAGAAGCACATTTTTCCTCTGTCTGCCCCTTTATCTTTTATATCTCGAGGAGTACTGAACGTATCGCCATGCTGTTTCTTTTAATTTCTTCTTTAGAATCCTGGGATAATCTTAGGCTATATTTAATGTCAATACGAATATCTGAAAAAAAAACTAAAATAACAATCGTAATGTAGAATCGTTTAGCGCTTTCGCACTTCCGTCAGCTCTGAAGCCTTAAACTATAACAGCTAGGCCAGTGAACATAGTATAAACCTGCAGAACTCACAAACTTCTACAAGAAAAACAAAAGAGAAACCATATTTATCGTTTCTCCTTTCTAGAAGCGCTGGTGACATTTGGCTTCAGACTACAGGTATAGTGCCAGAAGAAACTTTCACTCTGCAGCGGAGTGTGCGCTGATATGAAACTTCCTGGCAGATTAAAATTGTGTGCCGGAACCGGGACTCGAACCTGGGACCTTTGCCTTTCGCGGGCAAGCGCACTACCGACTGTATTTTTATTTTTTGTACAAACACGCTGTTTCCTATTCAGTTACGGATTTCACTTTTAATGTAAGTTTTAAGCCGTCGAGCTGTTTGCGGTTAATGCCAGCAGTTTTGCTTTTACCCGTTTGATTTCAGCTGTGTGAGCCATTGTTTCGTTGTCTTTAGCGTAAGGCTAGTCTACACGACGACACCAGGTTGCGACACTCGTTTCATGAAATGAATTGCGCGCAACTGGTTTCGTTTGTATCTGTAGACACGACGCGAATACTATACACTTCAGTTTCGTTGTTTTGTGAGTGCCGTAGTCGCCATAGAATGAAAGTTTTGGTAGCTATAAGAGTTCTGGTGTAGCTATTGCTTCTCTGTGTGAAGTCACTGCAAAAGACTAAACATAAAAAGAATATAAAAAAACGTGTTTGGGTTCGTGACTGGATTTAAAAAAAGACGCCAGCTCGGTAGCTTAGCGACCTTGCTGAAAGAAATTGCTATTTTAATCAACTTAGAATGTCACCAGAGAAGTTTACGTTCCTTTTAAACAGAGTTAGTAATGCTTTAAAGAAATAAGATACTGTTATGCTTGAAGCATTGTTACCAGAATTGAAATTACAAATTGCATTACGTTTCTTGTCAAGTAGATATTTGTGTATACATAACCTGTACCGTGTTTCCAAATCCACAATTGCCATAGTTCATTTGTATAGGTATTTGGAATTGAATGTATTTTAGTCTGCAATTCACTAATTGTCAACCGATCAATATTTAATTCACGAATAATTTTCATCATTAAAATTGTACAAACACCTATGCATCGCATATATGTTCAAAAACCGAATTACTTCTTCCGTTCCCCCCTTTATATTGTGTTATGTTCTGTATTCATCTAACATAAAAACACGCGCAATCAGTTTCGCCAAAGTTGGAAGGTGCCGAAACTGTTTAGTTTCGCCAACGAGTTGCGCGAACGCCTGCCGCGCATGCGCACTGGCCAGTACCGCAGTTTCATGAAACCTAGTGGCGTCGTGTAAACTAGCATGTACAGTTCGCGTAGGACAGAGTAATAAAACTCCGCCGTTCGTTTTCGATCTCGTGCCTGTTGGATGGAATATGAGATCAGCGCTTGTCGCAATTTTGTTTTTGCTATTTGGGTCCACCACTCTAGTTTTCTTCTGTACCTGTTTTACGATCGCAGGGACAATGTCCACGTTTTTCGTATGGCGGCCTCACGCTCTGCGTCTCGCGGGTGGGAAATGTTCAACATCCATTGCCCCCTGAACCTTTTTGTTAGATGTGGATCTAACGTTATTGTCACAGCATACGCACAGCGGTCGGAAAAAGGAGCTGGGATCACGTCAGAACCATTAACTCGCTCACTCAGCGGAGACGTCACGTAAACCCTATCCAGTCGGCTACTTGATGTTGGGGTAAAAAGGTAAATTTAACCAGTGGCGGCTGGTGATAATGTGCTGCAGCACACTGTAAATATATTACTAAAATTATGACATTTCTCTTCGAATGCAAGCGAGAAATCGCTGTAAAATTACATCCTTTCTCTTGGAATACGAGCCAGATATGAGAATAAAATTATGCCAATTCCCTTCCAATACTTATTAGAATGCCAGTAATAACGATGACAATGCATTTTGGAGCGCTCTCGGCGCGATAGCTGGAAACCAGCTCCGTGTGCTGAAGTGGGCAGAGAGGCGGCGCAGTCGTCTGTCCGCTAGGGTGCATGCGCAGACGTGACGTCAGGCCTGGCGACTCGTGTGTGCTGAGACCGACTGCAGCACCAGATCAATATTTCTCTTCGCGCTGCGTGTGACGGCTGCGGAAGAATAGTATATGACGAATATTGCGGCAAACAGAGTCAAATAGCGCGCTGGCTCAGGCGTCTTGCGCGTTGTCTCTCAAACCTACCTATGAGAGGCTCGTATTCAAATACCTCTGAGTCTAAAGTTTTAATTTCTGTAAATAAAATTAATATGTTTTAAACGTTATATGTACTATCTGCAGTGAATACATGCAGTTGGCAGCGCTGTTATAGATTCCCCTGAAGGTCTTACTGTCAATACAGTATTAATTGATATTTAATTAAAGGCAATCATAGAAAGGTTGGCTTTGTATTTTAGTATATTTTGTTTGCTGTTTATTTTTGTAATATTGTAGCACACTGGTCAAATTTTGTACGAGCCGCCACAGAATTTAACAAGGGTGGGGTAGATTACTTCCCAGGAATCCTTAAGTCCAAGACGTTGAACAAGTGTATGGAGCTCTTTACAGTAGTTAAAATTGGGCCGCTGGTCTTTTTCATGCAACACACAGTTAAAATCCCCTCCTAATACTATGTGTTCAGGGTTATTACATAGAATACCCGGGCCGCTGAAACTTTGCACTTGACGTTTACAAATAACATGTGAAGAGCAAGAAGCGCGAGGCGCTAGTCGCTAGGAACGAACCAATCACAGCGCGATAAACACCTCCAGTGATCACGTGGCGTGACGTCAACGTTGCCGCGTTGCCAGCTTTGTTCAGCGCTACCGTAAACAAAGTTGTGTATCGTGTTTATCGCGTGTTTATGGTGTGTGTGCTTTTTTCGCTGCGATTTGTTTTACTGTGAGTGGTTTAACTTGACTCTCCGAGTTCAAGTAATTGGATAATGTCACCGAAAAGACGTTTGTCTAGTGACGTTTTCTGAGTAAGTTCTCAGTTTCGTATGAATAAAAACTTCGAGGTCGGCCGCGGTGGCCGTGGGGACTGAGGCGCTTCAGTCATGGTCTGCACGGCCACTACGGTTGGGGGGTTCGAATCCCCCTTCCGGCATGGATATTTGTGCCGTCCTAGTTCGTAAGTAGTTCATAAGTAGTTTGTAAGTTTAGGGACTGATGACCCCGTAGTTAAGTCCCATAGACTATACAAACATTTTGAAAACTTCGAAGCTTATGCTCTGAGCAGGAAGTTCATTCTCGCTTAAAACGATCGGAAAGAAGTTATGGTGCAGTGGTTACAAGAAAGAAATATTGCTGCAGATATGTCAATGTCAAAACTTCTTTTGAACTTTCACTTCTAGTGACGTTTTCTGAGTAAGTTCTCAATTTCGTATGAATAAAAACTTCGAAGCTTATGCTCTGAGCAGGAAGTTCATTCTCGCTTAAAACGATCGGAAAGAAGTTATGGTGCAGTGGTTACAAGAAAGAAATATTGCTGCAGATATGTCAATGTCAAAACTTCTTTTGAACTTTCACTTCTAGTGACGTTTTCTGAGTAAGTTCTCAATTTCGTATGAATAAAAACTTCGAAGCTTATGCTCTGAGCAGGAATTACATTCTCGCTTCAAACGATCGGAAAGAAGTTATGGTGCAGTGGTTACAAGAAAGAAATATTGCTGCAGATATGTCAATGTCAGAACTTCTTTTATAATCGCAAGTGAACCAAAATAAGCCTATCACACCCACATATGCAGTAGACGAAATCGCAAAGGAGCAGCGTCACAATGCAATAAATCTGCCCCCATTTCACTGCCGTTTTAACCCTATAAAATTGGTATGGTGTGACGTGAAGAATTACTTAAGGAACAATAAGTCTTTCACAATAACAGAGGTGGAAAAGCTGTTGCATGAAGCTGTTGCCACTGTGGCAGGGCAAACAATGGAAGGGATCATGAACAGTTAATGATTTGTGTTGGTGATTACGACGATTTTGGCAGTGACGACAACAGTGAAGATGGGGAGCTGGATGTAATTGTACCATTGTCGCCGTAAATTGGTGAGTGAAAAGCATTCAAAGACGTAGAGACAGAAGTTACTGTCTAGATTATTGTTTATTTCGTTTCTGTCGTGATTCATTGCTTATTTTCTCTATTGCTTCGCTCCGTTATTGAAAGCGTGTGCGTTGTTGTGCTCTGGTCTTCATTAATATGCCGTTAATTAATTGCTGTTCAAGAACGAATTATTATATGCACTTTCATTGCTCAATAGCTTAAATTTACGAGGTGCAACTGAAAACCGTTTCGCCTGCTGTGCGTATAGAGGCTAGTGTTGCAACTTCGCTAAAGCAGTGTAGCCAACTTAACTCGCCGTAACGCGAAACGTCAAGTGCAATGTTTCAGCGGCCCAGGTATACATATATAATTATTCTTTGAAGAAATCACTTCTTTCCACAGTTTTACTGTTGCCGGATGGGGCGTATATATCTATGAACGTCACGTCATAAATTTTACACGCGACACCCCGCCTAGATTCCAGTTTTTCTATACACATTATGGGGATACCTTCCCGCGCGAGTATAGCTGTTCCTGTGTTTAGTTTGGGGGGGCAGCATTGTGTATCGTCCGATAACCAGGGACGAAAATGTCTTAAATTAAAACTTTTTGAAGAAGTACAATATCCGCTTCCGATTCATAGACGAATTGCCGTAACATTGCGAGTTTCAGAGCAGATATCACCTTGTTAATATTAACAGTGAGCAGTCTATAGGCCTGGTACATACAGACTACTTCAAGTTTAATATTCACAGAATATATGACATATGACGGGAGGCGTGCTTAGGTAGTCCTTGCAGGTGCGGTGATCACTGTGTCCCCAGTGGTGTAGGGGTCAGCGCAACTGCCTAGAAAGGATACTCGGGTTCGAATCCCGGCTGGGTACACATTTTCAGCTTTGCCCAATCGCAGTTGATGTCAAATATTCTGTGAATATTAAATAATAGCAACTGCAGGGTCAGAAGTGACGTCTGTTCTTTCGGAATAGACGCCACATGTATATATATATATATATATATATATATATATATATATATATATATATGTTTCAAGTTTATCTGATCTTCATCATGTTGCCACCAGTCCTTGCTCGTCTGGGCCCTAGTGTCTGATTTGTTTAACTCCCTAGTATCTTCAAACAATTTTTTATTTTTATTCTTGTTGCGAGGTACATTGACATTCGGCTCATACTTCTTTCTGAGCCTTCCACTGACGGTAGGTGCTATCGTGGGGACTACGGAAGGGGGTCACGTTGTATGTCCTGTGTACTGGCACAGAGTAACATATACAGAGGAGCAGCCCCCTCTAAACCACTGTCCTACGCTCCCCTCGTAGTTCCGTAAGATGCTAGCAGGTGTCAGGCGGATCGCTGGCTTAGGGTGCCTCTCGCACGTCAGAGGGTAGCGCGGAGGGGAGGCTGAGGGGAGAGCTCGTGCCGCCTGCCACGAGGCCACGGCTGTGAGGGGAGGTGGTGGTGGGGACAGCCGCTACCTGCCGCCTGCTCTGGCCAGTTTAAAGGGCTGCTTCTGACCGCAGCGCCATCACGGCACATCTTAAGGAACTGCTGGAAACCCTCCCTCCCCGCACCCCTGAGCGTAGGACCGGGCCCTTACGGAGGTTTCCCGTCTGTATATATTTGCCTGTGGTCCTGGTCACATTCGCCACGAGTTCGGCACACGCCTCCTCGTGGATTCTGGAAGTGCTGGTTTGAAACCTGGCTGCTGCACGACATTGGCGGTATCGTGCGGTGAGGCGACAGGTTGCGTGTTGTGCTGTGTACCGCCGCCCTGCTGTTGCCTAGCGACGGCTTGCAGCCAGACGCTCCCCTCCGTGACGTGTTTGTTTACTTCGCGCGTCGCTTCGATCGGGTTGACAACCGCGTTGTTTACAACGGGTGGCGTGTTCGGCACTATCGGTACTTAGGTTTCAGAAATTACTGCAACCAGTCGCCTTTTGTTTCTTCTTAATGAAGATTTATTTAAACAATTACCGGTTTCAAGCCGCCTAGCAGCTCATCTTCAGATGGTATATATTTATTTCAAATTACATTCGTATCTGTGGCAGGGCAGAAAGCGAGAAAAAAGTTAACACTAATTTTGGTAGGCTATACTGAATAATTACAATGTCTGTCTTCAAGACATTACTTACAGTTATGCGCTTCACATTTAATTTGTCCATATTTGAATACAACTTTTGATCTTATGTAATCTAAAAATCAAATGTCTGTATAGCTTATGGGACTTAACTACGGGGGCATCAGACCCTAAACTTACAAACTACTTATCAACTACCTTATACTAAGGACGGCACAAATATCCATGCCTGAGGGGGGATTCGAACCCCCGACCGTAGTGGCCGTGCAGACCGTGACTGGCGCGCCTCAGTGTCCTCGGCCACCGCGGCCGGCTTATGTAATCTAAATTGGCATCATATTTATATTCTATAATAAGATACGCTTTTGTCAGTCTTTGGTTTCACATAGTTCTTATCTTGTGGTATAAACATACTCTTTGGTTTGTTTACAAGCTGAAAGTTGTGGTAGTGGCTATAAAGTCGTAATGTATGTGAAGTGTTTGTTAATTTTACCACTTAAAACTCGTGGGAGTTGCTGTGGTGTGTTGATGGACAGTAAGTGTAGTGAAATCCTATCCATAAGCGGACCAAATATGGACAAATTAAATGTGAAGCGCATAACTGTAAGTAATGCCTTGAAGACAGACTTATATTGTAATTATTCAGTATAGCCTACCAAAATTAGTGTTTACTTTTTTCTCGCTTTCTGCCCTGCCACAGATACGAATGTAATTTGAAATAAATGTATACCATCTGAATATGAGCTGCTAGGCAGCTTGAAACCGGTAATGGTTTAAATAAATCTTCATCAAGAAGAAACAAAAGGCGACTGGTTGCAGTAATTTCTGAAACCTAATTCAAGAAACAGTCGCAGGTTCCAACACAATGGATAAAAGTACTATCGGTGCTTGTTGCGCATGCAGCTACGGGGTGGGCAGCAATGGCGTCGCGAGTACAGAAACCAATTTCTGCTCCGTAGGCTGAGAAGTTTGACCTTGCAACACGGTGTTAGTACTGACCACATCTACAACCTCCATTGGAGTAACTACGGCACTTGAAGCAATAGGAGTCGTTTCCCCGCTACTTGAGTCACAAGTCTTAACCCGTTCGCTACGGTGAACTTGTGCAGAAGTCGGGAGCGAATGTGCTCCACAGGCGGTGGACTGCTGCAGCAGTCGAGTGCTGCCTGTGCCCAGGGTTGCCAACGAGGTCATGATAAAAACCACCGAAGTGACAGTAAAATCCCACCAAAAACCACTGTACTTTCAGAAGTTCCCATGCAAAAAAAAAAAAAAAAAAAAAAAAAAAAAAAAAAAAAAAAAAAAAACCACCTGTGTATTCGTTTGGTCTTGACCGATTGATTTGAAATTTGGACGCAACTATGCATTTTAAAGGAGTAGTTCTTATGTACCTGACTTAGCTGTATACATAGATGGAAATACAAACAAACAAAAAATGTTGATTCAAAAGCACTTCAGTAAATATTATATATATATATATATATATATATATATATATATATATATATATATAATTACTTTGAGCCATTGCAATGCTTGTCGGGTACAGACAGCAAATTGTGAAATATTTGAACTTGAAAACAGAAAGTAATCCAGTCTGGAAAGGAGGTCAGCATCAATCATACTATTGTCTTTATTTTATGTCAGAAGATCTAGATTTCAGCTATATTCCAATGTAATCACATCTGAGAAAAAAGAAAGTTAACAATGAAAGTACAGTCACATATTAAGTGTCTGAAATATAAAGTGCTGTAGCAACAAATACACACCATTAACACAATGTCAGTGTGTGATGCAAGTACAACACTTCCTCTCCATGGAGACTGGAGAAGTCAACACAGAACTAACAGCCTACAACAATGAGCAATGAGTCATACCATTGTTAATATCTTTGAACTCTTAAGAATCTTACGTTTTATCCAATAATGTGATACATTTCCTAGTCATTTATCTGTTCATATTCGTTAATAATTTCAAATTAGGATTATATTAATTCTGCAACTATTTTTTTAGCGATTTCATTAAAAATTCACCAACTTACCCACCTCCCACTGACTCAGATTTTTTCCCACCGTCTGCTTTAAAAAACCACCAGATTCGGTGGGAAACCACTGACGTTGGCAACCCTGGCTGTGCCGCCCAGCCGGTGGACTGCTGTAGCAGTTCCGCCTCGAGTCATATTTCTCCGATTCACTACGCTCGACATGTGTCATGTACTGGCTTTGTTGATAGTCTGTAGTTAACTAGATGGCAGTTGCATTGACTTTCAAAGCGTTGGTTTCGCTTGAGTTTTACTGCTCGTTTCCCTCCTTGTTTATATCTGACGTGTTGTAAACCTCAGTTTCTACTAGAAGTGATATGGCAGAGAAGAGATATACTGTGGAGGAAGCTATTTCCCTAATACTGGGTAGTGAATCATCGTCCGAATCATCGTCCGAATCTGACGATGAACATAAAACGCCTATTGTAGCTGCTTCTACATCACGTACATGTGCTACTCCTGCTGTTCCATTGACAAATGGGAGTCATACAGGAAATCCTGGAAAAATATAAAATGGTAAAAAGAAGATCGAGCGGAGGAAAAAGACAAGAATGTTCGTCGAGACTGACAGCAGGGCCTCACCTACCTGATGAGTGGAGCAGCTACAGGACTTGCGTTGTCTGTAGAGCGCAGAAGAAGCGGAAGCAGACTAAAACGTGTTGTAAGGCATGCAATACGACACTTCGCGCCTTTCCCTGCTTCAAGATTTACCACACACAAAAGAATTTTTGAAAAGTTGAAGTGTTAAGTGCCATGGACAAGGAATCTCAAATCGATTCCATATTTCTGGATTTCCGGAAGGCTTTTGATACTGTACCCCACAAGCGGCTTCTAATGAAATTGGGTGCTTACGGAATAGTGCGATTGGATTCACGATTTCCTAAAAGAGAGGACACAGTTCGTTGTAATTAACGGTAAGTCATCGAGTAAAACAGAAGTGATATCTGGCGTTCCACAGGGAAGCGTTATAGGTCCCCTACTCTTCCTCGTGTTTATAAACGATTTAGGAGACAATCTGAATAGCTCCCTTAGACTGTTCGCGGATGATGCTGTCGTTTATCGGTTAGTGAAGTCAACAGAGGATCAAAAGCAACTGCAAAGCGATTTAGACAAAATTTCTACTTGGTGCGAAAATTGGCAATTCACACTAAATAAAGAAAAGTGTGAAGTAATACACATGACCACTAAAAGAAATCCGCTGAACTTCAATTACGCGATAAATCAGTCAAACCTTAAGGTCGTAAATTCTACCAAATATCTAGGAGTTACAATTGCGAACAACTTTGACTGGAGAGAACACATAGAAAATATTGTGGGGAAGGCGAACCAAAGGTTAAGTTTCATCGGCAGAACGCTTCGAAGATGCACCAGCTCCACCAAAGAGACTGCCTACATCACACTTGTGCGTCCTCTCCTGGAGTACTGTTGCCCCTTGTGGGACCCTCACCAGGTGGGACTGACGGAAGACATTGAGAAGGTTCAGAGAAGAGCAGCTCGTTTTGTTTTATCACGTTACGGGGGGAAAGCGTCACGGAAATGTTGCAAGAATTGGGGTGGAAATCATTAAAAGAAAGACGTTATTCCTTGCGGCGTGATCTGTTTGCGAAGTTTCAATCACCGACTTTTAGTTCTGAATGTGAAAATATTTTGCTAGCACCCACCTACTTAGGGAGACATGACCATCCCAATAAAATAAGAGAAATCAGATCGAAAACGGAACGATTTAGGTGTTCTTTCTTCCCGCGCGCTATTAGAGAATGGAACGGTAGAGAAAAGTTATGAAAGTGGTTAATGAACTCTCTGCCAGGCACTTGAATATGATTTGCAGAGTATCTATGTAGATGTATGTAGATGTAGATTGATCAGTTTCACGAAAAAGTAGTAGAGATCCAAATCATAGTACGCCGTGTCCACGTGTTCACTGGTAATTTCAAAAGTATCAAAGAGCCAAGAGTGAATTTCTACAGACGTCGGTTGAACAACTCGTGTACTCTTATCGAATTCAAACTGCAGTGTATTCTTCCTCGGAACGGTTGGTGCCATTATGCAAATTAACCCGAAAGGGTTAACTGCGAATAATTCACAATACACAGAAAAGCCGAACACTAAAAGAGAGACAAGCGAAAACTCGAAAACAAGAACTTCAAGCTAATACGACGAACCACACGTCACAATGTAAACAAACGCTATGGACCCGGAGCTGTCAGAGGCGTGCTAGCTCTACTGCGTCGCAAGCAAGACTGAAGCTTGATATCTTAAGGCTAGTTTACACGACGACACTACGTTTCATGAAACTGCACTTCTGACCAATGCGCATGCGCGGAAAGTGCACGCGCAACTCTTTGGCGAAACTAAAACAGTTTCGGCTCCTCCCAAATTTGGCGAAACTGTTTCCGCGAGTTTTTAAGTTAGGTGATAACCAAATCACAAAATGAAGTGGGTACGGAAAAAATTGTTCGGTATTTGGACATATATGTGATACATAGGTGTTCATGGACTTCTGAAAGCTTTGTGGAATAAGTAGTGGCGTGTTGGTGCTCTTGAAGCAATCATTCGTGAATCAAATATTGATGGGTGAACGGTAGCTAATTGGCGGGCTAAAATACATTCAATTCAAAAATACCTGTACAAAGGAAGTGTGCAAAATGCAATCTAGTAAAAAAAACTAGATGTTGATCAGCGCAAGATAACAAGACCAAGATCACGTGGTTTGAACTTTTTTAAGGAAAATTGTACACAAAAGAAAAGGTTACACAAATCTGTTAAGCTGAATTCTTTTATTTAACATTATTTATTTAAAACGTGACAGCTTTTACATTTAGAATTCTTTGTAAATATTTAAAATGTTACAGGGTTTTACATTCACCTTTTTTTATGTAAGTACTTTTAAACATATTGTTCACTTTTTGCTGGTTAAGTAATTGTGGATTTCGGAACACGATGCAGGGTCTGTAGAGACGAATATGAATCCCCACTTGACGAAAAAACATAATATAATTTTTAATTTCAGTTCTGGTGACAATGCTATACGCATAAGAGTATCTTGTCCTTACTGCATTACTATATTTGAAGAAAAAAAACGTAAAATGCTCTGGTTACATTTTAAGACAATTAAAATAATTTGTAGGGTCTTCAACCACAAACTCTTTCAGCAAGGCCGGATATCAACCGAACTGACGACTTCCACTTAACAACCGAAATACATTTCTCAGTCTTTTTATGTTTAGTCTTATGAAGTGACTTCACACAGAGCAGTATAGCTCCGCTGCAACTGTTACAGCTGCCAAAACTTTAATTCTAGGGCGACTACGGCACTCCAAAACAACGAAACTGAAGGGTACAGTTTCGGTGACGTATCTACAGACATACACGAGATCAGTTGCGTGCAATTCATTTCACGCAACGAGTGTCACAACCTGGTGTCGTCGTGTAGACTAGCCTTTACAGTAGGTGCTATCCCGACACGACTCACGATGCCGTCTCACAACTTTACTTTCGCCAGTACCTCGCCTCCTACTTTCCAAACTTCACAGAAGCTCTCCTGCTAAACTTGCAAGACTAGCACTCCTGGAAGAAAAGATATAGTGATTGTGGGAGGTCTGTAAAAGTTAGACATATAATCTAGCGATCTTTCATAGTTTACGCTACAAAGGTCACGAAAGTGCGGAAGTGGTAAACCATTCTATGTTATCCTTTTTATTTCAATTATTTCTCATTTTCGTATTGGCATTTAATATAGCCTACGTTAAACACAGGATTATACAGAAGAAATTGAAACAAACCTCATCACGATACGTTCTGCAGTTCTCGACTTAAAGTAGTTTAAAGATTACCAGTGTAAATTCGGAGCGGCTCAGCTAGTTAGTAATAAAATAAAAAGTGGTAACTCATTTGATACCGAAAATTGTATCGTAAATTACAAATGTTAATCAATTGTTGTTGTTGTGGTCTTCAGTCCGGAGATTGGTTTGATGCAGCTCTCCACAATACCATATCCTGAGCAAGCCTCTTCATCTCCACATAAGAACGGCAACCTACATCTGTCTGAATCTGCTTACTGTATCCATCTCTTGGTCTTCCTCTGCGATTTTTACCCCACACACTTCCCTCCAATGCTAAATTCACAATTCCTTGATGTCTAAGAATGTGTCCTACCAAGCGATCGCTTCTTTTGGTCAGGGTATGCCAAAAATTCCTTTTCTCACCAATTCCGTTCAGTACCTCTTCATTAGTTATGCCACCTACCCACCTAATCTTCAGCATTCTTCTGTAGCAACACATTTCAAACGCCTCTATTCTCTTCCTATCCGCACTGCTCATCGTCCATGTTTCACTCCCGTACAAGGCAACACTCCACACAAATGCCTTCACAAAAAACCTCCTTACACTTAAATTAATATTCGATGTTAGAAAATTTCTCTTTTTCAAAAATGCTTTTCTTCCCATTGCCATTCTGCATTTTATATCCTCTGTACTGCGACCGTCATATGTTATTTTACTATCCAAGTAACAAAACTCATCTACCACCTTGACTGTATCGTTACCTAATCTAATTCCTTCAGCATCGCCTGATTTTCTAAGACTGGATTCTATTATCTTTGTGTCTCTGACAGAATTAAAATGTTATAAGCAAAACGCAACAATCATTTGTTATTTTACTGCCCAAGTAACAAAACACATCTACCTCCTTTATTGCTTCGTTTCCTAATCTAATTCCTTCAGCATCACCTGATTTTCTTACACTGCACTCCATTACCCTAGTTTTGCTCTTGTTAATGTTCATCTTATATACACCTTTCAGCACACTGTCCATTCCGTTCAATTGCTCTTCCAGGTCCTTTGCTGTATCTGATATTGGTTACAAATTACAAGGTGAGTGGGCAACAGAATCTGTGCTCGCTGGTGGGCAAGCTCGCTGAAAGTAACGAGTAGAATATGAAAAGTGCCACCGCTCTATTGTATCCAAATTTTAGAAAAAAACCAGGGGAGCTATGAAAAAGTTGTTTAAATAAAAAGAAAAGTTCACTTCATTATCTACAACTTTCTCGCTGACGAAAATTTCCTGACCACAAAACAAAAAAAGTAGCAGGCGATTAAGTTTTCCATGTCGCAATTTTTATTTCATATAAAAGTGATAGTTTCAATTATTATGTTTGTACCAGTGGCGTAACTAGGACTTGGCTTTGGGGGGGGGGGGGAGATAGATCTGCTTGACGAGCAAAATTTTTGTCAGTTTCTAGAGAAACTACCATCTATCTACCACTCCCGATGAAGAAACTAATTCACTCCCATCCAATGGGAGATTATGGTAAAACACCCCAAGTTTCCAATCTTTACCTTTACCAGAGTGCTGTGATACGATTTCTTCTCTCTCTCTCTCTCTCTCTCTCTCTCTCTTTTTTTTTTTTTTTTTTGAGTTCTGGGGTGGGGGGTTCTATCCCCCTCATCCCCCCATAGTTACGCCACTGGTTTGTACAAACACAATACGTATTGTACTTGCTAAGAACACCATTGCATTCCTTCAGTATTCACCTGTCTACGTGAAAAATTTGGTAATTTTTTCCTCTCCTAAGGGGTTCAAATGACAATGTAATTGAGGCGAGCGTCATATGAAGAACTACGCATTTATCGGCCCAACTCTGTTTCTACAGCCAACCAAGATGGCTGCCGGGCTTCACTGTCTGTACGCTGATGTAGGCGGTACAGCCTCTCCATGTTATTCTGTGCTCGCTGGTCAGCACCCACGTCTGTGGCGTTCGGAGGTTCGAGTCCTCCTTCTGGCTTGGATGTGATATCCCCCCCCCGCCTTAGCATAGGTTAATTAAGTTAAAGTACTTTGTAAGCCTATGAACTTATGACCAATGAAGTTTAAGTCCGTTAGATTTACAAACATTGGAACATTTCTTTGCACCCAGGTATTACTGCCATGAAGGCAATGAAGCCAAAGCCATCACATTATAAAATTTCATTTTCATGTCGCTGTGGACTTTACTTTTCGTTCGATTGTCGCACATACGACTTGAAAGCTACCAATGTTGTGCTAAATGTCTTTGTCATAAATGAAACTTGCGTAAAAACTCAGATATTTATAACACAATAATAGCGCGGTAGCACAGTGGTAGAGTGGCAAAGGTCGTGTGTTCAATCCCCGCCAGGTCCTAGTATTTTTATCTGCCACTTTCCACTTCTTTCACCTCTGGCAGTGTTGTTGATGTGAAAAATATCGAGTAGCGCCGAGGTTCGGAACCCACGTTAAACTGTAGGTCCCCCTATAACTGGCTGGGTAAGTCAGTTCGAAGGTCGGAGGAAGGCAACGGCATACCACCTCCAAACAGGACCATGCCTAGTAAAGCACTGTGCTATTAAAAACCGGTCATCGGATTACTGACTTTCTTCTTCTACTGTAAGATATCAAGCAATATCTAACTCCTTGCATCCAATTTCTGAGAATCCCATCGTAATGTACGCATTATTCCAATGAATTTGATAACTCACATATAGGCTAATATTTCAGACGGTAATTAACTACAGTAATTCTAGAATTTGAAGGAACAATTGCGCTTCATACGCGAAGTGCATTAGAGGCTGAAACAAAGCAGACCACATTCAATGCTTCTTCCACCAGTCTGGAAAAAATGCGTCATCCTGGAGTGGATTTGAAAAGAAACAGTGTTGAAACTTGTCCTGGTGTAAGGTGAACTTTCTAGGACATGTTAATCTAATATGGCGGCCTTCCAGAATAATGGTTTGATTAAGACCCACAAACCTCCTCACCAACGTTAAGGAGCTATCACTTGGTTCGTAAAATCTTCCATTTTTTGCAGACAGAGACCATATGTTGGCACGCATAATTTTTTTTAATGTCTTGGTCGCACTGTTTTTATTTATCATTTCGCATCGGGTCCTTTTGGAACATTAAATCGTGCTTGAAAACTTGGCCTTGTTGCCGTAGGACTCTCTTCTAACCTGTGGTACTCTAGCACTAGAAAAACGCGTTGTTCAATGGAGTACGTGGTTTTAATCTCTTCGTTCGGTACGCTAACCTCCTTTCACGTTTCAATAGTGGAACTGATCGCTCTGGGCTTCGGATCACTATTTATACTAGGCATTACGTATGGCGATTACAGCGCCATCTGTTAGCAGCTTTTGTAACTATTATTTCAAACTGCTGTATAAAGTTCTTACAGCTTTCACGATAAACATACCGTTTACTGCATTCCTCTATCGACCTTTGTTTTCGAGATATTTAATTTTGAAATGAAGGAGTTTGTTTACGACCCACACCTGCTTTCTGCGTATGTGCTGTGTGACCTATTTTTCCACCATGTTGCATCAGTTTTAACGCTACCATGGTATTTATGAGAAGAATTCTTTCATTGGCAGAAAGTAAGTGCAGGAAGACTCGGCAGAAAATTTTTACAGCGTTTCTCATTGGTTGATGGAGGGGTGCTCGAATTTACAGCGGCTCTGCAGAAGGGGAACGAAAAATACGGATGAGCTTAGTGACACGCTAGGCTAGCGTCGGGATGACGTCATCAGGAGCTGACTGCGATACATCCAACTGTCCCTGTCGACACACTTCTCTACAGCACATCAAAATGGCGGCAACTGACAATCTGAAATAGTTTTGACTCTCTTATTTATTATTCTAGTATACATTTTATATCCTGTGTTTGCAAGACTGATTCGCCTAAAATTTTCAAATTTTGCCATCTCCTCTTTTAAACAGGCTTTTAACTACAGGTGTTGACCAAGAGAGAGCAGTCTGCCGATTTTTCCAGCATTGTAAGATTTTTAATTTGCGTTTAATACTGTATTCAGTAAGTTACACAGTGGCGGCTCGTACAAAATTTGACCAGTGTGCTACAATATTACAAAAGTAAACAGCAAACAAAATATACTAAAATACAAAGCCAACCTTTGTATGACTGCCTTTAATTAAATATCAATTAATACTGTATTGACAGTAAGACCTTCAGGATAATCTATAATAGCGCTGCTAATTGCATGTATTCACTGCAGGTAGTAAATATAACGTTTAAAAAATATTAATTTTATTTACAGAAATTAAAACTTTAGACTCAGAGGTATTTGAATACGAGCCTCTCATAGGTAGGTTTGAGAGACAACGCGCAAGACGCCTGAGCCAGCGCGCTATTTGACTCTGTATGCCGCAATATTCGTCATATACTATTCTTCCGTAGCCGTCACACGCAGCGCGGAGAGAAATATTGATCTGGTGCTGCAGTCGGTCTGCGCACACGAGACTCGCTAGGCCTGACGTCACGTCTGCGCATGCGCACTAGCGATCAGACGACTGCGCCGCCTCTCTGCGCACGTACCAGCGCGGCTGAATCCCACTTCAGCACACGGAGCTGGTTTCCAGCTATCGCGACGAGAGCGCTCCTAAATGCGTTTTCATACTTATTACTAGCATTCTAATACGCATTGGAAAGGAATTAGCATAATTTTATTGTGATATCTGGCTCGTATTCCAAGAGAAAGGATGTAATTTTACAGCTATTTCTCGCTTGCATTCAAAGAGAAATGGCATAATTTTAGTAATATATTTACAGTGTGCTGCTGCACATTAGCACATTATCACCAGCCGCCACTGAAGTTACATATTCACTCCCTCTAACCCAGACGCCTCCCTACGTTTTACCAAGCTTACAAGCTTGTGTACCTCGAATTTTGATCAAATTTTGTATGAACATTCTATATTGAATATAAAGATACATGTTTCGGATTCGCTAGACACTCAAAAGATTTCGAAAAAATCAAGGTAACATTTGATTATGGAAAATCGCATTACCAGTACTATACATCGCAGGGTCGGGTAAATGTATTTTTACTATAAAACTTGGAGTCAAAAGTTAATGACGTTCCCGTAATTAACGTTTTTGTGTTTTCATGCTGAATGAGCGGCTTTCTGAGCACCGTTGACGGTTGAGTGGCCGAGGGGCTGGGCTGCCAAACCAATGGATCCAGGTTCGAAGCACCGTCAAGGCAAAGTTTGTTAAATTTCTTTTCCGATGACTTTGTTAATATTCTCGCACATGTAGTACCTCTTACAGCCTTATTTTGAAGTAGAGCATCGGGAAGTGTGATTAATATTCAATTAAAGGGACTCGTACTGCCAAAAATGACAAAATTTCAGCCGGCCGCGGTGGCCGAGGAGACTGAGGCCCTTCAGTCACGGTCTGCACGGCCACTACGGTCGGGGGATCGAATCCCCCCTCGGGCATGGATATTTGTGCCGTCTAGTTCGTAAGTAGTTCATAGTAAGTTGTAATTTGCGGCTGTTTACTGATGATGCTGTGGTGCATAGGAGGGTGTCATCTGTAACTGACTGTAATACCTTACAGGATGACTTACACAAAATTTCTAGTTGGTGCGAAGATTGGCAGCTAGCTCTCAATGTGGAAAAAATGTAAGGTGATGCGCATGAGTAGAAAAAACAATCCCATAATGTTCGAATACAGCATTAGTAATGAGCTTCTTGATGCTGTCGCGTTGTTCAAATATCTAGGCGTAACATTGCAGAGCGATATGAAATGGAACGAACATGTAAGGACAGTTGTGAGTAAGGCAGACAGCCGACTTCGGTTTATTGGGAGAATTTTGAGAAGATGTACTTCACCCGTAAAGGAGACCGCGTATAAAACGCTTGTACGACCACGTCTTGAGTATTGCTTAAGTGTTTGGGAACCGCAGCAGATTAGTTTAAAGGAAGACATAGAGGCGGTTCAGAGGCGAGCAGCTAGGTTTGTTACTGGTAGGTTCGACCAACGCGCGAGTGTCACGGAAATGCTCCGGCAACTAAATTGGGGATCGCTGGAAGAAAGACGACGTTCTTTTCGTGAATTTCCTTTGAGTAAATTTGGAGGGCCGGAATTTGAAGCTGAGTGTAGTACGATCTTGCTGTCGCCTACTTACATTTCGCGTAAAGATCACAAAGACAAGATAAGAGAAATTGGGGCTCGTACGGAGGCATATAGGCATTCTTTTTTTCCTCGTTCTATTTGAGAGTGGAATAGGAAAGGAAATGCCTAGTAGTGGTACAGTGTACCCTCCGCCACGCACCTTACGGTGAATTGCGGAGTATGTATGTAGATGTAGATGTAGATGTAAGTTTAGGGACTGATGACCCCGTAGTTAAGTCCCATAAGATTTACAAACATTTGAATTTGAACAAAATTCAAATTTTTACTTTTATGCAAATTATGTTAATATGGACGTTCAACCTTAATTTGGTGTTAGTTTTATTGAAATAGTCGATTATTTACTATTTTAAATAAGTATTTGAAAATTATCATCCACTGACATTTCTGAGAATTTTGTTTTCCATCATTTCGCATTCTGGCAGTCTAGAAGTCTGTGGTTTCTTTTGTTTTGTAGAGAACGTTTCGTAAGTTGCCTACACAAGCGGTACTTCGTAGTAAGCGCTTTGAACTGTACATCTGTTTGTGTTTGACAACAACTGTTATTCACTAGCCGTGTTTTAGTTCCTGTGTTTGTTGGAAGATCAGCGTTTGAATTTGGTGTTTCAATGAAAGCTACTCTAGAAGACTAGGCGTTCAGGAGCATCTTGATTTCATTCGATTTGATTTATTTCGTATTCCATAAATCCATGATGTGATAGATCACACGGATGTGGATTGAGTCATGATACAAATTACAAAATAAAGAGATTCCATAAATAATTACACAATTACAGGCAGGTATCATCAAGTGGCACATAATGTTACAGGTAAAACTAGACATAAAATTAGAAACATATAGGTCAAATAACATAAAACAATGATGGAGGAAAAAATAGATGCATAGTACATAAAGCATATGAATACAAATGGGTAAGATGTATAATAAGTTAATTGTATTAAAACAGAGGGTTTAGATAACATAAATAAATGTGACAATGCAAAATTTACGAGAACCATTATTATTTTGTCTGCATATACTCATAAAGAGAGTGAAATGACTCTCCCACAAGATATTGATTCAGTTTGCGTTTAAATGTAGGCAGAACATTAATATGGAATTTGATTTCAGTTGGGAGAGCGAGGAAAATGTTTGTGGCAGAATAATGGACACCTTTTTGTACAAGACTTAAGAGTTTAATATCCCTATGTAGGTCATTTTTAGACCTAGTATTGTGATGATGACAGTCACTATTAGATTGAAAAAGAGAAAGGTTATTCAAAACAAAAATCATTATAGAGAATATGTGTTGAGAGGTAGTGGTTAGTACTTTTAACTTGCGGAACAGGTTTATACAAGAACCGCTAGGGATAACACCTCCTATTATCTTGGAATTTATTAAAGTGTGATAGACTTGGGCCGATTGCAAAACATGAAGACAAAGATTGCAACAAACAATATGTCAAAAGAAGCCAGATGCAAGAGAAGGGGTGGCAGCACTTGGTGAAGAAGATAAAGGAGGAGATGAGGACCGCCATCCAGGAGGATTCTGACATACTTCTTATGTATCACTTGGCTGTATGTTAAACTTTTTTCTTTAAACGCAATTTTCTCAAAATGACATTTTTCAGTATAAATGCCCCTTTTTTCTCAGAAACTTCTGACTCTACATCAGTGAATCATTTTTCATTGGTCTTGTAGCTCTGCTTTAGTATTATTTACTGTAATAGTTAAAATTCAAAGAAATTTAAATTGTGAAAATTTACTCCAAAAAGTTATATGTTTAGGGAAAAAATCATAGGTTTTTCTTCAGCTGTTATTTTAAAGTGATTTTGGAACAATACTGTCACAAAACATGCGGGAAAATGTGATAAAGGCACGAAATTTATATACTGAACAGTTCCTGAGAAAACAGGGCATTTATGTAGCCAATTTAACATAGTCGAGATAGGGCAGTACGACTACCCTTCATTTATTTGTGATACATAGTGCAAGTACATAAATAAAATTAAAAAAAAACTCTTAAGTTTATTATTACGTAATACTAAACGCCACTGACAAACAAAATGAGAATTGGAGTATATAACATAAAAATTGTTGAAAAGTTTAAATACTTGAGAGAAATAATAACCCATAACTTGAACGAGAAACAATCATGGCAGAGTAGAATAAATAAACTTATTAAAATGCATCATGTTACCAAGAACATATAATAAAAAATGCCTCTCAATAGCCACTAAACTGAAACACTACAAAACAGTCACACAGCCACAAATAACATATGCTAGCGAAACTATATTTAAAACAACCAACACTGTAGCAATAGACAGGCTACTCAAAATAGAAAGGAGGATAGTCAGAACTTGCATAAATAAGAAATACCAAAAAGACGGGATTTGGAGAATAGCTTCAAATGAAACTGTTTATAAAGAAGTAGAACCAGTGACAAGCACAATGAAGAAGAAACGGATCTCTGTCGTAGGACATTTGATGAGAACACCAGAAAATAGAATCAGCAGGAAGATAATTGAAAAGTTATGGAACAGCAAGAGCAACATAAGATGGATCACAGATATCAAGGAAGACATGATGAAACTACAGATAACGATGGAAGATTTGAAAAACAAGAAAGACACACTCAAGATACTTCAGGACAAACGCGTCACACTACCAATAAAAATTAACAAACAGAAACTGGGAAGGGTGATTTCGGATGAAGAGAGAAGGGCACGATCTGAAAGAATGAAAAAGCATTCGGCCAACAAAAAAATTAAAAACAACAGAAGAACCTAGTTCATAATATTTATGTTGACCATAAAAGTAGTAAATAAAAAAGTAATAAATAAATTAACCACTGTATTATTAAATTGTCATGTTTATTTTTGAACTAAATTGTGTTAATGCATAACAACAGATTGTAATAACCTTTGTAATATTGACTAAAGTGGTCCAATGAAGGCCATAAAATAAATAAATAAACGTAATACTAATTGCTGGCCGTCTATTCGTCACCGTTCTCATAGCCAGTAGTGTGAAACGTATCATAAAAACAACTAAATACAAATATTTCTCACACCATGCACAACACACGAAACGACAGATTTCCAAATTGACATGTTGTCCGAGAAGACATACCTCATTTACATTGCGCTGCGTATCACAAATGAAATAGCTGTAAACAGATAATACCCGATGCTCTATTTCAAGACAGGGAAAAGTATTACAAATATGCGAATATTAACAAATACGTGGAAAAATCTAACAAAAAATTGTCATGATGGAGCCTCGAACCTCGTTTCACGGTTTGGCAGACCAAGCCCTGGTCTGATCGACCGTCGACGGGGATCGGAAAGTCGCTATGTTCATGAGTACCCAAGTTACAGCTTGAAAACACAATACGTTAATTACTTGAACGTCATTAACAAAAAAATGTTCAAATGTTTGTAGAGCTTATGGGACTTAACTACGGAGTCATCAGTCCCTAAACTCACAAGCTACTTATGAACTAAATACACTTCGCGGGTTTGCCGCCGGATGACATTGTAAATCTCCCACAATATTTCGTCGACGCAACTGTTGGACATGTTCAGGTGGTGGTAGCTGTCAGTACTTCAAGGCGCGACTGATGGTAATTGCGTGGTATTTATCAGGGCGTGTGCAGAGACTACGCATGCGCGAGAGACCGTCCAGTGTTGGTCGCTTCTGGTGCCCCCTGCTGGGAGCCGAGGAGGCGTCGTGGGCAATCATGTGCTGCCGGACGCTCCTGTGCTGGAAACGGAACTGAGTATCTGCGTTGCGCTGCCTTCCTTCGTGTTTCCGATTTTCTCTTCTCTCCTGTTTTGTTTTGATTGCAGCCAGTACTGGATTCCAGGCTACACTCATCTGGAAACCTGCATCCCTGTCGATACGATTGTCCGCCGTACGGATGTGTATGGCCTCCTTAAAAATACTGACGCAAAATGATGATACTGACGATAGAACTTCCGTTTTCTCGTAACACATCCGATGACCTGTGTTCAGGCAGTGCTCTGCTACCGCTGACTTACTGGGTTGTCCTAGGCGTGTGTGGCGTTGGTGTTCAGTACAGCGTTCTTGCACAGTTCTACATGTCTGACCTATATAAGATTTTCCGCACTGACATGGTATTTTGTATACGCCGCGTTTTCGAAGGCCAAGCTCGTCTTTCACCGAGCACAATAGATTCCTCAGTTTTGATGGCGGACGAAACACACATTTGATGTCGTGTCTCTTCAGGATACGTTCTATTCTAGATAACATGCCACCAAAATATGGCAAGAACGCCGTTACAGTGGGTGCCTCCGAAAATTCATCAACATCCTTTCGTTGAGATTGCTTCAATCGAAATGCATTGCGTATTTGTCGCTCAGAATAACCGTTTTGCTGGACTACAGTTCTTAGACGTTGTAGTTCACCTGGCAAGCTGTCAGTATCTGAGACCACATGTGCCCGGTGTACCAAAGAGCGTAAGACGCTACCACGTTGTGCAGGATGATGACAACTTGTGGCCGGCCGCGGTGGCCGAGGAGACTGAGGCGCTTCAGTCGCGGTCTGCACGGCCACTACGGTCGGGGGTTCGAATCCCCCCTCGGTCATGGATATTTGTGTCGTCCTTAGTTGTAAGTAGTTCATAAGTAGTTTCTAAGTTTAGGGACTGATGACCCCGTAGTTAAGTCCCATAAGCTTAACAAACATTTGAACATTTTTGACGACTTGTGGCCTGCAAATATAGCTCTGTGAGCTGAAAGGCCTGCGGCAACAGGCTGCAGTTCCTCCGAGACTGTACGGCCTACCGAAGATCCATAAGGAAGGGACTCCTTTACGTCCAATTGTGAGCAAGTTCTATCGTCAGTGTCATCATTTTGGGACAGTATTTTTAAGGAGGCCATACACATCCGTACGGCGGACAATCGTATCAACAGGGATGCAGGTTTCCGGATGAGCGCAGCCTGGAATCCAGTATTGGCTGCAATCAAAACGAAACAGGAGACAAGAGAAAATCGGAAACACGAAGGAAGGCAGCGCAACGCAGATACTCAGTTCCGTTTCCAGCACAGGAGCGTCCGGCAGCACATGATTGCCCACGACGCCTCCTCGGCTCCCAGCAGGGGGCACCAGAAGCGACCAACACTGAACTGTCTCTCGCGCATGCGTAGTCTCTGCACACGCCCTGATAAACACCGCGCAATTACCATTAGTCGCGCCTTGAAGTACTGACAGCTACCACCACCTGAACATGTCCAACAGTTGCGTCGACGAAATATCGTGGGAGATTCACAATGTCATCCGGCGGCAAACCCGCGAAATGTATTTACAACAGATCCGCCGTGAAAGCTTGAAAAGTCACATACTTATGAACTAGCTAACACTAAAGACGGCAAAAATATTCATGCCCGACGGGGGATTCGAACCCCCGACCGTAGGGGCCGTGCAGACCGTGATTGGCGCGCCGCAGTCCCCTCGGCCACCGCGGCCGGCACGTCATTAACTTTTGACCCCATATATAGTAGTAAAAATGCTTATCTTGAGCTGATATTCCTTCGACGTACACCACTGAGAACGCTATTTTCCATCATCAATGACAATGCATTCTTGAAAAAATACGTCCATGCAAAATTCGATCGAGGCACTTGTCAGACTCTCTCCTTGTTATGCCCTACCAGGAGCATTTCTGCCGCCGCCTTAGCTCTGTGGTTCATTGAGACCCCCAAACCTCCTCACCAACGTTAAGGAGGTTTTTGTATCCCATCCTCGTCGCCACTTTTGTGTCCCAGCCTCGTCGCCGCTTTTGTGTCTCGTTTCCGTCGTAGGTGTCGGTGGCCAAGTAGAAAGACCGACACAGGAATAAAGGATGCACGCTTGTGCAGGTACGGAGGTGACCAGCCAGTGGGACAGCAGCAACTAGAAACACTAGAGTAAATTAGAAGAGATATATATATCTTAGAGACTTAGTAATACTTAACTTTTACATAGCTCAGTACTGCAGAATGCTGATACATAGTTGAGCTAGAGGCCTGCCTAGTGCCTGTCCGATAGCCAAGTCTTTACTAGTGCCTATCTGATTCAGAAGTATTAGCTGGTTCCTATCTCAGTCCCAAGTGAACGATGCAGTCTAGTGGTGGCCACGAGCGGAGTTGCAGCAGAGGGGGCTCGTGGCTGACGTCGTAAGAACGCCGCGCCGTGCGTGCATGGCGGCGCGCGGCGAAAGTGGGTGGCGCGCACTTTATACTTGTGCGACACCACAGAGGTATCACTTGGTTCATAAAACCTTCCATTTTTTGCGGACAGCGACCATACGTTGGCATGCATAAATTTTTTTTAAATGTCTTGGTAGCAGTGTTTGTATTTATCACTAGCTGAAAACCCGGCGTTACCCGGGTATTTATTTATTCCTGACATTTTTAAGGTATATATTCTGTATGTCTGTAAAACCGCTTGGGAATACAATTAGTAGTACAGACGTAATAGATTAAATCTTGGTGCGTGATGGGGCGGTTTTCCATTAACTTTACTGTTTATGTACTCATAACTCATGAACTACGTGTCATACTGCAATACAATTTCGAATGTACATTCAGCTATATGTGTTTATATTCTCTGTAAAATTTTCTACGGTTACAATTTGTAGTGCAGAAATTATAAATTGTAACGTCATGACCAATGCCGTAGTTTTAGTCCATATACAGCGGAACATTACTGTTTATGTTCTCATATCTCATGAAGTACGTGTCGGAATGTGATTCAATTTAGAAGCTACATTCAACTATAAATGTGTATACTGTCTGTAAAATTTCCTGTCGCTACAATTTGTAGTGTTCAAATTATAAATTGTAACGTCATACCGGGAGCCTTAGTTTTTCTCAATAAACAGCGGAAAAGTAGTAAGCGATAAACTTTTTCCCTTTCATCATTTTGGTATGGTTGTCAGCGAGAAAAAGGTCTGAAGTTATGTTTAATGTTTGTACCAAGTCGCTAAGTACTCTCATTCTCATATAGCATATGTTTAAAGTCTCGCAGGATTATGTGGCAGTTTCTTGCGATTTCTATTGTTAATTACGTCATATCTTCTGAACCATGTGTAGTATGAGATTCTTATCCATGTAGCAATTATTACCTCACAATAAGGAATGTCTGTACCAAATTTGGTTTAAATCGGTCCAGTGGTTTAGGTGAAAATGAGCATCATTCTCGCTAAATGCAGCAGTTTTTCGCACATCTCATTGTTTATGACGTCATATCTCGTGAACTATATATCGTATGTGATTGTTACACTCACGGCGACCGTTTTCATGGATTGAAGCTTACGTCTGCAGAATTTCATAAAGATTGGAACAAAACTGTAGATTTGTATACAACACGTACAAATATACGGACACTCTGCTTTATGTATTAGACTAGCTTATATGCCCGTGCTTCGCAACGGTTGTTAAAGAAGGTCCTGTGTATATCATGGTTCTTTGGGTACCGGACGTAGGTCAGCAAAAACACAATCCTTGTTGGATCTCTCTGTCAATAAACTCAGTTCTAGCCAAGATGTCAAATTTAAGTAGAAGTCATTGTCGAAAACGATGAATGTTCATAAAGTTTTACATACTAAGAGTGAAATTAATTTAAGTCCGTGCTTCAAAACAATGTAAATTCAATGTTAGGTTGTGTTCATAAAGTTACACATTGCAACAGCAGCACCGAAAGCGGCTGGCAAATTACATTTCTGAAAACGATATTGGATAAGTGCGAATATTGATTTGTAACAGTTTTCACAAATATCTTCTTGAATAGGAATTTGGAATGAATTGTAAGACTGTGTGAATCATGAGACTTTATACAAAAGAGTTTCGCGTGAAAGTGCTGGTCGTAATGAGATGTGACAACAACGGATGTATCTGATTCGGTAAAATTTGACTTTCTATCCTGGCGGCCTCGTATTTTTATGTTGGTAACATCAATAACACGATATAAAATCGTTGCAAAGATGACCGAACCACATAGAGTGTAGATAAATACTGCTGTTCCTGCTGTATACTTGATTTCACGACAAAATGTTTGCGTGTCGCGCGATTGGCTTATGACGATGTCACGTGATTCTAGTTATTCAACATCTGTTGCCAACATTATCACAGGATGCCGCCGGGATATGAGTAGGACTACGTCGCATAGTTTTTCTTGACCCAGCTGTCAAACGATAACACCTTTCACAGCAGACAGTGTTGCGGCTGTATGTATCAGAGATCACTGATTAGCACAGACCAGTGAGCTTACTGGCACAGGCATATCAATATCTATGGCCTAAGAGACATTCATTAATGTATGTCTGTATTTCCACCACGCTTCCACGACAGTGATCAATGTTCCACGAGTATTTTTATCTTTGAGTCTATCTGGATTTTTATCTTTGTTTTGTGTCTCTGTTCATAGTCGGTAATGTGTGGTTGACGGAAACATGTGATCTATTTAAAAAATTGCGTATTTGATATTCCTAGTCGCTATTAAAGTCTGAGAGGACCGCATTGTCTGACGATTGAAAGAATAAACAGATTATGACTCGTGCCGTAAAGTTCGTAAGTCACAGAGTAAATAGCTTTTCCTAAGGGTATTTATAGCATATTTTGCGAATTTTTGCTCGTCACACTCACCAACTGCCACGCACCGCGACCAAACTCCCTTACTAACATCATTAGACCAAGGGCTATCTACCACCACAACCACGAGTGGGTGGCAGTATGTGGTCATGGAGAAAAGTCTGTCAGTACGTACACACATAAGCCTTTTATATATAGATATCCCGATACATCATCATCAGATCTGTGGTAAGAAATAAATAACATTTCGGATGTTTGCAGTTCTTAATCACAAAATCCATATGGAACACAAACACATTATATGAAAATATACTTACAACTTTTTTAAAAACGATGGTAATTAAAAATCATCTTATTGGAGATGACTAACTAAAATATAAAGAGAGAGAGAGAGATGTTGTTGTTGTGGTCTTCAGTCCGGAGACTGGTTTGATGCAGCTCTCCACAATACCCTATCCTGAGTAAGCCTCTTCATCTGCACATAAGAGCGACAACCTACATCTGTCTGAATCTGCTTACTGTATCCATCTCTTGGTCTTCCCCTGCGATTTTTACCCCAAACACTTCCCTCCAACGCTAAATTCACAATTCCTTGATGTCTAAGAATGTGTCCTACCAATCTATCCCTTCTTTTAGTCAAGGTATGCCAGAAATTCCTTTTCTCCCCAATTCTGTTCAGTACCTCCTCATTAGTTACGCGATCCACCCACCTAATCTTCAGCATTCTTCTGTAGCACCATATTTCAAAAGCCTCAATCCTCTTCCTGTCCGCACTGTTTATCGTCCATGTCTCACTCCCATACAAGGCAACACTCCATACAAATGCCTTCAGAAAGGACTTCCTTAGGCTTAAATCAATATTCGATGTTAACAAATTTCTCTTTTTCAAGAACGCTTTTCTACCCATTGCCATTCTGCATCTTATATCCTCTGTACTGCGACCATCATTTGTTATTTTACTGCCCAAGTAACAAAACTCATCTACCTCCGTTATTGCTTCGTTTCCCAATCTAATTCCTTCAGCATCACCTGATTTTCTTACACTGCACTCAATTACCCTAGTTTTGCTCTTGTTAATGTTCATCTTATATGCACCTTTCAGCACACTGTCCATTCCGTTCAATTGCTCTTCCAGGTCCTTTGCTGTATCTGACAGAATTACTATGTCATCGGCAAAACGCAATGTTTTTAATTCTTCCCCCTGAACTTTAATTCCTTCACCAAATTTCTCCTTGCTTTCCTTTATAGCCTGCTCAATGTACAAATTGAACAACAATGGAGAAAGACTACAACCCTGTCTTACTCCCTTTCCAACCACTGCATCCCTTTCATGCCCTTCAACTCTGACAACCGCTGTCTGGTTTTTGTACAAGTTGTAAATAACCTTACGCTCCCTATATTTTACTCCTGCTTGCTTCAGAACTTGAAAGAGTTTATTCCAATCAACATTGTCAAAAGCCTTCACCAAATCTACAAAAGCTAGAAATGTAGGTTTGCCTTTTCTTAATCTATCTTCTAGGATAAGCCGTAAAGTGAGTATTGCCTCCTGTGTTCCTACATTTCTCCTGAACCCAAACTGATCTTCCCTGAGGTCGGCTTCTACCAGCTTCTCCATCCTTCTGTATATAATTCGCGTTAATATTTTGCAAGCATGACTTATTAAACTGATGGTTCTGTAGTTTTCACACCTGTCTGCACCTGCTTTCTTAGGGATGGGGATTATAACATTTTTCTTAAAGTCTGAGGGTATTTCACCTGTCTCATACATCTTACACACCAGGTGAAACAATTTTGTCATGGCTGGTTCTCCCAGAGACTTCAGTAGCTCTGAGGGAATATCATCTACTCCAGGGGCCTTGTTTCGACTTAGGTCTTTCAGGGCTCTGTCAAATTCTTCTCTCAGTACAGTATCTCCTATTTCATCTTCATCTACATCCTCTTCGCTTCCTACAATATTGTCTCGAAGTTCATTTACTTTGTAGAGCCCCTCTACATATTCTTTCCACCTTTCAGCTTTCCCTTCTTTGCTGAGAACTGGTTTTCCATCAGTGTCCTTCATATTCATAGAGCTGTTTTTCTTATCTCCAAATGTTTCTTTTATTTTCCTGTAGGCTGTATCTATTTTTCCTCTATTTATACATTTTTCTACATCCTTGCATTTGGCTTCAAGCCACTCCTGCTTAGCCATTTTGCACTTCCTGTCAATCTCATTTCTTAGTCGTCTGTACTCCATTTTACCTGTTTCATTTACTGCATTTTTATATTTTCTCCTTTCATCGATTAAATTTAGTATCTCCTGTGATATCCAAGGATTTTTTGTAGGTCTTGCCTTCCTACCTATTTTGTCCTCTGCTGCCTTCACTATTTCGTCTCTCAATGCTACCCATTCCTCCTCTACTGTTTTATTTTCCCCCGTTTCTGTCAATTGTTGCCTAAAGCTCCCTCTGAAATTCTTAAGGACTTCAGGTTCCTTCAATTTATCCAGGTCCCATCTCCTTATTTTCCTACCTTTTTGTAGTTTCTTCAGTTTCAGCCTACAGTTCATAACCAACAAGTTATGGTCAGAGTTTATATCTGCCCCTGGGTAAGTCTTACAGTTTAAAACCTGGTTCCTAAATCTATGTCTTACCATAATAAAATCTATCTGGTATCTCCCGGTGTCTCCTGGTCTCTTCCACGTATACAACCTTCTTTTGTGATTCTTAAACCAGGTGTTTGTTATAACTAAATTATGTTCTGTGCAAAATTCTACCAGGCGGCTTCCTCTTTCATTCCTTTTGCCCAGACCATATTCACCTACTATCCTCCCTTCCCTTCCTTGTCCTACTACCGAATTCCAGTCTCCCATAACAATTAAGTTTTCCTCTCCCTTAATTGTCTGAATAATTTCCTTTAGCTCCTCATATATTTCTTCGATTTCCTCATCATCGGCAGAGCTAGTTGGCATATAAACCTGTACTACTGTTGTCGGTGTTGGCTTCGTATCTATCTTGACAATGATAATGCGATCACTGTGCTGGTCATAGTAGTTTACCCGCATTCCTATTTTCTTATCCATTATCAATCCTACTCCTGTGATACCCCCAATTGATTTTGTATTTATAATCCTGTACTCACCTGAGCAGAAGTCCTGTTCATCCTGCCACCGAACTTCACTAATCCACACTATATCTAACTTCAACCTATCCATTTCCCTTTTTAAATTTTCTAATTTTCCTACCCGATTAAGGGATCTAACATTCCACGCTCCGACCCGTAGAATGCCAGTATTGTCTGTCCTGATGATCACATCCTCCTGAGTAGTCCCCGCCCGGAGATCCGAATGGGGGACTATTTTACCTCCGGAATATTTTACCCGAGAGGATGCCATCATCATATGTTCATACAGTAGAGCTGCATGTCCTCGGGAAAGGTAACGGCTGTAGTTTCCCCTTGCTTTCAGCCGTTCGCAGTAGCTGTGTGGCAAAGCCACATTAGCTGATGTTACAAGGCCAGCTCAGACAATCATCCAGACTGTTGCCCCTGTAACTACTGAAAAGGCTGCTGCCCCTCTTCAGGAACCACACGTTTGTCTGGCCTCTCCACAGATACCCCTCCGCTGAGGTTGCACATACGGTACGGCTATCTGCATCCTTGAGGCACGCAAGCCACCCCACCTCGGCAATGTCTGTGGTTCATTGGAGAGAGATAGGAAATGAAAAAATCCCCACCTCCTCCTATCCACATCTTGATTGCCCCCCCCCCCTCCTTTGTCTCATCTTCCTACTCTTCCCTACTTCCCTCTCTTCATCAAATGATGTGTGGTGCGTTACTTGAGTATAAGCATGCATTATGACCCATTGGCACATTGAGTTATATTATATTTTCAGTTGGTTGTATTGATTTTTCGTACGCCCAGTCCCAACATTATATTTTAATAAGGTATCTGATAGCTTCTTTTGACTCAACACATCTTGTAGCCATATTTTTCGTAGCTCTATGTCAGTTGACAGTGCAGAGGGCGCAAGATGATGTTACATAAATTCATTTAGATAACATTTAAGCTTAACCCTACGCCATCTGGCGACTATTGGACCTACTTTACCTGTTACGGTGTTCCCCCCTTCTCCCCTTTGCATGAGATTCTAGTCGACACACCTTGCCTAGACATCCACGATGGTGGTTTATATTTTAGTCATCTCCAATAAGATGTATTTTAATTACCATCGTTTTAAAAAAAAGTTGTAAGTATATTTTCATATAACGTGTCTGTGCTCCATATGGATTTCGTGATTAAGAACTATAAACAGACGAAATGTAATTTATTTTTTGCCACAGATCTGATGATGATGTATCGAAACGCGTTATCTATATCTATAAATGTGACTGTCTGTTCGGTGTACGATTATCACGTCTGAACCACATGACATAAAGAGCTAAAAATTTGTACATTTACTGATATCTACTTGGGGAAGGCAGTAGGCACGGTTTTATGGCGATCGGATCTCTCTCTCTCTCTCTCTCTCTCTATATATATATATATATATATATGTGTGTGTGTGTGTGTGTGTGTGTGTGTGTGTGTGTGTGTGCGTGTATGTGTGTGTGTGTGTGTTCAGTGTGCGCTTATCACGCCCGAAAGACAAGACGCAGAGACTTAAATATTTGTACAGTTACTAATTTATACCTGAGGAAGGTTTTAGGCACGGTTTTATAGCGATGTGATAGATATTTAGTAATCTGAAGAATATACCGCGAAATGCGGAACAAAAATTACTCTTTGAAAATGGTTTTATTGGTTGCATTTTTGTTTGAGTATTGATAATGATAAAAGGGTGGAGTATATTGGGATGGAAAGTTATCGGTGTATATAAAATTCCACTTGTTTGTGTGTGTGTGTGTGTGTGTGTGTGCGTGTGTGTGTGTATTAAAATTTCGCTCTGCAGCGAAAACTACAGAACGCAAACGAATGGTCTCTGTGTAACTGTTGTCCGTTGTACACCATAGCAGTTCCATACCGATAGCTATAAGGGGGTGGAAGATATGGTGGTTGAAAGTCGTCAAATTATAAAAAAATTCAGACTGAAGGCCAGCGATGACGTTTGCGGCTCTATAGCAAGGAGGTTACATACGTGATGCCACAGACCATATTTTTGGTCTATGCGTGCTACAATGTCTTCAGCTTTTTCTCTGTAAGGATAAGCACACGAATAAGGAAATATAAGAATAAATAAATAAAGCAGTAAAAAGAAATTTCTTTTAATACATCTCTTTAAAAAAAATCGATTTGACGTTTTGCCTCGCTGCGGAGCGCGCGGTTGCTCGCCGTGGAGGTTCGAGTCCTCACTGGGGCATGGGTGTGTGTGTTTGTCCTTAGGTTAGTTTACCTAAGTTTAAGTAGTTTGTAAGTTACGGAGTGATGACCACGCAGTTTGGTCCGATAGATTTACAAACATTTTAATTTGAATTTTGACGTTTCGCGCATTACATCAAGTGATCGATCTGTGATATTATTACAATCATTATTGTTGAATTTCGTGATTGGATTCTTCGAAACAAGTGCACTATTACGTGTGATTTGATCTACACTACTTACTTCTCTGATAAACGATAAGTACATAGACTTCTGCAATCTGATAGGAATATTTTTCAGTTCCTTCAAAACCAGTTTCATAGCACACTACTCAAAGATGCATCATAATCAACCAACACGCGAGCGGAGCCGCTGGCTTAAGCTAGCGACAAAATTAAAACAGTGCGACCAAGACATTTAAAAAAAATTATGCATGTTAAAGAGGTAGTCGATGAGGAGGAAGCGGGAAGCAGTAAGTACTGAAGTAAAAAGACAAAAGTTTCTAGCTCTTTATTCACACGAACTGATGGGTGCTATCGAGAAAGGTTCGCAAATCGATTCCGTATTTCTTGATTTCCAGAAAGCTTTTGACACCGTACCTCACAAACGGCTTGTAATCAAATTGCGTGGTTATGGTATATCGCCCCAAATTTGCGATTGGATAGGGGATTTCTTGTCAGAGAGGACACAGTTCGTAGTAATCGATGGTAAGGCATCGACTAAAACAGAGGTGATACCTGGCGCTCCACAGGGTAGTGTTATTGGTCCTCTGTTGTTCCTTATTTATATAAACAATTTAGGGGAAAATCTAAGTAGCTCTCTTAGGTTGTTTGCAGATGACGCCGTCATTTACCGTCTAGTAAAATCATCTGAAGATGAAAACCAATTGCAGAACGATCTGAATAAGATATCAGTATGGTGTAAAAATTGGCAATTGACTCTAAATAATGAGAAGTGTGAAGTCGTCCACATTAGTACGAAAAGAAATCCGTTAAACTTTGTTTAGAAGATAAATCAATCAAATGTGAAGGCCGTAAACTCCACAAAATACCTAGGAATTACTATTACTTCAGACTTAAACTGGAAACTACACGTAGATAATGTAGTGGAAAAGGCGAACCAGAGACTGCGTTTTATTGGCAGAACCCTTAAAACATGCAACAGAACTACAAAAGAAACTGCATACACTACGCTTGTCCGTCAATTTTTGGAGTATTGCAACCCAGTGTGGGATCCTTATCAGGTGGGTTTGATGGAGGACATCGAAAGAGTTCCAAAGAAGGGCAGCTCGTTTCGTACTGTCACGATACAGGGGAGACAGCGTTACGGAAATGATACAGGATCTGGGATGGGAATCATTACAATAACGGCGCTTATCGCTACGGCGTGGGCTACTTGCGAAACTCCAATCGCCAACATTCTCCTCCGAATGCGAAAATATATTCAGAATGAAACTTAAATGTGATTTGCAGAGTATCCCATGTAGATATAGATATAGACAGCGGCTTCATCGGGAGAGACATGTGATCACTAGAATGAAGATATCACTCTGCAATGGAGTGTGCGCTGATATCAAACTTCGTGGCAGATTAAAATTGTGTGCCGGAACCGGGACTCGAACCTGGGACCTTTGCCTTTCGCGGGCAAGCGCACTACCGACTGTGCTATCCCGACACGACTCACGATTCCGCCTCACAACTTTACTTCCGCCAGTACCTAGCCTCCTACTTTCCAAACTGCACAGAAGCTCTCCTGCGAACCATGCAAGGCAAAGGTCCTAGGTTCGAGTCCCGGTTCCGGCACACAATTTTAATCTGCCGAAAATATATTGTTGACTCGCACTTACATAGGTAGAAATGATCATCAGAATAAAATACGAGAAATCAGAGCTCGAACAGTGAGATTCAGGTGTTCTTTCTTCCCGCGCGCTGTCTTTCGAGAATGGAATGGGAGATAAATAGTATTACCGGTGTTTGGATGAACCCTGTGCCAGGCACTTGAATGTGATTCGCAGAGTACCCCATGTAGATGTAGTGTGGAGTCCCAGCAGACCGCACGCGCCCAGTGGCTGGTGACCTGCGAGTGTTGCAGCAGTGCCCTCTGCCGGCAGCATCTGCGGGCCGTCGGCGGTGACGTACGCCTACCTGGGGGAGTTCCACGGCGACAAGACGCGCACCCAGAGCATGGTCCACGTCTGCATCTTCATCGCGCTGGCCAGCGTCGCGCAGCCGGGTGAGTCTGGCCCCAGTCCAGGGGACACCTCTACTGCACCTAGCTCTGCTACACACTTCAGAGTTGTAACTGTGCTGTTCCACGCCAAGAAAACTTGTAGAGCAAGGAAGTCCGCTGTCTGAAACTAACAACTCCATTAGCCTTTATACACTACTGGCCATTAAAATTGCTACACCACGAAGAAATGCAGATGATAAACAGCTACTCATTGGACAAATATATAATATTACGATTGACATGTGATTACATTTTCACGCTATTTGGGTGCTTAGATCCTGAGAAATCACTACCCAGAACAACCACCTCTGGCCGTAATAACGGCCTTGATACGCCTGGGCATTGAGTCAAACAGAGCTTGGAAGGCGTGTACAGGTACAGATGCCCATGCAGCTTCAACACGATACCGCAGTTCATCAAAAGTAGTGACTGGCGTATTGTGACGAGCCAGTTGCTCGGCCACCATTGACCAGACGTTTTCAATTGGAGAGAGATCTGGAGAATGTGCTGGCCAGGGCAGCAGTCGAACATTTTTCCGTATCCAGAAAGGCCCGTACAGGACCTGCAACATGCGGTCGTGCATTATCCTGCTGAAATGTAGGGTTCTGCAGAGATTGAATGAAGGGTAGTGCCACGGGTCGTAACGCATCTGAAATGTAACGTCGACTGTTCAAAGTGCCTCCGATGCGAACAAGAGGTGACGAAACATGTAACCAATGGCACCCCATACCATCATTCCGGGTGATACGCCAGTATGGCGATGACGAATAGACGCTTCCAATGTGCGATCACCACTATGTCGCCAAACACGGATGCGACCATCATGTTGCTGTAAACAGAACCTGGATTCATGCGAAATAATGACGGTTTGCCATTCGTGCATCCAGGTTCGTCGTTGTGTACACCACCGCAGGCGCTCCTGTCTGTGATGCAGCGTCAAGGGTAACCGCAGCCATGGTCTCCGAACTGATAGTCCATGCTGGTGCAAACGTCGTCGAACTGTTCGTGCAGATGGTTGTTGTCTTGTAAACGTCCCCATCTGTTGACTCAGGGATTGAGACGTGGCTGCACGATCCGTTACAGCCATGCGGATAAGATGCCTGTCATCTCGACTGCTAGTGATACGAGGCCGTTGGGATCCAGCACGGCGTTCCGTATTGCCCTCCTGAACCCACCGATCCCATATTCTGCTAACAGTCCTTGGATCGCGACCAACAGAAGCAGCAATGTCGCAATACGATAAACCGCAAACCGACAGGCTTCAATCTGACGTTTTTCAAAGTCGGAAACTTGATGGTACGCATTTCTCCTCCTTACACGAGGCATCACAACAACGTTTCACCAGGCAACGCCGGTCAACTGCTGTTTGTGTATGAGAAATCGGTTGTAAACTTTCCTCATGTCAGCACGGGAGGTGTCACCCCGCGCCAAGCTTGTGTGAATGCTCTGAAAAGCTAATCATTTGCATAACACAGCATCTTCTTCCTGTCGGTTAAATTTCGCGTCTGTAGCACGTCATCTTCGTGGTGTAGCAATTTTAATGGCCATGAGTGTAACTAGCTGGGAATACAGCATTGCTTGGGTACGTACGCTGTGGAATCAGAAGTATCCGTACACCTGGCTGAGATGACTCTCACGTTGATGCTGGACTTCAGTATTCTGTTGGCCCACCGTTGTTCACAGATTCCACTCTTGCTGGCATACTTTCAGTCAAGGGCGGGAAGGTTTCTTGGGGAATGGCAGCCCCTTTGTCATGGAGTGCAGCACTCATGATAGCTATTAATGTATTTCGGTGAGGCCTGGCACGAAGTCATCGTACCAAAACATCCCCAAGCTGTTCTGTAGGATTCACGTCTGGGCTCTGTGCAGGCCAGTTCATTACAGGGATGTTACGTCGAGTAACCACTCCAACACTGGCAGTGCACTATGAACAGGTGCTCGTGTTGGTGAAAGATGCAATTACTATAATCGAAGGGAGAAATTGGCCTGTCTGACATAGTACTTGGAGTGGATCTTGATGCAATTTAGAATTCCTGAGTGATATTCATCAGAGACGAGTGTATCGTCAGGCGTGCCGCAGTGGAGTGTGATAGGACCGCTATTATTTTCTATCTATATAAATGATCTGATGGACAGAGTAAGTTGTAATTTGCGGCTGTTTGCTGATGATTCTGTGGTGTATGGGAGGGTGTCGTCTGTAACTGACTGTAATAGCATACAGGTTGACTTAGACAAAATTTCTAGTTGGTGCGAAGAATGGCAGCTAGCTCTCAATGTAGAAAAATGAAAGGTGATGCGCATGAGTAGAAAAAACAATCCTATAATGTTCGAATACAGCATTAGTAGTGAGCTTCTTGATGCTGTTGCGTCGTTCAAATATCTAGGCGTAACATTGCAGAGCGATATGAAATGGAACGAGCATGTAAGGACAGTTGTGAGTAAGGCAGACAGCCAACTTCAGTTTATTGGGAGAATTTTGGGAAGATGTACTTCACCTGTAAAGGAGACCGCGTATAAGACGCTTGTACGACCACGTCTTAAGTATTGCTCAAGTATTTGGGATCCGCAGCAGATCGGTTTGAAGGAAGACATAGAAGCGGTTCAGAGGCGAGCAGCTAGATTTGTTAGCGGTAGGTTCGACCAATGCGGGTGTGTCACGGAAATGCTCCGGCAACTCAATTGGGAATCGCTGGAAGAAAGACGACGTTCTTTTCGTGAATTTTTGTTAATTAAATTTAGAGGGCCGGAATTTGAAGCTGAGTGTAGTACGATCTTGCTGCCGCCTACTTACATTTCGCGTAAAGATCACAAAGACAAGATAAGAGAAATTAGGGCTCGTACGGAGGCATATAGGCATTCTTTTTTTTTCCTCGTTCAATTTGGGGGTGGAATAGGAAAGGAAATGCCTAGTAGTGGTACAGTGTACCCTCCGCCACGCACCTTACGGTGAATTGCGGAGTATGTATGTAGATGTAGATGCCTGCCTATTACACTGTTTTGTGTCCTCGGGATGTGCCACTGCGAACAATAGGTTTGGGAGGTGGGCCGTGACTAACGAGGATAGTGGACAAGGTCTCTAAGTGAAAGAAGTGGTTAGTTCACAAATACTTTTGTGGCAATTGAAAGTAATACTCAACTTTTAGGTGTGCTTGTTGATACGAGGTCCTGTGTAATACATAGAGGTGCGAGACTTGAGGCGCCCTCGGGGGTCGAAGTACTGTGGAGTGAGTTGTCGCAAGTGGCGCGGCGACTTGTGTACACCGCCGGAATTGTGGCGCCACAACACACTGTATGACCAGAGTGGAACACAAAGAGTCGCGAAACTCCCAGTGTTCCTTATTTATATAAACAATTTATGGGAAAATCTAAGTAGCTCTCTTAGGTTGTTTGCAGATGACGCCGTCATTAACCGTCTAGTAACATCATCTGAAGATCAAAACCAATTGCAGAACGATCTGAATAAGATGTCAGTATGGTGTTAAAATAGGCAATTGACTGTAAATAACGCGAAGTGTGAAGTCGTCGACATGAGTATGAAAAGAAATCCGTTAAACTTTGTTTACAAGATAAATCAATCAAACGTGAAGGCCGTAAACTCCACAAAATATGTAGGGATTACTATTATTTAAACTGGAAAGAACACGTAGATAATGTTGTGGGAATGGCAAACCAGGGACTTCGTTTTATTGCCAGAACCCTTGAAAGATGCAACAAAACCACTAAAGAGTATACATTATGCTTGTCCGTCCTTTTTTGGAGTATTGCTGCCCAGTGTGGGATCCTTATCAGGTGGGTTTGACGGAGGACATCGAAAGAGTTCAAAGAAGAGCAGATCGTTTTGTATTGTCACGATACAGGGGAGACAGCGTTACGGAAATGATACAGGATCTGGGATGGGAATCATTACAACAACGGCGCTTATCGCTGCTGCGTGGTGTACTTGCGAAACTCCAATCGCCAACATTCTCCTCCGAATGCTAAAATATACTGTTGACTCCAACTTACTTAGGTAGAAATAATCATCAGAATAAAATACGATAAATCAAAGCTCGAACAGGGAGATTCAGGTGTTCTTTCTTCCCGTGTGCTATTCGAGATTGGAATGGGAGATGAATAGTATAAACGTGGTTTGATGAACACTATGCCAGGCACTAAATGTGATTTGCAGAGTATCTCATGTAGATCAGGGTTGTAGCCTTTCTCCAATGTTGTTCAATTTGTACATTGAGCAAGCTATAAGGGAAAGCAAGGAGAAATTTGGTGAAGGAATTAAAGTTCAGGGGGAAGAATTAAAAACATTGCGTTTTGCCGATTACATAGTAATTATGTCAGATACAGCAAAGGACCTGGAAGAGCAATTGAACGGAATGGACAGTGTGCTGAAAGGTGCATATAAGATGAACATTAACAAGAGCAAAACTAGGGTAATGGAATGCGGTCTTAGAAAATCATGTGATGCTGAAGGAATTAGATTGGGAAACGAAGCAATAAAGGAGGTAGATGAGTTTTGTTACTTGGGCAGTAAAATAACAAATGATGGTCGCAGTACAGAGGATATAAAATGCAGAATGGCAATGGGTAGAAAAGCGTTCTTGAAAAAGAGAAATTTGTTAACATCGAATATTGATTTAAACCTAAGGAAGTCCTTTCTGAAGGCATTTGTGTGGAGTGTTGCTTTGTATGGGAGTGAGACATGGACGATAAACAGTGCGGACAGGAAGATTATTGAGGCTTTTGAAATATGGTGCTACAGAAGAATGCTGAAGATTAGGTGGGTGGATCGCATAACTAATGAGGAGGTACTGAACAGAATTGGGGAGAAAAGAAATTTCTGGCATACCTTGACTAAAAGAAGGGATAGATTGGTAGGACACATTCTTAGACATCAAGGAGTTGTGAATTTAGCGTTGGAGGGAAGTGTGTGGGGTAAAAATCGCAGAGGAAGACCAAGAGATGGGTACAGTAAGCAGATTCAGACAGATGTGGGTTGCCGTTCTTATGTGGAGATGAAGAGGCTTGCTGTGGATAGGGTATTGTGGGGAGCTGCATCAAACCAGTCTCCGGACTGAAGGCCACAACAACAACAACAACAACAACTCATGTAGATGTAGATGTCGGTGGCAGACAATTTACCTATTAGGAAAACTTATGTTTGTGGGAGGAGTCTGGATACTTTTGATCACGTAGTGTATATTAGAAAGGAGCTAATGGGGTCATATTGACAGCAGTAGTAATAGGAGGGTTAAAACAAAGCACGTGTTTCAGTCAGTAGCCAGAGGTAAGGAGAGACAACTGCTCGAATGCATGGCCTGACGTGTGTCGGTCTGCCCGCACAGCGCTGGCGTGGCTGGTGATCCCGCAGCCGTGGGACTTCCCGCTGGGCGCGGTGCGGCTGCGCTCGTGGCGGGTGTTCCTGCTGCTGGGCGCCGCGCTCAGCGCGCTCACGCTGCTGCTGCTCAGGACGCTCATGCCCGAGAGCCCCAAGTTCCTGCTGGCCGCCGGCCGCGCCGACGAGGCGCTCGACGTGCTCCGGCACATGTTCGCCACCAACAACCGCCTGCCGCCGGAGAAGTTTCCCGTGAGTAGATGCGGCATATCGTTTCTGGCCACCACATGTTCGTCGTCCAGCAATAAAGCCCTTTTTAAACGATGAACGAAGGTGAACAAGATAGATAAACGGGGGCATATACAAAATTCACTGCTCCGATTGTAATGCATACTACATCGGGCAAACAGGACGCAACTTTAAAACCCGTTACAAAGAACACACAAACTCGGTAGAAAAAACGCTGAAAGCAGATCCACCTTCGCCGCTCACCTTATACGCAACAGTCACAAGGTACACAGTATCGAAAACAACCTAACAATACTCCACAAAATGAAGAAAGGCTATTTCATGGATTTTTATGAAGAGGTTGCCATATAAACTCACCTAAAAAAGTCCAAGGAAGACACGCTTAACGAGCAATGCACTTTAAAGAATACTAATTTCTTAGATATCTGCCGCCCAGTAATTGACAAAATTTTTTAGAAATGCTCCGCAAGTTCGTGGCTGTTTTTGAAATACGTACATACTACTGTTTGTGAACAGTACAGTGTAAGCAATCAACGACGCGTCCAAACAGCTCTGGAGCCCGCACCAGCGTTCCTGGTTCAAATTTCGCTCGCTAGAGGCCGCCCCTCAACTATCGGCTTGGACGCCTCGTTTGTTGCAATCATTTTACATTTTACAACCTAAGAATCTTTGTACCTTGTTTAAATCAATACATTCAACTTTAATGTAAACTAAATTGAATACAATTGGCCTTAAGCTAAATTATTATACTTCCTGTATTAAAAACATTTTAAAGTGATGACATGCCCACTTTTCACATAGCCTCATTGGCCGCTACATTTCCGTTTTTTATCCTAACTGACAATTGTAATTTTTTACTGTTGACCTTTACATTTTATCAACTGATGTTTATAATTTTAAGCATGCAATGATGTAATGTTTATATCATAACACATCAGATCATGCCGATTATAATGTTCTGGAATGTTAAAAAATGACACGCCCATTTTTCTTATAACGCCATTGGGCGCCAAAAGTTTTAAATTCTCTGAGTTCTATTGTTTTTAATTACTTGACGTTGCTTTCTCTATGGCATAACGTAAGTTTCTTTCTGCTTCTGTACAGTATCTTTTTACATATGTATCATTCTATCTTGTACCATGTAATTTTTATAAACTTATTGCTACACATTATATGCAGGTCTGTCACACTTGAAAATGGCCGAAACCGGTAGTGTGGTCTTAAATAAAGGACAACTAATTGCAACTGGAGCTGGACTTTCATTAAAATTAAAGATAATAGTCTACTGAAGCGCTCCTAGCGTACTAGCCCTGAACTACAAACGCAAGCAACAACTTGCGGCAGCGTGTTTACACGATAAACGTAATAGAACAGTAATACCCGATGTTGAAAGTGAGGTTATAAAAGCCGATTTGTTATGTAGGAAGTCATAGTTTAATACTGGAAATGAGGAAACAACGCTAAATGTTATTGACGGTCAAAGAAAACTTTGCAATCGATGTTTTTGGTCAACTTAGTGTAGTAAAGTTCTGGGTAGTGAAACAACATTTCAAAACATTCACATCTATTTTCAAGCGAAAAAAATAAACTTATGAACACATCAAGCAATATTTATAAGAGCGTAAATAGACCTTCTTTACTTCATCCACTAAAATTTGCCCAATGACATTGTTAATAACGTCATGCACAACTGAATTTTTGTCTTTCATTTGGATTGACTTTTTCATTTAAAATGCTATTTAATGAAAATTGCATCATCAAATTACAATCTTATTCACATAAACAATTGGCTTCAGTCTTTTCTGTTAGGATATTGCAAATCATAAACAATTTTCGGTTTCAGATGTACGACCTCGCTTTTCGGTGGACAATAATTGAGATAAATAATTAAGTCGTCATGAAACATTTGCAATTTACCGCTAAACAAAAGTATAATAATAAACTAAAGATTAATAAGATAAGTTTGCGTGCAAACCGTGTAATTGTCGACTACAGTATGAAAATCGCCTGACGAAAAGATTAATAAGATAAGTTTGCGTGCAAACCGTGTAATTGTCGACTACAGTATGAAAATCGCGTGACGAAAATAGGTTAACTTCCGATGTCAGCAGACGACCGTTCAATCAAAACAATCTTCTTGAGAAAGCTTAACGTGACGTTGACGTTAGGTGACGGTCTGGTGACGGACAGTGTGAATGTCGTCGTTAGAAATACATTTTGTAATACATTGTGATCATAAACTTCGACATAACGCAAAATATACGTAAATACGGAGGAAAATGGCGGACTAACTGGAGCGGCGACTGCAGCAGACAGCTGCTAGCTCGCGCATGCGCAGTGAACCCACTAGTACCGAATTTGGAACTGGTCCTATTTCTTTATCGCTATAATTATCGCGCTTCGATACTAGCGCGATCATACTAGTGCAGCCGTTCAAACGACTGACGGCCGCCATAACGCAACTTGTTAGCAATCTATTACAAGTTCGTTGATCGTTTAAAACAGGCTTAACATACCGCCAGCGAAGTAGACAATGAACTGCGGAACCTACAATTACTTCTCATATCGATGATGGCCCTCACAACAATGACCTGCCACTAGTGGCGGGAGGGCTAAATGGGGGGGGGGGGGGTCAGACGACCACGGGCTTCTTGCCTTGGGGGGGGGGGGGGGAGGGGTTTGAGAGATCATTTTTTTTAGCTCCCTCGGCCTCTCGTTCTGAGGCTTCCAATTCTCCAAAGCAATTTTTTTTTAGACTGTCCCATGTCTCTCATCCTGGGGGGCCACCAAATGTATTTCTAGTCGACGGGGGGGGGGGGCCTCATTTTGTGTTGCCGATGCCACGGGCCACCAACAGCCTTATTCTGCCACTGTCTGCCACTGAAAAAGTTTCCTGTGAGTAGACACCTTACAAAACTTCCCATACCAGTTATGGCTGTCCTATGCACATCACTGACAATGGCCTGCCACTATCTATTTTTTTTTATTTATTGGTTTTTTCTGTTCCTTAGGACCCAATTGAGGAGTGAGACTCCATGGTCATGGAACAAGTCAATACATTAATTGTTACACAAGAATGGTAATAGAAAAATTTTAAGTAGTCCTTTGCACACGACAATCTCAAGACAAAGTGAAAAGAATCAATAAAGAAAAAATAAATTAGCTTAATTGTTTAACTTTCCTAGGAGTTCCTCGACAGAATAAAAGTAGTGAGCCATGAGGTAACTCTTCCATTTAGATTTGAAAGCGTGTGGATTAGTGCTAGAATTCTTTAGTTCTTGTGGCAGCTTATTGAAAATGGATGCCGCAGAATACTGTACCCCTTTCTGCACAAGTGTTAAGGTGGTGTGATGCAAATGTAGATTAGACTTCTGTCTAGTATTCACCGAGTGAAAGCTACTAACTCGTAGGAATAAGCTGATATTATTAACAACAAACGACATCAAATAAAAAACGTATTGTGACGCCAGAGTCAAAACTCCCAGACTACTGAAAAGGGGTCGACATGACGTTCGCGAACTTACACCATATATTGCTCGAACCGCCCGTTTTTGAGCCAGAAATATCCTTTTTGCATCAGGCGAGCTACCCCAAAAAACAATGCCGTACGTCATAAGTGAGTGAGAAGCGTAATAGACTACTTTTCGTGTTGAAAAATCACTTATCTCAGATATTGTTCTAATGGCAAATATAGCAGAATTTAGTTTTGGAACAAGATCCTGAACATAGGCTCTCCATGACAGCTTACTGTCTATATGAACACCTAGAAATTTGAACTGTTCAGTCTCACTTATCACATGCCCATTATGTGTAATCAGAATGTCAGCTTTCGTCAAATTATGTGTTAGAAACTGCAAAAACTGAGTTTTAGTGTGATTTAACATCAACTTGTTTTCTACTAGCCATGAACTTATCTCTTGAACTGCATTATTTGATACTGTGTCAATATTACGAGCAACATCCTTCACTACCAAGCTGGTATCATCAGCAAACAAAAATATTTTACAATCACCTGTTATACTCGAAGGCATATCATTTATATAAATAAGAGTTCCCTATGTGTAGATACAGAACGAACCCGACTTTTCATTTTGTTGTGGTGGCCACCGACAGTGGCTGGCGACTGGGCAAGTTCCATGTGAGTAGTCTCAGAACTTACCTCACTTCCTGTATCGACTGTCGATGTCTCTTCCTCGCCCTCAACAATGGCCAGCCACCAGACGAGTACCCTGTCACTATATGCAGAGCTTAGCTCACTTCCTGCATCGATTCCCACCTTATCATGTTCATTACCACCAACGACCTGCTACCACACAACTTCCCAGCAGTGTTCCTAACTCATGTTTCTGGTAACCAAACGTCCAAAGCCCAAAGTCTTGTAGAAATCAGCCTCAAAAAAGACATACCTGAGGAACATATTTTCTTTGTTATATAACGTTATAAAAACACTGTTCAGCTGTGTGGTTAATCTTTGTGAGAGCGCTGAACGTTAATACCACAACAATATTTTTCCAAAATCGTTAGTTTCGGTAGGACAATTCATTTAAAAAATTCAAAACGGAAAAACTAAGCTTCTGGTTGTATTCTTTACCGAGTTGGATTGCAATTTTTAATTTCCTTTAAAACAATTAACACGTCCTCAGTATCAACCGTTTTTGTAATAGATAGAGATTGTGCCATAATTGTTAGAGATTCATTATTTTTGTATCGTCATTCATTCCTGAATTTTGTGCACGTCCTTTTTTAGATAATTATATTAGTATATAGAACATTGAATCTTGCGACTTCTTATTTATTAGGTTTAGGAATCCCAGTTTATCCCTAGTGATAAGAACTTGTCTAAGACCAAAACCAAGTGCTTTTGTATCAAACTTTGGCCAATTGATAGGAGTGATTTATATTTATTTTCACAATGATGCTGTAAGTTTGATGAACCACACGCAAATTAGCGATAGGGCTGTTCATTTAATTTGATCAAATGCGGCCGAATCGTTGTAATTGTAAAATGTAAACATTCACGGCCGGAATGGTCAAAATTACCAAACATTTCCGGGCTATTATGCCGTGGTCTAGTGGATTTATTGTCGAAACCCAACGTTTCGTCCGCGACTGCGGAGGACATTCTCAAGGGGGATCGTGGCACTTTGAATGTCTGATACCCACCCTGGCACGTAATATAACAACGGGTGAGAAAAATGCTATAAATAGCCTGAATGAGGACGATAGTATTATCATTCTCCCTGCAGATAAGGGAAATTGTACAGTCGTTTTAAATGTGACTGACTACCATTGCAAGATTAATGAATTGTTAGAGTCACCTACAGGAAACTTAGTAAAGATCCTACTGACAAACTTCTTAGAACTGTTACACAGTTAATAAAAAAAAGTCTTCCATTGAACAGTGTGTTCAAAAAAGTCTGTTCAATTCCGTTGCACTTCCGCCAAGACTTTATGGTTTGCCGAAAGTCCACAAAGAGAAGTAAAATGTTTCTCCTCTGAGACCAATTGTTAGTGCAATTGCTTCACCCACCTATTTGATTGGCAAGTTTTTGACAACACTATTACGACCGCATGTGGGGCGCTCAGGTTCCTATATCAAGAATTCGAGACATTTTATAAGTAAATTGAATGATATATTGGTCAATCCATAGGACATATTTGTTAGTTTTGACGTGGTATCCCTGTTTACTACGGTTCCAGTCAATGAGGTGCTGCAACAGCTGAATCTCCTCTTTCCACCCGACATTGCAGATCTGTTCAAATATTGCCTCACGACTACTTATTTCAAATGGAAGGATGATTCTAGGTGGTGTAGCTATGGGGAGCCCTTTAAGCCCGGTTATAGCAAATTTCTATATGGAAAAATTCGAGGAACAGGCATTGCAAACAGCAAACAAAAAACCTGCTATTTGGTTTCGCTATGTAGATGATACGTTTGTTGTGTGGAGGCTTGGTAGAGAGGAACTAGATCGTTTTCTTCAACACCTCAACGGGATTAATTCTAGAATCCAGACAAGCAGTCTTGCGAGCTACTTTTGGACACATTCTCCGAAAACTGTCTTGAGCAGTTAAACCGGCAACCCACGCGCAATGGAAATATTCTAGACCTTATAGCCAGAAACAGGCTTAACCTTATTAACGATGTCTGTGTAGAGACAGGAATTAGTGATCATGATATCGTCATAGCGTCGATGATGACCAGAGTTCATAAACCAGTCAAGAAGGCTAGGAGCGTGTTTTTGTTGGGAAAAGCCGACAAGCAAGTGTTACGCACTTAGAAAATGAATGGGCATCGTTTAATTCTGGGACTATGGATGTAGAGGAATTGTGGACTAAATTTAAGTGCATTGTTAATAAAGGGTTAGAGAAATATGTGCCAGTAAAGACGATTCAGGATGGAAAAGATCCACCGTGATATAATAATAATGTTAGAAAGCTGCTGAGAAAGCAAAGGCTGTTGCACTCTCGATTCAAAAAAAGAACACGCAAATGATGACAGGCAAAAGTTAGTAGAGATTCGTGCGTCTATAAAAAGATCGATGCGTGAAGCATACAATAATTATCACAGCCATACCTTAGCAAAAGATCTTTCCGAGAACCCGAAAAAATTCTGGTCCTATGTAAAATCGATAAGCGGGTCAAAGCCCACTGTCCAGTCACTAGTTGATCATTCCGGGGCAGTAATAGAAGAAAGCAAACGGAAAGCTGAAGTTCTAAATTTAACCTTTAAGAAATATTTCACGCAGGAGGACCGCACAAATATACCATCATTTGATCAACGTACTAATTCCGAAATGGGGGGACATAGCAGTAGGTATTTCCGGTGTAGAGAAGCAGCTGAGAGAGCTAAATACGAAACAATCTGCTGGACCGGATGGAATACCAGTTCGGTTTTACAAAGACTATTCTGCGGCATTGGCCCCCTACTTAGCTTGCATTTATAGCGAATCTTTAATTCAGCGCAAAGTTCCTAGTGATTGGAAAAAAGCGCAGGTGACTCCCGTGTATAAGAAAGGAAAGAGAACTGACCCATACAATTACAGGCCAATATCGTTGACATCGGTTTCATGTAGAATTTTGGAGCATATTCTCAGTTCGAATATAGTAAATTTCCTTGAAACGGAAAAGCTTCTTTCCATGAATCAGCACGGGTTTAGGAAACATCGTTCATGTGAAACTCAGCTTGCCCTTTTCTCACATGACATCTTGCGAGCCATGGACGAAGGGCAACAGGAGGTTTGTGTTTTTCTCGACTTCAAAAAGGCGTTCGACACGGTGCCACACTGCAGACTGCTAACGAAGATACGAGCTTATGGAATAGGTTCACAGTATTGTGACTGGCTGGAAGACTTCCTAAGTAATAGAACGCAGTACGTTGTTCTCGACGGCGAGTGTTCATCAGAGACGAGTGTATCGTCAGGCGTGCCCCAGGGGAGTTTGATAGGACCGCTATTATTTTCTATCTATATAAATGATCTGATGGACAGAGTAAGTTGTAATTTGCGGCTGTTTGCTGATGATGCTGTGGTGTATGGGAGGGTGTCGTCTGTAACTGACTGTAATAGCATACAGGTTGACTTAAACAAAATTTCTAGTTGGTGCGAAGAATGGCAGCTAGCTCTCAATGTAGAAAACTGTAAGGTGATGCGCATGAGTAGAAAAAACAATCCTATAATGTTCGAATACAGCATCAGTAGTGAGCTTCTTGATGCGGTCGCGTCGTTCAAATATCTAGGCGTAACATTGCAGAGCGATATGAAATGTAACGAGCATGTAAGGACAGTTGTGAGTAAGGCAGACAGCCGACTTCGGTTTATTGGGAGAATTTTGGGAAGATGTACTTCACCTGTAAAGGAGACCGCGTATAAAACGCTTGTACGACCACGTCTTGAGTATTGCTCAAGTAGTTGGGACCCGCAGCAGATCGGTTTGAAGGAAGACATAGAGGCGGTTCAGAGGCGAGCAGCAAGATTTGTTACCGGTAGGTTCGACCAATGCGGGTGTGTCACGGAAATGCTCCGGCAACTCAATTGGGGATCGCTGGAAGAAAGACGACGTTCTTTTCGTGAATTTCTGTTAAGTAAATTTAGAGGGCCGGAATTTGAAGCTGAGTGTAGTACGATCTTGCTGCCGCGTACTTACATTTCACGTAAAGATCACAAAGACAAGATAAGAGAAATTAGGGCTCGTACGGAGGCATATAGGCATTCTTTTTTTCCTTGTTCAATTTGGGAGTGGAATAGGAAAGGAAATGCCTAGTAGTGGTGCAGTGTACCCTTCGCCACGCACCTTACGGTGAATTGCGGAGTATGTCTGTAGATGTAGATGTAGATGTACCATGGAGAAGAAGGCAGACGGGAAACTGAATTTTCTTGATGTGTCAGTTTTCAAAAAGGGGAATGGCAGATTGGGCCATACAGTTTATCGGAAGCCCACACACATAGACCGTTATCTGCACCGGGATTCAAACCAACAACCACAGCAAAAGCGGGGAATTATAAAGACGTTGGCGGACAGAGCGAGGAACATCTGCGATCCGGAATTACTCGACGCAGAATTGAAACACCTGAGTAATGCTTTACTTAAGAATGTCTAGTCGTCTAGAGAGATAAGGAGAGCTTTGAGACCGACACGTAGAGTTGAAAACGATGAAAGGGTTCCTGTGAAATCTAAAGTCTTCCTACCTTTTATTAAGGACGTCACCGACCGCATCGGTAAAATTTTGACGAAACGGAATGTTGCCGTTATTTACAAACCTACTCGGAAGATACAGGATCACCTGAAATCGGCAAAGGATGCTTGCAAACCGCTGGAAAAAGCAGGAATTTATAGGATTCCGTGTAGCTGTGGGGACGTATATGTGGGTACCACAAAAAGAACAGTCAAAAAACGACTAGATGAACACAAGGGGAACTGTAGAAGGGGAGAGATTGACAGATCAGCTGTTACTGAACATGTTTTTCAACCAGGGGACCACTTTATTCAATTTGATAAGACTCAAGTTTTAGCAGCCACAAACGGATACCACGAAAGATTGTACAGGGAGGCTATAGAAATTGTAAAACACTCCAATAATTTCAATAGGATGGAGGAGGGTGTGAAACTAAATGAAATCTGGATTCCGGTTTTGACGAAGAAATGTAACAGTCTTCCACCATGGGACGATATTAACGGACGGCGGCAATCGGCAACGACGAATGCGCGTGCATGTCAAAACATCTGCCGTCACACCACTGCGCGCGAGCCCTTGTAAACGGAGTTTGGCTTCAGTCAGCAGCGAGCCAGGGTGTGTATCGGACATTCTATAGTGCCACGATCCCCCTTGAGAATGTCCTCTGCAGTCGGGGACGAAACGTTGGGTTTCGACAATAAATCCACTAAACCACGGCATAATAGCCCGGAAATTTTTAGTAATTTTGAATCGTTATAATGGTACTGTATTCATACCACAAGGTGGATGCTAAGGAACTGAATTCATTTTCAAGGTCACTGCTAGGTAACTACAGGATGTCTCACGAAAGCCGCCTGCCAGGCGTCCTTGGATCGGTGGGCGCATACACTGAGATAAGGTCTAAAAAACATTGCCATCTGATTAACCTAAGCTTACCTTTAATTACAGTAGATGTTCAAAATGATGTTCCTCAATGAAAATAGCGGCTTCACATCTGTTGCACACATTTGCGAACAGTCGACGAATTTCGGCTGCCGAAATCTGGGAAATGACAAGTCGAATCTTTTCTTCCAACTCTTCGAGTCTATGGTGATTGCTTGCATACACCTTGTCTTTTAACATTCCCCAAAGATAAAAGTCACAGGGATTTAGATCTGGAGAACGAGGAGGCGAGTCAACTATCCTATCATTAAAAACTATTTGTATTGCTGCCGTAAAAGCATTGACAATGTGTGGTCTTGCATTGCCCTGCAAGAATTAACCGTACAGCTTGTTGTTATTGAAAAATGGATGCAGGATATTGTTCACATACCTGTCAGGATTTATTGTTTCGTGAAAAAAGATTCGACTAGCCATTTCCCAGATTTCAGCAGCCGAAATTCGCAAATGTGTTCAAGAGATGTCAGGCTGCTCTTTACATAGGGGGACATCATTTTGAACATCTACTGTAAATAAAGGTAAGCCTAGGTAACTCAGATGGCAATTTTTTTAGACTTTAACTGAGCGTATGCAACCGAGTCCGAGAATCGGGCGCTGCCGTGGCCGGCGGATGCGGCCGGGAGCCGAACCGCGCGGTACGCGGACGCCTGGCAGGCGTCTTTCGTGAGACACCCTGTAGAATCACATGACAATGACGACAGGAAGGAATGGGTTTCTTGTCACAAAATAATTGTTACCATTTGGAAAGTGCAGTTTAGGGAACTGGGATCATATGTTAAAATTAGGGAAAAATCTAAGTAGCTCTCTTAGGTTGTTTGCAGATGACGCCGTCATTTACCGTCTAGTAAAATCATCTGAAGATCAAAACCAACTGCAGAACGATCTGAATAAGATATCAGTATGGTGTAAAAACTGGCAATTGACTCTAAATAATGAGAAGTGTGAAGTCGTCCACATGAGTACGAAAAGAAATCCGTTAAACTTTGTTTACAACATAAATCAATCAAATGTGAAGGCCGTAAACTCCACAAAATACCTAGGAATTACTATTACTTCAGACTTACATTGGAAAGAACAAGTAGATAATGTCATAGGAAAGGCAAACCAGAGAATGCGTGTTATTGGCAGAATCCTTAAGAGATGCAACAGAACTACTAAAGAAACTGCATACACTGCGCTTGTCCGTCCATTTTTGGAGTATTGCAGCCCAGTGTGGGATCCTTATCTGGTGGGTTTGACGGAGGACATCGAAAGAGTCCAAAGAAGGGCAGCTCGTTTCGTATTGTCACGATACAGGGGAGACAGCGTTACGGAAATGATACAGGATCTGGGATGGGAATCATTACAACAACGGCGCTTATCGCTGCTGCGTGGTGTACTTGCGAAACTCCAATCGCCAACATTCTCCTCCGAATGCGAAAATATATTGTTGACTCCCACTTACATAGGTAGAAATGATCATCGGAATAAAATAAGAGAAATCAGAGCTCGAACAGAGAGATTCAGGTCCTCTTTCTTCCCGCGCGCTATTCGAGAATGGAATGGGAGATAAATAGTATAATTGTGGTTCGATGAACCCTGTGCCAGGCACTTAAATGTGATTTGCAGAGTATCCCTTGTAGATGTAGATGTAGAATGGATGGTGGGGATGTAAATACTATGACAAAATTAATGGCAGATAAGTGGGCTAATGTGAAGGGTTTGGAGGTCAGGGCAGCGGCACTTGACGAACGGCTGGTGTGTGGGCAGGTGAAGGCGCTGCAGAAGGACCCGCAGTCGGCGTCGCCGGTGGGGATCAACACCAAGTCTCCCGCTGCGATCGCGCGCCACATGTGGCGGCAGACGGCGCCGCTGTTCAGGCCGCCCTACCTGCTCTACACGCTGCTCGCCTGCCTGCTGCAGTTCGGCCTCTACGCCAGGTACGTTCCCACCACATAGGTGCGCGGACAGCCCTGCGTGGGCCAGGGCTTAGCCTCCAATAATATAAAAGCCTTGTCACTAGCAGTAAACGTATGTCGCCGCTCTTGTTGAAAGAGCTGCCGCTAGAGGCGCCACATAACAACCTCACGCCCGCGCAACTTGACTGAAGTGCCTTCTGTTACTATACATTGTAATGCTCACTGTGCAACCTAAAAGAGTGTAACTTACTGTTTTTACATGAGAATCTACAACCTTTTGTGTGTGTTGCGGAAAATGGTATATTCTTGTGTACCATTTTGCAATCAGGGCTCCCGAAATAAAGCTACTGGAGTTAGTTGTCACGAATTTCGGAGCAATGAATCCACGAGAAAATTATGGATAAAACCAATAAGTAGACATAGTATGAGTATTTCCTAAAAATCAGTGATTGTATATTTTATTGTTGCCTAAATAATTTTTAACTGATACGTAAGCGATACAAAGGATAAATTATGGCAGCGTTCTGTGGTAGTAACCATTTTCTTACCGCACGACTATAAATGCGGCCTGAATGTAAAGTAATTTTTAAAATGTTTGTTAAGCTTATAGGACTCAACTGTGAGGCTATCAGTCCCTAAACTTACAAATTACTTATAAACTAACTTATACTAAAGACAGTACAAACATCCATGCGCATCGGAGTAAATAAATTGAATCCTAATGCTGTTCCTAGTGTTTTTGAAATGTAACTGCCAAGCAAACTAATTAAGCTGAAACAATCGAGAAGAGAAATTGAAAGATCCGGGACAAAATCTGTGAAACTTAAGGACGATAAAATTGCTACAGACAAGGTGAATATAAGCAAAGAAGTCTTCCAAGAAAGCCATATTTCACAGCCTCATAATAAAATTACGTGTCGTCGAAGAAAATATATATTTTGAAGACTTTCAACAAGATCAGCAGTGTACAATCTCCGTCACCAACAACGGCCTTAATTAAAGGAAAAGACCGAGGTGGTCTTCGATAACCGAAATGTGCATTCATCATGTTCCTGGCAAGACTAGAAAGTGTGACTAACGAGCCATTGGAATCAGTCATAGAAAAGCCAAAGGTACTGTTCGCACTGTCCAATATGCTACTGCCCCATATTAGTCGTAAACCCGCGTTACAGTGCAGAGCTCCTGAGCACATTAATATTGCAAATATTTCTGCGGCCCTACTCAACGAAATTCATGAACAATATGACAGACCAGGTACGCAGGGAATATTTTGCGAAAATAAAAGAAAACTTAGAAAAAAAGCTCTCTAGGAAAGCCCGTAAAACAATTTCAATCAATTGGCCTAAAATCTGTGTACATGGTAATGACAAGAAATAGTTGATGTTATCATTGTTAAAAAGAGACGGTAACATGAACTTCAATAATTGTTTTCGACATCACTTATCAAAATTAACCGCAGTGCTATGCGGACATATTTTACGTCTTATTTTATATTTGGCTTCCATAAGGATCTACACGGAATGAGGTTGGCTTGTGGCGCCAACAGCGGAAGAGGTTGGAACTACAGCGGCGGCACTGCTCAGCGAAGGTACGCTCCTAGTGAGTAGGCTTTGTATTATTTGGAGGCTAAGGCCAGGGAGTCCCAAAAGACTGCCGTGCAACTGATGCAGTGTGGAGAGGCAAGTAGCCACTGGTAGGGCTGTCCTCGGTTTTCTTCACTTTGGGACCAAGGGTGGTGGCATAGTGGTAACACAATGGACTCACATTCGAGAGGACGGCGGTTCAAATCCCCCTCCGGCCATTCAGATTTAGGTTTTCCGTGATTTTCCTAAATCACTTCAGGCAAGTGCCAGGATAGTTCCTTTCAAAGGGCACGGCCGATTTCCTTTCCTGCCCTTACCCAAAACTCCGAGCGTTAGCTCCGTCTCTAATGACCAAGCTGTCGACGGGACATTAAGCCCTAAGCTTTCTTCCTTTTTCACTTTCTCCCCAGGGGGCTCACAGTTCTTTTATGAGTATGTGCATGGCAAGCATGGAGCCCTGAGCTAATGCAGTCTTCCTTCCTTCTTTATTTGTCAGGCTGCATTCACTTTCCCCCTCCCCTCCTTTCCTATCCTCACTCCTTCCCCTCCCTTCACGGGGGACGGATAACCTTAGCAGTTTAGTCCCCCTATCCCAACCAAACAACCCAACCCTTATTCACATTGGAAGCGTTATTGCTCGGTCCAGGAGCATTCGGGAGGACGGTGGTTCCAATCCACCTCCGACCGTCCAGATTTAGGTTTTCAGTGATTTCCCTAAATCACTTCACGCAAATGCCAGGATAGTTCCTTTCAGAGAGCACAGACGATTTCTTTCCCCATCCTTAACCAAACCTCAGACCGTTAGCTTTGCCTCTAATGACCACACTGTCGACAGGATGTTAAACCTTAAGCTTTCTTCCTTTCCTCCCTTCTTCACCTTCATAGTTCTTTCGTACGTATGTGCATGTTGAACATGGGGTCCTGAGCTAATGTAGTCTTCCTTCCTGCTTTATTTCACAGACTGCATTTCCTTTCCCCCTCCCCTTCTTTCCTATCCTCACTCTTTTCCCTTAAAAATCTATCACTGTACAAAACAAGAGCTTTGTTTTATCACTAAAATTGGTAACTGAGGTCCGTGTGAACTACTGGTTACTCCCTAGTATAAAGCCTAGTTCCCTGGCCCAAACTGAGAACTGACTCGTTTCAAATTACTTCAATAACAGGAAGTTAATACTACAGTAGCAGCTCACACGTTATTACACACAGACATTAATAAGCAAGGCACCACAATTAAAGTTATCTTAGAAAGGTCGCTCAGAAAACATATATGGCGCAATGGAATTTAGACGTAATTTGCATCTGATTTTGTTCTCAGCACTTGTGAAGACAATATTAAATAAAAGCGGGAAGGCGCTCTAATTTACAATTTCTGGCAACTTACGGATTATGCTGAACTTAAACTTGTTTATTCAGATAGAAAACAAGCAAAATGGGGAACCAATTTTGTTAATACAATAAAAATGCATCTCTTACATGGATTAATGTGGACGGTGCCTGGCCTAAATTATTCATGATTTAACGGTACTGGGGGGAAGGATTCACAAACAACACTCATTCTGTCACACACACGCAATGCCACAGAGAAACTCGCCAAAATCAGACGAGGCTGAAGCAGGCGCCGCTATCGTAGGCGAAATTCAGCAAGTCGGAGGTAGCACAAAACACAATATACAAAAACACTTTGAAGCTGGTTCTGGTCTGTCGTGCCTGTTTTGAAATGGTGTCCGTGTATAGCCACGTTAAATTACATCTGAATTGGACCGCGAGCAAACACGCTAACGGCGACACACGGCTACGTTACATGAACACACTCCACTGAAGTTGAAGTGGTTGAAAATCGCATTCATTATACAAAATCACGGTGGGTTCGTAAGTTGCAGTCTGTTAGAAATCGATCTAGGTACTGGTTTTTATGAGAAGTTGCGTGAATTCAGCTGCAAACCCCGGAAGTCGGAACTCGGACCCACGTGGTTCCGAAAACCGATGAAATTGAATAAATTCAGTTTCCGAAAAATAAAGAAAATTAACTATGGCATGCAACCCATAGAAATGTATAAAATTTCATAAGCAATCTATTGAAGGAGGTTGTACAAGGCTCGGAGAGAATTACTGACAAAGACAGAGTGCATACTACAAGTTGGAGAAGAAACAGCAAAATTAAAATAGGCGGGGAGAAAAGATCGCAAAATTTTAGTGGAAATCAGGATACACACATAGTTACTTGCCTGATGGGCATGGAACAAACAATAGTGGAAGCTGAAGGCTTTGTTATAAGAACTAACCACGTGAAACACACATACCACTCACAGAAGGAAACGGTAAGAAAGATTTTTACATGCACTGTACAAAAATGAACATATCGTCTGTTAGAAATCGTGCCCCATAAAGCTAGAGAGAATTTCCACAGAGTTCGTACACCGCCACATAATCACAAAAGGTTTGAATATACCAGGCCTTATCAAACTGCCACTAGTAACACATACTCTGCATTTATCTGTTGGAAATCACTGGATTGAAAAATTAGAACACATTTCCGCACCTGATCGGAAGAAATATTCCAAAAAATTAATCTAAGTTAAAGAGTCTAAGTTAAACATGCTAGACAACAAATCGCTACCTTCTCTGCGGGCACAAGAGCAGAACCAACCTTACCTCACCACGATCCGAGCACAAAGTGAAGACCGAGCGGCCAAAGGGCGGGAAAGATACCGGAAACTGGGAAACCCAAGCAAACAGCAGTGCTGTGGAGAGAAGATTGCGAGACTCGTCCTGGAGAGGGCCCATCGACTGTCTTGTAACCAAAGGGTGTAGAAACCTCTTTTGTTGCATCTGCAGCAGAGGTTGGTAACGACTAACTATCGACTCTGAGCCAGAGAGAGCCATGCAAAGCGAGCTACCACTACCCACATTCAGACAGCCATTAGATTCTCGCACATTCACTTACAAGTAAAAGAAGTAAACATTCTCACAGGGACAATAATAAATTATTAAAATAAGAAAATCCTAGCAATATCAACTAACATTTCAGAAACTGATATATTAAAACATGAAATAAAAATACTATTCCTCAAGCCGTGAAAAGTGTGGGGTTCTAATTTAACAAAATGCTAATCTAGCAACATCAAATAAATTACAATTTTATAAAAAATATATGGATGACGACAGACTGTTGTCTTTCAGAGTCTATCCCTCAGTTTTGTAGGGGTGGCTGCCTCAGTTGCATGTCACCTGTTGGTCACAGGTGCAGTTGACAGCCGACTGACAGACAAAGTGTACGGTCCAGCAGGTGACGTGCTTCCGAACTGGCTGTGCCTCCGATGCAGGAATGGACTCACCATGTGCACAAGTCGAGAATGCATTTCTGTGCACGGAGCACGACTTCTCGTTGCAGCTCTACTGGTCCCTAACGCTACCCACTGACAGTCGCGACGACCTTGACACTGTCCCATTCCCTACAACAATTTTGACGGGCCGCTGTTCCCTGCCCACAGCTCCAACGGCTTCATGCTGTGGCTGCCAGACCTGGTGTCCCGCATGTCGCAGTACAACGCGGACTACCCCGGCCACGAGACCACCGTCTGCCAAGTCATCGCCATCCTCGCCGGGCAGGCACCACCGCCAGCCGGCGCTCAGGCCAACTACTCCAGGTGGGTGCTACGCCTAAGGCAGTCTGAAATGAGTCCATCTTTATATATATACATGTGGCGTCTGTTCCGAAACAACAGACGTCACTTCTGATCCTGCAGTTGTTATTATTTAATATTCACAGAATATATGATATCAACTGCGATTGGGCAAAGCTGGAAATGTGTACCCAGCCGGGATTCGAACCCTGGTCTCCCGCTTTCTAGGCAGTTGCGCTGACCCCTACACCACTGGGGACACAGCGATCACCGCACCTGCAAGGACTACCTAAGCACGCCTCCCGTCAGATACAAATTCTCAGCTTCGCCCTGCCCACAGTACTCAAACTCATAGTTATGAAACTAATTCCCGTAAGAGTAAGGGCTTCAAACTTTGCCCACCCCTCCCCACTAACGATAGGATCATTGCCCGTCACCGGCATATTATATATATATACATGTGGCGTTTGTTCCGAAACAACAGACGTCACTTCTGATCCTGCAGTTGTATTATTTAATTTATTTATTTATTTATTTACCTAAGCACGCCTCCCGTCAGCTTTGCCCAATCGCAGTTCATATCATATATTCTGTGAATATTAAATAATAACAACTGCAGGATCAGAAGTGACGTCTGTTGTTTCTGAACAAACGCCACATGTATATATATATATATATATATATATATATATATATATATATATATATATATATATATATAATATGCCGGTGACGGGCAATGATCCTATCGTTAGTGGGGAGGGGTGGGCAAGTTTGAAGCCCTTACACTTACGGGAATTAGTTTCATAACTACGAGTTTGAGTACTGTGGGCAGGGCGAAGCTGGGAATTTGTATCTGACGGGAGGCGTGCTTAGGTAGTCCTTGCAGGTGCGGTGATCACTGTGCCCCCAGTGGTGTAGGGGTCAGCGCAACCGCCTAGAAAGCAGGAGACGCGGTTTAAAATTCCGGCTGGGTACACATTTTCAGCTTTGCCCAATCACAGTTGAAGTCATATATTCTGTGAATATTAGAGTCCATTTTTAATAGTTACATTTATTGATTGAACGTAGGGCAACTCCAAAAGCTGGTATAACAAAGGTAATATCTAAGAACAACCTAAAACATAAAACTTGTATCCATTCTGGAAGTGTGGAACCTGCGACTGTGTTGATTAAACAAATCAGAAAATGACAGCAACCAGTCACCTTTTTTACATATTTATTACCACAACCGGTTTCGAACTGCCTGGCAGTTCATCATCAGGCGGTATACAAGTTTTATATGTTGTTTACAACATTGTGGAACTTGTTTGGCTGTGGTGAGATAGAAAAAAATGTATCTGTGAGCTTTTGTCTTTGGCATTTAATTTCACTATTTACAAGTTCAAATTGTATTCAAAACAGCTACTTACAGTTGGTTCACATAGCTGTTTGATGGTAGGTGGTTCTTCAAACATTTTCGTGCTCAAAAGCTGCTCACATAACATGTTTTACAAACATAAACAATACAGAGATACGTACAGCTGATTATCAAAGATCAGAGTTGATGCATAGATATAATATCTACTTGTACTAAAACCAGACAGCGGTTGTCAGAGTTGAATGGCATGAAAGGGATGTAGTGGTTGGAAAGGGAGTAAGACATGGTTGTAGCCTTTCTCCAATGTTATTCAATTTGTACATTGAGCAAGCTATAAAGGAAAGCAAGGAGTAATTTGGAGAAGGAATTAAAGTTCAGGGGGAAGAATTAAAAACATTGTTCATTGTTCATAGTAATTCTTTCAGATACAGCAAAGGACCTGGAAGAGCAATTGAACGGAATGGACAGTGTGCTGAAAGGTGCATATAAGATGAACATTAACAAGAGAAAAACTAGGGTAATGGACTGCAGTGTAAGAAAATCATGTGATGCTGAAGGAATTAGATTGGGTAACGAAGCAATAAAGGAGGTAGATGAGTTTTGTTACTTGGGCAGTAAAATAACAAATGAGGGTCGCAGTACAGAGGATATAAAATGTAGAATGGCAATGGGAAGAAAAGCGTTCTTGAAAAAGAGAAATTTGTTAACTTCGAATATTGATTTAAGCCTAAGGAAGTCTTTTCTGAAGGCATTTGTGTGGAGTGTTGCCTTGTATGGGAGTGAGACATGGACGATAAACAGTGTGAAATATGGTGCTACGGAAGAATGCTGAAGATTAGGTGGGTGGATCGCGTAACTAATGAGGAGGTACTGAACAGAATTAGGGAGAAAAGGAATTTCAGGCGTACCTTGACTAAAAGAATGGATAGATTGGTAGGACACATTCTTAGACATCAAGGAATTGTGAATTTAGCGTTGGAGGGAAGTGTGTGGGGTAAAAACCGCAGAGGAAGACCAAGAGATGGATACAGTAAGCAGATTCAGACAGATGTAGGTTGCCGTTCTTATGTGGAGATGAAAAGGCTTGCTCAGGATAGGGTATTGTGGAGAGCTGCATCAAACCAGTCTCCGGACTGAAGACCACAACAACAACAACAACAAATTATACAATGAAGGCTTTCACTACCGGATGTCATAGCTGCTGGTAGAACTTCTGGGTTATACGACCGTGGTCCATAAAACTTTGCAGTTTTTTGCAGTCTGCAAGACTCAGCGGAAGCAGGAAGACCTCAGAAGATGTCCGGCGCAGCTCTGGACGAAACGTTAGAAAAAACTGAAAAGTTTCGTAGACCACTGCCTTATAACCCAGAAATTCTACCAGCATTCTATGAATTACCATTTCACATCATAAAAAGCAAAAGTGGAGTTTTTTATAAAGATGTACTGAATTTTATACTAATTATAAAATTTTTTGTAATGTACCAGTTGGACATCTCATCTGAGTTCATCTGGGTTAGATGGCCAGGCAGGTAAGGGACAGATGACCACAGACTAAACCAGAAACATAGGAACCAAAAGACAGTCTACCACAGCTACTTTGAATAAGTCATCCGTTATGGAACAATCTTTTGGGGAAATTCAACAAATGTTAAAAGAACTCTCATATTACAAAAGAAAATAATTAGGAATATGTGTATTGCCAAACCAAGGTACTCTTGTCAGCCTCTATTAAAAAATTTAAAAATTCTGTCTATTCCATCCTTCTATATAAATTTGAGGTGTTGGTTTTCTTGAACAAACGTCAAAATACATTAGACATTTTCCGATTCGACCACATTTATAGCACTCGCCACCAAGAAAATTTTAAACTCCCAACACACCAGCTAAAACTTTATGCACAGACATCAGAGTACATGGGACTAAAAATATACAACAAAATAAAGGGGAGCAAACTATTTAACATGGCGCTTGGTTCACCGAAGCGACTGCTTTTCAATATTCTGGTGGAAAAGTGCTATTACTCTGTCGAGGAATTTTTTGGTGACAAATTCACAGTTTGAGACAGGGCGTTATATATATATATATATATATATATATATATATATATATATATATATATATATATATATATCAACGGCCCAGTCTTTAACATGATGCCTCAGACCACACGGCCACTTCCCCGAGGTCTATGTTTATTTTTTAATACATATCATGTGTGAATATACATACATTTTATAATGATCAAATTGCTAAAAGATAACATATCCTGGATTATTATAATTAAACTTTCAAAACGCTGATCAGAATGATGTCAAATTGCAACGGAGTATAACAGAGAAGGCGTCCGCCACCGAGTCCAGTGGCCAGTGTGGAGGCCCAGATTCCATTCCACATCCGATCGGGATTTTCTCCACTCTGCAACAGGCTGTTGTGTTGTCCTCATTATTATTTCATCATCATTGGTTTCTTGTCATCTGAAGTTTCTACTACATCATTAAGTTTCAGTGATGTGTGCAAAATCTGTTTCACTGCAAGTACTTCTAAATTTGGTTAGAGGTCTGGTAATTACGACTTACTGAAATGCAAGGTAATAAATTGCCCACATCCCCATAAATGACCACAAATATACGTTGAAAGACAGCCAGGTCAAGGAAAACGTGGAACATACTTCCGCAGCTGGCTGTCGGAAACAGCGCGTCTAGATAAGGTGGCGCCGAAGGAGGCAGTCGACGCTCGTTGGCGTAACGTGTTTTAGGGTCATTGGCTGCTTATGGAATCTACACTACTGGCCATTAAAGTTGCTACATCAAGAAGAAATGCAGATGATTAACGGACATTCATTGGACGAATATATTATACTAGAACTGACATGTGATTACATTTTCACGCAATTTGGGTGCATAGATCCTGAGAAATCAGTACCCAGAACAACCACCTCTGGCCGTAATAACGGCCTTGATACGCCTGGGCATTGAGTCAAACAGATCTTGGATGGCGTGTACAGGTACAGATGCCCATGCAGCTTCAACGCGACACCATAGTTCATCAAGAGTAGTGACTGGCGTATTGTGACGAACCAGTTGCTCGGCCACCATTGACGTTTTCAATTGGTGACAGATCTGGAGAATGTGCTGGCCAGGGCAGCAGTCGAACATTTTCCGTGTCCAGAAAGGCCGGTAAAGGACCTGCAACATGCGGTCGTGCATTATCCTGCTGAAATGTAGGGTTTTGCAGAGATTGAATGAAGGGTAGTGCCACGGGTCGTAACACATGTGAAATGTAACGGCCACTGTTCAAAGTGCCGTCGATGCAAACAAGAGGTGACCGAGACGTGTAACCAATGGCACCCCATACTATCACACTGGCTGATACGCCAGTATGGCGATGACGAATACACACTTCCAATGTGCGTTCACCGCGATGTTGTCAAACATGGATGCTACCATAATGATTCTGTAAACAGAACCTCGATTCATCTGAAAAAATGACGTTTTGCCATTCGTGAACCTAGGGTAGTCGTTGCGTACACCATCGTAGGCGCTCCTGTCTGTGATGCAGCGCCAAGGGTAACCGCAGCCACGGTCTCCGAGCTGATAGTCCATGCTGCTGCAAACGTCGTCGAACTGTTCGTGCAGATGGTTGTTATCTTGCAAACGTCCCCATCTGTTGACTCAGGGATCGAGATGTGGCTGCACGATCCGTTACAGCCATGCGGATAATACGCCTGTCATCTCGACTGCTAGTGATACGAGGCCGTTGGGATCCAGCACGGCGTTCCGTATTGCCCTCCTGAACCCACCGATTCCATACTCTGCTAACAGTCATTGGATCGCGACCAACGCGAGCAGCAATATCGCGATACGATAAACCGCAATCGAGATAGGCTACAATCCGACCTTTATCAAAGTCGGAAACGTGATGGTACGCATTTCTCCTCCTTACACGAGGCATCACAGCAACGTTTCACCAGGCAACGCCGGTCAACTGCTGTTTGTGTATGAGAAATCGGTTGCAAACTTTCCTCATGTCAGCACGTTGTAGGTGTCGCCACCGGCGCCAAAATTGTGTGAATGGTCTGAAAAGTTAATCATTCGAATATCACGGCATCTTCTTCCTGTCGGTTAAACTTCGCGTATGTAGCACGTCATATTCGTGGTGTAGCAATTTTAATGGCCAGGAGTGTATTTGCGTCAGCATACAGAGAGCACTATTGGGCTCCGCGCCAGTGTGCTGTTTCACGACAGTGGCGGCGTCCGTCGTGGTTCGGCGGAACTGCATTCTTGCTTGTTTGTGTGGCGCAGCGTTTGAGCAGTAGTGCACGTTGTTATGGCAAGCAGAGCTTTCGTGGGAGGCGATCTACTGCAACTTGTACTAGGCAGGCTGAAGACGACCCCAGTTGGCGGCCAACAGCCATGACTACCACACGACCATCATTATCATTTCAGTTCTCATCAGCAGACATCCCCAAAAGCGAGCAGGTCATGTACTGAAGCGATGCGTCACCTGCCACAGTATCAGAAGGATCTAAAATGGTGTCCACCTTGTTCGCAGTCTTGTGAATGCGTCCGACCCAGACCTGTGGACCGAGGAGGCTGTTCTGTTGACAACCAGTGTCTCCAGCGTCTTCCTGGACAACTCGATCGGCCTGCTGGACAACTCCAGCGGCCCCCTGGACAACTCCAGCGCCCTGCTGGAGAACTCGAGCGCCCCGGCGTGCTCGGCAGCCATGAGCAGCTCCAGCTTCCAGAACACGCTCATCGTCGGCGTCGGCATGGCCGTCTCCTTCGCGTCGGTCACGCTGCTGCTCAAGGTCGTCTCCAAGAAGACCATCATCGGTGAGCCACCCTGTGCACTACTCACACTCTCTTTAGATTACATTAGTTATTCGTTCCGTAGATCCAAGTTGAGGAGATCCTCGTGGATGTGGAACATGTCAAGAAACTAAATTTACGAGCTGAATAATACGTAGATAATACTAATAATATAATTACAGATATATACATTTTTAAGTTTTTGTAGCTGATTATATAATAATACTAATATAGTATCATTTGGCACAATTTAGAAAATTACTAATGAAGTAGAAGGAGTTGGCCACTAGAAAAAGTTTTAGGTTCCTCTTAAACTGATCTTTATTTCTAGCAAAATGTTTTATACTTGATAGTAATTTATTGAAAATGTGTGTTTCTGAGTAGTGGACCACTTTTTGAACTAAAGTAAGCGCTTTTAAATCTTTGTGTAGATCATTTTTGTTGCTAGTATTGTATGTATGAACTGAGCTCTTCGTTGGGAAAAGGGATATATTATTTATGACAAATTTCATTAAGGAATAAATATACTGAGAGGCAGTAGTTAATATACCCAGTTCTTTGAAGAGGCTTCTATAGGACGTCCGTAAATTTACTCCACAAATAATACGTATTACACGTTTTTGGACTCTGAAGACTTTTGACTGACTTGAAGAGTTACCCCAAAATATTATACCATATGACATTAGGGAATGAAAGTAAGCAAAGTAAGCTTTGTAATTTTTGTCTCCTATGTCTGATAACACTCGAAATGAAAATACATATTTGTGGAGTCGTTTCTGCAGTTCTGTGGTGTGCTCCTCTCAACTAAATTTATTATCGAACTGAGAATTTAATACTATCAACTTCTTCTATCTGTTCTTCTTCATATTGCTGACGGGAAATCTCTTACATGTTCTGAACTGCATTTAGTGAGTCTTTTCAAAGTTTAATGACAATGAGTTGGCTTTAAACCATTTATTAATGTTCATGAAAATATCATTAGCAGAACTTTCTATAACTATGCTTGACGTACTTTTTATTGCAATACTTGTATCATCTGCAAACAAAATGAACGCTGGTTCTGGTAGTGTAACTGATGAGAGGTCATTAATGTATACAAGAAAAAGCAATGGCCCTAAAATAGATCCTTGTGGGACACCACATGTAATTTCTTCCCAATCCGATGATGACTGTTGCCTTAATTCACTAGTCACTTGCACTGACACCCTTTGATTCCTGTTAGTGAGGTATGACTTGAACCATTTTGCAGCATTTCCCGTGACACCATAGAATTCTAATTTACTTAAAAGGATGTCATGGTTCACACAATCAAATACCTTTGACAAATCACAGAAACTACCTGCTGCTTGCAATTTATTATCTAATGAATTAAGTACATTCTCACTGTAAGTGTAAATAGCCTTCTCGATATTGGAACCTTTCAGAAATCCAAACTGTGTTCTAGGCAATATGCCATTTGAGGTTAAGTGGTTGAGAACTGCTTGTATATTAACTTTTCTAGAATTTTTGAGAATGCTGGTAAAAGTGAAATGGGGTCTGTAATTTGATGGTGTCTCTTTATCCCCCTTCTTGAAGCAGGTTTAATATCCGCATATTTTAGCCAATGAGGAAATGTTCCTGTTATAATAGACTGGTTACACAAAAAACTTAAAATTGTGCTAAGTTCACAAGAACACGCTTTAATTAACTTTGTTGATATTTCATCATAACCACTAGAATGCTTTGTTTTTAAAGATTTTATTATGGAAGTTATTTCTTGTGGTGAAGTAAGTGACATATTCATGTTCCTAAATTTATTTGTAAATGCTAGTTTCAAAAATTCAAGGGAATTATTTACTGACCCAGACAATCCCATACTATCAGTAATAGATATAAAGTACTTGTTAAATAGATTTGCCACACTATGCCCATCAGTTACTAATGTCTCAGCTATTCTTAATGCTACCTGCTCTTGTTCCTTTCTGGTTCTACCAGTCTCCTCTTTCACTATATCCCATATTGTTTTCATTTAGTTTCCTGATGTTGCTATCTTCTTCTCACAATGCATTTGTTAAGATGCCTGAATTTTTTTTTATATTTTACAGTATTCCTTATATTTAGCTAAATCATCATCATTGCAACTACTCTTGGCTGATAGATACATTTTCCTTTCTGTCTTACATGTAATCTTTATTCCAGTTGTCCAATCTCACAGTCTTCACAAATTCTCAAATGGGTCTTATACAAACATACATTAAACAAAAAGGTTGCACCAGCACGATTCTAGAGGTTCCTGACCCTTTCTACATCTACATAAATACGCTGCATGTCACATTGAAGTGCATGGCAGAGGGTTCATCGAACCACTTTTATGATGTTGCTCTGCAGGTCCACTCTCTAATAGCTTGTGGGGGAAAGGAACACCTAAAACTTTCCGTTTTCAATCTGACTTCTGTTATTTTATTTTTATGATCATGTCATCCTATGTAACTGCGTACTAACAAAATATGTTTGCATTCTGAAGAAAAAGTTTCTGAAAGAAATTTCGCAAATAGATTTCGTTGCAACGAGTAACTCCTTTTTTTTATTATTATTTCCACTCCCAACTCGTGCATCATTTCCGTGACACTCTCTCCCCTGTTGTTGTTGTGGTCTTCAGTCCGCAGACTGGTTTGATGCAACTCTCCACAATACCCTATCCTGAGCAAGCCTCTTTCCTGATGATCACATTCTCGTGAGTAGTCCCCGCACGGAGATCCGAATGGGGGAGTATTTTACCTCCGGAATATTTTACCCAAGAGGATGCCATCATCATATGTTCATACAGTAGAGCTGCATGTCCTCGGGAAAAGTAACGGCTGTAGTTTCCCCTTTCTTTCAGCCGTTCGCAGTAGCTGTGTGGCAAAGCCGCATTAGCTGATGTTACAAGGCCAGCTCAGTCAATCATCCAGACTGTTGCCCCTGTAACTACTGAAAAGGCTGCTGCCCCTCTTCAGGAACCACACGTTTGTCTGGCCTCTCCACAGATACCCAGCGCTGTGGTTGCACCTACGGTACGGCTAATTGTGGTTCACGGGAGTGGTCTCTCACCTAAATCGTGAAAAACGAGCCGCCCTTCTCTGAACTTTCTCTAAATCGTCTGTCAGTCCCACTTGGTAGGGATCTCACAATGCGTAGCAATACTCCAAAATAGGACGCATAAGTGTAGTGTAGGCAGTTTCTTTAGTACAACTGTTGCATCTGCTAAGTGTTCTGCTAATGAAACATAGTCTTGGTTCACCTTCCCTACAATATTTTCCATGTTTTCTTACCAATTTAAGTTGTCTGTATTTGTTACTCCTAGGTATTTAGTTGAATTTACAGCCTGTAGTTTTGATTGATTTATCGTGTAAATGAAGTTTAATGGGTTTCCTTTATTGGTCATGTGGATGACTTCACACTTCTCATTATAATGGGTCAATTGCTATTTTTTGCACCATACAATCTTATCCAAATGATTTTGCAGTTGCTTTTGATGTTGTGGTGACTCTGCTAGCCGATAAATGACAGCAACATCCGCGAACAATCTGAGAGACCTACTCAGAGTGTCTCCTAAATCGTTTATAAGACAAAGGTACTGTAGGGACCCTATAACACTTCCCTGGGGAACGCCAGATATCACTTCAGTTGTACTCGATAACTCACCGTCAATTACAACGTACTGCGTCCTTTCTGACAAGAAATCACGAATGCAATCGCACAACTATGGCGATAGTCCATAAGGACGCAGTTTGATTAGAAGACGCTTGTGACGTACAGTGCCGAAAGCCTTCCGTAAATCTAGAATTTCTGTATCTATTTGACATCCTTTAACGATAGAACTCATCACATCCTGTGTCTAAAGAGCCAGTTGTGTTGCAGAAGTATGATACTTTCTGAATCTGTGTTCACTATGGGTCGATAGGTCGTTCTCTTCGAGGTAAATACAAAAAAATGGAACAGAGACAGATACAAAAACAACGTTTCAGTTTTCTTCATTGCTCGTAAAAGCAGAAAGTGACAAGTTGTACGACGATAACCTACACATTCTGAATTTGTGTTGCAAATTGTAGCAAAAAATCAGAACATCTAACAGCCTGTAACATATCCTCTTATTCTGATGCAAGTCTGTATTCGTCGTGGTGTACTGTCCACTAGATCATCAAGAGACTGATGGTCGAGATTGTCCCAGTCCTCAATGGCGATTAGCCGTAAATCTCTCAGAGTCGATGGTGAGTCATCTCGTCCAAAACCATCCCTTTTTCAAGGCATTCCATAGATGTTCGATAGGACACGTGATCAGAGAACTTGCTGTCCAATCTGATCTTGCAATGTCGGTATCATGAAGGAAGGCATTGACAAGGTATGTGTTGCGGCGTAAAGTCAGCGCCACACACCAGACGTAAGAGAACGATCGTGGAGAAGGCAGCGATCGACCGAAAGCCAATCGCAAGCAGGCACCATGCACCCTGGAGGGAGTGACCCAAGATGCGCGCCCTCTACAAGCGCCTGTGTCTAGGACCACATATTTCTCGACGGCCGGCAGTTACCATTCAGGAATACGACAGTTACCAGTGAGCTACGATGGCAGTTACTTCAGAACTCAGACATTACTGGGCAGCTACGAAGTCAGAAATAGGACAGTAGTAAGTCAGAACGCGGATACGACATTAGCAGTAACGAGGTCACAGCGCAGCTAGCATCATACGGACGACGCTGCGAAAAGCAAGAAGAGAGAAGTAACAGCCTTATGTTGACAAAAAGGCACGAGGGACACAACAGTATGCACGATAAGTGTGAGAATTGTCATTCTTTGAGAAGAGTTCTTTACCACAATGCTGCCGATATACAGTGTGTCCGCAAAGTCTCGCCTTGCGGTGTGCGTAAGGGTGGCAGCACATTCATGTCTCTGTATAAGCTAGCGGCCGGGTATCACTGCTACTGGCTGCAGATGGGATTCAACATTATTACAATTTAAACAGTGAAATTAATTACTAGAAAATACACTGTACTCACCACTATCACAGTACCTGCTGGAAATGGTTTCCTCTTTTTTGAAGGCTTAGTTCAACACGTACACGTTTATTTTTGAATACCTTTATCAATGTTTCACGTGTAATCAACTGCATATATTCAGTTATCGATGGCTTAAGTTATTGTATTGTCTTTGGGTTATTTTGATAAACAAATGTTTTAGCTGCACCCACAGACATACGTTACTAGGCTGGCAAATATACCTCTGTGACTGAAGCCTGACGCAGCCATCTGGCCTCACCTCACGTCAGAAAGTTTCCGTACGGTACTGCTATGATGTTGTGACACGATACGTCGTTGTTACTGTACCTTTGCTAGTTCGTTTGAACAAAATTTGCATTTGAAATAACACTTCCGCAATAGTTGAATTAAATACAGTTAAAGCAGTACTAGTTATCTACATTGTCGAATCGTGTTACGAGAAAAACATGTTATGTACGGTGAAATTTTACTTACCGTCCTGGTGTGATTGTGTTGTCAGGTGACGTCGGTATTAGCCAATCGCGTGACTGCGTAAAAGCTTTTGTCACGAAATCTTTGTTTTACGGGCGCAATTAATTAGTGAACGGCGGGTACATACAAGAACCTGTCAACCGTAGACCATGAAACTAATTATTTATTTCCTTGCTCGTCTGTACGAAGTACTAATCAAGTCACTCTGAGTGAATTTCTAAGAATATTAACATCTTGTCAGAGACGTTCTCCGTTTTGTTGACGTTGCGCCGGCCGCGGTGGCCGAGGGGACTAAGGCGCTCCAGTCATGGTCTTCACGGCCACTACGGTCGGGGGTTCGAATCCCCCCTCCGGCATGGATATTTGTGCTGTCCTAGTTCGTAAGTAGTTCATAAGTAGTTTGTAACTTTACGGACTGATGACCCCGTAGTTAAGTCCCATAGACTATACAAACATTTGAACATTTGTTGACGTTGCCAACATGAGAGGGCGCCGGGATGGTAGCTAAAATTTTACCGTTACGTACAGTTAAAGCAGAAGTAGTTATCTGAAAAACACTAAGAAGAATAAAGATATGTATTATCCACGACAAATAGCACATTTATAACGGTTATAATATTAAAACAGAAGCCGAAGTTGATCGAAACTGGTAACAGGTTAATAAAAACAGGAAGTGCGACTCATTACAATAGTGTGTGTGTGTCACAGCAGACTGTGGATTTCTTAAGAGTTCTTAAAAATATTAACTATAACAACAATTTTCTAAAGACCATACTACTGAAAGAAAATCCGAAGTTGAATAAAATTGGTAACAGATTAATAATAACGGCAAATCAATGTAAATCATTTCTGTACGTGTCGAAGCATACTCCAGCTAAAAAAAAATTACAGCCATAGACAACAAACGAATTTACCATATGTCGAAACTAAAGACAGCGTAGTTACGTCAGTTGACCAGTATTTTTACGACTGTTTTCTGTAATAACACAGACGTCTCCTCGCACGTTATAGTATGGTAATATGGCGGCGATACTTCATTGACACCAATGATATTGAATACGGCATTGCCAGTCTAGTAATATATGTCTGTGGCTGCACCACAAAGGAAATAGTCAGGAGGAAACAAATCCGGTGAGCGAGGGGGCCAGACATCTTTTGTAATTATTCTGCCTCCAAACATTTCATCTAAACGTCGTAGGGGTTGGTGTGCTAATATGAGCAGTAGCGTTGTCTTGCTGGAAAAATGAATTATTGATCTCATCTTCATTCAGCAGTGCAATAAATGAATATGAAACTTCCTGGCAGATTAAAATTGTGTGCCGGAACCGGGACTCGAACCTGGGACCTTTGCCTTTCGCGGGCAAGCGCTCTACCAACTGAGCTACCCCGACACGACTCACGATGCCGCCTCACAACTTTACTTCCGCCAGTACCTCGCCTCCTACTTTCCAAACTTCACAGAAGCTCTCCTGCAAACATGCAAGACTAGCACTCCTGGAAGAAAGGATATGGTGGAGACATGGCTTAGCCACAGCCTAACGGATGTTTCCAGAATGGTTTCCAGTTGGTAGAGCGCTTGCCCGCGAAAGGCAAAGGTCCCAGGTTCGAGTCCCGGTTCCGGCACACAATTTTAATCTGCCAGGAAGTTTCATATCAGCGCACACTCCGCTGCAGAGTGAAAGTTTCATTCTGGAAACATCCCTTAGGCTGTGGCTAAGCCATGTCTCCACCATATCCTTTCTTCCAGGAGTGCTAGTCTTGCATGTTTGCAGGAGAGCTTCTGTGAAGTTTGGAAAGTAGGAGGCGAGGTACTGGCGGAAGTAAACTTGTGAGGCGGCATCGTGAGTCGTGTCGGGGTAGCTCAGTTGGTAGAGCGCTTGCCCGCGAAAGGCAAAGGTCCCAGGTTCGAGTCCCGGTTCCGGCACACAATTTTAATCTGCCAGGAAGCTTCATATCAGCGCACACTCCGCTGCAGAGTGAAAGTTTCATTCTGGAAACATCCCTTAGGCTGTGGCTAAGCCATGTCTCCACCATATCCATTCTTCCAGGAGTGCTAGTCTTGCATGTTTGCAGGAGAGCTTCTGTGAAGTTTGGAAAGTAGGAGGCGAGGTACTGGCGGAAGTAAAGTTGTGAGGCGGCATCGTGAGTCGTGTCGGGGTAGCTCAGTTGGTAGAGCGCTTGCCCGCGAAAGGCAAAGGTCCCAGGTTCGAGTCCCGGTTCCGGCACACAATTTTAATCTGCCAGGAAGTTTCATATCAGCGTACACTCCGCTGCAGAGTGAAAGTTTCATTCTGGAATAAATGGATAGATTATCTGGGAACAATAGATTCGGAGGTGACGGTAGTTTCGAAAAATATCGGCCCTTTAATTCGCGTTCGTGTTATGGCAACCCACACCCCGATTTTCTCTGCGTGCAGTAGCGATTCTCTTAAGGCGTGTCGATTTTCAGATGACCAAATACGCGAATTTTTAGAAATAATGTAGGCAGATAGGTCAAACCAATACTCATCAGTGAAAAACGTTCGATATAAAACACGATATCTGTTAATAATTCGCTGATACCATTCACAATATGCTATTCTTTTAGTTATGGTCCATACGATGCAGTTGTTACACTGCAGTAATTTTATTCAGATACAGCCTCAGTTCTTTGGTTACGCCCTTGTGTGCTGTCGTACGAGAGACTTTAGCGGCTCGTGATAATTTCCATACTGATTTAGTTGTACTCGCAACATGATGTCCGAAATGTCGTCGAGCTTCCGTTCTGTTAAAACCGCGGACCTACCAGTTCGTGGTGCATCACGAACAAAACATGTTGTTCGGAATTTGTGGATTAAATCACGTACAGTGCCGCGATGTGGACACCTCTACGCAGGAAAACGCGATCTAAATTGTCGTCTCACAAGTTCCGTGAAGTTTCCTCCTGTCCGGAAAACCTCTTCTCTTCTAAAAAGGCTCTCTCTGCAACAGTATTCATTCTCACTACACTCAGCGTATACGAGAACAAGAAAGTAACACCAGTAACAGCTGTAGCGCACACGCAACACTACCCACACCCTACTGCCACTGCAGGTCCACTAAACTACAAGGTCATGAGTCCCCTGTACTTAGAAAAGATGTTTCATATGACTAAACGAAAAACATAATATAGAGAAAAGATAGAGAAGGGAAACCCTCGAGAGGTACAGATCGAAAACGTTTTCACTGACAACACAGGGGAAAACACAAAAGGGATAAAAATAGTATTGAATGAAACTAAAATTTTTACAGCAGATTTCCATGGCTGGCTGATCACTAGGATAAAAACGGATGAGCCAGCCACGTTACACACACTAAAAACCTCTTCAGTCGAAAAGAAAAGGGTTATCAACGACCTAAAAGTACTGTAGCAATGTGGACGTGAGACTCAGGCTAAAGCACCATCCATTAAATGGAATGGTAAAAACCAGCTACGCGAATAAAATGTAAAACAGTATTAGCCGTAGAGGCATTGTCACAAAAGACTAAAGGTAGCGCATCCGGTAGATTAAGAGACTGCCTCAAAGTGGCTAAAAGGATGAGGACCTCTGTCAACTGGGCCCATTAAATGGAATGGTAAAAACCAGCTACGCGAATAAAATGTAAAACAGTATTAGCCGTAGAGGCATTGTCACAAAAGACTAAAGGTAGCGCATCCGGTAGATTAAGAGACTGCCTCAAAGTGGCTAAAAGGATGAGGACCTCTGTCAACTGGGCGCCACAACGAGGGTCCCCTCGATGCAAGAGGTGGCAGTGCGTTAACCACGTGTGGCCAATGTGTAGTCGGCAGAGTACAACAGGGTCCCTTTGAGAGGTCCACATTGCCTACAGATTCCAGCGTTCCATAGTAGTTGTTAATATCTGAAAGGAGAGGTGGCTCTTAATAAACGCCTGATAACAGGTGAAGGTGGATAATGTTGAACTGGAAAGTTTGGTAAATAAGACGCCAATGAAACAGAGAACAGTCAATAGTGAGGTTATGCTATGATGGGAGTCACAAGCAGAGGTGAGGATGTGGGGACGAAGGCAGATCCCAGTATAGACTAGTGGTTGATGAAAAGGACGTCTGTTGAAATGGGCTTGGTTTAGTAGTGGGAGAGTCTAGACATGTCGATGTGAGGTTGACATCTAAAAACGTTCAAATGTTTGTAGAACTTATGGGACTTAACTACGGGGTCATCAGCTTACAAACTACTTACGAACTAGCTAAGACTAAGGACGTCACAAATATCCATGCCCGAGGGGGTATTCGAACCCCCGATCGTAGTGGCCGTGCAGACCGTGACTGGAGCGCCTCAGTCCCCTCGGCCACCGCGGCCGGCGGTTGACATCTCAGCGTACCGAACTCCACTACTGGAGACAACTGAGGAAGTAATTGAGTTGTTTAAATTTCATTATTGTAGGATGTAAAGAAATTGAGGAGTGAGGGACGTTTTAGAGCTTTAAGAGGGTGAGAGAGGAAGATAATAAATATAGAAGGTTAGATGGAGTGCTTGGTTTCCTAGGATTTCTAAGAAGTGGTAAAAATTGGGCATGCATTGTATATGTCTAAAGGATGTAATTTTCGTGCATATACTGTTAGTAATTTTTATCTATTGTGGGCTCTCTGTTTCATAGTTTGTATATGAACATGCTAGGTGATTCTAATTAGTGCAAGGTATTTCACTGTATAAGTATGGGGTAGTGATTAGAAACTGTCAGCAGGATCACGAAACAAATATCAGAAAAGGGGTAAGACAAGGATGTGCTCTCTCCCCTCTTATATTCAACGCCTACATGCAGGAAGCTATAGACCAAGTCCATGAAACTACAGAGGTGGGTATCAAGATTACTGGGCAGAGGATAGACATGCAGACGATATTGCTGTAGTCATGGAGACAAAAGAAGACCTAGAAGAAGTCCTCAGAACAATGGAAAGGATTTTCTACAACCAGTATGGTATGAGAATAAAAAAAAAAAAGAAAAAAGACTAAAGTGATGGTATGCAGCACAGAAGGAGAATATGAACCTCCAAAAATAAGAATACAACAGGCCAAAACTGCATTCAATCTGAGGAAGAAGTTACTGACCAGAAAGACCATCAGTATGGCGATAAGAAAACGTATTATGAAAGCTTTTGTCTGGAGGGTGGCTCTATACATTTCCGAAACTTGGACAATGGGAAGAGAGGAGAGAAGACGGCTAGAGGCCCTGGAGATGTGGTGTTATAGAAGGATGATGAAGATCAGCTGGAAAGAGAGGTTGACAAATGAAGAGGTCCTTAGGAGAGTACAGGAAAACAGATCCCTGTAGAGGCACATCCAAACAAGACGAGACAAACTTATAGAGCACATCCTCAGACACAAGAACATTATTGGAACAATAGCAGAAGGAGCTAATGAGGGAAGAAACCAACGGGTGCAACCAAGAATATCTTACATGCAACAGATCATGAATGATGTTGGATGTAACACTTATGTGGAAACGAAGAGGAAGGCAGATAGGAGAGAGAATGGCGCTCTGCTGCAAAATAACCTCAGTGTTGAACACTGAAGAAGAAGTAGGGGGATGAGATAGGTGTGGATAGTGAGGAGAAAAGTGTGGATCAAGAAACAGTGGAGATGGTGTGGACATTGATGGAATTAAATGATCATTGACCACTTCCTTTGTTGACGGACTCTCCTGCCTTCCATGCAGTTTTAGGCAGTGAACTGGTTTGGTAGGACATGCACCGTAATTCATGTTGTGTCATCCTATAGTGGTGTAACTGGCAGTGATCATGATGTGCATGGCGACCCAGAGAGTTTCAGATCCTGTTGTTGTTAACATGCATACCAAACTGTCAACTTCCTGGATAGTGAACTATTTTTAAAAAATGCATAGTCAACCATCAAACATTACCAGTTTCAGTTCTAAATACAATAAACAGCTGATGATTGACTACTCATTTTTAAAGTATATTACAGCTGTTAACTCACACCTAAGTAAAAAAACAAGTAAACTATTTTCTGAATTTGCTGTATCCTGTATGGTGACACGTGTTGTGGTGGAGTGGCTGGAGATGCCCAAACATGCAGGGTATGAATCCAGTGCGAGCATGTAGGATTTCCATTATATAAATCCAGATGGAGCATGCTGGGTATCCATATTAGGCGTCCTGATGAAGAATGTTGGGGCTTGAATGGTATGAATCAAGAAGGCCCAACTGGGAACGGCACCATATGAATCTAGGTGAAATGTGTAGGTTTTCCGTGACGTGAGATGCAGATCCTGCTGATGCACATGTGCCTCCCAATGCTGGTGCTCAAGCAAGTTACTCACTCCAGACAGAGGACTGCTCTACGATGTCCCACACTGTGTTGCAGCCAGGTAGTGACACCCAAACGATGGACTGACCTGTCGTCCTGCAACTAGCTAGTAACTTCCAAATAGTGGACTGCTCTGAGACGTCCCATACTGTGTTGCAGCCAGTTAGTGACTTTCAAACCGAGGACTGGTCCAAGACATTCTGCACAGTTTTGCAGCCAGCTAGTGTCTTCCAGACAGTGGACTGGTCTCAGATGTGATGAACTGTTTTACAGCCAGCTTGTGACATCCAGACAATGGACAGATCTGAGACATCCCACATTGTGTTGAAGACAGTGATTTCCAGATGGTGGACTGGTCTGAGATGTCAAATGCTATCTTTCAGCCATTATCTGGAAGTCCCTAGCTGACTGCAACAAAATGCGGGATGTCTCAGATCAGTTATTTGTCTGGAAGTCACTAGCTGGCTACAACTCAGTTTGGTACGTTTCTGACTAGTCCACCATCTGGGAGACAATAGCTTGCTGCAACACAATGCAGCTTGTCTCAGACTAGTCCACCATCTGAAAGTGACTAGCTGGCTGCAAGTTGCCTGCAAACCGTTGGATGGTCGACTGGTCTGAGACGATCCAAACTGGGTTGCACCCATCTAGTGTTTTCCAGACAGTGGACTAGTTTCAGATGTCGGAAACTGGGTTGCCGCCAGATATCACTTTGAGATGGTGGACTGGTCTGACACAAGCCACATTGTGTTGCAGCGAGCTACTTTCTTACAGATGGTGGACTAGTCTGGAACATACCAAACTGAATATTCACAGAATATATGACATCAACTGCGATTGGGCAAAGCTGAAAATGTGTACCCAGCCGGGATTCGAACCCGGGTCTCCTGCATTCTAGGCAGTTGCGCTGACCCCTACACCACTGGGGACATAGTGATCACCGCACCTGCAAGGACTACCTAAGCACACCTCCCGTCAGATACAAATTCCCAGCTTCGTCCTGCCCACAGTACTCAAACTCGTAGTTATTACTAATTCCCGTAAGAGTAAGGGCTTCAAACTTGCCCACCCCTCCCCCCTAAAGATAGGATCATTGCCCGTCACCAGCATATTATATATATACACGTGGCGTCTATTCCGAAAGAACAGACGTCACCCCTGATCCTGCAGTTGTTATAATTTAATATTCACAGAATATATGACAACACTACGATTGCCCAGCGCAACTGCCTAGAAAGCAGGAGACCCGGGTTCGAATCCCGGCTGGGTACACATTTTCAGCTTTGCCCAATCGCAGTTGATGTCATACATTCTGTGAATATTAAATAATAACAACTGCAGGATCGGGGGTGACGTCTGTTCTTTCGGAATAGACCCCACGTGTATATATATACCAAACTGAGTTGTAACCAGTTAGTGAATTCCAGACAGTGGACTGATCTGAGATGTACCGGACTATGCTGCAGCCGAACTACTGAGTTTCAAACAATGGACTGGTCTGGGACTTCCCACACTGTATTAGTCAGCTATTGAATTTCAGATGGTTGACTGTTCTGAGATGTCCCATGCTGTCTTGCAGCCAGCTATTGCAGCCCGTCCATCATCTGGAAGTCCCTAGCTGACTGCAACAAAACAAGGGATGCCTCAGATCAGTCCTTTGTCTGAAAGTCTCTAGCTGGCTACAACACAGTTTGGTACATCTCAGAAGTCACCAGCCGGCTGCATCACAGTGCGGGATGTCTGAAACCCATCCGCCATCTGGAAGTGACCAGCTGCCTGCAAGATGTTCGACAGTTCGAATGGTCTGAGATAACCCAAACTGGGTTGCAGCCAACTAGTGACTTACATATAGTGGACTAGTTACTGACAGCGCAAACTGGGTTGCAGCCAGCTAGTCACTTTGAGATGGTGGACTGGTCTGAGACAAGCCGCATTGTGTTGCAGTGAGCTACTGTCTTCCAGATGGTAGACTAGACAGAAACGTACCAAACTGAGTTGTAGCCAGCTAGTGAATTCCAGACAGTGGACTGGTCTGAGATGTAACAGACTGTGCTGCAGCCGAGCTAGTGGTTTCCAAACGATGGACTTATGTGGGACTTCCCTCACTGTATTACATCAGCTGGTGAATTCCAGACAGTGGATTGGTCTGAGATGTGCCCCACAGTGCTGTAGTCCAGCTGCTGACTTCCAGACGATGGACATATCTAGGACTTCCCACACTGTATTACAGTTAGCTAGCGAATTCCAGATAGTGGACTAGTCTGAGATGCATCAAACGGTGTTGTAGCCAGCTAGAAGCCTTCCAGACAGTGGAATGGTCTGAGACATCTTGCACACTGTTTTGCCGTTACCTAGTGACTTTCATATGGTAGACAGATATGAGACTTCCCGAACTGTGTTGCAACCGGCAAGTGACTTCCAGATGGTGGACTGGTCTGAGATGTTGCTTACTTTGTTAGAGTCGGCTGGTGACATGGCGATAATGGAATGGTCTGAGACATCCTGTGCTGTGTCGAAATGAGCTAGTGACTTCCAGATGGTGGACTAGTTTGTGTTGTAGCCAGCATGTGACTTCCAGACAGTGGATTGGTCTGAGATGTGCCACACAGTGCTGCAGCCCAGCTAGCGACTTCCAGGCGATGGACTTCACACACTGTATTACAGTCAGCTAGTGAATTCCAGATGGTGGACTGGTCTGAGATGTACCAAACGGGGTTGTAGTCAGCTAGAAGACTTTCAGACAGTGGGATGGTCTGAGACATCTTGAACTGTTTTGCAGCTACCTAGTGACTTTCATACGTTGGACTGTTAAGAGATTTCCTGAACTGTGTTGCAACAAGCAAGTGACTTCCAGATGGTGGATTGGTCTGACATGTTGCTTACTATGTTACAGTCAGCTGGTGACATGGCGATAATGGAATGGTCTGAGACATCCTATGCTGTGTCGCAGTGAGCTAGTGACTTCCAGATGGTGGACTAGTTTGTGTTGTAGCCAGCATGTGACTGCCAAGAGTGGATTTGTCTGAGATGTATCGGACTATGCGGCAGCCCAGCTAGCGACTTCCAGACGATGGACTGATCTGAGACATCGCGCTCTGTGTTGCAGCGGTGTGCCTGGCGGTGTCCGGGGCGTGCGGCGTTGCGATGATCTGGGCGCAGACGGAGCTGCAGATCCTGCTGCTGCCCATGGCGTTCATCGTGCTGTCCGGCATGTGCATCGCCGTCGTCAACAGCGTCGTCGTCGACACCTTCCCCACCTACCTCAGGTATTATAGTGTCATATTGCAACTTTATGTAAGCTTCACGTTGTAGCATTTCCTCTCATTTCTGCTATACTTTATTACGATCTATTTAATTTTTTTGTTGCTGTATGGGCAGCCGTTGGCCTCCCAAGTTAAGATCACTAGGCAGCGGTTACAGGCAGTGGCTGAATCGTTTCGACAGCGGCATGGGAAGTCAGCGGTTAACAGCATTTAGGGTTATCAAATCACCCGGTTTATCCCGGTTCCACCCGGTTTTTAATACTATATTTTAACACCCGGTCGGTGATTCCTAAAACAGAAGAAACCCCCGAATTTTTAATTTCTGTGTCAAGTTGTGGAGGTGTAAAAAATACTGTATTGGAAGTGTAATCTGTCGTGAGTGTCTAGTATGCAACATAAGGCTAAAAATTATTGTTATTTTTTTTCTGTCAGTGATGGGAAAGGAAATCGTCCGTTCCCTTTAAAAGGAACCATCCCCGTGTTTGCCTGGAGTAATTCAGGAAAATCACATGTATGAGGCAGTAGGACGAACTAACTGTATTCTAGGATGAACTATTAAGGAACGATTCGACCAGGAAAGTGTAAAAAATGTTACATCCTATTTGAGAAATAGAAATATTCTTGTGAAATTTTTTAGTGAACTGGATGGCCTAAATGTTTTTGTTTTTGTAAGTGAGCAATTCAAGTCGGAAACTGCATCAACATTTTTAGAGAAAACTGTATCTGGTAGACGGTTTGATTTCATGAACAATAGTTCTAGAGATAAATGTTAATAACTTTTGAAAACTGTGCAACACTTTTTTTGCAATCCCTGTCGACAGCGCAACTGAGGAAGTAGTATTTTCCTCGTCAACTATACATTGGACTTACGAAAGAAATGGACTTTCTGTACAGTGTGTAAATAATTTTTGTTCGTCAGTTATAGCTATTTAATATCACAGTGGTTCACAAAATTTGTTTACAATAGATTCGAGAATGAGTTTCTTCAGAAGGTTCGACGAAGCGACAAGTATGCTTTTGTGGAAAATTACACCATTTCGTTTCACATAAAGATTGTTTGTAATACCCCCGGTTTTTTCATTTGGATATATGGTAACTCTAGCAGCATTGCAAGTGGCGCGGGACTCCACCATGTTCACTATGGTGGGAGCTGCCGCTCCTTTACGTTAACATATTATTGTTTAAAAAGGCTGGACAATAACGTCAACATTGCCAGTGATTACTTCTATGTTGGCAGTTATCATAATTAATAATAAAGTGATTTTAATTGGACGCTGGAATTCAGCCAATAGTGTGCTAGTTTGTAGAGATCAAACACCGAGGCGCGAGGTCAGGGTTGCCAGATTGGGCGATATGTCGCTATTTGGGCTGCCTAAGTTTGAATTTTGCGACGTTTTAAGAAGCTAACGCCACTATCGCCATTTGGGTGATATTTCTTCCAAAAGCATGCGACTTTGGGCGACGCAATTTTTTTTATGCTTTACATAGCTTTCCGACTGCTTTGGTTATGTAAAGACACTCTACATCTAAATAATGTAACTAAAACTACCTTAACCCAAGGACGAATACAACATCCATGCCCAAAGGGGGATTCGAACACACGGCGGGAGCGGTCTTGCGCGGCGTGGTATGATGCATTAGTGCACTCGGCCACTCCCGACCGGTGTAAATATTTTATATTTTCTGTGCTTTGCGTCTAAATCACTTCAAATGTCAATTTAACACACATTAAACTACCAGTTCAGACACAACAAATAATTTTTTCAAGTTATTTATACAGTATAGTAAGGGGACCAATTGCTTAACAATGAAAAGGAGAACTGAAACATTTAACAAAAAATTACAATGTAGATAAATTAAACATTCTATTAATTAAAACAAAAATACACTAATTGTATCTACATCCCTTTTAATTGCTTAATTAAATTAGTATTTTGCACTGAATATTTTTTGTCAATATATCAGTTTCTAACAATATACTGGAAATTTCCGTGAAGAAATATCCTTCAAACTGAATTTTACAGTAAGTGCTGCAGCTAGAGTATCAACATTCAATCTTAACTTCTCAATTGTCCAAAGTACTTTGCAATTGAAAAAAACTCTTTCAACTGCTGCATTAGTTCCAGGGCAGCACGACGTAAATTTAACAAAGATAATTACATTGTCATAAGGAATGTTCCATTTTTAGAAATGGTTAAATATTTCCACCCACCTTTTATCGATTTCAAAATGTTGATTTTCCCATCGTTCTCCGCTTGCGTTTTTCAATGTGTTTCTGATTGAATTCAGCACTATAAGTGACTACTCGCACGACGGAAAAAAATGACTGTTAAAAAGGAAAGTAGCAAAATTGGAACCAATTTCCTTTTTCATTGTGTTTCTAAATGCAATCAACACTATAAGTTGAGAACCGTTCATCGGATTACGACAAAATTTTGATCATTTGACGTTCAACGAAAGTTGAATGTTCTTATGAACTAAAAGTTTGGGAAAGTTACCCGGAAAATCTGAAAATTCGCAAGAAACTGAAAGAGCTTTTTTCAATGGGATATCAATGTCATTCGCCTGATTGCGATAAAAATCCGCATAATTGAAGTACAAAGCATGAGTAACGTTCATATCAAATAAAAATTTGGAAAAGTTTCCTAGAAAATCGGAAAATTCAGGAAAAAATAGAAAGAGATTTTTCTATGAAATATCAATACCACTCATCTAACTGCGATAAAATTATGCACATTCGACGTTCAAAGCGAGAGGAAGGTTTGAGTGAAGTAAAAGTTTGGAATAGTTGGCCAGAAAATAGGAAAATTTTTGGAAAACTGAAAGAGATCTTTTCTTTGAAATATTAAATCATTCGTACGATTACGATAAACATTTGCACATTTGACGTTCAAAACAAGAGTACATACATATTAGCAATTGCGAAGCATTGCCGGGTCGACTAGTACGGAAATAAATACGGGCAACTAAATAGCTGCCGGCCGGGAATGGTTGAGCGCACTAAAGCGTCATACTATGGTGAACGAGATCACTCTCGTCGGGAGTACGGATGTTGTGTTCGTCCTTTGGTTAAGTTAGCGTAATTTAGATGTGGGTGGTCATATATATATATATATATATATATATATATATATATATATATATATATATATTGTTAAACGCGCTTTTCAACTGCTAGGTTATGTAGCGACCACCCACATCTAAATTACGCTAACTTAACCTATATATATATATATATATATATATATATATATGTGTGTGTGTGTGTGTGTGTGTGTGTGTGTGTGTGTGTGTGTCAACAATGTTTTTCGAGGCCGTCGGTGGTTGCCGAAGTCGCTGACGCGTAGCGCCGTCACTGTATTACACTTTGACAGAGCGTCATTGGCTCAATATTAGTCGGCACGGTACTATGCTTTCACTGCATATAAATGTCCACTCATACTCGCGACCGACGACACAGTACTACGTCATGCCTACACTATGGCCTGCTAGTAACTGGTACTCTCCACGTCCTCCAGTGTTGCCAAATTCCTTTTGGGCGAAGCCGCCACTTAGGCGCAGTTCTGAAGCCCAATATCGCCACTTGGCACGCAGCAATGTCGCCGATTTCTTACTTTTGTTTTATGTACTCCTTTTAAATATTTTAAGACTAATCTGTCAGTCTCTGCATTCAGAGACGCCGTGTCACACTATAAGGCTCGCTTCACACCAAGCCATTGAGTTGTGCCGACGGTCCCAATAGTGGGTAACGCCGATTGTTTACAATCGGCTCGAGACGCCAACTTATCAGTAGCCAGGCCAATTATTAGCAGTACCAGTAGCGGAGAACGATGGGAAAATCAACATTTTGAAATCGATAAAAGGTGGGTGGAAATATTTAACCATTTCAAAAATGAAACATTCCTTATGACAATGTAATTATCTTTGTTAAATTTACGTCGTGCTGCCCTGGAACTAATGCAGCAGTTGAAAGAGTTTTTTTCAATTGCAAAGTACTTTGGACAATTGAGAAGTTAAGATTGAATGTTGATACTCTAGCTGCAGCACTTACTGTAAAATTCAATATAAAGGATATTTCTTCACGGAAATTTCCAGTATATTGTTAGAAACTCCTGCTTAGCCGTTTTGCACTTCCTGTCAATCTCATTTCTTATTCGTTTGTACTAATGTACAAGCCATGAATGTACAGTAGTCTGTTGATCCATCGAGCAACACCGAGACTCTGTTCAACAGGCAGAGAAAGCTCCCAGAAGAAATTCTGGAACTACAATGTGAACAGTCTTGACTTCAGAGTGAAACTCAGTCTAATTTCAAGCCTTTCTCTCGAGCTTCCTCTCCACTGTCTACGCCACTGCCTGTCCCATTGTTTTTCCTTCACACTGCCACTGTCTCCTTATTTCTCAAAGTCTGCCGTCTATTTATTGAGTCAAACGTTCAAATGTTTGTCAAGCTTAAGAGACTTAACTACGCAGTCATGAGTCCCTAAACTAACAAACTACTTATACTAAAGACGACACCAAAATCCATGGCCGAGGGGTGATTCGAACCCCCGACCGTAGCGGCCGTGCAGACTGACTGGCGAGCCACAGACCGCTAGGCCCTTATTCAGTCATTATTTTCTCTTCTCTAGAAATGTCTTTGCAGATGAAGTTGGTCGGATTTGGAAACGAAAACCGAAAAACTTTAACATGTGGCTGAATAGAATGGGGAAAATTGCACAAAATTTTTGTTGTTGAAGTTCGCCAGTCTAGATGATCCAGATCCTCAAAGCTGGTCACAGATATACAAGGCCCAACAAAGAAAACACAAAAATTTTGGAAAGAAAATAAAGTCATCTTTCAACGTATCTCCTCTCAGCTTTATACCCTATTCCTAGCAATGTTCAGTAAGTTCGATACGCGTTTTATAATGAGAACAGTCTAACTTGTCAAAATAAAAATTAACTGACGAAATCACGTTTTCATCTTCTGAAAATCTTCGATCAACGAGACATTTTTTCAAGTTGGGTAATATGGCTGTATACGAAAAAGTGCCCCTCGGTTGCACAGTGGTAGAGTGCCAGACTACAAATCTAAAGGTCGCGGGGTCGATCCCCGCCAGGTTTTAGGATTTTTATCTGTCCTTTTCCATTTCTTTCACCTCTGGCAGTAATGCTCATGTGAAAAATACCGAGTAGCATCGTGGTTCGGAATCCACGTTAAACTGTAGGTCCCCCTATAACTGGCTGGGTAAGTCAGTTCGAAGGTCGGAGGAAGGCAACGGCATACCACCTCCAGACAGGACCGTGCCTAGTAAAGCACTGTGGTGTTCAAACCAATCTTCGGATTGTTGACTGCTTTACCTTTTACCTTACGGCTGTTAAGTAAGGAGCTATCGCTTCAGCATAATCAGATAGAAATCTAATGAGTATACAGTCCGGACCAGAAACCAGAAGACTTGTTAAGTGATTTTAGTTGCTGCACTACTCCGATGATATCTACTGCTACGTTATTCATTACGGCTTCTGTTCGTAATTCGAAAGCTGGAATATTGGTTTCGTCTTCTTTGGTGAATGAGTTTCTAAAAGCTGTGTTTAGTAACTCTGCTTTAGTAGCGCTGTCATCGGCAGGATCGCCATTACTATCACGTATACCCGGGCCGCTGAAACTTTGCACTTGACGTTTACAAAAAACAAGTGACGAGCAAGAAGCGCGAGGCGCTAGGAACGCTCCAATCACAGCGTGCTACTCACTTCCATTGGTCACGTGCCGTGACGTCAACGTTCCCGCGTTGCCAGCTTTTTTCAGCGCTACCGTAAACAAAGTTGTGTATCGTGTTTATCGCGTGTTTATGTTGTGTGTGTCTTTTTCGCTGCGATTTGTTTTACTGCGAGTGGTTTAACTTGACTTTCCGAGTTCAAGTAATTGGATAATGTCACCGAAAAGACGTTTGTCTAGTGACGTTTTATGAGTAAGTTCTCAGTTTCGTATGAATAAAAACTTCGAAGCTTGTGCTCTGAGCAGGAAGTTCATTCTCGCTTCAAACGATCTGAAAGAAGTTATGGTGCAGTGGTTGCAAGAAAGAAATATTTCTGCAGATATGTCAATGTCAAAACTTCTTTTATATTCGCTCGTGAAACAAAATAAGCCTGTTACACCTACATATGCAGTAGACGAAATCGCAAAGGAGCAGCGTCACAATGAAATAAATCTGCCCCCATTTCACTGCCGTTTTAACCCTATAAAATTGGTATGGAGTGACGTGAAGAATTACTTACGGAACAATGAGTCTTTTACGATAACAGAGATGGTAAAGCTGTTGCATGAAGGTATTGCCAATGTGGATGCTGCATCTTGGAAAAAAAAAGGGTCGAACACGTTGAAAAACTGATTCGGGCAGCGCAAACAATGGAAGGGATCATGAACAGTTAATGATTTGTCTTGACGATGACGACGATTTTGACAGCGACGACGACAGTGAAGATGAGGAGCTGGATGAATTGTACCATTGTCGCCGTAAATTGGTGAGTGAAAATTATTGATTATAAAACGTAGAGAGATAAGTAACTATCTCGATTGTTCATTTCGTATCTGCCGTGATCCAATGCTTATTTTCTATATTGTTTTGCTCCGTCATTGAAAGCGTGTGTATTGTTGTGCTTCATTAATATGCCGTTAATTAATTGCAGCTCAAGAACGAATTATTAAATGCACTTTTATTGCTCAATAGCTTACATTTACGAGATGAAACTGAAAACCGTTTCGTCTACTGTGTGTATAGAGGCTAGTGTTGCAACGTCGCTAAAGCAGTGTAGCCAACTTAACTCGCCGTAACGCGAAACGTCAAGTGCAATGTTTCAGCGGCCCGAGTACAGTGAAGGTATTGTTTGTGATTTGCCCCGAGTACATTTAACATGTGACAAAAATCTCTTTGGGTTTTCAGTCAAATTTCGAGAAAGAGTTTGGTTGTGGTAAGTAGAGGAGGAGGCGGCGGTCGGTCGGAGCCGCGGCGGCTTCGGCGCTGCAGTAACGAGTGCGGCCGCCGCCTCCGCCTCCGCCGCCCCCGCGATCAATACAAGCCGCCTCCGCCGCCCCCGCCTCCGCCCCCGCACCACCCCCACGTGGGCGTGGCCGCCGCCACCAGACACAGCACTGCGCTACCTAGCAACGGGGCGAGCGGCGCGGAGAACTCTGTGGCCGGCCGCGGTGGCCGAGGTGACTGAGGCGCTCCAGTCACGGTCAGCACGGCCACTACGGTCGGGGGTTCGAATCCACCCTCGGGCATGGATATTTGTGCCGTCCTAGTTCGTAAGTAGTTGATAAGTAGTTTGTAAGTTTAGGGACTGATGACCCCGTAGTTAAGTCCCATAAGCTTAACAAACATTTGAACATTTGAGAACTCTGTGGCAGGACTCGCGCTGTTCCGTGCCGTTACGCTGCTCGTCGTTACCGTCTCGCTACGTTGGTCCGCATCATTTCAAGACGCGCGGGCCTCCACAAGGTTGTCGAGACGTCGTAAATTCTACCAAATACTTAGCAGTTACAATTAAAGGTAAATCAGTCAACAATCCGAAGATTGGTTTGAACAGCACAGTGCTTTACTAGGCGTGGTCCTGTTTGGAGGTTGCCTTCCTCCGACCTTCGAACTGACTTACCCAGCCAGTTATAGGGGAACCTACAGTTTAACGTCGATTCCGAACCACGATGCTACTCGGTATTTTTCACATCAGCAACACTGCCAGAGGTTATGTTGTTCTGGTCAAGAAATTAATCATCCTCCTAAAGCGAATAGTTCGTTGTCAATGATAGCAAACTAAACCGCTGCCACTGCAATTAAAATTGAACTGTATATTCTATGTGGGTTAAATTTTACTTGCACTGGCAGCTGTTTAGTTTGCTATCATTGGCAACGAACTATTCGCTTTAGGAGGATGAATAATTTCCTGACCAGAACAACATAAATTATTTATTTCATCGTGAACATAAAGAATAGGTTTACCATATGTCCGTCTTCAGAAAAGAGGACATTTCTAGATTCATAAAAAAACCTTCTTTCGCTCTCTTCCTCTCGTATTGACAACTTACGAAATTTGTTCATCTTCTTACAAATTTTTTTATACACAGTCGGTAAAGATGGGACTGATGTAACTATGATTGTTTGAAAGGAAAAAAAATCAAAAGTAAGAGCTTGAATTATTTATATGCATCATATTAAGTGACGACTTTTGTACCCATAAGAGAAGTTTGCATTATTACATAATAATTTAGCAATGAAAGACAGTCGTGGTTGCAGCTTTTTTAGTTATTACTAGCTTATAGCCCGTACTTCGCAACGATTGTTAAAGCGAGACCTGTGTATATCATCGGTATTTAGGGTTTCGGACCTAGGTCAGCAAAATCAGAATCCTTGTAGGATCACTCTGTCAATATACTCAGTTCTCGCGGCCAAGATGTCAAATTTAAGTAGAAGTCATTGTCGAAAACGATGAATGTTCATAATGTTTTTCATGCAAAAAGTGAAATTAATTTAAGTCCGGACTCAGGAACAACGTAAATTCGATGTTTGTTTGTGTCCATAAAGTTAAGACTGCGGTGTGTAATTGTCTGTTTGGCGTAAACTCCTGAAAACACTTCTATCGTTGAGATGACAAATAGTAATAATAATAACAGCGCCACGTATTGGTTCTGTGATGCAGTACTAAACTGTTTATCTCTCACAGTAAGTCTATGCTGAAGTATTAGTATGTTGCAGTGTTGCACTGGGGACAATATAGTTATTCTGTATGCACTGCTCCCTATTATCGAAAACTCTACGAATGCTGAATGTCTGATAATTCAATCATCAGAGCAGTTCATGTCGGTTTTAGTAAGACGTCATGTTGGTGTCGATGTGCGATAAAGTAAGTCTGGGGGATCGTTGAAGGAATGGCGTCAGCTGATCGTCTGTATGTTCTAAAAAGGTAAAGCAGTCAACAACCCGAAGATTGGTTTGAACACCACAGTGCTTTACTAGGCACGGTCCTGTTTGGAGGTGATATGCCGTTGCCTTCCTCCGACCTTCGAACTGACTTACCCAGCCAGTTATAGGGGAACCTACAGTTTAACGTCGATTCCGAACCACGATGCTACTCCGTATTTTTCACATCAGCAACACTGCCAGAGGTGAAAGAAGTGGAAAGTGAAGGATAAAAATCCTACGACCTGGCGGGGATCGAACCCGGGACCTTTGGATTTGTAGTCTGGCACTCTACCACTGTGCTACGGAGCCGCACCAGTTACAATTATTATGAACAAACTTTAAAGTCTTGACCACAAATTTCAATTTATTGAGGCTTTACGCGAAATGTTCAAATGTTTGTTAGGCTTATGGGACTTAACTACGGGGTCATCAGTCCCTAAACTTACAAACTACGTATCAACTACCTTATACTAAGGACGGCACAAATATCCATGCCCGAGGGGGGATTCGAACCCTCGACCATAGTGGCCGTGCAGACCGTGACTGGAGCACCTCAGTCCCCTCGGGAGGCCTTACGCGTTTAGTCGTTTCGTCATTATCGAAGGCTACAGCATGACAATTGAATGAATATTCATCAAACATTTTCATAAAACATAAATGAGAACACTATTTTTACATTCACCCATACCTTTTAAAACTTATCAAAAAGTGAAACTAAAACATTCCTTATAAAATAATCACTGTCAAAGACATAAGTGAAACATAAAATAAATTTAAAATTCTCCCCCAGAATATCCCTGTAGGATGGTCAAGTGCCTGCTAAGGTTAGCAAAGCGGTCAGATATGAAGTGGAGAATCCGACAGATGGCGATGTTGTCATTCTACTTCTCTCTCACTCACAAATGCGCACTCACTCATTCTGTGGTTTTTTTATACTATAATACCTTGAAAAATGTTTCAAATGTTTGTATAGCTTATGGCACTTACCTACGGGGTTATCAGTCCCTAAACTTACAAACTACTTATGAACTAGCTAATCCTAAGGACGGCACAAATATCCATGCCCGAGGGGGGATTCGAACCCCCGACCGTAGTGGCTGTGCAGACCGTGACTGGAGCGCCTCAGTCCCCTCGGCCGGCTCTTACATCAGTATGCAAGCTATTTATACTAATGCAAAAATGAATGCAGATTTTGCGAAACACCGAGCTACAATCGTGGCTGACAGGCAGCGAGCTTAGTGTCGTGCAACCGTGTCGTTGCCACTGTTCAAACACAAGGAAACACTTCTCATTCTGGTAATCTGACTTCGTTTGGAATAACAAATGAAGGTTCTGCTGGCGTATATTGAAACAATTTTTAACAAATGTTTTCCTCAATTTTGTATATAATATATTGAAGTATTTAGCTATAAGGTCTTACAAACGCAAACTATGTGCATAAAATATATAAAATATGTAAGCCAAAGTGTCTCTTTAGAATAAATGAAAAACATGAGCCTTTGTAAATTTCTCTTTAACCATTCTAACCCACCCCCTCCCCCTTTGGCAATATCATGGCTACGTCAACGCATTTTTCACGAGATATGACGTCATAAACAATGAGATGCGCGAAAAACTCTGTATCGAACGACAGTGTTGCACATTTCCTCCTAAACCACTGGACCAATTGCAACCAAAATTTGGTGCACATATTCCTTACCGTGAGGTAATAGTGCTGTCGGGTGAAGAACCACATACGACGTATGGTTCAGGAGATACAACGTCATAAACAATATAGTTGCGACGAGACTTTATTCACACACTGTATGAGAATGACAGTTCTTTGCCGCACAGATCACAAAATGGAAGATATCGAAATAATTGACGGAGGGATAGAAAACCAATTAAAATTGCTCAAAAGAGGAAAGTCCGCAGGACCAGATGGGATACCAATTAGTTTTTACACAGAGTACGCGAAGGAACTTGCCCCCCTTCTTGCAGTGGTGTACCGTAGGTCTCTAGAAGAGCGTAGCGTTCCGAAAGATTGGAAAATGACGCAGGTCGTCCCCGTTTTCAAGAAGGGACGTCGAAGAGATGTGCAGAACTATAGGCCTATATCTCTAACGTCGGTCAGTTGTAGAACTTTGGAACACGTATTATGTTCGAGTATAATGACATTTCTGGAGACTAGAAATCTGCTCTGTAGGAATCAGCATGGGTTTCGAAAAAAGGAGATTGTGCGAAACCCAGCTCGCGCTATTCGTCCACGAGACTCAGAGGGCCATAGACACGGGTTCTCAGGTAGATGCTGTGTTTCAAAAATTCAAATGTTTGTATAGTCTATGGGACTTAACTACGGGGTTATCAGTCCCTAAACTTACAAACTACTTATGAACTACTTACGAACTAGGACGGCACAAATATCCATGCCCGAGGGGGGATTCGAACCCCCGACCGTAGTGGCCGTGCAGACCGTGACTGGAGCGCCTGAGTCTCCTCGGCCACCGCGGCCGGCGATGCTGTGTTTCTCGACTTCCGCAAGGCCTCTTGACAACCTTCTGGAGGTCCGCGCGCCTTGAAATGATGGAGATGATCGTAGCGAGACGGTAACGACGAGCAGCGCAACGGCACGGAAAATCGCGACCGTCCCGCCTGAGGCCTGCCCGTTGCTAGGCGTCTCCTGGCAGCAACCACGCCCACGTGGGGGTGGCGCGGGGGCGGAGGAGGCGGCGGAGGCGGTGGCTTGTATCGATCGCCGGTCCGGCTGCGGGGGCGGCGGAGGCCGCACTCGTTACTGCGCCGCCACAGCGCGCGGCCCCGACCGACCGCCGCCTCCTCCTCCAGAATGAAACTTTCACTCTGCAGCGGTGTGTGCGCTCGTACGAAGCTTCCTGGCACATTAAGATTGTGTGCCCGAACCGGGACTCGAACCTCGGACCTTTGCCTCTCGCGGGCAAGCGCTCTACCACTGAGCTATCCCGGCACGAGTCACGGTCCGTCCTCACAACTTGAATTCTACGGAAGAGAAAAACAGAAGTGAGAGGAAATACACCACGGATGGACTCTGCGCACCACACTGCCGAAATACAGTGCAAACGAAGTACCAAAAAAAAAAAAAAAAAAAAAAAAAAAAAAATGTTCAAATGTTTGTACAACTTACGGGACTTAACTACGGGGTCATCAGTCCCTAAGCTTACTAACTACTTATGAACTAGCTACAACTAAGGACGGCACAAATATCCATGCCCGAGGGGGGATTCGAACCCCCGACCGTAGTGGCCGTGCTGACCATGACTGGAGCGCCTCAGTCACCTCGGTCACCGCGGCCGGCAAACGAAGTACCCCGGAAAAAACCGGAAATATATATATATATATATATATATATATATATATATATATATATATGATATTATATCAGAAAGAGAGTCCTTTCTACGGACATTAAAGCCACTTGGTACCGCTGAATAACGTTATTCATTGCGGCGTGATCTGTTTGCGAAGTTTCAATCACCGACTTTCAGTTCTGAATGTGAAAATATTTTGCTAGCACCCACCTACTTAGGGAGACATGACCATCCCAATAAAATAAGAGAAATCAGATCGAAAACGGAACGATTTAGGTGTTCTTTCTTCCCGCGCGCTATTAGAGAATGGAACGGTAGAGAAAAGTTATGAAAGTGGTTAATGAACCCTCTGCCAAGCACTTAAATGTGATTTGCAGAGTATCTATGTAGATGTAGATAGATGTAGATGAATAAACAATTTAGTCTACAAAAATCAGAAATTATACTCAACTGTGTCAAATGTCTCACTAACATCTGTCAAGAATGTAATGATTTTGGTGGAGGTGTATTACCGTATTCACAAAAAACTAACACAAATAACAACACACACACTCTCCCATATTCACAAAAAACTAACAAAAATAACAACACACACACACACACACACACAGTCTACACAGACACCAACACAAACAAAGAAAACAGCTGATACACTCAGAAATACAAGGAACACAAAGAAGAGTCAGACGAAAAGCGACAGTTGGCAACACTAAACATTGTAAACAAACGTTCAAAAACGAGTACACAGTGAAGTGGTGATGCAAGGGTTTTCATCAAGACCGAAAATACCGTATCCAACTGAAGACCTCACAAACATCTCCATGAAGACACACATGGAATAACACAGAAGCCGTAAGTAGGGCCAAAAACTGGATAATTAAATTAACTTTCCAAAAGCTAGTGCTATAGAAGTTGTTTCTATCCTAGTAGATCCGAACTTTAGAAATTGTAACAAGACTGTTAACTGTCATACTGTCAAAAATACCTATAACATTGCCGGCCGCGGTGGCCGAGAGGACTGAGGCGCTTCAGTCATGGTCTGCACGGCCACTACGGTCGGGGGTTCGAATCCCCCCTCGGGCATGGATATTTGTGCCGTCCTAGTTCGTAAGTAGTTCATAAGTAGTTTGTAAGTTTAGGGACTGATGACCCCGTAGTTAAGTCACATTAAAAAAAATAATAAAATAAAATAAAATAAAAATAACGCTATACTTTGGCTACTAGGCATTTACGTACATTACGCAATAACAAAGAAAGAGAATGACTGTAGGCAGGAGTGTGAAGAATTTATAAAACGAGAATTCTATAAACTATACAGGTGGGAGGATCATACAAAGAAATTTGGCAACATGTTAAAAGTTTTGCTCCTCGAACGTAAAATAACGTAAAGGCCTAAGCTTCATGCCAAAGTAGGAAATTGCTGCTGAGGGTGAAGTACTTCGTGGCCGCTGCGGTAGCCGTGAAGGCCTAACAACCTTTAAACAGCGTTGTGAGCTATGATTAGGCGAACATCACTATGTCCGTGAATGCGTTCAATACAATAGTATTAACATGGGACAAACAAAAACAAGAATTAAGATCGGTCAAGGGAAATTGAAATGTAAGGAAAATGTGTAAAAAAAAACAGTGGTTAAAGCGTTGGACTGCTTATCCAATGTGTTCAGCTCGCGTGGGCCATGACGCTGGCTACAATGGCACACGAGAAAAACCAGATCTGGACAACCATGGCAACCAACTGAATCCAAGTAATCCCCGTTAACAAGGAAGAAATGTGGATGGTTCTTGTGTGTCAGTTGTTAACATAAAAGTGATGGAAACAATGTTGTAATTAATGTACTTTAAATATTTTATTAATGTACTTTAAATAAATAAATAAATGCAATAAAATGTTTTAAAAAGTGGTAGAGCGCTTGCAAGCGAAAGGCAAAGGTCCCAGGTTCGAGTCCCGGTTCCGGCACACAATTTCAATCTCCCAGTAAGTTTCACCTGATCGATCGCTAGGCCGCGGATTCTTAGGTTAAAATCTGTTCTTTCCCCGAGTTCCTAATTGCAGATAAACTAATTAAAACCGAAACAGCCAATTTTATAGCACCTAAAAAGAACCTGTTTCGACGTTACCGCCTATATTTGCGTATTTCAGCTTTAAAATCCTAAAAGACACTCATTTCTTTCCGTTTTCCTGCCAGTGAGATTGGTCCTGTTCGGAACTTTTGTACACTGCAGATGTGCTTTGTAGCGATGTATTGTGATGTTAATTTATTATCTGGCCAATGTTTTACCTTTTGGAGTGATAAATGTCTCACAACGTTTTGCATGTTTCGCAGTTATCTGTATAAATGTCAATATGTAACCAAATGGCGTTACTCGTTCGCGATGAGACATTCTTGATATAAAGTTTCTCTTGTGGCCTCTGTTATCGTCTAAAGCAGCGTGTCTTGCCTTGTATAAACGTTCCGCAGACAGAAATTCAATTGAACAACAAACGAATACAACAGTTTCAGTTTTCCCGGTGCTGACAAAACAGATGTTTTTAACGTTTTCGATTTATTTCTTTTTTTTTTTCATTTATTTATTACCTTTTTTTTCGTGTGTTGACTGTCAAGATCTGCATATGTCCAAGCATTCCCATTGGAGAGGCACTTCCTTTCGTCTCCTAATCGCACGGTTTTGCGGTGCGGTCGCAAAACACAGAGACTAAAATGTTTACAGAGAACAGATACGTGGACAGATCATAATTTTGGAAACTAAAAAAATTAAAATTTTTATTCGAGGTAACGGTTGAACCAAGGACCTCTCACTCCGTAGCTCCTCACGCTAGCCACAGGACCACAGCACTATGCTATAACAACGTGCTCGACGCTGCCTATGTTTCACATGGACTGCTGTATATATATATATATATATATATATATATATATATATATATATATATATATATATTTTTTTTTTTTTTTTTCTCCATAGTTCCACACAACTTCTTCCAGTTTTCTCGAGCCGGCCGCGGTGGCCGAGGGGACTGAGGTGCTCCAGTCACGGTCTGTACGGCCACTACGGTCAGGGTTTCGAATCCCCCGTCGGGCATGGGTATTTGTGCCGTCCTTAGGATTAGCTAGTTCATAAGTAGTTTGTAAGCTTAGGGACTGATGACCCCGTAGTTAAGTCACATAATCTATACAAACATTTGAACATTCAGTTTTCTCGACTCATCTGTGTTCAGTTTTTCACAGCCTATCCACTGCGCCAACTTATAACTAAATCTACATCTACATGCGATACTCCGCAAATCACATTTAAGTGCCTGGCAGAAGGTTCATCGAACCACCATTATATTATTTATCTCCCATTCCATTCTCGAATAGCTCGCTGGAAGAAAGGACACATGAATCTCTCCCTTCGCCAAACTGGATGTTTTGTAGTTACGGCACAGTCTAACATATACAGTTACGACACTTCCGCAGATTTTTGTTATACACTGCGACAGCAGCGCTCCAAGCGGAGGGCAAGCTATTTTAATGAATACGATAGTGGATGATTGCGAATAGTATCGTTTACATTTTTTTTTACATTAGGGAACGTATGTAATATCATAAAATAGGTAATAACTAAAAAAAGGTCCACCATTGTGTTTCTTAGGTTTCCTAAGATCCCTGACAAAGATGGAAAAAAAATGTTCAAATGTTTGTTAAGCTTAAGGGACTTAACTACGGGGTCATCATTCCCTAAACTTACAAACTACTTATGAACTACCTACAACTAAGGACGGCACAAATATCCATGCCCGAGGGGGGATTCGAACCCCCAACCGTAGTGGCCGTGCAGACCGTGACTGAAGCGCCTCAGTCCCCTCGGCCACCGCGGCCGGCACCAAGTTGGAAACGGTACATTGCGGCACAGTTTATTTACTGTTATCTTGTAACGAACAGGGCTATACTTAATAATTTAATTTACTATTAAAAATAGAAAAAATGGCTAGGAAACACCGAATACCCGCCCTTTGGCAGAAAGACGTATTTTTTCTTCTCAATAACGTTAACGTATCTCCATTCCAATTCCAGTGAAATCAGTGAGGGTGGAACATAGGAAACGAATATAGAATGCAATAACTGCAGTATTTAACGCACCAAATCAGCCACCACAACTGTAGCTGAAGGAAAACATCAGAAACGTGAAAAGAAAACTGAAAAATCAGTCAAAACCGTATTCAACAAAGAAGAACCCAATTCCACAATTGTTGGTACAGCTGAACCACAAAAGACAAGTACCTTCAAGACATTGTCTTCTTAAGCTAAAGTAATAACACCCAAAAGAATATGCGCTTATAATAAAGACGAGTGAAGCCTAAAAATGTGCGAATTATTAGACTCCATAAAACAATGGTACGTGTCAAAAAACTCTTTGTCATAGTAAGAACAGACGAAAATAGAAATTTATGTTTCTATTATGTTTATATTCTACTTACTTTCAGCGGAATAAGCTGCAAATATACACATATTCGTAAGTATTGTTCATGACGAAGTTCTTCGTTATACCACTGAATCAGTTAGGTTCGACTGTTTTTACATTAATTTCCGAATTAAGTATGTCTCTTGATATATTACTAATGCTTGTAACACAAAAATTATATTAACTATTTCGTTAATTACGTACACAAATAATTATAAACAAACATCACTCTTTCGACGGCTTACCCACCACTAGGAGCGCTAGTGCCGTTGCGACTGTCAGTTGGTAACAACATTCACAGCAGTGAGTGTCGCGACTGTGTATGTTAGACTGTGGTTACGGTCCCCAACTCCTACGGAGCTGGCAACCCGTAACGTTATGCTGTTGAAAGGGTAGCCGAAGCTGCAGGCGTCGAGTACCGCGGTCGTAGCAGTCGCCTACCGAACCGCCTGGTGCCGTGTAGATTTCCCTCACCACAGCACAGTAATGCTGGGGAAGCCACGGGCTAAACCAGACACGTAGCACCAGTTACAAGGAAAACAGACAGCTGTCGAGAGCGCTAATGTACATCCGCAAGGCTCTGACAACTGCACCGCGCACTGATGCATGCAGACAGACGACACCACACACCAGATGAGACAATCCACGAGGACGGTCGCCGGAAGTGTTAGGATCACTTACAACGCATTTTTCACGAGATATGACGTCATAAACAATGAGATGCGCGAAAAACTCTGTATCAAACGACAGTGTTGCACATTTCCTCCTAAACCACTGGACCAATTGCAACCAAATTTGGTGCACATATTCCTTACCGTGAGGTAATAGTGCTGTCGGGTTAAGAATCACATACGACGTATGGTTCAGGAGATACAACGTCATAAACAATATAGTTGCGACGAGACTTTATTCACACATTGTATGAGAATGACAGTTCTTAGCGATTTGCCACCAACTTTAAACATAGTTTCTAACCTTTACTGAACTTATCTAGATTGCCGCACAGATCACAAAATGGAAGATATCGAAATAATTGACAGAGGAATAGAAAAACAATTAAAATTGCTCAAAAGAGGAAAGGCCGCAGGACCAGATGGGATACCAGTTAGTTTTTACACAGAGTACGCGAAGGAACTGCCCCCCTTCTTGCAGTGGTGTACCGTAGGTCTCTAGAAGAGCGTAGCGTTCCGAAAGATTGGAGAATGGCGCAGGTCATCCCCGTTTTCAAGAAGGGTCCTCGAACAGTTGTGCAGAACTATAGGCCTATATCTCTAACGTCGGTCAGTTGTAGAACTTTGGAACACGTATTATGTTCGAATATACTGACATTTCTGGAGACTAGAAATCTGCTCTGTAGGAATCAGCATAGGTTTCGAAAAAGGCGATCGTGTGAAACCCAGCTCGCGCTATTCGTCCACGAGACTCAGAGGGCCATAGACACGGGTTCACAGGTAGCTGCTGTGTTTCTGGACTTCCGCAAGGCATTTGATACAGTTCCCCACAGACGTTTAATGAACAAAGTAAGAGCATGTGGTCTATCAGACCAATTGTGTGATTGGATTGAGGAGTTCCTAGATAACAGAATGCAGCATGTCATTCTCAATGGAGAGAAGTCTTCCGAAGTAGGAGTGATGTCAGGTGTGCCACAGGGGAGTGTCGTGGATCCGTTACTCTTCACGATATATATAAATGACCTTGCTGATAACATCGGAAGCTTACTGAGGCTTTTTGCAGAGGACACTGTAGTATATAGAGAGGTTGTAACAATGGAAAATTGGATTGAAATGCAGGAGGATCTGCATCGAATTGACGCATGGTGCAGGGAATGGCAATTGAATCTCAATGTAGACATGTGTAATGTGCTGCGAATACATAGAAAGAAAGATGCTGCATCATGTAGCTGCACTATAGCAGGTCAGCAACTGGAAGCAGTTAATTCCATAAATTATCTGGGAGTAGGCATTATGAGTGATTTAAAATGGAACGACCATATAAAATCAATCGTCGGTAAAGCAGATGCCAGACTTAGATTCATTGGAAGAATCCTAAGGAAATGCACAAAGAAAGTAGGTTACAGTACACTTGTTCGCCCACAGCTTGAATACTGCTCACCGGTGTGGGATCCGTACCAGGTGGAATTGATAGAGGAAGTTGAGAAGATCCAACGGAGAGCAGCGCGTTTCGTTACAGGATCATTTGGTAATCGTGAAAGCGTTACGGAGATGATCGATAAACTCCAGTTGAAAACTCTGTAGGAGAGACGCTCTGTCGCTCGGTACAGGCTTTTGTCGAAGTTTCGAGAACATACCTTTACCGAGGAGTCTAGAAGTATATTGCTTGATCCTTCGTATATCTCGCGAAGAGATCATGAAGATAAAATCAAAGAGATTAGAGCCCACACAGAGGCATACCGACAATCTTTCTTTCCGCGATTTTGGGATGTCTGTCTGTATGTCTGTCCGTAAAGTTTTCCCTGTTTTTAAGACGAACCGTTCAACCGATCAACACCAAATTTTACAGACATGATTGTAGGCTGCCAGAGACCAGAAGCTGCCTTTTTCAAAATTGTGACCCAGTGAACTTCGTATCACTTGCCTCTTAATATAAATTATACTAATTTAAATCACATGTATTTTAGACCCAGTAGTTTTATAAAGGCATTTGCTTTGAGCGTCAAATGTGCACAATTTTATCGCAATCGTACGAATGATCCTAATATCCCAGAGAAAAGAGCTCTTTCAGTTTTCCACAAATTTTCCTATTTTCTGGCCAACTATTCCAAACGTTTACTTCACTCAAACATTCCTCTCGCTTTGAACGTCGAATGTGCAAAATTTTATCGCAATCAGATGAATGGGATTGGTGTTTCATAGAAAAATCTCTATTTTTTCTGTATTTTCCAATTTTCCGGGAAACGTTTCCAAATTTTTATTTCATAAGAACATTACTCTTGCTTTGAACGTCAAATATGCAAAATGTTATCGCAACCAGACGAATGATATTGATATCCCATTGAAAAAAGCTCTTTCAGTTTCTCGCGAATTTCCAAATTTCCCGAATTTTTAGTTCATCTCTCGTTGAACGTCAAATGATCAAAATTTTATCGCAAGCGGTTCTCAACTTATAGTACTGAGTACATTTAGAAACACACTGAAAAAAAAAACTTTATTCGAATTATACGACTTTTTATTTTTTTACTGAAAACTTTTCCAAGACTATAATGAACAGAACAACAAAAGAATTAACCCTCTCCGTCGAGCGAATAGTCAGTTATAGAGCTGAATTCAATGAAAAACACATTGAAAAATGCGCTTTCCATTTTTTCTCAAATTTTCCAATTTTCCGGTAGATTTTCCAAAAAAAGTATTTCATACAAACCTCGTTCCGTCAAGCCGTACTCAAGTGATACTCTTACAACCATGTGCCTATTTATTTTTATTCGTAGAATAAATCTCTTTCGGTTTATTCTAAATTTTCCTACTTTCCGGACGACTTTTCAAAATTTTTATTTGACGTAAACTTTCATATTGCTTTCAACAATAAATGCACAAAATTTTCTCGCAATTGGACAAACGATATTGATAGCTCACTGGAAAAAGCTGTTTCGGTTTTTCCCGATTTTCCGGACAACTTTTCCATATTTTATCACCGTTTAAACCCTTCCTGGACTTACACGAATATTTCAAGACTAAAATTAGTCAAATCGGTTCACCCGTTCTCGAGTTTTACCGATACTAAAGAACAGCAATTCATTTATATATATATTCATTACGCATTCCCATTTAACAACATTTAGGTTATACATATTGTTGTTACCTCGTCGCCTTTTTTTTAGTACTCGTCCCGTTCTAGTTGTCAATAAAGATACTGGTGCAGGATCCTTTGACATCTAAAACGCAGATATAGTTAGTATTACAAGATATTTATCGACTGAAATTTACAATACTCAACTTTAGAACATATGTCCGTTTCTTCTCTCTTCTTGCTTCTTACAGCGGTGTCTGTATGATAGTAGCTGCATTGAGACTTAATTACTGCCCAGTTCGTAGCCACGTTCTAACTTAGTACTGTCCTGAAACTTTCTGGCAGATGTAAATTGTGTGCCGGAACCGGGACTCGAACCTGGGACCTTTGCCTTTCGCGGGAAAATGCTCTACCGGCTGAGCTATCCCGACACGAATCACGATGCCGCCTCACAACTTTACTTCCGCCAGTACCTCGCCTCCTACTTTCCAAACTTACTGGTACTAGCGGAAGTAAAGTTGTGAGGCGGCATCGTGAGTCGTGTCGGGATAGCTCAGTCGGTAGAGCGCTTGCCCACGAAAGGCAAAGGTCCCAGGTTCGAGTCCCGGTTCCGGCACACAAATTTTAATCTGCTAGGAAGTTTCATATCAGCGCACACTCCGCTGCAGAGTGGAAGTTTCATTCTAGTACGGTCGTGTTTCTGACTTCCTAGCTGCCTAGTGACTGTCTGAGTTGTCACTAGTAACTGCCTCAGTTCTCACTAGTAACTGAAGGACCGTCCAGACGTATGTGGTCCTAGACGCAGCCACTTTGTAGAGGGCGCGCACCTTGGGTTACTTCTCCTCCTCCAGGATGCGCGGCGCCTGCTTGTGATAGGCTTTCGGTCGATCGCTGTCTTCTCCACGATCGTTCTCTTACGTCTGGCGTGTAGCTCTGACTTTACGCCACAACACATATACGCGAAAAAAAAAACCTTCTCCAAGTAACACACATATGGGGGACAATATTATTGTTTTTAAACGGATGCACTGCAGTTACGGTAAACGCGGTTGTAAATAATCGCGAATACACTTTTGTCTTCCTCCACACCGAGGGGATGGCAGCGTCGGAGCTGCGCTAGCCGGAGCGAGCACAGAGCACCTGACCGGGCCAGCGAGGATGTTCAAATGTCTGTAAATCTATCGGACCAAACTGCGTGGTCATCAGTCCGTAGCTTACAAACTACTTAAACTAGGTAAACTAACCTAAGGACAACACACACACCCATGCCACAGGGAGGACTCGAACCTCCACGGCGAGAAACCGCGCGCTCCACAGCGAGACGCCTTAGACCGCTCGGCTACTCCACCACTGTCACTCATAGCCCGCAATACAGTAGAATCCCCAAAACTCGGTCTAATGTGAACCGAAGGATGGTCGAGTTTGTGAAAACGCCGGGTTATCGGGAACCGTGTTAAAAAAGAAATAGGTGAGGTTGTTTTGTTATAAATTACTTTGTATTGTTACTTTAGAATACAATACAGATGATGCAGCCACCCCCCTCTGTGTCTGTCCCGCTTCCAGCCTTGCTATGTCTCTCCATGCCACAGCTTCTGGTAAGTCACGCTGTTGTTCTATTGCACTACCTGCTCACTACACCATCTGAACCCAACTGCTTGTGCAATTCGTTTGGTAGAGTAAACACAACTCAACACCAAATCTCGCTGCAGCAAATATTTGATATTACCACTATCTCGGTTGCTGTAATGACGTCTCGACTCCGGAAAACCGACGGAAAGACATCGAACAATTTTAGTTGATTCTGCCGATGACAAAGCTTCAGAACCTAGATACCTTAGGTATTAAACATAAGGAGAGGCATTGAATTAAAATTTGTGCTGCAGCCGGGATTCGAACCGGGGACCTCCTACTTACTAGGTAGGCGCATAAGACCTTTTTTTTTATTTTTTAAGGGCCTCCTACCTCTCCTCTCAGCCCCTCCTATCGCTCTCCAATTGTCGCCTTCTTCGGAGCATTTTTATACATATTTATTGATTCTCTCTTCTTCCTTTGGTAAATTTAATTCTTGTCTTCATTTGTTGAATGAACTAAAATTTCCTCCTTCGTTTCTTTAAAGGTGAAGAGATAACAGCCCTTTAAGCGTTTTATAACAGGAGAAAAAAAAGGAAATAACAATGATTTTTAATATTTCTCCTCTGCCTTACGATTCCCTTCTGCGATCTGAAACATGACTACTGACAACTTCTGAAATGTAGAATAAAGTAGTTTTCCCGGTTTCTTTCTCCTTACTGACGATTTCAATGTTCGTTTACGCTAGGTTAAATGATTTGGTTTCCACACATTTCTGTGTCCTTAATCAGGTTATTCTTTATTTTCTCATTTTGTTTATCTTATCTAACTCCGAAATGCGTCAGCGGGACAGAACACCGCTTTCTTCAGTAACACAACTGAAAATAAATTCTTGATGATATAACGGTTTATGCGTAAGGAATGATATTTATGTATAATATGAGGAGTAAACTAAAATAAGGTACAAATAAAACGTCTCTCTTCTAGAGCCAAAACGTGATGAGATGAAATCTTTGTTCTTTTATAAAATGATTTCACAGGGAACATGAGGCAGAGTTAAAGTGTGTGGTATGGAGGAAGACGTGCTTTAAGACAGTCCGTGATGTCGCTTTGGCTGCAATGGTGTGTTAGCTGAGTGGTTTAAAGTGCATACCTAGTAAGTAGGAGGTTCTGGGTTCGAATCCTGGCCATACCACAAACTTTAATGCCACTCCTATGTTTAATACCACCTTAACCCCGGGCAGAAGACCCGGGAGAATGGGCATATCTGATGATAGCAGAGGTGTTTCGCAAGGTAGACCTTAAACCACAAGGGGAGGTCTGAGAGTGTACAAAATAGTTGTACTTGGGGACGGTGGGGTGGGGAAGTCAGCTCTAACCCTTCAGTCCGTCAACCATAAGTTTTTGGATTATCACGATCCTACTATAGAACACGCATACCAGCAAGAAGCTGTAATTGATGGTGAAGCCTCACAACTGGATGTACTGGATACTGCAGGCCAGGTGGAGTTCACTGCTATGAGGGATCAGTATATGAGACGTGGTGAAGGCTTTATGATATGCTATTCTGTAACTGACAGACATAGCTTTCAGGAAGCTGTTGAGTATCGTAAGTTAATGAATCGTGTTAGAGCCTCAGAAGACATTCCTTTAGTACTTGTGGGGAATAAATTTGATCTTCAGCATCAGAGGAAGGTCTCACCAGAAGAAGGACGTGCCTTGACAGTCCAGTTTTGTTGCCCATTATATGAAATGTTCAAATGTTTGTATAGTCTATGGGACTTAACTACGGGGTTATCAGTCCCTAAACTTACAAACTACTTATGAACTACTTACGAACTAGGACGGCACAAATATCCATGCCCGAGGGGGGATTCGAACCCCCGACCGTAGTGGCCGTGCAGACCGTGACTGAAGCGCCTCAGTCTCCTCGGCCACTGCGGCCGGCCCATTATATGAGACATCAGCAGCTTTACGGCACTTTGTTGATGAAGCTTTTCACACATTAGTGCGTGAGATTCTACTCAAAGAACGTGACAGACGACATACAACTACCAAATTTAATAAACACAGTCGATGGCGACGACTGCGATCAATACTTGGCATCGTCTTTAGGCGTTAAACGTAATTTCTCTCAGTAAGAATATGGTTATACTCCCAACAAACAGCTTTACATTTAAAATGGCAGATAGCATTAGCATTCTGTGTGTTCTATGTAAGTCATTATTGTCTTTCTCCCTTTCTCTGTGAACTTTGATTATAGTGGATAACTTTAAGATCTCATGATTTTCATGTCACTGTTTATGTAATATCATGACAATTGTTTTTGATATTCATATTTATTTTGTTAATATTTTACACGTGTGTAAAAGTGTAATCATTATGGTGTTGTATGTTACAACATGAAAGTACAAAACATTCTTTTTTGGCAAGTTTGCCAATGTGAAGGAAGCACATGTAAACTTAAGTACATTTTATAATAAGGTCAATTCATTTGATTATGTTTAAATAAAGGAACAAAATATTTGTTGAAATGTTAGGTACTAGCTCCCATTCTGCAATGTGTAGATAAATAGAATTCTTGGAACTTCACACTGATCACTGAGGAGCACGTAGCCATATTTCACTTCTACTACTTGTGAAAGTCATCCACAAGTGTGAAGTGTCAAGTTTACTTGGCACTCTGAGCAATAAATTAACAATGAAGGAGAAAAGCCAACCATGAATTATTATTACAAACTATCAGGAAATGTTTACAAAAAATACCTTTGGTATAAAGAGACAATATTGTCTCAAGGAAATGTGTTATTGTTGATATCTAGATACCTTAACTGTGTTGACATGCACATTCTGAGCGGTGTTGTTGTTGTTGTTGTTGCAGGGCGATGGCGGTGTGCCTGTCGCTGTGCTTCGGCCGGCTGGGCACCTTCCTCACGTCGCTCATGCTGGGCGCACTCATAGACTCCAGTGTACCTGAACATTCTGAGCTGTTGTTGTTGTTGCAGGGCGATGGCGGTGTGCCTGTCGCTGTGCTTCGGCCGGCTGGGCACCTTCCTCACGTCGCTCATGCTGGGCACACTCATAGACTCCAGTGTACCTGAACATTCTGAGCTGTTGTTGTTGTTGCAGGGCGATGGCGGTGTGCCTGTCGCTGTGCTTCGGCCGGCTGGGCACCTTCCTCACGTCACTCATGCTGGGCGCACTCATAGACTCCAGTGTACCTGAACATTCTGAGCTGTTGTTGTTGTTGTTGCAGGGCGATGGCGGTGTGCCTGTCGCTGTGCTTCGGCCGGCTGGGCACCTTCCTCACGTCGCTCATGCTGGGCGCACTCATGGACTCCAGTGTACCTGAACATTCTGAGCTGTTGTTGTTGTTGCAGGGCGATGGCGGTGTGCCTGTCGCTGTGCTTCGGCCGGCTGGGCACCTTCCTCACATCGCTCATGCTGGGCGCACTCATAGACTCCAGTGTACCTGAACATTCTGAGCTGTTGTTGTTGTTGTTGCAGGGCGATGGCGGTGTGCCTGTCGCTGTGCTTCGGCCGGCTGGGCACCTTCCTCACGTCACTCATGCTGGGCGCACTCATAGACTCCAGTGTACCTGAACATTCTGAGCTGTTGTTGTTGTTGTTGCAGGGCGATGGCGGTGTGCCTGTCGCTGTGCTTCGGCCGGCTGGGCACCTTCCTCACGTCGCTCATGCTGGGCACACTCATAGACTCCAGTGTACCTGAACATTCTGAGCTGTTGTTGTTGTTGCAGGGCGATGGCGGTGTGCCTGTCGCTGTGCTTCGGCCGGCTGGGCACCTTCCTCACATCGCTCATGCTGGGCGCACTCATAGACTCCAGTGTACCTGAACATTCTGAGCTGTTGTTGTTGCAGGGCGATGGCGGTGTGCCTGTCGCTGTGCTTCGGCCGGCTGGGCACCTTCCTCACGTCACTCATGCTGGGCGCACTCATAGACTCCAGTGTACCTGAACATTCTGAGCTGTTGTTGTTGTTGTTGCAGGGCGATGGCGGTGTGCCTGTCGCTGTGCTTCGGCCGGCTGGGCACCTTCCTCACGTCGCTCATGCTGGGCGCACTCATGGACTCCAGTGTACCTGAACATTCTGAGCTGTTGTTGTTGTTGCAGGGCGATGGCGGTGTGCCTGTCGCTGTGCTTTGGCCGGCTGGGCACCTTCCTCACATCGCTCATGCTGGGCGCACTCATAGACTCCAGTGTACCTGAACATTCTGAGCTGTTGTTGTTGTTGCAGGGCGATGGCGGTGTGCCTGTCGCTGTGCTTCGGCCGGCTGGGCACCTTCCTCACGTCACTCATGCTGGGCGCACTCATAGACTCCAGTGTACCTGAACATTCTGAGCTGTTGTTGTTGTTGTTGCAGGGCGATGGCGGTGTGCCTGTCGCTGTGCTTCGGCCGGCTGGGCACCTTCCTCACGTCGCTCATGCTGGGCACACTCATAGACTCCAGTGTACCTGAACATTCTGAGCTGTTGTTGTTGTTGCAGGGCGATGGCGGTGTGCCTGTCGCTGTGCTTCGGCCGGCTGGGCACCTTCCTCACGTCGCTCATGCTGGGCGCACTCATAGACTCCAGTGTACCTGAACATTCTGAGCTGTTGTTGTTGTTGCAGGGCGATGGCCCTGTGCCTGTCGCTGTGCTTCGGCCGGCTGGGCACCTTCCTCACGTCACTCATGCTGGGCGCACTCATAGACTCCAGTGTACCTGAACATTTTGAGTTGTTGTTGTTGCAGGGCGATGGCCCTGTGCCTGTCGCTGTGCTTCGGCCGGCTGGGCACCTTCCTCACGTCACTCATGCTGGGCGCACTCATAGACTCCAGTGTACCTGAACATTTTGAGTTGTTGTTGTTGCAGGGCGATGGCGGTGTGCCTGTCGCTGTGCTTCGGCCGGCTGGTCACCTTCCTCACGTCGCTCATGCTGGGCGCACTCATAGACTCCAGTGTACCTGAACATTCTGAGCTGTTGTTGTTGTTGCAGGGCGATGGCGGTGTGCCTGTCGCTGTGCTTCGGCCGGCTGGGCACCTTCCTCACGTCGCTCATGCTGGGCGCACTCATAGACTCCAGTGTACCTGAACATTCTGAGCTGTTGTTGTTGTTGCAGGGCGATGGCCCTGTGCCTGTCGCTGTGCTTCGGCCGGCTGGGCACCTTCCTCACGTCACTCATGCTGGGCGCACTCATAGACTCCAGTGTACCTGAACATTTTGAGTTGTTGTTGTTGCAGGGCGATGGCGGTGTGCCTGTCGCTGTGCTTCGGCCGGCTGGGCACCTTCCTCACATCGCTCATGCTGGGCGCACTCATAGACTCCAGCTGCGTGCTCGCCGTCGCCATACTCGGAGGATTCGTCTTCGGTAAGCTTCTCTCTCATTTTTCTTGTTTCTGTTGGCTGTTTGTAGCTTGATATTCTCCCCGTTTTGAGTATTAGTCAGGCTGTGACATGGTCGCGTTATTTCTTTCCTGGTTGTTCTTCCAATCAAAGCAAGTTTCCTGCGGCACCATTCCCACACCCAGAAAGTAAGTTCCGTTTGGTAATAAAATGAAATTGTACACAGATACACAAGAAATTTTTATTGCACAAAATTCTACAACTCTTAAACTACTTTTCCGCATAACTGCCGAAATTTTGCAGGCATTTGTCATAGCGTGGCACCAGGTTTTGTATACCTTCTTCATAGAAATCTGCCGCCTTTGTCTTCAACCAGTTGGAAACATCAGTGATCGTAAAATTTGGGGGAAGTCCATAGTGAGAGCACTAATTGTAAACCTACGGTTTTCCTGGATCTTGTCATCAATACCGTGAACCAGTTCTTCTGTAACCAAAGGTGGGCACCCACTTCATTCTTCATCGTGCACATCCCTATGCTCACCATTGAACTGTCGGACCCATCTTCTCACCATCGAATCACTCATCGTATTTGGTCCGTAAACATCGCAATTTTGCCGATACATTTCACTCGGTTTGACTTTCCTCGCATTCAGAAAACGAATCACCGACCTGATTTCACAGGCGGCGGGATTTTTAATCGACGCCGACATTTCAAACGAGCACAACAAAGCGTACGTAACTGACAGCGATCTCCAAATGGCGCACGTTCTTCTCCTTGATACACATCGTCTACAGCGCATGTGCGGAACTGCAATCGCAGCGCTGTAGCGGGATAAATTCAAACGGAACTTACTTTCTGGACGCGCCTCGTATTTTCACCACATACGGACCGGTGGCTGAAGGAATTAGATTAGGTAACGAAACAATGAAGCTGGTAGATGAGTTTTGTTACTTGGGTAGTAAAATAACATGCGATGGTCGCAGTACAGAGGATACAAAATGCAGAATGGCAATGGGAAGAAAAGCATTTGTGAAAAAGAGAAATTTGCTAACATCGAATATTAATTTAAACGTAAGGAAGTCTTTTCTGAAGGCATTTGTATTGCATTGTACGGGAGTGAAACATGGACGATAAGCAGTGCGGACAGGAAGAGGATAGAGGTTTTGAAATGTGGTGCTACAGAAGAATGCTGAAGATTAGGTGGGTAGATCGCATAACTAATGAAGAGGTACTGAACAGAATTGGCGAGAAAAGGAATTTTTGGCATACCCTGGGATCGCTTGGTAGGACACATTCTTTGACATCGATGAATCGTAAATTTAGCATTGGAGGGAAGTGTGTGGGGTAAAAATCGCAGAGGGAGACCAAGAGACGCGTATAGTAAGCAGATTCAAATGGATGTGGGTTGTCGTTCTTATGAGGAGATGAAAAGGCTTGCTCAGGATAGAGTAGGGTGGAGAGCTGCATCAAACCAGTCTCCGGACTGAAGACCATAACAACAACGACATGCACCGGTGCTCTAAGGCCGCCGATGAGGTCTCTATCCTTGCATTTATCAGTGTCTGATAATTTTATTCTATTTCGTTTTTCCTTCGTGGCGATTGTTTCATCGACGACTTTGTACCACGTTGACCCGATGTCTGTATCAAAGTTCTTATTAGTGATGTTCTTCCACACTTGATAAGGTGCATATGGCGATAGATTAGTATCTAAATTACCTTTACTTCCTATACGCTTGGCCATTTGGAGTTCCCACTTGGGGTACTTTCATGTGTCACCAAGCCCTACATATACCATAGATCTGGATGAATTCAGCGATGACTAATAGGCGTCCTCTCCTTCTCAGATCAGGAAGAAAGTCAGTTCAAGAAACAGGAGGCTGGAAATGTAGCCGCTCAATGAATTCGACTATGGGCCAGTTGTACAATGATTGGATAAAACCAGGGGTAGATAACGAAGGCCGGCCGCGGTGGCCGAGGGGAATAAGGCGCTCCAGTCACGGTCTGCACGGGCACTACGGTCGGGGGTTCGAATCCCCCCTCGGGCATGAATATTTGTGCCGTCCTTAGGATAAGCTAGTTGATAAGTAATTTGTAAGTTTATGGACTGATGACCCCATAGTTAAGTCCCATAAGCTATACATACATTTGAATTTGAGATAACGAAGGAATAGGCTAATCACGGAGTGTGCGTTGTACGACGCCATTTTATTCTCCGGTTTGTAATTCCAGGTCTCAAGGTGCCTTCCAGCTGTGGTGGCAACAGATGAAGTATGTTGTGGGAATTTTCGCGCACGCAATTCAGTTTGTTTAGGTCTCGAGTTATCGTCGTATGCAAAAGACGTGTGATGAAAATAAGCGATAAACGAGCACTAGCGCAAACTTATTCGCTGGAGGAAGTTGTAAAGCTTGTAGATATTGTACACGAGTTTAGACGTGTTTCAGAAAATACGAAAACAGACGCAATAACATCAAAGTCTGTATAATAGAAACAGTAATTCAAAATTAACACCTGCATGTCCATATAATACTGATTAACTGAAGGACTGATTGACGTATTCTCTTAATTACTTTCTAAAAGATATTTTCACGTTCTGAAACCTTCTTACATATCATTACCCGTTTAAAGCCTTTCTTGTTAATAAAAGTAGACAACAGTTAACGAAATGTTTGCTGTTGTAAAAGAAGAGAAAAAATCGCACTGACGTGTTTTACGGCCCACTTTAGATTTGTAGTTTTATAAGTTTTTGCAAACTTTTGGACCAAAATAATAATCTAAATAACAAAAAATTAATTAATATGAGCGTCTGAAACCCTTGTAGGAAAAAAATTGGGTACTGGAGGGTTCCGAACCACTGACCTTCAGCGTCACTGTCCAACACATTGCCCACTACGCTACAGCTAACAGTTGCGAATTGCGTTCTTTAATCTCATACTATTGATAGCCGTTGTTAACTGATGCTAATATTGCATTTGTAGACACTACATTATCATTTATCGTACCAAGAACGACGTCTTTACGTTAATTCTCCAGTGCGCCATTGCTTTGAAATGACAACGTGTAAGTTACAATAAGAAAATCGTCAAATACGCAACGCAAGATGGCGTATGCCAGAGAGAATTCTGGGCGAGGAATGTCACGTGACATCTGCGAACGGCTGGTTGTCGTTAATTTAATGGAGGATGTCAAAACTCCGTTATTTTTGCAAATATCTCTCAAACGATTCGAGATATGAAAAAAAAAGAAAAAAAAAACATAAGGGAACAAAGTTGTAGAGAATTTTCTCCTCTACAAATTCGTTTATTCAATTTTCGCGACTAAGGAAGTCATTTCTGAAGGCATTTGTGTGGAGTGTTGCCTTGTATGGGAGTGTAACATGGACGATAAAAAGTGCGGACAGGGAGAGGATAGAGGCTTTTGAAATGTGATGCTACCGAAGGATGCTGAAGATTAGATGGGTGGATCGCATAACTAATGAGGAGGTACTGAACAGAATTGGGGAGGAAAGAAATTTCTGGCATATCTTGACTAAAAGAAGGGATCGATTGGTAGGACACATTCTTAGACATCAAGGAATCGTGAATTTAGCATTGGAGGGAAATGTGTGGGGTAAAAACCGCAGAGGAAGACCAAGAGATGGATACAGTAAGCAGATTCAGACAGATGTAGGTTGCCGTTCTTATGTGGAGATGAAGAGGCTTGCTCAGGATAGGGTATTGTGGAGAGCTGTATCAAACCAGTCTCCGGACTGAAGACCACAACAACAACAACAACGATTAAGCTCGCCAACCGGCCAAAAATCGGTGGTTACGTTTTTCCGAGTTTATTCTCTGGTTGGGCGTGATTCCGGTTTTGTACAACGCGTTTCCTACGGTGTTCCGGGAATACAGCGCAAGCGGCTGCTAACCGGAGATCGTACAACCGTCCGTATGAGTTCATCTGCCCCAGCGAGGACTCGAACCACCACGGCGAGCAACCGCGCGCTCCGCAGCGAGGCGCTTTAGACCACTCGGCTACTCCACCGCGGCTGCATGCCTCCTGTGGTTTGTTTACCAACGATATACGAAAATAATTTAGAAGGTGTTCTTTGGTGTAATATGCGTTAAAATTTATCACTGGGTGTGTTGTTATTAACCTGGTTCCGCTTTGAATATTTCCATAAAGTTTTCGAGGAAACTTTTATGTTTTAGATCTGTTTGTTCATTAATTACGAGAAGTGGTTCTTTTTCGAGGTGTAAAAGTATCTTCGAAATGGCAATTGTTAAATAAAAATAAAATATTACGCAGCGATTTGGAATGATTGAAAATTATATTGCCGCGAGAGACCCCGAACACCGACTGCTGTCGTGACGCTGGGGATAGCGTCACGAACTTCGGGGCAGAGGGTCGCCGGTTCAATCCAGCCTCCCCCCCCCCCCCGGCAAAAATTTATTTCTTTGTAATTAACAATTCCAGAAGGTTCTACATCTTTCTTATGTTCACTTGTAAATTCTACTTGTTTCTTATGTGAACTGTTCTAATTTCTGGTAAATTCTGTCTGTGTATAAATAGCAGAGCACTCTGCCTGAGAGGCGCAGTTGCGGATCGGCCGGCGGGCCGTGCGGACGTCTGCAGTGCTCGCTGTTTGCTGCAGGCTCTCGCTAACTTCGTGCGCGCTTGTGTGTGATTTTGTTGAGTATGGATCCGATGTTTCGTAAATTTACTTTGAAGTTCCGTTTCCCGTTCGACTGTCCCCGTCCTAGGATTTACGACTTCGATTATTGGATGCACGAATCCCTTGGTCTTCGTGAAGGTGAAGTTCTCGGTATAGGTTACGATTTTCTGAGTAACGAGTACTGCGTAAAACTGCGAAATGACGAAGTCTGTCGGCGAGTTATGAGCAACACGAACGGATCTGCCGTCTACACCGTGGAAGGCAGTGTGGTGTGTACTGCATCGATCTCCTGCACTGGTCTGGGATTGCGGAATGTTAGGATTTATAACCTGCCTTTTGAAATGGACGAACAAAGTATCAGACGCTCACTAGCTGCTTTTGGTACGGTTTACACAGTAACATCGGAATGCTGGAAAAATAACAGGTTCTTTAATGTGGACAACGGTGTGAGAGTGGTAAGAATAGATCTTACGAGTCATGTGCCTTCCTTCATCACCGTAAGAGGATTTAAAGCACTAGTAACATACGATGGACAGCCCGGACCTGTTCGATCTGTAATTCGGCAGCCCACCTGCGTGCAGACTGTCCGCGCAAGCGGCCGTCGCGTCTTGTTTACTCTGGCCGTACCGCGGCGGGCGAGGCTGTCTCCGGCCCCGTGACGTATGCAGCTGTTGAGCGGCGCGTTCGCACAGGGAAAAATAAACACCGCGCCAGAGTCTCGCTCCGAGGGTCGCGCGCCAGTGCCGCACCGCGCCGACGAGGAAGCGCCGGACCAGGTGATGCGTGAACAGAGGACGCGCCCGCACCCGTTCGCACTGAATCTGTGACTGTCGACGCACAGGCCGCACTGCAGCCTAGGGCGCACGAAGAGACCCTCTCCGCTACCGTCGGGAACCAACACGATGAGGATGCGCACGACATTGCAGAGCAGACCGCGTGTATTAGCCACGAGACGGACAGTTCCTCCGCAACCAAAGATGAAACCTTCGCCCGGCCACACACTTGGACATCGGAAATCCTGAGCCACTTTCGACTTCCTCCACGGACACTGTTACTTTGCTACAAGGTTGTTCCTCCCAGCCTCCCGTGCTGTCTATAAGTTCCACCTCCCCTTCGAATAAGCCAAAAAAGGCGCAGAAGGAGAAGGTTAAGGCCGAGGACGCACAGTCCCCGCAGAATACGAAAAAGATCCGAGTGGCAAAGCCTCTGGACCCGGAACTACGACAGCAACTAAAACTGAAGACTGCAAAGGTTATAGAGAAGCTTAGAGAGGAGGAAACTGGTTCTAAGTCACCTGCAATGGAGAATGGCAGTGGAAGAACGGAGGCGATGGACACGACGGAAAGCGGAGAACCGACGTTCACGGCTCTCGACAAAGTCAGTCATTGCTGGGCCGACGAGGACCCGGCGGGCGACCGGAGAGCTTGTAGGCGCCATGGCTTTGCGGAATTACAATATTACGACCCTCAATGTCAACCGAATTTCGAGTCCCACCAAAATCCGGGCTCTGCAGGACTTCCTATACGGAACCTCTGTGGACATTGCTCTGCTTCAGGACGTCGTCGCTGACATTTCAGTTCCGGGATTCGTCACAATTAGCAATATCAGCAAAGAAGACGCCACTGGTACTGCCATTCCATTTCGAGAAGGTATTCCCATTTCAAATACGAGGTTTTTACTCGATGGACGTGGCATTTCCTGTATGTTCAATGACATGTTACTAGTCAACATCTACGCCCCATCTGGCAATAGTCGGCGGCATGAGCGGTCTCACTTCTTTAAAAATGAAGTGCTGAAATTAATCGGCCCTCGTGCGAATAACATTCTTATTGGCGGAGATTTCAATTGCATTATTAATGCAAAGGATCAGATACCAAACAGCAATATCTGTCCAGAACTTAAAACATACATCCAGTGGCTCCACCTTTGCGACACTTGGGACAAACTCCACGGTGATCGTCAAGGCTTTACTCATGTCACCCATTGCTCAGCCAGCCGGATTGACAGAGTTTACGTCTCCCAAGGGCTACGGCAACAAGTTGTAAATGATGATATCGCTCCGGTAAGCCTTTCTAATCACTGTGCTTACCAGGTTTACCTCAACTACCAACCTACTCAATTCACCAGAGGTAGAGGATATTGGAAACTCAACGTCGGTTTATTAGGGGATGAAGAACTCGACGAGGAAATTGCGCATGTTTGGAGTCAGGCCTTACGAACTAAATCTCGTTTTCATACAACTCTAGAGTGGTGGGTTACAGTGGCTAAGCCCAGACTTCGGACAACTGTCATGCGTTACGCTCGACAGACGGCTTATTGGCGTAAGCGAACAATAGAGAGCTATTACCAGTGCTTACGGGATTTGTACGAACAATCCACTGGCTCACCCTCTCCGGACAAGGCCCGACGAATCAGTCAATATAAAGCCAAGATAACAGCGATCCAGCGGAAACAACTGGCAGCGGAATTTTACCAACATTTTTGGCACATACTCGGAGACACTCTGATAGCAATAGCCAATGACCTCCTGATCGTGGACCATGTTCCACCTGCTTTTAAAGAGGGCATTATAGTTCTCCTTCCCAAGAAAGGAGGCAGCAAAAGGCCGGATAAAATGCGGCCAATCACATTGCTGAATGCTGACCTGAAAATCATGTCACGAGCCGCTAAGTCGCGCTTGCAGTCCGTTCTCCATAAGATCTTAGGAGGGCACCAGTTCAGTGCTGTTCCCGGAAGAAGCGTCATCACCGCCGCCTGCACGTTGCGCGATGTCGTCGCCACCTATGCCCAGAGTCAAGAATCCGCTGCGCTGCTTTTTGTTGACTTTGAAAAGGCATACGATCGTATCAGCCACGACTTTTTATATGCAACAATGCAGAAACTAGGCTTCGGCATGAGGTTTATGAACGTCATCAAAGGAATTATTGCCGAGGCAACATCTCGTCCCATGATAAATGGACATTTAGGTAAACCGGTCAACATTGAACGATCAATCAGACAGGGATGCCCTCTGTCTATGGCACTCTATGCCCTGGTCATGGAACCCTTACTGATCACGATCACTGAAGGAATTTCCGGACTCAACATTGGGAGCGCAAGGCAATGCTGTATAGCTTATGCAGACAACCGGCGCATTGGTATATCATCGACTCAGGATATGATGAAAGCTGGGCGGCTCATTCAAGAGTTTTCAGCGGCAACAGGCGCAACATTGAACACCAGGAAGTCAGTTTTGATGCACATTGGGAGCGGCATTACCAACGTTGGCAACATTGACTGGTGCTCTACTAGCAGTGATCATCGGTCTCTTGGAATATATCTTAATAGTAGCCCCGACAAGATGAACACGTGTAATTGGGCTGATATGCTCAACCAGGTTCGGGCTGTACTTTACTCGTTCGGCGATAGACACCTCAATATTGTCCAAAAGGTACAGAAAGTGAGGCTAACTGTTGCCAGTAAATTCAGCTACCTTGCACAAATTCTTCCAGCCCCAGCGCCCATTGCAGCGAGCATCCAGAGGGCATGTTGCTGGTTTATAATGAGAGGCAGTTTTTTTAAGGTTAGTTTTGACTCGTTGGTGCTTCCACATACGAGAGGTGGCCTCCACTTAATAGACATCAAAGCACAAAGTAAGGCACTTCTCATAAATCGTTTTCGGAAAATGATAGACAATCCTGAACCCAATGTCGCTCAAACCCTGTTCCATCAGTGGGGTCCACATGACATGGAACCTCCGGTCAATATAACAACCATACCCAGGACATTTCTGCACGTGCAGCTATATGCTCTGGAATTTAGTTACATATTCAAGGATGTCAACTCCCGAGCGAGAGCAAGGGTCTTGAATAACAAGACGATATACGGCCATTTAACCGAAACTGCCAGGCGGAACCCTATTGAATTGAAGTATCCCAACCACAAGTGGAATACCATATGGCGAAATATCTTTAACGACATTTTACCATCGAATGTCCAATCAGTGTGGTACATGATGGCCAATGACAAAATTCCCACGAACGAGAAGCTGCATAAAATTAACCGTAGCCACACCCCAAGATGCGACCTATGCGGATTTGTGGACTCTTTGCAACACCGACTGACCTGCGGCCCAGCTAAGACAATCACCGACTTCCTTTGTAAGAAACTTGTTGTCCTCGATCGAACCACCGAAAGATGCATAGACAAACAGGAGCTGTTGTGGCCTTACAAACTCAGGTACCCCAGGACTAAAAATAACGCGGTGATCTGGTTTGTTGGCCACACGGCTACTTACGTCATCCAACACCGTAAATCTAGCTTTGTCGAATATTTCGCATATATTGAATGTGAGCACTATAAAATTAAACACACCAGAACCTATGCACAACTATACGGAAATATGTTAAATATTGTCCTAAGACCACCATGATCAGTTCAGCGTCTACATTTTCGTTCTCAAAGTACTGATTCGAAGCAAAAGTAACCATACAAAGAAGAGCTTCTTCATTTTTTAGAGGACAGCGCTCCGCCTCTAAGAAGTTCGCTCCGAGTCGTTCATCACCTCTCTTGTCGCGGTATAATTGTTTATTTGCCTTTATTCTTCTCATTCTGTAGCGCTACACAGAGCGTTCTCCCAAACCTTATGCCCTCTTGGAGGATAAGGAGGAATACTATTTCTTTTTTCTTCTTACCCACTCCGGCGCTTCTCACTCTAAGCGTTTCACCGTTCGTTGCTGCCATCAACTACGGACGCGCGCACTGTCAGCTGATAAGCGTGCATTCATCGCTGGAGACATCGTATTCGTAACGGATAAAATTTTCTTTTGCTTTTTACACGCGGCACTGAACGACAGTTCATGAGCGATTTATGCATGGACAAGCCGTGCAGAAGGATAATAGAGGCCCTAATCTATGTTTTTTTATCATTACAAAAAAAAAAAAAAAAAAGGTAAGCATGGAGGTCCGGGTTCGATTCCCGGCCGCACCACAAATTTTAATTCAATGCTTCAGATCTATCAATAATGTCTTTGACATATTTGAGACGTAAATCCGTCTCAGGGATTCTTTATCTACATTAATTGATATTAAAAAAAAAAAAAAAAAAAGAGGCAGTCAGTGCTGCGTGTATGTTGAGTTCGTAATAAACGTGCTTTGAGTATAAGTGCTGTGTTCAGTTGCCTTCGAAGTCAAGCCTGCTCCCATTTCAATGCGACAATATTATGTCTTTATTGAAGGTTGCAGGGCCCAAATATTACAAAAAGCTTATTACAGTTGTTTGGCATTTCTTGTGTTGACAGCCTGCGGCATTCTGTCGACTCTGCTGCCATCTGAGGCGAAGCTGAAGAAGCTGAACCGCTGAGGGCGGCGTCGACGTCTTCGTCGTCATGGCCGCTGCCGGCAATCCAAGTGTCCGTCGCCACCCACCTGTTGTGTGTGCGTGTGTGTGTGTGTGTGTGTGTAATGCACCCGCGCCCTGAGGGATCATCGGTGGGAGACAGTAGTGCCAACCACTAGTGCAGAAGCGAAGGCCGGGAGCAGACACAGCCTGCCAACTTGTGAAAATTATAACACCAAACATATTGCAGTTAAATTATTCACTTCATTTCCTTCCGCTTTTTCCTTAGTTCTTCATGAATTTAGCGGCCATTCCGTAATCATCAAGTGGACATATGTACTACTACAGACAGATTAATCGAGCAAAAAATAAAGATGTGGTTATTTTTTTGTAATATATCGATGAAATATTTTTGATGTAGAAAATAAGTAACTTATACCTGTGTTCTATATATTGTTGATAATTTTGTTCTTTTAGAAATAAATTTATTTATTCAACTTGTAATGTGCATATCATACATTTCTACCCAATAGTTCAGTCCCAATTCCTAAAGGCCAGTTCACACCGTCCGTCACGTCACGGCTGTACCGTCACGTCAAATTGTATTCACACCGTCCATCAGTGTCCGTCACGTCAATTCGCTGATCTCAATACGCGATGTTGAGAGTGAGGTTATGAGTGGCGATCTGTCATGTAGAAAGTCGTAGTTTAATACTAGAATTGAGGGAACAACAACGCTAAATGTTATTGACGGCCAAAGAAAACTTTACAGTGTATGTTTTTGGCCAAATTACTGGGAACTGAAACAACATTTCAAAATTCGGCATATCTTTTCAAGCGAAAAAATAAACATACGAAAACATCAAACAATAATTACAAGCCGGCCGCGGTAGCCGCGGGGACTGAGGCGCTCCAGTCATGGTCTGCACGGCCACTACGGTCGGGGGTTCGACTCCCCCCTCGGGCATGGATATTTGTGCCGTCCTTAGTATAAGGTAGTTCGTAAGTAGTTTGTAAGTTTAGGGACTGATGACCCCGTAGTTAAGTCCCATAAGCTTAACAAACATTGAACATTTTTGAATACTTATAAGAGCATAAATAGAGCCTGTTTACTTTATCCATTACGATTTGCCCACTGACATTGTTAATACCGTAGTAAACAACGGAATTTTTGACTTTCATTAGAACTGACTTTTTCATTTAAATGTTTTTTTAATGAAAAATGCGTAATCAAATTACAATCTTATTCAAATAAACAGTTTGCTTCAGTCTTTTCTGTTACATTGTTACGTAACATAAACCATTTTTTGGTTTCAGATATCTGACCTCGATTTTAGGGGGACACTCAATTGACAAAAACATTTAAGTCGTCATGAAACATTTGAGATTTACCCCTAAAACGAAGTATAACAACAAAATAAAGATTAATAAGACAAATCTGCTTATAAACAGTACAATCGTCGACTGCAACATGTAATTCGCGTGACGAAAATAGGTTAACTTCCGATGTTAGCAGACGGCCATTCCGTCAAAACATTCTTCTCGAGTAAGCTTGACGTGGCGTGACGGTCCGGTGACGGACAGTGTGAACGGCGCCATTAGAAATACATTGCGGAATGTTCTGACGGACGGTGACGTGACGTGACATGTTCGGACAGTTTGAATTGGCCTTAAAATATTTCAGTCCCAAAAAGCTATATCATTGGCATAAAGAAGTAGTACCCATATAAAATACCTTCTAATCAGCTGTTTTTCATTATGATGCCTTTATTAAAACTCGATTATAAACGATTCATAGTTTTCATCAACTCGAAAAGTTTAAGTAACCATAAACAAATCAATATCTAAGTCCAATTATGAAATGTTCAAATGTTTGTTAAACTTGTGCGACTTAACTGTAGGGTCATCAGTCCCTGAACTTACAAATTACTTATAAACTAACTTACACTTAAGACAGCACAAACATCCACGCCCAAGGGGGGATTCGAACCCTTGACAGGGAACGCCATCAGAGCATAGCGCCTCAATGCACTCTGCTACTCCTCTGCGGTAATCAATCCATTTACGTACTATATACATACACAACACACCAGTTTATTGAAGTTTAGTTGTATTTCATGATGCAATCGTCATTGCGTCACTAGAAACATTAGGATGCACTGGCAACAAACAGCTCTCTCACAGATGAAATTAATGCTAATCACATGAGTGATTACCAAATAAGTTAATATAACGGTACTTTCCAAATCCTTGTAAATACTTATCACAGGCAAACAAAATAGCTACACCAAAATACACTTGATAAAATAACGCACATAAACTTGACTGAACTTTCACGCAAAGTGTCAAAACATTATATTTATGCTGAGTAAACAAACCGACGCCATTTTTTAACAAAGTCAAAATAAAACACATTTGAACAACACCTTTCAAAATACATTTACGGCCACTCAAGCCGACACAGACGGGATTATATTAAGAAAACAAAATACTTAAGTTATAGATTTTATTTACATGAAGATCTCTGTCAACAACGGTGAAAAATATTATGTGAACACTCATTTGTATTGAGAAGTGAAAGTGGAATGGAAGGCAAGGTTTGCTATTAAGGACACTGTCGGCTTCGATGTGGAGAGTCACAGATGCTTTCGTAACGTATCCATAATTTAGTGACAAGAAATACTATTAGAGAAAACAAAATTCAGAGATCAAAGTTAAGTGTATTATTTCTACCAAAATATCCACAGTAGTTAGTTGTTGTTGTGGTCTTCAGTCCGCAGACTGGTTTGATGCAGCTCTCCACGCTACCCTGTCCTGTGCAAGTCTCTTCATCTGAGAATACGTTCGTCAATCTACATCCTTTTGAATCTGCTTACTGTATTCGTCCCTCAGTCTCCCTCTAGGATTTTTAACCCACACACTTCCTTTTAATTCTATGTTGATAATTCCTTGATCTCTTAGAATGTATCCCACCAACCTATCCCTTCTCTTATTCAGGATAAGCTAGAAACTTCTTCCCAATTCTTTTGAGCACCTCCTCATTAGTTACGATGATCGACCCATCTTATCTTCATCATTCCTCTATAACACCACATTTCGAAAGCTGTCATCTTTTTGCTGAACTCCCTATTGTCCACGTTTCACTCCCATACAATGCTACACTCCAGACAAATGCTTTCAGAAAGGACTTTCTAACATTTCAACTAATATTGGATGTTAACAACATCCGGTTCTTCAGAAATGCTTTTCTTCCCATAGCCATTCTGGACTTCTTTACTTTGGCCTTTGAAGTTATCTTGCTACCCAAATAATAAAACTTATCTACTATTTTTATTGCCTCCTTACCTTATCTAGTTCCTTCAGCATCGCCTGATATTCTGATGCTACATTCCATTACCTTTGTTTTACTCTTGTTAATGTTCATCTAATACCTTCCTGTCCATTCCGTTTAATTGCTCTTCCAGGTCTTTTGCTGTCTCTGACAGAATTACTGTGTCGTCAGCAAACCGCAAGGTTTTTATTTCCTCTCCCTGCTCTTTAATTCCCTCTCCAAATTTCTTCTTGCATTCCTTCACAGCTTGCTCAATGTATAGCTTGAACAACATTGGGAAAAGGCTACAACCGTCTTACTCCCTTCCCAACCACTGTGACCCTTTCATGACCTTCGACTCTAATAATTGCCGTTTCGTTTTTGTACAAGTTGAATATAACTCTTCGCTCCCTATATTTTATCCCTGCTACCTTCAGAATCTGAAGAAGTGTATTCCAGTCAACAATCGTCAAAAGCTTTCTCCAGATCTACAAATGCTAAAAACGTAGGTTTCATTTCCCTTATTCTATCTTCTAAGATAAGTCGTAAAGTGAGTATTGCCTACATTTCTCATAAATCCAAATTGATCTTCCCCAAGGTCGGATTCCACTAGTTTTTCCATTCGTCTGTAAATAATTCGTGTTAGTAGTTTGCAATCATGACTTATTAAAATGATAGTTCTGTAATTTTCACATTTGTCTGCACTTGCTTTTTTTGGAATCGGAATTACGATATTCTTCTTGAAGTCGAAGGGTATTTCCCCTGTCTCATACATCTTGCATAGTGAAACAATTTTTTCATGACTGGCTCTCCTGACAATAATACAGGTTCAGACGAGACAACATCTACTCCAGCGGCCTTGTTTCTGCTCAAATCTTTTAGTGCTCTGTCAAATTCTTCTCGCAGTATAGTATCTCTTATCTTATCTTCCTCTACTTCGTCTTCCATTTCTAGAATACTGCCTTCAAGTTTATTTCCTTTGTACAGGCCTTCTATATATTCCTTCCAGCTTTCAACTTTCCCTTATTTGCTTAGAACTAGTTTTCCATCTGAGTTCTTGATATTCATAGCGCTGCTTTTCTTGTCTCCAAATATCTCTTTTATTTTCTTGTAGGCCGTATCTATCTTTCCCCTAGTTATACTTTCTTCTACCTTCTTGCTTTTCTCATCAAGCCACTCCTGCTTAGCCAGTCCAGTCAACCACATTTTTCAGCCGTCTGTAATCCCTTTTGCCTGCTTCACTTGATGCATTCTTATACTTTCTCCTTTCATAAATTAAACCTTTACGACCGTGCGATTCCAATTGGAATCACTAACTAATTTGGCTTTTGGAGCCCGTTTTACGCAGCGAATGGTTCCAATTGGAATCTTACGATGTAGGTTTTTTCTGCCAACAGATTTTAGCACCTTGTTGGTCGAAAACAATCGTCTGTTAGGTCTCAATCTTCCGTTAATTGTTGCTGTGCGTATGGCGTACCTGTTACGGTATGCAGTACCAACTTTATAAAATAATAACAGGTATGTATTACATATATAACAATGAGAGTTTACCGCATTCTATTCCTAAATAATTAGAGAGTAATGTGCGTATATTACATTTTTACAATGCGTTTCCGAAGTAAGAAATTTCGTAATGAGAAAACAGTGATTCCATTTGGAATCAGTGGGTTTGTCATGCGCATATTTTAGCAATGCTGATGTTGTTTACACTCGATTACACGGATATATAGTTTCTACTGTCCACATTTATAACTTCTAAAGGTGTTATCAAAACATTATACTTAATTAGGAGAACATACTACTTATAGTTATTTTTCGTGATATTGGATTGATATTGGATTACGATTTGTAGGCTGTAAGTCACAACATAATTACCAATTTTATACATTCTACTTGTAGATACGTCGTGATCACTGACAGATGCGAAAAATTTGCAATTTTAGGCTGTGACATATCTGATTTTGATGATTTTGACTTTGAGGCTATTCAGGATGAAGTGTATGAAATGCAATGTCTCACTTTGTCTTAGGAAGGATAAAAACTGGAATAATAAAAATTCAAATTTCCATAATTTAATATCTGTTTTGTAAAATGTGTATAGTTTTGCTTAAATAAAACGTGAATTGTCAAAAAGAAAAATGTTTATTCTTTGCTCTCACATGCCACACCAGAGTCTCAATGATTCAAATTGGAGTCATTTGAAAAATCATACACGAAAATATATTTTTCAAAAATATAATTAAAAGTCATGTTTACTATGACCTAAATACCACATAAATGAAAAGAAAAAAAAATTTTCATTGGCAAAAAATAATTCTGGTCAGAAAGGGTTAAGTTCAGTATCACCTGTGTTTATTCAGGGATTTCTATTACGCCTTCTCCTTCTGCCTATATGATCCTCTGAAGCCTTCACTGCTCTATCTTTGAGAGCAACTCTTAGTTCTTCCACTATATTACTTTCCCCTGTTTCAGACAATCCTTTCCTAATGCTCCCACTAAAACTCTCAACCACCTCTAGTTCCTTCAATTTGTCCAGATTCCATCACAATTTTCTGCCTTTTTGCAGTCTCGTAAGTTTTAATCAACAGTTCGTAACCAATAAATTATGGTCAGAGTCTTTATCTGCCCCTGGATATGTCTTACAGTTCAAAACTTTGTTTCTAAACCTTTGCCTTACCATTACAAAGTCAATCTGGTATCTCCCAGTGTCTCCTGGTCTCTTCTATGTATATAACCTTCTTTCGTGATGATTAAACCAAGTGTTTGTGATAACTAAATTGTGCTCTGCACATAATTTTACAAGGCAGTCTCCTCTTTTATTCCTTTTCTCCAGTCCATATTCACCTACTACATTTCCTTCTCTTCGCTTTCCTGCTACCGAGATCCAGTCCCCCATCACAATTAAGTTTTCTCATCCTTTAATGGTCTGAATAATTTCTTCTATCTCCTCATAAATTTCTTCAATGTCCTCATAATCGGCAGATCTAGTTGGCAAAGAACTTGTACCACTGTGGTCGGTGTTGGCTTAGTGTCTATACCACTACAATAATGTGTTCACTATGCTGTTCATAGTAAATTACTCGCATTCCTATTTTCTTATTCATTATCAGACCTACTCCTGTAATACCGCCAACTGATTTTGTATTTTTAAACCTGTACTCACATGACTAAAAAATCCTGTTCATCCTGCCACCATACTTCACTTTCCCCAGCATATCTAACTTTAATCTATCCATTTCTTTTTCAAAATCTCTAACTTACCTACCCGATTAAGGGTTAGAACATTTCATACTCCGATTCGTAGAATGTCTGTATGGTTTTTGTTGATGATGACATCCTCCTGAGTGGTCCCCTCTTGGAGATCCAAATGGGGGACTATTTTACCTCCGGAATATTTTACCCGAGAGGATGCCATCATCATATTTTCACACAGTAGAGCTGCATGTCAGAAAAATTAACAACTGTAGTTTCCCCTTGCTTTCAGCCGGTCGCAGTAACTGCATGACAAAGCCACATTAGCTGATGTTACAAGGGCAGTTCAGACAATCATCCAGACTGTTGCCCCTGTAAATACTGAAAAGGCTGCTTCCCCTCTTCAGGAACCACACGTTTGTCTGGCCTCTCCACAGATACCCCTTCAGTGTGGTTGCACCTACGGTACTGCTATCTGTATCGTTGAGGCATCCCACCTCATTGGCTTGTGGAAGAAGGGCCAACAAAAATAAATAAAAGTGAAAATATAAAAGCGTATTAATAGATCCTCATCTTATTATGCTAATTTCTTTTTTTGTCATTGCTCTGCTTATTCTTGTTTTTATTATTGGCCTTGCGAAAGAACTATACCCAAAGACTGGATAGTTGGACAAATCACTCCCATATTCAAGAAGGGCAATAGCAGTGCTCTAGAAATTAACGGCGTATATAATTGAAATTGATTTGCAGCAGGATTTTAGAACATGCACTTTCCTCAAGACACTCTGAACCTCAGCCGCGCATGCGCAATGCAACGTTGCGGCCATTATAGCCTATTAGGAAGCCACGTTGCGACTCGTATACGCGCTGTCTCCAAGACTTAAAACGTTTCTCATGCAATAAAAATATTACTATTGTATCCATTGTTTGTTGCTATTTGTGTGATGATGCCTAGTTCCTTTTGGTAATTTTCTTTGTTGAGTGGTACTGCGGTGAGTCTGTATCTAATTGCTGATTGTTTTTGTGCATGTGGGTGATTGGAGGTCTGGTGTATAATCGTATCAGTTGTTGTCTGTATACTGTAAATGTCAAAGGTATGCTTGTTGTTTTCCTTAGTAATATAGTAGAAAAATTGAACAAAAAAATTTAAAAACAGATAGGGCAAAAAACACCAAACATGCAGACCCACAGACAACAACACAACAAAGCACCACACAAACACACACAATACAAACTGCAGTACAAAGAACACATGAAAACAAAAAAGAAAATTCAAGATGGTACACAATAGCATACAAACACAAACTAACACACAAAATAACAAATATTTTCAAAAGACGAGGCATAAAAATAGCTCTCAAAACAGACAACAAAATCCAAAAATATATCCCAAAAATCGGAAAAGACACAGATATCTACCAAAGACCTGGAATATACCAACTGCAATGCAACTCATGTGATGGAAGGTATGTAGGACAAACCAGCAGAACATTTGATACCTGATACAAGGAACATATCAGGGCATGGAAATACGGGAAAAACCACTCCACTTTTGCAGAACATCTGAAAGAATTTAACCACAAACCCACCACAATAGGAAAAGACATGAAGATAATTAGAATAAACTAGCTTAAACCCCCGGCTTCGCTCGCGTATTGGTAGATCAAATCATAAATGCACTCGTTTCGAAGAATCCAATCAAGAAATTCAACAATAATGATTGTAATAATATCAGAGATCGATCACTTGATGTAATGCGCGAAACGTCAGATCGATTTTTTTAAAGATATGTATTAAAAGAAATTTCCTTTTTACTGCTTCATTTAATTATTCTCATATTTCCTTATTCGTATGCTTATCCTTACAGAGAAAGAGCTGAAGACATTGTAGCACGCACAGACAAAAGATATGGTCTGTGGCATCACGTTTCGCTGTATGTAACCTCCTTGCTATAGAGTCGCAAACGTCATCGCTGGCCTTCAGTCCGATTTTTTTTTTTTTTTTTTTTTTTTTTTTTTTTTTTTTTTATAATTTGACGACTTTCAACCATCATATCTTCCACCCCCTTATAGCTACCGGCATGGAACTGCTATAGTGTACAACGGGAAACTTCGGACAACAATTACACACAGACCATTCGTTTGCCTTCTGTAGGTTTCGCTGCAGAGCGAAATATTAACACACAGTCACGTGGAATTTTATATACACCGATAACTTTCCATCCCAATATACTCCACCCTTTTATCATTATCAACCCTCAAGCAACAATGCAACCAATAAAACCATTTTCAAAGAGTAAATATAATTTTCAAAGAGTAATTATTGTTCCGCATTTCGTGTTATATTCTTCAAATTACTAAATATCTATCAGATAGCTATAAAACCGTGCCTAAAACCTTCCTCAGGTATAAATTAGTAACTGTACAAATATTTAAGTCTCTGTGTCTTGTCGTTCGGACGTGATAAGCGTACACCGAACATACATTCACTTGTGTGTGTGTGTGTGTGTGTGTGTGTGTGTGTGTGTGTGTAGATAAATAGCTATCCGATCGCCATAAATCCACGCCTAAAGCCTTACCCGGGTAGACATTAGTAACTGTGCAAATTTTTAGCGATTTATGTCTTGTGGTTCAGACGTTATAAACGTACACCGAACAGACATTCACATTTTTAGATATAGATAATGAAAAACATCTCCTAACATTACAAGAAAATTATCACATATAGAAAACAAAAGCTGAGAAAAAGTTGCTACTAAATGACCAAATAAAATTGACTAATCAATCACTGTTCTCACTGATTGACCATATGATAGACAAAATCCCAACACATAATCACAAAGCCACAATCCCCCCCCCCCCCCACACACACAAAAACACAGACAGAAAAAGATTTAATACAAACACACACACTCACACAAAGATACCTTCAACACACTTTCAATGAAATATTTGAATTCAATTAAGCTGAAAAAGTTGGCAATACTACAAAACAAATTACAGTGGACGCAGTATGGCAGCGGAGGACAGTGGAACCAGAAAAATGAGAAGTTTTTCAAAAGACAGTGGAACCTTTCGACCTGGTTTCCGGAAAGAGACTGATATGGAGCAGCAAGTGCTGTAAGTATACCATTTTATAGCAAACAACGAACTGTTTTGAATCAAAAACGAAATGTTTTGTACATATGTAAGAAACCTAACCTTTATGTGTAAAAAGAAACGTAAATATTTCAGGACACCCACTGATGATGCCTTGTGACAAAGACGAAACGCGTATGGGTGAATTATAAAATTAAAAACTCTTCATTTGCAGGCGTTTTCATAATTTAAAAAAAAAAAAAAAAAAAAAAAAAAAAAAAAAAAAAAAAAAAAAAGTACAGTGAAATACATAATTCATTTTTTTTCCATGACGAGCTTCTTTCTGGGGGTTCACTGAACCAATGAGCACAAATGAAATAAATCGCAATTTGCGATCACTTATGGCATGACTGTACAAGGTTTAGATGGAACACCAAAGTGTGGCGAATGAAAATTTGTGCCTTGCCGGGATTCGAACCCGGGATTTCCTGCTTACTAGGCAGACACGTTGACCACTCCGCCACCGAGGACACGTTACCAGCCCGACTGCAGAGGACTCTTCCCTGCACGTCTCCCGCCACACACAAATCTCCAGAACAAATAGGCTGTGGTAATACGAAAGAGAGAGCGTGGCGAATGGAGATTTGTGTGTGGTGGGAGACGTGCAGGGAAGAGTCCTCTGCAGTCGGGTTGGTCACTGTGTCCTCGGTGGCGGAGTGGTCAACGCGTCTGGCTAGTAAGCAGGAGTTCCCCGGTTCGAATCCCGGCAAAGCACAAATTTTAATTCGCCGCCCTTTGGTATTTCATCTAAACCTAGTACAGTGATGCCATAAGTGATCGCAAATTGCGATTTATTTCATTAAAATGAACGCCGTAACGTCGTCAAATATATATATTAATGAGCACATAGGATGTCTCGCCACTGGTTAGCATGCACTTACATAGGCAGAATGATCATCGTAATAACATAACAAAAGTAAGACCGAAAATGGGAAGATTGAGGTGTTCCTTTTTACTGTTATTAGAGAATGCCATGCACTTCAATGTGATTTGTAGAGTATTTATGTAGATATAGTGACCACTGAGTGCTAGCATCTCTTTCCCTATAGTGTCTTGCGACTGTGTGTTAGTGTATTTTTGTTGTTTGTGGGTTTGAAGGGCGCTCAACACACAAGTTCACATGTTTGTAAATCTATCGGACCAAACAGCGTGGTCACATGTTTGTAAATCTACCGGACCAAACAGCGTGGTCATCAGTCCGTAGCTTAGTAACTACTTAAACGAAGGTAAACTAACCTAAGGACGACACACACACCCATGCCACAGGGAGGACTCGAACCTCCGACGGCGAGCAACCACGCGCTCCGCGGTAAGGCTCCTTAGATCGCTCGGCTACTCCATCGCGGCCGGCGCTCATCATCATAGTTATCTGCGCCATTTTGGAGTGTCGTTTAACAAAAGCAAAGTATCTTGTTGGTAATAATATTTGTACTATAATAGGTACCCACCACTAGATTCAGATTTTATCACTAACATGGAATTTGGATTCACAAAGTCAGAGGTGTTTTAGATCTCATGATGGCAATGTCGACAGAATACATACAATAATTGGAAAGGCAGTAGGAATGAAGACAACTGCTGAACTTACGGATAATGAGGAAAGAGGCAGCCAAACTAATCAAATATAAAAAGAATCAACTACTTGAAAAAAATTTCTATAAGGACTTGTAGCCATAATGGAAACCAAAACAATCACGTACAACACCGACATATGCACATATAAACACATGGAAATTGATATAAAACCAGTAAAATGACACTCACTTGACACGTGTTGGAATCTACGGTTTTTGGATGGGGACATTGCAAGTGGAAATAAATGAGACAGAAACAATCCATACAAAACACGAAAATTAACGGAACAACACATGTGTATAATACGCAGTATAAACACCAAATATGACGAGAGGGAAAAAAAAAACACCTAAAATAAAAGTCGATTCTAGTCCACACCCCCCCCCCCCCCCCGCTATGGCATAAAAAACAATTTAAAAAATATTATTTAATACTACATTTGACCTGTTGTTGTTGTGGTCTTCAGTCCGGAGACTGGTTTGATGCAGCTCTCCACAATACCCTATCCTGAGCAAGCCTCTTCATTTCCACATAAGAACGGCAACCTACATCTGTCTGAATCTGCTTACTGTATCCATCTCTTGGTCTTCCTCTGCGATTTTTACCCCACACACTTCCCTCTAATGCTAAATTCACAATTCCTTGATGTCTAAGAATGTGTCCTACCAATCTATCCCTTCTTTTAGTCAAGGTATGCCAGAAATTTCTTTTCTCCCCAATTCTGTTCAGTACCTCCTCATTAGTTACGCGATCCACCCACCTAATCTTCAGCATTCTTCTGTAGCACCACATTTCAAAAGCCTCTATCCTCTTCCTGTCCCCACTCTTTATCGTCCATGTCTCACTCCCATACAAGGCAACACTCCATACAAATGCCTTCAGAAAGGACTTCCTTAGGCTTAAGTCAATATTCGATGTTAACAAATTTCTCTTTTTCAAAAACGCTTTTCTACCCATTGCCATTCTACATTTTATATCCTCTGTACTGCGACCATCATTTGTTATTTTACTGCCCAAGTAAAATAACTCATCTACCTCCTTTATTGCTTCGTTACCCAATCTAATTCCTTCAGCATCACCTGATTTTCTTACACTGCACTCCATTACCCTAGTTTTGCTCTTGTTAATGTTCATCTTACATGCACCTTTCAGCACACTGTCCATTCCGTTCAATTGCTCTTCCAGGTCCTTTGCTGTATCTGACAGAATTACTATGTCGTCGGCAAAACGCAATGTTTTTAATTCTTCACCCTGAACTTTAATTCCTTCTCCAAATTTCTCCTTGCTTTCTTTTATAGCTTGCTCAATGTACAAATTGAATAACAATGGAGAAAGACTACAACCCTGTCTTACTCCCTTCCCAACCAATGCATTCCTTTCATGCCCTTCAACTCTGACAACCGCTGTCTGGTTTTTGTACAAGTTGTAAATAACCTTACGCTCCCTATATTTTACTCCTGCTTGCTTCAGAACTTGAAAGAGTTTATTCCAATCAACATTGTCAAAAGCCTTCTCCAAATCTACAAAATCTAGAAATGTAGGTTTGCCTTTTCTTAATCTATCTTCTAGAATAAGCCGTAAAGTGAGTATTGCCTCCCGTGTTCCTACATTTCTCCTGAACCCAAACTGATCTTCCCCGAGGTCGGCTTCTACCAGTTTTTCCATCCTTCTGTATATAATTCGTGTTAATATTTTGCAACCATGACTTATTAAACTGATGGTTCTGTAGTTTTCACACCTGTCTGCACCTGCTTTCTTTGGAATGGGTACTTCGCCTGTCTCATACATCTTACACACCAGGTGAAAAAGGTTTGTCATGGCTGGTTCTCCCAGAGACTTCAGTAGCTCTGAGGGAATATCATCTACTCCAGGGGCCTTGTTTCGACTTAGGTCTTTCAGGGCTCTATCAAATTCTTCTCTCACTACACTATCTCCTATTTCATCTTCATCTACATCCTCTTCCCTTCCTACAATATTGTCTCGAAGTTCATTTCCTTTGTAGAGCCCCTGTATATACTCTTTCCACCTTTCAGCTTTCCCTTCTTTGCTGAGAACTGGTTTTCCATCAGTGTCCTTGATATTCTTAGAGCTGTTTTTCTTATCTCCAAATGTTTCTTTTATTTTCCTGTAGGCTGTATCTATTTTTCCCCTATTTTACTTTCTTCTACATCCTTGCATTTGCCTTCTAACCACTCCTGCTTAGCCATTTTGCACTTCCTGTCAATCTCATTTCTTAGTCGTCTGTACTCCATTTGGCCTGTTTCATTTACTGCATTTTTATATTTTCTCCTTTCATCGATTAAATTTAGTATCTCTTGTGATATCCAAGGATTTTTTGTAGGTCTTTCCTTCCTACCTATTTTGTCCTCTGCTACCTTCACTATTTCATCTCTCAATTTTACCCATTCCTCCTCTACTGTTTTATTTTCCCCTGTTTCTGTCAATTGCTGCCTAAAGCTCCCTCGGAAATTCTTAAGAACCTCAGGTTCCTTCAATTTATCCAGGTCCCATCTCCTTATTTTCCTACCTTTTTGTAGTTTCTTCAGCTTCAGCCTACAGTTCATAACCAACAAGTTATGGGCAGAGTCTATATCTGCCCCTGGGTATGTCTTACACTGTAAAACCTGGTTCCAAAATCTGTGTCTTACCATTATAAAATCTATCTGGTATCTCCCGGTGTCTCCTGGTCTCTTCCACGTATACAACCTTCTTTTGTGATTCTTGAACCAGGTGTTTGTTATAACTAAATTATGCTCCGTGCAAAATTCTACTAGGCGGCTTCCTCTTTCATTCCTTTTGCCCAGACCATAATCACCTACTATCTTCCCTTCCCTTCCTTGTCCTACTACCGAATTCCAGTCTCCCATAACAATTAAATTTTCCTCTCCCTTAATTGTCTGAATAATTTCCTTTAGCTCCTCATATATTTCTTCGATTTCCTCATCATCGGCAGAGCTAGTTGGCATATAAACCTGTACTACTGTTGTCGGTGTTGGCTTCGTATCTATCTTGACAATGATAATGCGATCACTGTGCTGGTCATAGTAGTTTACCCGCATTCCTATTTTCTTATTCATTATCAATCCTACTCCTGTGATACCCCCAATTGATTTTGTACTTATAATCCTATACTCACCTGACCAGAAATCCTGTTCATCCTGCCACCGAACTTCACAAATCCCCACTATATCTAACTTCAACCTATCCATTTCCCTTTTTAAATTTTCTAATTTTCCTTCTCTATTAAGGGATCTAACATTCCATGCTCCGACCCGTAGAATGCCAGTATTGTCTTTCCTGATGATCAAATCCTCCTGAGTAGTCCCCGCCCGGAGATCCGAATGGGGGACTATTTTACCTCCGGAATATTTTACCCGAGAGGATGCCATCATCATATGTTCATACAGTAGAGCTGCATGTCCTCGGGAAAGGTAACGGCTGTAGTTTCCCCTTGCTTTCAGCCGTTCGCAGTAGCTGTGTGGTAAAGCCACATTAGCTGATGTTACAAGGCCAGCTCAGTCAGTCATCCGTCTGTTGCCCCTGTAACTACTGAAAAGGCTGCTGCCCCTCTTCAGGAACCAGACGTTTGTCTGGCCTCTCCACAGATACCCCTCCGCTGTGGTTGCACCTACGGTACGGCTATCTTTATCGTTGAAGCACGCAAGCCACCCCACCTCGGCAATGTCTGTGGTTCATTAATACATAAAGAATGAAGCATGTGATTCCCATCAACCACCCCCCACAAAAAAAAAAAAAAAAAAAAGTGCACAACCTTATACTAAAAGAGGCAAAAGTGCAAAAACGCTTCCACAGCTACCACCACCAACAATCTTTACCAAGATGTTAATATTAGAAATCCGAACCACATAGAATGACTATCAGTGTTTCGTACATACCATGAAATAAATTAATAATGCTGTTCCTGCTCTATGGTTGACAGGTTCTTGTATGTACCCTTGTCTGTTCAGTAAAAGAAACTGCCCTTGTACCAAGAAAACTTCCTGTCGAAGGCATTGTTTTGTCACATGATTGGCTAGTACCAACGTCACAAGATTGCCGGCATTCAGCATCCTATGCCAACATTATCAAGCAAAGTATTCAGGACGGGAAGTAAAATTCAACTCAAATAACAATGAAAAGGATTAATAACAGTTTAAAAATTATCCACCAAATAGAAGTCCCAGCTACTCCTACCTAAGTTCCCCAACACATATTTATTTAAATTACAGAAAACTAACAACACACAGAATCACATACACACTCTCATTCGCCATGACTCAAAATATTCAAATGTTTGTAGAGCTTATGGGACTTAACTACGGAGACATCAGTCCTTAAACTTACAAACTACATATGAACTAGCTTGTACTAAAGACGGCACAAACATCCATGCCTGAGTGGGGATTCGAACCCCCGACAGGGAACGGCCTCGCGCATCATAGCATAGCGCCTCAATGCGCTCGGCCGCGGCCCACCATGACTTTTGTTAGCTTTAGCTTCTTAAATAACTATATACACTATGTATTGGTTCCACAATAATATTTATTTTTGTTGTGAATTAGCTGTCGGCTTCTTAGGCCATCGTCAGACAACTTAATACTGCAGATTATTCACGTCACACCAGGTGCTTTGTTTCCAGTACAAAGATAACTGTCAGTCGTAGACTATATAGCCTTTAGGTATTTTATAAACAGAGACGTCCAACCAATTAAAACAAAACTGTAACGAAAACATAACTGTACATTAACTTTCAACAATTGGGTTGAAACAAACAATGGTTCAGTGAATAATAGTAAATACGATTGTATATTACATTAACTTATACAGGGTGTCCCAGCTACCTTGTCCACCCAAAATATCTCTGGAACAATAACAGCTATTGGAAAACGACTTTCACCGGTATCAATGTACGGCTGGGGCCCATGGATGTACATATTTGGAAACATTCTAAAACGAAAGCAAATGTGTTTTTTAACACAAACTTATGTTGTTTTTTTTTTAAATGGACACCCTATATTTTTTCTTCAGCAATCCATAGCATGACAAATCACATACACAATGACGTTGATTGCATCGCAATATTCCAATTACATCCCGAGATATTGCGACGCGAAGTTGACGCTTGAAAAAGCGCACGTCCTGAGCAGCATGGGGTCTCGCCTGAGTCTCAGGAACAAAAGTAGGAGGGGAACAGGTCAGTGAGGAAAACATAAAAAAAAGAAATGTTAGTGAGGAACAATTAATTAAGTCTGGAGTCTGTGAATATGGAATAAAGGAGCATATTGAAGTATATAGCCTATATTAAAATTAGCTGGTTTTCAAGAGAGTGGTGTAACACATGAAAGGAAAATACTGAAGTATATAGCCTATATTAAAATTTTGCTGGTTGCCGACATGTTCACTGAACAGAATCAGCTATAACACCAAGCAGCTGGACATGCGATGGTCGCAGTACACAGGATATAAAATGCAGAATGGCAATGGGAAGAAAAGCATTTGTGAAAAAGAGAAATTTGCTAACATCGAATACAAATTTAAGTGTAAGGAAGTCTTTTCTGAAGGCATTTGTGTGGAGTGTTGCCTTGTACGGGAGTGAAACATGGACGATAAGCAATGCGGACAGGAAAAGAATAGAGACTTTTGAAATGTGGTGCTACAGAAGAATGCTGAAGATTAGGTGGGTAGATCGCATAACTAATGAAGAGGTACTGAACAGAATTGGTGAGAAAAGGAATTTTTGGCATACCCTGACAAAAAGAAGGGATCGCTTGGTAGGACACATTCTTAGACATCGGGGAATCGTAAATTTAGCATTGGAGGGAAGTGTGTGGGCTAAAAATCGCAGAGGGAGACCAAGAGACACGTATAGTAAGCAGATTCAAGTGGATGTGGGTTGCCGTTCTTATGAGGAGATGAAAAGGCTTGCTCAGGATAGAGTAGGGTGGAGAGCTGCATCACACCAGTCTCCGGACTGAAGACCATAACAACAACAGGTCTGCCCCAGTACGTCACGCAGTGAGAAAGAAACATATTGATCACATCCATCCTAACAAAAACCAAACAATAAAACACATGAATTTATAGAGGTATGAATTAAATTGGTAACATTACTCTACTAAAATGCGCGGTAACACATACACAACAGAATAACAGTCATCGAACTCACTTCCAAAAAGCGGAAAACATATTTGAGAGAAGCAACCACAGCAAACAGTTACGATGAATGTCACACACCATACTGATAGTACAACCAAATATGGCCATGAACCATTTAACTTCCACCACAAGAACGGGCTATCACAAGCTTACACACGCCACTTGTAAACAGGCATCTGAAAATCACCGCAAATTCGTGCAGCGATGACGTCGTAGGGCATAACGGAAGACTGGGATACCACCCGTCAGCTTTGACCCATGGCGGCAATGATGTATATACTCGATATCCAATGTGGCAACAGAAACAATCACGAAAACTACCCAAAAAAACGCACATATAAAAACGCTGAAATTAAAGCAAAACAAATAAAATGTCACTAACGGGACAAGCGCGGGAAAGTGGGGTTTTTGAGAGGGAACATTCTAAACGGAAAAAGGACAAAAAACATATTGAAAAAACCATACTGCCCGGAAAAACGCGCCTCATAAAACAAACCACAACCAAAACACCGAAAAAAGGTAAACTCTATCGAAAACTTCAACTAACCTATATTACATCTCAAATGAAACTCGAGATACCAAATGAACGCCGAAAAAACGATAAACTGGTATCGGACACTTCGACTGTCCTATACTACACCTCAAATGAAACTGAGTACCAAACAACCACCAAAAACCTACAAAACCGGTATTGGACACTTCAATTGACCTATATTATACCTAAAATTTCGGATCCGGTGGTCTTGGGGTAAGGCGCTCGATCGGAAACAGAATGGTCGCGCGTTCGAAACCCGGATGGACCTCGAATTTTTCAGTCTGCGTTTTAACCCATCCTTCACCTCTCAACGATGTGAGGAGTCGCCAGAAACGACACGTGGTTCGGGTTCCCTTTCCTTTCCCCGATTGGATAACTGGGCTAGGCTAGGGACGCAAATCGCTAAGTAGCGTCCAATTGATAGACCTGAACCAGGCCAATGAGCCACACGAAAGAATTATTATTACACCGTAAATTAAACTGAGGATACCAAAGCACCCCTCCTCCAAAAACCCGACGAAAAACAGAAAAAAATATTATTATTTTATGACGCGATTCCACCCGTCTGCTTTCATCCATGGCGTCATCAATATAGCGCCAATGACGTATGTACTCGTCGCCAGTATGGCGACCAAAACACTCACATTACACGCACTTATAAACATGCGAATATTAATGTAAAATGACATTAAGGGGACAAGCGCGGGAATGTGGTGGGTTTCTAAGCGGGAAAATACGACAAACAGCCAACTGAAAACACAGAAAAATATAATTAAAAAAAAAACACATGAAAATACGCGAAATAAAAAACAAAAACGACAAAAAATTCAACATTCATAGAATATATGACATCAACTCCGATTGGGCAAAGCTGGAAATGTGTACCCAGCCGGGATTCGAACCCGGGTCTCCTGCTTTCTAGGCAGTTGCGCTGACACCTACACCACTGGGGACACAGTGATCACCGCCCCTGCAAGGACTACCTAAGCACGCCTCCCGTCAGATACAAATTCCTAGCTTCGCCCTGCCGACTGCCCAATCGCAGTTGATGTCATATATTCTATGAATGTTGAATAATAACAACTGCAGGATCAGAAGTGACGTCTGTTCTCTCGGAACAGACGCCACATGTATATAGACCAAAAAAAAATATTACACAGAATCGAACAGTTCACTTGATCTAATAATTAAATTGAGAAAGTGATACCACTTTCCAAATACTATAAAAATAGTATAGAACACTTCAGTTGACCTATACTATACGAAAAATCGAGAAAACTATACCAATCAAGGCCCAATTCCCATCGGCGTTATTTTACGACGCAATTCCTCACTTCAGTTGAACTATACTACACGAAAAATCAAGAAAACTATACCAACCAACGCCCATTTCCCATCGGCATTATTTTACGACGCAATTCCACCCGTATAGTTTGACCCATGACATCAACATGTCGGAAAGTCCGTATACGGGATAATGTCTTAATACTTATGTACTATAGATAATAAATAATCTGTGTTAATCCTCACATATTACAGATTACAACAGAATATACCATCGATCACAGGTCTCAGCCCAAAAATTCGCAGCTTTCGGCCCTCACTTGCGAAAACATAAAAAAATAAACTCTCTGTTAACCTATACCTTACCATCAGAGTTAAATATAAATCGCTTTTTAACACTAAATCTTTATCTATAAGACGAACCTTACGCAAAAATCGTCAACTAGCACTAACAGAAATGACAAAATACCCATTCTATGTAACATCCACTACAAGAGAGTTGGATACTTACACACGTCACCTATAAATAAACATATCTCAAAACTGTCGCGCATGTGATGACGTCATACAACACGGTGACGTCACGACTCAGAGCCGACGTGTGGAATCGCGTGCTATAAACGACCCCGCCACTGCTTGCACTAGACGTTACACGGCACTACAATTCACAACAGTAATCACTATTAAAGATAGGACCGCACTGAGCGCATCTGAGTAAAACTTTACGTTTCTCGCCGGGCTCCAATTCTTATGTTGGCAACAGATGAACAATTAAGTCTAGAATTTCGTTAATATTTTTCACGAGCTACAGAGTAAAATTAATACTGTACCTTCTCTATGGTTGACAGGTTCTTGTATGCCATTGTCCGTTCACAAAAAAAAAAATAAAATAAAATAAATAAATAAAAATAAATAAATAAATAAATAAATAAATAAATAAAAAATAAAATAATAATAATAATAATAATTTTCGTTTTAATTGAAGTTGTCAAGACAAAACATTTATTGGTCATCTGAGTTGCCGCCATTAACCATTGGTGCCAATATAACCAATGGAGCCCGGCGAGATGCGTCGTACAATTTAACCACGCAACTGCACTGCAACAGAACGGCGGCGGCACGACATGGTTCTGTTTGGTAGAGTGCATCTGAACTTCAGTGGCGCGCCAATACGCTGCAAATTTTGTGTCAGTCGTTGGATAACCTCCGAGGACAATGGACGATAGCGACATGGATGTATTAATAATTTCTTTCTTATGTAAGGAAGAAAGAAGAAAGGCTGAAGCAAAAGCAATTGACAAAAAGGCGTAGATAGGGTTACCATACGTCCTCCTTTTCTTGGACACGTCATCTTTTTGAGACAAGAAATTTGTCCGGCCGGAATTTATAAAATTCAACGAAATGCCCTCTTTTTTGGGATACGAGACAGAAAATTTATTTTTGTGACATTTGCTGACAAACGGGGTCGTTTGCACTGCAGTTCCAAACTGTTCGCCACTATCAAGCGAATACACAGAGTGAAATTGCCGTTCACATTTCGTACTCCGCGTGGGTCTGACATCTGCAAACAATTCGGAACTTCTCTGCATGGAACCCAGTTGTCTATCCTGTATTCAACCAGTGCATTCTTTTTCTGCATAATGTTCTTTGGTGTTATTTTTGATATACTTTGTGATTTAGGTTAAAACTGTATTGTGTATTCGAGATCGTAGGTAGCCTTTTGCTTCAAAATAAATTATGAACTTAAATACAAATACATAATGCCGAAAAGAAAGTCAGTGTTAAATATGTGCTCCTGGAGAAATACCAAGAGAGTGATCAAACGAATGTAAGAATTAATGATACATTGTGCTATGATCAGTTTTATAATTTTATAAAATTTTTGAAAGATTATCAAAGGAAACAGAACATACCAACAGCTGAAGTGTGGTGTACATATTTCCGTCATCTAGTGTTGTTAGTTATTCTGAACTGCTGAAAATTGCAGAATTCTTTTTACTAAACCTAGTCATAATGCCAACAAAGAACGTGTGTTTTCTTTTATGAACACACAGTGGACAAAATACAGGAATAGATTTAAAATAGAAAATATAGAAGCTATTGTATGTGTACGGTATAATTTCAAACATTTGAAATGCCTGAGCTTTTATCAGTACTTGTTAAAAAACGAAACGTTCTTGACAGAGATTTCGTCGTCCTCCAGAGATAGTTGGTTCAAAAGTGAATAAGACAAGAATGAGACAACTGATAGTAGTGATGATGAATAACCCCTCAAGGTTCATAATATTTCGTTTTCCAATAACCACACAGGGTTACTATTTTAGTTTGTAGTAGTTTTACGTGGTTCATTAATAAAGTTGTAAATTACATTGTGTTAAAAAATAAATTGTCCTCTTTTTTTGGTGATGAACATATGGTAACCCCGCGTACAACATGGCTACATAACATTTCGAATTAGCGATATGAAGAAGGAGAATATCACACACTTTTGCCACGACTTAAATAGGCTCCAACGAAATTTCATACGAACTTTATAAAGTCTCGAGATAAATTCAGTGCGTTAGTGCAAACTATGAACTATGGAGTCACTTTCACAAAATAAAAAAATGTAATTACTTGTACGCCATGTTTGACCGAAGATGAATATCTTGCACCAACAACGAAAAAATATGACATTCACTTACCCTGTACTCCAACTTCCTTGGCAATTACTTTCCAAATGTTGGTTTATTCTTGAACTGTTCGTTCTAATGTTCGTTTTGCAGGTCATATAACTCTGGGTATTCTCACACATACAATTAGAAACCACGCACTGAAACAGGGCCTCTGAACGGAGAATGTTGGGAGCTAAAGCTTGCATTCAGCTCGTAACGCATTGGCTGTTAGAACAAGCCCCGCCTTTCTCCCAGTGTCGCCAGCTTACGTCGTATTGCTTACAGGTTTTAAAAGGAACAGCATGTAAGGGGTTAAAGCGTCACAAATGGAACACGAAATTAAATATCACTTTAATGTTTGAGTAATAGAAAACTGGAAAGTATATCTACGAAATATTAATATATTTATGGGACTTATTAAGCGGGTGTAGCGCCGCTTTCTCTTTTTGTTGTAACTGAATAACAATCGGAATTAACATTCTTCAACCACTTTCAATGACAGCCTTCCTTTTTCTAAAAGAAGTCGTAAGGGTATGCGGACTTATTTTAGCAAATAACAAAGTGAAAGATAATCAATACCAAACAAAACTCAACAGTACACGCGATGTACAATACTGTTACGAGGTAAGGTTGGTAGAAAGCAGAAACTTTCCGTAGACACACGAACTCAGCCGACTTCTGCCGATCACACAGGGGCCACGAAAAAGTTCGTGACCTGTAACTTTTCCTCGTCCAAATTTTCTTTTTACTTGAAACAGAGTTATGATGCGACTGCTGTGCAGTGTCGCGACGCTTACTATACTGGACTAGACGGCAGTGGGACTATGCGTCGTTCATTTGAACGAATACAAATCGTAGGAATCGAATCGAGATCCAGACGAAACGTCGTTCAAAAGAATCGTCTGTCTCGCGACGATTCCAAGTTCCAAAGATTCATGATTCGAAGGCGACTGCCGAATCATGCCGAATCTTGCCGAATGATTTCGAATGCCGGAGAGAAGTCAAGTGGGGAGGATGAATCGTCGTTCAAAAGAATCGTCTGTCTCGTGACGGTTCCAAGTTAACGATTCATGATTCGAAAGCAAGTGGCGAATCGTGCCGAATGATTACGAAATCCAGAAAGCGTGTGAACAAAGGAAGCACACAACGAAGATCGTGAACCTATTCACGAATTACAAATGACAGAAACAAAACGCAGCGAAATACACAGCTGCCAATATATACGACTATACGTCTTTTATACAGTTTACATATCATGTATTTAAACGAGCAATTCTTACACATTTATATTTCGCGTATCCCGGAAAAGGCTGTAACGATTTGGATTATATTTTGTGTTTAGAGAGGTTTAAGCTTTTTGAGTTCATCTATATGTTCTAGCTTTTATAAAAACTCAATTTTATAAAAATATTCTTTTTATATAATAACGCGTTTTAAATGTTTTTAAAGCCATCTCAAAATCTTTTTCACCATTTTGGTTTTTATGTTCAGCTGAAGGAAACCGATTTACAAAAAAAGAGACACTTAAATAAACGAATTTCTTGTATCTCGAAAGAAATTTAATATTTAGAGACGGATTTTTATTTTTAATGTTTATTTATATAGTTGTGTTTCCTTAAACTAATTGATTTTACATTTACACAAAAATCACAAAACCCGATTTGTAGCCATTTTAGCACTATGAATCACAAATATCTAAATAACTAACCATAGAAAATTGTTCAAATATTTACAATACATCCTGTAGACATTTATCTATAGACGGTATTTTTCAGTTTTCGTAAATCTTAGTCCGTTAGCAAGATACGGCCGAAAAACCGCGATATTTTTCTAGAAAAAGTGCGTATTGTGCTGAAAGACGGCGTTCGGACAGCTCTGAAACTTACCATGCGATTTGAGACGAGGTACTCGGCGAAAAAAATTGATTTTTGTACATCTTAAAGATTGAAATCTTCGGTCGATGAAGGGGTGATTTTTGTTTTCGTTTACTTTACATATGCAGCATCCGGATTAGTGAGCTATTGCAACATATTTTAAAGAGTTTGCAGAGGTAAAAACACTCTGCGTAGACTTCTCGTATGGTTGATTTTAGGTTTCACATAGCTGCTTATAAAATGTTGATAACATATCGAAATTTTATTTAAAGTTTAGAGCAGAATGATATCTTATATGTTTCTTGAGAAATCGGTCCATGAAAAATAGCACGCGACAGTTGTAGGTTCGAAAACGCTATTTATGACTTTGAGGTAACGTATCTTAGGAAATAGGAAATGACTAAAATGTTGTGTGTATGTTGGTTAGGTGTTTATCTGGAAAATCCGTTTCCCGTTTTTGGAAATGTGTATTCGTTATCGCGGTACGCTACAAAAATCATAATTTTTGTTATCAAAAGATCCAACTGCATGCATTGGCAAATCTACACTTCTATTCATGGCAAAACGTGGAAATTTTTACGATGCATTCTAATATTATGATTGCGGAAGGCTATGAAAGTTTTTCCGATAATGCTATCCGTTACCGACTGCTGTAGATTCCAAGTTACCGCACATATTCATGACAAATATGCAGTGTTATTAATCCCTTGATAATTCATTAACATTCACTGGACGTGCAAAATTCGTCATCGTAATGGTTGGATAAACGTGAACAACTTGAATTATCGTTAAATAGCAACATCATATAACACTAAATTCTCAGCTGGACTCGAAAATATTTATATGCTTTCTGTCGAACGATAGTGATAGTGTTTAGCAATGTTCTTTGAAACAGTTAAGCGTGTTTAGCAATCATATGAATGTGAAGCTCTTTTTAGAAAGTAAACTAGTACATAGTCAATTTGGTCTGACGTTTGTACAAATATATCAAGGTATATAAAATTGATTTCATTGACTGAATGTGAGTAGGACAGAGACAGTGCAACAGGCAGAGAGAGCCATATATGATGGAACAGAGAAAGTGTCAGTTCAGGAGAAAGGCATATGCATGAAAACATAGTGGCAAGCGAAACGAGATGTCGGAAGTCAGGAACAGTGGCAACAACAAACTAAGACAGATGCAGATAGTAGCAATTGGAGCAAAAGAGAAAACAATGGGAAACTGAGACGAATGGAGGCCATAGATAAAGCATAAGCGTGCTGCTCTCCAATACTATAGCACAAAACAATTTGTCCAATTTTACCCATCCCAGTACCCGCGTGCTAAAGTTTTCCGGTCTACAGGTCAAACCTCAAGCAAACAATCCCCATGGAAATATGTGTAAAGGAGACAATCGTGACTGAAGACAATGAAAACCGACTCGAAGTGAGGGAGAAAGGATACTGGCAACAGGACAGGAAGTGAATGGGACAACGTCTGTGGGGCAGAGAGACGAAGGAAATTGGCGGAAACAGACAGCGGTGAGGAATCGCGAGGGAAAATGATGAAGACATTGAAAGTTTGACACAGACAGAAAGCGGCAGTGGGAGAGACAGCAAACAAAAGGACAGAGACATATAGAGACATTCACAGTGAGACGACATTGCTGACTATGACGGCTTAACTGGGCAAAAGTATTTACAAAGTTATGCGCTAAAAGTGTGCGAATCTGTTCGCATGCTAGAATTTTTAGTGAGGAAGTCGGAATGAGGACTGAGGCAGCTGGTTCCACACTTTTGTGTCAGAGAACGTATTCGCCTTTTCTGTGCTACGCAGCAGCACTTTTCACCTGGTGAAGGTATTGATTGCTTTTTGCCACTAAATCACGCGACTGTCACTCGTTCGATATATACCGCTCGCTGTGACAGCGATATATATCGCGTAGGCTTCGATCCCCAATGGTTCTGAGGGAATATCGATGCGAATATGTGTTCGAGTTTTGGTTTTGTTTACAATCGTAGTGAGTCGACTCGTGTGTGTTTGTCAGTGTGTCACCAGCGGGAGGGCTGTTGGCAGCAACAGGTACAGGATGTTTGTTGGGAAATATTCTGTAGCAAGTCTTTATATTCAGTAAAATGCGCGATCGTAATCAATGCATTTATTTATTATTTTTTTATACTTCCTTTGTTATAATTATCTAGCTCATATACCTACGTTGTTCAGATAATTTCTCTTTTAGGTGGGCTTGATGTTTGAAAGATTAGATTTTCTATTTGGCAATTGAAATTCTACGATGCCTTGTTACTTGCTCAGCTTTATAGTTTATAAATTCAATATATTTTGTAAGTTACGAGGACTGTTTTTCTTTTTTTCCTTTCTTCTTTTCCTGCTTGCTTTGTATTACTGTGTTACATCCATCCATCTAGTAATTAGTTGATATTGTGCTCTCAGTCCAGAGACTGGTTTGATGCAGCTCTGCACACTACCGTATCCTTTGTAGTTCACTTTATCCCTGAATAAGAAAAGCAACCCATATCCATTTGAACTTGCTTAAACTGTATTTGTCTTACGGTCTTGTTTGTTTAAACCACATACTTGTGTCCTATACCAAATTGGTAATACCATGATGTCTAATACCGACCAATTGAAACCTGCTTAGTCCAGATATGCCAGAAAGTTTCTCTCCCCAATTCTGTTCATTACCTCCACATTAGTTACACAGTATACCCCACTATTCTTCAGCATTCTCTTGTAGCATCAAATTTCAGATTCTTTTATCCTCTCATTGTCTGAACTGCTTGTCCACAATTCGCCCGTATTCAAGGCTACACTCCTGACAAATGCGAAACAAGTTTATATCCAAAGGTTGAACAGGATACATGCCCAGATAGATTGGAATTACAGAGAGATCCTTTTGGAATGAAAATCAATCCAGAAGCAGACATTTGTTCTGATATTGTGAGAGAGGCAGTTGTCTTGCCATGTTTCAAGAATATGCCTGTTCTCTTTGCCTGATTTTGAAGTCATTATGTATATGTTTGGGATGGTTCATGTTATTTATCAAGCGGATAAAATGTACCACTTGGTTCAGGGAAGACAATGAGTAGTGGAGAACAAAGTCTAGCTTTCATAGACATAATTGACTATATTGTATATGAATGTGATAATCCAGATGCAGATCTGTTAGTCAGTCATATCTCTTTTACCGGCAATAGGTAGTTTGTGGTCTCTGTGAATGTAATAATTAATTCCAGATTCATTGGTATTGCATTTCAGCTGCTGAATAATTAGGAACTATAGTGTTCATGAATTCAATACCAAATGCAGTTGCAGAAGTCTCTATCTTTTACCACTAGAGCATGTTTGGCCATAACTGTAGACTGAGATACCAGCCATCTGGTTTGACCCATGACATCATCAAGATGTCGGAAAACCAGTATACGGATATCTTAATACTTCTCTATTGTAGCTGCAAATAATCTGTAGTTATTATAGAATTATAGATAACAGAATGGACCATTGATCACAGGCATTAGCCCAAAAATTTGCACCTTCGGAGCTTTCATACGGAAAAAAAAAAAAAAAACCTCAGTTAACCTAAGCTTAACCATAAGAGAAAAACTACAGATCACTTTTTAAACACAAAATATTAATCTGTTTTGTTTGTAAACAAACCACCACATAATCACTCACGCCTTCTACAAACACGCACGCACCTCAAAACTACCACGCTGCTAAGTCACAGGTCAAATCTGACAGGCGGTAGCCCCATCTACAGGTGATCCCATGTTTGTATATTACAAACTGCATAACTTTGCAGCTCACAATCTTATGAAATGCCTTAAACTTCACCTTTGAAATCAGTCAGTTTAAGTATTCTAGCTTTTGAGCATGCTCGCCAACTTATATCAATACCATGCACAGCCACGAGATTAGCCTTTAGGTCAATTCTTGTTATGTGTGATAAAATACAAAATGTCCACTTACATATCACTGTATGACTCACACAAATACAATAGTCAGAATATATTAGTCAGTCACTGCCAAGACTAGTTACTCTGTTTTGAAGGAAGGTCTCTCTGAACCATTTGTCCCATACTGCAAGTGGAACAAAGGCCTTGAAAATATATCAAGTTTTCCACAATTCTGGAAATCGCAGAATTTCGAGCATGTTGGGGAAATCAGGGTCATGTCATGGAAATTTGAAGAGAGAGGAACACTGGAAAATCTCATTGTGACTCAGTGGATGGTTTGAACAGATGCCATGTGTGGTACTGAAATTGATGAGATCACTTCTATCACAGAGGAGTTTGATTAATTTTAATTGTTTGATATACACTATTGAGTGTTATGTGGCAGAGAAAATGTCACTAGGTGTATATACTTATCCCAGTGATGTCATTCTTATTTTTAAAACTTTATTATGTTATACATAGTATTAATTTAACTTTCTTATATGATGTGATGTTTTATCTTGCCTGAGTTGGGAGGTAGAGTAGAAACTTGCTGTTAATTTGAAGTTTGAGTTAATTTATTGATATATGTAAAAGTTTTTAAACTAAAATGTCCTTTGGGTATGTATCCAACTTACCCATTCACCTGCCCTTTAGATTATAAATCCTGTAAAGAAGAGAATCAGTTGACATTTGTAAACAATTTGAATTAATGACACATTCAGAAATTTGGTTTCCTTACATTTTTATCGTTTTATTTGTTTACTTAACCTTCTGGTCTCAACATATTTTTCAGGGCAAAATACTAAAACTGCACCAGAAAATCATGGAATTTCACTTTGGGAAACTTTTGTAACTTTGACAGTTGAACTTAGCCAAACATTTATTTACGTGAAAGCGACATTTTACATTATACCAGTATGAACATGGGAGGAAAAAATAGTTTGAAACAGCTGACCTGCAAATATTTAAGGTTTTATTGCATGTGGAAGGGAGGAGGGGGAGTTCAGAAGTATTTATCAAAATGCTCTTCCTCTTGTTAACTTTATCCATAAGATATTTGCTATGGTTAATTATATTTACAAATTAGAGGCAGCTACAGAAATGTGTAAAAGTCTCAATCAGCAGCATGGCCTAATGTATTTACGCGGCGTGAAGCGGCAGTGTTGGTAACAGTCACTGTCGATGCTGGGATGAATGGCGGCGCACAATATTTACAAGATGTGAATATGAATGTGTTAACATCACGTTTGAATGATTTTATTTTCGAAATGAATCACAGTGATCGAATGTAGAAGATCGCACACTACAAAACTACGTTTCTCCACATGCACTGCCTTTCTGTTCAGATGTAACACATTGTTGTTATGTAAATCGAAATACGTGCCTGTCTATCAAATGATATTAATTACAATAATTATTTCAATGTTCATAATTTGGTAAAATACTTGCAACAATTTAATCTGTACTCTTCGCTTCCTGCCTAACCAAATTCTTTAATATCATGACATATTCATAAAAATCATAACATTCGCTCACAACAATTGAAGCTGTACTCTTTGGTTCCTGCCTAACCACATCTTTTAAAATCAGTAATTGAATTATTGTACACACCATTGCCTCCTCAAAATGTACTACTTTGCCAACCTAAGACTGCTACGGACGCACTGCAACGCTACCTATGCCACTGATCAAGACTTTAGCCCAGAAATGTGCCCATAAGAAATGAATTGCCAGTCTAAAATGTTCAAAAAGTGCTTCTGTATGGAGTATCCTTTGTGAGGTAAAAATATTTGTGCTGTAGTGGTACCTTAAAAATTGGGGTGTCTGGTCTTTTGGACGTGTCCGAAACAACACACATCACAATTCTTAATTGTACTTGACCTTTTGGAGGTTTTCCACCTATTTCAGTGTGGATGCAGGCCAACACGAGGACAGACTGCTGAAGGCAATACAGGACCTGGTGCAATGGTCGAAGTAGGGCGACAGACTAGTGTTTGCGTTAAACAGGGTACTTGCTCGGGCAGTCCTTGCAGGTGTGTTAAGTCTGCATTCCTAGGATGACTTAGCGCAACTACCTAGTAAGTGGGAGGTCCCGGGTTTAAATCCTGAACTGGCATTTTGTGTCCTCGTCGTGTGTTTACAACGTCTACTAGCAGCTGAGACTCAAAAGCCCCATTTAGATTTATATTTTGGTCTGTTATATTAAATAAGAAATGTACAGTTAAGAAAGAAAATATTTTTGGTTTCAGCGGCTGGAAGCACCCGGTCGGGCCGTGTCTCGGGCAGCGCCACTCTGTGCGCCCCCGTCTGGACGGCCGCGTGGCGTGGTGGGGATGGCGGATGCCGGGTACGGGTGGGATTCGCACTTTGACCTCCTTCCAGATGAAGTAATAGTCAACATATTTTCGTACTTCAGCTTCAATGAGCTCCTTGACGTTTTGCAAAACGTTTGTGTGCGATGGAAGCGACTTGTCCACACCCCTGTGTTGTGGCTGGACAAGGAGTATGTCATTAGAGGAAGGTGAGGTGTGGTGGTTGTTGCTATTCTGGTTGACTTTTGATCTGAACAGTGCAAGTTCTGTCATTGAAGGCATGAAGTAAATTATGATTAAGTGTGCTTTTTAATTTTTTTTCCCCCTCCATTTTGGCATAACAGTAATTATGGTCTGTGGTCAAGCCAGTTACAATATATTCTAAGTGCCAAATTTGTTTGTAGCTGTTTGGCTAGTTGTCAATGAAATGTGTTAGTTTTATGTGCATGGGAGCAAGTTGTAAATTATAATCTTAAGTGCCATGTGAATGCAAACAGCATTTTTTGTTCTGAGCTTCATTCTTGTTTTGTTTTGACATTGTGTTTGGCAGATGAGACGTGAAGTAAGTGTGTCAGATATTATTTTAATATAATGTGTTTATTGTGTTATTATGATTGAAATGTTAACATTGAAAGAAGGGAGAATGAAGAATTTCTGCAGAAAGGAAGAAATGAAAGAACAGTGGGCAGGATTATACACCTATAAAGAATGGAAGAAAATGACTCTTTCATCTTTACAGAGTTTAGTGAAAAATTTGTAAATACCCAAAACTGAACATCTCAAAATTTGTTTGGATAAAGGTTGCTGCCCCATCCCTTGTAAAATCAGTGAACTTGAGACATGGACCTCAGGAAACATTTCAGGTGTATCTTTTGACATCAAAACCATTGATCTTCCATGACTGGAGTGTGGACCTCAATTTTCTGAAAGGAAGACGCCTAATTTGAATGTATGATCCCATTTATTACAGAAAGAAGCCACAAAGATTTTTATGAAGAACTGACATCTTATCTGTCTACCTGAAATCATCATATAGGCACTATTGCATAGTTTCAAGCCTCCTTCAGTATGAAAGCTTTTTTGGCACCTAGACTGATATGTTTAACATATGGCATTTACATCACTATTTGTATGTGATGCTGTGGACATTGATTTGTTTTCATTTAGGGTTTTAAAAATATAACATGGAATGATATGTATAAAAATAAAGATTGTTTGACTTACACAAAGCACAGGCTCACCGATAGCCACAAAAAACACAAATGTAATACACACAAACAAACAGTCAAGCTTTCGCAACCATTGGTTGCTTCGTCAGCAAAAGAGGAAGGAAGGAGGGGGGAAAAGGAAAGGATGCGGGTTTTAAAGGAGTGGATGAGGGGTCATACCCATCCTGGGAGGGGAAGGGCTTACCTTGGGAGGGTGGTGGGGGAAGAGGAAGGTAAATAAAAACCACACACACACACACACACACACACACACACACACACAACCTAGGCAGACATATTGTAGAAAGCAAAGAAGTTGGACAGAGATACCACTTGAGGCAGAGGCTCTGTCCAGAGAACCGAGGCAAAGATGTTAAGATGGTGGGTGGGAATTCAAATTTAGCGGAGGTTGAGACCAGGTGGGCAACGGGAAGAGAGACCCCCCAGGGGGCCCACAGTTCTTTTGTGGGTACGTGTGTGGCGCGCACGGGGCCCCGAGCCGGAGCAGCCTTTCTTCTGCCCCAGGCTGCTTCACTTTCCCTCCCGGTTTATGCCTTCGCCCGGAGACGGGCGTATTTCACGAGTTCAGGTGTTTTCTTGTCGTCGTTTCTCTTATTCCTTGGTTCCTTCCTTTCTTACCCTTTGTTTCTGTCTCTCTCTCCTTGTCCTCTCCTCGCCTTCTTCTCCTCATTAGTCTCCGCCTCGGCGTTTGAGACACCTTTCCTTCTTTCTCTTCACTTCCTCTATTCTTCTTCTTTCCTCCCTGTGCGTGTCTGAAGGCCGACCCACGCATTATCATGCGTAGCAGGTGACGGGGTAACGCGTAATTCCCCGCCCCGGGTAGACAAGTAGGGCACGTACGTACCCCCTGGTAAAGGCCAGGCCCAGGGAGGGGTGATTACCCGAGCTGGTACCTTCCGAACATGCCAATTGGTCCCTCCGTCAGTTCTCGGGAGGTGTGACCTGAGGTGTGAACAATCACCTAAGGCGGGTAAGCCCTCGGAGAGGGCCCCCACTAGGAAGGAGCGCGCCATCGGAGACGCCGGTAATCACGGGGGACACTTCCGCAATGACTTCCTTCTCTTCTTCACTGACATTGACCCAGAAACGTAAGATAGACTCGCCTCAGCAAAAGAAGACTCTGCCTAATTTGCCGAAATTTCTTGTTGTGTCGCGCACCGACGGAAAAGACTTCAATTCTGTCAATCCTTTCATTATACAGAAAGGTGTTGATGCAATTGCTGGCCCTGTTAAAACCTGTTCGCGTCAGCGCAATGGCTCATTGTTGCTGGAAGTGGACAGTGCTTTCCAAGCCCAGAAACTTATCCGGACTACGTTATTGCACACGTTTCCAGTCAAAGTAGAAGCGCACCGCACACTCAACTCGTCACGTGGGGTAGTTTTTACGAGATCCCTTGACGGGTTATCTGATGACGACATCCGGTCCTATATGTCCGATCAGGGTGTGACAGCCGTCCACAGGGTGATGAAAAAGGTAGATAACCAGCTGACACCGACTCGTACTGTGTTTTTGACATTCGACAGAGTTGACCTCCCGTCGAAGGTCAAAGCAGGGTACGAAGTTATCTCAGTCCGCCCTTATATTCCAAACCCAACGCGCTGCTACCAATGCCACAGGTACAACCATACCCGTGAACATTGCCCACATGCAGCAAAATGTGTCACTTGTGGTAGGGACGCCCATGAGGGGGATTGCCCACCTCCGTCCCCTCACTGCCTTAACTGCAACGGCGACCATGCGGCTTCCTCTCGCGACTGCCCTGTATATAAGGATGAAAAAATCATTCAGCAAATTCGGGTCACGGAGAAGGTATCAACATCTGCCGCTCGAAAGTTGTTGGCGAGTCGAAAGCCCACTGTCCTCCCAGCGGGTACATACAGTAAGGTACTCACCTCACCTCGACCTACCAAAGATTCCAGTACCCAGACATGTGATTTCACTTTCGCTGACACAGTTGTGCGATCCGCCAGCCCGAAGATTGCCCGTTCCACGTCCCCGCTTCCTCCTGCTGCTTCTAAGGTACAGTCTTCGTCAACATCTAGTAAACCGCGGGCACCTAAACAAGATGCCCGGACCTTGAAAAAGGAACCCGTCCGTGAGGATTTTCTGCGTTCTCAGGCTTCCCAACCGTCAACTGCCTCTTCCCGCCGTCACTCTTCCAGAAGAGCTGACAAGAAAAAGAGTTCCTCTCCTTCCCCGCCGAGGCGTGACCCATCTGTCGCGCCGTCCAACAGTTGCCGGCCTCGGCCGTCTTCTGTTTCACCGGGACGCTCCGTTTGCCGGGCGCCCGGCCCTTTACCGGCGGTGGAAACTGCCCCTCCTGATCAACTCAGGGAGGTGGCAGGCGCGTCGGTCGAACCTATGGACCACGACCCTTTGCCCCTGGACAGCGATAGCAGTGCTCCCTCGAAATCCGGTCCTCAGCGGCCGTCGAGGTGACCCCGCTCGCTACTTGGTTTTTATCCTTATTTCTTCTCTCATTTTTATCATGGCGCTCCTTCAATGGAACATTCGCGGCATTCGTTCTAATCGGGAGGAGTTAAAATTACTCCTTCGATTGCACTGCCCGCTTCTAGTTTGCCTCCAGGAAACTAAGTTGCGTCCACGTGATCGTGCAGACTTTCCACACTACACCTCTGTGCGGTTCGACCTGCCACCCGTGGAAGGTGTCCCAGCCCATGGAGGGGTTCTGATGCTCCTTCGAGACGACGTCTATTTCCATCCCATTTCCTTGCACACTCACCTACAGGCAGTTGCCGTCCGCATCACCTTATCCACATTTACCTTCTCCCTCTGTAATATATATTCGCCATCGTCATCTGCCCTTACTAGGGCAGATGTGCTAAACCTTGTTGACCAGCTCCCTTCACCTTTCGTGTTGGTAGGCGACCTTAATGCCCACCACCCCCTATGGGGCTCTCCGGCACCTTGTCCGAGAGGCTCCCTTTTGGTGGACCTTCTCCACCACCTCGATCTTGTCTGCCTCAACACCGGTGCACCGACCTTCCTTTCTGACACAACACACACTTATTCCCATATAGACCTCGCAATATGCACTCCTCAGCTTGCCGGTCGGTTTGAGTGGTATGCACTTTCTGACACGTACTCGAGTGACCATTTCCCTTGTATCATCCACTTCCTACATCACTCCCCATCTCCACGTCCCACCAGTTGGAACATTTCTAAAGCCGACTGGGGGCTTTATTCTTCCATGGCTGTTTTTCACAATCAGCATTTTCCCACCTGTGACAGTCAGGTCGACTACCTCACAGAGGTTATTCTCACAGCTGCCGAACGTTCCATACCTCGTACATCCTCTTCTCCACGTCGTGTGCAGGTCCCTTGGTGGACTGCAGCCTGCCGCGACGCGCTTCGAGCCCGACGCCGTGCCTTACGCACCTTCCGCCGCCACCCAACTTTGGAGAATTGCATCAATTACAAACGTATGAGAGCGCAGTGCCGTCGTATCATAAACGACAGCAAGAAAGCTTGCTGGACAGCTTTTACTAGTTCTTTTAACCGTTTTACTCCCTCCACGGTTGTCTGGGGTGGTCTACGCCGTTTGTCCGGCATCAAGGTCCACTCCCCGATTCCTGGCCTGACCGTGGAGAACGCGGTCCTCGTGGACCCAGCTGATGTTTCAAACGCATTGGGTCGTTTCTTTGCGGAGGTTTCGAGCTCTGCCCATTACCACCCTGCCTTTCTCCCTCGCAAACAGGTAGAGGAGGCACGGCCGCCTTCTTTCCGCTCTTTTAATCGTGAAAACTATAACGTCGCCTTCACCATGCAGGAGCTAGATCGTGCTCTCGCCCTGTCCCGGTCCTCTGCTCCCGGGCCCGATTCCATTCATATTGAGATGCTGAAGAACCTCTCTCCTGCGGGCAAGTGCTTTCTTCTTAGTACCTACAATCGCATATGGACTGAAGGTCATGTTCCCACAAGTTGGCGTGAAGCCATTGTTGTCCCCATCCCCAAACCAGGGAAGGACAAACACCTTCCTTCCAGTTATCGTCCCATTTCTCTGACGAGCTGCGTCTGTAAGGTGATGGAACGCATGGTTAACGCTCGGTTGGTCTGGCTCCTCGAATCTCGCCGCCTCCTGACTAATATCCAATGCGGTTTTCGTCGACACCGCTCTGCTGCTGACCACCTCGTTACATTGTCGACCTTCATTATGAACAACTTTCTAAAGAAGCGTCAAACAGTAGCCGTGTTCTTCGACTTGGAGAAGGCATACGATACCTGTTGGAGAGCGGGTATTCTCCGCACATTACACACATGGGGCCTTCGGGGCCGCCTTCCTCTTTTCATTCAAGCGTTTTTGGCGGATCGCAAGTTTCGGGTACGGGTGGGCTCTGTTTTGTCAGATACCTTTTGCCAGGAGAATGGGGTACCACAGGGCTCCGTCTTGAGTGTGGCGCTCTTTGCCGTTGCAATCAATCCGATCGTGGACTGCCTTTCAGCCGACGTCTCCGGATCTCTTTTTGTTGACGATTTCGCAATTTATTGTAGCGCCCAGCGGACGTGTCTCTTGGAGCGTTCTCTCCAACGCTGTCTTGACCGTCTATATTCCTGGAGCATCGCAAACGGCTTCCGATTCTCCACTGAGAAAACTGTGTGTATCAATTTTTGGAGATACAAGGAATTTCTTCCACCTTCTCTACGTCTCGGCCCTGTTGCTCTCCCTTTCGTGGAGACTACGAAATTCTTGGGACTCATGTTGGATCGTAAACTTTGCTGGTCCACACACGTGTCCTACCTGGCTGCCCGTTGTGCCCGATCCCTTAACGTTCTTCGTGTCCTCAGTGGCACGTCATGGGGAGCGGATCGTACCGTCCTGCTTCACCTTTACCAGGCCATTGTTCAGTCGAAGCTCGACTACGGAAGCCTTGTGTACTCTTCAGCACGGCCGTCGATTCTCCGCCGTCTCAACTCTATCCACCATCGTGGATTACGTTTGGCGACCGGTGCATTTTATACCAGCCCTGTTGAAAGTCTGTATGCCGAGGCTGCTGTATTACCCTTGACCAATCGACGTGACATACTCTTGTGTCGGTACGCATGCCGCCTACGGTCGATGCCCAACCATCCCTCTTACAGATTATTTTTTGACGACTCACTCGATCGCCAATATCAGTTGTCTGCGATTGCCTTGCTTCCACCGGGAGTTCGGTTTCGCCGCCTGCTACAGCGGCTCGATTTTACCCTTCCTTCCACCCTTCGGTTGAGCGAAAGCCCATTTCCACCGTGGCATCAGGCCCAGGTTCACACACACCTCGAACTTAGTTCGCTCCCCAAGGAGAGCACTCCGGATTTGGTATACCGCTCGAGGCTTGTCGAACTCCGGTCGCGGTTCGATAATGCCGTATTTATTTATACTGATGGTTCCAAGAGCACTGCCGGTGTCGGATCTGCCTTCGTCGTCGGGGACAACCGGTTCCAATACAAGCTCCCTGACCGGTGCTCGACCTTCACGGCTGAGCTTTTCGCCCTCCACCAGGCCGTTTTGTATACCTGCCGCCACCGCCACCCTTTCTATGCCATATGTTCTGACTCCCTTAGTGCCCTGCAGAGTCTTAAGGACCCTTTCTCGAACCATCCTCTCGTGTATCGGATCCAACGCTCCCTCCAGTTGCTGGCGGATGACAGCTGTCACGTTTCTTTCCTGTGGGTCCCTGGCCATGTGGGTGTGCCCGGGAATGAGGCCGCCGACACAGCAGCCAAGGCAGCAGCTCTTTTACCTCGCATGGCTACCTTTTGCGTCCCATCGGACGATGTTCAACGGGCTCTTCGATGGAGTATCGTGTCGCAATGGCACAGTGTGTGGCTTTCACTGTACAACAATAAATTGCGAACTGTCAAACCGATCCCGACCGCTTGGAGGACATCCTCACGCCCCTCTCGGCGGGAGGAGGTCATCCTGGCTCGGTTGCGGATCGGTCATTGCCGTTTCAGCCACCGTCACTTGCTATCCGCCGAACCTGCACCGCTGTGCCCCTGCGGTGAACTGCTGACCGTGCGACATGTTTTACTGTCTTGCGTACTTTTTAATCATCTCCGTGTAGCCCTTCACTTTCCGTCTACTCTGGAGGAAATTTTAGCTGATGACACACGAGCAGTTGCTAGAGTTTTGCGTTTTATCAACTTGGCCAACTTATCCAAGGATATTTAACCCTTTTACTTGTCTTTTATCTTTCGTTTTTAGCCTCTTCTGGATGTTCTGACAGTCCCCATTTTTTTTGAGGCCATAGCAAATCTATGTTTTTGACTGGGCGCTAATGACCATAGAAGTTGTGCGCCCTAAAACCACAAAAAAAAAAAAAAAAAAAAAAAAAAAAAAAAAAAAAAAAAAAAAAAAAAAAAAAAAAGGGAAGAGAGAATATGCTGAATGGCAAATTCCCATCTCCGGAGTTCTGAAAGATTGGTGTCGGTGGGAAGTACTCAGATAACCTGGACGGTGTAACACTGTTCAAAGATGTGTTGGCCGTGCACCGAGGCATGTTTAACCACAGGGTGATCCTCATTCTCAACAAACACTGTCTGCCTGTGATCGTTTGTGCGAATGGACAGTTTGTTGCTGGTCATTCCCACTTACAACGCTTCACAGAGCAGGCATGTCAGTTGGTAAATCACGTGGGTGCTATCGCAAGTGGCTCTGTCCTTGATTGTGTACACCTTCCAGGTTACAGGTCTGGAGTAAGTGGTGGTGGAAGGGTGCATAGGGTAGGTTTTACAATGGGGGTGGTTACAAGGGGATTTCATAGGGATGGACTAGGAGGTAAGGTGGGCGGCGGAAAGACACTCTCGGTGGAGTGGAAAGGATGTTATGAAGGATGGATCTCATTTCAGGGCAGGATTTAAGGAAGTCGTATCCTTGCTGGAGAGCCACATTCAGAGTCCACTCCAGTCCCGGAAAGTATCTGGTGACAAGAGGGGCACTTCTGGGGTTCTTCTGTGGAAGGTTCTGAATTTGAGGGGGGGGGGGGGGGGGGATGAGGAAGTGGCTCTGGCAATTTGCTTCTGCACCAGATCAGGAGGATAGCTGCGGGATGTGAAAGCTGTTATTAGGTTATTGGTGTACTGGCCAGGGATTTGGGACTGGAGCAGACTCATTTGCCATGAAGACCTAATAAGCTGTTGGGGAAGGGAACGTTTGATGTGGAATGGATGGCAGCTGTCGTACTGGAGGTACTGTTGTTTATTGGTAGGTGGACGGATGTCTGTGTTTATTTGTTACTATCACTGCCTGTGCTCCTTCGCCTGGTAAGTAAACTTCATCTATTTTTTTTTTTTTTTTTTTTTTTTTACATATCTTTTGTATAATAATATATTTACCACTACGGGCTGCTAAAATTATTGCTCGTACCTTAGGTTAGTGCTGCCATTAATGTTATTTCGGTATTGCCGAGACACTTTGCCAGGTTAGAGTGCGAGACGTGTGTGCGGCAGGCGGTGGCGCCTGGAGGGCCGGGACTGCTGCGGCACGTTCTTCTCGGAGTGCCGGCACTGCCGCTGCCACAAGGCGGACGAGGAGGTGCTGGAGGCGGCGGGGTCGATGCCGCAGCTGCGCCGCCTGACGGTGATGCGCTCCATCAAGGGCCGCATCCTGAGGCGCGTCTGCGAGCACTGCCCGCACCTCACCAGCCTGCAGATCGAGTGCAGCCAGGCCGTCAGCTACGCCGTAAGTCCCAGCTTCACTCTACATCTTTTGTTTTGTAATAGTTTCATATAGGGATGGGTCGAACCCTAATTTTATCGAATCCGAATACCGAATCTTAAATAAAACATGTGCCGAATACCGAACCCGAATCGAATCTTCCGAATCTCAAAAACAAATAATCTGTCAACTTAAGTACATGTATTTAAAAAGAATTACTACTCTATCACAGCCAGTGATGAAGATAAAGCCTTCTGGGGTGAATCCCAAATGACAATATTAACAGTAAAATTTAACAAATTAAAATTTCATTTAGATTTTTTATTTTAAATCTTAATGATTTTTACCCTTTTATCCTTAAAAGAAATTTGTAGGAGACATTTCGATACATATGTTGTTGAGATGGTCTTAAAGATTATAAGAAACTGTCATCACTCTATTACAAAATGTTTTTTGAAATAAAAAATAATGAAAGGAAAGGATTATTAATTTTTTTTCTTTTTTCAAAGGGGAAGACTCAGAAATAAAACCTGAAAAGATGAGTAGATATTTTGGAAGTTAAATAATAGATTCTTAAAAATTAGGATGTGTAAATGTTAAATAATTTTATAGTGACATATCAGGCATTTCATGGGTGACTGACAGAACATTCAGACACATAGAAAACCGCATTTATTCGACATGTGTGTACTTGTTATTGCCACGATGTCATTTCAGAACTGTGAAAAGATTGTGCATTACAGAGGATTAAGCAAGGGTATTTTGCAGATTTATTTATTCTTTCAAACATTTAAGATCACATAACTAGTATGCACAGAATTTTTATTCGTACAAGATTTAAAAATCGCTACTTGAAGTCACTTGCCGTGCTTCATTTCTAACTATTCCCATTCAGCATAAGAATAATATAAAAGTAAACATTAACGTGATACATATATTCTTCCGCGTTTGCCGTTGTCTTTCTGGTTTGTTAGGCGGATGGAATATAAATATGGTAACAGCTAACACGGAAGATTACATGGCGTAATGTACATTCGTAACTGAAGGTTTCCATATAACACTTTGGATTCTGGATTCGGTAGTATTCGGCCATTATGCGCCGAATCTCGAATCCGAAGCCTGTGTGCTAGATTCGGCGAATAATGGATTCGGCCGAACCACTCGGACACAACCCTAGTTTCATAGTTCTAGGAATGTAGCTTGTATAAAGGCCCACTCACACGTGGGAGCGGGAAATGTGTGGGCCTTGTTTCCATTGCACGATATGGGTTCCTTTGGACGGACAGGGATTCCCCGCAGCCTGCTGCGTCCCAGACACGATTTGCAGCGTGCACAATACTTCCGGCATCTACAGTACAGTATGTTGCAAACCGATCATTTGTAAATAATTACAATCCATTTGCCTTGTGAGACTGTACATTAACATGACAAATCAATTTACTTTATTCCAGTAAATGAAATATATGTATTTTGACATACCGTAAAGCAACTATGTCATTCTTCATGGCATATTGGGTGACGATAGTTCATATATTGATTTTTAATGTTATCCTTAATGATACTACAGATTTCATCAAAACAGTCAGGTGACATTCTGAATTAATATTGCCACGAGACACCAAGTTAACACACTGACGGCTTGGCGCAATGGATAGCATCACAGATTGCGGTGCTGGAGGTCATCGGTTCAATTCCGTCCGCCGGCAAAATATATTTCTTTGTAATTATCATTTCCAGACTATTCTGCATGTTTCTTATGTTCACTTGTAATTTCTACATGTTTCTTATGTTAACTATTCTTCTAATTTCTGGTGCTTTATGTCTGTGTATAAATAGCAGAGCACTCTGCCCGAGAGGCAGTCAGTGCTGTGTGTATGTTAAGTTCGCAATAAACCTGCTTTCAGTATAAGTGCTGTGTTCAGTTGACAAACCTGCCTTTGAAGTCAATACTGCTTCAATTTCAGCGCGACAATATCGGTACGGAGTTCAGACATCAAAGTGTGATATTCACCATGAGTTGTAAATTTTGCAATTCATGTCACTATATTTTTTGTTTCCTTAAAATATATACTTATTAAGAAACATGGTGATTAATATTTTCATTTCTAATTTTTCTAATAATTTACCTAGTCAGCTTCAGCTAGAGCTAGTAGTAACAAGAGTCTTCTCCATCTGAAGACATTACATAAAACACAAATTTGTGTTGAATTAGAAAGAAAAAAAAAACTATTATTTGAAATGATATTGCTATGTAGGAGACGTTTTCCGACGGTGTACGCTGAAAGAAGCCCAGAAAACAAGATGCCATTCCTACTGTCGTGTGGAGGGCCCTGTGGTTCTGGGTCCCACAAATGTGGCGGGATTCCCCTTCCCTCTCCCGCCATCCTGCATCAGTGTGAGTGGGCCTTAAATCTGAAACATACACTACAAATCTGCTTTTATATTTCCAGATATTACGTTTCCCCACGATTTACAATAATTTTGATCAGCCACTTCAAATTTCCTATGTTCAGAATATTTGTTTGGTCAAATTTTTGTTTTAATGCATTTACATTCCACCCTTCTCCATTTTGTTCTATACGAATCCATTTTTGTGGAGGAAAAACAATGACATGTGGTAATTGACATAAATTGATGTTGGAATGGCTTTCAGTTTCAAGTATAGTGTTTATAAACCATCACTCAGTTAAGCTTTGTGACACTTAGTGTTTATTCAAATAAATGTAGAGGCTATATCAATAATGAGGGATAGGTAGCAACTCGCCGTAAACAGGCTCGCTGAGCTGCTGACAGATACAAAAATAGATAATCACATTCACACAACTGAAATTTTCGGCCACGGCCTTCTTCAGAAATAGGAACATTCATGCAATCACACAACACAGTCACACAACCTTCATCTCCAGCTGCCACACTTTGAATCACGCTCTGCGGTGTGGAAATAGGAGAGGGGAGGGGGATAGGAAGGTTTGCGTCATGGTGGTGGGGATGGATACAGCACAGCCTTGCAGAGTATCTACGTGTAACTAGATTCCATTTTGTGTGCCAGCCCACCACAGAATTATAATGAAATAACAGGTTTTCGCTTGGTAGGCGACACATCGCCTACCAAGCGAAAACCTGTTATTTCAGAGTATCTACGTATTAGATGGGATGAATGAGATGCAGCTTAGGAATGGAGTGGGGAGGCGGGTGCGTGGAGGAAAATAAAATAACATGAATGTGTGGGGGCGCGCGTGTGAGCGCGCGCACCCACACACACACACACACACACACACACACACACACACACACACACACACACACAGCGCTCAAAATAGGAGAGGTTTAGGATAGAGAGGTGGGAACTGTAGGGTGCAGAAAAAAGGGAAAGTTACGGTAAGTTGAGGCCTGGATAATTTCTGGATCAGAGAATGTGCTGTAGGGATAACTCCCATCTGTGCAGCTCAGAAAAGCTGGTGGTGTATGGGAGGATCCAGATGGCCTGGGTTCTGAAGCAGCCATTGAAATAAAGCGTGTGCTCCACTGTATGCTGTGCCACCTTGTTTTTGGCCACAGTTTGGTAGTGGCCATTCCTTTTTATGGACAGCTGGTTAGTCGTCATGCCAATACAGGAAGCTGCGCAGTGACAGGGTAGGATTAGCGTGTGACAGGACTGGAATAGGAAGTGCTGGGTGGGCAGATTGGACAGGTCTTGCAACGGGGTCTTCCACAGGGATATGATCCCTGTGGGAGTGAGCTGGGTTCAAGGGTGACATAGGGATGGACTAGGATGTTACGGAGATTGGCAGGGCGAAGGAACACCACTTTAGGAGGGGTGGGAAGGATCTTGGGCAGGAAGTCTCATTTCTTGGCACGAGGGCAGAAAATCAAAACCTTGGCGAAGGATGTACTTCAGTTGTTAGTCCAGGATAGTAGTGGATGACAAGGGGAGTGCTCTTTTGTCGATGGTTACTGGTTGTAGAGAGAGGATTTTGGATGAGTGGGGATATGGCACAGGAGATCTGTTTGCAGACTAGGTCTGTGGGGTAGTTTCTGTCTGTGAAGGCCTTTGTGAGACCCTCAGCATATTGAGGAAGCGAGTTCTTGTCACTGTAGGTGTGCCGTCCACGGGTAACCGGACTGTAAGGGAGGCATTTTTTGATGTGGAAGGGATAGCAACTGTTGAAGTGTAAGTACTGTTGGTGGTTGGTAGGTTTAATATGGACGGAAGTGTGGATGGAGCCATCAGTGAGATGGAAGTTGACATCCAGGAATGTGGCATGGTAGGTTGAGGAAGACCAGGAAAAGTGCATGTGGGAGAAGGAGTTGAGGTTTTGAAGTAAGGAGGATAAGCTGTCCTCACCCTGAGTCCAGATCAGGAAAATATCATCAATATAAAAGCACATGCTTGATTTCCATGGCTGCTTCACAACCCGGGCCATCTGGAACCTCCCACCCACCACCAGCTTTTCTGAACTGCACAGATAGGAGTTATCCATACAGTAAATTCTCAGATCCCGAAATTATCCAGACCTCAACTTAAGATAATTTTTCTTTTTCTTTTCTTTTTTCCAGCATGCTACAGTTCCCACCTCTCTATACTAAACCTGCATGTGTGCGAACACGCAGTTAAAGGCTTGCTGACAACGCCAGTTATGAAACGTTCTGGCAGATTAAAATTGTGTGCCGGAATTGGGACTCGAACCTGGGACCTTTGCCTTTCGCGGGCAAGAGCACTACCGACTGTGCTATCCTGACACGACTCACGATGCTGCCTCACAACTTTACTTCCGCCAGTACCTCGCCTCCCAGGTTCGAGTCCTGGTTCCGGCACACAATTTTAATCTGCCAGGAAGTTTCATATCAGCGCACACTCTGCTGCAGAGTGAAAGTTTAAATGCCTATTATGTACATATATTATACATAAACTATGAAAATGCAAGGGTTATCCAGTAAGCAAATATTACATTTTGAAAAATTATTTCCTACATCTTATATTTTCTGATTAATGATGGAAATTCTCCACAGAGATGATAAATTACTTTTCAAAAGAGATAGATTAGCTGGCCAGTACTTACCTTTTTGCTGTACTGCCGATAGTCACACACAGAAAGAAAAAAGGATGAAAATAAAACAAGCTTTCGGAACAGGGTTCCTTCTTCAAGTAAGAGAAAACAGTATCTCTGACTTACACCATCCTCATGACATAGGTCGTGAATTAGCTTCCCCTTCCTTTCCCATTCCTTTTTTCTTCCCTTCTCTGTTTTATTTTCATCCTTTTTTTCTTTCTGTGTGTGACTATCGGCAGTACAGCAAAATGGTAAGTACTGGCCAGCCAATCTATCTCTTTTGAAAATTAATTTTATGTTTTCCCACATTTTACACCATTTTCTTTGAAGTCCCTTGGAAAAATATAAGAATGGTGTTCTCCTGCATTTTTTCCTTTATTAGGCTCTGGATCAGGTCCCCATTGTAGCATGCAGCTGTTGTAATTTTAATTTTTTAAACATTACTGCATGGCACTGACATTTATGACGCTAGCAAATTAATATACTTGAACAACTGTTGGCATAATTTGTGGTTTTAATAAGCCTTTACCTTGGCCTCAGCAGATCTAAACCTCTCCTTATTCAGAAGCACAGGTCACCTAAAAGAATATAACATAATTTACTGACTCTTCACCATAAATTCAATATTAAACTTCATATAAAGACTTAACTTTGTGCTGCACCACCGACAGTGACACAAATGAAGAAAAAGAGAGAGGACGAAAAATAATTTATCATCTCTGAGGAGATTTTCCATCATTAATCATATATAAGATTGTTGTTTAAAAAGAGAGGGAGGGAGAATGTCAAGTGCATTGATAAAATTAGCCAACAGAATGAAACCTGGTACTTACAAAAAAATTCAAATTGAATTGACCATATAATACGTAGGCAGTTGAAAGACCTAGAGAACTGCCCACCATCTTTATTTTAATTTTTACAGGTTATTGATATTTTCATTCAGTTGGGTTCCACGGGGAGGCTAAGCCAGTGAATCCTGTCCATTTCTGAAGTGCTTCTGGGTGACACTAGAGGGAGAGGGAAGGGCCGAGTCAATGTGAGATGGAGAATGACCCTTCAGGGAAAGCACCCGTCTATTACACAGTCTGAGGGCCACTCGGTTCTCTCCCACTTCATCGAAATCCCGCATCTGCACTTTGAGGACTAATATAAGACCTTTCAGGTGTGTGATGCTGCTGTATATGTGTGTTTTGCAGTGTTATAAGTACTTTAAGTGGAATTTGTTTGGCATTGCTAATTGAGTATGTAATGATACATTGACACCAGTAAGGGCTGATTTGTCAATGTCTCATTAAGTTCCAGTTAAAATCTTAACTTGTCATCAATGGAGAATTGCATTTGTCAATGTTACATTATTAGCTAACCTGACATTAAAAGACCTCAAACTGGCCATTAAGTTAACAAATAGAATTCTGCTCGTTATACAGCTAACGACCAGTTAAGTGAGAATTTGTATGAAAATGGCAGGATTCCAAAGCGCTAAAATACCGCAATATATTCATGTGCTAAAGATAGATTTATCGAACAAAATAATAGAAGCACTACATGTATGAAAAACTGGTGTGGAAAGCAACTTCATTGGAAAATTGTGTTGTCATATTTCTTGCCCCATCAATGTCAGTAGCTAGTAGACCTTAAAATTATTGCTGCGATATCAAAATAGAAACTTACGGGTAATGACTAGTTAAGTGAGAATCGGTATTATGAAAATGGCTGGAATAAGAAATTTGGTTGAAAATTTCGACGATGTCAATATTTTGGACGATCTAGAGGTCATTTCCCCTATAAGGCATCCTAGACGTATTTATGTTCGTCCAAATCATAATGGGATGCTGGAATGATGCAGAGTTTGTTACTCGATTTCATCTTCAAAAATCCACTTTGAAAATGCTGCATGAAAAATTCCACGACCAACTGAAGAGTCCAACAGATAGTTACGTATTTTGTAAGTTATCAGTCATAATAGAAAACAGAATACATTATTTATGTCTGCAAGCTTATTAATTCAGTATTTACTTGTGCTTGTTGCGCCTAGTGTAAAGCCTAAAATGTTATTTCTTCCTCCGGTCTACAGGAACAGTGCACTTTCTCCTATGCGCAAGTTATTGCTTGTACTAAGGTACTACACACTTGGCAGTATGTTATTGTACTAGGCCCTAAACACTTTTGCTGTCCTACATGTTTCATGGACAGCATTGAATTCATTTGCCACAATGTCGCTTCCTTTTGCTTCCATGTCATAGCATCATTTTTTATTTTTTTTTATTTATTTATTTATTTTTATTATTATTATTATTATTTTTTTTTTTTACATTCCAATGTGTTCTTATATTTCTCTATAAAGGACACAAGACTGTCGCACTAACTTCTTGTAAAATTTGAGCTTCTTTCGTGTTTGCTCGCCATAGCATCAAATAACAACCATCTGCTAACCTCTTTCCTGATAGTCAAATATGCCGAACAGCCGTTTATTCAGACGGCACTTTCATTTTTTTCTTTTGCCAACATAGTCGAAATATATTGCACCTTCTCGTTTTCTCCAGGTTAGCAAATGAGAGGTGTATCTGGCAATGACAAATGCAATGCACTTAACACACACATTTAACTGGACATTATAGGCATCTTCTCGTTTACTAACGAGAAGATTAACGAGAGGTGGACGAACCGGCCCTAAATTCCATATAATTTCCTTCATATGATATTGATATCTTGCTATTGTTTTACTCGAGATACAGTGCAATGTTTTGCACAGAATTGACGCACAGTTTCAAGTGGTTCCGAGTGTTCGAGATCGTAGGTGTCCCTTGTAAGTAGTCACCTAGCCACAAGCAAGTGTCGCTCTTGTAACCGTGTCTGCAGTGCTAATTTATTGTCGTGTGCTTTGTCTAATTTTAAAAGATGGGCTGTAATAGTCCTTACAACATTAGCGTATGCTTTTAATTGCTGTGTGCCATTGTAACACTGCTCTTTGTTTAGAGTAGTGCCTTTGATGACCTCACCGTTCGGAGCTCTAAAACACTAATTGTCACTGTCCCCAGATTGTGCGTCAAGCTTCCTAACAGATGTGTCGCATTTTCTCCTCCGTGCAGGCTCTGAAGCACATATTTGAGAAGTGTCCAAAGATACAGAAGCTGAAACTGCCGGCCGGCATCTTGTCGAACAGGCGGTGTGCGCAGCTGTTGTCCGGCTTGACGCGTTTGACCTGTCTGATAATCGTTCAGGATTTTCTCAATTCGGCGTACGTACAGCTGCGCACCGTGGCCGACGCCTGTCAGAATCTGAGGGAGTTTCATACAGACTCGAGCGACTACGATTTGCCGGACATGGAGTACTTCCTGAAGGCAAAGCGGAGCACCCTCACTTCTGCCACTCTGTACTGGAATCTGGGGATCATGGAGAAATGGTGAGTGCCCTGCCACATCGGCTTTTATTCTCGTACTGGACTGTTTTTGTCTTGGCTTAATTGTGTTTCTGCTTACCAGGGCTTGTACTTAATTACTTTTCATTACTTTGCAGCTGATATCACCTTGTCATTTGCTAAACTGTAATACCTCTCCTATGGGCTTCGAGAAGCCCGACAGGTACCGACCGACTGCCGTGTCGTCCTCCGTCTGGAGGTGTCAACAGACACGGTACGGAGGGGGATGTTGTCAGCACCCCACATTCCTGGTCGTTGTCAGTTTTCGGGTTTGGTACATGCTACATGGGTGATTGTTTTCTGGGTCTATCCCGGAAATACGGGATTTTTTTTATTACACGTATCTGGATAGTTCCAGGATTGCGTACAGGAAATCAGTAATTTTAAATACACGAAACAAATGTTTTTGATTTTTCCTCTATGTATAGCCACAGTGTGCGATCTATAAGGTATTCATTCGCCTTTCGGCTTAACCTACATGGGCGACAAAAGAGAGCGACAGCTACAAGCGACAAATCACATCCGCACGTACTGCTATGAGTCTGTGCTATGTGGGTGACATTTGTAGAGCTACGTGTCAGACGCGACATGAGCGATGTTCCATAAAAGGAACCACTGGACGGACAGTTTGTACAAAACTTAATGAAAAGTTGGTCGTTTTATCAGTTGACACTACACAAAGCCAAGTCATCAGATTCATTGAGGTCTAGTTCTAATGGAGAAAGTTCTACTCATGAGTTGCAGGATAAACCGTCCAGTTCTAAAATATATTGCTCAGCTGGCAAAACGTGAATTAGTGCTATCTACAATTTCTTCTTCATTCTCTGTACAAGCTACTTTCATTGAACCACAGCTTTATACAAACGTAGAAAATGATGGGAAACGAAAAAATACACAATTTTCAGAAATAAAAGGAAAACAAATGAAAATTGAAAACTTATTTCAGAAAAAGTAATTTTCTTACAGCTTTCACCATGCTTCATTGTCAAAACAACACTGTAAGTATTCCAACTAATCAACCTACTGATTTTTTAAAAAAAATATTTGCTAAATTAAAATCTAAGACCTTTTAGCTTGCTTGTAATTGTACTGTATAGTTGAGTTTGAAAACATGGGCCCAGTTGAAATTTTACTTTTTCTTGTACACATAAATGATAGTCAAATTTTCAGGGATTTTAATAAAGCACCACAATTACCCCTGATGCTATTTTGCACCTACAGTGGCAGTCCGTTTTATAAGACACTCCCACAAACAATCAACAACCTGTAAATTTAGTTTAGAAGAATGATAATCTGGGTAATAGTATGCACACTGTTTTGTGTAATGACCTCGAGTATGTATAAAAGCATTGTATTGGCTGTTCAGTTTTACATTCAAATGTGTGTGAAATCTTATGGGACCAACCTGCTATGGTCATCAGTCCCTAAGCTTACACACTACAGTAATTACTGTATATTTCCGCAGATAAAATGAATCATAAAAAAATGGCCCCAAAATCAGAGGTTGTCTTATACAAAGGTAAAAAAAAAAAAAAATTAGATTGAAATTTAGTCTGAAATTGGTAATTTCGCAGATGTGCTGATTTATGTGGCTTCGACCTCCAAACGATATATATCGAAGCGCTTAAGCATCAAAACAATACATATTGAACAGGTGAACATTATGATTTTTATGAATATGTCATGATTTTAAAGGATGTGGTTAGGCAGGAACCTAAGAGTACAGCTTTCTGGGTAATTTGCAAGAAAGCTTACACTCAAAGTAGCTCGGTCTGAAATGATATATATCACATTTTGTGTCCCAACTTCGTCGCCGCTTTTGTGTCCCAGCCTCGTCGTAGGTGTCGGTGGCCGAGTGGAACGAGACCGACACAGGAACAAAGACAGCACGCTGGTGCAGGTACGGAGGGGAGCAGCCAGAAACTATAAACACTCGAGTAAATTAGAAAGAGATATATATTGCACAGAATGTAACAATACTTAACTTTTACATAGTACTGCAGAATGTTGATACATAGTTGTTAGAGGCCTGCCTAGTGCCTGTACGATAGCAAAGTCTTCATTCGTGCCTATCTGATTACGAAGGTCCTAACTGGTTGCTATCTCCGTCCGAAGTGACCGATGTCTTTCCGTGTTGGCCACGAGCGGGGTTGCAGCAGAGGGCGCTCGTGGCTGTCGTCGTGAGAACGCCGCGCCGTGCGTGCATGGCGGCGCGCGGCGAAAGTAAGTGGCGCGCACTTTGTACTTGTGCGACACCACATCAAATGTACAACTGTAAATCGATTTGGACACTACACGTCCTCGCGCACTAAAAGAAACTTCTTGTTTAACCTACAGATAACTTTTTTAAAAGTGAAAGTTAGGTTGGGTATACCTAACAAGAAATATTTTTTTTTAGTATGTGAGGGCGCGTAGCGTGTGAATCTCCGGTTCAGAAACAAATTCATTTATTCCGTACATATCGTTTCAAAACATATCGATTCGATATATATCGTTTGAAGGTCAAAGCCTCGCTATAGCCGCATTATGCAGCACATCTGCGATATTACCCTAATGAAATTTACATCTTGGAGGAAAGATTTACAAAAACAAAGTTTTGCGCAATTCTATATATATATATATATATATATATATATACACACACACAGTTGTACAGTATGTCTGCCCAAGTGTACTTGCGTCTGTGTAAATGTGTGGGTGTGTGTGTATTTGTTTACCCTCCTTTTTCCCCCCCCAAGATAAGTCTTTCCTGTCCCGGGATTGGAATGACTCCTTACCCAATCCCTTAAAACCCTCGTCATTTCCTTTTCCCTCTCCTTTCCTTCTGCCTGATGAAGCAGCTAGGCTGCTAAAGCTTGCATTGTGTGTGTGTGTGTGTGTGTGTGTGTGTGTGTGTGTGTGTGTGTGTGTTTATTTATTTGTTGCTGTCACTGCCTGTGCTCCTTCGCCTGGTAAATGGACTTCATCTATTTTTACGTATATTTTTCTGTTAGGAATTTTTCCTCTATAAACACATTCGCTCTTAGAGTTTAATTTACTGAGTGGCCAAGGGTGCATACGATAACCCAGAGGTAACGAGATGAGGTCTGGATCCTTTTGAAAATTTTTGTGGGGATCCACAAGTAAAATCTCATATTCCTTATTAATTCTAATTATTCAGCAGTTAATTGAAAAATTCTAGGAAAAATATAAGAGTGGCTCTCATATGAATTGTTATTTTTTACCAGTTTTTGGCCTTCTGCGGTCCGGAATAGGACCGCGGTCCGCCAGTTGCCGACTGGCGATAACCTACGCCATAAAGCAGGAATAGAATCAATTATTTACAATGCAGCTTAGTTTTACAATGTCGCTTGTCAAAATTAATTTCTCAATATATCCAGAGTCACACTGAATCGATTAGAGTACATTTATGTACAGAGCAGTGATAGGGTGAAAATATTTCAGAGCTATATGCAACAATTGCGGCTTCCTTCAAAATCCTATATCTTCTGTTCTCGGGCTATTTTGCGTGTTTTCACCCGCATAATATGTGCATCGGCGCGATTAAATGTCATCTCAGCGAAAGAAATTCCTTTTTTTAATAACTTTACAGTGAAAAAAGAATAAAAAAACCATGCTTCTTCACGATCGGATACAAAGTAGCACTAAACAAACGAAAGTTCAAAAGCAGACCGCAAACACTGCAACAAAGGGTGAAATCCAGGTGTACCAAACACGAAAATTATTTATGGCAGCTTCTAATGACATTTTCTTTAAAATTCCTGAAGCTTTGCGTCCAAATCAAAGTCGCAGGCATTTCTTTAGATCCCGAAAAATAAAAAATAAAAAAATTCTGTGTGCATTCAGGTAAATATGATAACCTGGGGGTCATCTTATAGGCCATATATATGCTTAAACTATAAAATTTTGATGAAAATTTGTACCTCGTCTTATCTGCAGAAATATACGGCAAACTAAGTTATTCTAAGGCGGAAACAGCCTCGCAGTCCATGATAAGGCACCTTAGATCACACGGCTATTCCCACAAGGCTCAATTTTATGGACATACCTGCTACTTATGTCTAAAAAATTGGAGGACTACACATGTCATAAGGCAACAGCCTCATTTAGCATTGTTGCCGAATAACCTATGTACAGCTAACAAGTATTGTTGTAGGTTGTGTTATGAGTAATGCTTTTAACTGGCTGCTTCACAGGTCTTGCTTCACAATAGCGGCCACACCTATTGGTTCAAATGGTCTGAAATTCTAAATTGAGATCAGAGCAGCAGCAATATAGATAAGCAAAAAAATATATTAGAAATATGGTAGAAAAGTTAAATTCTTTAGAGTTTGCTACTGAGTTGTATATCTGCACTTTAAAGTGTAAGCAGTTTTATGACGCATTAAAGAGGAAATATTCTGCATTGTCTAAAAATCCACCGGGATCATTTTTAGACTGAAAAAATGAGGACATATGGTAAACCTTAAATGTAGGCAAATGTTTAATATCTGGTGTATAAGACGACCCAGACTTTGCGTACAATTTTTTATGCTTCTACTATCATTGTATCTGCCAAAATATATAGTAAGCAGGTCATTCTATGTGAAATTTTATGCTTTTCCATTTTCCTATTCACAAAAATGTCTGTAGTATGCATTGTTTTCTAGTTATAGGTGAAAAAGTCAAAAAATTTTGTTGTTTGTCTGTTCTGAATCATAAGTTAAGGCCAGAAACCATTGCAAACTCTTATTACTCTTATTGTGATGATCAGCATAGATTAAAATTATTTCCAGCTTGTGCTTACTTTTTAGCCAGCAGAGGTCTAATTTGTCAGGGCTAAGATGGTTTCCCCATTGTCTAATTCTAATTCCTTCTGGCATGAGAGGCAGAAAGATAGCCGGGCCAAACTACACTACTGGCCATTAAAATTGCTACACCAAGAAGAAATGCAGATGATAAACAGGTATTCAGTGGATAAATATATTATACTAGAACTGACATATGATTAAATTTTCAAGCAGTTTGGGTGCATAGATCCTGAGAAATCAGTACCCAGAACAACCACCTCTGGGCGTAATAACGCCTTGATACGCCTGGGCATTGAGTCAAACAGAGCTTGGATGGCGTGTACAGGTACAGATGCCCATGCAGCTTCAACATTATACCACAGTTCGTCAAGAGTAGTGACTGGCGCATTGTGACGAACCAGTTGCTTGGCCACCATTGAGTGGATGTTTTCTATTGGTGAGAGATCTGGAGAATGTGCTGGCCGGGGCAGAGGTCTAACATTTTCCGTATCCAGAAAGGAACATACAGGACCTGCAACATGCAGTTGTGCATTATTCTGCTGAAATGTAGGGTTTCGCAGGGATTGAATGAAGGGTAGAGCTTTTGTGTCCCAACTTCGTCGCCGCTTTTGTGTCCCAGCCTCGTCGTAGGTGTCGGTGGCCGAGTGGATGAGACTGACACAGGAATAAGATAGCACGCTGGTGCAGGTACGGAGGGGAGCAGCCAGAAACTATAAACACTAGAGTAAATTAGAAAGAGATATATATTGCACAGAATGTAACAATACTTAACTTTTACATAGTACTGCAGAATGTTGATACATAGTTGTTAGAGGCCTGCCTAGTGCCTGTACAATAGCAAAGTCTTCACTGGTGCCTATCTGATTACGAAGGTCCTAACTGGTTGCTATCTCAGTCCCAAGTCGCGATGTCCTTCAGTGGCGGCCACGAGCGGAGTTGTCGCAGAGGGCGCTCGTGGCTGTCGTCATGAGAACGCCGCGCCGTGTGTGCATGGCGGCGCGCGGCGAAAGTAGGTGGCGCGCACTTTGTACTTGTGCGACACCACACCCCTTCCCCCCAAACTGCCGCGCCGTCGTGGCGTAGGGCTGAGGGCCACGGCGACGGCACTGGGAGGAGGGCCTGGGCGGGGGCATTACTGGTGGGACGGGCGTCGTAGCTGAGGCTGGGATCGAGACGCCGTCTGCGCCCCGGCATCCGCCTTGCGATCCTCCAGGAAACCCACCGAAACCTGGGGAAGGGCGCATCCTGCCGCCCAGATTGAGCAGGTCATTTTCTTCTGAGGTGCGTGGCCCAGGCGGCGGCGGCACGCACGGTCCCGGAGTCCCTCTCGGTGACGCTGTCATCTGCGGCGGCGACAGCGGCGGCATTGCGACGAACTCCATCGGGACGATCTCGTAGTCCGAGGACGAACGATGTGGTTGTGCTCCCTGGCGGTGAACTGGGTCTGGAATCAAGAAACCGGAGACAGGATCGCGCGGCCTATGCAGACGCAATTGGTTTGCGTGGCGCCGCAGCTCCGACCCTGTGGAAGAACGTACAACATACATATTGCGACCGAGCACGCGCTGAATGAAGCCCGGCATCCATAGTTTCTTCTTGTTTCCAGCAAACACCCTGCACAGCACCGGCGTAGAAACCTGAAAACGCGTAGCGCCATACGAACCGACTCGGTGCGTGGGAGGCTGCAGCAGGTGAAGGAGAGTGCGGTGACGGCGGCCGTGTAGTAGCTCGGCAGGAGACGGGCCGTCACGTGGCATGCACCGATACGTAGACAGGAAAATTTGAAGAGCTTGCTGCCTGGAGTGCTGACCTTTCATCTTTTCCATGTGTGACTTGAATGTTCGAACGAAACGTTCTGCTTCACCATTGGACTGAGGGTGAAAAGGTGCGGTGGTTATATGCTGAATGCCATTCACACGACAAAACTGTTGAAATTCCGCACTAACAAACTGAGGTCCATTGTCACTGACGATAGTTTCAGGCAAACCTTCGATGCAAAACACTAATGTTAAGGCACTGATTGTACTAGAAGCTGTCGTTGAGTTCATGGCAATCACAAAAGGAAACTTGCTGAAAGCGTCTACAACAATTAACCAGCGCGTATTCCAGAAAGGTCCGGCAAAGTCAATGTGTAAGTGTTGCCATGGTCCCTTGGGGTGTGGCCAGTCTGAGAAACGTTGCGGAGGAGCCGCCTGATGCTCCGCACAAACAGTACACTGTGACGTCATGTTCTCTATCTGAGCGTCCATACCAACCCAGGTACAATGACGTCTGGCCAGTTGCTTTGTCCTAACAATACCCCAATGTCCTTGATGCAGGAGGCGTAACACTTCTCGTTGCAGGGAACGAGGAACAATCACTCTTGCTTGGTCGGTGTCGGTATGCAACAACAGTACACCCTGACTTAAAGATAATGCATGACGTTGTGCAAAATAACGTCGAACCAGAGGCCGATCAATGTCTTTGGCTCTGGCAGGCCACCCTGAGCGAACAAAACGTGCTACCACACTTAGGTCTGCATCCGCAGCTGTTTCCTGTGCAACCCGACGAGAGTTCAAAGGAAAGTCTGCGACCGCGGAAGCATCTCTGGAGTCTATCTGACAACATGCCATTTCTGAAGAATCAAATGATACATCCTGGCCAACCGGAAGTCGGGAAAGTGTGTCCGCGTTAGCATGTTTAGTGGTAAGTCGGTACAAAATCTCATACTGATAATTAGGCAATATCAAGGACCATCTCTGAAGCTTTTGTGCCGTACGTGGCGGAATCGGCTTTGTGGGTGAGAACAATGACGTGAGAGGCTTGTGGTCTGTCAACAAATAGAATTTTCTGCCATAGCGATAATGATGAAACTTTGTGACGCCGTAAATGATTGCTAAGGCCTCCTTTTCTATCTGACTGTAATTCTGTTGCGTTGGCGTCAGTAGCTTGTATGCAAAGGCAATAGGACGATCGTAAGAACCAATACGATGCGACAGAACGGCACCCAGACCATACGACGAGGCGTCAACTGCTAACACTACAGGCTTCTGTGGGTCAAAGGGAATCAAACATGCATCACTGAGGAGTGCAGACTTTAGTTTGTCAAAGGCAACCTGACAATCTTTAGACCATACAAAAGGAACATTCTTCCTACGTAAGTGATGCAGTGGAGCTGCAGTCTGAGAGGCATTGGGAATAAACCTGAAATAATAGTTAAGCTTTCCCATTACTGCTTGCAATTCATGCACATTCTTAGGAGGAGGCAAGTCTTTGATTGCTCGAAGATGTGACTGTAAAGGATGGATTCCTTGGGCATTAATCACATGGCCTAGGTACTCTATTTCAGTTTGAAAAAAACGAACACTTTGCTTTATTACAACGTAGACCTGCTGCAGTCAAAACTTTGAAAAGGCACTCCAGGTTTGCTAAATGTTCTTCAACTGTACGTCCGGATACCACAATATCATCTAAATAGTTCGAACAACACGGTACAGAAACTGTCAGCTGTTCCAAAAAATGCTGAAAAATAGCGGGAGCGGAAGAACTGCCAAAGGGTAGGCGTTGAAATTGAAAAAGGCCCATGTGAGTATTAATGACGAAAAACTTTTTTGACTCGTCATCAAGTGGAATCTGTAAGTATGCCTCTGCTAAATCAATCTTGGAAAAGAAGCGAGACTGTCCTAATTTGTCCATCAGTTCCTCAGGTCTGGGCAGGGGATAAGTGTCGACAATTGTTTGACTGTTCACTGTAGATTTGAAGTCCGCACAGAGACGAAGTTTTCCTGACGGCTTGGGTATAATTACTATAGGCGAGGCCCACTGACTCGCAGAAACAGGAGAAATCACCCCACTATCTTGCCAACGTTTAAGTTCTTCGGCAACTGTATCCCGCAAGGCGATAGGCACTGGTCTAGCTTTACAAAATTTTGGAACTGCAGATTCTTTTAAAGTTACATGTGCCACGAAGTCTTTTGCACAACCTAGTTCCGGCGAAAACAAGTTACTATATTTGTCACACAATGCGTTGATTTTATCCTGAGGCACTATTGACGAAATTTGAAGCACATCCCTTTGAATTGATAAACCAAACAAGTCAAAAGCATCTAGTCCAAAAATGTTCTGCGTAGATTTGGCCTGAAGAACTACAAAAGCAACTGTTTTTGTTACGCCTTGAAAAGAGGCAGGCAGGCTACACGTTCCTAGCACGGGAATATTTTGACCTGTGTACGCTGTTAACACTTGCTGTGATGGCGACAATTTTGGCGAACCCAGAAGTTCATAAGTGTCTTTATTTATTAATGTGACAGCGGAACCAGTATCAAGCTGAAATTGCATCGACTTATTTTCTATGAAGAGAGTCACAAACAGTTTTTGCTTGCGGCACTCGACAGGGGCGCGAATGTGGGCAACGTCTGCTACGGTTTGTTTACTGCCCTTGCGCGGGCCGCGTAGTGAAGTGAGCGGCGCAGACTCGGCACGCAGCGGATTAACAACACTCTCACTAGATGACACTACCGCCGGATCGGCGTCCGCGCAAGCCTGCGAAGCTACTCCAGATTTACTAACTACGGCACTACACTTTTGAGTAGCTACTTGATGTCTACTGTCACTAGCTACACAGTACTGGGCACTATTACAAGGAGCAGTTGCAGAAGGCACTAATTTCACTACAGGAATGCACTGTTCATAGTCATTTTGCTTGTCCCGAACCCTTTTCCGTTGCACTGTTTTACGCGCTCGTTGGCGCTTGCTACGTGGTGCACTATATAGTTTTGCCATAGGCGCAGAACTACTTTCTTGAAATTGAGATCCAAGGAAAGCACTGTTCAATTCCACAGCCCGTATAACATTTACAGAATGAACTGTTCTCGCACTTTGCGAAGCACCGTTTCTAACGTTACTGTTCTTTGAGTTTTTAATTTGCATACACACAGACTGCACATGTCCCGATTTGCCACATTGATAACAGGTTGCGTTGCGACTAGGGCAATGAGCACGCTTGTGGCGAGACACACACTGGGGGCAAGACTTACGAACATTTTTTTGAAATGAGCGTTGGCGCCCGTTATGCAAATTACTGTGTCTAACACTACGGGGCGACCTTTGCGTCGCACTTTTACTCTGGCTACTGTTCACTGTCTGTTCAGCACGGCCGGTAGAAAAATAAGAATCACTAGTGCCATACTGAGAACTACGGCTAGGAAAGCGTCCGTTGCGGCGCACTGAATTTACACTGTGGCTTCGCATCTACATCTGCTAAGTCAAAAGTATCATGCGCTTCTATAAGCTGCAGTACACTGTCTAATGAGGGGTCAGACTGTTTCAGAATTGCTGCTCTAATTCTGGGGTCCTGAATATTCTGCGTAATCGCATCCCTCAACATCACGTCACTATACGAAAGTCCACAAGAGCAAGTAAATTTACATTGGCGGGTTAAGCCCTTCAATTCCGTAATCCACTCTTGGTGTGACCGCTGCGGTAATTTTTTAAGTCTGAAAAATCGGTACCCGCGCAGCGGCTACGAGAACTTTCCTCTCGTAATGAGCATTCAGTGCATCTACAATTTGTTCAAAGTCTACATCACGAGGAGAGGCGTGAGGGAAAAGTTTTGCAATAATACGAAGGTCCGGGGGCCCACAATCGATAAGAAAAGGTTCTTCACTCTCTGACCTGTAATTTGATGAGCCGCGACGAGTTCTTGAAACTGTGCGAAGTAGTCGCTCCATTCTTCCTCATGTTCGTTGTACTGGCGGATCGTCGGAAGCGGTGCGGCGGCAGGTGTGGGCTGCTGATGCAACGGCTGTTGTTGAGTTGTCAACTGCGCCACCGCCTGGAGAAGTTGTGTTATTTGCGCCGTCTGTAACTGAATAATTTCCATTAAGTTTCGGTTCGGGGTAGTGGCCATGCTGACCGATTACGCGCCGCGTATACAAGTAACTTATAACAAAACACAAATGCAATATGAAAGAGGACTCGCTCTGCAACAAAAAAGTCCACAAACACGTAACTGAAAATGTTCCCCCAAAAATCTTATAATAAGGGTGGGTGGGCGGGAGCAATTTCTGCGTGCTCCGACTGCTGCTGTCTGGCTGCTGCTAGCGGGCTGGTCCAAGGTTCGTCTATCACTCCTCATCGCCACTTTTGTGTCCCAGCCTAGTCGTAGGTGTCGGTGGCCGAGTGGATGAGACCGACACAGGAATAAGATAGCACGCTGGTGCAGGTACGGAGGGGAGCAGCCAGAAACTATAAACACTAGAGTAAATTAGAAAGAGATATATATTGCACAGAATGTAACAATATTTAACTTTTACATAGTACTGCAGAATGTTGATACATAGTTGTTAGAGGCCTGCCTAGTGCCTGTACAATAGCAAAGTCTTCACTGGTGCCTATCTGATTATGAAGGTCCTAACTGGTTGCTATCTCAGTCCCAAGTCGCGATGTCCTTCAGTGGTGGCCACGAGTGGAGTTGTCGCAGAGGGCGCTCGTGGCTGTCGTCGTGAGAACGCCGCGCCGTGCGTGCCTGGCGGCACGCGGCAAAAGTAGGTGGCGCGCACTTTGTACTTGTGCGACACCACAAGAGCCACGGGTCGTAACACATCTGAAATGTAACGGCCACTGTTCTAAGTGTGTCGATGCAAACAAGAGGTGACAGATATGTGTAACCAGTGGCACTCCATACCATCACGCCGGGTGATACGCCAGTATGGCGATGACGAATACATGCTTCCAATGTGCGTTGATCACAATGTCGCCAAACACGGATGTGACCATCATGATGCTGTAAACAGAACCTGGATTCATCCGAAAATATGACGTTTTGCCATTTGTGTACTCAGGTTCATCGTTGTGTACACCATCGCAGGCTCTCCTGTCTGTGATGCAGCATCAACGGTAACCACAGCCATAGTCTCCAAGCTGATAGTCCATGCTGCTGCAAACATCGTTGAACTGTTCATGCAGATGGTTGTTGTCTTCCAAATGTCCCCATCTGTTTACTCAGGGATCGAGACATGGCTGCACAATCCATTACAGCCATGCGGATAAGGTGCCCGTCATCTCGACTGCTAGTGATAAAAGGCCGTTGGGATCCAGCACGGCATTCCGTATTGCCCTCCTGAAACCTCCGATTCCAAAATCTGCTAACAGTCATTGGATTGTGACCAACGCGAGCAGCAATGTCATGATAGGCTACAATCCGACCTTTATCAAAGTCGGAAATGTGTGGTACGAATTTGTCCTCCTTACACGTGGCATCACAACAACGTTTCACCAGGCAACGCCGGTCAACTGCTGTTTTTGTATGAGAAATCGGTTGGAAACTTTCCTCATGTCTGCAAGTTGTAGGTGTTGCCACCAGTTCCATCCTTGTATAAATGCTCTGAAAAGCTAATCATTTTCATATCGGGGCATCTCCTTTCTTTCAGTTAAATTTCAGGTCTGTAGCACGTCATGTTCATGGCGTAGCAATTTTAATGGCATTGCATATGCCAAACTTAAGGAGTGTGGAGTTTCAGCTTGGTTTGCATTAGCATACAGAAGCAATGTAATAGTTAGGATACAGTATATCCATTTCAGTATCATTCCTTTTGAAATTTCATTATTCCAAGACGAGTTTTGAAATCCAACTGGACCCAAAAGTAATTTATTTATTTAGACTTTATAATAGGACTTGATTAACAATGTATACTATTGCAGTACTATTTCAAATCAGTGAAATATTCGAAGTATCAAGCTTAGATAGATTTAAACTAACAAAAATTTATAATGTGATCTCTGGATGGGAAGTAGTCTGCTCACAGCTTATTTTAACCTGGGGGTTGATTTTCATTTGAATGAAGAGGAGGGAAAAAAAAAGTAATAAGTTTGCTCAACTTTAATTCTTCCTAGATAGTATTTCACATACAACTCGTAACTTTTCAAACACCCCTGGAGCGGTCCCCCCCCCCCCCCCCCAGTCTGCCACTGGAACTGGGTTTTGGTATCTTGTTCTTGCATTGACAAAGGTATCCTGTACTTCATATTACGATGAGGAGGCTTGTATTGCCACAACCCATACAGATAACATTTTAAAACTTAGTTCAAAACACATCGTGCAGTTTTAGCTTTTTCTAAGTATCAAATTTTTCCAAAAGATTCTGTTTTATAATACTCTTAATTTAAAACAAACATCAAATTGTGGTCATAATAAAAATATTGAAAATGGATGTATTTAATCATAATTACTTTGACCGTCACTTGATGTCTGTCACGGGCATATCCAGGATTTTAGTCTCGGAGGGGACTGAAGTTATAAAAAAATATTGTATCGCAGAGTCACATAAAAATATATATAATTGAAGGAGACTTTCCTGGTGGGAAAAATATGTATAAAAAATAAAGATTGTTTGACTTAACCAAAGTACAGGCTTGCCGATAGAAACAGAAAACACAAATAAAAACATACAACCATTGAAGCTTTCGCCACCGCTGGCAGCTTCTTCAGGAAAAAGAGGAAGGAATGAGAGGACAAAGGGAAGGACATGGGTTTTAAGGAAGTGGAGAAGAGTCATTTCATTCACAGGAGTGGAAGGACTTATCTTAGGGGAAAAAAGGGGTGGGGGGAAAGGGAGCAAACAAACATGCGCGCGCACACACACACACACACACACACACACACACACACACACACACACACACACACATCCACACGCAAACACATCTAGGCAGACATTTGTGAGGTACGGTATTTTATTAACCCATTTGGTTTGTTGTTTTTATTGTGGGGAGTGAAAAGCTATGTAGCTGTGTCACATATCCCTCTCCCTCTCTCCCTCTCTCTCTCTCTCTCTCTCTCTCTCTCTCTCTCTCTCTCTCTCTCTCTCTCTCTCTCTCCCTCCCATTTTTACTAAATGGATACTTTTGAAAGAAATGGAATGTACAAAAGCCTACAACTACGCAGATTGTAGCTAATTAAGGTTTAATACAAGGTTTGTTCAGTAAAAAATGGTCATAACTTTTTACAACATACCTTTACTCATCTACATAATTTTGATGGTCATCATCAAAATATTCTCCCATGACTGCGATGTACTAGTCCCAGTCTTCAAATACATGCTGGAAACCAGTTTTTGAGAGTCCTTCAAAATCACATCCACAGCCTTCACCACTGCTAATGATGATGGATAATGCCTCATATGGAGGTGTTTCTTCCAGTTAGGGAATAGAAAAAAGTCACATTGGTCTAAATCCAGGCTATAGGGATTGTGAACGATCCCTTTTACGTTTACTGGGTCCATCTTCATTTGAAACTGATTGTCTCCCCTGTTTAAACATTTTAAACCACCTACCAGCTGTGTTGTAGGGAAGAACAGTGTCTCCATATGCCTCCTGTAACATTGTATAGGCTCAGCTGAAAATTTCTCGAGACAAAAGCAGAATTTCCTCGCATGTTACCTCCATTCTGTGGTAGGCGATACTGACTGTGTCTGAACTTGCCTACCTTCCACAGGTGTGAACCGAGAGTCCCAGCAGTGAAATTACTAAGATGTGATTCTTTCACTTTAAGCTAACAAATAATCATAATATTAAATTTTAGTTTGGGGAAATTTTGACTGTAAAAATTAAGATTATTCTTTATTGAACAGTCCTTGTATAATCACGGAATGTAGGCTTTCACGGCTGGCGTCTTCTTTAATTAAAGTTTTCGGGCTAAGATGTCATGGTCCATCAATGAGTCCTTGTATAGTACCTGCAAAGGTCTAAATAAATTAACACAGCAGCTGATTCCAATTAGATTTGAGCACTACCCCTTTACATTCATAAACTGCCAGTGTATGCACTCAGCCATTGAAATTGTTATTGTAACAATTCTACAGACAACAAGTTCTTATATTTCAACCGTTTGTACAAGCTCTAAAAATTATCATTGAAAGAAATGATATGAATGAATTGCAGTATTTAAAGTACCCTAAGTACAAGGGTATTTCGGAAAGTAAAGTTTGGTAGTAAGTTGGCAACTCTCGTGTTAACCTTGAACGGTTAGCTTTCTCCTCGCAGTCGTTTGGCAGTTGAACGTTGCTTCCGGTTGAAGTTGGTCATGTATAAAATGGCTGCGCTGATTCAGAATCCCGCCAAATGTGAAATGTGGTCCATCATACATTTTCTTCGTGCAAAATGTCATGAACTAGTGGATATTCACAAAGAAATGGTTCCTGTTTATGGGAACATTATGAATCGACAGAATGTAACAAAATGGTATCGTCATTTATCTGAAGGTAGGACCGATGTTCATGACGAACAAAGAGCAGGTCGGCCATCTGTGATCTCTGATGCCTTTCTTCACAGAATGGAGGAAGCGATTTGTGCGAATAGACATCTCAAATTGAAAGAATTGCATCAGATCATACCGGACGTGTCAATGACAACTCTTTATGGCTGTCAAGTTAGGGTACAGGAAATTGTGTGCGCGCGCTGGGTTCCAATAATGTTAACGGAAGAACACAAAAAGAAAAGGATAGGCTTTGCACTCGACTTCCTCACACGCTATGCTGAAGCAGGTGATGAGTTCGTTGATCACATTGTGACAGGTGACGAGATGTGGGTTTATCACCATACACCTGAATCCAAGCAACAATCAAAGCAATGGCGCTATTCGAATTCACCAAAAGCCAAGAAATTCAAAACATCGATTTCAACGAAGAAAATTGTGGCTTCTGTTTTTTGGCACAGACAAGGCATTCTTCTGTTGGAATTTATGCCTCCTGGAACGACAATTAATGCTGCTGCATATTGCCAGAATTTGAAACGTCTTCGAAGGGCAATTCAAAACAGACGCAGGGGGATGCTGACAAATGGAGTCCGCTGGCTTCATGACAACGCTTGGCCTCACACAGCACTCGTAACCAAAGCACTGCTCACACAATTCAAATGAGACGTATTGGACCATCCACCATACAGCTTGGACCTTGCGCCCACTGACATCCATATCTTCAGTTACCTGAAGTCACATTTTGGTGGAAAATCATTCAATGACAATGAAGAGATCAAAGATGAAGTTAAATGTAGTTCCCTCTCTCCCCCCTTCCCTCCCTCTCTCCCCCCTTCCCTCCTTCCCTCCCTCTCTCCCCCCTTCCCTCCTTCCCTCCCTCTCTCCCCCCTTCCCTCCTTCCCTCCCTCTCTCCCCCCCTTCCCTCCTTCCCTCCCTTGCCCCCCTTCCCCCCTTCCCTCCCTCTCTCCCCCTTCCCTCCCGCACTCCCCCCTTCCCTATCTCTCCCCCCTTCCCTATCTCTCCCCCCTTCCCTATCTCTCCCCCCTTCCCTATCTCTCCCCCCTTCCCTATCTCTCCCCCCTTCCCTATCTCTCCCCCCTTCCCTATCTCTCCCCCCTTCCCTATCTCTCCCCCCTTCCCTATCTCTCCCCCCTTCCCTATCTCTCCCCCCTTCCCCCTCTCTCCCCCCTTCCCCCTCTCTCCCCCCTTCCCCCTCTCTCCCCCCTTCCCCCTCTCTCCCCCCTTCCCCCTCTCTCCCCCTTCCCCCTCTCTCCCCCCTTCCCCCTCTCTCCCCCCTTCCCCCTCTCTCCCCCCCTTCCCCCTCTCTCCCCCCTTCCCCCTCTCTCCCCCCTTCCCCCTCTCTCCCCCCTTCCCCCTCTCTCCCCCCTTCCCCCTCTCTCCCCCCTTCCCCCTCTCTCCCCCCTTCCCCCTCTCTCCCCCCTTCCCTCTCTCTCCCCCCTTCCCTCTCTCCCCCCCTTCCCTCTCTCCCCCCTTCCCTCTCTCCCCCCTTCCCTCTCTCCCCCCCTTCCCTCTCTCCCCCCCTTCCCTCTCTCCCCCCCTTCCCTCTCTCCCCCCCTTCCCTCTCTCCCCCCCTTCCCTCTCTCCCCCCCTTCCCTCTCTCCCCCCCTTCCCTCTCTCCCCCCCTTCCCTCTCTCCCCCCCTTCCCTCTCTCCCCCCCTTCCCTCTCCCCCCCTTCCCTCTCCCCCCCTTCCCTCTCCCCCCCTTCCCTCTCCCCCCCCCCCCCTTCCCTCTCTCTCCCCCCCTTCCCTCTCTCTCCCCCCCTTCCCTCTCTCTCCCCCCCTTCCCTCTCTCCCTCCCCCTTCCCTCCCTAATCTCCCCCCTCCCCTCCCCCTTCCCTCCCTAATCTCCCCCCTCCCCTCCCCCTTCCCTCCCTAATCTCCCCCCTCCCCTCCCCCTTCCCTCCCTAATCTCCCCCCTTTCCCTCCCCCCTCCCCCCTTTCCCTCCCCCCTCCCCCCTTTCCCTCCCCCCTCCCCCCTTTCCCTCCCCCTCCCCCCTTTCCCTCCCCCCTCCCCCCTTTCCCTCCCCCCTCCCCCCTTTCCCTCCCCCCTCCCCCTTCCCCTCCCCACCTCACCCCTCCCCACCTCCCCCTTCCCTCCCTCCCTCCCCCCTTCCCTCCCCCACACTTAAACACACATGGTATCGACATGATGGTGCTCCGGCACATCCTGCAATTAACACTAGGTTGACCCAGGCCAGAATGATCAACAGGCATTTTCTAGAACATGAAGGATGCATAATTTGGCCGCACTGTTATCCGGATCTAACAACTTCAGACTTCTTTCTGTGGAGTATGTTAAAGAAGAATGTGTACCGTGGTGTGCCTACAACCCAGAGAGTACGAATCTTCATACTGAGGCAGCTGTGGTAACATTTCACCAGACACACTGCATCTTGTAAGACATTTGTTATGCTGGGGGATTGCAAATGTGTGCAGCAAGTGATGGGCTTCACTTTGAATATTTATTGGCCTGAAATGTCAGGATACACTCTTTTACATTTTTAATGCAAAACAGAAAAAACAATTTTTTAAAATTTAATTAAATTCTCATATTAATATATATTTTCTTCAAAGAGAAAGACCATTAAAAATGTTATGTGGTTGTAATGTGCTGTTCAACTCTCTTCTGTACCTATGCAGACATCCCAAGTATTAAGATTTGTCTGTAATTTATCACTATTTCTAGGCAAAATTTATGGTGTTATGACAGCTTGTGTTCAAATTACAGAGTTTGCTATTTGATTTATTTTGGTAGTTTGGCAACACACTTTTTCAATGGTTCATTTTATGAACCACTATAGGTTCAGCAATAATGTCATACTGTACCCTTTTGTCACCAGTTTTGTACAAACAGTATAATATACACAAACACTGAAGAGTATCCTCAATAACTTCAGTACTGCAGGTGCATGAACGTCTAGTTAAGTTGCGATTTGGAGTATTGATGCTTATGCTGTTATGTCATTAGCAAGTGCAAATCAGTTATTAAGTTTCCTTTAAATTAACTCTTGCACTGTTTTTAGCCTGTTTCACACATAGGTAAATGAATGTAAAGATCAATGTAATTCTCTCTTCTAAAGTAACACATACACTGGGAGAGGTATATTTATTTTTTAATAGATGCCTTCTTGTGTCTTAAAATTATTTTCATATAATTGTCAAATGGAGATTTCATTATCAATTTTTGAATTAAATTCCTCGTTTGGGCCCTTGTACATCCCACCTTCTCCTCACCAATACTAGCTCCATTACGGATAGCTTCTTTTCAAACTTGGCATCTCTGCCTATGTTCTGTCACTGTTAGTTTTGTATCTCTAATTTGGTTCTCTCCAATACACACAATCGAACTGCTGAGCAACTACCCGAGCGTCAACTTAAAGTTGCAATGAACTCAGGATGTAATTAACATTTCACATTGTAAGAAATGGCATTAAGGTGTTTTTTGCTAAAAGTAACAGGTTTCCATTTAAAGAAACATAGGTTTGAGGTGAGAATCATAAATCCGTGTATTTTTTAATGGTTTGTTTAACCAGTTTGATAAGGCCCTCTCCTCACTTTAGGTCTGTGGAATTAGTTATTCAGCATTTATTTAGCGTATGGCAAGTACAAATCACGTTTATGAAAAATATACAGTTACAATAACTTTTTGCATATAACTTTAGCCATTAAATACAAGGCATAAATAATTAAATAAGATTGTCATGAACAACATACAGTAAACTCTAGATTATCCGTGAGTAGCCTAACTGCTTTGAGGATTATCTGTGACCTCCACCTTTTTGAAAATTTACTTTTGCCTGTGAGTGAGATTTTCTTGTCCATAGCTAAATCGTCGAAAAACAAACCCAAAGATAGAAAATATAAATGAGTGTGATGACGAAGAAGATTACCCATTAGCAATGTTAGCTTGTACTACCCTAAATCACTACTTATACTTAAGTTGCAGATTAACCACAAAATTCGATTATCTGCAGTTTTCAAATCCCCAATTACTGCGGATAATTGAGAGTTTACTGTATGCAAAAATTAATTAACATTTAGGTTTTTAATATACTGAACTACACTTTGAGTCACATCAGGCAGTCTGTTGTTTGACCAGAGTAGGCTCTGAGGGCAATCTGCAGTGATGTGCCGGACGCCTGCATCTCAGCGCGCAGTCGCACTCTGGGGATGGCGCTCTTCCACATTTGTGTAGAGTTCGCACATTGGCCGTGGCCCGTCCTGATCCCGTTGAGGGCAATCCAGGTTTTATAGGGTAAGTCGAAGCCTGGAGGTCTGTTCGGGTTTCGGTGAGGTGTTTAACTGTGGTGGTGCTGATTCTTCCCATTCCACTTTCCAGCATTCCGCAAGACAGAAACCATTTTCCGCCAGATCTGCGGTATTTATAAGAGGTGGCTGTCAAGAGTACAATTGTATCTTTGTCATTGCCATTGCTCAGAGCGTTAACTGGAAGTTGTGGGTTGTCTTGTAATTTTTTTTAATTCTCTAAGAAGCGCATGTTCTCTTTGCAAGTGAGGTGGTGGTATATGGCTCAGTATAGGTAGCCAGTGAATGGGGGTTGGGTTGATTTTAATTCCCCCGAAATAATCCTCATAGTTGGGTTCAGCACTGAATCCCCCATCTTGGTGTGAGCACTCTTTAGCCAAACAGGGGAGTTATTCAGTATTTGTTGTAGTTTATGAAATATTTAACTGTATAAATATTGTGATTGTTGAGTTTCTACTGGCGTATTTGATAATCAAAATATCCACGGGTATACTGCCAGTCTACAGTGTCCAACAGGCACAATATTTCGGAGATCATACGTGTCGCCATCATCAGGTGAACTGACGGACTGAGTTCCAGGAAACGCGCTGACACGGTGACCTGCATGCTACGGTGGCTCAAAGAGAACTGGGTTCTAGCCCGGTGGCGGGCGATTTAAATACCTTCCGCCCACAGAGTGCCCCCTCCGTGGTCTGCGCCCCACACCGCAGTCACGCAGTGGAACCGATTGCGACGGCGTCTGAGATGACGTCGATGTGAGGGCTCTGTCCGCCGTGGTCGTCTCTTCGTTACGTTTCCTAGATATAATTAACCCAATCGCTGGTTCCCAAGCTTTGCTAAGATTATAGCCACAGTCACGGTTTATGAGGTCGTACTAGTACGAATTTCAATGGCATCTCTAATGACGCAGTCCCAGTATCTCGATGTCTGTACCAGAATCCTAGTGTGCTCATACTCCATCGCATGATTCTCTGACACACAATGTTCGGCGACCCCTGACGTGCTTGAATACATCAATTGTGTGTGCCTCTGGAGTTCAACGCTCCGATCCTCGACGGTACGCATCATCTGTCCAACGCTTCGATCCTTGACGGTATGCATCGTCTGTCCAATATATGACTTGCCACACTGACACAGAATCTGGTACAAGCCGGCCTTCCTCAAACTGAGATCATCTTTAGCGCTCCCCACCAGTGCACAAATTTTATTCGGCGGACAAGTGCGCTGGTATATGGAATGAACTCAACGCCTACATCCTCCCTTGTGTATTCATCCGTTTCCACAGGTTGTGCTGTAGTGGTTGTGCGGAGAGCTCGCTGAATCTGCCACTCTGAATACCCATTTTTTTTGTAATACAGTTCTCAGGTGCTCCAATTTCTGGGGTAGACTCTCTGCGTTGGAAGTAGTGTGCGCCCTATCTATTAGATTTTTAAGTACCCCATTCCTCTGCGAAGGGTGGTGACAGCTGTCTGGGTTGGTACTGTCTTGTGTCCACCGTATAAAATTCTTACACTGGTGGAGAGCGCCAAAGATGATCTCGGTTTGAGGATGGCCGGCATGTACCAGATTCCGTGTCAGTGGCAAGTCATATATTGGACAGACAATACGTATCGTCGAGGATCTATGCCTTGAACACTAGAGGTACACACGACTGATGTATCTGAGCAAGTAGGCGGTCACCGAACGTTGTCTGTCGGAGAATCACACGATGGAGTATGAACGCACTAGGATTCTGGTACAGACGTCAAGATACTGGGACTGCGTCATTATAGAGGCCATTGAAAATCGCACTAGTGACGACCTTATAAACCGTGACTGTGGCTATAATCTTAGCAAAGCTTGGGAACCAGCGATTGGGTTAATTAAAAGTAAATCTAGCAAACGTAACGTAGTGACGACCACGGCGGACAGAGCCCTCACGTCGACGTCCTCTCAGCCGCCATCATAATCGGTTCCCCTCTGTGACCGCAGCACGGACCACGGAGAGTATTTAAATTGCCCGCCACTGGGCTAGAACCCGGTTCCCTTAGAGCCTCTGTAGCGTGCAGATCTCCGTGCCGGTGCATTTCCAGGAGCTCAGTCCGTCAATTCGCCTGATGATGGCGACACGTACGATCGCCGAAATATTGTGCCCGTCGGACACTGTAGACCGGCAGTACACCCGTGGATATTTTTATCGTCAAATACGCTGTCACTGTAACCTCTCAATACTGATTTTGTCGACTGTCCACTGTCAGGTGCCCGGTGCAGATGCTGAAGCGGTGCGAGACGTCGCTGCGGCGGCTGCGGCTGCTGCACTTCTACATGAAGTCGGAGACGGAGGCGGCGGCGCTGGAGGCGCTGGGCGAGCTGCACAGCCTGCGCGAGCTGGACGCGGAGCGCGTCACGCCCTGGATGCCGCACCTGCTGTCGCTGCCCTTCAGGTGGGGCACTGCGCGCGCTCGTCCGGCCGCTGCTCTGGCGGTCTTTAACTCTTACGCTCCCAGTGTTGATTCTTGATAACAGAGCATTAAAACCTGATTTTTGTTGTATTTTGTGTAACGGTCCTTAAATTCGCATTCTTGTTGATGAACGACATGCTTCTAGAACAGAGGTCGGCAAGTAATCTTACATGGGGTCTGGATCCTTTTGAAAATTTTTATAGAGGGCCGCAAGTAAAATCTCGTATTGCTTATTTTTTATTTTATTAATGATGGAGATTCTCCTCAGAGATGATAAATTATTTTTCAAAAGAGATAGATTGGCTGACCGGTACTTACCTTTGTGCTGTACCACCAATAGTTTCACAAATGAAGAAAAAGAAAAAAAGGGGACGAAAAAGGACAATCTTTCAGAACACAGTTCCTTCTTCAGGTGGGAGAGAAGGGAAGAAAAAAGGATGGGAATGGTAATTCATGACCTAGGTCATGAAGGTGGTGTTTAAGGAGTGTGGAAGTCAGAGATACTGCATGTTCATACTGAGCCAAGCCAGGAGGATATACCACTTAATCTTTCCTCTTTGGTCATACAGCGTGTTACAAAAAGGTACGGCCAAACTTTCAGGAAACATTCCTCGCACACAAAGAAAGAACATATGTTATGTGGTCATGTGTCCGGAAACGCTTAATTTCCATGTTAGAGCTCATTTTAGTATTTTTCTTTAAATGTAAATTGAAATAATTCGTGCAGACAATTGTCAAAATACCCAATTGTTTCGTTAGTATGTACTGTAACTTCCTCGATTCACCGCCAGTTGGCCCAACTGAAGGAAGGTAATGTTGACTTCAGTGCTTGTGTTGACATCTGACTCATTGCTCTACAGTACTAGCATCAAGCACATCAGTACGTAGCATCAACTGGTTAGTGTTCATCATGAATGTGGTTTTTGCAGTCAGTGCAGTGTTTACAAATGCGGAGTTGGCAGATGCCCATTTAATGTATGGACATGTTTGTACGCTTCTCAACAACAGATTTGGTGACCGATGGATTGGTAGAGGCGGACCAATTTCATGGCCTCCACACTCTCCTGACCTCAACCCTCTTGACTTTCATTTATGTGGGCATTTGAAAGCTCTTGTCTATGCAACCCCGGTACCAAATGTAGAGACTCTTCATGCTCGTATTGTAGACGGCTGTGATACAATACGCCATTCTCCAGGACTGCATCAGGGATTCCATGTGAGGAAGGGTGGATGCATGTATCCTCGCTAACGGAGGACATTTTGAACATTCCCTGTAACAAAGTGTTTGAAGTCACGCTGGTACGTTCTGTTGCTGTGTGTTTCCCATCCACGATTAATGTGATTTGAAGAGAAGTAATAAAATGAGCTTTAACATGGAATTTAAGAGTTTCCAGACACTTGTCCATATAACATATTTTCTTTCTTTGTTTGTGAGGAATGTTTCCTGAAAGTTTGCCCGTACCTTTTTGTAACACCCTGTATATATCCTCTCTGGCTTGGCTCAGTGCTAACTTGCAGTATCTCTGACTTCCACACTCCTTAAATACCACCCTCATGACCTAGGGTGTGAATTACCTTTCCTTTCCCTTCCGTTCCCACCCTTTTTTCTTTCCTTCTATCCCACCTGAAGAACGAACTGTGTTCCAAAAGCTTGCCCTTTTTCGTCCCCTTTTTTCTTTTTCTTCATTTGTGTCACTATTGGCAGTACAGCACAAAGGTAATTACTGGGCGGCCAATCTCTCTCTTTTGCAAAATAATTTATTTTTTATTTTATTTTTTATTCACAAAATAATATGAAATACAGCAACAGGCATATTTGTATTCAAACTCCAGAAAAATTAATATTCTTCAATATATGTTTTTTTTAAATTTTTTCTCTTACTAATATGAAATACATGTAAAATAGAAATGAATAAAAAATCCCAAAAAACTTACATTATTTTGCAAAGTATCTTCAGGCTTTCATTCATTAGGAGCACAAAAATGGCGATTACATGGATATGCCATGGCCGCTGAAGTAGAGGTTTCATAGATTGTCAGAGTATGAAGCGTGGTTCATGTTATTTTATTTCATCAGTGGCAAAGATTATGCTAGCATTATTGATCTGACACTTTTGACCATCAACAAAATAACTTCCAAAGTATTAAAATACCTCGATGCGAACGTCTGTGTTGTGCAAGAAATACATGACAAAAAACAAGTCTGATGAAAAATTTTAAAACATATTTTGATGTTTAGTGCACTGTATTTTTCCAAAGCTGATTTCATAGTTTGGGAATGAAAGGGTTAACCTTCCATTGTGCACAACTCCCCATTTTGCGTGAGTGGGCACACCACGCTATTTACAACTTCACGTTAGTATCGTTTTTAGGGAAACCGGAGGCATACCTGCCTGTACCGGTAGAGGCAGTGGTGGGACTGGGTTAAGCTGTGTGAGGTATATGTTCCTTGCTAAATTAATTTGTATTTTCTTTTAAACAAAATTGTACTGTATATACTTAATTAATCCACGCCCTCGAGTAATCTGCGCACCCCCAAATTTTGATGATGGGGGGGGGGGGGGGGGGGGGGGAAAGCACGCAGATTTATGTAGTTGAGGATACCACCTGTCTGCTTTCAAAAGCATGTGAGGGCAGCTATCTTGGGATGTCACGCATGTTATATTTCAAAAAGAGAGAGAGAGGGGGGGGGAGGGGCACGCAAGATTGTCATATCCAGAGCGTGCCAATCTTGTACCAACCCCATAAAATTACCTACTAAAAGTTCTCATTCAAATTGAAAAATACTTCATTCGTAATGTGTTACTGTGAAAAAGTACTCACAGTTACGCACACTGAAATGAGCGCGTGTAGAATCTGAACAGTCATTAAATAAATGGAGCTGAGACACGGTCATATATCTTTGTCAAAGTCGATGTTTCATGTACTTACATCAAAGATATTTGATAGTGTAATAGGAAACTTTGACATACAGATATTTTTCACTCCACTGTCCACGCATGCAGTACGCAATGACTGTCATTAAGACGCTGGTGTAGGTGTCTGTGGCAGAATCAATGTACTTACCTCATCATCTCTAGTCACCAGTTCATTTTGTTTGCTGAACACCTCTTCTTAATTAGACTCAGTGCTGGTTCTCAAGTCTTGCTCAGATTGTAGCCACAATCTTGGTTGATGGTCCCTTCCCTGGCGCATATCTTAATGCCCATTCTAACAACACTGTCCCAGTATCTGTGCCAAGATCCTGGTGCATGTGTAACCCATCTCATGTGCTCTGCAACCCCAACTTGTTAGGATGCTTAATTTGGTCGTGCCTCTGATGTTCATAGCAACGATCCTCGATGGTGTGCACTGTCTGTCCAATATGAGACTTCCCACACTGGCAGCGAATCTGGTATATGCCAGCTTTCTGCAAACCGAGGTCATCTTTGACACTTTCCAGTAGGGTGTTTCTTGGGTGGGCAAAAGACAGTTTTTACTCAGTGTTTCTTTAATATAAGTCCTATTTTCCCCAATGAGAAGGCCATGGCTACCTATTCCTCTGTGAGTTCTTCCTACTATGCAGGTTTTACTGTAGTGGCATAACCGTTTTCACGGAATACTGTTCTGAGGTGTTGGCACTGACTTCAAGATTAAGACAGCGTTGTTAGAGACGCCATTGAGAATGTGACCAGGGAAGGTCTCATCCTGCGGCTACCATCTGAGCAAGATAAGAAGACGATATTCAGCAAAGAACTTGATATCCTTACTGAACAGCCATATACAACTGCTCTCTCAAAGAAGGATCTGTAGCAAAAGACTGGAAAGTTGCACAGGTCACACCTATATTCAAGAAAGGCAATCGGAGTAACCCACTAAACTACAGGCCTATTTCATTGACGTCAATTTGCAGCATGGTTTTGGAACATATTCTGTATTCAAATATTATGAATTATCTCAAACAGAATGATCTATTTACCCAAGGTCAACACGAATTTAGAAAATATTCTTCATGCAAAACACAACTAGCCCTTTACTCACACGAAGTGATGAGTGCTATCGAGAAGGGTTCGCAAATCGATCCCGTATTTTTTGATTTCCAGAAGGCTTTTGATACCGTACCTTAGAAACAGCTTTTAATCAAATTGCCCCAAATTTGCGATGGGATACGGGATTTCCTGTCAGAGGACACAGTTCGTAGTAATCTATGGTAAGGCATCGACTGAAACAGAGGTGATATCGGGCGTTCCACATGGTAGTGTTATGGGTCCTCTGCTGTTCCTTATTTACATAAACGATTTAAGGGAAAATCTAAGTAGCTCTCTAAGGTCATTTGCAGATGACACCGCCATTTACCATCTAGTAAAATTGTGGTGTCGCACAAGTCCAAAGTGCATGCCACCTACTTTCGACGCGCGCCGCCATGCACGCATGGCGCGGCGTTCTTACGATGACAGCCACGAGCGCCCTCTGCTACAACTCTGCTCGTGGCCACCACTGAACGACATCGTTCACTTGGGACTGAGATAGGAACCAGTTAACACTTGGGAATCAGATAGAGACCAGTGAAGACTTGGCTATCGGATAGGCACTAGGCAGGCCTCTAGCTCAACTATGTATCAGCATTCTGCCGTACTGAGCTATGTAAAAGTTAAGTATTGTATAAATTCTGTGCAATATATATCTCGTTCTAATTTACTCTAGTGTTTCTAGTTTCTGCTGTCCCACTGGCTGCTCACCTCCTACCTGCACAAGCGTGCATCCATTATTCCTGTGTCGGTCTCTTTCTACTCGGCCACCAACACCTACGACGGAAACGAGACACAAAAGCGGCGACGAGGCTGGGACACAAAAAAAATCATCTGAAGATCAAAACCAACTGCAAAATGATCTGAATAAGATATCAATATAGTGTAAAAATTGGCAATTGACTCTAAAAATTGAGAAGTGTGAAATTTTCCACATGAGTATGAAAAGAAATCCGTTTTACTTTGTTCACAAGATAAATCAATCAAAAGTGAAGGCCATAAACTCCACAAAATACCTGGGAATTACTATTACTTCAGATTTAAACTGGAAAGAACACACAGATAATGTCATGGGAAAGGCGAACCAGAGACTGCGTTTTATTGGTAGAACCCTTAAAAGATGCAACAGAACTACTAAAGAAACTGTATACACTACAGTTGTCCATCCTTTTTTGGAGTATTGCTGCCCAGTTTGGGATCCTTATCTGGTGGGTTTGATGGAGGACATCGAAACAGTCACCCCCCCCCCCAGGGACCCCGCAGCTCTTTTGTAGGTACGTTTGTGGCGCACATGGGGCCGCGAGCCGAAGCGACCTTTCTTCCGTCCCAGGCCGCTTCTCTCTTTCCCCCCGGTTTGTGCCTTCGCCCGGTGACGGGCGTTTTTAGTCAGTCCAAGGTTTCTTTTTCGCTTCCTCTCAGACTTCTCCTCTTCTTGGTCCTCTTCCTTTCCTGTTCTTTAGCCTTCCCCTCTTTCTCCTTGTTCTCGACTCGCCCTTTAATCTCCGCCTCGGCGTTTGAGATTCTCCCTCCTCCTTCATCCCTTTCTCTCCTTCCTCCTTTCTTTCCTCCTTGTGCGTGTCTCAAGGTCAACCCACGCTCTGCGTAGCCGATGACAGGGTAAGGTGTAACTCCCCGCCCCGAGTAGACATGTAGGGCACGTACATACCACCCGGTAAAGGCCAGGCCCAGGGAGGGTTGATTACCCGAGCTGGTACCTTCTGAACAAGCCGATTGGTCCCTCCGTCCGTTCTCGGGAGGTGGGGCCTGAGGTGCGAACAGTCACCTAAGGCGGGTGCGCCCTCAGTGAGGGCCCCCACAAGGAAGGAGCGCGCCATCAGAGACGCCGGTAATCATGGGGGACACCTCTGCTATGAAACCTTCAAAATCATCTATAACCTTGACCCATAAGCGGAAACATGATGATTCTCAGCCACAGAAAGCATTGCCTAACATTCCTAAGTTCCTGGTGGTATCACATACTGACGATACGGATTTTTCTGCTGTAAATCCTTTTATCATCCAGAAGGGTGTCGATGCGATCGCAGGTCCCTTGAAGACCTGCTCCAGGCAGCGCAATGGCACCTTGTTGCTTGAGATTGAGAATGCGTTCCAGGCACAAAAATTACTTCGGGCTACACTTGTGCACACTTTCCCAGTAAAAGTGGAGGCTCATTACACCCTCAACTCTTTGCGGGGTGTAGTCTTCTCTAGATCGCTGGATGGGTTATCGGACGAGGAGATACTGAAGTATATGTCCATTCAGGGAGTTACGGCCGTTCATCACGTGATGAAAAAGATTAACAATGACCTCGTGCCGACTCGCACTGTCTTCTTGACTTTTGACAGGGTTGTGACCTACCATCTAAACTGAAAGCGGGCTACGAAGTCATTTCTGTTCGCCCGTACATACCAAATCCCACGCGCTGCTTCCATTGCCAAAGATACAATCATACCAGTAAATCTTGTCCAAATGCAACCAAGTGCGCCACCTGTGGCAGGGACGCTCATGAGGGTGAATGTCTACCTCCATCCCCTCGCTGCATTAATTGCATGGGTGACCAAGCTGCTTCTTCACGGGACTGCCCCATTTATAAAGAAGAACGGGTCATCCAAGAGATACGTGTGAAGGAAAAGGTCTCAACCTATGCAGCTCGGAAGTTATTAGCGAGTAGGAAGCCCGCTGTACTCCCATCAGGTACCTTCAGCCAGGACCTCGCCTCCCCTCGACCAACTAAGGAGGTAGGCATTCAGACTTGTGATTTAACATTCTGTGACACTGTCGTCAGGTCGGCTAGCCCGAAAATTGCTCGTTCCACCTCTCCGATCCCTTCTGCCCGTTCTACAGTGAATTCGTCAACCAGTTCACACACATCCCGGGCACACAAATCTGCTGCCCGGAGTTCAAAAAAAGAACCCGTCCGTGAAGATTTTCTCAAGACTCCGACTTCTCAATCGTCAACCGCTTCTTCAACCCGTCATGCTTCTAAGAAGGCTCCCAAAAAGAACAGCCCCCCACCCTTCCCCCCCGCGGCGTGACTCTTCGGTCACGCCATCCAACAGTTTCCGGTCTCGGCCAGCTTCTGTTTCACCGGGATGCTCCGTCTGCCGGGCACCCGGCCGTCTACCGGCAGTGGAAGCTGCCCCTCCTGATCAACTCCGGGAGGTGGCAGATGTGTCGGTCGAACCTATGGAACACCACCCTTTGCCCCTAGATGGTGATAGCAGTGCTCCCTTGAAGTCCAGTCCTCAGCGGCCGTCGAGGTGACCCCACCAGCTTATTCCTTTTTATCTTCTTTTCTTCTCTCATTTTTTATCATGGCGCTCCTTCAATGGAATATTCACGGCATTCGTTCCATTCGGGAGGAATTAAAACTACTCCTTCGATTGCCCTGCCCGCTTCTAGTCTGTCTCCAAGAAACTAAGTTACGTCCAAGTGATCGTGCAGACTTCCCACACTACACCTCTGTGTGGTTCGACCTGCCACCTGTGGAAGGTACCCCAGCCCATGGAGGGGTTCTGAGGTTTTTTTGAGACGACGTCTATTACCATCCCATTTCATTGCATACTCACCTACAGGCAGTTGCCGTCCGCATCACTCTATCCACATTTACCTTTTCCCTCTGTAATATCTATTTGCCATCGTCCTCTGCCCTTACTAGGGCAAATGTGCTACACCTCGTTGACCAGCTCCCTTCACCTTTCGTGTTGGTAGGCGACTTTAATGCCCAACACCCTGTATGGGGCTCTCCGGCACCTTGTCCGAGAGGCTCCCTCTTGGTGGACCTTCTCCAACACCTCGATCTTGTCTGCCTCAACACCGGTGCACCGACCTTCCTTTCAGACACAACACACACTTATTCCCATATAGACCTCGCAATATGCACTCCTCAGCTTGCCGGTCGGTTTGAGTGTTATGCACTTTCTGACACGTACTCGAGTGACCATTTCCCTTGTATCATCCACTTCCTGCATCATTCCCCATCTCCTCGTCCCACCAGTTGGAACATTTCTAAAGCCAACTGGGGGCTTTATTCTTCCATGGCTGTTTTTCATGATCAGGACTTTTCCAGCTGTGACAGTCAGGTTGAATACCTAACAGAGGTTAATCTCACAGCTGCCGAACATTCCATACCTCGTACATCCTCTTCTCCACGTCGTGTCCCGGTCCCTTGGTGGACTGCAGCCTGCCGCGGCGCTCTTAGAGCCCGGCGACGTGCTTTACGCACCTTCCACCGCCATCCAACGTTGGAGAATTGCATCAATTATAAACGACTGCGAGCACAATGTTGACGTGTTATCAACGACAGCAAGAAAGTTTGCTGGACTGCTTTTACTAGTTCTTTTAACCATTTTACTCCCTCCACAGTTGTTTGGGGTGGCCTACGCCATTTATCCGGCATCAAGGTCCACTCCCCGATCTCTGGCCTGACCGTCGAGAATGCAGTCCTTGTGCAACCCGTTGATGTTTCCAACGCACTGGGCCATTCCTTTACGGAGGTTTCGAGCTCTGCCCATTACCACCCTGCATTTCTCCCTCGCAAGCAGGCAGAGGAGGCAGGGCCGCCTTCTTTCCACTCTTTTAATTGTGAAAATTATAATGTCTCCTTCACCGTGCATATGCTCGACCGTGCTTTCGCCCTGTCCCGATCTTCTGCGCCCGGGCCCGATTCCATTCATATTGAGATGCTGAAGAACCTCTCTCCTGCAGGCAAGTGTTTCCTTCTTTTTACCTATAATTGCATATGGACTGAAGGTCATGTTCCCAGAAGTTGGCGTGAAGCCATTGTTGTCCCCATCCCCAAACCAGCGAAGGACAGTTATCGCCCCATTTCTCTGACGAGCTGCGTCTGTAAGGTGATGGAACGCATGGTTAACGCTCAGTTGGTCTGGCTCCTCGAATCTCGACGCCTCCTGACTAATATCCAATGCGGTTTTCGTCGATACCGCTCTGCTGCTGATCACCTCGTTACGTTGTCGACCTTCATTATGAATAACTTCCTAAAGAAGTGTCAAACAGTGTAGCAGTGTTCTTCGACTTGGAGAAGGCATACGATACCTGTTGGAGAGCGGGCATTCTCCGCACATTGCACACATGAGGCCTTCGAGGCCGCCTCCCTCTTTTCATTCAAGCGTTTTTGGCGGATCGCAAGTTCCGGGTACGGTTGGGCTCTGTTTTGTCAGATACCTTTTGCCAGGAGAATGGGGTACCACAGGGCTCCGTCTTGAGTGTGGCTCTCTTTGCCATTGCAATCAATCTGATCGTAGATTGCCTTTCAGCCGACGTCTCCGGATCTCTTTTTGTTGACGATTTCGCAATTTATTGTAGCGCCCAGTGGATGTGTCTCTTGGAGCGTTGTCTTCAACGCTGTCTTGACCGTCTATATTCCTGGAGCATTGCGAATGGCTTCCGATTCTCCACTGAGAAAACGGTGTATGTAAATTTCTGGAGATAAAAGCAATTTCTTCCGCCATCTTTACGGCCCAGCCCCGTTGCTCTCCCTTTCGTGGAGACAACAAAATTCTTGGGACTCATGTTGGATCGTAAACTTTGCTGGTCCACACGTGTCCTACTCGTACCTGGCTGCCTGTTGTGTCCGATCCCTTAATGTTCTTCGTGTCCTCAGTGGCACGTCATGGGGTGCAGATCGTACTGTCCTGCTTCACCTTTACCAGGCCATTGTTCAGTCGAAGATCAACTACGGGTGCCTCGTGTACTCTTCTGCACGGCCGTCGATTCTCCGCCATCTCAACTCTATTCACCATCGGGGATTACGTCTGGTGACCGGTGCATTTTATACCAGCCCTGTTGAAAGTCTGTATGCCGAGGCTGCTGTATTACCCTTGACCACTCGGCGTGACATACTCTTCTGTCGGTACGCATGCCGCCTGCAGTCGATGCCCAACCATCCATCTTACCGATTATTTTTTTTTAATGACTCACTCGCTTATCGCTGTGGCATGGTCTACTTATGAAACTCCAGTCGCCAACATTCTCCACCGAATGCGAAAATATATTGTTGACTCCCACTTTCACAGGGTGAAATGGTCATCAGAATAAAATATGAGAAAACAGAGCTCGATCGGAGAGATTGAGCTGTTCTTTCTTCCCACGCGCTATTCGAGAATGGAATGGGAGATGAATAGTATAAAGGTTGTTCGATGAACCTTCTGCTAGGCACTTAAATATGATTTGCAGAGTATCCCATGTAGATGTAAATGTAGATCTGGCAACTAGAGACAACAAGGCAAGTACATTGTCATGGCCAGACACCAACACCTGTGTCTCAACGACAGGTGACATGGGCTGGAGAGTGAACACATTGTGGAGGGAAAGGGGAGATATAAGATGGCCGCACACCCTCAGGACCTGAGTTATTAGTGGACCTGACGATGGTGACATGTCTGATCACTGACATATTGTACGCGTTGGACACTATGAACTGGCAGTACACCTGTGGACTGTTTGAGCAACAAATATGATTTCTCAACCAAACTAAACAATCACAGGTATACAGGGTGATTTTTTTTTCCAATGTGTAAAAGCTCTACAGACTGATTGAGGACAGGATACAGAATAAAATAGGTCCAATGAATGTGTATTGGGAAATGCAAGGTGTACATACTGGAGACAATTTATTAAGTCATCTACATCTACATCCATATTCTGCAAGCCACCCGATGGTGTGTGGTGGAGGGTACCTCGAGGACCACTATCGGTTCTCCCTCCTGTTCCATACACATATTCGACGAAAGCCTGTACCGAGCAACAGAGCGTCTCTCCTGCAGAGGCTTCCACTGGATTTTATCGATCATCTCCGTAACGCTTTCTCCATTACCAAATGATCCTGTAACGAAGCGCACCAATCTCCGTTGGATCTTCTCTACTTCCTCTATCAACGTTACCTGGTATGGATCCCGCACCGGTGAGCAGTATTCGAGCAGTGGGCGAACAAGTGTACTGTAACCTACTTCCTTTGTTGTCGGACTGCATTTCCTTAGGATTCTTCCAATGAATCTGTTTGGCATCTGCTTTACCAATGACTGATTTTATATGGTCATTCCATTTTAAATCACTCCTAATGCCTACTTCCAGATAATTTATGGAATTAACTGCTTACAGTTGCTGACCTTCTATAGTGTAGCTAAATGAAACAGGAACTTTCTTTCTATGTATTCGCAGCACATTAAACTTTTCTACATTGAGATTCAATTGCCATTTCCTGCACCATGCGTCAATTCGATGCTGATCCTCCTGCATTTCAATACAATTTTCCTTTGTTGCAACCTCTCTATATACTACAGCATCATCCGCAAAAAGCCTCAGTGAACTTCCGATGTCATCCGCGTGGTCATTTATATATATCGTGAACAGCAACGGACCCACGACACTCCCCTGTGGCACACCTGACATCACTCTTATTTCGGAAGACTTCTCTCCATTTAGAATGACATGCTGCATTCTGTTATACTTTGTTACGGAGACCCATCCAATACACACTGTACCACGCAGCTGTAGTTACTGTGTGGAATGTTTCCTCCTTGAGGGTGGTACTGTTTCTTATACTTTGCCACTGATGATCGGAAGGGTTGCGTGGCTACTATACTGACCCACTTCACCGTTAAGGAGATCCAGTCAGGTGGCCTGCTCGTTCACCGGATCTGAATCTGTGTATTTCTTGTTGTCAGGCCTTCTCAGAAGTATCCTATATACAGAGCCCAGCAGACACTGGGACCGCATATTTGTGATGTGATTTTAGCACTCGTGCTATTAATATCAATGTAAGTACAAATATATAATCCCCGAGACAGATTTTCATCTTCAATATGTCAAAGACATTAAAGATAAATCTGAAGCATTGAATTAAAATTTGTGATGCAACCGGAAATCTAACCTGGACCTCCGTGCTTACTAGGCAGACGTCTTACCGCTAGACCGTTGCCGAGGTGCTATTCTGCTGCATGGAGAGCCTTGGCAGTAGTGGCAATGTTCTATGGAACACACAAGCTGAATTCAAGTTTGTGATGTGAAGGAAATCGTGCTTACTCTATTCTGAGGCGTCTTAATCGCTAGTGACGAGATGGTCTAGCGGTAAGACGTCTGCCTAGTAAGCACGGAGGTCCAGGTTCGATTCCCAGTCGCATCACAAATTTTAATTCAGTGCTTCAGATTTATCTTTAAATAAGTGTGCATCGAGGCACACGGAATCCATTTTCAACACACATTGTAGCTGTGGCTGAATGGTGCAACGCATACGAGACAGCAGTCTCTCTTTCAAAGTGTGACTGAATAAATGGTCTCTAGTGTGGAAAGTGTATGTTTCTAGACATAATTTCATTAGAACTCTAATCAAGCTGTAGAGTTCATATGTGGTGTAAAAAAAAAAAAAAAAAAAAAAATTCACCTTGGATGAAAACCTTTCTGTATTAGATTGCAACATTGCATCAGAATTTTAAAGTAATCAGTCCAAAAACTATTGGAGATAAACGGATTTTCAAAAAAAAAAAAAAAAAAAAAAAAAAAAAAAGGAAGGAAGGAACAGATTTAAAAAAATATTTAGCTTTCAAACTATTAAAGGTAGACACACAATTCCAATGTTACTGGAACGAGAAAAGGACAGATTTTTATACATTCAATTTGAGCACCATTTGTTACATGGCAAATATTGAAACAGTGGCTCATTTCTTGCCACACACAAAGCAGCTGGTTTCTCATTATCAATATCAACAAATAGTAAAATTCCTTGAGACAAAATTGTCTTGTTATACCAAAGGTATTAAATATAAGGAGAGGCATTGAATTAAAATTTGTGCTGTGGCCGGGATTCGAACCAGAGACCTCCTACTTACTAGGTAGGCGCTTTAGACCACGCAATGCCTCTCCTTATATTTAATATCTTATCAAATTCACAGACTCAATAATTTGATGTAGCAGACTTTCAAGGGTGTGAAGCAACAATGGGATTAGAAACACTGTCTTTTACATAACCCCACAGATAAGCCACAAGGTGTGAGGTCCAGAAATGTTGATGAAGTTGATCTGCTGCTCCTCATCCAATCCAACACACTGGAATGGTGTCGTGCAGGTAATGTTGGGTGTTGGCACAGAAATGTGGCACAGAACCATCTTGCATGACGATGAAGCCACCTGTATCCTCTTAAAATGACAAAATAACCAGTTTTGATGGGTTAGACCTGTTGCAGTTTTCTCCATGAACAGGGAAGGCCCATAAACTTTGAGATATGGCACAGCAGACATTACTCTTATGGAAATCTGTTTCTTGTTCAGACTTTACACTGTTGTCTGCCCAGGAACATTGGAATTATGGTTCTATCTGTTGCAGGTTGGAAGATAAAAAAATCTTTGAAATCTGTTCCTTCTTTTTGATTAGCCCTGTAAATTAATTACATTGCTGTAAATGATTACTTTTTTGTAAACAATTATCCTGCTTTTCCATACCTGCATGCCATTACTTGAAAGTGCTTACACGTCTTTCTGTTTTCGTTTATTGCAGGCCTGGATGTTTAACAAATCTTCAACGGTTGAGCCTGAAATACGCTTCCAATCTTCAGGATGAAACAGTGATTACCATTTCACAAGGATGCCCCAATCTTTGTGAGTTGAGGTTGATGAAGTCAGAGGAACTTACTGACATAGCACTGACTGACATATACCGTCTTAAACATCTAGAAATGTGAGTAGTTTGTCTTCATTAAATGAGTGTATATAAAAGTATCAAAGACTATGATGTATTAAGGAATAAGCTTGAAACTATTAACATTGGCCCAGCGGTCTGTGGCCTGCCAGTCATAGTCTGCATGGCCACTGCGGTTTGGGGGTTCAAATCCCCCCTCGGGCAGGGATGTTTGTGCCGTCTTTAGTATAAGCTAGTTCATGAGTAGTTTCTAACTTAAGTCCCATAAACTCTACAAATATTTGAACATTTTTGGAACAGAGTTTGAGGTAAAACATGGGCACACAGTTCGTAGTGTACTGTACTTGTGTGTTACGGTGTGAAGATATTGGCAGCAGTCGTGTGGTATGCTGGGACAAAGCAGTGCAAGTCACTCATGTGTTCTATGTGCACCAAGTGAGACAGCTGTGTAGTACTGGAAAATATGATGAATTTTCACTGCACAGCTGTTTCCATTGCAAATGATAATTGTTTCATGTGATAAGTATTTTTAATTAAATCTTGGGGCTTGTTGGCAGATCAGTGAACAGATCAAGCTGTATCGTAAATAATAGTGATGTGTTCTTAAGAAAAGAGAAATCTCCACTGCAAATGGTGAATGTTCGAAATGATTAGTGTCTTTCAAACATAGGTGGATTGGTTAATGTAAATGGATCAGGTTGTATTGTTAAAAGCAATGACACATTCATAACAAAACTTTTCTTTTATTGAACTGTTGGAAATTCACCATTCAATGTCACAACACAGTATAACCCCACTCCTGTCCAACCACGCAATGGAATCACCTGGCATAGTGACATGAAAGTGTAACACATGCCACGCATACACGACGAACTGCACATTAACTTCAAATGTGGCAGAATTAATTCAGTCTGTTGTTCCTTGCCTCTCATCGGTTATATCAAAGTGGCATGCCATCGGCTATGTGAAATGTAGTGTGTCACCAACCTGAGAGTGCTACAGTAGTGCTGCTCCGACAGTGTGTGCACAACTTGAGCTGAGTTTTTTAATGACCGGGATTTTCAATTTGAAAAGTTGGGTGTTAAGTATTAAACGAGTTCATCGTATGCATAAGAGCAAAATGTTTAAAGTTTGTGACATCAGATATACATTTCATTTCCACAATGAAACTTCCTGGCAGATTAAAATTGTGTGCCGGAACCGGGACTCGAACCTGGGACTTTTCCTTTCGCAGGCAAGCGCTCTACCGACTGAGCTATCCCGACACTACTCACGATGCCGCCTCACAACTTTACTTCCGCCAGTACCTCGTCTCCTACTTTCCAAACTTCACGGAAGCTCTCCTGCAAAACTTGCAAGACTACCACTCCTGGAAGAAGGGATATGGTGGAGACATGGCTTAGCCACAGCCTAAGGGATGTTTCCAGAATGAGACTTCCACTCTAGGAACCGAAGTACTGGCAGAAGTAAAGTTGTGAGGCGAGATTGTGAGTTGTCGGGATAGCTCAGTCGGTAGAGCGCTTGCCCGCGAAAGGCATAGGTCCCAGTTTAGAGTCCCAGTTCTGGCCCACAATATTAATCTGCCAGGAAGTTGGATATCAGCACCCACTCTGCTACAGACTGGAAGTTTCATTCTGTTTCCACAATGTTTCTCGATTGTGGTCGTTTTGAGGTATTTAATATTATAGCCAGCTGCAAGAATTGTAGTAATGATGTAATAGTACGTAAGCAGTCACGTAACCTGCAGCAGGTCAAAACTTATTACATAGCAAATATAATATATCAGTATGAACGTGCAGTATCTCAGACGTCCACACTCCTGACACACCACCTTCATGACCTAGGTTGTGAATTACTTTTCCCTTCCGTTCCCATCCTTTCTTCTCCCCTTCTCTCCCACCTGGGGAAGGAACTGTGTTCCGAAAGCTCGTCCTTTTTCGTCCCCTTTTTTTTCTGTTTCTACATTTGTGTATCTATCGGCAGTACAGCACAAAGGTAAATACTGACCAGTCAATCTATCTCTTTTGGAAAACAATTTAAATAATTACTTACGAAGTTCATAATTGTAGATAGTGGACCAGTCTGATATAAAATATGTATGTCGAGTATGGAACAACTATAATACACAAAAGAATATACCGGGAGATCAAAAAGTCAGCGTTAATTTGAAAACTTAATAAATCACAAAATAATGTAGATAGAGAGGTAATAAATGAGACACATGCTTGGAATAACATGGGGTGTATTGTGATTTTCAAGTTAAAAGAGACTAAGATGTTCATTAATTCTATTAATGCTTTCAGACCCCTTCCCCACATAATGAATGTTCTCAGGAATATTTACAAATTGCAAATCGCCTTGTTGGGTTGTTTTATTTATTTATCTTTATGATGATCCAGTTTGTTCCACCTGACAGGATGTGGACTCTACACACCATTCTTCTGGACTGTGCCATTGTAAGCCATTACAGACTTTCCTTTAACCTTTTGTTTTGCGCAGCTTGGAGCTTTCTGGGTGCAACGGTCTGGGTGGCACTGCCGTGGCTCTGATCGCACTTTTGCCGGCCCTACACACGCTGATTCTCCAGTTGTTTAACGACCTGGGTAAGCTGCAGCCGAGCCTTCAGCAGATCGTGAATATGACGCAGCTGAAGTGCCTCGACATCTTCAACAGCCGCAATATCTCCGCCGTGCCGTTTGACGAGTTTCCCGACAGGCTGGTCAACCTCAGGTGGGTACTTCCTGTTTTGTGTGTGCTTTATAGCAGACCCGTGTTAATGAAATGGCTATAAGGCCAGCCTACTGTTCTTTGTAGTTTGTTCGCCAATTTGTAAAAACGGAACCCGTATCAGATTTCGTCAAAGAAGTTAAATACACTGCCAGAAGAAACTGCAAACTTGGAAATATGATGACAGTTTTGATCCACTTGTGACCTTCCTATCCGTTCTCACCAATAAGACTTGAGCAATACATAACTCAGGATAGTAAAAGTTTATGGCTCATTGTCTCTATTCATAGTGGTGAGTTACGTACGTCAGCTTTTATGCCCTGAACAGCTACCCAATCTGTTTACACAAGATCAGTAATTAATCAGTAGTTTAGACAGTCTATCAATCTGCATATGATGACTGAAAATATATTTAACAAACATAAATTAAACCTTGAATTACCGACAAAATGGATTCTAAGATAAAGAAGTGATTCACTCACGAAGTAATTCTGTATAAATGGAGTTTATTACTCTTATTAGACATGAAAAGCGGAGGTGGTCCTACTTTATACATCGGTAAATAACAGAATATTTCCCCAACTATTGTTTATGAGAGGCACAATAAGTATCACACGCACTCAAAAGTAAATGTTCCAAATTATCACTTGTAAGTTAGAGTAGTCCATTGAACATTGCAGTTCCAAGTTAATCTGCGATAGAAGTATTTATTATAAAACACAGTTTGCCATCACACGAGTACACAATTACTAAATTATCACAGTTCCACAGCCCTACTAATGTCCATCGTTTACCGCTTTTTAACCAGAGACTAAGTTCCGCAGTCACAGTCCCGTAAATTTTGTAAGTCCACTCGTGCCTCTCTCTTCAAATCACAAGTTCGCAACGTGGCTTCAAACCGCCCAGCATCACAACCTTTCACCACCGCATCCAAGTTACAAGTCCCTTCCCAAGCGTTCGAAAAGAGTGCTCTCCCTGCTCCCAAATTTGTATCCTTCCGCGCATCCTAATGCCTCATCTTTAAAATAGAATTTTCCTTCCAAAATATTATACATTTTAATATCACAGAATTAAATGCTTTGACCACCTCCCTACAAATGTTGTTTACATTAAACAAAGAAATATATATTTAACAATACTAAAAAAAAAAAGAGAGAGAGATTGAGGCTGAAGCTCTTTGCTCAGATAGCCATTAAGCGTGGCATCTCACTGTTCAAATATACTGCCACCGACAAAATATAGTTACACAATTAATATTTATCATGGCTTTTTATAAAAAGTTTGTGCTGATATGAAACTTACTGGCAGATTAAAATTGTGTTCCGAGGTGAGGTACTGGTGGAAGTAAAGTTGTGAGGCGGCATCGTGAGTCGTGTCGGGGTAGCTGAGCCGGTAGAGTGCTTGCCCACGAAAGGCAAAAAAAAAAAAAAAAAAAACAGGTTAGAGTCCTGGTTCCAGCACACAATTTTAATCTGCCAGGAAGTTTCATATCAGCGTACATTCCGCTGCACAGTGAGTTTCATTCTTGTTACAATTGATTTGTTTTTGATGCATCATCTCAATGCACTGCCACCATTTTATGAAGTCGTTTGAAGTTTAAATCTCCTTCGTGAGTAGTGACAGGTATGTGTCCTATCAACAGATTTCACAAGATGTGCAACTTTCTGTTCCCCTTTTGTCTTGTGCTTGACTATCTTACACAGCCCCAAGACATCTCAAACATATGCTTTTGTAGTCTCTCCTCAACACTGTGCTCTAAACTTAAGTTTTTACTCAGCTTCCATTCGTCTCGGATTACACTCTGCTTGTCCTCATTAGTTTTTTTTTTTTTTTTTTTTTTTTTTTTTTTTTTTTTTTTTTTTTTTTTTTTAAACATTGCTTGGCTGTCCCCTCAAAATAAATGAAACATTAGCAAAGCATACTGTCTCATTCCAATTATTGAATTTTCAGATATACTCATGTCACTTTAACCACTTCTTTTAGTCTTTAGTCTTTGCAGTAGAACAATGAAGGATGTCTCACGTGTTGGGAGCCATTGGTGTCACAGTATTCATCTCTTCTTCAGTCTCCAATGTCTTCTCCGGTAGCTCATACCCTGGTTTCTCAAGACGTAAACAGCTCTGTCACTGTCTGAAATGAACCACTGCACTGATGAGAATGAGTATGGTTCCAAGTTACCTGTACCCAGCATCTCTGCCAGACTAATGTTATAGTGAGGTCTTTGGACGTGGTTCGCTGGTTAAGAAACACTGGTTTGAACTCAATGATTTATTAAGCACTTCTAACACACATACAAGAGCACATAATCAATTATCTCTGACTGGAGGCTTGCACAGTACATCTACATCTACATGGGATACTCTGCAAATCACATTTAAGTGCCTGGCAGAGGGTTCATTGAACCACCATTATACTATGTATCTCCCATTCCATTCTCAAATAGCGTGTGGGAAGAAATAACACCTGAATTTCTCCGTTCGAGCTCTGATTTCTCGTATTTTATTCCGATTATCATTTCTACCTATGTAAATGGGAGTCAACAATATATTTTTGCATTCAGAGGAGAATGTTGGCGATTGGAGTTTCGTAAGTAGCCCACGTCATAATGCTGTTTCCCCTGTATTGTGACAATACAAAACGAGCTGCCATTCTTTGGACTCTTTCGTTGTCCTCCATGAAACCCATCTGATAAGGATCCCAGACTTGGCAGCAATACTCCAAATATGGACAGACAAGTATAATGTATGCAGTTTCTTTTGTAGTTCTGTTGCATGTTTTAAGGGTTCTGCCAATAAAACGCAGTCTCTGGTTTGCCTTTCCCATGACATTATCTATGTGTTCTTTCCAATTTAAGTCTGAAGTAATAGTAATTCCTAGGTATTTTGTGGAGTTTACGACCTTCACTTTTGATTGATTTATCTTGTAAACAAAGTTTAACGGATTTCTTTTCGTACTCATGTGGACGACTTCACACTTCTCATTATTTAGAGTCAATTGCCAATTTTTACACCATAGTGATATCTTATTCAGATCGTCCTGCTGTTGGTTTTGATCTTCAGATAATTTTACTAAACGGTGAATGACGGCATCATCTGCAAACAATCTAAGAGAGCTACTTAGATTTTCCCCTAAATCCTTTATGTAAATAAGGACCAATAACACAACCCTGTGGAACGCCCGTATCACCTCTGTTGTATTCGATGCCTTACCATTGATTACTATGAACTGTGTATATATATACACACTAACAGAAATTTCTGGACAATTACTTCTCAATACATCTAGAAGGTACTAGAACTGGATATTCAAGTATAAATGTACAGTGTGGGTCTCGAACCCAGGACCCTTTGCTTTAGTGTCCAACATTTTAAACACTGCACCACACTGCTACTGTCTTTCAGTGCTTCATTTGTGGCAGTATTTTTAGAACACTGAGTAAAACTGTGTAAAGCAATCCTTATACTCAATTATTGGGTTTGTTGTTGCAAAAAAAAAAAAAACAAGAAAGGGGGGGGGGGGTGGAGCAGATACATTGGAGAGTATTTGTATTGCTTTTTTACTTTTTCTGTAATGGTAAGAATGAATATATAATTTTTACTCAAATCTTATGATTTGTAGCACTTGTACACATAGTTGTCTATTTTTGCTACAACTTGTTCAGAAGTTACTCTAAAAGGACAACATTATCACCATGCCTAAGTTGTCAAATTGTTTGCACATATAGACTTTTGAGAGGGGGGAAGGGAGGGAGGAGAAAAAGAAAGAAAGAAAAAAAAACTCCTAAATATTAAGATTGGGCAATATTTTTCTTTTTAGTCATTCCATTGCTGACAAATTAAAAATAGGAACATGAACAAAGAGAGTAATAAAATAAATGTTACATTACAACCACAACTAAATGCACTGTGTTACATCACAGCCAAGAGAGGTTTTACATCTTCCACTTGAGTGATTATGTAATGAATTATGCAATGCTTTAATTAAGTGTGACTATTAACTTTATGCTGAAATATTTATGTAGTTTTTTGCAGAAACTATCAGCTGTCTGGATCCTTGTAAAGTTCAAATAGTTACATAAACATTTGTGTTAACATTAATTAAGGATATTCTGACTCATTTCCTTGATATTGCATTTACAGCACAGCAGCGAGTATTTCATTGGTGTACTTAATGCATGATATAAGCAATATAAGCATCAAGGTGTGACGAATTGGAGAAATACAACTGTTACTGTAATACACTGTTTTTCCTCCACACACAGGGAGCTACATGTGACATACAAGGGAGAAGAGCAAAATATTGCTGAGCTGCAACACAAAATGCCTAGTCTCAGGATCTTCAATACTTTCCGGGAGTCGGAGGACTATTTCTCAAGTGGCATCGAGATAGAAGACAGCAAAGGCTACGATAAAAATTATTCTGGTGATGATTTTTATTATGGTCTTAATTATGGCGGTGATGCTGATGATGAAGATGATGAGGATGATGATGAGGATGATTGATGATGATAAAAGGAGTGGTCAGTTTTATATTATGGTGTTAATTATGGTGGTGAGGATGAAGATATGATTATGATCGATGGCAATGATGGTGGTAAAAGGAGAGGTCATTTTTGTTATGGTGTTGTTATTGATGATGATGTTGATTGATGGCAGTGATTGTGTTAAAAGGAGTGGCCAAAGTTTTGTTTGGATTATAACATAGGTGCTGCTGTATGGATGAAATATCTGAAAATGAACTGAAGGATAGAAAATGGTTATGTGACAATAATGTGTGAGAAGTGCCAAGAAAGTATTACCAAAAATAAAGATCTCAGACTTTTGTTTCTTATATTGTAGATAATAGCCCACGACTTTATCTGTTCCCCTGTTTTCTTTAGCGGTGGAGACAACTCTTCCAGTGGTGATGTATCTTACTTTAATCCCTGGTAAGTGTTCCAGAATCATCATTGGCATGCAAAAATATATCGATTGGGTGTTTTTAGACTACTTCCTACAGGTATGATTTACAGTAACTTAAGTGTTTCCAATGTGCCGCATGCTCTCTCAAATATTGAAGAAAATACAGTTGTAAATAATTGCTCCAAACCTGCATATTTGTTACTAGCATGACTACTTCAGGCTTTGTCTACTTTCAGAAGGCACGTACAATTTGTTCACAGTGGGTCACACTGTATGTTGTGCCAGTTTATGAAATTCAATGTAGTGCGAAACTAGTCAGCCAAATCGTCAATATATTGTATATTTCTGCAGATAAGATGACCTTCAGATAAGACGAGGCACAAATTTGCATCAAAATTTTATAGTTTAAGCATGTATCTGACCTATAAGATGACTCCCAAGTTACCGTATTTACCTGAACGCATGCTGCACTATTTTTCCAATTTTCGGGGTCTAAAAATACGCCTACAACTTAGATTTGAGGCAAAGCTTCAGGAAGTTCCGAAAAATTGCCACTAGAAACTGCGATAAGTAGTTTTTGTGATTGGTACACCTGGATTTCACCTTTTGTTGCAGTGTTTGCGGTCTGCTTTTGAACTTTTGTGCGTGTAGTGCTACGTTGTATCCAATCGCGAAGAAGCACTTTTTTCTTTTTTACAGCGTGAAGTTTTAAAAAAAAGTAATTTCTATCACGTAGACGACATTTAATCATGCTGATGCACATATTATGCTGGTGAAAACACACAAAATTGCTCGAGAACAGAATATAAAGGATTTTGAGGCAAGCCGCAATTGTTGCTCATAGCTCCGAAATATTTTAGCCCTTTCACTGCTCCGTACGTAAATATATTCTAATCATTTCAGTGCGACTCTGGATACCTATATTGAGAGATTCTTTTTGATAAGCGACATTTGTAAAATCAAAGCTGCATTAGAAATAATTAATTCTATTCCTGCTTTATGGCATATAGATTAGGATGTGTACCCTTGTGCACTTGGTAAATTAATAATGCTCGAAAAGCTAATATTTTTTTAAAAATTGCGCAAAACTTTGTTCTCGTAAATCTTTCCTCCACAATGTTAATTTCAACAGGGCAATATCGCAGATGTGCTGCATAGTGGGGCTATAGCGAGTCTTCGACCTCCAAATGATGTATATCGCTTGATACGTTTCGAAATGATGTTTATGGAATAAGTGAATGTTTCTAAACTGGAGATTGTTTGTCCTACACCTAACCTTTTTTTTTTTTTACGGTTCAGAAACACTAAATCAATTTACAGTTGTACGTTCGATATAGATCATTTCAGGCCGAGCTACTTAGAGTATAAGCTTTCTTGTAAATTACCTAGAAAGCTGTACTCTTAGGTTCTTGCCTTACCACATCCTTTAAAATCACGACGTATTCATAAAAATTATAACATTCACCTGTTTGATACATATTGTTTCAATACTTAGCCACTTCGATATATATCGTTTGGAGGTCGAAGCCGTGCTATGCAGCACACCTGCAAAATTACTAATTTCAGACTAAATGTCAATCTTTTTTTCTTTTTCTTTTTAATGATTCAGCCATCATCTTATCTGCGGAACTATACAGTACATACATATATAAAAGGAAAGTGTTTGAGTGTTTGTTCAAGCTGTTCTTCGTAACCACCTAACGCCAGCCACTTGTGTGTAGTGATAGGCAGGAGTAAAGGATTGTCATCTCGCTGGGTGGGCATTACTGTGTGATAAACAATGAAAAAATTGTTTTGTCTTAACAATATATTGAAGTCTCTGGAAATTTTTGCACTCTTTCATGCTATGCATGGGAGAGGGAACTTTACTTTATAGACTTAAACATCACTGGATTGATCACCGTAACAGTTGGTTTGTTTTCATGGGTAATGTTTACTCTACATGGCACAGGCTATATTACAATATCCTTCTACACTGTTCATCCTATCACTGTGAAAGTTGACAGATATTTGTAATCAATCAATGTATTGTGTTACTGGCAATGTGTGAAACTGGGCATTCTGTAGCACGCCTAGGTAATTACTGAGTGCCTAAAATGGCACAGAAAGTATGAAATCACTGATATTTCACACTTTGCCTGGGCATTATATACTTTGCCAGATTGTCTGCTGACAAAGTATATACTGTAATATGCAGAATCTTTAAGTGCCTAAAATGGCACAGAAGTATGAAATCACTGATATTTCACACTTTGCCTGGGCATTATATACTTTGCCAGATTGTCTGCTGACAAAGTATATACTGTAATATGCAGAATCTTTAAGTGCCTAAAATGGCACAGAAGTATGAAATCACTGATATTTCACACTTTGCCTGGGCATTATATACTTTGCCAGATTGTCTGCTGACAAAGTATATACTGTAATATGCAGAATCTTTAAATCAGGCTGACAAAAAGAAAAGCAATTATGACAAAAAATTTCCTCCTGTACCTTTGAGTGCCAATGTTTGATTTCAGATTCCTAGTGTCGACAAAGGGAAAACAGTTGGCAGTTGTTATTAACAGTAAATTGTTTACAAGTGGTCGTCTTGCACTGCAACTTACTTCGGAAAAAATAGTCTTTGTGCCGACAGCTGTACAATATTTTATTATCAAGTCTGTAGCACTTTCGGTGCTGCCTGCCATCTGATATGTAACAGACAAGACCTACAGTAATATTTGAACACAGTTACCATTCCATTTTCTGAGCTAAATGTACTAAACTTAAACTGTAATGTTTTTGATGCAACTGTGAAAACATAAATGAAGGTCCACAAGACATATTTAAGTACACAGTGGAATGTCAACTTAATGATAGGAACATAAATTACAAAATATTTAAATGTAAATCTGAAAATCGGTGAAAGCACTGGCTGACCAAATGGACGTCATGAATTTCAGCACAAATAACAATATAATGTAATGTAAAGAGATCATATGTGAACATGTAAACTTTTAGTAATAATCTATTTTAGATTACATTTTGACATAATTATGAAATAAGTAGTTAATGCCATATCCACTGTGTAGATAAATTTAGAGTATGCATTATTCTTTCTAATCAATAAAGTTACACAATTGAAAATATTGATGAATCATAGCTACATAAATGTTAGGAATGTTTCCATATTAACATTTTTCAAGTTATTGTGACAAATGTAATATTCATTGTTACTTCTCATATTTATGTATATGTTCAGCAATTAAAAATATTTATGAAGGTTCAAATCTTATTAAAAGATATATATTTGAGCTTGTTTTATAGAACACTAGCTTATATGTCCGTGCTTCGCAACGGTTGTTGGAGGAGGGCCTGTGTGCATCATGGCTTTTTAGGGTTCCGGACCTCAGTCAGTAAAAATAGAATCCTTGTTGGATTGCTCTGTCAATAAACTCAGTTGTCCGAAATGATGTATCTTCATTAAGATGTCAAATGTAAGTAAATGTATCTTCATAAAGTTTTTGATACAAAAAGTGAAACATGCCAAAACAAGCACGGAAATGTTGTTAAGTATTTAATACACAAAGCGAAATCAGTAACACTACGTTCAATGTTTGTTGTGTTTGTTGGTATTAGTAGACATGAGATTGCTTAATTCTATCAGAGACGTTCGCTTCCTTGTATTACCCCGTAATTATTACGCAGCAGCGGTGTTTATTAGTTCTTTGGTGCACTACAGTGCCTCTATCGCTTGTTTTCTGTACTACGCAAGCCATACTTCAAGCATGACCTACATCTAAAACAATTTCTTTGATTCCACTTTTATGAAACGAAGTTGATTCATGGAAATCCGTGAAGTAGTTTAGGAGATTAAGGTATTTCTAATAGATGAACAGTCAGTTACTGAAAACACTTAAGATTGCGATGTATCCTTTTTCCGTGATCTGATTTTGAAGAAATTGTGCCTTATGTTATCCCAATCTTAGCTCAGATATGCTGTGAAAAATCATGAAAATGTGTCAGTAGTTTCTTTTTTTAATATGTTTGTGAAACGTGTTAGAAATAGACATATCTTTATGAATATGATGTAGCTTACATCGTACATCAGTTATATTCGCCATTTAAAACATTTATTTCGTGATCATTCATATCTCTTGACAATAGTCTGAGGCATGGAAAGCTGAAATATAATAAGTATTTCCTTAATGAAGTAGAAATAACATTGAAAACTATTATTCTTACGGTTGGCTCTCTTTCCGTTAGATGCGCTATTGTTGCTCCAAGTGTGAGACTTAAACTTGCATAGCAGTTGTACAAATATTTTAGTCTGTGATATTAGTATGTAAATATATGGATTAAACACGGCGAGGATTGTATCAGTTTTATATTAATTATGTTGAATCATATTTCGTAGAACATAGCAACCAAGAAAACTATTTTCAGAAATATGGTAAATTTGAAAAGTCAGAGAGTAAGTAGTATTTTCAAAGGGTAATAATCCGATCGCTGCCCCAAACTTCACATGAACACTAGCAGCGCTATCTATTAGTTCTGCATTACGCTGTTCTTTCCAAGCATGAAATACACCTAAAACTTCAAATTATGATACCTTTTACTTTCCTGATCTGATTTTGATGAAATGAAGCCTATGTGTTTCCCCACGATATTCTCTATTTATCTGTGATACCACCAGGAATGTTCATTTAGTACTTTTGGAGATTACTCTCTACAAATAGACACATGCAATTGCTTTCAGAGAAATGTTTAAATTGTGATATCTTACTTTTTCTGATCCGATTTTGTGAAATGAAGCCATCTGTAACCACAAGATACCATCACATTGCTGGTGAAAACCCCCCTGAAAATTCGTCTATCAATTTCGGAGATGAAAGAGAAAGATAGACATGACAGTTGTCAATGAAGAACGTTAAATTGTGATTTTCTTTATTCCATGATTTTTTATGAAACTAAGTCTCTAGGTTGTCCCAAAGAACACTGAAGTTACCTATGAAAACCCCATGCAGATTCGTGAAGTAGTTTTGGAGAAGTGGTTTCTAATCTATGAATAGACAAACACGACAGTCTATGAAAACACTTCATGATTCTATTTTGTTGAAATCATGCCTGGATCCTGAACCAATCTTCGCTCATGTTTTCTATGAAAACCGCATGAAAATTCGTCCAGTAGTTTTGTAGATTGAAGCGAACAGCGACAGGCCTACATTTACAGATTTATTATTAGCATAGATATGTTGTACAATTGTAAAATTTTACAGGAATATATTGATTTGTATAAGTGCTGTACGTCGGTAAAATCTGTTGCGAATATGGTTAGTAGTAAAGAAGTAATAGATTAAAACGTGATGCTTGATGGGGCGGTTTGCCATGAACGTTACTCTTTACATCATTGTATCTCATGAACTACGTGTCATACTGTGATACAATTTCGAACGTACATTCAGCTTTAAGTGTTTATTCTGTCGGCAAAATTTCCTGCAAGTACAACTGGAAGTGTAGAAATCATAAATTGAATTAAAAGTTGTGCTTTGGCTGAGATTCGAAGCCGGCATCTCTACTTAGAAGCTAGGCACTTTAGACCACTCAGCGAACACAGTGTATTAGCCAAAGCAACCACAGGGACTGTCTTAAAGCACGTCTCCCTCCACACCACATACTTTAATTCTGCCTCATGTTCCCTGTGAAATGCGTATCAAATTGCCAGGGCTCTCCTACATTGGAATAGCACCCCACCAAAAAAGCCCTGGCAATTTGAAACATTTCTCAGGGAACATGAGGCAGAATTAAAGTATATGGTGTGGAGGGAGATGTGCTTTAAGACAGTCCGTGTAGTCCCTTTGGCTACAACGCGGTGTTAGCTGAGTGGTCTAAAGCACCTACCTGTAGTCTATTCACCAAAAGGTGGGATGTAACATAAATAATGTCATGTGAGCGACTGCGATCCTTTCCAGAGAAAGCATTCGGTGTTCACGTGATACAAAGGGGTGTACAAAATCCTTGGCGCATGCTTCGCAGCTGGTGGCGTCGGCTGGCTGCTGAGTTGACGTAGGGGACCCTGACAAACCTGGGCAACAATGTAACGAAATAAAGCATGACATGGAAGATGCAAAGCCAGTTACAATAATGTTAAAAGTACAATGAAACTTGAGTTCGTTCTGTCAAAACAGATTTGTTTTCATACAGGTTGCTAAGAAAATGCTCCATTCATACACAATTTTTAATAATATTACCAGTAGTAATAATGGTAAAGTTCTTTCCGTCAAACGTGAACTGTTTTCATTGAGGTTTATACCAAACCGCTCCTCTACAATTTCCACATTTGACTTTCAACTAAAAATACGACGCAGAGGACGCACTTGTTCCAAACTTCTGCAGTCACTGTTTTTACTGCTTATTCTTGCAGTTCTTTAACTTCCGGCATTTTTTATGTTTTGTCTTTCACTGCAACATAGCCTTTGATTCTAGCCCACACTAAGTCTATGGCGTTTAATTCACAGCGGTATGTAGGAATTCTGAGAACAGTTTTCCCTACATTCGTCGCCATTTCATCTATCGCATATTCGTTGTGCACTGTTCTGTAATTTTGAAATATACCGTCTTTAAAATCGAGGTTTTTAGATTTTAGCCACTCTGATATTTCGTGCTTATTGGAATTCGCACTGGGAACTTTTTCTGCGATAATGGTACAGTGCTTTGTCAGCAATAACTGCAAGCCAAGGAAGAACATGTTAAAATCACTTCTCAAAGGTTCAACTACTATTTCAAGCGTTTTTAAAGATGAACCTCAGAGATCCTGAAATCGCCGCTGTACAACACGCACTAACGAGTTCGCACCTGCAATCGAGACGGCCACGGTAACTCTGCCCCCCTGCCTTGTACACCCCTCGATGGCAGCGCTGTGGTCACATGCCTTGCTGTGTTTACGTCTCTCGTTTTGGTGAACGGAGTATAGTAAGTAGGAGGTCCTGGGTTCGAATCTCGGCCACCGCATAAGTTTTAATTCAATGTCTCTCCTTATGTTTAATACCTTTGGTATAATGAGACAATGTTGTCTTAAGGGATTGTATTATTTGTTGATATAGCTACACAAGAATATCATCAAACCGTGTATAACGACGGGTAGCGGAGGAGGACGGACAATATTTATACCATGAATACCTCTGCTGTCAACTGGGACTTCCAGTCAAGTAGGCTTACAGTAGAGGTCGACAATATGTCGATCACACTATATCTGTAGATCGCCTGTGCATATTTGGATAGGATAGGATGTTTAGGGCACACGACAGCTAGGTCTTTAGTACCCTTACAAAATAATTAGATGAGTGTCAATGGAGTTAACATTAAAGAAATAAACACAGGCAACATAAAGTTCAAATTCACAGTCAACAAAGCAAACGTACAAACACGTATTGCCTGTCGGTGATGTAAGTTGGCCTACTAAAGTAAACAGTTCTAGAAATACTTAAAACGCAATATCAGAGTACAGCGGCTCACTTATCTCCGATATAGAAAGAATCGGCCAGCCATTCTTGAACACACTAAAGCCTCCAGCCTAAATGCTTAAGCTGGAATCGAGACTGTTCACAAAATTGTAAAACTTTTGCCACATTTTCTTCGCTATCAGCTAAAACGGAGGGCAGAGCATTACCGAGATTAGCCGCTGCCCCCTCAGCACGATATAAAATACATTCAGTTAAAATGTGGCGTACAGTGATTTGCACGCTGCAGGCATTACAAATCAATGGTCCTCTCGACAGAATAAAAAGCTGTGGGCAAAGGGCAGTGCCCGATGCGGAGGCGCATCAGGGCGACTTCAAAACGCCTGAATGAGTGGTAGTTCGCCACGGTCAGACATTTGGTTTAACCGACCAGTTTATTACCTGTCACTACCAGCCTCGTCTCTTCCCACAACTGAAGGGACCAACAGAACGAAAACGTCCTGCAGGGGAATAGCACAGTCCGCGACATTCGGGTCACTGCAGACCGCTTGGCTGCCACATCAGCCACTTCGCTCATAGATCAAATGTGTACATGACCTGCAGTGATTAGTTGGTTCGCTCCATAGATACGTGTTGAGGTAATCCTTGTGGATGTAGAACTTTTTTTAAAGTAGATTATATAATATTAGTACTACAGGTACATACACTTTTTACAAGCCGATAATATAATACTAATAGTAGGAATACAGGTACATGCATCATTTGGTTCTTTTTAAGAATTAGTCAGTGGAGTATGAGGAGTTGGCCACTAGAAAGTCTTTTAGGCTCCTTTAAAACTGATCTCTATTTGTAGCTAAGTTTTTTATGGTTGTTGGTAAATTATTGAAAATGTGTGTTCCCGAATAGTGCACCCCTTTTTCAACTAAAGTAAGTGCATTTAAGTCCTTGTGTAGATAATTTTTGTTCTTAGTGTTGTAGGTATGATCTGAGCTATTAGTTGGGAAAAGATATATATTATTTATGACAAATTTCATTAAGGAATAAATTTACTGAGAGGCAGTAGTTAATATACCCAGTTCTTTGAAGAGGATTCTGCAGGATGTCCGTGAATTTACACCACAAATATGTATTACATGCTTTTGGACTCTGAAAACTTTTGCTTGACTTAAAGTTACCCCAAAATAGTATACCATATGACAGTATGGAATCAAAGTATGCAAGCTTTTTTTTATTGTTATGTCTCATACCACTCGTATTGCAAATACAGATTTGTTTAGTCGTTTCTGCAGTTTGTGGTGTGCTCCTCCCAACTGAATTTATTATGAAGCTGTAATCCCAGGATTTTTATACTGTCAACCTCTTCTATCTGTTCTTCATACTTCATGCATATACCAGATGGGAATCTCTTGCATATTGTAAACTGCATGTAGCTTATCTTTTCAAAGTTTGTCAATGAGTTGGCTTTAAACCATTTATTAATGTTAATGAAAATATCATTAGCAGACTTTTATAAAAACTAAGCTCGACATGTTATATATTGCAATACTTGTATCATCTGCAAACAAAATGAACTCTGCCTCTGGCAGTGTAACTCATGAGAGGTCATTAATGTACACAAGAAAAAGCAATGGCACTAAGATGGATCCTTGTGGAACACTGCATGTAATTTTCTTCACAATCTTATGATGACTGTTGGCTTAATTCACTAGTCCCTTGTACTGACACCCTTTGTTTCCTGTTAGCAAGGTACAACTTGAACCATTTAGCAGCAATTCCCATGACACCATAGAATTCTAAATTACTTAAAAGGATGTTATGGTTGGCACAATCAAATGCCTTTGATAAATCACAGAAAATACCTGCTGCTTGTAATTTATCTAATGAATTAAGTAAATTCTCACTGTGGGTGTAAATAGCCTTCTCGATATCAGAACCTTTCAGAAATCCAAACTGTGTTCTGGACATAATGTCATTTAAAGTTAGTTGGTCGAGAATCTGCTTGTACTTTACCTTTTCTAGAATTTTTGAGAATGCTGGTAAAAGTGAAATCAGTCTGTAGTTTGATGGTATCTCTTTACACCCTTTCTTGAACAGAGGTTTAATATCCGCATATTTTAACCAATCAGGAAATGTTCCAGTTATTTGAATAACTTAAAATTGTGCTAAATTCACTTTGTTGATATTTTATCATAACCACTAGAATGCTTTGTTTTTAAAGATTTTATTATGGAAGTTATTTCTTGTGGTGATTTTATGCTCTATTGTAAGGCACTAAGGAAATCAGAGCAGAGAATAAATTGTGTACCTGGAGCACGCCGGATTTGTTCTACTGCCTTGAGAATCGAATGCAGCTCTGCCAAAAAAAATTGAGTAGGCAATGGGCAGACGAATCCCTATGATATGATCTGGAAACATTACAGAACACCTGACAGTCCCTTTGTTTGGACCCATCATTCTAAAAAGAGTCTTGAACCTCTCAAACTGTTTTTCTCTCATTACTTCTATTAGCCACTACCTGCCCGCTACTCATTGCTACATTATTGCGTTCATCTTTGTGCAGTGTGTAGTGTTAGTTTGGTACATGTCTATAGAAGGTAGTGATTTTTGTGCCTCATACTGTTCGAGAAGGCTAGAATATTAACTTCTTTGGTGTTGTTATAGTGTACTATGAACGTCTGCGTTTCTATAGTGCGCAGGTGGGATATTTTGCGACTAAGATTGCAACTTTGAGAGATCATTTCAGTGACTGGTTTTAAGAATTTCAAAATATTTCTGTGGTTTGGGTTAACCTCCAGCTACGAATATATCTTCTCCCACTGAAAATGTTTTTGGGGTAGATATAGCAGCTTTTGAACTTGGAATAACATCATTGAAATTGGTTGTATGTGGAAAGTGCTGCAGAAGCCAGAAACTGTTGGGGTGCAAGTCCTCAAGAAAAATTCCCTGGTAAGAGTTAATGTTGCAATTAGAATATAGGCCTTCCTTGCTTCTATTGACCATTGTGAATCATTGTTTTCAGATATGAGTTTATTAAAAATTTTTGGAAAATCCAACACTTCTCAGGTGCTTATTTATTTCAGTCTTGAGTTAGTCTCTCTGTCCTCTTTCCTTGTATCTCTGTTCGAGGCCAAATGCACATCCGACACCTTCATTGGTCTTTGAGCCATCCGTATATATGAAGACGGAATTTGAGCCATGCACGGAGTTCAAGAAACCTTGAGTGATAAACAGCATCCGAAGTACTCTGCTTCGCGAGTCAGGCGAGTTTGAGGTGAACACAAACTCGAGCCTTAAGCCAAGGTGGCATTGGGGTCTCACCTATTTGAAATGTGGAAGGGAGGGTAAAATCGAGCTGCCGAAGCAAGCGACGAAAGCGGACTCCAGGAGGGAGCAGGGCAATCACAGACAGCCTGTAACGGCTATCGAGGGAGTCATTAAGGAATGATGGATAGGAAGGATGGTGGGGCATCGAAAGCAGATGGCATGCGTACCAACATAGCAATATGTCGCATCACTAGGGTAAAGGTAATTTGGCATAGAGGCTGTCAACAGAGCTAGTGTAAAAAGCTCCTATCACCAGGCATAACTCCCGATGGTAAATAGAGTTTAGGCGGCGTAAAATGGATGACTGTGCAGAAGAATACACGAAACTCCCATAATCCAGCTTGGATCTGACAGTAGACCGATAGAGGTGAAGCACGACGCTACAATCCGCTCCCCATGATGTACTACATCTACATACACCTCTACATACATACTCCGCAATTCACCGTAAGGTGCGTGGCGGAGGGTACACTGTACCACTACTAGGCATTTCCTTTTCTATTCCACTCCCAAATTGAACGAGGAAAAAAAGAATGCCTATATGCCTCCGTACGAGCCCTAATTTCTCTTATCTTGTCTTTGTGATCTTTACGCGAAATGTAAGTAGGCGGCAGCAAGATCGTACTACACTCAGCTTCAAATTCCGGCCCTCTAAATTTACTTAACAGAAATTCACGAAAAGAACGTCGTCTTTCTTCCAGCGATCCCCAATTGAGTTGCCGGAGCATTTCCGTGACACTCGCGCATTGGTCGAACCTACCGGTAACAAATCTAGCTGCTCGCCTCTGAACCGCCTCTATGTCTTCCTTCAAACCGATCTGCTGCGGGTCCCAAATACTTGAGCAATACTCAAGGCGTGGTCGTACAAGCGTTTTATACGCGATCTCCTTTACAGGTGAAGTACATCTTCCCAAAATTCTCCCAATAAACCGAAGTCGGCTGTCTGCCTTACTCACAATTGTCCTTACATGCTCGTTCCATTTCATATCGCTCTGCAATGTTACGCCTAGATATTTGAACGACGCGACCGCATCAAGAAGCTCACTACTGATGCTGTATTCGAACATTATAGGATTGTTTTTTCTACTCATGCGCATCACCTTACATTTTTCTACATTGAGAGCTAGCTGCCATTCTTCGCACCAACTAGAAATTTTGTCTAAGTCAACCTGTATGCTATTACAGTCAGTTACAGACGACACCCTCCCATACACCACAGCATCATCAGCAAACAGCCGCAAATTACAACTTACTCTGTCCATCAGATCATTTATATAGATAGAAAATAATAGCGGTCCTATCACACTCCCCTGGGGCACGCCTGACGATACACTCGTCTCTGATGAACACTCGCCGTCGAGAACAACGTACTGCGTTCTATTACTTAGGAAGTCTTCGAGCCAGTCACAAATCTGTGAACCTATTCCATAAGCTCGTACCTTCGTTAGCAGTCTGCAGTGTGGCACCGTGTCGAACGCCTTTTTGAAGTCGAGAAAAACACAATCCGCCTGTTGCCCTTCGTCCATGACTCGCAAGATGTCATGTGAGAAAAGAGCAAGCTGAGTTTCACATGAACGATGTTTCCTAAACCCGTGCTGATTCATGGAAAGAAGCTTTTCTGTTTCAAGGAAGTTTACTATGTTCGAACTGAGAATATGCTCCAAAATTCTACATGAAACCGATGTCAACGCTATTGGCCTGTAATTGTATGGGTCAGTTCTCTTTCCTTTCTTATACACGGGAGTCACCTGCGCTTTTTTCCAATCACTAGGAACTTTGCGCTGAATTAAAGACTCGCTATAAATGCAAGCTAAGTAGGGGGCCAATGCCGCAGAATAGTCTTTGTAAAACCGAACTGGTATTCCATCCGGACCAGCAGACTTTTTCGTATTTAGCTCTCTCAGCTGCTTCTCTACACCGGAAATACCTATTGCTATGTCCCCCATTTCGGAATTAGTACGTTGATCAAATGATGGTATATTTGCGCGGTCCTCCTGCGTGAAAGATTTCTTAAAGGTTGAATTTAGAACTTCAGCTTTCCGTTTGCTTTCTTCTATTACTGCCCCGGAATGATCAACTAGTGACTGGACAGTGGGCTTTGACCCGCTTATCGATTTTACATAGGACCAGAACTTTTTCGGGTTCTCGGAAAGATCTTTTGATAAGGTATGGCTGTGATAATTATTGTATGCTTCACGCATCGATCTTTTTATAGACGCACGAATCTCTACTAACTTTTGCCTGTCATCATTTGCGTGTTCTTTTTTGAATCGAGAGTGCAACAGCCTTTGCTTTCTCAGCAGCTTTCTAACATTATTATTATGCCACGGTGGATCTTTTCCATCCTTAATCGTCTTTACTGGCACATATTTCTCTAACCCTTCATTAACAATGCATTTAAATTTAATCCACAAGTCCTCTACATCCATAGTCCCAGAATTAAACGATGCCCAATACGGAGAATGCAGAATACGGAGAACATTGAGGTAACAAGTACAGTGGGCAACTAGTGAAGACATGTGGAGACCAGCTGAGTTTCCTATCCAACGTTAGCCCTAAAAATGTCATTGTCTCCACGAAGAGGAGAGCGATGGGGGCCGAAATGGACAGATGGAACTCTCTGTACCTCCAGAAGTTGATATAGACCATTTTCTCATGGGAGAAACGGAAGCCGTTGACGACGGTCCAGGAGACACGTTCTCTGAGCGCAGCAATAGATTGTGAAGTCGTCCACAAACAGGGAGCCTGGAACATCAGCTTGGAGGCAATCCATAATTGGTTTGATCGCAATGGCGAAAAGTGCCAAGCTCAAAAAGGAGCCCTATGGCACCCCATTCTCCTGGCGAAAGGTGTCCAACAAAACAGAGCCCACTTGTACCCTGAACATTCGATCTTTTAAACAAGCATGAATAAAGAGGGGGGGAGATGGCCGTAAAGACCCCATGTGTGCATTGTGCGGAGAATGCCTGCCCGCCAACAAGTGTCGTAAGCCTTCTCCAAATTGAAGAAAACAGCCACCATCTGACGCTTCTGCTAAAGTTATCCATAACATAGGTCGACAAGGTAACGGGGTGATCAATAGAAGAGCAATGCCTTTGAAACCCACATTGTACATTAGTGAGGAGATGTCGAGATGCAAGTATCCATACCAGCTGAGCATTGACTATGCGCTCCAGTACCTTAAAGACACAGCTGGTCAGGGAAATGGGGTGATAATTGGAAGGAAGATGTTTGTCCTTTCCTGGTTTGGGTATGGAGACAACAATCGCTTAACGCCAACGAGTGGAAACTTCACCTTCAGTCCAGATGCAACTGTAAGTGTGAAGAAGAAAGCATTTAACTGCAGGGGAGAGGTTCCTCAGCATCTCAATATGAATGGCATCGGGCCCCGGAACAGAGAACTGGGAGATGGCAAGGGCACGTTCTAGCTCCTGCATGGTGAAGGTGGCATTGTAGTTTTCATGATTGTGAGATGTAAAAGAAGGCGTTCGAGCCTCCTCGGCCTGCTTTCAGGGGAGGAGGGCAGGATCATAATTAGCTGAGCTTGAGACCTCTGCGAAACAGCGGCCCAAAGCATTGTTGATATCAACAAGTTTCACAAGAACTTGGTTTGCTATGTTCAGGGCGGGGATTGGGGAATGGACCTTCGTGCCAGATAACCGACATAGGTTACCCCCAGACGACCGACGGAGGAGTAGATCTGGTGAAAGAACTCGTGAAAGCAGTCCAGCAGGCTTTATTGCTTTCTGTAATGACACGACGGCATTTCGCTTGTAGTCTTTTGTAATTAATACAATTTTCCAAAGTAGGCCAGCATTTAAACAGACATAGAGGACATTTCCGGACTCTAATAGCATCGCTACATGCTGCATTCCACCAGGTAACTGGGACCCTACTTGGAGATGTTGAAGTTCGGGGTATGGAATGTTCGGCAGAGGTGAGGATGACATCCGTGCGGTAGTTGACCTGACTGTCACAGCTGGGGAACTCCTCATCATGGAAAACCGCCATGGAAGAATAGAGCTCCCAGCCGGCTTTGGAGATGTTCCAACTAGTGGAACATGGAGAAGTGGTATGATGGAGTAGAGAAATTATACAGGGGAAATGGTCGCTCGAGTACCTATCAGACAAAACATACCATTCGAAACGATGCGCAAGTGGAATAGTGCATATTGCGGGGTCCAAATGGGTATAGGTATGTGTCTTGTCAGAGAAAAAAGTTGGTTTGCCGGTATTTAGGCAGACAAGGTTAAGATGGTTGAAGAGGTCAGCCAAAAGAGCCCCTCTGGCAGTAAGCTGGAGAGCCCCACAGAGGGTGGTGGGCGTTTAAAGTCGCCAATCGACATAAACGGCGTAGGAAGCTGGCAACAAGGTGCAGACGAAGACGGGGTGTAGATATTACAAAGAGAGAAGGTGAATGTGGAAATGGTGACATGGGCGGCAACCGCCTGTAGGGGAGGGGAGCTGAAGCAGTCTGGGGCGGGAAGGAGGGCCACTTCAGCTCGGGACCCCTTGCACGCCACAAACGTACCCACGAAAGAGCTGGGGGGACGAATGGAGTGGCCAGCTTGTTCACCAGACTTAAACCCGACTGAGCATGTCTGAGATGTGCTTGGCAAATGCATTGCAAAAAGGCCAGCACCACCTACAATGGTTGCAGAACTAGATATTGCACTCATGGAAGAATGACCAAATATCACCAGAGAGCTGATTTATAACGTAATACTGCCCGTGCCACACAGGTGTGCAACAGTACTGGCTGTCTGAGGTGATGAAACACCACATTAGAGGGCAACGAGAATGACTTTCACCATTCCGGTTGTCCTAGGAAGCCTCACTATAAGTAAATGCCATCTGAACCTCAAGTAAATAGTTGTCGACAAAATATCAGTCTAACACAAAAATTACAGTTGTAATCAAAATCTGAATGCAATATTTTACCATTTATAAAGTGTGTGTATATGACACCTGATACCCAAATTGTTTTGAGGAGTGTATATACATACATAAGATCAGTTGGGGAGGGACGGCGGGGAGGCCACGTGCGCAAAATTATATGCCACTTATGTGTAAAAATTTTGTCAAACTGGCCCAGCCTAGAACAGAGAAATAAGATGACTAGTGATGAAAAACCGCAGAAAACAATATGGGTGATAAACATTTTGGAGGATAGTCGAGTGTATCTATCATACGTACAGCAAAGGTTCAATGAAGTGGAGCAATGATGCTGTTATCCAGCCAGGAAACAGTATCTTACTCCACTGACAAAACAAATTATTAGACTGGACTGAAGAGTACAAAGAATGAACCATGGATGACTGGAGTGAGGAATATAATTATATCATCCAAGGCCTTCCTTTATGGCGATAGCGACTTCCAAATGTGGCGCGATTTCATTTCAGACTTGCTTTTGTGACACCTGAATTTGTGAAACTCAGGAACCACAAAAAGTTCCACGAATATCACAGTTTGATCAGCATCCTCTATCAATAATGGTTCAGTCTGTTATAAGTAGCAAAGGAAAAGTATGCATTTATACTGTGAAAGGGACAATGCATAAAGGGCAATACAGGTCAGTCCTGCAAACTTGACTTCTTTTGCATGTGAAGGAATGGTTTCTGCAATCACAATTACATCTTTTACATCTTTACACATGCCACAAGGCCAAATCTGTGACTGAATCCTTAAATAAGACGAATTCATGTTTTGGCTGGCCAGAGAACTCGCTGGAGGTGAATATTGAATCTGTTTGGCACGAAGGAAAATTGCAATACCCACAAACAAAATCAAGTTGCTGGAGAACATCTGAATTGGAGACTGTTGAAGAAATGTATGATGAGTAAGCCAAAAAATTGAAGATTTTGTCACTGGGAAAGGATGACCTACGAAAGACTGAAAACTTTGTTCAGACAGTAGAACCTCGTTTTTACACTTTTCAAGGGATTTCAGTGAAATGGTGTAAAATGCAGGAAATAATGTTTTAAAAGGTAAAATATGCTTACTGTATCAGCCTTGCATTTTCGTAGTTTATTTGTGATATATGTACATAATATGCATCTAAATACTCACCAAAAAGTTTATTATATAATAAACGGTTATCCAGTTTTTTACTATTTCAAGTGCCAGGCAGAACTGGTAATTTTATGGGAAGTACAACTTTTTGATGTAATTTCATTCATTATAATCAAGGACACCACTGCTGGGCTATGTAATTCATCTTCAAAATTACTGCCTGTTACCGGCATTAATTATTCACGTAGTAAAACTCCCGAGTTCCGTTCTTTTTGTATTTTTTGATGTTTCACAAGACGATATTAGAGAATTTATTCGCGTGCTTGAGTGCAAATATATGCGTATATTTTTTTGTGACGTTTGCATAGGATTGGCATCTCACACTATTATCGCTTTTTTGAGGTTGTAGGTATTATGATACCCAACATTAATCAGAAATATGTATCACAAAAACCATGCAACTCTTTATTCTCACCTCGACAAAGAAACTGGTTTGATTGTTTTCAGTACATGCCAGGTGCTCTGGCAAAGAATCTGGTGGAAAGAGAAACTACACTGCCACAAATCGGCACGTTTTAAGTCAACTAGATGTGTACTGCCAACAACGAAACGCAAAATATACATTTGAATAAATGCAAGGTGTCAAGAAACTCGACTGAATAATTTTTAAGCGCTATACTTTATGGCAGAAGTCTTGCCAGCATCAATTTATATAGATTACGTCATTTTTTCTTCACAAACTTGCTTTCGAAAAGTGTAAAATGGGGGGGGGGGGGGGGGGGGGAGTGTAAATATTTTAATGCAAAAACAGGGGCAAATTAACATTGTGAACATGGGAAATTTGACGGAACCGACAAAAAATGGTGTAAATGGTGGGAAATCGTAGAAACCGGGAACTTAAAAACGAGGTTTTACTGTATTTGTAATTTGCTGTAAAATGTTTGTACTTTAAAAGAGTTGAGATTCAGAGAACTAATATTTTTGATACAATGAAATTGTAAGAAAATGGCAAATTAAAGTTGCACAACAAACTGTATCCACTGAATATAGTAATTTGGCACCCCCACTACAGTTGCCCACTGTATTACAGTATCTGCAGCCTTTTGTGCACAAGGAGGGTTTCAACTATAAGAGTTATTAGACTGGCCAATTAAATATTTCTCAGACAAAACCTGAGAGGTTGTGTTTTGTGGCAGCTGCAACACAGATGAGTGCACTCACAGGTGGTGTTGGTGGCAAGCCAATCTGCAATACATGCTGCCTTTTCTTGAAAAATAGTTTGAAATCTCCTGCAAACAATCAGAAGTGGTCTGACTCTGGTGCTGTGTGTTAAGGAAATATGCCTCCATTTCATGACATCCTGTATTGTTGCCTCTGATTTCTCATGTGCAATCCATTTATTCTTACTAGTATTGCCTGTGGTCGAAAATCGACCAATTGTGTTTACAATGGTCACTGGGGGTAAAATTTTACGTATCATGTCGGGGACCTCACGTGATTATGTTGGCAACATCAACAACACAATAGAAAATCTTTGCCCATTTGTTCGAACCACATAGAATGACTCAATTAGTGTATCATACAGACCATGAAGTAAACAAATAATGCTGTTCCTGCTTTATGGTTGACAGGTTCTTGTATGTACCCTTGTCCGTTCAGTAAAAATAATTGCCCTCGCAACGCAAAGATTCCACGAGAAAACATCAGCGTTGTCAAGCGATTGGCTAAAATGAAGACTCACAGGATTCTCACTATTCAGCATCTGTTGCCAACATCATAGGAGGCCGCTGGGATATTTGGTAAAATTTAACCGGCACTGGGAGGTATGAAACGGTATCTTTTACGTGTTAAGGAAAATGCGTGACACAATAACAACAAATAAAAACAAAAGTATATACTTCTCGTGCCATTTTCGAATTATATAACTCTCATTAGCCTAATATTTGAAATGGAACTACAGTTTTGGTGTTCGTATAATTATACACCACCAAGAAATAATGTTATTTTGATACTGCGATATTCAGAATTCCAGAGCTGATAACACGTCGACTTCGTAGTTCCACCCGTGCACCGCTACATGCCTCTCCCACCGCATCATTTATATCGGCATTCTCGACTTCGTAGTTCCACCCGAGCACCACTAGATGCCTCTCCCGGCGCATCATCCTTTATATCGGCATTCATATCAAAACATCCAATTCCTTTAACCACTCTTAATCACTGTGAAAATGAAGCATTTGAACAGCACAAGAAAGTGAGATGGGAGCACTCCATGTTTCGATATTCACTTATTTTAATACTGCAGATGTGCTGCATTACAGCGTCTTTGCTCAAGGCGAATAGCCAATCAGTGAGCCAATTGTTGGAGAATGTAGAACTTGATCCAAGCTGTAGATAGGAAAATTTCTACTTCCTTTTACCAGTTTTAATGGCTAAATGCACACACAATATTTATTTTCTTGAAATCTACGACAAACAATCTTTCGAATTATGTAACTTTCATTGGCCTTCTTGTACGAATAAATTAGTAATCTGTACCACAATTTTCGTGTTAGCATATTTATACAATGATTTATGAATGTTTTATTCACTGACAGGTGAAACAAAACCAAACAATACAATTCCACATAATTTGCACTTTGATTTTCCTAAGGGAAATAAAAGGTCAGTGACACTTATCAATAACATTCTTTTATTTTGCAAATGTGAAAAAACTTATTACATCTTCAGATACCAATACTTTACAAGATATGCACAAATTAACCACAAAACTTTCACATTTTACATCATCATATGCATTTAGTTCAAAACAGTAAAAAATTATACAAAAAAGGGAATGTAAATGTAAGTTTCTCATTAGAGAGCTTTGTTGTACAAAAATTAGCTTTTCAAATGATGCTGTAAAGGGTGCAGAAAAAATATTCCACCGACAGTGTTATCAACTGCTTGCACAACCATACACACTTATTTCCACATACACATATATACACCTTGTCAACATCAACATCCAAAGGAAACAGGTAACGAGATGATTAAGAAGCCCCTTAAATAAAATAATTATGTTTACATTATCTTAACATGTTATGTGAGAAGCAGGTGTACAATACGTAGTACTATAATTCAGAAAAATGTCTTAAGTAGAGTAAAGCTGCCATTGTTTGGGGAAAAACACAACATCAAGCACTCCACAATAGGAAAATGATGTTCTGCTATTGGCCCGAGGAAGGAGGGGGGGGGGGGGGGGAACTATGACAATATTTCAGTTTACTCAATCACTGTTTACAGAGTTAAGAAATTAGTCAGTTGCACAGCGGTAGGACTTTTGCTAGGTAACTATCCAACTTCTAACAACGGTGAATGTGATGCCAAGTTTTCATTTTGGAGAATGCTTGAATACTTGCTACTATAGTATTCTGAGACACACAATTTGAAACAAAATATGAATTTTTAAGAACCTGAATTAACAGCCTCAATGTCCAGACTGAGTATATTCTCACTCCCTCGGATTTCAGGAAAATGTGGTTGACGGAAGTGAGATTGCAACAACTGAATCCAAATGATAGAGGCTTCAGAAGCAAATAAGTTCACATCTGGAAAGGCAGTGTGCTAGCCTGCAATAAGTACGTCCATAAGGGACATATCATTCTGAAACCAACTTAGTATGCAAATTGACAAGTTCTAGTTTTTATTTTGAAGTTAAAAAAAAAATACTACTTACATTTTGGAATTAGAATCAGCAGTACTGTAGTAGTGTATACAAATAGAAAAATCAAGATTAATCACAATGTTAACATAAAAACATTTAGAAATGTAGCTATGTATTTTGCAAAGTTTCAACTGGTAACATACATAGCAAAATAATAATACTGCTGAGCCTATTTTCCTTTTCCTTCAAAAACTCATGAAAAGAAATAGCTGTTAAGAGAAGTCACAGTTCACACTATCAGACACAGCCTTCTCAGTGTGACAGGTAGCATTACCTCGATCACAGTTGGGTTATAACCAGCAAGTACACACCACATGCAGACACTCAGGGGAAGACAACGCTCAACCAAACTTTTGTGTCCAGAACTACTTCTTCTTCTTTACCGGTGCTGTTTTAGCAGTTGACCCTCGCCGGCAGGTCAGGAGGAATACGAGGAGCGTGCCGATGACACCGATGCCCAAGCCCGCTTGCCAGTAGAGAGGATTTTCACGTAAAACTATCGCTATCCTTTCGACGAGATCGTCACTGAAACAGGACACATTCGAGACAACACTATGACATTAGTTTTTCTAATATCACTCCACTGCATACTTTTGTGGTGCTAGCACAGCAACCGTAATTGATAATTTGGTTAAAAAAAAAAAAATCTTGGTTGCATAAACTTAATGTTTCATTTATTTAAACATGACATGTTTTGCCTCTTCTGGGCATCATCAGATGTTGAAATGGAGTGGGGGGGGGGGTGTAAGATTTACAAACTTGTTTAAAACACAATTACAAATATGTTAAATCTTTCCTAAGCAAGAAATATTACAATAGGGAGGGTGCAGGCTGAAAAAACAGCAGGCCACATGACCACATTCACATTTGGACATAGGGGGGGAATGAAAACAACTAATAAAATACCACTGAGGTTGCAGAGTGTCAAATTATTAAAATCCAATAAGAATAGATGTAACTGTTGCGGGGGGGAGGGGGGGGAGGGCAGGGGAGGCGCACAATGTCAAAGGTAAAACCTTACTCAGCTACGCGGAGCTTTGTTTACTCATGTAGAGCCACAGCCCTTGATAAAACAATATCCACAGATAATCAAAATATCCACGGGTGTACTGCCAGTCTATAGTTTCCAACGGGCACAATATTTCGGCGACCATACATGTCACCATCATCAGGTGAACTGACAGACTGAAAATGCGCTGGCACGGAGATCCGCATGCACGCTACGGCGGCTCAAAGGGAAATGGGTTCTAGCCTGGTAGCGGGCGATTTAAATACCCTCAGCCCACAGAGTGACCCCTCCGTAGTCCGCGCCCTGGTTGCGCAGTGGAACCGACTGCGTCTGAGATGACGTAGATGTGCGGGCTCTGTCCGCTGTGGTCGTCACTACTTTACGTTTGCTAGATTTACTCTTAATTAACCCAATCGCTGGTGGGGAGCACCAAAGATGATCTCGGTTTGAGGAAGGCCGGCGTGTACCAGATTCTGTGTCAGTGTGACAAGTCATATATTGGACAGACGATGCGTACCGTCGAGGATCGATGCGCTGAATACCAGAGGCACACAGGACTGATGTATCCGAGCAAGTCGGCAGTCGCTGAACATTGTTTATCACATGATGGAGTATGAAAGCACTAGGATTCTGGTACAGACATCGAGATACTGGCATTGCGTCATTAGAGAGGCCAATGAAATTCGCACCAGTGATGACCACAAACCGTGACTGTGGCTATAATCTTAGCAAAGCTTGGGAACCAGTGATTGGGTCAATTAAGAGTAAATCCCTCAAACGTAACGAAGTGACGACCACGGCGGATGGAGTCCTCACATCGACGTCATGTCAGACGGCATCGCAATCTGTTCCACCGTGTGGGGCGCGGACCACGGATGGGTCACTCCCTGGGCCAAGGGTATTTAAATCACCCGCTACCAGGCTAGAACCCAGTTCTCTTCGAGCCACCGTAGCGTGCGGATCTCCGTGCCGGCGCGTTTCCAGGAGCTCAGTCCGTCAGTTCACCTGATGATGGCGACATGTATGATTGCCAAAATATTGTGCCGTTTGACACTATAGACTGGCAGTACACGCATGGACATTTTGATTATCAAATACGCTGGGAGAAACTCAGGAATCACAATATTCACAGAAATTATCAAAAACGCAGCAATTATAAACTTAAAATACTCAATTAAAAATAATAAAGATCAATTAACTTACACAAAGCACAGGCTTGTTGATAGACACAAAAACACACACACACACAAACAAACAAACAAACAAACAAACAAACCTTTCACAACTGTTTGCCGCTTCATCAGGAAAAGAGGAAGGAAAGAGGGTGGGGCTGGGTGTTAAGGAAGTGGAAGAGGAGTCATTCCAATCCCAGGAGTGGAAGAACTTACCTTAGGGGAAAACTGGAAAGGTATACAAGCACGCACGCACACACACATTGTATATATTACTCCAAGGCAGACATTTGTTGAAAGCAAAGAAGTTGGACAGATACACCAGTTGAGGCATAGGCTCTGTCCAGAGAACCGAGACAAAGATGTTTTAGAACGGTGATTGGGAATTTAGTTTGCTCCACTGCACTGGCACAACACCTTGCAGATTAAGTAACAGTTGTTAGCATTAGCGCCATTACTAATAATCCACTGTGTACATAACACCGTGTTTGCTGTGCTCACAATGCATGGTGAATGCAAGAGTTAGACTCTGATGGGTGGGACTTATTACCTTGCTACTCAATAATGTGTAACATTGTCAATCTCTTCAAATACAATAAACCCAGACATTTGGGATATACCAATTCTGCATCATGGATTGTGCTGGCCTGTTTAGAGAAGCAGAGATGCAATGTGTATGTGATGTTTTTCTCACTCTGTTGTTTACAAAATGCATCTTACACATTGTTGCCAGGCTCAGCCACTATAGTTTTTTCCCCCACAACTGCCTACAGTGAAACTACTACAATGACCAAGCTGATATGACACGACAGTGCCCCCAGACTGATGCTGCGCACTTGTATTCTATAGAGCCACTCACCGCCACATTTCAATCGTGCGCGCGAAATGTAAGCTCGGGAACTTTATGACTTAGGGGTTTTTCTGCGGGACTGGAAAAACTGAAGCAGAGTCACGCAGGGGAGGAGTCGTGCGGACTGCCGAGGACGGCGGAGTGCGGTTGCTCGTCAGTGATTTTGTAAAAACGTGTGGTAGTTTTTGCAGGTGAAGTGCCGTTTTTGCCTTTGCAGTTGAAGGATTTCGGTATGCGGGAGAAAGTGTGAAGCTGCGTGGGGGCTCGAGTTGTACAAAAAACATTTTTATAATATTACATACGTGCAGTGTGATGAAGATAAATTAAACTTATTTAAAATGATAGCTGTGTGGTGAACATTATTCTTTTGCAACTCGCCCTATATGCCCATTAATGTGTGTGTAAGTAGTATGTACTTTTTGTTTATTAATTTGCAACTGTATTAAGGTGCATGTGGATGTAACGAGCATCAAAGCGGGAATAATATAGTGTCATCCCCTAAACGAGCACAAAACATTTTTCCCTCCTTCTGAAGAAAAACTGTTTTGTGCTCATTAAGTGGATGACACTAGATGATTCCCGCTTTGGTGCTGTTCTGTCCATGTGCACGTTAATACTGTTTCAAAAATTATAGAAGGAAACTTTCCTGGTGGGATAAACAAATATAAAAAATAGAAAAAGGATGACTTACCCAAAGGACAGGCTCATCGATAGACACAAATAAAATTGCACACAAACACACATACAAGCTTTCGCAACCATTGGTCACTTCGTCAGGAAAAGAGGAATAAAGGAGAGGAGAAAGGGAAAGATATGGGTTTTAAGGAAGTGGAAAAGGAGTTGTTCCAATTCCAGGAATGGAAGGACTTACCTTAGGGGAAAAAAGGAAGACAAACAAACAAACAAACACAAACACACACACACACACACACACACACACACACACACACACACACACACACACACACACACACACACACACACACACACACACCCCCCTAGACAGACATTTTTACAAATGGTAAGTCCTTCCATTCCTGGGATTGGAACGACTCCTTTTCCACTTCCTTAAAACCCATATCCTTTCCTCCTCTCCTTTCTTCCTCTTTTCCTGATGAAGCGGCCAATGGTATTTAATACAGTTTCAAATTAATAAACAAAAAGTACATACTAATTATACACACAGTAATGGGCATATAGGGCTAGTTGCAAAAGAATAACGTTCATCACACAGAAATCATTTTAAGTAAGTTTAATTTGTCTTCATCACACTGCACGTATGTAATATTATAAAAATGTTTTTTGTACAGCTCAAGCCCCCACACAATTTCGCATTTATCCCCGCATACCGAAATCCTTCAACTGCAAAGGCAAAAACAGCACTTTGCCCGCAAAAACTATCACACCTTTTTCGAAATCACTGACGAGCAACTGCAGTCCTCGGCAGTCCAGACAACTTCTCCCCTACATGACTGCTTCCGTTTATCCAGTCCCGTGGGAAAACCCCTATGTCATAAAGTTCCCCAAGCTTACATTTCGCGCGCGCAATTTACATGTGCCTGTTTGTGGCTCTATAGAATACAAGTGCATGGCATCAGTCTGGGGGCACTGTCATGTCATAGTGAAATTTGTAAGATAAATTATGAAGCAAGTTAATGGCAAGTTAACTTGATGTCTACTAAAAGCTCGATCTGTTATTATTAAGCAAATTGTTTGAAGCTAAATTTAACCGAGGAAATTAGTAACGATTAAATACTTCACCCATTTCTCAATTATTATTGATCGATTTCTGTTCCGGTCCACACACGTTAATGTTTTATTTGCGAGGGGAAGGCAACCGCCGTAATACCTGCTGGCGAGAACTGGAACTAAGGGCAGAATCGGGCAGTGCAGATGCCAAGGCTGCAGAGGAGCAAAAGAGAAGCGGTCGCCGCCGTCCACAGCGGAGACGGCTGGCCGACGCCGGCTGCCCTGCAAATAAGCGGCTGCGAGAGGAGAGCTCACCGGGGGAGGTAAAGGGCACACTGTGTCGAGGGAGGCAGTCTGTGGCCCCCGAGGTGAGCGAGTAGAGTAGTCCGACAATGAAACTGTTCGCGCACTGCCTCACTGAAGGCCAGTACACGTGTTTGTGGAGATGTGACGCATTTGCCTGCACAGGTGTGGTATAGCAGTCTATACTCCATTCACCGAAGCAAGAGAGACTGTAAGCACACCGAGATGCCTGATCGGGGGTGGAAGAAATGCGGGCAGCTGCTCAGAGTTGAAGCTTCCGTTTCTGATGTAAGGTCACGTGTGTCGATATATAGTGTGATATTAGGAGCGAACTGCAAACTTCATCTTAAAGGAACCTGTGTCCATCAAACTGTAATGTTTATTCTGACTCTCTCTCTCTCTCTCTCTCTCTCTCTCTCATTAGTACTATGCACAAGAGAACTCTCTTCATCATCACCACAGATACAGCGAGTGAGGTCGACATGCCAAGTTTCAAATCAATTGAGAAGAAATCACTGAATTATTCAAAGAAACAGTGTATAAAATGAAGCTGTTGTTCAAGACATTACATATAAAGGAGAAGCAATGAATTAAAAATTTGTGACGTGGCCGGGAATCAAACCCGGCCCTCCACCACACCACTAACGATTAGGCACCCCGGAATAGTCTAAGTACAACTTCCCTTCACGTAACAAACTTTAATTCAGCTTCTTTGTTCTCAGGGTTACTGAATTCATATTTGAATTGATATTTATATCATCTTAGCATGAATCTGTTATGTCCAGAGCACCCAATGACATATTATGGAAACAGTGGCATCTAGTGGTGTTGGTCTTTCCTCAGAGTATTGTGTGGTGAGTACAAAGCCACACTCTTTGAAGTCTCCCAAAAAAAGGGATATCATGATATAAGTTTTTAGAAAGTATAGAAGACTGACAAAAATGCAATATGAGCAAAAGCTGATGAACATATTTTCCTTCCTAATCTATTGCCAGAGCAAGTACGTGCTAATACTTCCCAATTCCTCCACAATGCAAAGAAAATTGCGCAGGTGGTGAATGAAAACAAAACTAAATATCTTTTTGTATCACACCGAAGAGATCTCACTGCTTACATTGTTGTCAATGGACATACCTTTGAAAGAGTTCACGTACCTGGGTTCCATACTAAACAAAGGTGAAGTGTTGAAAGAAGTACATCAATGTATAACAAATGCTAATTGTGTGTTCTTTAGTTTGAACAACCTATTCAAACCTTGTCTGACATCACAGAAGAACAATGTCCACCTGTACGTGACATCAGTAAGGCCAGTACTTTTATACGGTTGTATCGGCAACAATAGAGGAATTAATATGTCCATTTGAAAAGAAGGTACATCTAAAGATCTATGGACATGTCTACAATCCCTTGGAAGGTAAACAGCAATGAAGAAATTAAAAAGACATATCAGTGGTTTGGAAAGCGACACATCAAACAAACATTGGGGCAGAAGACACTCCGGTGGTTTGGCCACATCATACGAGTGGACGGATCCCTTGCTAACAGAATCCTCTACTCTCAACCCATGGGAAAATGCCCGAGGATGCGATGGTAGAACCGACTAACAGTGATCCTTAAAGAAGTCAGAGGATGAAGCTAGAGACCATAAAATATGATCTAGCATCTCCAAGAGATACCTCCTCCATTCTGATTGACAGACATTCTGTTTATTGTGGTTTTTTTGCATTTGTAATGTGTCCCTTGGTGTTTCTTCTTTTTTTTTTCCTTTTCTTTTTTAAAATGGTTTTTCAAATTTCTATATTTCTAATGTGTTGTGTGTGCTCTGTTTAATATCGTATTGTGTCCTGTTTTTATATTTCTGAGTTTTTTCTATATAGAAGGGCTGTTTTTCAGATTTTTTAAGGTTCAAATGTTTGTACAGCTTATGGGACTTAACTACGGGGTCATCCGTCCCTGAACTTACAAACTACATATGAACCAGCTAATACTGATGACGGCACAAATATCCATGCCTGAGGGGGGATTTGAACCCCCGTCCCTAGTGGGCGTGCAGACTGTGACTGACGCGCCGCAGAACGCTCAGCCACCAAGGCCGGCAGATTGTTTAAAGGTGTAATGTGCTGCTTGTAACTTAAAAATATTGTATAGTGTCCATTTATAATTTTCCCCCTTTGTAAGGCTTTTTTTTATCTTCCTTTCGTTGTTCTGCTGTGGGCCTTAAAGGACCATTAATGGATAAATGATGAATATATTGCTAATGATTGCAGCTATTTTCATAACAATGTTGCATGCTCTGGGTACAACAGCTCTGTTTTATACACATTGAAAACAATGTGTATCTTTCAATAATATGATTTCTTCACAGATTGCTTCTTATGTGGACTGAAAATGGTATGTCTAACTCAATTGCTGTATCTGCGAAGGATGACTAAGCGTTCACTCGAATGTTATACTAATGAGGGAGAAAATGAAAAACAAACCTTACTACTGGATGAACACAGGAACTGTGAATGCTGAACATAATTAGAAACACCAATTCCAGTAAGTGGTCCTTTAAGATGAAGTTTATAGTTAGCTTCTAATACCACTGCTATATAACACACACGTGACCTTACACCTGGAACAGATACTTCAACACTGGTCATGCACCCGGGCATGTTTACAGCCTCTCTCTCACTTTGGTGAATGGAGTGTAGCTGGCCTGTGTGCACAGACTGCCCAGATGTGTTTTGTACAGATTGGGTTGTATAGGCAAAGAAACATGGGTTTCACAATGCCTACGGTAATTGCCACAACACAATACTTTGTTGGGGTTTGCAACGCTACAAATGGCCTGACTTGTACTGACATCTTACACAACTGTACTTTGAAACAGTACCCTCTGAAAACAACCACAGAAGTTGCTGCATTATTAAAATAGTCAGCTACAAGTGACAATGGCATTTCAAAAAGTACAAATACAATGGCTTGCATTCCTTAAATAGAACATTTTCGACATAATCACCCCCGTTATCCAAACATTTGTTAAGTCGGTGCACGAGCTTTTGTATCCCACAGTCAGAAGGTTGCCACCTGTTGTCAGAACCACATTTAAAATTCATCTTTGATCTCTTCATCATTGTGGAATGATTTTCCACCAAGATGTGACTTCAGGTAATAGAAGACATGGAAGTCGGTGGGCGCAAAATCCAATACGTCCCATTTGAATTGTTTGAGTAGTGCTTTGGTTATGAGTGCTGTGTGAGGCCGACCATTATCGTGAAGCAAGCGGACTCCATTTGTCAGCATTCCCCTGTGTTTGTTTCGAATTGCCCTTTGAAGACATTTCGGAGTCTGGCAATAAGCAGCAGCATTAATTGTCGCTTCAGGAGGCATAAATACCAACAGAAGAATGCCTTGTCTGTCCCAAAAAAAGAAGCCACGATTTTCTTCACTGAAATCGACGTTTTGCTTTCTTTGCTTTTGGTGAATTCGATGGCGCCATTGCATTGATTGTTGCTTGGATTCAGGTGTATGGTGGACCCACGTCTCGTCACCTATCACAATGTCAAGGAACTCTTCACCTGCTTCAGCAAAGCGTGTGAGGAACTGCAAAGCCCATCCTTTTCTTTACGTGTTCTTCCGTTAACATTTTTGGAACCCAGAGCACACACAATGTCCTGTACCCTGACAGTCACAATGTCAAAGAGTTGTCATTGACACGTCCGGTATGATCTGATGCAATCCTTTCAATTTGAGACGTCTGTTCGCACGAATTGCTTACTCTGTTCTCCAAAGAAAAGTATCAGAAATCACAGATGGCTTACCTGTTCTTTGTTCATCATGAACATCGGTCCTACCTTCAGAGAAATGACGACAGCATTTCGTTACATTTTGTCGATTCATAATGTTCCCATAAACAGAAACAATTTCTTTGTGAATATCCGCTGGCCACTGACCTTTTGCATTAAGAAAACATGTGACAAAGCACACTTCGCATTTGGCAGGACTCTGAATTGGCGCAGCCATTTTAAACACGCCCTACTGCAACCAGAAACTGCGTTCAACTGCCGAATGACCGCGAGGCGAAAGCTAACGGTAAAAGGTTAACACCAGTGTTGCCAACTTGCTCACCAAAACTCTTCTGTTCCTCTGGCGTACAGTGTATCTTTACTTTCCAAAATACCCTCGTATTTGGATGTTGTTACTCTATATACTGGGTGGTTTTAATTAAGCTGCCCTATTAAACATGTTATAACACAGAAACTAATTACCATACGAGTGCCAAATTTGATAGCATTAACGTCTAAGAAGGAAGGAAGCTAAGGGTTTAATGTCCCATATTAGAGACAGAACTTAAGATCTGATATTTGTGGAAGGAAATCAGCCATGCCCCTTTCAAAGGAACCATCCCGGAATTTGCCTGGAGTGATGTAGGAATATCACAGAAAACCTAAATCTGGATGCCCGGAGATGGATTCAAACCACCATCCTCTCGAATGTGAGTCCAGTGTCTTACCACTGCACCACCTCGCTTGGTCCATTAATGTCCAGAGTGTGGAGCGTGCACACACACACACACACACACACACACACACACACACACACACACAGCACCACCATCCAGTTCTGAGAGTGGCCACCTGGTGCCGTGATTCGTAATCTCCCACACCTTACCAGTCACAGTGCACTTCTTGTGAAAATGATGATCTGATCTCACTCCCTGATTTCTAGTTGCATGGCTATCTGAAGGACAGGTTTTACCGAGGGAAGTTTTGCACACTCGCTTATCTGAAGCACAGCGTATCAGGAGCGAGAGCCAGCATTCTTGTGGACAAACTTCGTTTTGCCGTGCAGAATGCAGTCCTGCACTTTCAGACTCTTCTGGGCACTGATGGGTGCCATATTGGGCCCCTTCTGTATCAGTAATGGTACTGGTATACAATAGTGAAATGTACTGTAGCACCACATTCAAAGTATTTCAGTTAATTGATTCTGCATTATTTCTCTTCCCCATGTTGTTGACATTAGCCCTACCAAGCTTGATACTTTTTCAGTAATTAATTTTTGTGTTATAACATGTTAACTAGGGAAAGTTTTATTGTAGCCACCTGGTATATTACAGGCAAAAAAGCCTCCCGCATTTGACATAGCCGGTGTGCGAGTTGTTGTGATGATATTGACGTGGAATGTTTTTTTTTTTTTTTTTTTTTTTTTTTTTTTTTTTTTTTTTTTTTTTTTTTTTTTTTAAGCATTGTAATTGCCATTTTCCGTGTGCACCATGGTGTGGTGAACATTGCGCGTTTGTTGTGGAGGAATTTATTCATAACGGTGGTTCTGCGATTAGTACACAGCGAGCATTTTGGAGACGTTTCGAACTCGGCCAACACGATCGTGTCCCTGATAGGAGAGCTATTCAACTGTGGGTGTCAAACTTTGGAAATACTGGTTCAACCCTGAAAAGAAAACCTACTGGCCATTGTCACCAGTGTGAGTGAGTGTCTGTGCAACAATCGCCAGTCCGTTCAGCACTTATACATGCAGCTTGCCCTGGGATTATCTGATAGAGAACTTCATATGCATCCCTTCAAAATCATGGTTACACAGGAATTAAGTGAAACAGATTTTGAACGTCACAGACCTGCATGCGAGGTAATTCTTCAAAACATTCCAACTGGTGCTTTTTTTTATTTCTTCAGATGAGGCCCATTTTCACTTATCAGGAACTGTAAACAATTTCCGCTACTGGGCAGCAGAAAACCCTTTGTGAAATTCGTCAGCAACCACTACACAGCCTTCACGTGACAGTTTAATGCGCCGTTGCCAAATATTTTGTGTGGGGACCGTATTTTTTTCAAATAAGATGGCCATACAGTAACGGTTAAATCGAACCGTTATTATCACATGCTAGAGGCCTTCCTCCAACCTAGGCTAAACCAGTTAATTGCATAACGTGGAGATCAAGAAGTGCGGTTCCAGCAAGAAGGAGCAACATTGCACACCTCATGGCGTTCTGTGGAAATGTTGCGCGAGTCGGTTCCCGGTCATCTCGTCTCTTTGTGAGGAGACATCGCGTGGCCCTCGAGTCGCCCGATTTATCGCCTTGTTATTTTTGTCTTTGGGGACACTTAAAGGCTCTAGTGTACAAACATAGCCCCAAAACACTTCAAGCACTTAGAGAGGCCATTACCCAAGAAGTGGCAGCCATTCCAAGAAAAATGACATGAAGATATATGGACAACTTTCGGGATAGACTTTGTCAGTGTATTAACAATGGAGGATGTCATTTAGCAGATATATTGTTTAAAACCAAATAATCCAAAAACAGTAAAGTATGTATTTTTTTGAAATAAAACTAATTTTTCTCTGTTATATTTACCGTATATTTCCACAGATAAGACAACATTAAGATAAGACAAGGTAAAATGTTCATCAAAATTTTGCAGTTGAAGCACATATCTGGCCTGTAAGACAACCCCCAAGTTACTGTATTTACCAGAATGCAAGCCACACTTTTTTTCCAGTTTTCTGGATCTAAAAATACGCCCGCCAGTTTGATTCGGAGGCAAAGCTTCAGTAAGTTCCAGAAAATGCCATTAGAAGCCGCCATAAGTAGTTTTCGTGATTGGTACACCTGGATTTCACCCTTTGTTGTGGTGTGCTTTTGAACTTTCACACATGTAGTTCAACACTGTATCCGATCGTTAAAAAAAAGCATTACACCACGAAGTTTTTAAAAAAGTAATTTCTTTCACCAAGACAACATTTAATCATGCCGACGCTCATAGTATGCAGTTTAAAACATGCGAAATTGCCCGAAAACAGAAGATAAATGATTTCAAAGGAAGCTGCAATTGTTGTGTATAGCTCTGAAATATTTTAACCCTTTCACTGCCCTGTACGTAAATATACTCCAGGCATTTCAGAGCAACTCTGGATATATTGAGAAATTATTTTTGACAACTGACATTGTAAAATCAAGCTGCATTGTAAATAATTCTATTCCTGCTTTGTGGTGTGTAGGTTATCATATATACCCTTATGCACTCAGTAAATTAATAAAGCTCAAAAAGCGAATATGTTTAAAAAAAAATTGCGCAGAACTTTGTTTTTGTAAATCTTTCCTCCATGATGTAAATTTCAGGGTAATTTCGCAGATGTGCTGCATAGTGTGGCAGTAGTGAAACTTCGGGCTCCAAACAATATATATTGAATCGATACTTTTCAAAACAATGTGTGTGACATATGCGAATGTTTCTGAACCAGAAATTCAGGCACTACGTCCCGTCATGTACTAACAAAAAAAATTCTTGCTTGTCCTATACTTAACTAACCTAACTTTCACTTTCAGAAAAGTTATCTGGTTTTTAAGAAAAGCAAAAAAGAAAGTAGGTGAGGGCGTGTAGCATCTGTACCTACGGTTCAGAAACACTAAATCAATTTACAGTTATACATTCGATATATATCATTTCAGGTTGAGCTATTTTGAGTGTAAACTTTCTTGTAAATTACCCAGACTCTTCGGTTCCTGCCTAACCACATCCTTTAAAATCACGACATATTTATAAAAATCTATAATTCGCCTGTTCCATACGTATCATTTCAATATGTGCCCACTTTGATATAAATATTGTTTGGAGGTTGAAGCCTCGCTATAGCTGCGCTATGCAGCACACCTGCGAAATTACCAATTTCAGAGTAAATTTCCATCTATTTTTTTTTTGTACCGTCGTTTGAGACGACCTCGGATTTTGGGGCATTTCTTTTATGATTCAGCCATCATCTTATCTGCGGAAATATATGGTAGTTTTTCTGTAACAACCTATTAAAACGAGGGAGGTTTTTTTGCCGGACCCTGTACAACTAGATGAAAAGCCAGCACTGGCCAGGTACTTTTGTTGGTCCCTGCCCTCTTCCCCCTTTCTGTCCATTCTGTATGAATCCCCCCCCCCCCCCCCCCCAAATCCATTCTCTGTTCCTCTATGAGTAACACCAGACATCTACCAATTTTAATGATGATCAGTGATATGGTGTAAAAGTTCATTGTAAAATACCTCTGCATGCACTTTACAGAGGTTTAAAAACCTTATCCATGGAAATATATGTACATGTGTCAAATGTCAATACTGTTCTGTCAATGTTGAAGTCTATCTGTTTTAAGAGACTCACTAAAGTGTATGAATTTTTATGTAGACATGATGATTCTTTTGTACAAAATTTCATCTTGATCTGAATAAAACTGTAGATTCTTACAACTTGCAAAGACACTCTTTTCTATATAGAAGATATATATTACTACACTACATTCATTTTAAAAATATGTAGGCAACATCTGTCTTCATTATTAGAGCATTGGGTAGAAATTCGCCAAAAACAGATTTTTAGTAAAAACATTAAACAATGACTTGCCCTTTAATACTGTAGTAGCAGAGAACATATATAAATCAATACACCACATACATTAAAAATATGTAGTCTTTGTGCATTGGAACATTAAGATTATCGTGTAAAGATCTGAAGTTAATCGGTTTATTTCCAAGGGTACGTTTATTAGTTCATTACGTAAAAATTTGGAGTAATCAGTCAAGAAGTTTTGATATTTTTGTTAACATTAAACAATGACAAGACTTTTATATTGCCGCAAGTGTTCCGATGGAATGCGTGTTTATCATTGCAGATCGCTGTGCTGGTGGTCCCTGGTTCAAATCCCAACACTGGCAGACTTTTTTATTTCTTTGTATGTACGATTTCTAGAATGTTCTACATGTTTATGTTTGATGTGCTTGTAAGTTCCACAAAATTCTATGTATAAACAGTGGACCATTCCAAGCAGGAGTCATTCAGTACTGAGTGTACGCTTGTGTTAGCAATAAACATGTTCTAAGTGTAAAGTGTTGTGCTCTTAACGACAAGCCTTTAAATTCTGGACCACCTGCAGTTTTCAACGTGACAATACAATAGTGTAGAAGTTTAGATTAGTACAGAGTTTGGCTGCCTGTACTTACAATGGAGTCTTTGGCACAGGTACCGGCTCTGCAGCCACATTCTTGAACCAGTCTGAGGCAAACAGCACAAACGAGTCGACGTCATATTTGTGGATGTTGTAGCGGTAAAGCCTGCCGTGTCTGAACCTGCAATGGAAGGCGGTAACAACAGCCCACTATATTGATAAACAGCGCAAACATTTTAATAGGCAATAAATCAACAGAAAAGAAAATTTTCTTCACACAATGTATTCGTAACTGTCTTTAATAACAAGAACAGTGTATATATGTGAACAAGATAAAAAAATTTGCAAATTTCCCAGTTAAGAATATATTTATTACATGTTGAGTGACAACATATTTTCCTCAAAGCTGTAAGAGTATCAATATTCTGAAAGTAAAGGTTCCATACACCACCACAGAACTTCATGGCACAGTGGGAAATTTAACTCGGCAAAATACAATACAATGTATGAAGATTGTTCTTGTGCACGGTTTGTGTATAGTGCATATTTCGTCTTACGAAAGGACAACTACTGGTATTTCTTGGATTGAGCATCAGGACACACTGACATTGCAATGGAAAAGCCAATTATGTGTGAAGTTAGTCAAGAATTCACTCTGCACTTTTTATTTTACAATTCAAAAATGTTCAAATGTTTGTTAAGCTTATGGGGCTTAACTACGGGGTCATCAGTCCCTAAACTTACAAACTATGTATCAACTACCTTATACTAAGGACGGCACAAATATCCATGCCCGAGGGGGGATTCGAACCCCCGACCGTAGTGGCCGTGCAGACCGTGACTGGAGCGCCTCAGTCCCCTCAGCCACCGTGGCCGGCTATTTCACAATTAGTTATACTTTTGCCACCATTATTACACAATGTGTAGTTAAGAAAGCTTGGTAATTTTAGTGTGTCTTACAACTTAAGATATATCACATTCACACATGTTAGTAAAATTTTAGAGACTAGCACAAATGGTTGGTATTTTGGTCCCAAAGTTTTCTAACCGGCATGTCATCAAAATTCAAAGTCTGAATCAGAGTCAAATGCTGTGATTAAGGCATTCCTCACACATTCTCACATCTATCATAATTCATTTAGCACAACATGAAATTTGCCTGAGCCTATACACTGCTGTTCTCAAACACCTGTCCTTTCCCCCCCCCCCCCCCCCTCTGTGGAATACAAATACAGAAAGAAATTGAGGGCTAACAAATTGTATGTAATGTACTGACTGTTGTAATGAGACACAAAAGATTGAGGATCCCAAGCACTGAAACATTCAAAGTATCTCAACAGCCTGAGAAATTGTCAGCGAAGTTGAATTCAGACAATGATAGGTGTTCACTGTTCATCACACGCACAACAACGTATTATCATCAACTTACGAAAGTTTTCACATTTCAGTAGTATTCCAAAGCAAAGCCGATACTTACAATATGAATGTAGGTGCCCGCGACACAGAGAACCGCCTGGCAGTAGCTGAGTTGACGTCGACACGTGCCACGTTGACGCGGCCGCGTAGCTTGGCACCGACAGCTTCCCAGCGAGCCATCAGCCGCCCGCACTCCGCGCAGTCCGTCCCCTCACTGAAGAAAGTCGAGATGTTACAAATAAAAATGTCTAGGTTTTTGACATGTAACACTGTGCTAGAAAATATCAGACATTATACTTAGAAAGGTATACCTCTGCTCAGGAGAGACCAAGGTGCTATGGAACTTTTATTTATGGTAAGAATGTTGACAAAAGTACTGGAAATATGGATGAAACCCCGCGAACGTATTTGAGGACATTGAAAAAGCATATGACAGTGCTCCTTTAAGTAAGATAACTGGATGGAAGACGTTTGTCCTTTCCTGGTTTAGGGATGGGGACAACAATGGCTTCACGCCAACTTGTGGGAACCTGACCTTCTGTCCATATGCGATTATAGGTGCTAAGAAGGAAACACTTGCCTGCAAGAGAAAGGTTCTTCAGCATCTCAATATGGATGGAATCGGGCACAGGAGCAGAAAAGCATGGTCTAGCTCCTGCATGGTGAAGGAGAAATTATAACTTTCACGACTAAAAGAGTGGAAAGAAGGCGGCCGTTTTTTTTTTTTTTTTTTTTTTTTTTTTTTTTTTTTTTTTTGTGGTTTTTGGGCGCACAACTTCTATGGTCATTAGCGCCCAGCCAAGAACATAGATTCGCTATGATCTCAAAAAAATGGTGACTGTCAAAACATCAACAAGAGGCTAAAAACGAAAGATAAAATACAAAAGGGTTAAATATCCTTGGATAGGTTGGCCAAGTTCATAAAACGCAAAACCCGAGCAGCTGCTCGTGTGTCATCAGCTAAAATTTCCTCCAGAGTAGAAGGAAAGTGAAGGGCTACACGGAGATGATTAAAATTAACACAAGTCAGTAAAACATGTCGCACTGTCAGCAGTTCACCACAGGAGCATAGCGGTGCAGGTTCGGCGGATAGCAAGTGACGGTGGCTGAAACGGCAATGACCGATCCGCAACCGAGCCAGGATGACCTCCTCCCGCCGAGAGGGGCGTGAGGATGTCCTCCAAGCGGTCGGGATCGGTTTGACAGTTCGCAATTTATTGTTGTACAGTGAAAGCCACACACTGTGCCATTGCGACACGATACTCCGGCGAAGAGCCCGTTGAACATCGTCCGATGGGACGCAAAAGGTAGCCATGCGAGGCAAAAGAGCTGCTGCCTTGGCTGCTGTGTCGGCGGCCTCATTCCCGGGCACACCCACATGGCCAGGGACCCACAGGAAAGAAACGTGACAGCTGTCATCCGCCAGCAACTGGAGGGAGCGTTGGATCCGATACACGAGAGGATGGTTCGAGAAAGGGTCCTTAAGACTCTGCAGGGCACTAAGGGAGTCAGAACATATGGCATAGAAAGGTTGGCGGTGGCGGCAGGTATACAAAACGGCCTGGTGGAGGGCGAAAAGCTCAGCCGTGAAGTTAGAGCACCGGTCAGGGAGCTTGTATTGGAAACGGTTGTCCCCGACGATGAAGGCAGATCCGACACCGTCAGTGCTCTTAGAACCATCAGTGTAAATAAATACGGCATTATCGAACCGCGAACGGAGTTCGACAAGCCTCGAGCGGAATACCAAATCCGGAGTGCTCTCCTTGGGGAGCGAACTAAGTTCGAGGTGTGTGTGAACCTGGGCCTGATGCCACGGTGGCAATGGGCTTTCGCTCAACCGAAGGGTGGAAGGAAGGGTAAAATCGAGCCGCTGTAGCAGGCGGCGAAACCGAACTCCCGGTGGAAGCAAGGCAATCACATACAACTGATATTGGCGATCGAGTGAGTCGTCAAAAAATAATCTGTAAGATGGATGGTTGGGCATCGACCGTAGGCGGCATGCGTACCGACACAAGAGTATGTCACGTTGAGTGGTCAAGGGTAATACAGCAGCCTCGGCATACAGACTTTCAACAGGGCTGGTATAAAATGCACCGGTCGCCAGACGTAATCCACGATGGTGGATAGAGTTGAGACGGCGGAGAATCGACGGCCGTGCTGAAGAGTATACAAGGCTTCCGTAGTCGAGCTTCGACTGAACAATGGCCTGGTAAAGGTGAAGCAGGACGGTACGATCCGCTCCCCATGACGTGCCACTGAGGACACGAAGAAAGTTAAGGGATCGGGTACAACGGGCAGCCAGGTAGGACACGTGTGTGGACCAGCAAAGTTTCCGATCCAACATGAGTCCCAAGAATTTCGTAGTCTCCACGAAAGGGAGACCAACAGGGCCGAGACGTAGAGAAGGTGGAAGAAATTCCTTGTATCTCCAGAAATTGATACACACAGTTTTCTCAGTGGAGAATCGGAAGCCGTTTGCGATGCTCCAGGAATATAGACGGTCAAGACAGCGTTGGAGAGAACGCTCCAAGAGACACGTCCGCTGGGCGCTACAATAAATTGCGAAATCGTCAACAAAAAGAGATCCGGAGACGTCGGCTGAAAGGCAATCTACGATCGGATTGATTGCAATGGCAAAGAGCGCCACACTCAATACGGAGCCCTGTGGTACCCCATTCTCCTGGCAAAAGGTATCTGACAAAACAGAGCCTACCCGTACCCGGAACTTGCGATCCGCCAAAAACGCTTGAATGAAAAGAGGAAGGCGGCCCCGAAGGCCCCATGTGTGCAATGTGCGGAGAATGCCCGCTCTCCAACAGGTATCGTATGCCTTCTCCAAGTCGAAGAACACTGCTACTGTTTGACGCTTCCTTAGAAAGTTGTTCATAATGAAGGTCGACAACGTAACGAGGTGATCAGCAGCAGAGCGGTGTCGTCGAAAACCGCATTGGATATTAGTCAGGAGGCGGCGAGATTCGAGGAGCCAGACCAACCTAGCGTTAACCATGCGTTCCATCACCTTACAGACGCAGCTCGTAAGAGAAATGGGGCGATAACTGGAAGGAAGGCGTTTGTCCTTCCCTGGTTTGGGGATGGGGACAACAATGGCCTCACGCCAACTTGTGGGAACATGACCTTCAGTCCATATGCGATTGTAGGTACTAAGAAGAAAGCACTTGCCCGCAGGAGAGAGGTTCTTCAGCATCTCAATATGAATGGAATCGGGCCCGGGAGCAGAAGACCGGGACAGGTCGAGAGCACGATCTAGCTCCTGCATGGTGAAGGCGACGTTATAATTTTCACGATTAAAAGAGCGGAAAGAAGGCGGCCGTGCCTCCTCTACCTGTTTGCGAGGGAGAAAGGCAGGGTGGTAATGGGCAGAGCTCGAAACCTCCGCAAAGAAACGACCCAATGCGTTTGAAACATCAGCTGGGTCCACGAGGACTGCGTTCTCCACGGTCAGGCCAGGAATCGGGGAGTGGACCTTGATGCCGGACAAACGGCGTAGGCCACCCCAGACAACCGTGGAGGGAGTAAAACGGTTAAAAGAACTAGTAAAAGCAGTCCAGCAAGCTTTCTTGCTGTCGTTTATGATACGACGGCACTGCGCTCTCATAAGTTTGTAATTGATGCAATTCTCCAAAGTTGGGTGGCGGTGGAAGGTGCGTAAAGCACGGCGTCGGGCTCGAAGCGCGTCGCGACAGGCTACAGTCCACCAAGGGACCTGGACACGACGTGGAGAAGAGGATGTACGAGGTATGGAACGTTCAGCAGCAGTGAGAATAACCTCTGTGAGGTATTCGACCTGACTGTCACAGTTGGGAAAATGCTGATTGTGAAAAACAGCCATGGAAGAATAAAGCCCCCAGTCGGCTTTAGAAATGTTCCAACTGGTGGGACGTGGAGATGGGGAATGATGTAGGAAGTGGATGATACAAGGGAAATGGTCACTCGAGTACGTGTCAGAAAGTGCATACCACTCAAACCGACCGGCAAGCTGAGGAGTGCATATTGCGAGGTCTATATGGGAATAAGTGTGTGTTGTGTCAGAAAGGAAGGTTGGTGCACCGGTGTTGAGGCAGACAAGATCGAGGTGGTGGAGAAGGTCCACCAAAAGGGAGCCTCTCGGACAAGGTGCCGGAGAGCCCCATAGGGGGTGGTGGGCATTAAAGTCGCCTACCAACACGAAAGGTGAAGGGAGCTGGTCAACAAGGTTTAGCACATCTGCCCTAGTAATGGCGAATATATATTACAGAGGGAGAAGGTAAATGTGGAAAAGGTGATGCGGACGGCAACTGCCTGTAGGTGAGTGTGCAAGGAAATGGGATGGAAATAGACATCGTCTCGAAGGAGCATCAGAACCCCTCCATGGGCTGGGACACCTTCCACGGGTGGCAGGTCGAACCGCACAGAGGTGTAGTGTGGAAAGTCTGCACGATCACGTGGACGCAACTTAGTTTCTTGAAGACAGACGATAAGCGGGCAGTGCAACCGAAGGAGTAGTTTTAACTCCTCCCGATTGGAACGAATGCCGCGAATGTTCCATTGAAGGAGTGCCATGATAAAAATGAAATAAGAAATAAGGATAAAAACCAACTAGCAAGCGGGGTCACCTCGACGGCCCCTGAGGACCGGATTTCGAGGGAGCACTGCTATCGCCATCTAGTGGCAAAGGGTCATGTTCCATTGGTTCGATCGACGCGTCTGCCACCTCCCGGAGTTGATCAGGAGGGGCAGCTTCCACCGCCGGTAGACGGCCGGGTGCCCGGCAAACGGAGCGTCCCGGTGAAACAGAAGACGGCCGAGGCCGGCAACTGTTGGATGGCGCGACCGACGAGTCCCGCCGCGGCGGGGAAGGTGGGGGCTGTTCTTTTTTGGAAGCCTTCTTAGAAGCATGACGGGTTGAAGAAGCGGTTGACGATTGAGAAGTCGGAGCCTTGAGAAAATCTTCGCGGACGGGTTCCCTTTTTGAACTCCGGGCAGCAGATTTGGGTGCCCGGGATGTGTGTGAACTGGTCGACGAATTCAGTGTAGAACGGGTAGAAGGCATCGGAGAGGTGGAACGAGCAATTTTCAGGCTAGCCGATCTGACGACAGTGTCACTGAACGTTAAATCGCAAGTCTGAATGCCCACCTCCTTAGTTGGTCGAGGGGAGGCGAGGACCTGGCTGAAAGTACCTGACGGGAGTACTGCGGGCTTCCTACTAGCTAATAACTTCCGAGCGGCATAGGTCGAGACCTTCTCCTTCACGCGAATCTCTTGGATGACCCGCTCTTCTTTATAAACGGGGCAGTCCCGTGAAGAAGCAGCATGGTCACCCATGCAATTAATGCAGCGAGGGGATGGAGGTAGACATTCACCCTCATGAGCGTCCCTGCCACAGGTGGCGCACTTGGCTGCATTGGGACAAGATTTACTGGTATGGTTGTACCTTTGGCAATGGAAGCAGCGTGTAGGATTTGGTATGTACGGGCGGACGGAAATGACCTCGTAGCCCGCTTTCACTTTCGATGGCAGGTCAACCTTGTCAAAAGTCAAGAAGACAGTACGGGTTGGCACGAGTTCATTGTTAATCTTTTTCATCACGCGATGAACATCCGTGACTCCCTGATCGGACATATAGTTCAATATCTCCTCGTCCGATAACCCATCCAGTGATCTAGAAAACACTACCCCCCGCGAAGAGTTGAGGGTGCGGTGAGCCTCCACTTTCACAGGGAAAGTATGTACAAGGGTAGCTCGAAGTAACTTCTGCGCCTGGAATGCATTTTCTATTTCGAGCAACAAGGTCCCGTTGCGCTGCCTAGAGCAGGTCTTCAAGGGACCAGCGATCGCATCGACACCCTTCTGGATGATAAACGGATTTACAGCAGAAAAATCCTTATCGTCGGTACGTGATACCACCAGGAACCTAGGAATGTTTGGCAATGCTTTCTGTGGCTGAGAATCATGTTTCCGCTTATGGGTCAAGGTTATAGATGATGTGGAAGGTTTCATAGCGGAGGTGTCCCCCATGATTACCGGCGTCTCCGATGGCGCGCTCCTTCCTTGTGGGGGCCCTCACTGAGGGCGCACCCGCCTTAGGTGACTGTTCGCACCTCAGGTCACACCTCCCGAGAACGGACGGAGGGACCAATCGGCATGTTCGGAAGGTATCAGCTCGGGTAATCACCCCTCCCTGGGCCCGGCCTTTACCGGGGGGGTACGTACGTGCCCTACATGTCTACCCGGGGCGGGGAGTTACGCCTTACCCCGTCACCGGCTACGCAGAGCGTGGGTCGACCTTCAGACACGCACAGGGAGGAAAGAAAGGAGGAAGGAGAGAAAGGGATGAAGGAGGGAGAATCTCAAACGCCAAGGCGGAGATTAAAGGGTGAGTCAAGAACAAGGAGAAAGGAAAAATAGGAGAAGGCTGAAGAACAAGAAAGGAAGAGGACCAAGAAGAGAAGACAGGAAGCGAAAAAGAAACCTTTGACTGATGAAAAACGCCCGTCTCCGGGCGAAGGCACAAACCGGGGGGGAAAGAGGGAAGCGGCCTGGGACGGAAGAAAGGTCGCTTCGGCTCGGGGCCCCGTGCGCGCCACACACGTACCCACAAAAGAGCTGTGGGCCCCCTGGGGGGGAAGGCGGCCGTGCCTCCTCTCCTGTTTGTGAGGGAGTAAGGCAGGGTGGTAATGGGCAGAGCTCGAAACCTCCGCAAAGAAATGGCCCAATGCGTTGGAAACATCAACAGGATCCACAAGGACTGCATTCTCGATGGTCAGGCCAGAAATCGGGGAGTGGACCTTGATGCCACATAAACGGCGTAGGCCACCCCAGACAGCCGAGGAGGGAGTAAAGCGGTTAAAAGAACTGGTAAAAGCAATCCAGCATGCTTTTTTGCTGTCGTTTATAACATGATGACATTGCACTCACAGTCGTTTATAGTTGTTACTATTCTCCAACGTTGGGTGGCGGTGGAAGGTGCATAAAGCACGTTGCCAGGCTCTAAGAGCGTCATGGCACGCTGCAGTCTACCAAGGGACCGGGACACGACGTGGAGAAGAGGATGTATGAGGTATGGAATGTTCAGCAGTGGTGAGAATAACCTCTGTGAGGTATTCGACCTTACTGTCACAGCTGGGAAAATTCTGATCGTAAAAAACAGCCATGGAAGAATAAGGCCCCTCAGTTGATTTTAGAGATGTTCCAACTGGTGGGTCGAGGAGATGGGATATGATGCAGGAAATGGATTACAAAAGGGAAATGGTCACTCGAGTACATGTCAGAAAATGCATACCACTCAAACCGACCGGCAAGCTGAGGAGGTCTATATGGTAATAAGTATGTGTTGTGTTGGAAAGGAAGGTCGGTGCACCGGTGTTGAGGCAGACAAGATAGAGGTGTTGGAGAAGGTCCACCAAAAGGGAGCCTCTCGGACAAGGTGCCGGAGAGCCCCATAGGGGGTGGTGGGCATTAAAGTCGCCTATTAACACGAAAGGTGAAGGGAGCTGGTCAATGAGGTGTAGCACATCTGCCCTAGTAAGGGTGGATGACGATGGTGAATAGATATTACAGAGGGAAAAGGAAAAGTGGATAGAGTGATGCGGACGGCAACTGCCTGCAGGTGAGTATGCAATGAAATGGGATGGTGATAGACGTCGTCTCAAAGGAGCATCAGAACCCCTCCATGTACTGGGGTACCTTCCACAGATGGTAGGTCAAAACACACAGAGGTGTAGTGGAGGAAGTCTGCATGATCACATGGATGCAACTTAGTTACTTGGAGACAAACTAGAAGCGGGCAGTGCAATCGAAGGAGTAGTTTTAATTCTTCCCGATTCGAACAAATGCCGGGAATATTCCATTGAAGGAGCGCCATGATAAAAAAGAGAGAAGAACAGAGGATAAAAAGGAACAAGCAGGCGGGATCACCTCAACGGTAGCTGAGGACCGGACTTCTAGGGAGAACTACTATCACTATCTAGAGGCAGAGAATCGTGTTCCATGGGTTCAACTGACGCATCTGCTATCTTCCCGAGTTGATCAGGAAGGGCAGCTTCCGTCGCTGATAAAATACCGGTTGCTCGGCTAACAGTAGTGCGTCCCGGTGAGACAGAAGATGATCGGGGCCGACTACTGTTGGGCGACGTGACGGATGAGTCACGACTCGGCAGGGAAGGAGAGGAACCTTTTTTTTTTGTTGGCTCTTCTGGAAGAGTGGCGGATCGCACAACTGTGTCAGTGAAAGTGAAATCACAGGTCTGTGTACCTGCATCCTTAGTAGGTCGAGTGGAGGTGAGGACGAAGCCGCATGGTCACCATTGCAATTAAGGCAGTGAGGGGACGGAGGTGGGCCATCGCCCTCATGGGCATCCCTACCACAAGTGACATTTTGCTGTATTAGGGCAAGATTGACGAGTGTGGTTGTATCTATGGCATTGGAAACAGCGCGTTGGGTTTGGTACATAAGGGCGGACAGAGATAACTTCACACCCTGCTTTGACCTTGGACGGGAGTTCAACTCTGTCGAACATCAAAAACACAGTACGAGTTGGTGTCAGCTGGTTATCGACCTTTTTCAACACCCTATGCATGGCTGTTGCACCCTGATCGGAGATGTAGGTTTGTATTTCTTTATCAGACAACCCGTCAAGGGATCTCTTGACAACTACCCCCCGTGAGGAGTTGAGCGTGCAATGCGCTTCTATGTGGGCAGGAAACGTGTGTAGCAACGTAGTCCGTATTAGTTTTTGTGCCTGGAATGCACTGTCCGCTTCCAGCAACAATGTTCCATTGTGCTGACGCGAACAGGCCTTAACAGGGCAGCAATCACATCAACACCTTTCTGAATGACGAAAGGATTTACAGAAGTGAAATCTTTACCATTGGTTTGGGAAACAACTAGGAATTTCGGAAGATTGGGCAAAGTTTTCTTATGCTGAGGTGAATCGCTCTTTCTGTTTTGAGTCAAAGTCATAGTACAAGAGAAGGAAGTCATTGCAGAAGTGTCCCCTGTGATTACCACCGTTTTTTTTTTTTTTTTTTTTGTGGTTTTAGGGCGCACAACTTCTATGGTCATTAGCGCCCAGCCAAGAACATAGATCCGCTATGATCTAAAAAAATGTAGACTGTCAGAACATCAACAAGAGGCTAAAAACGAAAGATAAAAGACAATTAAAAGAGTTAAATATCCTTGGATAAGTTGGCCAAGTTGATAAAACGCAAAACTCGAGCAGCTGCTCGTGTGTCATCACCTAAAATTTCCTCCAGAGTAGACGGAAAGTGAAGGGCTACACGGAGATGATTAAAATTAACACAAGTCAGTAAAACATGTCGCACTGTCAGCAGTTCACCGCAGGAGCATAGCAGTGCAGGTTCGGCGGATAGCAAGTGACGGTGGCTGAAACGGCAATGACCGATCCGCAACCGAGCCAGGATGACCTCCTCCCGCCGAGAGGGGCGTGAGGATGTCCTCCAAGCGGTCGGGATCGGTTTGACAGTTCGCAATTTATTATTGTACAGTGAAAGCCACACACTGTGCCATTGCGACACGATACTCCGGCGAAGAGCCCGTTGAACATCGTCCGATGGGACGCAAAAGGTAGCCATGCGAGGCAAAAGAGCTGCTGCCTTGGCTGCTGTGTCGGCGGCCTCATTCCCGGGCACACCCACATGGCCAGGGACCCACAGGAAAAAAACGTGACAGCTGTCATCCGCCAGCAACTGGAGGGAGCGTTGGATCCGATACACGAGAGGATGGTTTGAGAAAGGGTCCTTAAGACTCTGCAGGGCACTAAGGGAGTCAGAACATATGGCATAGAAAGGGTGGCGGTGGCGGCAGGTATACAAAACGGCCTGGTGGAGGGCGAAAAGCTCAGCCGTGAAGTTTGAGCACCGGTCAGGGAGCTTGTATTGGAAACGGTTGTCCCCGACGACGAAGGCAGATCCGACACCGGCAGTGCTCTTGGAACCATCAGTGTAAATAAATACGGCATTATCAAACCGCGAACGGAGTTCGACAAGCCTCGAGCGGAATACAAAATCCGGAGTGCTCTCCTTGGGGAGCGAACTAAGTTCGAGGTGTGTGTGAACCTGGGCCTGATGCCACGGTGGCAATGGGCTTTCGCTCAACCGAAGGGTGGAAGGAAGGGTAAAATCGAGCCGCTGTAGCAGGCGGCGAAACCGAACTCCCGGTGGAAGCAAGGCAATCGCAGACAACTGATATTGGCGATCGAGTGAGTCGTCAAAAAATAATCTGTAAGATGGATGGTTGGGCATCGACCGTAGGCGGCATGCGTACCGACACAAGAGTATGTCACGTCGATTGGTCAAGGGTAATACAGCAGCCTCGGCATACAGACTTTCAACAGGGCTGGTATAAAATGCACCGGTCGCCAGACGTAATCCACGATGGTGGATAGAGTTGAGACGGCGGAGAATCGACGGCCGTGCTGAAGAGTATACAAGGCTTCCATAGTCGAGCTTCGACTGAACAATGGCCTGGTGAAGGTGAAGCAGGACGGTACGATCCGCTCCCCATGACGTGCCACTGAGAACACGAAGAACGTTAAGGGATCGGGCACAACGGGCAGCCAGGTAGGACACATGTGTGGACCAGCAAAGTTTCCGATCCAACATGAGTCCCAAGAATTTTGTAGTCTCCACGAAAGGGAGAGCAACAGGGCCGAGACGTAGAGAAGGTGGAAGAAATTCCTTGTATCTCCAGAAATTGATACACACAGTTTTCTCAGTGGAGAATCGGAAGCCGTTTGCGATGCTCCAGGAATATAGACGGTCAAGACAGCGTTGGAGAGAACGCTCCAAGAGACACGTCCGCTGGGCGCTACAATAAATTGCGAAATCGTCAACAAAAAGAGATCCGGAGACGTCGGCTGAAAGGCAATCTACGATCGGATTGATTGCAATGGCAAAGAGTGCCACACTCAAGACGGAGCCCTGTGGTACCCCATTCTCCTGGCAAAAGGTATCTGACAAAACAGAGCCCACCCGTACCCGGAACTTGCGATCCGCCAAAAACGCTTGAATGAAAAGAGGAAGGCGGCCCCGAAGGCCCCATGTGTGCAATGTGCGGAGAATGCCCGCTCTCCAACAGGTATCGTATGCCTTCTCCAAGTCGAAGAACACTGCTACTGTTTGACGCTTCTTTAGAAAGTTGTTCATAATGAAGGTCGACAACGTAACGAGGTGGTCAGCAGCAGAGCGGTGTCGACGAAAACCGCATTGTATATTAGTCAGGAGGCGGCGAGATTCGAGGAGCCAGACCAACCGAGCGTTAACCATGCGTTCCATCACCTTACAGACGCAGCTCGTCAGAGAAATGGGGCGATAACTGGAAGGAAGGTGTTTGTCCTTCCCTGGTTTGGGGATGGGGATAACAATGGCTTCACGCCAACTTGTGGGAACATGACCTTCAGTCCATATGCGATTGTAGGTACTAAGAAGAAAGCACTTGCCCGCAGGAGAGAGGTTCTTCAGCATCTCAATATGAATAGAATCGGGCCCGGGAGCAGAAGACCGGGACAGGGCGAGAGCACGATCTAGCTCCTGCATGGTGAAGGCGACGTTATAATTTTCACGATTAAAAGAGCGGAAAGAAGGCGGCCGTGCCTCCTCTACCTGTTTGCGAGGGAGAAAGGCAGGGTGGTAATGGGCAGAGCTCGAAACCTCCGCAAAGAAACGACCCAATGCGTTTGAAACATCAGCTGGGTCCACGAGGACTGCGTTCTCCACGGTCAGGCCAGGAATCGGGGAGTGGACCTTGATGCCGGACAAACGGCGTAGGCCACCCCAGACAACCGTGGAGGGAGTAAAACGGTTAAAAGAACTAGTAAAAGCAGTCCAGCAAGCTTTCTTGCTGTCGTTTATGATACGACGGCACGGCGCTCTCATACGTTTGTAATTGAAGCAATTCTCCAAAGTTGCGGAAGGTGCGTAAAGCACGGCGCCGGGCTCGAAGCGCGTCGCGGCAGGCTGCAGTCCACCAAGGGACCTGGACACGACGTGGAGAAGAGGATGTACGAGGTATAGAACGTTCAGCAGCAGTGAGAATAACCTCTGTGAGGTATTCGACCTGACTGTCACAGTTGGGAAAATTCTGATTGTGAAAAACAGCCATGGAAGAATAAAGCCCCCAGTCGGCTTTAGAAATGTTCCAACTGGTGGGACGTGGAGATGGGGAATGATGTAGGAAGTGGATGATACAAGGGAAATGGTCACTCGAGTACGTGTCAGAAAGTGCATACCACTCAAACCGACCGGCAAGCTGAGGAGTGCATATTGCGAGGTCTATATGGGAATAAGTGTGTGTTGTGTCAGAAAGGAAGGTCGGTGCACCGGTGTTGAGGCAGACAAGATCGAGGTGGTGGAGAATGTCCACCAAAAGGGAGCCTCTCGGACAAGGTGCCGGAGAGCCCCATAGGGGGTGGTGGGCATTAAAGTCGCCTACCAACACGAAAGGTGAAGGGAGCTGGTCAACAAGGTTTAGCACATCTGCCCTAGTAAGGGCAGATGACGATGGCGAATATATATTACAGAGGGAGAAGGTAAATGTGGATAAGGTGATGCGGATGGCAACTGCCTGTAGGTGAGTGTGTAAGGAAATGGGATGGAAATAGACGTCGTCTCGAAGGAGCATCAGAACCCCTCCATGGGCTGGGACACCTTCCACGGGTGGCAGGTCGAACCGCACAGAGGTGTAGTGTGGAAAGTCTGCACGATCACGTGGACGCAACTTTGTTTCCTGGAGGCAGACTAGAAGCGGGCAGTGCAATCGAAGGAGTAGTTTTAACTCCTCCCGATTAGAACGAATGCCGCGAATGTTCCATTGAAGGAGCGCCATGATAAAAATGAGAGAAGAAATAAGGATAAAAACCAAGTAGCGAGCGGGGTCACCTCGACGGCCGCTGAGGACCGGATTTCGAGGGAGCACTGCTATCGCTGTCTGGGGGCAAAGTGTCATGTTCCATTGGTTCGACCGACCCGCCTGCCACCTCCCTGAGTTGATCAGGAGGGGCAGTTTCCACCGCCGGTAAAGGGCCGGGCACCCGGCAAACGGAGCGACCCGGTGAAACAGAAGACGGCCGAGGCCGGCAACTGTTGGACGGCGTGACGGATGGGTCACGCCTCGGCGGGGAAGGAGAGGAACTCTTTTTCTTGTCAGCTCTTCTGGAAGAGTGACGGCGGGAAGAGGCAGTTGACGGTTGGGAAGCCTGAGAACGCAGAAAATCCTCACGGACGGGTTCCTTTTTCAAGGTCCGGGCATCTTGTTTAGGTGCCCGCGGTTTACTAGAGTTTGACGAAGACTGTACCCTAGAAGCAGCAAGAGGGAGCGGGGACGTGGAACGGGCAATCTTCGGGCTGGCGGATCGCACAACTGTGTCAGCGAAGGTGAAGTCACATGTCTGGGTACTGGAATCCTTGGTAGGTCGAGTTGAGGTGAGTACCTTACTGTATGTACCCGCTGGGAGGACAGTGGGCTTTCGACTCGCCAACAACTTACGAGCGGCAGATGTCGATACCTTCTCCGTAACCCGAATTTGCTGGATTACCTTCTCATCCTTGTATACAGGGCAGTCGCGAGAGGAAGCCGCATGGTCACCGTTGCAGTTTAGGCAGTGAGGGGACGGAGGTGGGCAATCCCCCTCATGGGCGTCCCTACCACAAGTGACACACTTTGCTGCATTTGGGCAATGTTCACGGGTATGGTTGTACCTGTGGCACTGAAAACAGCGCGTTGGGTTAGGTACATAAGGGCGGACGGAGATGACTTCATACCCTGCTTTGACCTTCGACGGGAGGTCAACTTTGTCAAACGTCAAAAACACAGTACGAGTCGGTGTCAGATGGTTATCGACCTTTTTCATCACCCTGTGGACGGCTGTCACACCCTGATCGGACATATACGATTGGATATCTTCATCAGACAACCCGTCAAGGGATCTCGTGAAGACTACCCCCCGTGACGAGTTGAGTGTGCGGTGCGCTTCGACCTTAACTGGAAAAGTGTGGAACAACGTAGTACGTAACAGTTTTTGGGCTTGGAAGGCACTTTCCACTTCCAGCAACAATGTGCCATTGCGCTGACGTGAACAGGTTTTAACAGGGCCAGCAATTGCATCTACACCTTTCTGTATAACGAAAGGATTGACAGAATTGAAATCCTCTCCGTCGGTGCGAGAGACAACCAGAAATTTAGGTACATTAGGCAGAGTCTTTTTAGGCTGAGGCGAGTCTAACTTACGTTTATGGGTCAACGTCACGAAAGAAGATAAGGAAGTCATCGCGGAAGTGTTCCCCGTGATTACCGGCGTCTCCGATGGCGCGCTCCTTCCTAGTGGGGGCCCTCCCCGAGGGCTTACCCGCCTTAGGTGATTGTTCACACCTCAGGTCACACCTCCCAAAAACTGACGGAGGGACCAATCGGCATGTTTGGAAGGTACCAGCTCGGGTAATCACCCCTCCCTGGGCCTGGCCTTTACAATGGGGAACATACGTGCCCCCTGTCTACCCGGGGCGGGGAATTACGCATTAACCCATCACCTGCTACGCATGATAATGGGTGGGTCGGCCTTCAGACACACACAGGGAGGAAAGAAGAAGAATAGAGGAAGTGAAGAGACAGAAGTGTTTCAAACGCCGAAGCGGAGACTAATGCGGAGGATAGGATGGCTAGGAAAGTACAGCAAGGAGAGAAAGACAGAAGCAAAGGATAGGAAAGGAAGAAACCAAGAAAAATAAGAACAAGGACAGGAAACCACCTTGACTCACAAAGGATGCGCGTCCACAGGTGAAGGCATGAACCGGGAGGGAAAGTGAAGCAGCCTGGGGTGGAAAAAAGGCTGCTTCGGCTCGGGGCCTCGTGTGCGCCACACACGTACCCACAAAAGAGCCGTGGGCCCCCTGGGGGGGTTGGTAATGTAAGGTCTGATGTTGAGGACCTCATAACCAGCTCTGATCTCGGGAGGCGGTGTCACTTGATCAAAAGTCAAGAAAACAGTGTGGTTTGAGACCAATTAATTGTTAACCCTATTCATAACCCTGTGCACCACTGGGACACCCTGATTGGGGAGGTAATCCTTGATTTCCTCCTTGATCAAATCATCAAGCAGATTGCTGTAGACAACCCCCACGAGATTAGTTCAGGACAGTGGGCCTGTATGTGCACCGGGTAACCCTGGAGAAGGGTGGCCGTTAGTAACTTTTGAGCCTGAAAGGAACTGCGATTCAATCAGTAAGGTACCATTACACAGATGTTTGCAGTACTTCGCAGGGTCTGATCACATCAATGCCTTTTTGGATGATAAATGGATTAACTATCAAAACACTTTGACTGTCTTTGGTATCCTACATGCTACCACAAGAAATCGAGGTGCAGCCCATAAAGTAGTCAAATTATTGGACAGCTTTTACGAGTTCTTTTAACCGATTTACTCCCTCCTCAGCTGTGTGGGGTGGCCTACGCCATTTATCCGGCATCAAGGTCCACTCCCCGATTTCTGGCCTGACCGTCGAGAACGCAGTTCTTGTGGCCCCCGCTGATGTTTCCAACGCTTTGGGCCGCTCCTTTGCTCTGACCATTACCACCCTGCTTTTCTCCCTCGCAAACAGGTAGAAGAGGCACGGCCGCCTTCTTTCCACTCTTAATCGTGAAAATTATAATGTCGCCTTCACCACGCAGGAGCTAGACCGTGCTCGCCCTGTCCCGGTCTTCTGCTCCTGGGCCCGATTCCATCCATATTGAGATGCTGAAGAACCTCTCTCCTGCGGACAATGTTTCCTTCTTAGTACCTACAATCGCATATGGACTGAAGGTCAGGTTCCCACAAGTTGGCATGAAGCGATTGTTGTCCCCATCCCCAAACCAGGAAAGGACAAACATCTTCCTTGCAGTTATCGCCCCATTTCCCTGACAAGCTGCGTCTGTAAGGTGATGGAACGCATGGTTAAAGCTCGGTTGGTCTGGCTCCTCGAATCTCGACGCCTCCTGACTAATGTTCAATGTGGTTTTTGTCGACACCGCTTTGCTGCTGCTTCACCTTTACCAGGCCATTGTTCAGTCGAAGTTCGACTACGGAAGCTTTGTATACTCTTCTGCACGGCCGTCCATTCTCCGCCGTCTCAACTCCATTCACCATCAGGGATTTCACCTATCGACCGGTGCATTTTATAACAGCTCTGTTGAAAGCCTTTATGCCGAAGCTGCTGTATTACCCTTGACCTCTCGGCTGTATTACCCTTGACCTGACAACTTCTGTGTCAGTGCGCTTGCCGACTGCTGTCGATGCCCAACCATCCATCTTACCCATTATTCTTTGATGACTCACTTGATCGCCAATATTGGTTGCCTGCGATAGCCTTGCTTCCACCTGGAGTTCGGTTTCGCCGCCTGCTTCAGCGGCTCGATTTTACCCTTCCTTCCACGTTTCGGTTGAGCGAGAGCCTATTGCCACCGTGGCATCAGGCCCAGGTTCACACCCACCTTGAACTTAGTTCGCTCCCCAAGGAGAGCACTCCGGATATGGTATACCGCTCGAGGCTTGTCGAACTCCGTTCGCGGTTCGATAATGCCATATTTATCTACACTGATGGTTCCAAGAGCACTGACGGTGTCGGATCTGCCTTCGTCGTCGGGGACAACCTGCTTCAATACAAGCTCCCTGACCGGTGCTCGAAATTCACGGCTGAGCTTTTTGCCCTCCACGAGGCTGTTTTATACATCCGCCACCACCACCATCCTTTTTATACCATCTGTTCTGACTCCCTTTCTCGACCCATCCTCTCGTGTATCGAATCCAATGCTCCCTTCAGTTGCTAGCAGACAACGGCTGTCACGTTTGTTTTCTGTAGGTCCCTGGCCATGTGGGTGTGCCCGGGAATGAGACCGTCAACATAGCAGCCAAGACAGCAGCTCTTTTGCCTCACATGGCTACTTTTTGTGTCCCATCAAACGATGTTCACTGGGCTCTTCGCCGGAGTATTTTGTTGTCCTGGCACAGTGCATGGTTCTCACTCCACGGCAATAAATTAAGAACTAAAACCGGTCCCGACCGCTTGGAGGACCTCCTCACGCCCCTCTCGGCGACAACGTGGTCTTCCTGACCCGGTTGCGGATCGGTCAGTGCCGGTTTAGCCACCATCATTTGCTAACCGCTGACCTTGCACCGCTGAGCTCCTGTGCTGAATTGCTGATGGTGCGACATGTTTTACTGTCTTGTCCCAATTTTAATCATCTTCGTGTAGCCCCTCACTCTCTCCATCTACTCTGGAGGAACTTTTAGCTGATGACACACGAGCAGCTACTTGAGTTTTGCGTTTTATCAACATGGCCAATTTATCAAAGGATATTTAACACTTCTAATTGTTTTTTTATCTTTCGTTTTTAGCTCTCTCTTGATACTCTCCTATCTGGTAGTTACAAATTTTTTCGAGATATAGCGAATCTCTGTTCTGATCGGGGCGCTAATGACTTGAGAAGTTGTGCGCCAGCTAAATGTGTCACATGTGGCAGGGATGCCCATGAGGGTGATTGCCCATCTCCTTCCCCCACTGCCTAAACTGCACAGGTAACCACGCCACCTCCTCCAGTGACTGTCCCATTTATCGTGATGACCGAGCGAATCAAGGAATATGGGTGAAAGAAAAGGCACTGACACAGGTCACAAAGAAAATGTATGCCAGTCGTAAACAGAGTATGTTAGCATCTGGAACTTTCAGCTCAGTTGTTGCTACTCCACGACAACTGCGGGATATCTCTATGCAGACCTATAGTTCAGTGATGCTGTCGTAACACCACGTAGCCCCATGATGGCATTCTACCTAATCCTGCCAAGAGCACATTATCACCCTACCAAACCTCCGCTTATACCCGTGGAAACTTCCTGCACCCATATAGCTCACCACCGTCTGGGTCTTCAACTGATATCCACTAAGGTTCAAAGAAGTCGGGCAGGGAGAAGAAATCTTCCCCTTCCCCCTCCCAATGTTCCTCTTCCACGACGTCATCTAGTGACGGCGTGTGTGTCTCCGGGGCGCACTGCCAGTGGTTGGTCAGGTGGCCAACCTCGGGCTGGCTCTGAAGCCACTGTCAAATTAATGGACCGAGATCCTCCACTCTTACAACTGTGGGGTCGGGCATTTGTACGAAATTGTGTGTGATGAAAAAAGGACCCCTAACACCTCACGTGGTCAAAATATTTGGGTGCACTACTCGGAAAATCCCGAGAAAATAGATACGAAGTTTCTTAGGTGCCTTACGAGTATAAAATTACCGAACCGCTGTCTGGCCTAGATGGTTAGGGCCCGGACTCTAACGCCAGAGGTCTCAGGTTCGATTCCTCCTCCGGCAAGTTATTTTTAGGGTTTGATTTCCTTTTGTTGTTCCACCAATTATTCAATATTCAATTATCTTTAACAAATTAGTTACAGTATTGAATAAAAATTTTCTTTTTGTTCAACAATACAATTCATGGCATTGGGTTTTCGGTTTTTCATTTAACGTATGTGTGGAGAAACATTGGGTTTTTAATCAGAATAACAAAGTCAATTGGAAAACAATCAATTTTTATACATATAATAAACATGAATGGCCATGGTAATTATCATAAAAACAAAGTAAGCATTAATTTTTGCCACATCTTACGCAACATATAAAAGTGGATTTATTACAATCACAGGACGTTTTCAATAAATCTGTACAAAAACATGCCCCATTAACATTTACAAAAATGTTTTGAGTTGAAAGTCCTGAAGTTACAAAAAATAAACGAAAAGTATATTTGTTCAGGAAAGCAGGTAGAAATAAAATACATTGCTTCTTGAAAGACATCTTCCACTCTTTTCTAACACGAAATGTAAGTGTAGAGCAGATGTGGCAGAAATTCAAAGAAGTGGTATTGATAGCAGTTGACAGTTTTATACCAAATAAATTAATAAAAGGAGGAGATGATCCCCCTTGGTACACAAAACAGGTCAGGACACTGATGCAAAAGCAAAGGAAAAGACCTGCTAAATTTAAATGAACACAAAATCCCTAGGATTGGCGATCCTACACAGAAGCCCAAAATCCCCCCAGGGGGCCCACAGCTCTTTTGTGGGTACGTGTGTGGCGCGCACGGGATCCCGAGCTGAAGCAGCCTTTTTTCCGCACCAGGCTGCTTCACTTTCCCTCCCGGTTCATGCCTTGCATGCACAGATTGCACAGATGTTTGCAGGACTTCACTGGGCCTGCGATCGCGTCAATGCCTTTTTGGATGATGAATGGATTAACTATCAAAAAACTGACTGTCTTCAGTATCCTACATGCTACCACAAGAAATCGAGGTGCAGCCCATAGAGTAGTCAAATTATTGGAATCCTGAGACTCTTTCATATCTTTTTTTTTCTTCTCTTTTTTGGGGATCCCACTGCAAAGAAATCCCCTACAATTGCCAGCATCTCCGATGGCACGTTCCTTCCTACTGGGGGCACCTCAAAGGGGGCTCACCCGCCTTAGATGATTGTCCACATCTCAGGTCACACCTCCCAAACTCCGGATGGAGCGACCAATCGGCACATTGGGAAGGTTACAGCTCAGGCAATCACCCCTCCCTGTGCCTGGCCTTCAGGGGGTACACACAAAACCTACATGTCAACCGGGGCTGGGACTTGTGTCATAACACAGTCACCTTTTACACGTCAAACCCGTGGGCGGCCTTCAGGAACCCACAGGGAGGAAGAAAAATTAGGAACCTCAAACACAGAAGCGGAGGAAAGAATAGGCAAGATGAAGAAGAATAGAAAGAGTGAGAAAGAAAAAAACCAGGTAGATTCAACAATACTACATATCTCCAGTTTCCTGGAGGTGTAAGACTGTCCCCAAGAGAGTGAAAAAGGATAGTTGGAGAGTGGTCATGCAGCACAGAAAGGAAGGAGCACTGCAGTGGCTGGGGTCTCATGGCAGCCAAGCACATACTAACCAAAGAGTGGTGAGCCCCCGAGCAAAGATTTTATACCAAGTTGTTGAGGTTGCCAACATAATCATGTGAGGTCACTGGGATGGGAAGTAAAATTTTACTGCCATCTCTTGTTACAAGTAATTGTAGCATTATGCATGGCATAAGTTTTTGTTTTTTGGATATAGAATTTCTAACTTGAATTTTTCCACTGTGTAATATGTGACTAGTTACTTTTCCAAGCACATATTTAAATGTACATTTGAAAATCATTTTTATATAACTTTACATCACAACTTGGAAGAAGGAGTGAGCTTAGGATTTAACATCCCATTGACAGTATGGTCATTGGACACAGAGGTTACACTCTGACTGATTAGATAAGGAACCATACTGGTATTTGCCTGGAGTGACAGGAAAATTGTTAGAAACTTGAACATGGGAAGCCGGAGACAGAACAGACAACTGCAGAGCATAAGAACAAGTTGTCACATTTCTTGCTGAAGGAATTCTGACAAAATATTGGTAGTTTCCTAGACACCGTGTACATAGAAGGAAATGGCATAGCCATCGATATATATTTAACGTTTGATATAGTGTTTCTGAAACGGAGATTCAGGCGCTATGCACCCTCATGTACTAAAAAAAAACAACTTGCCTAACCTATACCTAACCTTCTTAAGGCTACGCTACAGATCACTTTTTTAAGTTAAAGTGAGGTTAGGTGTAGGTTAAACAAGAAGGTGGTTTTTTTTTTTAAGTACACGAGGGCACGTAGCGCCCGAATCTCCGGTTCAGAAACACTATATCGAATGTTCGATATATATTAATGGCAATGCCATTTCCTACAATGTACACGGCGTCTAGGAAACTACCAAAATATTTTATGACAGGGTAATAATACTTTTTTTTTCAGAACATCAAAGATCTTTGTCAAAGAAATGTAAGCAATATTTGATCAAATTTCTTTGTTCAATAAATGTGACAGTGTAATACTCTCCCTGGGTTTACAGGCTCTTTGTATACTCACAACATGACAAACCAGTCCCCAGTGGTGGCTCCGCTGGCTGCCTGCGTCAGATGCTCAAATGTGTCATCTGTCAGTTCCTTCACTGCCGGTTCTTTGTTCTCACTGAATGTCTGGAGGATGCTGTCATCATTCAGTGGACCTATAGACAAAAGAAGAAGAAGAAGTTTCCTAAGGGGGCACAGCACAACACATTAACATTTTTAGAACTAATCTGACCAGTCGTTCCCTAAACGCACATTGCAGTGAGTGAAAGCATGCCACAATATCTAATACTGTCTGGGAGAACTGTGGGCATGTGGCGATGTGAATAATATACATCAGCAGAGCAAAGAAAAATCAAGAATCACCGGTAACAACATAGGCTGCAAATGAGAACTACATCACTGTAACCGACTTTGTAGTAAGCTGTTTTTGTCTGGTACCTGCAAGTGACCATTCCAGAAATGTGAAGCTGGTCAGCTGTTCAACTGCTACTGTTGTGGGAATATGTGGAAAAGACATTGCAATAGCAAGTAGGTACAAAATGTAGGGTAATTTGTAAATCCAAAGCCCACGACTCTTACATCATCTGTATTGACTCAGAAATATTGTTAATTACAATTACAGGGAGGACAGGATCGTGATTATTGGACAGTGGACAAATGGGGAAAATATGATACTTCAAACCCTGTTGATTAAGATAATTCTAGTCCTCTAGTTTTATCTGTCTGTCTCAATACTACTTAGGCCTACTACCCTATTTACTTTTATTTCAATTTGTAAGATAAAACTAGGAGACAAGAATTACCTTAACCCACAATATCAAATTTAATCGTTTGTGGTAAATTTTAGTAAAATGTAAACAACTACTGTCCACAGTGGAATGAGAAAACTGTTTACCTATTACAGTAGGAAATAGCTCTCACAAAAGCTTAAATACCGGTACCATCAAATGAGCTTGTTGCTGATATTTCGTATAATTATGATACTAGAACTGAGCTACTTACCATGATACAGCAAAGGCACTCCGTGCCTGAAGAACACCAAGGCTGGCTCTTTGGATGGATTGTATAATTTGACAAGTTGGCTGTTTGTAGCTTTCACGACCCATGCATTAAGTGTGTCGACCAAGTCTTCCCGCAGTGCTATTAATTCATTTTCTAGATCTTCACAGGGTTCGCAATCCCGCTTCGCTGAAAACAAAATATATCGTTACAAATGTCTCTAACTCTGTTCTGTCGGCTTCCCACACAATTTCAAACATCTACTCACTAAAGACGACGATAACGTATTTTTCACTCCTAATCAAGTTAGAAAGCTCTTCATCGTTCACAGATTCTAGCGTAGATGCAGAAAAACTGATTTCAACCACAGCTAGCAGAAAGACAGTAACTTTGACAATCCACATCCTCGCGCTGTTTCAAAGTGACACATTTACATTCGCGTGTTGTCAACTGGTTGTCAGAGATGATAAACATGCCAACAAATCGAGAATGAGTTGTTCCATAGATTCTACGCTGCTGGAGAGATCTTTCTGCACTCGAGTTTCAAGTTTCAAATACCATCTTTGTCCCGGTTCCAATTTGAAACACGTGCGTGCGGGTTCAAGAAAGGTTATGTGTGTTAATTAAAATGCCCTTTCTTTTATTAATCGACGTTCCCATTGTTCCTTTCTCATCCATTTATGAATCACTCGATGTTCGCTTCCGAACTAGCCTCAATTCGTGCACTTCTTAGTAACTGTGTGCTGGTGACAAAGAATTTGTTTTGGAAATTTGGCTGATGCAACATACGCTAAATTTGCAGTGATGCACAAGTGCATTGTCGTGAAAAACATAACGCTGTATCTGATTATGTCATCGTGCTTCTAAGGCGGCAAATCTAAATATTCAGAATTTCAATTTCTACATCTAACAAGTACTATACAGTTTGTTGTCCAGCAGTAGTTTAGCAGTAAGTAATGTTGGAATATTTTATATTTTTCTATGATACATGTGCTTCTTAAAAATATCAATTTCCAGATATTACATATGTCTCGTAAATTAAGGTTCATTTGAACTGTGTACCCTCATTTGTCTCACTTTTTTAAAAAATGTAGCAACTAATATAAAATGTAACTCTTTGTGTAATTTTTAGCATTACAGATATTGAAAATGACAACTGCATGAGCGAAATTAGTGAAATAACTTTCTTTCGCCCGTTTGTGTTAATTTCCAATTTATGCATTTTTCCACGCTAGCTTATAGAGTATGGACCTATAGCTGCTCCCCCTCCCCGTGTGAAATAGTAGGCAATACGGAATGGCCCGATACCACCGTTTTATTATAATTATTAGCTTTCAATATGTTGTATATACTTGGTCATCTGATTTTTCTTTTTTGTGCAATTGCGACCACTTTGCAGATCCCTGTTTACGAAAGAGGTTTCTTTTGCCATCTCAAGATTTTTAACTGGTCACTCATATAGTGAATGTGGAAGGTGTTAATATATTTTTAATCATTGGTCAACAAGTTTAGTATCTTAACCAGCTGTTTTATAAAGATGCCTATCACATTTTCCTACTTTATTCCAGCACCTATTTATCGAAATTGTCTTTTCACATATTATTGAATTAATAGTATTACCGTAAATGGAATTCACAGAACCCATATACAGCAGTAATTCAGAGACTTAAGCCTTTCTTCACCATCTAGGAAAGCAAAGCATTGGTCATTATGTCTTCCATACCTATGTAATCAACTGTGTGTATTAGTTCACCACACACACACACAGAGAGAGAGGGGGGGGGGGGGGAGGAGAGAGAGAGAGAATTGAAACACACATCATAAAAGAAGATTACACATATTATCCCAGAGCCTATAGGCACTTCAACCTGTTTTGGCTGTTGGATGTTATGAGAGACATAGGCCTAAATATAAGATGTTCCTTCACAGGTTTTGTGGCATGATTGAAGACTACAATACAACCTGTCAACTTTGACCAATGACGCCATATATGAGTCTCACAAGATAAGCTACGTAGTTATACCAAGTAACAAAACAATCACTATCAATGAATATAAACATATGGTGTAATATTACAATACTTAGGCCTATGTATTGTAGATAATAAATAAAGTGTGATTATCATCGTAAATTACAGATTACCGCAACAGAATGATCACAGGTCTCGGCACTTTCGGTGCTCACTTGGAAGGGGGGGAAAATACACCAATTTGTTAACTTAATAGCTAACCATCAAAGAGAAGCTACAGATTTCTTTTTTAAAACACAAAATCATAATCTGTAATGTATGTTCTGCTTGTAAACGAACTATAATCTTTAACTCAGATATGACGACGTTGGCCAAAGCCGACGGGTCGTATTGCGGACTTAAATTGATTAGGTTTTCTGGTTCAGATGTACTACAGTGCATGAGAGATGTTTTGAACATCAGTTTGTGATAAAGGCTTTAGCAGAAGAAAATGCGTTTTTCTGTTGTAAACGTGTCACTTGTTTTTCCACATATTCTGTTTAAGCAGCAACTCTGTTACTGTGCTCAAAGTAATTTTACTTTGGCATAACTGTAGACTGGGATACCACCCGTCTGCTTTGACCCGTGACGTTATGTCGGAAAACCAGTATACGGGATATCTTAATATGTCTGTATTGTAAATACAAATAATCTGTAGTTGTTATAGATAACAGAAAGTACCATCGATCACAGGTCTTAGCCCAAAAATTCGCCATCAGAGAGAAGCTACAGATCACATTTTAAACACAAAATATTAATCTGTTTTGTTTGTAAACAAACTTTCGTCTTTAACTCAACCACCACATAATCACTCACGCCTTCTACAAACACGCATGCACCTCAAAACTACTGTGCTGCAACGTCGGCACAGGTCAAAGCTGACAGGCGCCCCCCAGGGGACCCTCAGCTCTTTTGTGGGTACGTGTGTGGCTTGCACGGGCCCTGAGCCGAAGCAGCCTTTTTTCTGCCTCAGGCTGCTTCACTTTCCCTCCCGGTTAATGCCTTCACCCGGAGAGGCCGTCTTTCGCGAGTTAATGTGGTTTCTTGTTGTAGTTTCTCCTATTCCTTGGTTCCTTCCATTCCTAACCTTTGCTTCTGTCATCCTCTCCTTGCTGTACTCTCCTAGCCTTCTTCTCCTCCTCATTAGTCTCCATTTCGGCGTTTGAGACACTTCTTTCCTTCTTTCTCTTCACTTCCTCTATTTTTCTTCTTTCGTCCCTGTGCGTGTCTGAAGACCGACCCACGCATTATCATACGTAGCAGGTGACCGGGTAACGCATAATTCGCTGCCCTGGGTAGACAAGTAGGGCACGTACGTACCCCCTGGTAAAGGCCAGGCCCAGGGAGGGGTGATTACCCGAGCTGGTACCTTCCGAACATGCCGATTGGTCCCTCCGTCAGTTCTTGGAGGTGTGAACAATCACCTAAGGCGGGTAAGCCCTCGGAGAGCGCCTCCACTAAGAAGGAGTGCGCCATCAGAGATGCCGGTAATCACGGTGCACACTTCCACGATGACTTCCTTCTCTTCTTCTGTGACGTTGACCCAGAAACAAAAGATTGATTCGGCTCAGCAAAAGAAGACTGTGCCTAATCTACCGAAATTTCTTGTTCTCTCTCGCACCGGCGGTAAAGATATCACGTCTGTCAATCCTTTCGTGATCCAGAAAGGTGTTGATGCAATTGCTGGCCCTGTTAAAACGGGTTCGCGTCAGCACAATGGCACATTGTTGCTGGAAGCGGACAGTGCCTTCCAGGCCCAAAAACTAATTCGGACTACATTGTTACACACATTTCCTGTCAAGGTAGAAGCGCATCGCGCACTCAACTCGTCAGGGGGGGGGGGGGGTAGTTTTCACGAGATCCCTTGACGGGTTGTCTGACGAAGACATACAAACCTACATGTCCGATCAGGGTGTAACAGCTGTGCATAGGTGTTGAAAGAGGTAGATAAGCAGCTGACACCAACTCGTACTGTGTTTTTGATGTTCGACAGAGTTGAACTCCCGTCGAAGGTCAAAGCAGGGTACGAAGTTCTCCCCGTCTGCCCTTATATACCAAACCCAACATGCTATTTCCAATGCCACAGATACAACCATACCCGTCAATCTTGCCCTAATGCAGCAAAATGTGTCCCTTGTGGTAGGGACGCCCATGAGGGGGATTGCCCACCTTCGTCCCCTCACTGCCTTAATTGCAACGGTGACCATGCGGCTTCCTCTAGAGACTGCCTGTATAGAAGGATGAAAAAGTCACCCAGCAGATTCGGGTTACGGAAAAGGTATCAACATCTGCCGCTCGAACGTTGTTGGCGAGTTGGAAGCCCACTGTTCTCCCAGCGGGCACATAGAGTAAGGTCCTCACCTCCACTCGACCTACTAAGGATTAAAGTACCCAGACCTGTGACTTCACTTTCGCTGACACAGTTATGCGATCCGCCAGCCCGAAGATTGCCCGTTCCACGTCCCCGCTTCCTCCTGCTGCTTCTAAGGTACAGTCTTCGTCAACCTCTAGTAAACCGCGGGCACCTAAACAAGATGCCTGGACTTTGAAAAAGGAACCTGTCCGTGAAGGTTTTCTCCATTCTCAGGCTTCTCAACCGTCAACTGCCTCTTCTCAATGTCACTCTTCCAAAGGAGCCAACAAAAAAAAAGTTCCTCTCTTTCCCCGCTGAGGCATGACTCATCCGTCACACCGCCCAACAGTAGTCAGTGCCGGTCATCTTCTGTCTCTCCTGGACGCACTAATGTTAGCCGGGCAACCGGCATTTTGCCGGCGAGCATGCTGCCCCAACCGATCAACTCGGGAAGGTGGAAGGCACGTCAGTCGAACCCATGGAACATGATTCTCTGCCTTTAGATAGCGATAGCAGTGCTTCCTCCAAGTCCGGTCCTCAGTGGCTGTCGAGGTGACCCCACTTGCTTGTTCCTTCTTTTCTTCTCTCATTTTTTATCATGGTGTTCCTTCAATGGAATATTCGTGGCTTTCGTTCCAATCGGGAGGAATTAAAACTGCTCCTCTGATTGCACTGCCCGCTTCTAGTCTGTCTCCAAGAAACTAAGTTACGTCCATGTGATCATGCAGACTTCCCCCACTACACCTCTGTACATTTCGACCTGTCACCTGTGGAATGTACTCCAGCCCATGGAGGGGTTCTGATGCTCATTTGGGATGACGTGTATTACCATCCCATTTCATTGCATACTCACCTACAGGCAGTTGCCGTCCGCATCACGCTATCCACCTTTTCCTTTTCCCTCTGTAATATCTATTCGCCATTGTCATCCGCCCTAACTAGGGCAGATGTGCTACACCTTGTTGACCAGCTCCCTTCACCTTTCGTGTTGGTAGGCGACTTCAATGCCCACCACCCCCTATCGGGCTCTCCGGCACCTTGTCCAAGAGGTTCCCTTTTGGTGGACTTTCTCCAACACCTCAATCTTGTCTGCCTCAACACCAGTGCACCGACCTTCCTTTCAGACACAACACATACTTATTCCCATATAGACCTCGTGATATGCATCCTCAGCTTGCGCGTCAGTTCAAGTGGTATGCACTTTCTCACACTTACTCGAGAGATTATTTCCCTTGTGTAATCCGCCTTCTGCATCATACCCCATCTCCTCGTTCCACCAGTTGTAACATCTCTAAAGCCGACTGGTGGCTTTATTCTTGCATGGCTGTTTTTCACGATCAGAATTTTCCCGGCTGTGACAGTCAGGTCGAATACCTCACAGAGGTTATTCTCACCGCTGCTGAACATTCCATACCTCGTACAACCTCTTCTCCACGTCCCAGTCCCTTGGTGGACTGCAGCCTGCCGCGACGCGCTTAGAGCCCGGCGCCGTGCCTTACGCGCCTTGAACCGCCACCAACGTTGGAGAATTGTATGACTTATAAACGACTCCGAGCGCAATGTCGTCGTGTTATAAAAGACAGCAAAAAAGTTCTCTGGACTGCTTTTACCAGTTCTTTTAACCGTTTTACTCCCTCCTCGGCTGTCTGGGGTGACCTACGCCTTTTATCCGGCAACAAGGTCCACTACCCAATTTCTGGCTTGACCGTCGAGAACGCAGTCCTTGTGGATCCCGTTGATGTTTCCAACACTTTGCGCTGCTCCTTTGCGGAGGTTTCGAGCTCTGCCCATTACCACCCTGCCTTCCTCCCTCGCAAGCAGGCAGAGGAGGCAGGGCCACCTTCTTTCCACTCTTTTAATCTTGAAAGTTATAATGTCTCCTTCACCATGCAGGAGCTCGACCGTGCTCTCGCCCTGTCCCGATCTTCTGCTCCCGGGCACGATTCCATTCATATTGAGATGCTGAAGAACCTTCCTCCTGCGGGCAAGTGTTCCCTTCTTAGCACCTATAATTGCATATGAACTGAAGGTCAGGTTCACAAAAGTTGGCATGAAGCCATTGTTATCCCCATAGGAGTGACATTCAGCTGCCCTCACTTTTATTTATTTCACTTAATTCAGTTTCGCTCTCCAAAAATTCCTCTTCAGCATTATCACCATTGCCTTCATCATTGTCTGGGGGTACTTGAACATGTTGATGCCGATGGTGAGATATAGCAGCTTCTTCACATTTCCTTAAATGTTCAGTGTGACACTTTTTGCACAAAAAATGTTCCTGTGACACATTTTCATAGTGCTGTTCCAGGTGTCCATCTAAAACACCAACTTTAACAAATGGTGAACCACTTCGTTTTTTCTGATATTGAACTTTCTTATGTCTTTTTAGGTAATCTGTACACCTAATTCTGTCACCAGGTAACAAACTAGGCATTATACACTGTTTTTTCCTGTCTGCAAGTGACTAAGTATCTACAACAGTACTGGCTTGAAAATCTTCTAGTTGCATCCGAAAAAGTAGACTCAGATATTTTCACACTCAAGTCCTACAATGGTCAAACACTCCTTCCTATTTGTTTGTCTGGTAAACAATATTGTGGCTCTGAAAATTCGAAATTCCTATCCATACATTTCTTAGGAAATGCACCGAGCAGTAAATATGTAATAAAATGAGAAGTAGGTAAGACCCTGAAAAATCCTTTGGAGGTTTTATACTCTATGTATGTCTACTCCTTGCTACAAATTTTTGATGCTAGGGCTTTTGAGAAAAATGACTTTGACTTTTGAATTTTGAAATTATTTTTAGCAAGATACTTGTCACTAATAGAACAACAATCTTTAATCCAATAGATTCCTGACATTTTTACCTTTCAGAAACTGAAAACAGATCTGAAATAGTCCTATTAGTTTCCAAAATATTGCACTCTATAGTAATTTTCAGCTTGCTGCGGAGGAAATTGTTTGCGACCTAGATGAAACTTTGACCCCCTGTAACTCTGCCTAAAAATTTTTTTGGGCAAAATGAAAAAATACGTGTCCCTTAATTTTGCTCCTAGAATAATATATACAAATTTGAGGAAAATCGGAGACGGTGAACCAGCTACCCTCCCTGTCTGGAGATGGATTGGGCCTCTTATAAAATTGATCAACACGAACCACGTAATTAAGTAAATGCTTTCTAATAAATATTACCTTCGATACATTTACAATATAATCAGCAACTCGTAATAAAGAAACACATCTGTGTCAAAATGACGTAATATGTGACGCAATTGGTCAAAGCCAACGGGTGGTATTTTTCTGACAGTCAAGGTTGTTTTATAACACACTCACTCTACAGTAGTGTTACATAGCTACATCCAAGACAACTATTTTATACCACACTCACTCTACAGTGATGTTACACAGTCATTTAAAATTGTGTGCAGAAGACAGCCACTCGGGAAAGATGACGACCACGCCGATGCTGAACTCCCCCATGGAGGCGGGTGACGTGACACCTGTTGGCGGACAGAAGCTGGAAGTCCACGAGAACGTCCACCTCAAGAAGCAGCTGGGCTTGCTGGAGGGCGTGGCCATCATCCTGGGAATCATTTTTGGTTCAGGTGAGAGCATGTCTTTAACAGTGAATACTCTTAATTACCGAAAGGGAAGTTCTGTTCTGAATTTCAAGGATTGGCATAAGATTTATATTAGATTTCCTGTCAACTTTGAGATCATTAGACTAGGGCATGAGCTTGAATTGTCACGTATGGGTGCAAGGGCACAGGCTTATAAGTCATAATAAAATTAAATACATTATCTATAATTTGTAGATAGGGAACAACTCACCGTAAAGACGAACATTGAGTCGCTGATACACAAATAAAAGGCTCACACACACACACACACACACACACACACACACACACACACACATGCAGATATTTGTTTACCCTCATTTTTTCCCCTAAGGTAAGTCTTTCCTTTCCCGAGATTGGAATGACTACTTACCACTCCCTTAAAACCCTCACCATTTCCTTTTCCCTCTCCTTCCCTTCTGCCTGACGAAGCAGCTAGGCTGCGAAAGCTAGCGTTTGTGTGTGTGTGTGTGTGTGTGTGTGTGTGTGTGTGTGTGTGTTACTATCACTGCCTGTGCTCCTTCGCCTGGTAAGTAGACTTCATCAATTTTTACACACACACACACACACACACACACACACACACACACACACACACACATACATATATATATATATATATATATATATATATATATATATATATATATTATAGAGGAAAAATTCCTAACAGGAAAAATATACGTAAAAAATAGATGAAGTACACTTACCACGCGAAGGGGCACAGGCAGAAATAGCAACAAATAAACACACAGACACACACACACACACACACACACACACACACACACACACACACACACACACACACACAAAATGCTAGCTTTCGCAGCCTAGCTGCTTCATCAGGCAGAAGGGAAGGAGAGGGAAAAGGAAATGATGAGGGTTTTAAGGAAGGGGGTAAGGAGCCATTCCAATCCCGGGACAGGAAAGACTTACCTTGGGGGAAAAAATGGAAGGTAAATAAATGCACATACACCCACACATTTACACAGACACAAGTACACTTAGGCAGACATACTGTTTGTCTGCCTAAGTGTACTTGTGTCTGTGTAAATGTGTGGGTGTATGTGCATTCTTTGACTTAAAAACACACAAACATTCAAGCTTTCGCCACCACTGGCAGCTTCTTCAGGAAAAAGAGGAAGAAAGGAGAGGAGAAAGGGAAGGCTATGGGTTTTAAAGAAGTGGGAAAGGAGTCATTCCAATCGCAGGAGTGGAAGGATTTACTTTAGGGGACAAAAAAGAAGGTAGACAAATACACGCACACTCACACACATCCACACTCACACACACCTAGGCAGACATTTGTAGAAACCAAAGAAGTTCGACAGAGATATCACTTGAGGCAGAGGCTCTGTCCACAGAACTGAGGCAAAGATGTTAAAGATGGTGGGCGGGAGCTAAATTCAAATTCCCGCCCATCATCTTTAAAATCTTTGCCTTGGTTCTGTGCACAGAGCCTCTGCCTCAAGTGGTATCTCTCTGTCCAACTTCTTTGGTTTCTACAAATGTCTGCCTAGGTGTGTTTGAGTGTGTGTGTGTGTGTGTGTGTGTGTGTGTGTGTGTGTTCATTTATTTATTTGTGATGCTGTCACACCTGTGCTCCTTCGCCTGGTGAGTAATCTTAGTCTATTTTTTATATATAATTTTTCCTGCTAGGAACTTTTCGTCTTAATCCCTGATGTCCAGGCAGAGCTTCAAGGAATCCTCAAAACCTTAGGCCCCCTACAAAACCTTTCACCTAACTCCATTAACCTCATGACCCCACCGAGACCCCGCACCCCTACCTTATACCTACTTCCCAAGATTTACGAACCCAATCATCCTGGCCGCGCCATTGTGGCCGGTTACCAAGCCCCCACAGAACGAATCTCTGCCTACATAGAGCAACACCATTAACCCATTATGTGCAGTGTACCATCATTCATCAAAGACACCAACCACTTCCTCGATCGCCTGAAATCCTTACCCAGCCTGTTACCTCCAGAAACGATCCTTGTAACCATTGACGCCACTTCGTTATACACCAATATCCCACATGCCCAGGGCCTTGCTGCGATGGAGTATTTCCTTTCACGTCGACCACCCACTTCCCTACCTAAAACCTCTTTCCTTAATACCCTAGCCAGCTTCATCCTAACCCATAACTTCTTCACTTTTGAGGACCAGATATACCAACAACTAAAGGGAACAGCCATGGGAACCAGGATGGCCCCCTCGTATGCAAACTTATTTATGGGACGCTTAGAGGAAGTCTTCCTGGATACCCAAGCCTGTCAACCCAAAGTTTGGTATAGATTCATTGACGACATCTTTATGATTTGGACTCACAGTGAAGAAGAACTCCAGAATTTCCTCTTCAACCTCAACTCCGTTGGTCCTATCAAATTCACCTGGTCCTATTCCAAATCCCATGCCACTTTCCTTGATGTCGACCTCCATCTGTCCAACGGCCAACTTCACACATCCGTTCACATCAAACCAACCAACAAACAACAGTACCTGCATTATGACAGCTGCCATCCATTCCACATCAAACGTTCCCTTCCTTATCGCTTAGGTCTTCGTGGCAAACGACTCTGCTCCAGTCCCGAAGCTCTGAACCAGTACACCAATAATCTAATAACAGCTTTCACATCCCGCAGCTAACCTCCTAATCTGGTAGAGAAGCAAATTGCCAGAGCCACTTCCTCATCCCCCCAAATTCAGAACCTTCAACAGAAGAATCCCAGAAGTGCCCCTCTTGTCACCGGATACTTTCCGGGACTGGAGCGGACCCTGAATGTGGCTCTCCAGCAGGGATATGACTTCCTTAAATCCTGCCCCGAAATGAGATCCATCCTTCATGACATCCTTCCTACTCCACCGAGAGTGTCTTTCCGCCGCCCACCTAACCCCCGTAACCTCCTAGTCCATCCCTATGAAATCACCAAACCACCTTCCCTACCTTCTGGCTCCTACCCTTGTAACCGCCCCTGTTGTAAAACCTTCCCTATGCACCCTTCCACCACCACTTACTCCAGTCCCATAATCCGGAGGGTGTACACGATCAGAGGCAGAGCCAGTTGCGATAGTACCCACGTGATCTATCAACTGACATGCCTGCACTGTGAAGCGTTCTATGTGGGAATGACCAGCAACAAACTGTCCATTCGCATGAACGGACACAGGCAGACAGTGTTTGTTGGTAATGAGGATCACCCTGTGGCTAAACACGCCTTGGGGCACGACCAGCACATCTTGGCACAGTGTTACACTGTCCGGGTTATCTGGATACTTCCCACCGACACCAATCCTTCAGAACTCCGGAGATGGGAACAATCCCTTCAGCATATTCTCTCTTCCCGTTGCCCACCTGGTCTTAACCTCCACTAAATTTGAATTCCCACCCGCCATCTTTAACATCTTTGCCTCGGTACTCTGGACAGAGCCTCTGCTTCTAGTGGCATCTCTGTCTTAACTTCTTAACTTGTTCGGTTTCTATAGTATGTCTGCCTAGGCGAGTTTGCGTCTGTGTGAATGTATGGGTGTGGGTGTGTGTGTGTGTGTGTGTGTGTGTGTATGTGTGTATGTGTGTGTATTTGTTCACCTTCTTTTTCTTTCCCCAAGGTAAGTCTTTCCTCTCCCGCGATTCCCGAGCCGGAGCAGCCTTTCTTCTGCCCCAGGCTGCTTCACTTTCCCTCCCGGTTTATGCCTTTTCCCGGAGACGGGCGTCTTTTGCAAGTTAAGGTGGTTTCTTGTTGTCGTTTCTCTTATTCCTTGGTTCCTTCCTTTCCTCACCTTTGTTTCTGTCTTCCTCTCCTTGCTGTACTCTCCTAGCCTTCTTCTCCTCTTCATTAGTCTCTGCCTCAGCGTTTGAGACACTTCTTTCCTTCTTTCTCTTCACTTCCTCTATTATTCTTCTTTCCTCCCTGTGCGTGTCTGAAGGCCGACCCACGCATTATCATGCGTAGCAGGTGACTGGGTAACGCGTAATTCTCCGCCCCGGGTAGACAAGTAGGGCACGTACGTACCCCCTGGTAAAGGCCAGGCCCAGGGAGGGGTGATTACCCGAGCTGGTACCTTCCGAACGTGCCGATTGGTCCCTCCGTCATTTCTCGGAAGGTGTGACCTGAGGTGTGAACAATCACCTAAGGCGGGTAAGCCCTCGGAGAGGGCCCCCACTAGCAAGGAGCGCGCCATCGGAGACGCCGGTAATCACGGGGGACACTTCCGCGATGACTTCCCTCTCTTCTTCAGTGACGTTGACCCAGAAACGTAAGATAGATTCGCCTCAGCAAAAAAAGACTCTGCCTAATCTACCGAAATTTCTTGTTATCTCTCGCACCGACGGTAAAGATTTCACGTCTGTAAATCCTTTCGTCATCCAGAAAGGTGTTGATGCAATTGCTGGCCATGTTGAAACCTGTTCGCGTCAGCGCAATGGCACGTTGTTGCTAGAAGCGGACAGTGCCTTCCAGGCCCAAAAACTGATACGAACAACTTTGTTACACACGTTTCCAGTCAAGGTAGAAGCGCACCGCACACTCAACTCGTCACGGGGGGTAGTTTTTACGAGATGCCTTACGGGTTGTCTGACGAAGACATACAAACCTATATGTCCGATCAGGGTGTAACAGCTGTCCACAGGGTGATGAAAAAGGTAGATAAGCAGCTGACACCGACTCGTACTGTGTTTTTGACGTTCGACAGAGTTGAACTCCCGTCAAAGGTCAAAGCAGGGTATGAAGTCATCTCCGTCCGCCCTTATGTACCTAACCCAACACGCTGTTTTCAATGCCACAGATACATCCACACCCGTCAGTCTTGCCCTAACGCAGCAAAATGTGTCACTTGTGGTAGGGACGCCCATGAGGGGGATTGCCCACCTCCGTCCACTCACTGCCTTAACTGCAACGGTGACGATGCGGCTTCCTCTCGGGACTGCCGTTTATATAAGGATGAATAGGTCATCCAGCAAATTCAGGTTAGGGTAAAGGTATCAACATCTGCCGCTCGAACGTTGTTGGCGAGTTGGAAGCCCACTGTTCTCCCAGCGGGCACATAGAGTAAGGTCCTCACCTCCACTCGACCTACTAAGGATTAAAGTACCCAGACCTGTGACTTCACTTTCGCTGACACAGTTATGCGATCCGCCAGCCCGAAGATTGCCCGTTCCACATCCCCGCTTCCTCCTGCTGCTTCTAAGGTACAGTCTTCATCAACATCTAGTAAACCGCAAGCACCTAAACAAGATGCCCGGACTTTGAAAAAGGAACCCATCCATGAGGATTTTCTGCGTTCTCAGGCTTCCCAACCGCCAACTGTCTCTTCTCACCGTCACTCTTCCAGAAGAGCTAACAAGGAAAAAGAGTTCCTCACCTTCCCCGCCGAGTCGTGACCCATCTGTCATGCCGTCCATCAGTTGCTGGCCTCGGCCGTCTTCTGTTTCACTGGGGCGCTCCGTCTGCCGGGTACCCGGCCCTTTACTGGCAGTGGAAACTGCCCCTCCTTATCAACTCAGGCCTTTGCCCCTAGACAGCGATAGCAGTGCTCCCTTGAAATCCGGTCCTCAGCGGCCGTCGAGGTGACCCCGTTTTCTTATCTCATTTTTTATCATAGCGCTCATTCAATAGAATATTAGCGGCATTCTTTCCAATCGGGAGGAGTTAAAACTACTCCTTCGATTGCACTGCCCACTTCTAGTCTGTCTCCAAGAAACTAAATTGCGTCAAAGTGATCGTGCAGACTTTGCCCACTACACCTCTGTGCGATTCGACCTGCCACCTATGGAAGGTACCCCAGCCCATGGAGGGGTTCTGATGTTCATTCGAGACGACGTCTATTACCATCCCATTAAATTGAATACTCACCTACAGGCAGTTGCCGTCCGCATCACTCTATCCACATTTACCTTCTCCCTCTGTAATATCTATTCGCCATCGTGATCTGCCCTTACTAGGGCAGATGTGCTACACCTCGTTGACCAGCTCCCTTCACCTTTTCTGTTGCTAGGCGACTTTAATGCCTACCACCCCCTATGGGGCTCTCCGGCACCTTGTCAGAGAGGCTCCCTTTTGGTGGACCTTCTCCAACACCTCAATCTTGACTGCCTCAACACTGGTGCACCGACCTTCCTTTCTGACACAACCCATACTTACTCCCACATGGACCTTGCGATATGCACTCCTCAGCTTGCCGGTCGGTTTGAGTGGTATGCACTTTCTGACACGTACTCGAGTGACCATTTCCCTTGTATCATCCACTTCCTGCATCATTCCCCATCTCCTCGTCCCACCAGTTGGAACATTTCTAAAGCCCACTGGGGGCTTTATTCTTCCAAGGCTGTTTTTCACGATCAGAATTTTCCCAGCTGTGACAGTCAGGTCGACTACCTCACAGAGGTTATTCTCACCCTGCCGAACATTCCATACCTCGTACATCCTCTTCTCCATGTCTTGTTCCAGTCCCTTGGTGGACTGCAGCCTGCCGCGACGCGCTTAGAGCTTGGCGCCATGCTTTACGCACCTTCCGCCGCCACCCAACTTTAAAGAATTGCATAAATTATAAACGAATGATAGCGCAATGTCGTCGTATCATAAACGACAGCAAGAAAGCTTGCTGGACTGCTTTTACAGTTCTTTTAACTGTTTTACTCCCTCCACGGTTGTTTGGGGAGGCCTGCGCCGTTTATGCGGCATCAAGGTCCACTCCCCGATTCCTGGCCTGACCGTGGAGAACGCAGTCCTCGTGGACCCCACTGATGTTTCAAACGCATTGGATCGTTTCTTTGCGGAGGTTTCGAGCTCTGCCCATTACCACCCTGCCTTTCTCCCTCGCAAACAGGTAGAGGAGGCATGGCCGCCTTCTTTCCACTCTTTTAATCGTGAAAATTATAACGTCGCCTTCACCATGCAGGAGCTAGACCGTGCTCTCGCCCTGTCCCGATCTTCTGCTCCCGGGCACGATTCCATTCACATTGAGATGCTGAAGAACCTCTCTCCTGCGGGCAAGTATTTTCTTCTTAGTACCTACAATCGCATATGGACTGAAGGTCATGTTCTCACAAGTTGGCGTGAAGCCATTGTTGTCCCCATCCCCAAACCAGGGACGGACAAACATCTTCCTTCCAGTTACCGCCCCATTTTCCTGACGAGCTGCGTCTGTAAGGTGATGGAACGCATGGTTAACGCTCGGTTGGTCTAGCTCCTCGAATCTCGCCGCTTCCTGACGAATATCCAATGCGGTTTTCGTCGACACCGCTCTGCTGCCGATCACCTCTTTACGTTGTCGTAACTTTCTAAAGAAGCGTCAAACAGTAGCAGTGTTCTTCGACTTGGAGAAGGCATACGATACCTGTTGGAGAGCGGGCATTCTCTGCACATTGCACACATGGGGCCTTCGGGGCCGCCTTCCTCTTTTCATTCAAGCATTTTTGGCGGATCGCAAGTTCCAGGTACGGGTGGGCTCTGTTTTGTCAGCTACCTTTTGTCAGGAGAATGGGGTACCGCAGGGCTCCGTCTTGAGTGTGGCGCTCTTTGCCATTGCAATCAATCCGATCGTAGATGGCCTTTCAGCCGACGTCTCCGGATCTCTTTTTGTTGACGATTTCGCAATTTATTGCAGCGCCCAGCGGACGTGTCTCTTGGAGCGTTTTCTTCAACACTGTCTTGACCGTCTATATTCCTGGAGCATTGCAAACGGCTTCCGATTCTCCACTGAGAAAACTGTGTGTATAAACTTCTGGAGATACAAGGAATTTCTTCCACCTTCTCTACGTCTCGGCCCTGTTGGTCTCCCTTTCGTGGAGACTACGAAATTCTTGGGACTCATGTTGGATCGTTAACTTTGCTGGTCCACACACGTGTCCTACCTGGCTGCCCGTTGTGCCCGATCCCTTAATGTTCTTCGTGTCCTCAGTGGCACGTCATGGGGAGCTGATCGTACCGTCCTGCTTCACCTTTACCAGGCCATTGTTCAGTCGAAGCTCGACTACGGAAGCCTTGTATACTCTTCTGCACGGCCGTCAATTCTCCGCCGTCTCAACTCTATTCACCATTGGGGATTAGGCCTGGCGACCGGTGCATTTTATACCAGCCCTGTTGAAAGTCTGTATGCCGAGGCTGCTGTATTACCCTTGACCACTCTGCGTGACATACTCTTGTGTCGGTACGCATGCCGCCTGCGGATAATGCCCAACCATCCATCTTACCGATTATTTTTTGACGACTCACTCGATCGCCAATATCAGTTGTCTGCGATTGCCTTGCTTCCACCTGGAGTTCGGTTTCGCCGCCTGCTACAGCGGCTCGATTTTACCCTTCCTTCCACCTATTGGGTGAGCGAAAGCCCATTGCCACCTTGGCATCAGGCCCAGGTTCACATTCACCTTGAACTTAGTTCGCTCCGCAAGGAGAGCACTCCGGATTTGGTATACCACTCGAGGCTTGTCGATCTCCGTTTGCGGTTCGATAATGCCATATTTATTTACACTGATGGTTCCAAGAGCACTGCTGGTGTAGGATCTGCCTTCGTCGTCGGGGACAACCGGTTCCAATACAAGCTCCCTGACCGGTGCTCGAATTTCACGGCTGAGCTTTTTGCCCTCCACCAGGCCGTTTTGTATACCTGCCGCCACCGCCAACCTTTCTGTGCCATCTGTTCGGACTCCCTTAGTACCCTGCAGAGTCTCAAGGACCCTCTCTCGACCCATCCTCTCATGTATCGGATCCAACGCTCCCTCCAGTTGCTAGCAGATGACAGCTGTCACGTTTCTTTCCTGTGGGTCCCTGGCCACGTGGGTGTGCCCGGGAATGAGACCGCTGACATAGCAGCCAAGGCCGCAGCTATTTTGCTTCGCATGGCTACCTTTTGCGTCCCATCGGACGATGTTCAACGGGCTCTTCGCTGGAGTATCGTGTCGTCATGGCACAGTGCGTGGTTTTCTGTATGACAATAAACTGAGAACTGTAAAACGGATCCCGACCACTTGGAGGCCCTTCTCACGCCCCTCTCGGCGAGAGGTGGTCATCCTGGCCCGGTTGCGGATCGGTCACTGCCGTTTCAGCCACCGTCACTTGCTATCCGCCGACCCTGCACCGCTGTGCTCCTGCTGTGAATTGCTGACAGTGCGACACGTTTTACTGTCTTGTGTAAATTTTAATCATCTCCGTGTAGCCCTTCACTTTCCGTCTACTCTGGAGGAAATGTTAGCTGATGACACACGAGCAGCTGCTCGGGTTTTGCGTTTTATCAACTTGGCCAACTTATGAAAAGAAAATTTAACACTTTTAATTGTCTTTTATCTTTCGTTTTTAGTCTCTTCTTGATGTTCTAATTGGCAGTTACCAATTTCTTTTTTGAGATCATAGTGAATCTCTGTTCTTGTCTGGGCGCTAATGACCGTAGAAGTTGTGCGCCCTAAAACCAAAAAAAAAAAAGATATATCTCCCGCGATTGGAATGGCTCCTTACCCCCTTCCTTAAAACCCTCATTATTTCCTTTTCCCTCTCCTTCCCTTCTGCCTGAAGAAGCAACTGGGTTGCGAAAGCTTGTGTGTGTGTGTGTGTGTGTGTGTGTGTGTGTGTGTGTTTTCATTTATTTATTTGTGATGCTGTCACACCTGTGCTCCTTCGCCTGGTGAGTAATCTTCGTCTATTTTTTATATATAATTTTTCCTGCTAGGAATTTTTCGTCTTAATATATATAGTTTTCACAACCGTTGGTCACTTCTTCAGGGAAAGAGCAAAGGAGGAGGGGAGAAAGGGAAGGATATGGGTTTTAAGGAAGTGATGTGGGAATACAGTACTGTGACTATGAGCATTACAGAACAAATAGGCTGTGGTAATAGGAAAGAGACGGCGTGGCGAATGGAGATTCGTGTGTGGCGGGAGACGTGCAGGGAAGAGTCCTCTGTAGTCGGGTTGGTCACCGTGTCCTCGGTGGCAGAGTGGTCGACACGTCTGCCTAGTAAGCAGGAAATCCCGGGTTCGAATCCCGCCCGGGCACAAATTTTCATTCGCCTTAGTATTCCGTCTAAACCTAGTACAGTGAAGCCACAACTGATCGCAAATTGCAGTGTATTTCATTCATTGCGTGCTGTAATGTCGTCAGAAAAAAACACCACACACACACATATATAATAGTAAATGGTGTTCTTTGACCACATTACAGAGCTGCACTTCCTCTGTTACTTCGTTCACTTGGGATCTGACTGCGGACGGTCCAGAGTAGTGCCGTGCGGTCTCACTCTTTCAGCATCTCTCGCTCCGTTGCCGACACTAGCGACACACGGTCGCGGTGGTGAACTGCAGTGTACTCTGCCTGCAGGGCGTGAGCGCACCCATTGGGTGGAAATGTTGGCCATTCCTGGGGTAGGATAAGCCTGTGACAGGACTGGAATAGGAATTGAGTGACGAGGACAGTCCTTTGTGTCTGGTTTTTGGGGGTGTAGGGAGGATTGGTGTTGTACAGTGATATTACACAGGAAGTCATGGTGAAAATATCAAGAGTATAATGAGGACGGATTGCACCTCACCCTAAAGACTTATCATCGATCTGCAGACAGGCGTGTTGAAAATGGGTGTGATGTATTTATTCCTCCCCCCCCTCCCCCCCCCCCCAAATGTGTGTCTGTGGCTTGTAAATCGTATTTGAGGTGAGTTGTAAGCTATTCTCCTTATTATCTACATAATTTGGAAGATGTTTTGCGTATTGAAGCCACTGTCTCGGAACAATATATATCGAAAAGCGAGTATTGTATGTAGTTGAAAATGATGGTGGAACAACTTATGTGAATTTAATGTGCTTTAGGATAATTAAATTTTCTAGTTTTACATTCACTGGCTTCGTAAGCTAATAACCAAATTGTTGTTCCCAAACCTAACCTCAGTTTCAAATCAGTTCCGTATATCTAGATTCCCAGAAGACTTTTGACACTGTACCTCACAAGCGGCTTCTTATTAAATTAAGTGCTTTATGGAATATGATTTCAGTTGTGCAGTTATATTGGGGGTTGTCTGTCAAAAAGGACACAGCATATAATAATCAACAGAAAGTCGTTGAGTAAAACAAAAGTGATGACTGGTGTTCTAAGGCCCCTACAGGTTCTTGATTTTATAAGTTATTTACAGGAGGCAATCTGAGCAGCTCTTGCCATTACCATTGTTTATTGGTTAGTAAAGTTACCAGAAGTTTGTGTGAAAATTGTCAATAGACCCTAAATAATGAAAAATGTGAAGTTGTCCATAAGAGCACTAAAACAAATTGATTGAACTTAATTTATATGATAAATCAGTCAAATCTAATGGTTGAAAAGTCAGTTAAATACCTAGGAATTACAGTTATAAACAACTTAAACTGGGAAGGACACACAGAAAATATTTTGGGGAATCCTGCATTTCATTGGCAGACCATTAAGAAGATGCAACAGTTCTACTAACTATACTGCCTGCACCACACTTTTCCACCCTATTTTGCAGTATTGCTGCAGATTGTAGGATCCACTGTATGTGGTTCTGATGGAACACACAGAAAAGGTTCAGAGAAGGACAGCTTGTTTTGTATTATTGCAATACAAGGGAGAGTCATAGAAATGATGCTTGAGTTGGGGTGGAAATAATTGAAAGAAAGGAGTTATTTGTTGTGGTGAAATTTCTTTCACCAATACCCTCCTCTGAATGCAAACATATTTTGTTCACACCCATCTATATAGGGACCCATGTTCATTCAAATAAAATAAATCAGATTTAAAAAAAAATGAAATTTCTTTTTCCCTTGCACTATTAGTGAATGAAATGAGTAAATATAATAAAAGTTGTTAGGTAAATCTTCTGCCAGGCACTTAAATGTTTAAATATGTAGATGTAGATAAGCCCGATCACATGCTATGTTACAGATCTTTCTATCACCGTAACCAGTTCTTTCAGTTTTTAATTGAGTTAGATTCACCAACTCGAACTGTTGCCTTCCTACCTAACCTCGACCTTCGGTTATTTCATACATTGACATTACACTTGCCTCACTGCACAATTTCCATTCATCACAATTTGAAGGAACTGCTGATTCCTCCACTAAGGAAATGTAAATAAAATTTTCAACCAAGATGATCACCTGTTTGGAGGCCGTGTTTCCATTATGCAGCACATCTTCCAAATTACCATTTTTCTTTTACTAATGTTCAAATTCTGCATAACAACTATTACATGTGCTGAACCTGTTAAAAATATGTTTTTCATTACTGTTTATTGGCAACTTACCCTTTCATTGAAGAATTTTATTGGATTAAATGTATTACCACAGTCTAACATATACAGTCATGACACTCCTGCAGATTAAAAATAGCTACAGGTTTGGCTATCTTGGGTTCCCTAAGATCCCAGACAAGGTATAAAATGATACATAGCTGTACAGTTTATTTACTATTATCTTGTAGCCTACAGGCTTTTACTGAATAATTTCATTTATTATTAAAAATAGAAGGCTAGGAAACAACAGAAGACCTGCCCTTTGGCAGAAAGGCATCGCTTTTCTGCTCAAGAACATTAATGTTTCTTTATTGCAATTCTAGTAAAATTGGTGAGGATGGAACACAGGAAAACAAATATAGAATGCAATAATTACAGTATTTAACATACTAAATCAGCCACCACAACTGTAGCTGAAGCAGAAACGTCTTAGGTGTGGCAAGAAAATGGAAAAAGCAATCAAACTGTTTTCAACAAAGAAGAACCCAATTCCACAATTGTTCCTACAGCGGGATCACAAACGGCAAGAATCTTCTTAAGCTAAAACAATGCCCGTATAAGATGACTGAGGCCTAAAAATGTGCAAATCGTTAGACTCCGCACTGAATTGATAGGAGTAAAAAACTTCTTGTCGCAGTAAGAACAGACATAATAGAAATTTATTTTTCTCTTACATTCATATTCTACTTACTTTCAGCAGAATAAGCTGCAATCATACACACATTCATAAGTATTGGTTCATGACAAAATTCTTCATTATACCATTCTTTTACATTCGGCTATTTTTACATTAATTACTGTATTATGTATGTCTCTTGATATTTTACTAATGCTCGTACATGGCTCGTCCACCACTAGGAGCGCTAGTGTCGTTGTGGCTGTCAGTTGGTAACAACTTTCACAGCAGTGAGTGTTGTGACGGTATATGTTAGACTGTGGTATTACTATTGAACCAGTGCAGTCAGAAGGATGTGAAGCCACCAGTGAGTAATTGTGTGATATGTTGTGTGCAGGGATCTTCATCTCCCCTAAGGGCGTGATCCTGGACACGGGCTCGGTGGGCAGCTCTCTGATCGTGTGGACGCTGTGCGGCCTCCTGTCGATGGTGGGGGCGCTCTGCTACGCGGAGCTGGGGACGTCCATCCCCAAGTCTGGCGGCGATTACGCTTACATCCACGAGGCGTTCGGCCCACTGCCTGCCTTCTTGTACCTCTGGGATGCTATTTTAATTTTTGTGTAAGTGAAGTGCTTTGACATCAAAGTGTAGATAGTTATAAGCTGCTGTTGATGATGATAGTGTTTTTAAATGGAAATTTTAATTTGAATCTGGTTATATTACCTGTAGCCAATATAACTGTGTATGATAAAGTATGTGGATCATGTTGATAGTCATGAGCAACATTTTATTTTTAGAATCATATTTATTTGCATACAAATGATCTGTTCTGTTAGCCATGTGGTCTCACACATCACATTTAGAGACGGAGAGGCATACCGGTCCCGGTTCGAATCCGCCCAGTGGATTAACGAAAGGGGTCGGAGTGCCGGCTAGCCTGGATGTGGTTTTTAGGCGGTTTTCCACATCCCCCTATTTGAATACTGGGCTGGTCCCCAAGTCTCACCTCAGATACACAATTTCCTAACTCTTTACACTTTCACACATATGAGGCATGTTTTGTAAGTAAGTACCGTATTGATATTAAAAAAACCCTGCTAAGATCTCTCAATAATTTTATGTGCACTGGGTACCTATACTTGTTGTCTACACACTGATTCCATTACAGTGTAATTCTTTCTTGTGTACATTGTTTACATTGCGTCCGATAATTAATCGTGAGTCCCACCGACTGAAGTATGGGCTGTCATAAGATTTCTTAGTGCTAAAGACCTAAAAGTGATTGATATTCATCTGTGTGTTTTACTGAGAAAACATTGAGTGATGGAATGGAGAGAAAGTGGGTGATAGCATTTAAAGAAAGCTGCACAAATGTGCACGATGAAAAACTGAGTGTGCGTCCTTCGGTCGTCAATGAAAGTTTGGTGCAGGAAGTGGACAATAATGAGAGAAAAAAGACACTTCACAATTTCCTCCTTGCAAGATGACTTTCCTAATGTTTCTCGTAGTGTTTTGTATGGCATTGTGACCGAGCAAGACGATGACGGAGTCAAAACAGTTGTGATGCAGTGGTTAACAAGTCAGGCGGCAGACTTCTATGAGGAGGGTATTCAAAAACTGGTAAAACGTTATGACAATTGATGGAAATTTTGTAGAAAAGTAGGGTAAGGTAAAGGCTTTCACGTAAAAATAAAATTATTGAGATTTAGCATTCTCTCTCTCTCTCTCTCTCTCTCTCTCTCTCTCTCTCTCTCTCTCTCTCTCTCTCTCTCTCTCTCTCTCTCTCTCTCTCTCTTTCTCTTTTTTCAGAACCGTACTTACTTAAAAAAACACACCTTATACAACACTATACACAGACATTTGGGGTGCACATTTCCTCCCAAGAGGCATCGGGTGGTGACAGGAAGGGCATCCAGCCACCCCATAACTACTAATATGCCAAAACCGATTACCAAAGCTGACCCTGCATGTGCGGGAACATGGGTCAAGAGAGAGAGAGAGAGAAATTTGCAGACAGATGGAGTATATCATGTTAATCTACAAAATAGGAAAAACATTAGAACTTCAACACTAAAACATTAAATTTAAAAGATAGAGCCACCACCTATACATTTTCGGTTCCTTTTCCTTACGATATTGGCGCCCTAGCATGTTGATGAGACGGCTGCAGTGGCCGAGCGGTCTGCGGCGCACCAGTCAGTCTGCACGGCCGCTACGGTTGGGGGTTCGAATCCCCTCTCGGGCATGAATGTTGTCTTTAGTATAAGATAGATCATAAGTACTTTGTAAGTTTGGGGGCTGATTACCCCGCAGTTAAGTCCCTTAAGCTTAACAAACATCTGAACATGTTGATGTTCGCAAAGGATGAAAATGGCAGTAGTTGTGTGACATTGTCATTAGCCAATCGTGTGACAATATGTGGTATCTAATTTAGTTTTCTAGTTTCTTATGTGGAATAAACTTAAGGCCCCTTTGCCTTTCACTCCCTTTTCTACGCGGTCTCGCATTTAGTTTTAATTTGTTAGAAAATTTCAGTGAAAGAAATGTCTTTTGCTCTCAAAGTGGTTTACTAACAAATTCTGTAGGCCGACAGTTGCACATGATGCTGAAAAGTATAAACGTAAGATCCATTGGAACAATTGCCCACCAGTTTCATTAAATCAAATCAGTACTAGTAGTATTTTATTTGCCCATTATCTTAAAAATTGGACGTAATCCTTAAAAGGCCCTGGAAAGAACCAGGAAATTGAATTTTGGGGTTGGAGTAGACACCCTGTATGAGCATTTATGCTCATTAGTTTCACATTGCAACTTAAACAAGCCCAGTTTTAAAATTAGCTTTATTTTTGTAGCCTGTAAGGATTTCTCAGTGTGTTCAATAGTTTGCCTCATGGATATTATTTTGTTTTTGCTCGGTAATGATTTTTAATTTTGCTCAACTTGTTTACTGTTTAGATAATTATTTTAAGACAAAGTGAAATTTGTTTCATATTGCAGACCTACGACAAATGCCATAATGGGTTTGACATTTGCGAGTTACGCCATTCAACCGTTTTTCCCAAACTGCTCGGTACCTGATGCTGCTGTTAGAATGATTGCAGCTGTCACCATATGTAAGTTATTTGCATATTTCAGTTTACTTGTGTATGTTCATGCTCCACATTCTTCCTTAACAATTCAAAACAGTACATACAGTAAAACCCTTATTTTAATGTTTTTGTGCAGTCCAGACTTCAAAAACACAAAATTGAGGAAATTGCAGAATTGAGGAAAATGTTAAAACACCTAAAATATGTAATTGATGTATGTATATGATTAAAAACTGTAATCTTCTATAATAAATGCCAATTGTACATCATCTGTGTAAGTGAAGGAAATAAAATATGCAGTAGGTGAGTCTAGACTAGGGTCAGTGGCATACTTACATATTGGCGCAGGAGTGTTGTCAGTACTTGTCTGGAGGAATGGTGGGAACAAAGAAGCACGAGTCAGCTGTTTGTTCTAAGCACAGTATGAAACAGCAGGAGACAGAGTAATTTGGAGAAAAGTGCGATAAAGTTTGAGAGTTTGGTGGTGCACAGAAAAAAAAAAAAACCCCTACGCTTCGGTACAGCTTTTGACAAGCAACCACAGTCTCTAATGATCAATGTTTCAAGTAATGAAATGGCCCACCATAAGTTCACAAAACTGACACACAACCGCAAATATGTACTTCCATAAACACCAAACCACACATTCCCTTCAACTTTGGCACTGTAAATTCCTCCCATATTTTCTTGCTTCTCATTGGTGATGTGACAGTAACATATCACTGGTTATGCGAAATGTGATGTGTTCCCAACATTTGTTTTATTTATTTATTCATTCAGTTATTTATTTTTTAACACACTGAATATAATATGAAGTTTGGCCTGTGTAAATCATAATAAACATCATTTTTTTTAGGAGAATTGAGGTTTTACATATTTCAATATAATTTTAGGTTTTATATATTTCTATATAATTTTAGTTAATAATAAATCATAATGTCATCTTGACAGGTTTCCTGACCTTCATGAACTGTTACGATGTCCGCAAGACGAGTAGAATGCAAAACCTGTTCATGTTCACAAAGATTTTGGCATTAGTACTCATTATCATTGCAGGGTTGGCCTACCTATTCATGGGTAAGTAGAGAGATGTGTGGGCTTTAAGATGAAACAGTATTGGGAATTAATGAACTGATTAAGGTCTCTTTCTTTGCAGGAAACACTGAAAATTTTGATAAACCATTTGAAGGTTCCCACACAGATCCTGGCAGGATTGCCGTGTCAATTTACTCTGGTATATTTTCCTACTCAGGGTGGTAAGTAACTTCCATTTTTACTCAAAAGTCATTCTATTGCCTGTGGGCTCTAAATTTTGTAATGAGGAGTAAAGTATTTTGTTAATTGCATAGACAGTTACTGTAACTTTTCAGAATGTTCATGGGCGTTGCTTCAGATGGTATTATGCATTTTAGATGATATCATGTGAAACAACACTAGAAAACCTTTTGAACAACTTAGTGGGGTAGGCCTCAAGTAGCACTCTATGCTCCATTTAAAAGTTTTTTTTTTTTTAAAAAAAATATGTGGCACTGTGTGTTATACTGATACCAGTCATGAAAAGATCATCTGACAACACACCGATCTGGCAACACAGTGTTGGTATTGTTTGTGATGTGGCCGTGTGATTCTTCTCATTTCAGAATACCATCACATAATTATCTTTTTCCTGTGTTGTTTATTGTAGTAGATACTGGTAGAGGTCCTGATACAGTGCCTCTAATAAGTTATTTCCAAAGTTAAGGTCAATCATTCTTCTTCTCTATGAAGGTTACAGTCAGGAAAGATGAAGTATCGTAGTTCAACTTTGTCTCAATTACTTAAATTAAAAAAATAACCTATCCTGAGCAAGCCTCTTCATCTCCACATAAGAACGACAACCTACATCTGTCTGAATCTGCTTACTGTATCCATCTCTTGGTCTTCCTCTACAATTTTTACCCCACACACTTCCCTCCAATGCTAAATTTACATCCAGTTATTATTATACAAATTCTTGAGACAAGTTTAAAACATGTTAACGATTTGAGTCAACTCTAGTAACTAATTACAAAACAAAACGCTATCAATATCTACACTTTAAGATCTCTTTACTCTGAGTATCCACAGAGTTCATTCTAGTGCACAGTGTCCTTTAATTATGTTTTCCATGAGAAGTAGGTCCCTGTCTGGGCATTCACCAGTGAAAGAAATAGCCCAGGACAATAATAGTCCAAGCAAAAACTCTCCATAAATACCCAAAAACTAACAATTTGATCTTCTTGTCTAGCTAGCTAGGGGAAGCATGTAGTGCTTGAGACACTACATGTTATATTGGACAATATTTTTGTAAAGGATAGTTTGCTACTCACCACATGGACACCTCAGTGAGCTGCAGAAAGGCACACGTAAAAGACTACAACTGTAAAAAGCTATAGGCTGTTAGGGACATTGTCACACACACACACACACACACACACACACACACACACACACAGGAATGCTAATTCCGGTCACTGTGGCCAGTCAGCAGGACTCAGCACGGCCGAAGTGAAATTAATCAGTGTTGGGGATGTGGGATGCATTGCAGGGGTGGGGAAAACGCTAGTGCTGTCTGACCAGCAGACTGGGGGGAGGGAGTGGAGAGTATGGCAGAGTGGAAGACGTGTGTGAGGCTAGAGTGAGGCAGGGAATGTTGGTGGGAACAGGAACTAATGAAGGTTTAGGCCTGGGGAATTGTAGGAGTGTAGTGAGACTTCCCACCTGGGTCATTCCGTATCAACTCACCTAGCACTCCCTACTCGACCATCACAAATTTGTTAAAATTTTATGTGGACAATCTTACATGTCCCCAATGAACATTAGTAAATTTTAAGACTTGCCGAAGCGATACTGCCAGAGTAATAGTCAGTTGACAACGTGCACGACTTTGCACAGGGCGAGCGTGAATTTTTGAAGACTTTGAGTTGTTATAACGTGGGCAATATTTTGTTGAAAGAAATGACATTTGGCCATCTTGTACAACAGAATGCATTCTCTTGGGAGTAATAATGAAAATAATTTTACGTGCCATATCCGGCCAGAGAAATTCGGCCAAAGTTGATCAAAAAAATCGGGGACAAAAAAAACTTCAGTTTGGCGTCCTATATCTCGGGTACTAAAGCTACGGCGAACGTGAAACTTGGCGTGTGGTAACCTAACGACACGAGGTACTCAAACATAAAGTTTCGTTTAGGTATCAGTTTCCAATACTGAATTAACTGCAAAGTTGAAGATTTTAGAAACAGATAAAAAATGTGGTATATTTGACCATATTTTGCAAAAAAGAAAAAAAAAGAAAAGAAAAACTGTTCTATTAAACTTTTCAAACTGGGCTGACAAGAAAGACCATTATTTTCACTGCGTAAAAAAGTGTATATGATCATCCAGTGCGGGCTAACAATGCTAGATAATTCGAATCAAAGTTGAACGCGTAAATCACGGTATGAAAAAAGATTAAACTTTGATTCTTGAATCTGCTAAACTAAATGCATACTGACCATGAAACTTAGTACTTACAATAGGTTGGAAGCACAGGGATGTGGCATAAAAAATTTCAGGCTCCTACTACTTTCCAAAATTCTTCAAAATTGTCGTAAACATGACGACTTTTTTGAGATGGTGAAATAGTGTGTATTCAACACTTCTTAAGCTTAAGGATACTGCCCAAGTCTGCTTGCACCACAAATATAAATATCTCAACATATATAAGCTAGTGCAAATCTATATTGTGAGAAATTACTTTTCAATTTAAAAATAAAAACCACATGCAATGTAACACGGACACAGGTTGTTACATTGTAGCCAGTTGATGCAGTAGGTTCCCTCAAATCTGCCTGTCATTTTCAGGTTTTGTTAGGACACATGGAAAACCGAATGTGATTTTTCTGGATGCTTGATAACATGCTCATTCCAATTGTGAATAGATTCAATTCAATTGTGAAAAACAAATTATCAAAAAGTAAATTAAATAAGAAATACAGCCGTGCGGGAGTAGCCAAGCAGTCCGGAGCGCCACATTGCGGATCGCGCAACCTCCCACGTCGGAGGCTAGAATCTTCCCTCGGGCGTGGATGTTTGTGTCGTCTTTAGTATAAGTTAGTTTGTAAGTTTAGGGACTGATGACCTCGTAGGATGAGCTTTACAAACATTTTTGAGATACACATTTGTAATTTTACGAAAATCAAAAGTTTGAACTGATTTTTGTAGAAATCAGGAAAGCAATATGTAAATGATATTTTACAATGGGAAACCTTATGTTACTAAGTAGTTGTGTGCAAAATTTCATACTTATAGTTTTCATTGAAGAGATGTAAAACCCAAAGGTAAAACCTTTTTCGCAATGTTATTTTTCCACCTAGTTCACTTCTATTTATGTAGCGTTGTTTGTCAATGTTGGGAATTAAACCCATGTGTCGGTGGTTCCCTAAAACATGTTGTTTCATATGAGACTGGTTTCGCAGCTTTACTAGAAACTGGTATTTGTAAAAGAAACTGTTGAATACACCCTATTTTAAACCACCTTACAAAAATCGTCATGTTTACAACAATTTTGCAGAATATTGGAAAATAGTAGGAGGCTGAAATTTTTTATGCCACATCCGTGTGTTGCCAACCTATTAAGTACAAATTTTCATTATCAGCATGCATTTAGTTTAGCAGATAAAAGAATCCAACATAATTCTTTTTTCATACCGTGATTTATGCATTCAACTTTGACTCAAATTATCTAGCATTGTTAGCCCACGTTGGATGATAAAATACAATTTTTTGTGCAGTTAAAATAATGGTCTTTCTTGTCAGTCCAGTTTGAAAAGTTTTATAGAAAATAGTTCTTTGCAAAAGGAGGTCAAAAATACAACATACAAACTATTCAAAAATTCACACTTGCCCTGCGCAAAGTCACTCACGGTGTTGAAAAACTGACTATATCTCGGACAGTATTGCTTTGACAAGCCTTAAAATTTACCTATGTTCATTGGGGAGGTATGTGAATATTCACTAAAAATCTCATCGAAATCCGTGATGGTCGAGCAGAAAAATGGTCCGAAATTAGGCAATTTGACATGGAATTACCCACTAGCACAATTCGGAAATGCTGGTGTTTTTGGGTAGGAGCCATATGGCACATGCTGTGTACCTGTCATTGAAGTGGACCACATGCAGGACTGCATGCTCAGCAAAACGATATTCCAATTGCCATATACATATATACACAAACACACACACCTAAGTAGATACACTGTAGAAAGCAAAGAAGTTCGACAGAGATACCACTTGAGGCAGAGGCTCTGTCCAGAGAACTGAGGCAAAGATGTTAGAGGTAGTGGGCGGGAATTTGAATGTAGCGGAGGTTGAGAGCAGGTGGGCAACGGGAAGAGAGAATATGCTGAAGGGCAAGTTCCCATCTCCGGAGTTCTGACAGATTGGTGTCGGTGGGAAGTATCCAGATAACCCAGACAGTGTACACTGTACCAAGATGTGCTGGCTATGCACCAAGGCGTGTTTAGCCACAGGGTGATCCTCATTACCAACAAACACTGTCTGCCTGTGACCGTTCAAGCGAATGGACAGTTTGTTGCTGCTCATTCCCACATAGAACGCTTCACAGTGCAGGCATGTCAGTTGGTAAATCGTGTGTGATATCACAAGTGGCTCTGCCCTTGATTGTGTACACCTTCTTGGTTATGGGAATGCGGTAAGTGGTGGTTGAAGCATGCATAGGGCAGGTTTTGCAACGGGGGCGGTTACACGGGTAGGAGCCGGATGGTATGGAAGGTTGTTTGGGGATTTCATAGGGATGGACTAAGAGGTTACGAAGGTTACGTGGGCTGCGGAAAGACACTCTTGGTGGAGTGGGAAGGATGTCATGAAGGATGGATCTCATTTCGGGGCAGAATTTAAGGAAGTCGTATCCTTGCTGGAGAGCCACATTCAGAGTCCGATCCAGTCCCGGAAAGTATCTGGGACACTTTTGGGGTTCTTCTATGGAAGGTTCTGGGTTTGGGTGGCTTTAAGGCCTGGTGCAGGCCTTTCAGTTGAATACCACTTCGGCCACTTGCGTGCACCTATCCTACCCCATTTATCCAACTGGAAAAAGGGGACATGCAGTGTAATGTGGAATCCAACCACATATCATTTCAGGTGACTCATCACATCATTGAGAAGTGAAGGATGGGTTAAAATGCAGAGTGGAAAAATTGATGTCCGACCAGGTTTTGAATTTGCGACTCTTCAGTGTCCAGTCAAACACTTTACTACTAGACCACCAGGCCCAACCCCAGTAAAAGTTGGACCCAGTCAGAAGCTTACTGTAGTTCTGTGTTGTGGTGCAGCGATGTTGGCAACATTCGTTTGGCATTCTGGGACAAAACAGCGTGAGTCACTTATCTGCACACCAAATGAGACAGTCATGTTCCAATGAAAAATATGAAATATTTAAATTTCACCACATAGCACTTCCCATTGCAAGTGATGAATGTTTCATGCTATTAGTATTTTTCAATTACGTTGTGATGCTCAGTAAGCGGAACAGTGAATGTAAATGGATCAGATTGTATTGTTAAAAGTAGTGACACATTCGTAACAAATTTTTTCTGCCCTAAACTACAGAACATACACCATTCAATAATGTTGCTGCACGGTACAACCTCGCTCAAGTCCAACCAAGTAACAGAATCGCCTGCCGTAGTGACTTGAAAGTTAAACACTCACTCGCTTCAAATGCAGTGGTATTAATTCAGTCAATCTTTTCTCGCATCGCAATGGTTAAATCAGAGTTGCACACCATACGCTAAGAGTGTTAAAGAAGTGTCTCCAGCACGCATCTCAACTGCATGGCCCATTTGATTATACTTTGAAGAAATATGTAAAGATATTAGAATACATTGTTATTTTCGTTTTCACTACATATGTCAAATAATTACCATTGACTGTCTCTTTCTTTTCCAGGAATTACTTAAACTTCATGACTGAAGAGCTCAAGAATCCTTATGTGTAAGTAGCAGTATTTATTTCCAAATAATGTCAAGCTTTGTCAACTGTGCCATAAGTTTGCAAACTACTGGAAAGCAATAGGTGAATGATATTTTATAGTGTATAGTTTCAGCTTTATCCCACAGTTAGTTATGGAGACATAAAAAATTAAATATCATATTATTTACGTGGAAATTTCTCAAGAAATATTTGCATTTTTATTTTATTTATTTATATAGTAGTGTGCCAAACGTTGTACAAGTTGGCCTAGTTTTGTTTCTTCCAAGAAAATATTGTCGGAGACATTACATCTTAAAGTTACCAAAAATTCATGGCTACATTGCTGTGGCAGTGCCATGGTGTCACACAAATGTCTATGACTGTGCCAGTATTGGTGAAAGTAAAACTTCACCAGTATTCATTGGGAACATGTGCAAATGGTCTCACAAAATTTTATCAAAGTCTTTGAAGACCTTTATCCGAAATCAAAGCACGGGGCATAGAATGCTGATGGTGACTCTTTCTCACTTCTGAAGCCATACTAAAGATGGATTCATTGTGAGACACTTGAAAATCTGTGCCAGACTGAGCCTCCAACTGTGTCTCCTACCTTTCACGAGCAGTAATCTTAACATCTAGGGACACTAGTACTCTCCCCAGCCAGTCTCAAACTTCCATGTGTCACACTTGCTTCTATCCCCCAAATGCTGACACACTTTATAGTCAGAATTCTACAAAAGGCGAACAATGCCCTGACTAACCTAAGATGAAAAAAATTGTGTTCCTCCGTGTCTCAGGACTGAAACTACAATGTGTGAGAATGTTTGGGGAATAGAGGCAAGTGTGATACCCAGAAGTTTGGGTCTGTTTAGGGCATTTACTTTGTGTGCCCAAGATGTTAAGGTACCGGCTTGCAAAAAGTGGGAGACCTAGGTTTGAGTCTTAGCCCTACACAAATATTTTTATCGCAGAATGGTAGTCCACCTTTAGAACGATGTCAGAGATCTGAAAAATTTCCCGATTTGCGAGTACGTATGCGAACATAGGATAATTACTTCCAGGAGCCTTACAGGACAAAAATTGTTGGAGTAGGCTGAGGTAGGAATAAAGATGGTGCTAGGAGGTGAGGTTGATGCAAGAGATGAAATTGCGGAAGGCTAATAAGTTTAGTCAGAGACCCACAAAAGATATGCCACGAATCTGGTTGTGCTTTCAAACATACCTATATCTGTGTGTGTGTGTGTGTGTGTGTGTGTGTGTGTGTGTGTGTGTGTCAATGGGCTTTGAAAATTATTCTTCTCATTATGTTTCAGAAACTTGCCACGAGCTATTTACATATCCATCCCACTGGTGACGTTCATTTACGTGCTCGCCAACGTGGCGTATCTCGCAGTCCTCACTCCGATGGCGATGATCTCCTCCGACGCCATCGCCGTCACGTTTGCGGACAAAGTCCTGGGCCCGATGTCGTGGAGCATGCCTCTGCTGGTCGCCCTGTCTGCGTTCGGAGGCCTCAGCGTCCACATCATGACGTCCTCCAGGTGGGGCAACTATTGGCGCAGAATTCCTCCTGTCTCTAAGCTCTCTTGTGACTGCATCTGAGGTGTTCTTAGTGGTGCATGTATTGGCTTCCAGTTATTATAAAGACTAGTTACATGATTTATTTTATGTAATCACATTTGAAATAAGCACAGCTGCAAAGTATTATTATCCGGACTGTTTAACATTAATTTCAAATGGTAAAAGTTGAAAATGTGTAACCAGGGAGGATTCAAACTTGGGTCTCCTGCTTGCTAGGCAGTTGTGCTGACCCCCTACACTGATCACCACAACTGCGCACCGACTACTTGAGCACGCCTACCATCATATACAAATTCTCAATTTTACCCTGCCCAACTATTACCCAATATCTTAGTTTTGTAAATTGATTCCTGTAAGAGTGAGGGTCTAAGAATGCCTCCCTACTGAAGAAATGATCATTGGCGCACGCGCGCACCCACACACACACACACACACACACACACACACACACGGTTGCTGTTGCTATTTTTTATGGCACCTTACATTTTTTCATTCAGTTAATTCACTTCCTCTTCTCAAAACCTGCTAAAATTTATCTTGCTGTACTATGTACAGAATCATTACATTGTTAAAATTTATCACAAATGTGAATACATCCATCTTACATTAATATGCAGATATTTATTCATATAAGCCGCCCATGTAACTGAAATAAGACCGATGCTTTAAGCGTTTCACCTTTAATTGGAGGGCATCTTCAGTGGCCTGGAATATACACATGATTGATTTTTTAATTAAGAAGTTTTTAGTAGTTTAATTAATAATTTTTATGTGTTATCTAAGTGTGACTAATTATATTTTGATGTTGTTACTTACAATTTCCATAGGTGATGGTCTACATGTTCTGTTTGTTGACTGAGGTTGCTGTGTTTTCTTCCTTTATTTCATCTTGATTATTCATTCCAGCACGAGGCACATGATATTTTGTTTGTGTCATGTTTTTGTTTTGGGTGGTGTCGCCAGCTGTTGAAAGTGTGTTTGTTCTATCTTTGATGTGTGTGTGCGTGTGTGTGTGCGCGTGTGGGAGGAGGATAGTTTGTTATTCACCACAGAGATATCCAGTGAACAGCAGAAAGGCTTTCGGCCATTACGGCCGTTGTAGGTCACATAAAAAGACACATACATTGTGGCCTATATGGCCAGTCTGAGGTACTGGCAGAGTCAAAAGCGACTGGTGGCAGGTGAAGGAAGCAGCACAGAGAGAAGGGGGAGGGGGGTGGAGGATACGACAATGGTGTCTGACAGACAGGGAGGAACGGAAGGGAGAGACTGGATGTGTGGTGGACATGAGGGTAGAGTGTGGTCTGGGGAAGGAGCAGAAATTAGACAAGGTTTAGGCCAGGATTGCAGGAGTGTAGGATATACTGTAGGGAGAGTTTCCACCTGCGCGATTCAGAAAAGCTGGTGTTTGTGGAGAGGATCCTTATGGCACAGGCTGTGTAGCAGTCACTGAAGTGAGCCACGCTATGCAGTGCTGCATGCTCTACTACAGGATGGTCCAGCTGTTTCAGAGCATGCAGCTCTCCATGGTGTGGCTCACTTCAGTGACTGCTACACAGCCTGTGCCATATGGACCCCCCCCCCCCCCCACACACACACACACACACTGTAGTGTAACAAGTGGCACTACAACCCAATGAACTGATAAAAGAATGTCAAATAGTTTATTTAAATACCATTTATGGGGAAATATTTTCTTTTGATTTTTTATCTTCAACCATTTCAGATTAGTTATCACTAATTTTTGTGTAAAGTGAATTTCAATGCAAATTAACTTTGTCGAGGAATAAGTATGTAATATGCGTGTTCTATGAACCTTGTCTCTTTTGTTTGATGAGTTGATGGTTTTTTTAATTTTTTTTTTTAGAGGAGTATTGTTGGAAACTGTTGTAAGACGAGTTGGTTTGTCTCAAGTTGGAGCCCATAATGTATTTTTTAGAAGAATAAATGAGAGTATTCTTCTATAAATTTCCTGTATAGTTACTGGGCAGTAAATCCTCTTTATAATTATTCTCTCTGATCTGTCCAAAAAGTATTCTCCGGAATTATTAAGAGTCGGAGTATATTTATACCAAGAAGAAAACGTGCGAGGAACAGAGTAGCTGGGCCTCTCATTGCGTCAACTTAATTGTAGAGAATAATCAAGCCAGAAGATTAAATTTTACTTAAATTACAACGAAATAGAGTTCTTGTAGTGATGTGCTATACCAATTTACCATACACAGTCCTGTAGAATTGAAAGTTCTGCAGAGGTAACACTACAACACACACACACATTCTTTGACATCTGGGAAAGATATTACTATTATTGGGTTTATACCTCTGAATTCCTCCCCCCCCCCCCCCCACTCTCATCCCATAATGTTAGGAGTTTTTGAATTATTTTTAGTTCTAAATTTTACAAATTATGTGAATTTATAGTGTAAGAAACCGTATCACAATTCAAAATGTAAAATACAGATGTATGTACCATATTTGCTCGAATATAGGCCGCAGGTGTGTGTGTGTGTGTGTGTGTGTGTGTGTGTGTGTGTGTGTGTGTGTGTTCCCTCTCTCTCTCTCTCTCTCTCTCTCTCTCTCTCTCTCTCTCTCTCTCTCTCCCCCCCCCCCCCCCCCCCCAATTTTGTCCTGCAAAATCAATGGTGCAGGCTATAATAGAGATTCTATTCCCCCCCCCCCCCCCCCCCCACACACACACACACAAGCGTCATTAGTTTCAAAAATTACTTGTTCAAGTTTATTTTGGTTTGAGAAACGTAATAAAGTAGAAAGTCTTTAAAAATGGTAACTCTTTTTACTAAATTGTATCTTATGTTTTTTATACACATTCACGAAAACAGCGGGTCAGTTAATGAAAGTCAATGTTTCGATATAAATCGAATGGTCTCATTATTTAGCACAGCCAACAATAGCAGACAACAGTATTTTTAAGACATCTTTGCCCTCTCAAACAAAAGCAATAAGTAACACACAGACTTCCTAAGCACATAAATGATTTTAATCTCATGTGATCAATGAAGCTAATTTCCGCAATAAATTTCTAGAGGGCATTATACGCATTCTTACCGTGACGTTTATGCTGGTAACGCCTATCGCGAGCAGTAATGGGCGGTGAAGATGGCGGAAAACGTGTTTGTGCAAATACTGATGTTGTGTTCAAATGTTACTATTTAAACTAACGTATTTTACAGTGACCAGATTCACTGCCTTCACATTCGTTGGGCCTAATTTGCAAGAAATGATGTACATGGAACTCGAGGCTATTTTGCAGCCTTGCAATTGAATCATGTCTGTTAAAACAGCAAAAGCATGGTTCCTGCTTTGAATTACGAAGTCGGGCAAGTCTTTTTCTACATCAGGATATGTACAGTTTTGTCCTCACAATGCACAATGAGTCTGAACAAATTAATAGTTCGTCCTCACTGGTACACTAGCGACGATCATTTTTGGTCCACTTTCGATTATAGTAGTAAGTAAGTATTATAAGTGGGCATTTGCAAACACCTTATGACAGATCAACATTTAAATGAAAATAACTCTTTAACCGTTCATCTGACACAAAAATTGAATAATTGAATTTGTAGAAGAGGAAATTCTCTGCACATTTCCTCTGTTTTTCTTTTTCATATTTCGCATAGTGTCAGATATTTGCAAAAATAACGGCGATTTGACATTGTCTGTCTCTGTCTGTAACATGTTCCTACATTTTAGGTCCCACGGTTCAAACGAAAGACACCAAATTTTATAGACGTAATTGTTCATCACCCACAACCAAAAGCTTCCTTTTTCAAATATTTCGGACAAAACATATGATAGTAACACTAAAAATAGGCCGTTTGTAACGGTCTTTTGACAGCAGAAATTTAATTACAAATAACACCTTAACCATTCATCTGAGATGAAAATTCAATAAATGTATTTTTAGAGGAAAAAATTCACAACAATTTTGCATTTCAATAACTCACACTGTTTCAGAGATATTTGCAAAAATATTGATTGATTTACAGTTTTTCACACTGCTTTTGAATTTGTTGAAAAGATGATATAGATTCAAAAAGAATGTGTTTCTGATTACAAGGAAGTTGAAATAGACAAACAATAAATAAATAAAAATGATAAATTAAAAACCTGTTGCCTATATTTGAGATTTTTTACTACAATCTAGTGTCAAAAGTTTAGGTACAGCCTATATTCAGCAAATACAGTATTCTTTATGTATCAACCAGAGTATTTGAAAGTGTTCAGTATATACAAAAGAAATTGGTAGGTGATCTTGTGGCACATGTTTGATTTATTTTCAACGGACACTGTTAGTTAGGAAGTGGTTTGTGGTCTTTCGGCAGGATGTGCTTTGTCGGCGCCCGGTACGGCCACTTCCCAGCCATGCTGTCTCATATCAACGTCCAGCGCCTCACCCCCACCCCCTCACTAGTCTTCCTGGTAAGTATTGGACACTGTTGTTTCCTAGTTACACTTGACATTTTTGTTTCACTTTTATTTTATTTTTTTTTTTCATTTTGTGTTCCTACAGAATCTGCTTTCCCTCATCATGCTGTGCACGAGTGACGTTCACGTACTTATAACGTACTCAAGCTTCGTCGAGTCGTTCTTCATCATGTTGTCGGTTGCCGGAATACTGTGGCTGCGATGGAAGAGGCCCGAAATGGACAGACCGATTAAGGTGTGTAATCCAAATGTCTTACTTCATTGCTGCCATCCAGATTAGGTGTACTTCGGTAGGCAGCATCGTTTGACTAGTGGTCATATCTAGCAGTGTGTGGAGAGTTGTTACGGTAGATGAAGCACTTCTGCCCTTGAGGTGGTTTTAATATTGTTACTTGATATTGTAGTTGTGTAAATGCGTAAATGAATTTCAGAAGATTGATGACTGAGGGCACATTGGACTTTGTATGAAGCAAAGAAAACATAACATCATAGAGCAATCCTCTGTACATGTCCATTCTGATTGTTTATCACATTGCCCCATCCTTATTATTGGGATTGTACTAATAATGTGTGTATAAAATGGAAGACATCCAGAAAGACTAATTCTGCTCCTAAGATGAAAAATTCCTAGCAGGAAAAATTGTATATAAAAAATAGACAAAGATTACTCACCAGGCGAAGGAGCACAGGTGTGACAGCATCACAAATAAATAAATGAATACACACACACACACACACACACACACACACACACACACACACACAAACACGCAAGCTTTCGCAACCCAGTTGCTACTTCAGGCAGAAGGGAAGGAGAGGGAAAAGGAAAAAATGAGGGTTTTAAGGAAGGGGGTAAGGAGCCATTCCAATCCCGGGAGAGGAAAGACTTACCTTGGGGGAAGGAAAGGAAGGTGAACAAATACACACACACCCATACATTTACACAGATGCAAACCCTTCCCTTCTTCCTGAAGAAGCAACTGGGTTGCGAAAGCTTGTGTTTGTTTGTTTGTGTGTATTCATTTATTTATTTGTGCTGCTGTCACACCTGTGCTCCTTCGCCTGGTGAGTAATCTTTGTCTGTTTATATATATCAATTGTTGCTTTTAATTATATCAAAACTACTCAGCTTGTGATCTGAAACAATTTACATTAATTTATGTGTATATCTTGTTTCTTCCTGAATTTGTTTGAGATTGCTTTAGGTTTCATATAAAATAACTCACTTTCATATCTGCCAACTTTCACAGTTCATCTGTAAGCATTTATCAGCCCGGCGGTATTATTTTAGGACTATGCGGACAAAAATTTGAAACATTAACGCTTGATAATCACACCACTACCATACAATTTATTGTTTATGCGGAGGTAGTCCATTAGTCAGCCTTAATGAATTACATATATACATGTGGCGTCTGTTCGGAAAGAACAGACGTCACATTCTGATCCAGCAGCTGTTATTATTTAATATTAATAGAATATATGACTTCAACTGCTATTGGGCAAAGCTGAAAATGTGTACCCAGTGCTATGGGCAGGGCGAAGCTGGGAATTTGTATCTGACGGGAGGCGTGCATGGGTAGTCCTTGCAGGTGCGGTGATCACTGTGTCCTCAGTGGTGTAGGGGTCAGCGCAACTGCCTAGAAAGCAGGAGACCCGGGTTCGAATCCCGGCTGGGTACACATTTTCAGCTTTGCCCAATAGCAGTTGAAGTCATATATTCTATTAATATTAAATAATAACAGCTGCTGGATCAGAATGTGACGTCTGTTCTTTCCGAACAGACGCCACATGTATATATATAATATGCCGGTGACGGGCAATGATCCTATCGTTAGTGGGGAGGGGTGGGCAAGTTTGAAGCCCTTACTCTTACGGGAATTAGTTAAACTACGAGTTTGAGTACTATGGGCAGGGCGAAGCTGGGAATTTGTATCTGACGGGAGGCGTGCATGGGTAGTCCTTGCAGGTGCGGTGATCACTGTGTCCTCAGTGGTGTAGGGGTCAGCGCAACTGCCTAGAAAGCAGGAGACCCGGGTTCGAATCCCGGCTGGGTACACATTTTCAGCTTTGCCCAATAGCAGTTGAAGTCATATATTCTATTAATATTAATGAATTACATTCGATTAATTATGGAAATTCTCCTCAGGGGCGATAAATTATTTTTCAAAAGAGATAGATTGACTGGCCAGTACTGACCTTTGTGCTGTACCACCGATAGTAACACAAATGAAGAAAAAGAAAAAAAGGGACGAAAAGGACAAGCTTCCGGAACACAGTTCCTTCTTCAGGTGGGAGAGAGAAGGGTCATAACCTAGGTTGTGAATTACCTTTCCCTTCCGTTCCCATCCTTTTCTCTTCCCTTCTCTCCCATCTGAAGAAGCAACTGTGTTCTGAAAGTACTGGCCAGCCAATCTATGTAATTATCGGCCAATTATACATTGGCAATTTAGAAACATAAAACTTGTCACTTTCTTCATTTGAGAGGCCATCATATTTGATTGTTTCTGTGTAATTACGAAAGGTGTTTTCTTTTTCCTCTTGAATGCAACTACAATAAGATGTGATTTTCATTCATTTACTTATTTTTTTCATGTGATACATTTAGTTCCAATGAACATAAAAAATCTTGAGTGGTCTGCAGTGACAGATATCCGCAATTTGTTTCCTTAGATTGATAATCATTTCCAATCTATTCTCATTTCATTATTAATATTACAACGTGGCTTTGCTTGTATTGTAAATAAATGTTAAAATATGAATACATTAGAAGTCCAATAGTCCAGCATTGACTAGTCCGGAATGTGAGATGGTCCAGTAACACAATCCAAGGGGGGCTTGTTTTTCCTTTGATGCAGCCGCTACCGCTGCAGTTACACTGACATCACCAATCGATTGTTCACATGAGATGATCCCTGCTTGGCTGGTCACAACAATGTTCTGCTAGCGGTCGTCAATGACGCAGATAATGTTGTTGGGATCGGAAGGATTCAGACCTTACTCAGTATATCTCTGCTGTTCCTGTACTGTACAGAGGTTCCTTTCATTGTTTGGATTTCCAGCTTTTTTTGCGATTGAACAGTGGTGACTCTCATATCATAGTGATCTGCAATACTTTTATTAACATTTAAACAGTGAGAACATTCTTAAAGCTCTAAATCAGGAGTGAAGTGTAAGCGTGCACTCTGACCATCAACCAGAAACTGGAAATCATCAAACACGTGGAAAAAGGTGACAACAGAAATAGTTTGATAACTGAATTCAGTATTGGTTCATCAACCATTTGTGACATAAACAAAAGTATGAACTAATGAAATATGCCCCTCAATTGGTAAAAACTGAAAAATTGGCTTCCAGGTTTAAAAATAAATAAATAAATAAAAACTGGAACAGACAGGTTATTGTAGAAATGGTTCAGTGCACTGTGTCACAGCTGTTTTTGTTGTATGGCTTAGCCCATGCCAGCAGTAACAGGTAGTGAATACCGAATCCTAAATAAAACGTATGCCAAATTCCAAACCCAAATGGAATCTTGAACCCAGTATTTACCGTAAATATTATGTTTAGTTAACCGTCTCCTTCGCACTGTACTCAGTTTAAGACTATAAAATAGTGTGTCATAGCACTAGTAGGAACTAAAATAGAATTTAATTTAAATCTTTGACCCATGCTTCTTAACCGGCTGGATATGTACATGTTCAACTGTTGGTAACGCTGCCAGGTTTGCTTCTTACAGCGGTAAACGCTTGGTTCCATCTTTAAAAGTTCCACGCAGTTCCATTGTGCGAATTTTGTAATGGTTTTTGTGCGATATAAGTCTGCTTTTAATTCCTAGCAGCAACACACACTTTCATTGTCTTCTCGAACGCCATTCCTAATTAGTTACGATAAGATGTCGTTGTCCAAAGCCGATGGGTGGTATCCTCATCTACATTAAACCTGTGAATACAATAAAAATTAGTTTCAAAACCAAAAATTATAGCTAATTTTATTAGTATATTCACATGCCTAAATCTTTACTTTCTTGATTTTCTGAAAATGTTGATTTGACTCACTTCATGTGGAATGAGCAGAGTACTGCTTAAATTTTTGTTCCAACTAAAGCATTTCCTAAATGTGCACTAATATTTATGCTGATACTCTCAATTCAAAACCTGGTGGGTATAATCATTTGTCTCTGTTATGGTATGCACTGTGAACTTAACATCTAGAATGTGGCCACAGCATAACTGAGCAATGTAATGTAACTGCAGTTCAGTTTTGTTATGGCACACATTGTGTAAAGATTATTAAAACAAAGGTATTAAACATAAGGAGAGGTATTGAATTAAAATTTATGCTGTGGCCGGGATTCAAACCCGGGATCTCCTACTTACTAGGTAGGTGCTTTAGACCACTCGGCTAACATCGCATTGCAGCCAAAGCAACTACACGGACTCTCTTAAAGCATGTCTCCCTCCACACAACATACTTTAAATCAGCCTCATGTTCCCTGTGAATGTATCAAATTGCCAGGGCTCTCCTACATTGGAATAGCACCCCAGCAAAGAACGTGAATAGGAAATATCCCGCCTTGTTCCTCAGGCCGAGATGATATAGATATTAACAAATAATACAATTCCTTGAGACAACATTGTCTTGTTATACCAAAGGTATTAAACATAAGGAGTTTAAGACAGTCCGTGTTGTTGCTTTGGCTACAACGCTGTGTTAGCTGAGTGGTCTAAAGCACCTACCTAGTAAGTAGGAGGTCCCGGGGTCGAATCCCGGCCACAGCATAAATTTTAATTCAATGCCTCTCCTTATGTTTAATACCTTTGGTATAATGAGACTACGTTGTCTCAAGGAATTGTATTATTTGTTGATATTATTGGAAACAGTAATGAAGTTACGTGAAAAATGAACAAAAAATTGAAAACGGTTCTCTCGTGTTGTGAGATGTATTTACATTGTAACAATGTGTTTCAGGTGGCTCTGTGGATACCCATAACTTTTGTGCTGATATGCGCCTTCCTCGTCTTCGTGCCGTTCTACGTGCGCCCGTACGAGGTGGGCATGGGTGTGCTGATAACGGTGACGGGGGTCCCGGTGTACTACCTGGGCGTGGTGTGGCAGGACAAGCCTGCCTGGTTCCTCAGTGGCCTCGGTAAGTCGGAACCTCTACTGGGCTGGTGCAGCCACAGCCAGTCTCGCACGAAACGAGGTCTGCCTAAAGTGTGATTGGCAATGTGTACAGCTCTGAGGTAGGGGGTGGCTAGATAATCCTACAGATCTGTCACAGGGTGTGAGAACAGCAGCAAATTGTTTGATGGGGAAGTGTACGCCTAAAATGTTGACATCGAAATGAAATGGAGCTTATTAACTGTTTTGTTGCCGATTGATCTACATCTACATGGGATACTCTGCAAATCACATTTAAGTGCCTGGCAGAGGGTTAATCGAACCACCTTTATACTATTTATCTCCCATTCCATTCTCAAATAGCACGCAGGAAGAAAGAACACCTGAATGTCTCCGTTTTACCTCTGATTTCTGGTGTTTTATTCTGATGGTCATTTCTACCTATGTAAGTGGGAGTCAACAATATATTTTCGCATTCGGAGAAGAATGTTGGCGATTTGAGTTTCTAAGTAGCCCACGCCGCAGCGATAACCGCCATTGTTGTAATGATTTCCATCACAGATCCTGTATCATTTCAGTAACACTGTTTCCCCTGTATAATGACAATACAAAATGAGCTGCCCTTCTATGGACTCTTTCGACGCCCTTCGTCAAACCCACCCGATAAGGATCCCACACTGGGCAGCAATACTCCAAACAAGGATGGACAAGCGTAGTGTAAGCAGTTTCTTTAGTAGTTCTGTTGCATCTTCTAAGGGTTCTGCCAATAAAACACAGTCTCTGGTTCCCCTTTCTCATGACTTATAGCTAAAGTCATGGGAAAGGCGAACCAGACACACACAGATACTGTTCTTTTCAGTTTAAGTCTGAAGTAATAGTAATTCCTAGGTATTTAGTGGAGTTTACGGCCTTCACTTTTGATTTATCTTGTAAACAAAGTTTAACAAATTTCTTTTCGTACTCATGTGGACAACTTCACACTTCTCAATTGCCAATTTTTACACCATAGTGATATCTTATTCACATCGTTTTGCAGTTGGTTTTGATCTTCAGATGGTTTTACTAGATGGTAAATGACGGCGTCATCTGCAAACAATAAGAGGGCTGCTTAGATTTTCTCTCAAATTGTTTATACAAATAAGGAACAGCAGAGGACCAATAACACTACCCTGTGGAACACCCAATATCACCTCGTTTTAGTCAATGCCTTGTCGTCGATTATTACAAACTGTGTCCTCTCTGACAGGAAATCCCCTATCCAGTCGCTAATTTGGGGCAATATACCATAACCACGCATTTTGATTAAAAGCTGTTTGTGAGGTACAGTGTCAGTAGCAGACATGTAAAGAGCTAGTTGTTTTTTTCATGAACAATATTTTCTAAACCCGTGTTGACCTTGGGTCAGTAGATCATTCTGTTTGAGATAATTCATAATATTTGAATAAAGGATATGTTTCAAAACCAGCTGCAAATGGATGTCAATGAAATAGTCCTGTAGTTTAGTGGGTTACTCCTACTGTGTTTCTTGAATATAGGTGTGACCTGTGCAACTTCCAGTCTTGTGGTACAGATCCTTCTTTGAGCAAGCGGTTTTATGTGGCTGTTAAGTAAGGAGCTATCGCATCAGCATAATCAGATAGAAATCTCATGGGTATACAGTCAGGACCAGAAGACTTGTTCTTGTTAAGTGATTTAAGTTGCTTCACTACTCAGAGGATATCCATTTCAGCTTTACTCAATCTGGCCTCTGTTTGTAATTTGAAATCTGGAATATTGGTTTCTTTTGTCTTCTTTGGTGAATTTTCGTCGTCTTTTTTGAATGAGTTTCTAAAAGTTGTTTAGTAACTTTGCTTTAGCAGCGCTATCATCAGCAGAATTGCCGTTACTATCACGGAGTGGGGGTATTGTGTTTTGCCCCTAGTATATTTAACACACGAGGAAAATCTGTTTTGGTTTTCAGTCATTTCATTGTGAAAAGTATTGTAGGTATCTCACATTGAAGTCCTCGTTAAATTTTGAGCTGCTGTCTAGGATCGCCAATTGTAGGGATTTTGCGTGCATTTAAATTTAGCATGCCTTTTCCGTTGTTTTTGCAACAGTGTCCTGACCTGTTTGCTGTACCAAGGGGGATCACTTCCTTCTTTTATTAATTTATTTGGCATAAAACTGTTAATTGCCACTTCTTTGAATTGGAGCCACATCTGGGATACACTTGTGTTTAGTGTTGGGCATGAGTGGAAACTGTCTTTCAAGAAGCAATGTATTTTATTTGTATGTGCTTTCCTGAACAAATATACTTTTTGTCTATTTTTGGTAACTTTGGGGCTTTACATATCCATTTCGCTACGACAGCTCTGTGTTCAGTAATACCTGTATTTGTTCTGATGCTCGTTATGAGCTCAGGATTATTTGTTGCTAAGACATCAACTGTGTTTTGACAACTATTTACAATTCTAGTTGGCTCATGAACTAATTGTTTAAAGTAATTCTCACAGAATGGATCGAGCACAATTTCGCACTATGTTTTATGTGTACCTCCTGATTTGAAAACATAATTTCGCCAACAGATTGAGGGTAAATTAAAATCACCGCCTACTATTATTGTGCGAGTCGGGTATGTGTTTGTAATTGGACACAGTTTTTCATTGAAACTTTCTGCTATTTTATTGTCAGTCGGGAGGCCGGTAAAAGAACCGATTATTAACTTCTTATGTTTCTCAGTTATAACTTCTACCCATAATAGCTCACAGGAACTATTAACTTCAACTTCGCTACACGAAAGACTACTTTTGACGGCGACAAACACAAGTCCACCTATTTTGTTTAATCTATCCCACACACATCCAAACACAAACACACGTAGACATGTCTGTCTAGGTGTGTTTGCATTTGGATATGTGTGGGTGTGTGTGTGTGTATTTGTTTGCCTTCCTTTTTCCCCCCTAAGGTAAGTCCTTCCACTCCTGGAATTGGAATGACTCCTTTTCCACTTCCTTAAAACCCATATCCTTCCTTTCCTCCTCTCCTTTCTTCCTCTTTTTCCTGAAGAAGCGACCAACAGTTGCGAAAGCTTGTATGTGTGTTTGTGTGTGATTTTATTTGTGTCTGTCGACGAGCCTGTCCTTTGGGTAAGTCATCCGTATTCTATTTTTATATGTTTCCTACCAGGAATTTTTCCCTCTATAATATTCATTATAATTATGAATTTACAAACCCTGAGACTGTATTGCGTCTCGAAAATGTCAGTCATAAAGATAAAGGTGAAGTGCTGATGCTGGCGTGGCGTTTGCCTTCAAGTAGTGTTCATAAATATGACATGGTCAAGTTTCTAGACAGTTTTTGTTTATTCAAACACTTATTTTGGATTTTGTTGTGTACAGGACATGCCAAGTTGGTTCATGGCAGGTGGCTGATGTGAGCATTGTAAAGGCTTTTCGCAGGAGATAACCTTTTTGAGCTTTTCCCATTTTCAATTGCTCCCATCGGCCACCATGCCGAGTGTTACCTTAGTTTGTGCAACTAGTAGTTATTCACGATTAATATGACGACTTTCGAGAGTTTATTCTTATTCTGAAGTGCAAATATTTATTGAAGTATTTTTTGTGACATTTTATAAAATGTGAGAATGGTTGGTAGGTGTGTGTGTGTGTGTGTGTGTGTGTGTGTGTGTGTGTGTGTGTGTGTGTTTCTGCACATCGGAGGGAGAACAGTGTGCAAAAATATGACTACATTGCGAGGCACAGACCCTTTGCAACTGTTAAAAATTCTTCAGTACATATTTGCACTTGTTAATTTGATTAAATTCTCAGATATTGTTGTGCACAAAAAAAACTGAAAATACAAAAAATATGCAACTTGTGCAGTGTTTCATAATTTAAATAATAACTGGCACAGTTAGTCTTTCTTAAAACATTAATTATTATGAAAGACGTTACATCAAAAGTTTCTACTTCCTATAAAGTTACCAATTCCAGTTACACTTGACATTAAAAATATTAAAATATTCAGATTTGTGTAATAAATAAATATCCTAACAAATACTTTGATGCCTATTGTTTACATACACATAAACTACAAAAATGCAAGGGTTACCCTGTAAGCAAATTTTACTGCTTGAAAAAGCTATTTCCTACATTTTGCATTTTCAGCTCTATGCACTTCCTTTTTTCAAGTCTATTGAAGAGTGTAAAAGTAGGATTCTATTGTACTACCTTGTTTTATATGTAATTCTCTCTCTCTTTCTTGGCTACCCTCTTGTTTGTTAATTGCATTACTTAAGCTACTTTTTTATTGTTTTTGTATTCTGCTTGCCTATATTTAGGTTTATCTGTTTGACGCCACTTCTGCAGGCATGACTCTTTCAACCCATGACTTGAGTAAGCTGTCCATCTCCAATCTGTGCATTTTTTGTCTCTGAGGAAAGAACTGTGTGAAATAAAGAGAGGTGCTATGTGGTTCTCTTCCCTTACATTTTTAGTGTTTATGAAAATTTGTTAATTTTACACTTTGTGTGAATCTTTACAGAAAAACTTACCTGTGGAGTCCAGAAGTTATTCCTGTCTGCCAAAGAAGAGAAAGAAGACTAATTTCATGCTTCAGAGAACCAAGGAAAAGTAGTGTTAAACCAGAAGTAAGTTAGATAGTACCTTTACAAGCACTTTTTTAAAAATTCATAACAAATTGATGTCGTGGTTATTTTGTAGAAGGAATGTAGTGTTTGTTGGAGGCTGCATTGTATGGTAGTTAAAAAGTGCTGTATTTCAGTGTGTTACCCGATTTAATTTAACAGTATAATATTTTAGATTTTAAGTTGTATGTATTTGTCTTCGCTGTGCGAGGATGTTGCTCGATCAGTTATGAAACTCGCTGACCGCATAATGACTTCTACCAAAAAGAAATAAGAATCTCGCGGCTGTTTTTTCTGATTCTTCTATTAGATTTTAGCAGTTCTCCACAAAGATAGGTACTTGTCAGTGAAGAACATACATTACAGTTTTTTTAAGTGGTAATTTTTGCCTCTGTTGTGGCTGATTATGATTTGATATTCATTTTACATTAATGTGTTTTTATTGTACGCAGTAACTATCGTACCTTCGTTTAGTATTAAGCACATTTTAGTGGTGCCAGGACAGTATTTTCATGCAAAACTGTAGCTTGTGTTTTCAGTTTTAACGTAGTATGTCTGATGTATTATTAGTGTTGCTGTTGTCCAGTGGACATACTCTCTTATATTTCCACCAGCTTGCCTGTTATATAGTGTGTTACTGTTGAAAAAGGAATGTACACTGTAGAAAAGGTTACGGCATATTATAGTGTTTCTTTGGTTGGGAATTCAAAAATTAAGTTACACTTTTAAAAGGATCATGAGGCTATGTAAGAATAATCAAACTATCTTAATGGCTGGAAATCTTTATTGGGAGTGCTGCAATTAATATCTTTCTAGAAGTGGACTGCTGCTGCTTTTACCTTAATATATCTAGTCACTGAAGGAAAAAACAATGGTGTTAATTTAAAAGCATTTAGCTGAAAAATGACTTCAATCCAAGGTGTAATACTTATTTAAACACATTTATGACAATTTCTTGAAAATAGTTGGTGGTGACCCACAAACGAGCAACAATTAGCTTTAAATGTAGGTATATTATACTTAAAATATCAGTTTCGTGTTTCTTATTCTGCAACATAAAACATCTGTGTTGTTTTTAAAAGCAAAGCCTCAATAATCTCATAAATTTTTGGAAGGAATCAACTCTCAGCCTTCACAAAAATGTCGTTTTGTTCTTCACACCAGCTGTCAGATGGTGCAAGCCATCTAGTGGTCACATTCAGCACTAGTGGCGGGCATTGAAACTCGACAGCTCTTATAATAGTGTATAGATCATTCACATCACGACATATTCAATGAAATAAAAATTTAGTTGATTTGGGTTCATGTGTTTTTGTTTCTATTTATACAATACTTACATTGGCACAGGGCTTCAACATATTAGAATATCGGATGAAGTGTCTAGGTAGAAGTAACTTTTTCCTCAGTTGTTGTAATCCTGCTTTCGTATGAAAACGGGTGTTGCGTATTAAAGTTGAGGTTGGGGACCACTAATGAAATTTTACCAGGTAGTGAAATATTTCAAATGAAAATACTGATAAATTTTGAAAAGGAAGGGACAATTTAAACAAAATCATTCGATTCTGCCATTAAATGGTAGCGGTCATGATATTGGTAGCAAATACAACACCAGGAAGCAACATTATGGAAGAACTCGGTGGAAATTAATTTTACCTTATTGAAACCTTTGAGTAATACTTGTGCCATGATTATGGGAGAGAGAGAACTGGAATATTACTTCGATAAATTGATGCTGGGATTGTTTGTTTCATTTGCTATTGTTCTATGATCGTGTTGAAAATTAATCATGATAGTCGCCAAAAAACTGCAAAATTATCGGACCTCATAAACATCGCGAAGATTTTCCTGAAGGCATTGAAATGCAGTAAACCATGCATAGTCACAAAATAAATTAAAGTTGCACATAGAATCTTATAGCACAATCGCGAAGCGAACTGCAACAATACCCGAGCATCACTTTATGAAGTACTGGGTCTGCTGAAAATAAATAACTTTAAAATTAGTGAGAAAGTAGAAGGGATTGTAAATAAGATCTATCGAATTAACTGTGGGGTTTATTGAAATCAGTAAAAAAAGAACTAAGCTCACACTTACAATGGTTAGGCAAAGTCCATGTCTGGAACACGTCCTAATACATCGAGAAGAAAAACAGTAAGTCCCGAGCAGTTCCGCTCTCTCCCTTCAGCTTGTCACAAAATAGTTGAAGGTGACAAATATCAAATGATTAGCGATACGCTGGCAGAGAGAGGGCGGAAGTCAGCGACAAGTGTCACACAAGTTATTTTGATAAAAAAATTCATTAATGTATTACTACATTTGCCCCCTCTGGCTTTACTGATGTAAAGTTGTTTCACACAATACCCTCGCACTGGTGTGACCTTGTGATAAAACTGCATTCGACGGGCTGTCGCACAGCCGAATGTGGTGCGGTGTCGGGGCTTGATGATTGTTTAACCCACAGTTCACCAACAGCCTAGAAATTTTAATACACAGACAGCAGCAGTTAAAGGCTTCATTATATATTAAATAGTCTATTTTGCTGTGTGTATGGCTTGGCCATAATAATGTATAGCAGGTTGACCACAATAGACAGGGGAATCAGTGCAGTTAAGTTGATCGTCTGTTTTCTGATATAGGGAACATTATGAACAGTTGCATTATTGTTTGCACTGTTTAAAATTAGTTTGCATTGTACTGTAGTACATTGAGGACTAACAAATATCTTGCTCAGTATAAAAAATAAAGTGTAACTTACTTTCTGAATCTTCCTAACATATCTTACTTGGAGTGTAATATAGTTTTTTTCCCCCTGAACACCATTGTAGATGTTTAAATAACAGTATTCATCTTTTGTTGTATATTGGCTTGACTATGAATCTCATGTAATATTACAGCTTTTAAAATTAATTATGATGACAGTTTATGTATTAGGAAGGATTTTATTTTCCTTTGCAGTCATATTTATCGCCGTGATTTTGTAATTGTAGTGTCTGCCCTCCTTGTTATGGAATGTGTCAGTGCTTGTGGTGATGTGTTACATGTTTTACAGTTATTGGTACATGAGGAGTTTCTGTATACAAATTGTCAACACAGAAACAACTGGAGTGAGCCTGATAATGTTTTTCTTCACACCCTGCCTCTCTCCATTTGGAGAGAATTTGTCTTCCCTTTATATTCAGGCATATTGTTCTTCTTTTCTTTGCCCATATTTGCAGTTAACCCGGTGAATATCTCTCTCTCTCTCTCTCTCTCTCTCTCTCTCTCTCTCTCTCTCTCTCTCTCTTACTTTCATTCCTATCCTCTCCCTCTCTTCACTTATCCTTTTGATTTCAATCTCTTTGTGTGTGTTTGGGGGGGGGGGGGGGTTGATAGGGGGAGTGTTGTTTCAAATATTGTTAATATTCAACAGAGCCAAGTGTGGACTGATGTCATTGCGAAAACCAAGTGCACCATTTGGTGTTTGCTGTTAATTTGTTGTTTAAACACAGTAGGTGATGGCAGGAAATATGTCAAGGCAAGTGTGACAGCTAGCTTTTAATTCCATTAAGTTACTTCATTTCCAAAAGAGGAGAAGAATGTGAATGTAAAGGCTGTGTTTTGCTTTCAATGCAGTAATGCTTTTATAACACAATGGTGGTATGTGAAACACTGATTGGGAAGGGGGTTTATAACATGTGAGAATTAAACTGATTATTTGCTCCAGATTGACGAAAGAGGAGTGTTGAAGTATACACGTGTGTACAGTTCTCGGATGCAAGAAATACTACAGAGGAGTACCAACTTGTGGGGACTTTATTATACTTCCTGAGGAGCATTCCCATAGGTGGCAAAAGTTGTCTGAAAGACATTGTCTATATTTTATGATGAAGCATTCAAATTTCGGGATTACCCTTCTTTCAAGCACAATATATTCATGCTGTTGCACAGTGAAAACAAGGTTATAAATTATGGAAACTGTTGTATTTTATGGCACAGTAGAAAAGTTCATAGTTTTTGTCACAGAGAGCTAATATGGAAAAAATCTCGATTATTTTGCTGTTATGTCTGAAAGTGTCGGTTGAAACACACATGAACTACAGAACATAGTTGCTAAACTAAATTATAATAAATGAAGGAAAAAAAGTTTCTAAAAGTGTTGGAGGAGGGGATTTTATTCACACAGTAGACAGTGAATCATTGCCAGAGAGGCCACAGAAGACAGTACTTGTCACTCAAAAGTGACAGTTTACATTTATTTTTTCTTTGTATTCAGTAAACAATTGCAAAACAAAACAAAAATTTTAAATAAGGGATTTTAACTCTTTCAACAGCAGTTACACAACATACTCTTGTGTAGAAGCGTAATTCAAAGTTTGGAAAAAGTGAAATGAATTTTGTGTTTAAAGTAGGGCAAGTTCTTCACTTTCATGGCAGCCAAAATTGCTGCTTGTGCTTCACTGCCATTGTTTTGGACCAGAATTAGTAAATCATGATACATAAGTGTCAAAAAAATGAATGATACACATTTCACATATAGGATTAAAATCTAGTAAAAGCAATGTTATGGACCCAAATGAACAGTCAATTGAGTGGATACTGCCATGGGAAAATTAAGTAATGGGGGTAATGTTCTTAGTTTGGTTACTGTTTCTTGGAGTTTTGTGGTACAGTACTCTACTTTTGACAATACCACAGTATAATTTTATAGGTTCTGGCCTTTCTCTTTCACAGACATAAATATTGGCTGTTGCCACCATGTGTAGTCCACAGTGGGTCTTGTTGGATGATAACAATAATAATTTTGTGTACAGTACATCACATGCCTTGCTGTAGGTTTTAGTTCCGTTACAGGGTATAATGTATCTGTGTTATCTGAACTGTTTGGATATTATTATTATTATTATTATTATTATTGTTATTATAAGTTCCATTTGAATTACTTGTGATTAAAGATCACATGTGTGTACTAGAATAATTCAAACTTGACTATTTTAATTTAATTGCTTTAAATGGGCATGAAGGCTGGAAGTCTGTTTTCATGAAAACCGAAGAATTAGAAAAGTATTACCTCTGTTTTTATGGAGTATATACTATTTGTGAGGTACGAGGATAATAATTTCCAACCATGACAATAGTCTGTAGCCTGTAATTTCTAACTGGGTTGTTTTCAGCTATTAGGATCTAGAGCCTATGTTTTCAAGACTTGTGAAAGGAAAGTAGCTATTCTCCTTGCCATTCTTGACAAATAATTTAAGTACATGTGGGCCCTCGTGTCAGTTCCTTATGAAGGACTCTGCATTGTTAAATTCGGTTGTCATTTGAAGTTGTTTCCTGCTCTTGTAAATAATTGAAACACTGTTTGAAGCTTTGAGTGTAAAAAAAAAAAAAAATTGTTAGTGTTGTCTAAAATTAATGTGATATTGTTTTACTGTGTACTCTGACCTAATGTTTGTGCTTCTCAAAACCAATAATTCAGTTTTACAGGACATATGTTGTCACATTATATTCAACTCAATATCTTTCTTTTTAAACACAGTCAGCAACAGAGAAAGGCACTATTGGGAATCTTTTGTCACTATTGTTCTATATTTACAAAATATTGCAATCGAGCAACACTCTGTGAAAGATGTAAACTATTGTGTATGCTATTGATGTTGAAATATTATTTTTTATTCTAATTCTGAAATCTACTTGTTACATTAATTTTATCAACTTTGTTGTTTCTGTGAATATAGTGGGTTCAAACATTTGTCTCTTAACTGAATAGAGATAGGGGTGGTATATTGATTAACACATGTTCTTATTGTTTAAATAAAAACTGTTGTCATTAGTTCTTAATACTTGGCCAGCCATTGCAAAGCTGACTCTGACACCGGAATTAAACTATATGTAATAATGTATTAACAAGAGGGCATTGAACACACTAACTTGAGGTACTCTGTGGTGTTTGAATAGCCAGAAGGGCCTGCTCTCTTCTATTAAAATAAGTGTCTTGGAGTCTTAAATAAACATTAAATGCATCAATTTATTGCACCGACAATAATACTGCGAATTTCTGCTAAGCACTTAAAATTAATACTCTAATACAGAAGGCTAGAAAAAAGATGACAAAATTAAAATCTATGTGAAGTTTTTGAATGTTGAAATGATTTATACTGTTGTAGTTAATGAAAGTATTGTAATTTTATATATATATATCATTGTTTTGTATATAATGATGCTAAATTTGCTTGTCAGAAATCAGTATTATAACATATTGTTGTGCCTCAGTGCAGCTGATGTAAGTATTTGTGTGTCTTGTGTATGGATATAAATTATGGCTATTGTAATTACTATATTAACATGTGTTAGAAAAGATAGTCAACATTGTTGGCTTATTTGAAAGAAAAATCTAAAAATATAGCAGTGTGTTCCTCAATAAGTATAACCAACAGACCGAACACCTATGTTACTGAGGTGCTAGGTATTATCTTTCATGATAGCTCAGATAAATTTCCTCGCATATTTTAAATATTTTTGTATTATTAATTCAGTAAATAGCTGGTTCCCAACAAACTGAGACAGTATTAGCTGCACTCAGCTTGTGTCTGGCAATAGTTGCACAAGATAAACACTGAGAACAGTTTGCAATTGTATGGAAGATGGCATTTCAGAAGGAAGTTTAGCAGTCTCTCTGTGATAGCAGAGCTGCTGACAGAATTGTACTTAAAGCTTGTGACAACACAAGACTTTGCAGATGGTTTTTCATTCTCAAAATCACATTAAACAGTGCCGGGGTCTTTCTGGGATTCTGGGCAATTTTTTTTTTTTTTTGTTGTTGCCCTAATACTGTAATTTAATATGTCCACTTTATTTATTACTACTTGCCTGCAAGAAAATGCTACTTGCTGAAAAGTTTGTGTGTGTGTGTGTGTGTGTGTGTGTGTGTGTGTGTGTGTGTGTGTGTTTTGCATCTGAAAAGCAAAGAGAAATCGGCTAAAACCTTAAAACCCCACATATGGGACCAGAGAGCAGTGTGTGTGTGTGTGTGTGTGTGTGTGTGTGTGTGTGTGTGTGTGTGTGTCACTAGATACAACATGGTATTCTTGTGGATTGATTCTCGTGGAGCAATTTTGTGTACGTAAAATCTGATAACATGTCAGTTATGTTTTGAGGGAGCTGTAAAGCCACCTGTGATGTATGAATGATATTACAATATATTGGGGTACAGTATTCTGCATAAGTTCAAAGTGTGCAGGGTACACAATCAATGTTTAACCAAAAGCACATGACATGGTGATCATCACATATTTTAGGGAGGCAGTGGATGCTTGAAATATGAGAGATTGGTATGACTACTTACGGAGTTTACTATAGCACCAAAGCAAATCGAATCTCTCACTAGACGGACACAAAAGGAGCAGCTTTCCAGTCACAGATCTACACAGCTTGCTCTATATTTATTGTGGATAGCTCTTCAACTTTTGTGACCGAAGCCTGGCAAACATCAAGCTTTTAATCAAATTTTTAGTTTGCTGTCATAGAATGCACGAGATGCAGCTGCACAGCGTATGTGCATTACAATAGGCTACAAAATTTACACACTGAACAGTAGATATTTTTTGAAAGTGTTACCAGGTCTTAAGTACACAAGATGTTATCGAATCTCATATTTATGACTGAAATTTTTTTGCGAGTAATATATAACTGGCACCTGTTTGAATTTGATAAATACAGTTTTATTGTTTCAGTAAGACATAAAGTAATTTTACAGTTTGTCTGATGTAACTTTAGGAATTTTGCTAGACTTTTAATTCCTAGTCATTCTTTGTGATTTATCATTTTATTTTGTCCAAATACATTGGAATTTGCCGGAGTCGAAATTGACAGTATTGTTATTTTCATGTATGTAGAATTGTGTGTCTTTTTGTGCTGTTATGGCTGCTTTTAATCTCAAATTTGATGTTAATTGGAAAAGTTTATTTTTGTAAAATATTGTAATACTCTGTGGAGTAGTTCTGCTTCGTTACTGATTTATTTTTCTGTGTTCGTATACAAACACATTCATCCTTTAAAAATAAGTATCATGAGTAAATCAAATTTTGATGTATTCAGATTTGCATTTGAAAATGAACTTATTTTTGAATAAGTGTTTGGACAGTACTTGTACTTTAATGCTGGAAATAAATTTCTGTGTAATTTAATCTGTCTGGTGGTATGATATATAGCTCTTACCCTATACAAACGAACTTCCTTCGGCATAGGTGCAGCGGAAGTGTTGTTAGTAAAGACACAAGGTGTATGTACTCAGTGTATTAGACACTCCTGTCAATGTAGGTGTTTCCACAGCTCTCTTTTCAACTGAGAGTGAGTGCTGCAGTTTCCCATTCAGTAATGAAATAGTAACTTTTTTCTCAAATTTGTTATTCTTCATGAATGTGTAATTGTTCTCAGGTATTCTGCCATGCTGGAACATTATTTCTACACATCTTTTCAGTTGCGAAGCATGTCCAACACTGATCTGCCATAACATAACGAGCTACCCAATAGTAAATACAGTGTAACCTTACATTTACATCCCCAGATTTTACATTTTCAGCAATTTACAAAAAAAAAAAAAAAAATTCTTCCAGTCCCATCAAATTTCCTATGTTTAGTGTTAATCATATCCTCCATTTTTTCATTATTATATTTACATTTTTCCTGTGTTTTATGCTTTATGAAACCATGTTTGTGCAGAGAAAAATGATGTAATTGACATGGGCATGGCTTTCAACTTAAAGTAGTGATCATAAAGTTATAGTCAAGTTTCTTGATACTTTGATTTTACACAAACATACATTTCACATTTTGTTGCTTGCAGAATGTGCCAAGTTGAACTTGTGGTGGAGTGTCTGATGGGAGCATCATAGGCTTTAACTATTTACGACAATTCCCATAAGCCATACGTTTGTGCGACTAGTAGTTTTTCATTCTTAGTATGACACATTTCGAGAATTTATTCTTATTGTAAAGTGCAAATATTTATGTATTTTATGAAATTTTATAAACGACGAGAATGATGGCTTGCTTGTGTGTGTGCGCTTCTGCACATTGGAGGGAGGCACAGAATGTTATAACTTCAAAAATACGACTACAGTAAAAGAGAGAGATGCCGACAAGTTTGTGCTTCCTATAAATTTACCATAATCAGATAACCTTTATTATGTAATAAAGCATGTGGCGACCACTTTGATGCCTATTACATACATGCATGCCATACATAAACCAAAACTGCAAGTGTGATCCTGTAAGCAAATCTAACAATTAAAAACATTATTTTTCACATTTTACACCCTCTTTTGAAATACCTTGAAAAGTGTAAAAGCAGAGTTCTACTCTATGTCCACCCATGGGACGAATAACACGACATCATATTCTGGTATGGAAGCATTATTCCTCATAATGTTAAATGATGTATTATAAAATTAAAATTTGTAGACATGAATTTAATAAATTCAGTTTCATTGTGATTACTATCCTTAAAGTCAAAAGGCAATAAATGATGGTGAAACAGTAAGTATACTAGCAAATTTAGTTTTGCACGCTTGCACTTGTTATCTCACAACATATCTTCCTTCCTGCGGAGAAAGGGAACACCAAAACACGACACATCCATTGGGTCCTCAGCACAAAAATGTCGGGCTGGCATCGGAGAATACGGTCGTGGACACTGGAAGTACCGTGCAGCTCGACATGCTCTCTCTGACGGTGGTCAGTGCTATATGACGGGTGAGAAGGGTTCCAGATCCGTGGTGCCGTCCCCTCCCAGCATCAGTACGATCAGAGGTGTAGACTCGAGTGGAGGAGGAGGAGGCGGTGGTGGCGGAGTGAGTGTGGCGGGTAGTGGTGCCGCTGGCCTGGTTGTTTGTGTCGTGAGCCACAGCTCCCTAGTTGCTGTGCAGAGGTTTCAACCATTACGATTTAATCGTAATTGTTACGAAAATTGTTTAAAATTACGAGTTTACAATTGAAGTGGTTCGAATTCCGATTTTCCGGTTTAAATAACAAATGGATCTCATTTGTTTTGTGACGGCAAAACTCTCGGTTCCTTTTGAGTTCGATAAAAATGAACTGGTTTTGAGCTACACCTTCTAGCATGTTGTTGTAGAAATCGCAAGTGTTGACACCGACATTTTTACGAACTCAAAAACTGCATAATACGGCATACGGGATGAATCCACAAAGGCGCACCATTGTAGAATCTAGCAGCAGCCATTGGAAATCCCAAACGTCACTTGACTCATAGCTGCGCCCCTACAGGAAAAATCCTGAAGGGTGTGGGTAATAATAAAAGATAGTTCCATCATATATCCTCCATCGTTAGTCTGTGTCCAGAAGTTGAAGTTGTGTTGCTTTAGTTTTGTATTACATCGTATCTACTAATACAGCGATTTCGTGTGTGTGATGTGCTGTACCAAAGTGTGTGATGAACGTTACTTATTTGTAAAATAGAGTTCTTTGAGAAAATCGCCTATAAATGTTATCTCGTTCCATCGTTTTTCTTAAAAAGAAGAATTTTTTGTTGCAGGAAAAATCTAATCCTCATGAAAGTGATGTTTATGAATCATTGCGAAAAACACTTATGGAGCAAAAATATCGTAAGGGTATCCTTGTTTGAGGATTTCTGCGAAATAAATAAATATTAATCTGGAAATAATAAAAACTAAGAACATCTGTATCGAGAAATAAATTAATTAGTTATTAAATTTTGCTCCCTTGCCCCCTCCCCCTCACACACACACACACACACACATTCCAACTGTACTCATCAGGGTGATGTAGTAATATGCTGCCTTTATCTCAACTGCAACCTTACAGAAACTATTTCACAATTTTGGTGATTCCTTATTCACGTATTCCCCTTGGACTCCTTCTTACCCTCCCCCCCCCCCCCCCTTCGCCCCTCCGCTGATACATATTACGTTGCATTGCTATTTGCTGTATTCAAAAGTTGGACCTGTGGCTGTGGGGAGTCGGCCTGGATGAAGTGAGCTCAGGAGCCCCGAGGTGGCCTGCTGCGTGTCCCCCACTCTTGGCGTGCCACTCGAGATCTCAGTTGATCCACTTGTCGGGATGAGATCAGTGGTTTGTGGTCCGTGACCAAACGGAATCTTGTGCCATACAAGAAGACAGAATCTGTGTAATGTATTGACAATGACAAGTGCCTCTGTTTCAATCTGCGAGTACTTGAGTTCAGTGTTTTCAATGCATATGCAACGGGCCGCTCCACACCATCTTCATGCCAACGGGTCAAACTGGCTCCCAATTCATGTTGAGATGCGACCGTGGGCAAGACTAAGTGCTGCCCGAGCTGGAAAGGAACCGAGCAAGGACATAAGGACGTGACTTCAGCTTATGTTTCATAAGAGGAACGCTTTTTCACATACCGGGGACCACTGAAAATGCACGCCTTTATGCAATAGAGCATGCAACGGTCGAACAATGGATGCTGCTTTGGGGCAGGAATTTATGATAGTATGCAATCTTGCCTAGGAAGACCTGCAACTCCTTCACTGAAGTTAGACGAGGCAAAGCCAGAATAGCTGTAACATGATGGCTTAAAGGGGAAATACATTCACGGAAGATTTGAAAGCCCTGGTAGTCAATAGAGAGTTGAAAAAATAGGCACTTATTCAGACTGCATTTAATACCGAGAGACTGTAGGGCCAAAAACAGGGGTGTAGGTTGCATAAGTGGTCGTCAGCAGATTTGTCAGAAACCACAATGTCATCCTGGTAATTTATACAGCCCGGGAGCAGAGCAGTGTGCTGTTCTAGGAAACAATGAAAATATGCAGGGACTCTAGCCACCTCAAACGGGAGCCATAAATATTGGTACAGGCCGAAAGGAGTCTTAAACACTTATAAATGTTGGGAAGCCTCATCTAAGGAGAGGTGGAGGTAGGCTTCTGACAAGTCTGTCTTGGAAAAAAAATCCTACCAACAATTTAATTAGCAACTCTTCCTGGTGAGGTAACAAGTATGTATCTATAATGGACTGGGTTTTTATTATGACCTTAAAATCACCACAGAACTGCAGTTGCTTTTTCCAAGACAACCAGGGGAGTGGACCAGTCACTCGAAGATATAGGGTGATCTAATTCCACTTTAACTGAGTAATGGAGGGCCACAGATAGCAAGTGCGCCCGAAAGAAACACAGCCACACAGAAGAATTCTTCATGATGTGAGCCTGGAATGACATGGCGCAGGCGTAAGTAAGTATGAAAATTCCATGCATAGCACTTCCAGTTGCAGGTATGGTACCTCGCCAGAGACTTAAATTGATCTTGTCGAAAATAAATCTGAATAGCCAAAAAGTGTCCAAACCAAAGAGGGTTTGTGTGGACTCACAGCCCAACACCAGGAATGTTAAGAGGCAAGTCACTCTGCAGTCTGTTGCTGGAGTAGTAAACTGGCCAAGCCGGGAATCTGTTTATTATAGCTCAGCAGCTTGCAAGTAACCGGCAGGAGGGGCAGAGAACCCAAGTCAGCATACATTTGTGAATTTAACAAGGTGACTGCTGCTCATGTATCAACCTGCATACGGAAGACTTTCCACAATACTTTAAGGCCACGAAAGAGTTTAGAAACGGCTGGTGTGAGCACTGCAATACAATTTATGTCTTTGTCCATATCCTGACCATGTATGGGGGAGTGGGTTTGATCTACAGACAGACGCAGTATGACCCTTCTTTCTGCGATGATGGCATGTGGCCCCACACCGAGGAAAAACAGTACGATCGTCACTGACAAAACAAGAAGGCAAAGGAGAATGAAAGCGAGCCTATGACGTCTGTTTTCGCAAGCCGTGTGCCCTCGGCTGTTGCTGCCTACAACACCGACAGCTCACAATGTTGTCGAATTGCGGCCACGGCGGTGTCTGTAGGCTTGTCTTCCATTGGCTGGTGAGGGGTAGAGGGCTGAACAGCTGACAACTTGCACCAAGTCCCAGTTTGTTTTCCCAGGACCCTCAAAACCTTGGACAACAAGAGGTTTTCACTTTACAAAGTTTGCTCCCTCACTTTTCTATCATGTGCAAGATGAATAATCACATCCCTCGCCAAATGATTGGCGTACAATTCCTTGTGAACCTAGGATACGAAACTGCACGACGACTGAAGCCCTGTGATTCGGCTGCCCGTGCTCGATACGATTTGTGTAGTTGTTTCAGACATCTGTAAAATTCCACTCGAGATGCTACAACATGAGTACACTTGCATTATGTGAGGACAGAAACTGTCATCTATTCAAAAGTAAGAGGGACAGGATCTAACGAGGGAGTGTTGACATAGCAATTTATAAATACTGGGGGGAACCCATGAGAGCAAAGAAGGGCATCCTGTATTCCAAACACCTGATAGTGTTGCCACAATCTTTTTTTGTAGACCTCCCACTCCGTGGTCTCGTGGTATGTAGGAAAGGGCAGCAGGTAAGAGACTGAAGACGACGTATGAGACCCTGTCGAGCGCAAGAGCCCAGACATAGTCGAAGCTAAAACACTGCAATACCTGAGTTTGAGTCTCCAATGCCGTGGCGAAAAGGCAATTCTGATTTTGCAACGCTGCATCGAGAGTCTCCTGATGGTCAACTACTCAGCTTAGCACTTCTTCGAGTGCCATTTCCATCATTGTGAGAAAAACACCTAACGAAATAATGGCGGAGGAGACTGAATGCACGGGATTGTGACATACTCATCACCAATGTGTTATATTCTGAAACACATACAGAATCGCCTTCATTGGCTGTTAATGAATTGCCTTGCAGATACACAACAGAACTGACTGCCCCTGCTCTCACCGCCTAACATTAGTATGTGGCGCCCTGTCTCCACTTGTCCTGCTCACACCTCTGGTGGCGGAGTCATAAGTACACGGATGGTGCACACGATTTGAATAAGCGCCCGCGCTCTATAACCTTACAGCAGTGACAGTGTCACAACACTTGAGGGAAAACTTGGAAAATACACTACTGGCACTAAAATTGCTACACCAAGAAGAAATGCAGATGATAAACACATATTCATTGGAAAAAATATATTATACTAACAACTGACATGTGATTACATTTGGGTGCATAGGTCCTGAGAAATCAGTACCCAGAACAATCACCTCTGGACATAATAACGACCTTGATACGTCTGGGCATTGAGTCAAACAGAGCTTGGATGGCGTGTACAGTAACAGATGCCAATGCAGCTTCAACACGATATCACAGTTCATCAAGAGTAGTGACTGGCGTATGTGACGAGCCGGTTGCTCAGCAACCATTGACCAGATGTTTTCAATTGGTTAGAGATCTGGAGAATGTGCTGGCCAGGGCAGCAGTTGAATATTTTCCGTATCCAGAAAGGCCCGTACAGGACCTGCAACATGGGCTCGTGCATTATCCTGCTGAAATGTAGGGTTTCACTGGGATCAAATGAAGGGTGGAGCCACGCGTCGTAACACATCCAAAATGTAACGGCCAGTTTTCAACGTGCCGTTGATGCGAACAAGAGGTGACCGACGCGTGTAACCAATGGCACCCCATACTGTCATGCTGGGTGATACGTCCAAACACGAATACATGCTTCCAATGTACGTTCACCACGATGTGACCATCATAATGCTGTAAAGAGAACCTGGATTCATCTGAAAAAAATGACATTTTGCCATTTGTGAACCCAGGTTCGTTGTTGCATACACCTTTTCAGGTGCTCCTGTCTGTGATGCAGTGTCACGGGTAACCGCAGCCAGGGTCTCTGAGCTGATAGTCCATGCTGCTGCAAACATCGTCGAACTGTTCGTGCAGATGGTTGTTGTTTTGCAAACGTCCCCTTCTGTTGACTCAGGGATGGAGACTAGGCTGCACGATCTGTTACAGCCATGCAGATAAGATGCCTGTCATCTCGACTGCTAGTGGTAAGAGGCCATTGGGATCCAGCACGGCGTTCCGTATTGCCCTCCTGAACCCACCGATTCCATAATCTTCTAACAGTCATTGCATTGCAACCAACGCGAGCAGCAACGTCGTGATACAATAAACCATAATCGCAATAGACTACAATCCGACCTTTATCAAAGTCGTAAACGTAATGGTACGCATTTCTCCTCCTTACACGAGGCATCACAACAACATTTCACCAGGCAACACGAGTCAACTGCTATTTGTGTATGAGAAATTGTTTGAAAATTTCCTCGTGTCAGCACGTTGTAGGTGTCGCCATTGGTGCCAACCTTGTGTGAATGCTCTGAAAAGCTTGCATATCACAGCATCTTCTTCCTGTCAGTTAAATTTCATGTGTGTAGCATGTCATCTTCATGGTGTAGCATTTTTAATGGCCAGGAGTGTACATCACATAAACTTCCTACTCATGTTATAGTATTAAGTGGAAATTTTAATTCACTGGATATTCAAATGTTTAAGATGGATGGTAAGGACACAAAATATAGTGAAACTGTTCTAAAGGCTTTTACCAAAAATTACCTTCAGCAGTTAAACAGAGAACCAAATAGTGGAGATAACACCTTAGATCTTATGATGATAAATCCAAATGTTTCGACTAGTGTAGAATAGGCAATGGGTAATCATAAGGCCATTACAGTATAACTGAATACAACTTTTAAAGAGGAATATCAAAAAACTTTTGAAGATCTGTTTACCAAGAGTAGCTAGAGACTGATTTCAAATTACCCAGCAGTTGAATACGGAAATTTCATTTCCAGCACCGACAGTGTTAAACATTAATGAACAAAGTTCACAAGTATCATAAAATACACTTTTAGACAAGAACTAAGTAAACTTGAGGGATAAGGGAAACTACTACAAAAGGAGAAAAAACTTCAATGCAAATACAAAATAGCCAAAATCTGGCAGACAAGCAAAAATTAATGCAGACTGTACATGATGCATTCAATAACTACAAAAGTAGAGTTTCATGTACAGACTTGGCAGAAAATGATAAGTTCTAGTATTATGATAAATCAGTAAAACTATCAAATCCACATGTCCAAAAACTTTGCAACCATAATGTCATTGCCATTGAATGACATTGCCATGGCTTAGCAAGCCATTCAGATTGCGTGTTTCCATATCACGCGACCTTGAAATGCGCTGGCCTGGCCGCGATAGTTTGTCGTCAATGACAGCTGACAAACCACCTACGCGCCATATGCCAGTGATGTGCTGTTAAATAGTCGGCAGAGATGAGCCTCATGCATTGTGTCAGTGAACGCTGAGGAGAATAAAGTGTTTGTTCCAAGAAGTATTTACTTTAGTGGCGACAAGGTTATTGGTCACATAGCATTCCTGATGGAGCCACGGCAGAGCAACTTAGTGCTTTGCTGTCAAATCTTGTCATTGCTGGAAGTTTTGGCTCACCAGAATGCCTCCCTCATGCCATCTATTAATACCCTGACCAGGGCTGAGTTACAATAAGTCGGGTTGCGGTCTTCTGTGTCCATGCCTTCGTTTCCGCTCTTTGATGAAAATGCCGAGGATTGGTCCGACTACGAGCAGCATTTGTGTCAGCTTTTCGTCGCTTTCCAGGTGTGTGATGACGGTAAGCACATAGCTTATTTCCTTTCATCACTTTCGCCTCATCTTTTTTGTTTGTTGGGTGATTTGGTGCTGCTACAGTCGCAAGCGTCCCTTTCCTTTTCAGATATCTGTTCCCTCTTTGCGGCCAATTTTTGCCGCCACTCTCACGTGGATTCGGCTCACATTTCCTTATACCATTCGCATAAACAGCTGAGCCAGTTGTACCTGTATCTTACGGGGGGAGTGAATGGCAACACACATTGCCCACTTCAGAGAGTGAGCGGATTTCTTGTCTTTTGTGTTGGGGAGCCCATTCTCAAGAATCGTGCCCGCACAGATGGCCCATGTGTAATCACTGTGGACATATCACCCGAGTGTGTCGCTCCTCTGCTCGGGGCCCCAACAAGACTTCACACCTTCACAATTTCAGTGATCCACCCATTGATATTAATAAGGTCTTTTCCCTTTAGGCATACAGATGCTGAAATTGTTTACTGACCTCTACATTCTGCAGAAAACTATCATATTTCAAATGAACACAGGCACAACAACCTTGCTTCCAAGTTCGGCTACTCATCAAGCATTAGGCTCCCTCACGTTAGGTCGCACACATTGGTAAGCTATGGCGGCCACCTCATTCCACTCTCGTTTGTAGCCGAGGCCACGTATCAGTATGTTAGACGCGCATTGCTATTTTTTGTTGTCAATAGTGCGGCAGCTACGAATATATTTGGCCTTGATGCAATCCGTGCCTCTGGCTTTACTGATTCTGTCTGCTCGGTTTCCAATCAAATTCCATACAAAAGTCTCTCTCTCAGGAACACACACAATTCGCATCTTTGTTTGTGCTGGGTCTTGGGTGTGTTAAGAATTTCCAGGCCTCCAATACAATAAAACCTACGGCTAGCCCTGTCTTTTTTGGGGATCGGCCCCTTCCAATCGCCCTCCGTGGCACTGTTAAAACCGAATTAGATCACATGATGGCTGACAGTATTTTGCTTCCGATCACAGCTAGCGAGTGGGCCTCACCTCTAATTGTCATACCCAAGTCCTCGAGGGCCTTGTGATTATGTGGTGACATTGGGAAAACTGGATTCCTACTCCATCATTGATTCTTTCCCAATGCTTCACCTGATGGAATTGATAAGACTGGTTATTGGAGGGGCAAGTATTTTTTCAAAGATAGATCTGGCAGTGGCGTATCTACAGGTGCCTTTGGATGACGAACCGAAGCAGGTGCTGGTAATTTCTACACCTTACGGTGTCTTCCAGTATCAATGGTTGCCATTCGTGGTGGCCAGTGCCCCTGCAATCTTTCAGTGTTTTTTGGAGCAGTTGCTAGTGCCTTTGTGTGAACTAAATGGATGATATTGTGGTGACGGGGTCCACCGCTGCTGACCGTGTTGCCAACCTCCACTCCTTGTTCTCTGTCTTTGAGACAGCCGGCCTCTGCTGTAATTTCCATAAATCTTCCAATCATCTGTGGTGTAATTAGGCTACGAGGTCTCAGTCGGGGGTGCTCCCCGTGGCCGATCATGTGTGTTCGGTTGCGGACCTTCCCCTTCCTTCTTTTGTTGAAAAACTTTTGGTGTTCCTTGGAAAAGTCACCTATTATCACTGCTTCCTCCTGCAGGTGGCCACAGTGGTGCACCCCGTGCACCCATTGCTATGTAAAGGTGTCCCTTTCTGCCGGTCTACAGCTTGCGAGCGAGCTTTTCGAGCGGCTCCTTGCCTCGCTGCATACATCCCGATGTCCAGGTAGTGGTGGCGGCGTACACCTCCCGGCACGATGTGGGTGCGGTGCTGACTCATTGGTTTCCGGAAGGATGGGAACGCAGCATTGGCATTTACCTCTAAAACACTTATAGGGACGCAGCGCTGATATTCCCTGTGGACGAGGAGGCCCTAGCAATCATTTTTGCTCTCAAAAAATTCTGTTTATCTCTGTGGGTCCAAATTCACCCTACACACAGACCACTGCTTGCTAGTGTCATTGTTCCACCCGTTGACAGCTCTTCCGGACAAGCCGGCCCACCGTCTCCGATGCTGGGCCTCATACCTATCTTGTTTTCATTACGAGATACGGAACCGGTCGACGGTTCGTCGAGCCGATGCGGACGCCCTCACCTCCCGGTAGGCCCTGACCCAGTCTCAGAAGAACTTTTGTGTTTTGCGGTCGACAGCCGTTTCCCTATCACTAGTTCACAGATCGCAGAGGCTACGGCTGCCGACCACGTTCTCTGGGTCGTCCTTAGCCGGGTGCAGCAGGGCCGGTCCGAGCGTCCTCTCGGTCGAGCACCAGATGCTCTCCACAATTATTTTGCAATTCGCCACTGTTTTAGCACCTACGAGGGTATTCTACTTCTATCCACGGAAGATGGCTCACACTGAGTGGCAGTTCCAACATCGTTGCACCACCGAATTCTAGATTTTCTACATCGGGACCACTGGGGTGTCTTCCGCATAAAGATGCTCACCCATTGGTACGTATATCGCCTTATAGCAGGGTGCTCTTCTTGTGCTTCCCAAAAAGGTTGGTCGGTTGATGGGAGAAAGGGACCAAACAGCTGGGTAACGTTCAGCTCACACTACTCGGAACAAACGTGATGTCATTTTGACTTCAGATGCTGCATCGAAGACCGTGCAAACAGCTGCAGACTTGCGGTTGCACACTTGGTGCTGGGTGCCGACATCGTGTGCCAGTGCATTTGTTGATACTTTGTTTGGTAAGCTGTCATACCATAATAAACACGTTACTGATATGACTACAATCTGGTGTAAAAGTGGCATTCTTGTGTATTGTTGTATTTAGTGGTAGCATAAAAGTAGTTTGTTCTCAGTACGATACGTTATAAACAAACATCTCGTATCATCAAAGTTTAGCAAATTTAACCTGATGTAGTGGTTTTGAAGTGTTTACATTTTTTTCTTCTTAGCCTTTGTGTTTCAGATATATTCAGGGGCTTCCCAAAGAAATCAACCAAGGACAAAACACATGTAAATATTCAAAATACATTGACAGATTCCTTTTGCTTTTTCTATGTGTCTAGAAATTTATCATATAGTGTGATGTTTCTATCAGCAGCACCTGTCATAATTTCTGCAGTGTGTGTGATGTATGGATTTGCCAATGGATTGTAAAGAATTCAGGTCTTCAATGCTTCCAAAAGTAAGATTGTGGAATCAACATTAGAAATTTACCCTGTGTTTGTCTATTGTGTGTATGTTGATTGAAAGAACATGTTTCGAAGTAAATTACAGAATTTTTTTTTAAATTTATTGATTTTTCTGTCGGTGCTGACAGAGCATGATGATAATATCAAAAAGGAACAACTTCCTGATGTTCTGCAAAACTTATTTATTCGTCACAAACCGGCTTTGAGCTTCTTAGGCCATCATTAGGTGACAACTGACTGTAGTATACCTGTTTTCAAAGATGTTACAAACGTGTTACGATTTACAAAGATGTTACCACAGAAAATCGATACTTCACAGGAAAGTTCATTACAAGTACTTATTTATGAAAGTTATTAACATTTATATAGAAATATAATAAGTATATGTAAAGGATCAAAACTGACATGATTATTTTTGTTGAAAAGGAAATTTGGGAAAATAAAACTTATTCAGTAGACGTGTAAAGGGGAACTAGATCTGATCTTGTAATACTAAACTGGCATCCTTAGCCAAATGTTTATTGATTTCCAATATTTCAAGTTGTGTCATTTTTCTGCTTTTCTTCAGGGGATATAGGATTTCACAGTGTACATCGTAATCATGATTTTCTCTGGACAGATGTTCAGCAAAGGTTGAATCTGTCTTTTTAAATCTGCTGCTTCTCTCGTGTTCTGACAATCTAATAGGTACAGCCCTGCCAGACTGACCAACATACAGTTTCCCACAATGTTTGTATGTGATCTTGTAAACAACGCTCTGTGATAGGGGTTGAATTTTGTCCTTACTATTTGAATAAATACTTTGAAATGTTGTTTGTATTGTAAAATACAAGCCTGTAATTTTGAGATTTTAATTTTTTACCAATATGATCTGAAATTTTGCCTAAATATGGGGTGACACACCAGTTTTTCTGATTACTGACTTGTTCTTGTTGGCCAGCAGCGGTGTAGCCATTACTGGATGCTATATGTTTGTTTGTAATTCTGTTTGAAATGCAGAATTAGATAATGGAACAGATATGAGACGATGGACCATGGAGTGGGAAGCTGCATGTTTATGGCTGTGTGGATGCTGGGAACTAACATGGATAACTGTATATGTTACTATCGATTTTCTGAAAATACTGAATAAGTGTTTCTTTGTGCTGATGTCAATAGTAAGGTTCATATATAAATGTTAATAACTTTCATAAATATGTACCTGTAATGAACTCTCCTGTGAAGTATCGATTTTCTGTGATAACATCTTTGTAAATCGTAACACCTTTGAAAACATGTATACTACAGTCAATTGTCACCCGATGTTGGCTTAAGAATCCAAAACCCAGTTTGTGACAAATAAATAAGTTTTGCAGAACATCATGAAGTTGTTCTGTTTTGATATTAGAAACTTTTTTTTCATTATTATAGCCATTCTGTACTGTAAGGTGCAAGTATAACAAATACTTTAAAAAGAAACATGTTTTAGTCTTTTTCTCTTTTTTGTACATTAGATTTAATTAAACTTGCATGAAAGCTGTGGGCACACACAAATACCCTTTTTCTTCTGATACCACAGAGACCATTATGGCTCCCAATGAGAATGGTAGCTGAGGTATCAGACGAAAGAGGGTATTTGTATGTGCCCACGGCTTTCATTCGTGTTTAATTAAATGTGTGTTTGAGTTGTAACAATGTGTTGTTTACATGACTTACACTTGTGAATGTATAATTAACTTGAAACTTCCTGGCAGATTAAAATTGTGTACCAGAAGTGGGACTCGAACCTGGGACCTTTGCCTTTTGCGGGCAAGCCCTCTACCACTGATCTATCCTGACACGAGTCACGGTCCGCCCAACAACTTCAATTCTGCCAGTACCTCACATCCTACTTTCCAAACTTATTCAAGTCAACCTGCATCAAATGTATTTCATCATTGGAAGCAAAAACAAATTATGGCTACAAGTTTGGTTTATAAAACTGAAACTCGTAATGCATAACTGTAGCAGAATAAGGAAATTATGGACCATTAATTTTTTAACACGTTGGCTGCTGTGTGCTCGCCGATAGCCACAGTAGGCAGTTCTGGCGTGCCTCTGACGTCATCGTGGCAGTCAACGTGTTAAGGAACTTATAGGGATGTGGGTGAACTGAATTACCTTGAGGAAAACGATTTACTTTGAGACTTATTTGGCCTTTAGCATTATTAATTCAGTTAGAGGAAAAGACTTCTCTCTTGTTTATACCTGTATGTGTACAGACAAAAAATTGGATGTGAGCAATGTGTAGTTTAGTCTCTCTATTTTGTTTGATCATAACCTGTGATGGGATCAGAACAGACTGTGCTTTCTCTACATTGTTTTGGTATTTTAATTGGGGTACTTGTCACCATTTCTCCCTCTGATCTGCATGTATTTGCATTCCTTATATGTAGTACCGTTTTGCCTAGGTTATGATGACATGTGACTACTATATTTAATTATTGATCAGCTCTGACATGTGGAGGGTACTTGCTATGTTATGTCAATGTGTGTGTCAAAGCATCAATCAACTTCTATGTGCTCTTTAATAAACCAAGATTCTTTTGTCGAATAAGCATTCATGCTAATTTACTGTAGCCTTTTATTGAAGTACCTGATACCATAATTTGTTCTATATGTGTGTAGGTTTCAAGTACACAATTTTTTGTTGAAATCAACTTTAAATCCTGAAAGTTTATGAAAGATTTGCAATTCAGATAAACTTCAAGAAAAGAAATCTCCACCTTTTGTGTTAAACTGTTTTTAATGGTAGCAATGTGCGCATCTATGAAGTAAAACATTCTTAAGAATCAAACATTCGTAGAAAAAAAAATCTTTCGAGTAACATGTGAAAAGTAACTAGGCGAACACTGAAATTAAGGCTGCATATTATGTTGAATTATTATGATAGACTTTTTCAGCTCTAAATGAAGTGACAAGTAACACACACTTTGAAACTGATTGTGCACATATGCTGTTTGCCACTACTGGTTTTATCTTTACAAAAAGTAACTGCTATCTTCACATTTCAGTTAACTTACATACCTAATATGGGAAATCTATCATTCTGAAGGGTTAAATTATTCAGTGGTTGTGACAGATCAGCTAGATCAAAACAAAATGCAAATGATGTTCATCTCCAGTTTTATTTTGGAACCATGCATTCACCAAAAAAATGAAATTGGAAGAAAGGTGGTTTTGGAAGTGGTAAGCAAGGGAAATACCTTTTGAGCTACAAGATAAAATGACAGCTGAATATACGCAATGCCATTTAACAGATTTCTTGAATATTCCTTTCTCTGTTGTCAGAAAATAATAGTTTCCTTCATCTTTCCACACAACACAATGGATTAAAGAAGCAACTTTTTCATTGTTCAGTGTAATAACTCATTTTCAGCAATTCACCATTCTTCAGTAAGACAACCACAATATGTATTCTTATATACATACACTCACACAATATGAATCTCCAGTATCACACAAGAAGGAGCTATCAAGATGGACAGCACATCATAGGAATTCAACAAAGAAAAATAACAAATTATTTTTATTGAGCAAAACATTTTACAATTTCACATTAAAAAATTTAAAGCATACAGTTGCTTACATTTATACATATAAAAACCTCATAATATGGAACATACATAGATAGATATAACTAATGATATGGTTACCGATTAATAGAAAAATATAATCCAAATTTATATATGAAATACAATGCAATCAAATTTATGTATCAAGATCTGTCATGTGGAGGATTTGGTGGCTGTGGAATAATATGAACAGTTGAAAATGGAACAACACATGTAAAAGTAAATAACTGCTTGAAAAATTGGTCAAGACAACCTTCACTGGGTCAGGCAGACCATACCATTTAAACGCCAAAGACACATTTATAACCAACTGCATCACACACTTGTAAAAGCAAATAAAATTCATTAACCTAAATCTGTCAGGCATCCTGATAAATGAGTGGAAGAAATATTTTACAGGCTGTCTTTTTTTTTTTACAAACTCCCTGCAAATGACAATGAGAAAATTATTAAATGAGTTTTGTAATTTGGGTAACAAAACAACTTCTGATGGCTGAAGTAAAGAAGATATAAAATGCTGAGTGGCTGCAGGAAGGAAAGCATTTCTGAAGAAGTGAAATTTGTTGACTTCCAAAATTAATGTAAATGTTAGGAAGTTCTTGTTGAGACATATGATAGAAGCTTTTGAAATGTGGCACTACAGACGAATGCTGAAAATCAAATGAGTAGACTGAGTAACTAATGAGGAGGTGGTGAAGAAAACTGGGGAAAAAGATATTTCTGGCATATCTTGACAAAGAAGTGATCCATTGGTGGGACACATTCTGAGACATCAAGGAATTGTCAGTTTAGCATTGGCGGGAAATGGGTGGGGTAAAAATCGCAGAGGGAGACCACGAGACAAATACAGTAATGGATGTGGGTTGCCATTCTTATGAGGAGTTGAAGAGGCTTGCACAGGATAGAGTAGGGTGGAGAGCTGCACCAAACTGGACTAATGACCACAACTTATCTTCAAACATAATTAAAAAATTGGACACTCACTACGTTTTGTTTTCAGAAAATTTTAACTTGTTGGATAGAAAGGTTTTCCATAATCCTTTGAAAGTTCGAAAGTACAGTAGTGCAATAAGTTCTTTTTGTCCACTTTGAGGCACCTCTATTACATGGTCAGTATGAAAGTATATAACAAAATTTGGTTATAACTGATGTCAATTTCATCTTTAAAAAACTCTAATGGGTACTTATCATAACTGTATATTTGAGGTGTTTTTTGGATAATTTATTTGGATAATGAGTCTGATTGTACTTACGTTATCATGTAGCTACATTTAGTTTTGTTCCACAAATGCTTTACACACACACACACACACACACACACACACACACACAATTAACAAAATACTGCAGTTCTCCTTCCAGAGCTTGACTGATCAATATTGAAAAATGAACAACAACAATTTTAATTCCTTCTAGGAAGAGACCAAAAAGTTTTACTGAAATCTAAATTTTAGGTAGAAGTAAATGCCAGAAAAAGCCAATGAAGAGAAGTAAACAACATACAATTTTTATAAAAGTTCCTACATTCTAGAATTTCTTTTGTAGTGACCTGGCTGCCTTACAGTAGAAACACATGAACGGCGAGTGGCAGATAGCTAGCACAAGGCAGCGGCATCAGATATCTGCCAACACGAACAATTTCTTTCATCGGCAAAAATCGTCACAGCGGCATGGTGTGCGCCAAAGGACAGTAGTGCGGAGATGTAGGACAGGACTGCACGGACAGCACCTGGATTTCTCCTTTCCAACTATATGCCGCAGACCACGTGGGTCAAGCTAAATAAAAGCTCCCCACAGGTATGCAAGTGTTAATACTGCACCGCTGTCTGATCGCCGAGACACGTGGTATTTTTTATGCTGCCCACATTCACACAAATGTGTTTGTCGTGCACCGTCCCTGCTAATGCAACCCAACAGGGATCAGTGATTGAGCACGAGACATTTGACAGAGATTATTGATGTATCATGCAGTGTCGACAATAAATTCCTAATCCGATAAATGTATTTTTTCATCCTTCCCTTCACCACCACCTACAAAGAACAACAGTTGGAAGCAGCGACTATACGTCCTAGCTTCACTACCAATGTGCCCATTATCTTTGGGGTTTGACAGTTCTACGCTACTCTCAACATTTTTAAGATCCACAAGTCTGCCAATTGTTTGACTGTCACAGTTATAACCTCCTCAGATCCACTACCATATAAATTTATTTTTCCTAAAAAAATTGAGTTTTATTTGATGGCCTACGACACATTGGTACTGAATGCAGCCAATTGCAGAATGAATTTATGCGACTCAATAATTTAGAATAGTCATTTATTTGGCATGTTTATTGAGAAACAAATTGAACAGTTCAAAATGAAAATGTAAACGTTTTAGGTATACATTATTTTAATGTACATAGAATTTTTTCATTGAGTTCAATCCATGTGAAACTCTCGGAAACAGTTTCTTCCTTTCACGAGACAAATGAATCTTGCACTCTGTGCAGAAAACTCGTGCTCTTACGCTTTTACATCCAGGCCGTCTACAGCGATGTTTCTTTTCATCATTTGTGACCTCTGGCACGTGAATAGTGCTGCTTTTGCGTTTAGCATCACTTGGAATTGGCAGTGGAACACTTCTTCTTTTCAAGGAGTTAGAAACAGCATACACTTCTTTTTCTTCATCTGCAGAGTCGTCGTCCACGTCAAATGTCTCGTTTCCTGAGTGGAGGAGCCACTCTGATACCTAAATTGTAAATAGTCCATTGTATTTTTCCTTATTTTCGGCAGTGCGTTACAATATCTCCTGTACTCTATCCATGATGCTGCACAAGCAAAATCAAAGAAATGTAGTATCATTCGCACTGTCCACTTTCTTGTTCTTGCACTTTGTCTGTACACAGCAATGATACCATCCAGTATGTCAACCCCACCCATATTTTCATTATATTTTTCGATAGCAAGAGGCCTAATGATATTGATATATTCCTTGTCTTGCTTTGACCAATGTCTGCACTGTCCTAGAGGCAATTTCCCTTCTGCTGATGAGGCAACTACTACAGACTTGTTGTCATACCATTTAATAATGGCATCCTGGCCGTCTTCATGAACAGACTGATCAACTGAGCCCCGACCTACCTTTTTCATTTCTAAATCTGATTTGAGATGAATCTCATTTGGAATTTTACAAGACTGTATTGTTCCTGTACCCTGACAGGATCTGTCTGAGTGAAGACAGTCTAAGAGCTCAATTAGAGATTAGATTAGTTTTTGTTCCAAAGATCCATGTTGAGGAGATCCTCATGGATGTGGGACATGTCAAGAAACAAAATTTACAAGTTGAATAATAGATAATACTAATAATATAAACACAGATATATACATTTTTAAGGTTTTTTATTTATTATTATTTGAAAAATCGGTCCATATAAATTATAGACCCTGCAGGTAGTGTAGTTGCCAGTCTCATTACTACCTTTCAACCAATGTTCAAATGATTGTAGCCCTCAAGTATAGTATCACCTTTCCCTTCATACATGAAGTAGTTAAGTGGTAATCCATCCAGAGATGTGCAAACGAAATTTTTGAGCCCACACAGATTGGGCTTTCCACGAATGTATTGTCAAATCACCGTCTTGCCCCAGAAAGGAATTATCTGTTCATCAACTGACACCTTTTGTGTCCTAGGATTTTGTCAACAGCCTGCCCTGACACTGTTTAGTAAAGGACTAATTTTCCAGTATTTATTCTTAGATCTCACATCATTAGCCACATAACTAGCTGTAACTAGTTTCAAAGCACTTCTGATTGCAAGAAATCTCTTCCTTGACTTTTTGTCTGCTACTTCAGTCACTCTCGTCCCAAAAGCCCAGTACATTTTTAATCTGGGGTGTCCAAGATATTTATTGAGATACCAAAAAATGTCATTATGTCTTTAGGAGTGGTGTGCAATGATTTCCTTGTGTGGGCAAATGATGACTGATTGCTACAGGAGGACATCAACTGAAAAACATCATACGGAATATATTTAAGAAAATAATCTCTTGCTTCACAGTCTTTTCCCTGTCTTTTCCACATCCGTGTGGCGCCAAGGGGGGACACTTCTACCTTTCTGCCTACCACAATTTGTAGGCACAGTATCTAAAGCAACGTCAGATGAATCACCGTCACTTTCCACTTCACGTGCTAAAACAATGTCATCATTGTCTTCTTCATCACTGGATATGTCTTCAATTTTTGAGATATCTCCATCGAACTCTAGAGGTGCCTCCAACTCTTCAATGATTTGTGCATCAGACATTAAAGAAGGAAAAAATGATTATTTTAAAATAAACAAAAATCAACAATTACAATTATAACATCACAAAACTAATATTACCTGTATAAAGTAACACTAAAGATAGTGACTAGACTATCGCTGAGTAATTTTAAGACCTATATTCTAACGTACATAGTAGTACATCTACAGTTCCATTGTGTCCTACACAACACACTTGTACAAATTCCATTGTAGTACAGTGCAAAATATTACTTCTTGGAATTAAGGTGGTTATAAATTACGTAGGAATATTTATCTCAACTATTATGCCCATTATTGTAACATACAATGTAAATAAATGTACATAAATAGCTACTTACAATATCTCGACTTCATTTTGTCCACCTTTTGTTGTATGAACTCAGGAAACAGTTATTTGACTCATCAATTTACACGACAGACTGCTGAAACTCGCATGAACACATGTAGACATCTAGTGGATACCTAGGAAACTACTTACAGGTGTATCCTAAGTGCTACATTGAAGCTGTGTCTATACAAAGTTGACTAACTTCGTATGTCGTATACGCCGCGTGGGTTCTGAGGAGGATAAGTAAGCTTTATGACATTTTTAGATATTTCTCTTGCCCGCTGATACCTGCATGAATAAGGACTTTGTATTTCTGTAATGCCATGCTCTTTGTTTGATTGATCACTTCTGGTTGATTTTTGTACGCTATTTCTTACAGAGTTAATTTCCACAGTACAACTGCTGCTTGCGCCAAAGTCATAGGTCTCTTCAAGACAAATGAGCAGGTTTGTTCTGTATTCTGCATCCAATTTGTCAAATCCCCAGTCAGGAAAATGAATAAAAATGGCACAAAAATGTTTGCACAGAAATTTTGACTATTTTACAATTGCAGTTACGATCTGACATTTAACTACATAAAAAAACATTGAGACGCAGCACAATGTTTTATCCGTATGGTACTTTAGGAAAGAATGTTTAATCATCTTGTTCATAGTTTCTGCACCATTTGTGGTAGTGATGTTAGCAATGAAGCCCTTTTCCTCAAAAGCTTTCACGCACCTTTCAGATACAGAAAGTCATTGGTTTCAAAAGTAAGTAACTGCCTTGGGATTCCTACAAATAACATCCTCAGAGTGTAACATCTCTTTATTTGTCATGAATTTTTCCTCGGATGGAGATTCCGCAACACGCTGCCATAGCCTCATAATTCTCTCAGTGTTACGTGCTACTTGTAAATTCCCAGATTTCCTCAGTCAACGCAACCAAGCCTGCTTCCGGTGAAAAGCGAAAAGGTATGCTTCTGACAGGGGGAATGTTTCTCTTATAGCTCCTACCTCAGACTCTGGGAAATCTGTAACCCAATAAGACGGGTTGAAGTCCCTGTTCTACTCCTTGAAAACTTTTAAAGCTTCACTAATTGAACTCATGTTTTCTACCTGCAGAAAGAAAAACCCAACCACTAAATAGCACCTGTTTGCCTTCATGTCAGGAAAAATAATGGTATATCGTATTTTACAGTTTTATACGTTGCATCTAGTAAACGTACATTTACATACTTCCTCAGCAGTTCCTTTTGTCATGCATTCTGGTGGCAAAATAACATTTGTTTAAATTCCCAAGTATCATTAGAAAAATGCCTGAAAAAAAAAGTCAATATTGAAGTCTCTCTTCCACTCACCAACGTGAATCTGTAAGTCATCCTGATCAATAACAGTTTTCTTTACCTTCGCAAGAGTGTGATGTACTTGGGATGAAACATGGTGTTTAAATGGTCTGGTATGTGTGGTTCAGTGAAGGTTGTCTCAACAAATTTTTCAAGAAGTAATCTGATCACTCTTATTGACATTGTTCCATTTTTGACGTGGTTCATTATTTCCACAGCTAGCTATGGATGTATGACTCCACTTGTTTTCACACTCCCTGTGCTGTGTATATGATGTTCTCGTGGTGAGGCAACAACATAATGTCAGAGAAAGCTTTCCAGTTCATCAAGCAGCTGCAAATGCTGCTTCAAACTGTCAAGAACCTGTAACACAATAAGAAACATTAGGTTTACCTTATATTTCAAATAAACACTTTTTTTTTTCCATGCTGCCATCAGCAGAATATACCCTGACACATTTGACAACAAATGTAGCAGAGCAGTCACTTTTTGTTTGTGTCCATCAACAATTTCTTTTTTTATTAGGGTTGACATGGTCAGCCTGAATGTATAAAACATACATAATTAGTTACCATGTCCATAAGGATAAACGAAAACTGTGTACTGACAACAATACTTGGTATTAATGGAGACTTTGACACTTAACATGTCAGACAGGCCTATTAATCATCATTTGAAGTTGTAACTAAAAAAATCACAGTCTCTAAGCCCAAGCAATTTTAATGTATTAAGAACTTTACTAATTAAAGTATGGAATAACATGTCCCGGATGATCATAAAGTAGGTATAAATTTGAAAACTTAATAATGATGAATAAATCACAGAATAATGTGGATACAGAGGTAAAAATTGACACACATGCTTGGAATCACATGTGGTTTTATTAGAACTGAGAAAAAGAAGAAAGTATTGCTAGACGCGTGCGTCGTTTGGTACTGATCATGTGCTCAGCTGCCACTTTCATCATGCTTGGCCTCCCAGGTCCCCAGACCTCAGTCCGTGTGATTATTGGCTTTGGGGTTACCCAAAGTTGCAAGTGTATCGTGATCGACCAACATCTCTACGGATGCTGAAAGACAACATCCAATACCAATGCCTCACCATAACTCGGGACATGCTTGACAGTGCTATTCACAACATTATTCCTTGACTACAGCTATTGTTTAGAAATGATGGTGAACATATTGAGCATTTCCTATAAAGAACATCATCTTTGCTTTATCTTAATTTGTTATGCTAATTATTGCTTTTCTGATCAGATGAAGCACCATCTGTCGGACATTTTCTGAACCTTTTTTTTGTTTTGTTCTAATAAAACCCCATATCATTCTAAGCATGTGTGTCAATTTTTACCTCTCTATATACATTATTTAGTGATTTATTAAGTTTTCAAATTAATACTGACTTTTTGATCACCCAGTACACAGAAGAACATGCATGTAAAAAATACACTATTTATCCACATGAAATTAATGTTCATGGATACACTTTGTACCTTTCACAGATCTATCAAAAAGTAATTTGGCAGAAAACCAAATAAGCAACATGCCATGTTACCACAGAAGTATACCTAAGAGATGACAAAAAAGGACAGTCTTGTGAAAGAGTGATTCAACAATAAAGCCACTGAACTGCATCAGAAGTTAAAGAAAATAAGCTTACTAAACACAATGTTCCATTACTTTCCATTGCATAGAAAATAAATATAGAGCAAAATTTAGCATAAAAAGACTCAGCATCTCCAGATGAAATGCCAAAGTACTGTACAGTCCATATGAAAAATAAAATAATCATTCACAACAGAATGACTTCCAAAGTTCCTGAAAGATATCCCTATATTACAAAGACAGCACGGGTTTAGGAAACATATATTATGTGAAACTCAGCTTGCCCTTTTCTCACATGACATCTTGCTTGCCATGGATGAAGGGCAACAGGCGGATTGTGTTTTTCTCGACTTCAAAAAGGCGTTTGACGCGGTAGCACACTGCAGACTGCTAATGAAGATATGAGCTTATGGAATAGGTTCACAGATTTGTAACTGGCTGGAAGACTTCCTAAGTAATAGAACACAGTACGTTGTTCTCGACGGCGAGTGTTCATCAGGTCCGCTATTATTTTCTATCTATATAAATGATCTGATGGACAGAGTAAGTTGTAATTTGCGGCTGTTTGCTGATTATGCTGTGGTGTATGGGAGGATGTCATCTGTAACTGGCTGTAATAGCATACAGGATGACTTAGACAAAATTTCTAGTTGGTGCGAAGAATGGCAAGTAGCTCTTAATGAAGAAAATTGTAAGGTGATGTGCATGAGTAGAAAAAACAATCCCATAATGTTCGAATACAGCATTAGTAGTGAGCTTCTTGATGCAGTCGCGTCATTCAAATATCTAAACGTAACATTGCAGAGCGATATGAAATGGAACGAACATGTAAGGACAGTTGTGAGTAAGGCGGACAGCCGACTTTGGTTTATTGGGAGAAATTTGGAAAGATGAACTTCACCTGTAAAGGAGACCGCGTATAAAATGCTTGTACGACCACGTCTTGAGTATTGCTCAAGTGTTAGGGACCCGCAGCAGATCAGTTTAAAGGAAGACATAGAGGCGGTTCAGAGACGAGTAGCTAGATTTGTTACTGCTAGGTTCGACCAATGTGCGAGTGTCATGGAAATGTTCTGGCAACTCAGTTGGGGATCGCTGGAAGAAAGATGACATTCTTTTTGTGAATTTCTGTCAAGTAAATTTAGAGGGCCAGAATTTGAAGCCGAGTGTAGTATGATCTTGCTGCTGCCTACTTACATTTCGCGTAAAGATCACAAAGACAAGATAAGAGAAATTAGGGCTCATACGGAGGAATATAGGCATTCTTCTTTTTTTTTCCCCCCCCTCATTCAATTTGGGAGTGGAATAGGAAAGAAAATGCCTAGTAGTGGTACAGTGTACCCTCCGCCATGCACCTTACGGTGAATTGTGGAGTATGTATGTAGATGTAGACAGCAAAGTTATTTAAGCAATTATAGACCCTTCTAATTGTTCTCAACTTTCTGTAATTTAATTAAAATCAGTATCAATTAATGACTAGGTCTATGTTTACTTGGCATGTCATGGTGCAGTGTGACCATGAGCATAAGCAATGGCCAGAAATGATCAATCGTGGTGCAGATGGGGACAGCCAATCAGTTACCTCTTAACCTGAATCAGATGTTTTGTCTTCACACTACACAATATTATTTTCTTCTTTAATATCGTGCAATGCAGACATATCTGTATTTTATTCAGTCTTTGTTACAATGAAGACGCATATGGAAGAGGTGTTTACTTTTTTTGTGTTGAATGATAATAAGCCTATATGAAATCAGATAAAACATAGGGTAAAATGCAATGAAAGGGAAAACTAAATGTCCTTTGATAGATTGGTGAAGCTGATAAAATTCAAGAATTGACCAACAGCTCATGCGTCATCAGCTAAAATTTCTTCCAGGGTATTCGGTAGATTCAGTGCAATACGAACAGGAGTAAAATTTTGACAAGACAATAAAACATGGTGCACCGTCAGTGGGTGATCACACGAACATAACAGTGCTGGGTCACCAGTTAAAAAGTGGCGGTGGCTGAACCGGCAATGTCAGATCCGCAACCAGGCCAAAATCACCTCCTCTTGTCGCGAGCGGCATGAGGGGGGGGGGGGGGTGTCTTCTGAGCCACTGGGAGCAGTTTAATGATTCTAAGATTATTATTTGTAAATGAGGACCACACATTATGCCATGACGATATAATGCGACAGGAAAGAGCCCCTCGAATATCATTCGATGGGACACAGTACGTAGCTGTCTGAGGTAGGAGTGTCGTAGCCTTGGGTGCAGCATCAGCAGCCTCGTTACCAGGCACGCCTGCGTGGCCAGGTACCAACAGAAGGTGAATGCGAGGGTCGTCGGCATCTAAGAATTGAAGAGAGTGGTTGATTCGGTGCACAACAAAATGGGCCGAATAGGGGTCTCTGAGACTCTGGATGGCACTGAGGGAGTCAGAGCAGATGACATAGGAAGGATAATGGTGTCCGCAGATATATAGTACAGCCTGATAGAGGGCAAAAAGTTCAGCTGTGAAATTCGAGCAATGGTCAGGAAGCCTGTACTGAAAACTGTCATCCTCAATGACAGATGCACATCCGACTCCTTCATTGGTCTTGGAGCCATCTGCATAGACAAATAGGGAGTTATCGAACCGCACACGAAGTTCAAGAAACCTCGGGTGGTAAACAGCATCCGAAGTGCTCTCCTTCAGGAGTGAGGCGAGTTCGAGGTGAAAACCAACTTGAGCCTGAAGCCAAGGTGGCACAGCGCTCTCACCTATTTGAAATGTGGAAGGGAGGGTAAAATCGAGCTGCAGAAGAAAGCGACAAAAACGGACTCCAGGAGGTAGCAGGGTGGTTGCGGACAGCTCGTATTGGCTATCGAGGGAGTCATAGAAGAATGAGGGAAATGATGAGTGGTGGGGCATTGACAGCAGATGGCATGCATACCAACACAGCAATATGTCGCGCCAATAGGTCAAAGACAATTTGGCAGCTTCGGCATAGAGGCTTTCAACAGGGCTAGTGTAAAACGCTCCTATCGCCAGGCGTAACCCCCGATGATGGATCGAGTTAAGACAATGTAAATTGGACGGCCGTGCAGAAGAGTACACAAAGCTCCTGTAATCCAGCTTTGATCTGACAGTGGACTGATAAAGGTGAAGCAGGATGGTACGATCTGCATCCCTTGACATACCACAAAGAACCTGATAATGTTAAGGGAATGAGTACAGCGGGCAGCCAGAGGAGACACATGTGGAGCCCAGCTAAGTTTCCTATCCAACGTTAGCCTTAAAAATGTTGTTGTCTCCACAAATGGGAGAGCGACGGAGCTGAGATAGAGAGATGGTGGAAGAAACTCTCTGTACCTCCAGAAGTTAATGCAGACCATTTTCTCATGGGAGAAATGGAAGCCATTTGCGACACTCCGGGAATAGATACCGTCAAGGCAATAGTAAAGACGATGCTCCAGGACACACGTTCTCTGAGCGCAGCAATAGATCGTGAAGTCGTCCACAAACAGGGAGCCTGAAACATCAGTGGGAGACAATCGATAATTGGGTTGATTGCAATGGTGAAAAGTGCTATGCTCAATATGGAGCCCTGTGGCACCCCATTCTCCTGGCGAAAGGTGTCTGACAAAACAGAGCCCATATGTACCCTGAACATTCAATCTTTTAAAAAGGCACGAATAAAGAGCGGGAGGCGGCCGCAAATACCCTGTGGATGCATGGTGCAGAGAATGCCCACATGCCAACAAGTGTCGTAAGCCTTCTCCAAATCGAAGTATACAGCCACCATCTGACGCTTTTGCAAAAAGTTATTCATAACGAAGGTTGACAAGGTAACGAGATGATCAATAGCAGAGTGATGCCTTCGACACCCACATTGGACATTGCTGAGGAGCTGTATCCAGATTCGAGTATCCAGACCAGCTGAGCATTAACTGTGCGCTCCATTAACTTACAGACACAGCTGGTCAGGGAAATGGGGTGATAACTGGAAGGAAGATGTTTGTCCTTCCCTGGTTTGGGTATGGAGACAACAATTGCTTCATACCAACGAGATGCAATTATAAGTGCGAAGAAGAAAGCATTTACCTGCAGGGGAGAGGATCTTCATCATCTGAATATGAATGCCATCGGATCCCGAGGCAGAGGACTGTGACAGGGAAAGAGCACGTTCTAGCTCCTGCATGGTGAAAGTGGCATAACTGGAAGATTTAAAAGAAGGTGGTCGTGCCTCCTCTGCCTGTTTGTGGGGGATGAAGGCAGGGTCGTAATTAGCTGAGCTTGAGACCTCAGCAAAAGATCAGTCTAAAGCATTGGATATAGCAACAGGTTCCACAAGGACTTTGTTTGCTATGTTCAGGCCGGGGATTGGGGAATGGACCTTAGTGCCAAATACCCGGCATAGGTTACCCCAGACGACTGATGGAGTAAATCTGTTGAAGGAACTCATGAAAGGAGTCCAGCAGGCTTTTTTGCTTTCTTTAATGACACGATGGCATTTCGCTTGTAGTCTTTTGGAACTGGTATAATTCTCCAAAGTAGGCCATAGTTGAAACATACGTAGAGCATGTTGCCGGGCTCGAATAGTGTTGCTACATGTTGTATTCCACCACAGACCTGCAACCCTATGTGGAGACGTGGAAGTGTGTGGTATGGAATATTTGGCGGTGGTGAGGATGACGTCCGTGAGGTAGTTGACCTGACTGTCACAGCTGGGGAAATTCTGATCATGGAAAACTGCTATGGAAGAATATAGCCCCCAGTTGGCTTTGGAGATGTTCCAGCTGGGGGAATATGAAGATGTGGTAGGATGTAGTAGAGAAATTAAACATGGGAAATGGTCGCTCGAATACACATCAGACAGAACATACCATTCGAACTGATGCACAAGTGAAGTAGTGCATATTTCGAAGTGGGACTAGGTATGCATTGTGTCAGATAAAAAAAGTTGGTTCGCCGGTATTTAGGCAGACAAGATTAAGGTGGTTGAAAAGGTCTGCCAAAAGGGAGAGCCTCTGGCAAGAAGTGGCAGAGCCTCATAGAGGGTGGTGGGCATTGAAGTCGCCAATCAACAAAAATGCCGTAGGAAGCTGAGCAACAAGATGCAGTAAGTTTGCCCTAAGAATGGCAACAACGACAGGGTATAGATATTACAAAGAGACAAGGTGAATGCGGGGTGGTGATTCGGACGGCAACCACCTGTAGGCGAGTTTGCAGTGGGATGGGATGAAAATAGATGTCTTCCTAAATGAGCAGCATAACACGTCCATTGGCAGGAATACCTTCCACAGGAGGTAAATCAAAATGCACAGAGGTATATTGTGGGAAACTGATACGATTGTTTAGATGGAGCTTCGTTTCTTGTAGACCAACTTTGAGCAGGCAGTGCAGTCAAAGGAGTAGTCGTAATTCATCACGGTTGGAATGAATGCCTCTGAAGTTTCACTGAAGGAGTACCATGAAGAAAGTAAGAGAAGAAGAAAAAGGGAGGAGGCAAGAGGGGATCACCTCGACAGTCGTGGAGGACCTGGCAGCGAGGGAGCACTGCTACTGCAATCGACAGATGGACAGTCACATTCTATGGGTTCTTACGTCTGTTCTGCCTCCTTCCTGGATTGATCGGGAGGGGCAGCTCCCTCCACCGGTGAAATGCCGACAGATCGGCAAGCAGTAGAGCGACCTGGCGAGACAAAGGATGGCTGGGGCCGTCTACTGCTGGATGGCGTGACCAAAGAATGACGACGTGGCGGGGAAGGAGAGAAACTTTTCTCTTTGTGTGCAGTTTTGGAGGCAGTTCTGTTTGAAGAATGAGCAGATGATGGTTGGGAAGATAAAGTTTTAAGAAAATCTTCGTGAACAGGATCTTTTTTCAAACTCCGGGCTTCTGACTTTGAACTCTGTGAAACTAATGTGGACTGAGGTTTGGCGTGAGCAGAATACATTGGGGATGTCGAGCGGACAATCTTTGGGCTGGCTAATCTGTCAACTCTGTCGCTGAAGGTAAAATCACACATCTGCGTACCCATCTGCTGTGTTGGTCGAGGAGCAGAAAGGACATTGCTGTAGGTACCTGCTGGAAGCACAGCAGGCATTCTACTTGATACTCCGGGCAGCAGAGGTGGAAACCTTTTCCTTAAGGGGAGACGGAAGGCAACTGGGCTCAAAAATTGGATTTTTAGATTTTAGCGTATCTGAAATGCGTGGTATTTCCTGCGTGAAACAGTTTTTGTTTTATATAAATACGACAATTTCTTTGTGAGTTATGACGGTTTTTCTGACGCTCCGTGCAATCTGGCCACGCCTTCCGTTTTGTGCCATGCGAAGAAAATGCACACAGCATTCTTTTACTCCTTGTATATTATTTGACAGTGGCGGCTGGTGATAATGTGCTGCAGCACACTGTAAATATGTTATTAAAATTATGTAATTTCTCTTCGAAAGCAAGCAAGAAATCGCTGTAAAATTACATCCTCTCTCTTGGAATGCGATCCAGATATTACAAAAATTATGCCAATTCCCTTCCAATATGTATTACAATGCTAGTAATAAGGATGAAAATGCATTTTGGAAGGCTCTCGCCGCGATAGCTGGAAACCAGCTCCGTGTGCTGAAATGGGATTCAGCCGCGCTGGTACGTGCGCAGAGAGGCGGCGCAGTCGTCTGTTCGCTAGTGCACATGCGCAGACGTGACGTCAGGTCTGGCAATTCATGTGTGCTGAGACCTACTGCAGCACCAGATCGATATTTCTCTTCGCACTGCATGTAATGGTTGCAGAAGAATAGTAATGACAAATATTGCAGTATACAGAGTCAAATAGCGCGCTGGCTCAGGAGTCTTGCTCATTGTCTCTCAAACCTACTTGTGTGAGGCTCGTATTCAAATACCTCTGAGTCCAAGTTTTTAATTTCTGTAAATAAAACTTCAATCACAAACAACATTAATAATGTATAGCCAAAATGCGAGTAAAACTGCACTTTTCAGCCAAGCAGTTTCATTGGTCACTTGTGTAGATCGCAGATGACGTGGTGGGGATATTGCTAAGCTCCGTTACTTCAATTGTCAGTCACGCTTTTTATTTTAGTATATTCTGTTTCCTGTTTATTTTTGTAATATAGTAGCACACTGGTCAATTTTGTACGAGCCGCCACTGTTATTTGATGCATCTATTGTTTTTATCGGTTCAATGTTTCCTACGCTATATGTACTATCGATACCTTTTGTTACAATCATGTTTTTTATTGTTTTCGAATGTTATTGGTTGAACTTTAAGTTTGTTGTGAGTGAAGTACGTCCTGATTTGTATTTTCGTTGGTCCCGCGTGTTTTCATAAGAATGCCGCAAATAAAGAAATTCTTGCCTAAATTAAAATTTGGAGGAAATAAGTACATAAAGATAAATTAGGTTAATTGGTCAAAGGAGCCAAGAATGTTAGACAAAGAAAATCAGCACATCAAAAAATTAACTGCAGTGTCTTCAAGGCCTTTTTCTCCCAGTCAGCTTGTGGAAATGGACATTCATTTGGAAATATTGTGGTGAATCTTAGCATGCTCTGTGATTTCATTTCCAAAAATACTGTCTGCAGAATATGTGGTGGTGACTTATCTTTGGGTGAGAATCAGTGTCAAACCTGATGTTGAATTGTACAAAATGTGGTGCAGTCGCTACAACAATGACATAAAAAATTGCAAATAATAAATTGTATTAGAACAACATCAGGCTAGTTTATGGTCTCAGATCTATTGGTAAAGGGATGGAGGCAGGCTAACTCTTATGTACATTACTTGACATCCCAAATTCTCATGCAAAATTTAAGACTTACCATAATGTTATTGGTATTGCTGTTGCTGAAGTTTGTAACAGATCAATGACGGGAGCAGCTAAAGAAGCACCTGACAGTGAAAGTAGTGATATTTGTGCATATTTTGTTTCTGTTCTATTGGCGAGCCTGTGCTTTGGGTAAGTCAAACAATCTTTATTTTTATACATATTTTTCCCACCAGGAAAGTATATATAAATGGTGTTACAGAAAGGTATGGCCAAACTTTCAGAAAACATTCCTCACACACAAAGAAAGATAATATGTTATGTGGACACGTGTCCGGAAACGCTTCATTTCCATGTTACAGCTCATTTTAATACTTCTCTTCAAATCACATTAATCATGGAATGGAAACACACAGCAACAGAACATACCAGTGTGACTTCAAACACTTTGTTACAGGAAATGTTCAAAATGTCCTCCGTTAGCGAGAATACATGCATCCACCCTCCATCGCGTGGAATCCCTGATGCGCTGATGCAGCCCTGGAGAATGGCGTATTGTATCACAGCCGTCCCTGATACAAGCATGAAGAGTCTCTACATTTGGTACCGGTGTTGCGTACACAAGAGCTTTCAAATGCCCCCATAAATGAAAGTCAAGAGGGTTGAGGTCAGGAGAGCGTGGAGGCCATGGAATTGGTCCGCCTCTACCAATCCATCGGACATCGAATCTGTTGTTGAGAAGCGTACGAACACGTCAACTGAAATGTGCAGGAGCTCCATCGTGCATGTACCACATGTTGTGTCGTACATGTAAACGCACAGGTAGAGTATCCTGTATGAAATCATGATAACGTGCTCCAGTGAGCGTAGGTGGAAGTTCATGAGGCCCGATCAACACATCACCAACAATTCCTGCCTAAACATTGATAGTACAGTACATACTAACCAAACAATTGGGTATTTTGATAATTGTCTGCACCAATTATTTCAGTTTACATTTGAAGAGAAATACTAAAATGAGCTCTAACATGGAAATTAAGCTTTTCTGGACACATGTCCACATAACATTTTCTTTCTTTGTGTGTGAGGAATGTTTCATGAAAGTTTGGCCGTACCTTTTTGTAACAGTGTGTGTGTGTGTGTGTGTGTGTGTGTGTGTGTGTGTGTGTGTGTGTCGACGAGCCTGACCTTTGGGTAAGTCACCCGTTTTTCTATTTTTTATGTGTGTGTGTGTGTGTGTGTGTGTGTGTGTGTGTGTGTGTGTGTGTGTGTGTGCGTGCGCGCGTGTGTGTGTGTGTGTGTTGATTTCAAATTTATGATATGAAGATTATAGAGGAGAAATTCCTAGCAGGAAATATGTATATAAAAAGTAGATGAAGTTTACTTACCAGGCGAAGGAGCACAGGTATGTAACAGCAAACATAAATAAAACAAACACAAACAAAAGCAAGCTTTTTCAACCATTTGTTGCTTCCTCAGGCAAAGAGCAGGGAAGGAGAGGGGAAAAGGAAAAGATGTGGGTTTAAAGGAGCAAGTGAGGAGACACACACACACACACACACACACACACACACACACACACACACACACACACACACACATATGCAAAATGCAAATAAGTTGGACAGAGATGCCATTTGAGGCAGAGGCTCTGTCCAGAGATTGCAGACAAAGATGATGTAGAATGGTGGGCGGGAATTTAAAACTAATGAAGATTGACACCAGGAGGCCAACGGGAAGAGAGAATATGCTGAAGGGCAAGTTCCCATCTCCATAGTTCTGAACGATTTGTGTCAGTAGCAAGTATACATATAACCCGAATGGTGTAACACTGTGCCAAGATGTGCTGGCTATGCACCAAGGCATGCTTAGCCACAGGGTGGATCCTCATTACCAACAAACACTGTCGGCCTGTGTCCGTTCATGCAAATGGACAGTTTGTTGCTGGTCATTCCCACATAGAACACTTCACAGTGCAGGCATGTCTGTAAATCACGTGGGTGCTATCGCAAGTGGCTCTGCCCTTAATCTTGTACACCTTCCTGGCTACGAGATTAGAGTAAGTGGTGGTGAAATGGTGCATAGGGCAGGTTTTACAATCGGGGTGGTTACATGGGTAGGAGCTGGAGGGTAGGGATGAACTAGGGATGAACTAGGTGTTTACGAAGGTTAGGTGGGCAGCAGAAAGACACTCTCGGTGGAGTGAGAAGGATGTCATGAAGGATGGATCTTATTTTGGGGTAGGATTTAAAGAAGTCGTATCCTTGCTGGAGAGCCACATTCAGAGTCCAATCCAGTCCCGAAAAGTATTCGGTGACAAGAGGGGCACTTTTGGGGTAGTTCTATGAAAGGTTCTGGGTTTAGAAAGATGAGCAAGTGGCCCTGGTAATTTGCTTCAGTACCAGATTAGGAGGATAGCTGCGGGATATGATAGCTGTTATTAGGTTATTAGTGTACTGGTTCAGGGATTCGGGACTGAAGCAGACTCATTTGCCACAAACTAAGCTGTAGGGAAGGAAATGTTTGCTGCGGAATGGGTGGCAGCTGTCATAATGGAGGTACTTTCGTTTATTGGGAGTGTGAAGCTGGCCATTGGACATATGGAGGTCAACTTCGAGGAAAGTAGCATGGGATTTGTAATAGGACCAGGTGAATTTGATGGGACCAAAGGAGTTGAGGTTGGAGAGGAAATTCTGGAGTTCTTCACTGTGAGTCAGATCATGAAGATGTCATCAATGAATTTATACCAGACTTTGGGTTGACAGCCTTGGGTATCCAGGAAGGCTTCCTCTAAGTGTCCCATAAATAAGTTTGCATATGAAGGGGCCATCCACTTAGTAGTTGGTATGTCTGGCCGTCAAAGGTGAAAAGTTGTGGGTTAGGATGATGCTGGCTACGGCAATAAGGAAAGAGGTTTTAGGTAGGGTTGCAGGTGGTCAGCGTGAAAGGAAATACTCAATTGCAGCAAGGCCCTGGGTGTGCGAGATGTTTGTGTATAAGTAGCATCAATGGTTGCAAGGATAGTTTCCAGATGTAACAGGTTGGGTAAGGATTTCAGGCAGTCAGGAAATTGGTTGGTGTCTGATGAAGGATGGTAGACTGCACATAATGGGTTGAAGGTGTTGGTATATGTAGGCAGAGCTTCGTTCTGTGGGGCCTTGGTAACTAGCCACAATGGGCCGGCCAGGATGATTAAGTTTTTTTACTTTTAGGAAGTAGGTAGAAGGTAGGGGTGTGGGGTGTCAGTGGGGTCATGAGGTTGATGGACTCAGGTGAAAGGTTTTTGTAGGGGGCCTGAGGTTCTGAGGGTTCCTTTAAGCTCTGCCTGGATATCAGGAATGGGATTGCCTTGACAAACTTTGTATGTAGTGTTGTCTGAAAGCTGACGCAGTCCCTCAGCCACATACTCCCGCCGATCAAGTACGACAGTTGTGGATACCTTGTGGCTGGGAGAATAACGATGGAATGGTCAGCCTTCAGATCACTGATAGCCCGTGATTCAGCTGTGGTAATGTTATGAGTGCTATCGATAAGGAATGTCAAATAGATTCTGTATTTCTAGAATTCCAGAAGGCTTGTAACAGTGTACTACACAAGTGTCTTTTAATCAGATTGCACGCTTATGGAATATCACCACAGTTGTGCGATTGGATTCATGATTTCCTGTCAGAAAGTACAAAGTACTTTATAATTGACAGAGTCATTGAGTAGAACAGAAGTGATATAAGGTGTTCCCCAGTGTTATAGGGCCCACACTGTTCCTTATTTTTATAAACAATTTAGGAGATAATCTGAGTAGCTCCCTTCGACTGTTCGCAGATGATGCTGTCATTTATCGGTTAGTAAAGTCACCAGGGAATGAAAAGCAACTGCAAAATGATTTAGACAATATATCTACATGGTGCAAAAATTGGCAATTGACCCTTAATAATGGTAAGTGTGAGGTCATACATAACCAGTACAAGAAATCCATTAAACTTAAGTCACACGATGAGTAGTCAAACCTAGATGCTATAAATTCAACTAAATACCTAGGAGTAACATTTACGAACAACTTAAATTGGAAAGAACACAAAAAATATTGTAGGGAAGGCAAACCAAAGACTGCATTTCATTGGCAGGAAGCTGCAACAGTTCTACTAAAGAAACTATCTACACAACACTTTTGCATCCTGTTTTGGAGTATTGCTGCACATTGTGCGATCCACACCAGGTGGGACTGAGGGACAATTTATAGAAAATTCAGAGAAGGGTAGCTCCTTTTGTATTATTGCGATATAGGGGAGAGAATTCAAGGTAATGATATACAATTTGGGATGGAAATCATTAAAAGAATGATTGATTAATTGATTTTATTAAATAGTTTTCTTTATTATTCCATGTAACAATTTACATTGTGTGGATTTCGTCAGTAAAATCATATACAATACAATATAGTATAATTGCAACTTATACACATAAAATTAATATTTTAAACAGTTTTAAAGTATCTTACAATTGTTTTGCATCCTTATATAATTTTCTTATACTACTGTACAATTCTGGATTTCATCTTATATCCTCACATTACAATGCAGGTTTCTTTAATTACACAACACTTTCTAATTTAGATAGTCCATTACAGTGTAACAATTTTTATTTATTAAAATTTTTTTGGTTTTGTTTTGAACTGTACAATTGTATTAATATCTTTTATATTTTGGGGTAATTTATTGTATAATTTAACAGCATTGTACAACAAGTTCTGCTGAGCTTTATTTTTCCTCTCAAGATGTAGATTGTATCTGTTTCTAGTTTCATAGCTGTATAACAAAGAATTAACCCAGTAGTCCATTTTTTTTTCCATGCATAAGATTTTGAAAAATATATTCACCTGGGACAGTTGGGATTTCCAGCTTTTGTAAATGTTCAAGGCAGTGAGCCCTACATCCCTCTTGGTAATTAAACAAATTACTCTTTTCTGTAATTTCAAAACTATTTAAATATTTTTACTGTTTACTCCACAAAATATTATTCCATAGGTAAAAACAGAGTGGATATAAGAAAAATATACAGCTCTTACACATGTAGTATCACATACTGCAGTCATACTTCTAAGAGCATAGCATGCTGTAGCGATCCTGTTGCTAAATATTTTTATATGTTCTTCCCACTTTGACTGACTGTCAACATGCGTGGCGAGAAATATTGTGTAGTCTACACATTCTATAGTTTCATCGTTTAAGTTAAAGTTGTTATGGTGTGGCTTTTTTTGCACGCATAGAAGTAAACAGCATTTGTTTGTTTGAAGTCTAGTGTTAGTTTATTATCATATGCCCACTCACGTACAATGTTTAGTGTTTGTTTGGCTTTTCCCTTTCAGTATTTCTGGTGATTTGTCACTGAATAGAACATTTGAGTCATCTGCAAACAATATTGTTCGTCCATGCTTGATGCTCTGTGGGAAGTCATTTATGTAAATGAGCAGAAGTATTGGGCCAAGGACACTAACCTGTGGGACACACATTTACATAATTTGGGTCTGCAGTATACTTTACAATCGAGTTTGAGAAACTTGTAACATGAGCGATTTCAGTTATCTGTCTTCTATTTTCTAGATATGACTGGAACAACTTTTTCACAATTCCCCTTATTCCCAGTTTATGGAACTTATTTAACAATATGTTTTAGGACTTGACACGGAGAGGAAGCCCTTTGAGCTGGAAATTACGTATCCTGCAGCCGCTGGCTGGGATCCACCATACCAGAGTAAGTTGTAATTTGCGGCTGTTTGCTGATGATGCTGTGGTGTATAGGAGGGTCGTCTGTAACTGACTGTAATAGCATACAGGTTGACTTAGACAAAATTTCTAGTTGGTGCGAAGAATGGCAGCTAGCTCTCAATGTAGAAAAATGTAAGGTGATGCGCATGAGTAGAAAAGACAATCCTATAATGTTCGAATACAGCATCAGTAGTGAGCTTCTTGATGCGGTCGCGTCGTTCAAATATCTAGGCGTAACATTGCAGAGCGATATGCAATGGAACAAGCATGTAAGGACAGTTGTGAGTAAGGCAGACAGCCAACTTCGGTTTATTGGGAGAATTTTGGGAAGATGTACTTCACCTGTAAAGGAGACTGCGTATAAAACGCTTGTACGACCACGTCTTGAGTATTGCTCAAGTATTTGGGACCCGCAGCAGATCGGTTTGAAGGAAGACAGAGGCGGTTCAGAGGCGAGCAGCTAGATTTGTTACTGGTAGGTTCGACCAGTGCGCGAGTGTCACGGAAATGCTCCGGCAACTCAATTGGGGATCGCTGGAAGAAAGACGACGTTCTTTTCGTGAATTTCTGTTGAGTAAATTTAGAGGGCCGGAATTTGAAGCTGAGTGTAGTACGATCTTGCTGCCGCCTACTTACATTTTGCGTAAAGATCACAAAGACAAGATAAGAGAAATTAGGGCTCGTACGGAGGCATATAGGCATTCTTTTTTTCCTCGTTCAATTTGGGAGTGGAATAGGAAAGGAAATGCCTAGTAGTGGTACAGTGTACCCTCCGCCACGCACCTTACGGTGAATTGCGGAGTATGTATGTAGATGTGGATGTACCACTTGTAGAAGACTTGGGAGTGTCCCAAGGGACCTCTTCCTGGCGAGACGTGCCGGGAAGCCTGCTGCTTTGCCAGCTGGGTAATGCAGACTGATGTCCCTGACCGGGGATGAAGTTGCTCCCACAGGGGATGTTGGGGGAGTAACTAAAAGATGGGGGCCCCCACCAAGCAAGGGGGTAGTGGATGGTCGATGCCTGTAGGGCCAACAGATAGAGGGAGCACTGGTGGTACCATGGTGGTGGTGGTGGTGGTGGTGGTGGTGGTGGTGGTGGTGGTGGACACGAGGGACCAAACAACGAGGTCATCAGTCCCTTCAACCCCAAATTGTATACGCCACGGAACCCAACGAAAAATAGGTGAAAGCCAAAAGACCATTACACTAGGAAATAAAAGCGACTCTCCAACAAGACGAAGACCAACCCAGGGCAGCAAATGCTACAGTGTCCGATCCCACATCTCTGGAAGCGACCTCTAGCCTAAACCACAAGGTACTAATGGCACAGTGGTCAACTTATCATAGCTCCAGAGCAGGGAGAAATAAAACTACATTAAAATATAAAAGAGTGGGGGGGGGGGCTGATGGGGATAAGGCTCTAAACCCCACAATCAGCCAAGAATCACAAACCCACTCACCCCGACCAAGCGAGTCCTAGAGCTTACAATAAAATCTACTTTCACGGAGGAAGGCAAGGACGCGATCAACCATCCGTGGGTCATCTGCCAAAACTAAAGGCAGTGCAGGCGGTAGGCCATAGTCGCCACGAAGTGTCGAATGGAGAGGACATTCAGTCAGAATATGAGACACGGATTGTACGGCTCCACAATCACAATGTGGTGGATCGTCATTTTGTAAAAGAAATCCATGGGTCAGCCTGCAGTGTCCAAGACGGAGGCGACAGAGGACAATTGATTCTCTCCGGGAAGGGCGTAAAGATGAACTCCAAGCTGCAGTCGTATCTTTGATGGTGCGGAGTTTATTGGAAGGGGCAGTAGCTTTCCAACTGCTATCCCATGAGGAGTGAAGCAAAGATCTGATCTGCACCCGCAGATCCGCACCCGGAATTTGAAAGGGAAACGGGCAGCGAGTAATTGCCGATCTAGCCAACTGGTCAGCTACTTCATTCCCTGTAATACCAACATGGCTTAGCACCCAGAGAAAAGTAACGGAGCAGGCAGCACGATGAAGGTCAGCAAGGAGTTCATGGATGGAAATAACTAAAGGATGGGAGGGGAAACAACGATCAATGGCCTGCAGACTGCTCACGGAGTCAGCACAGATTAAACCACGTTCCACGGCAGAACGTTTAATAAAACAGAGGGTTCTATAAATCGCCATCAGCTCTGCCGTAAACACACTGCATGCCTCTGGCAGAGAATGGCATTCCGCCCCAACAGGAGACGTAAAAGCATATCCGGAGTGGCCCGCTGTTTTCGAGCCATCAGTGTAGAAGATAGAGGCTCCCTGAAACTCTTCTAGTACTGGGCGCACCAAACGCCGAAAGACCATGGGGGAAATTAAAGCTTTTAGGCCCTGGAAGAGATCCGTCCGAATTAGTGGTCGCGGCACCATCCACGGAGGTGTGCGTGCAGTAAAATGGGGGGCGCAATCTAGCGAAGGGAAATGGAAATCCCGGCAAAGAGAGGCAAGCCGCAGTCCGACGGGAAGGCCCACCCGCGGCCGGGTATCAGGGGGTCGAAGCCCTTCATATGCAAAAAGAACCTGGTAAGCGGGATGAGCAGGATATTGCCGGATGGCGATGGCATAAGACGCCAGAAGCTGATGCCGCCTGACCTGAAGAGGGCAGATTCCCGCCTCAACAAGGAGACTGTCGACCGGGCTAGTCGGGAATGCACCTGTAGCCAAGCGGACACCATAATGGTGAACCGGGTCTAATAATTTCAGGGCAGAAGGAGCTGCCGAGCCATAAACTTGACACCCATAGTCCAATCGGGACAAGATTAGAGCCCGATAGATACGGAGGATAGTTGTTCGGTCTGCACCCCAAGATGAATGAGCAAGGAAACGTAGGGCATTGAGTTTCCTCATACAACTAATCTTTAGGTGGCGAATATGGGGCACCCAAGTCAATTTTTTGTCAAAGAGAAGACCCAGGAAACGATGCTGTGCTACAACTTCCAGGCGCTGATTACCCAAGAACAGTTCTGGATCAGGGTGAACTGTAGTACGACGACAAAAGTGCACCACCCTCGTTTTTGATGAGGAAAACTGGAAACCATGGGACGTAGCCCACACTGAAGCCCGCCGAATGGCGCTCTGGAGCTGACGTTCAGTAGAGGCTAATGAGTAGGAGCTGTACCATATGCAAAAGTCGTCAACATACAATGCCGGGGTTACCAGTGACCCAACAGAGCTCACCAACCCATTGATGGCGATTAGAAAAAGTGTAACACTCAACACTGAGCCCTGGGGGACACCGTTCTCCTGTATCCAAGGGGAGCTAAAGGAAGAGCCAACTCTGACACGGAACAGGCGGTGGGATAAAAACTGACGGATAAAAATTGGTAAGGAGCCTCTGAGGCCCCAGTCATGAAGAGAACCTAAAATATGATGACGCCAAGCAGTGTCGTACGCCTTATGCAGATCGAAGAAGACTGCTACCAGATGATGTCTTTTAGAGAAGGCCTGTCTGATCGCAGTCTCCAGTCGAAGTAAATGGTCAATAGGGGATCGTCCCTCCCGGAACCCACACTGGTAAGGTGAGAGAAGTCCCCGGGATTCAAGAAACCCAGCATAATCTGCGGGCTACCATCCGTTCAAGTAGTTTACAGGGGACACTTGTCAGGCTTATTGGTCGATAACTGTCCAGCGCCGACGGGTCCTTGCCAGGCTTGAGGGCAGGGACCACAATACTCTCCCTCCACTGGGAGGGGAACACCCCTTGAAGCCAAATACGGTTAAAAACTTTTAGGAGAAATTGTCGTTGTGAGGGGTTAAGGTGTTTCAGCAATTGATTATGGATATCGTCAGGGCCAGGTGCTGAATCACGAGAAGAGGAGAGGGCCAGCGACAGCTCCCAGTCAGTAAAAGGTTCGTTATATGGTTCCACCTGGTGAGAAGTAAAGCCTAATTTGAAGGTTTCGGACTGGTGTTTCTGAAGGAGAAAGGTCGCCGGATATGAAGTTGTTGCTGATACATTGGCAAAGTGAGTTGCAAGATGTTCTGCAACAACAGATGGCCTGTGCAGACCCCATCAGGCAGGGCAAGACCAGGGACGGAAGACGGCCGCCAGCTACCTTGGATAGATCGGCGCATAGCCCACACTCTTGTCAAAGGGGCAGAAGAACCCAACAAGGAGACAAAATGCTCCCAGCATGTCTGCTTACTTTGTTTGATTAAGTAACGAGCTCTGGCACGCAGACGTTTGAAATTTATTAGACCCGCGAGCGATGGGTGGCGCTTAAGATGTTGCAAGGCCCTACGGCGCTCGCGAATGGCTGCGGCAACAGTTGCATTCCACCAAGGGACAGGCCGGCGAGTAGGAGGGCCTGTCGACCGTGGAACTGCGGCGTTGGCAGCTTGGGTAATCATGTTGGTCATTTGGCTTATAATATCATCTATACAGCTTGAGGGGGAAGATGGGAACACAACCTGGGATGTATATAGCGGCCAATTAGCACGACGGAATACCCAGCGGGGTACCCTGGCTCGTGGTAAGCGTGAGGGAAGTGAAAGGATCAACGGAAAGTGGTCGCTATCGCAGAGGTCGTCATACGCCGACCAGTGAAATAAAGGAAGGAGAGAAGGAGAAGTGAGAGAGAGGTTTATGGCAGAAAAGGTGCCGTGAGCGACACTAAAATGAGTTGGGGAACCATCGTTGAGAAGGCTCAGATTGTGGTCAGCAAGAAACTGGTCTATGAGGCGGCCCCGGCTAGATGTATAAGCACTGCCCCACAAAGGATGGTGGGCATTGAAGTCCCCAAGGATGAGGTAAGGAGGGGGGAGTTGCTGAAGTAGGGCCACTAGGGACGTGAGTGTAGGTGGCCTGTCAGGTGGAAGGTAGAGGTTGCAAATGGTCAATGGAGTGTCCAAGTGAACACGGACAGCAACCACTTCCAATGGAGTTGGTAGAGGAATCCAGGTACTGACAATATCTGTCCGGACCAAAGTACAAACCCCACCAGACGCCTGGAGGGGACCAACCCGGTTCCAACAAAAAGCACGGACCCCACGGAGGGTCGGTGAATGTGCATCCATAAACCTCGATTCCTGCAGGACGACACAGGCTGCAGAAGAGAGAGAGATGAGCTGTTTAATCTCCAAGAGGTGACGGTAGTAACCATTACAGTTTCATTGGATGATCACATCACGAGGATCTAGGCGGGAAGCGAATGGCATAACGTCTGTCACGCTGCTTTGTCAGCGTCCGTCACCAAAGAAGAAGGGACAACATCCATAAATAGCTGATCAGCCTCGGGCTCAATGGGATGAGCGAGTTGCGAAAGCAACCTCCGGTGGTACCGGAGGGGCTTTATCTTGTAACTTTGGTTTCTTCTTCTCCTCCTCCTCCTTCTCCTCCTCCTCTCGTGTGGGACGGGCAGGACCCACCCCAGAGAGGACTTTTGTCAGTTAGGTCTGGTACTGACGAGGATCAGGCGACCTTTGAACTCACTGACTGGGAGTCCGATGGCCGGCTGGAGGTCGAAGATCTCCGATCTGGGGAACGCCGGGACGGAAGGCCCTGAGATAGGGCACTGTCACCGGCAGGCGACGGAGAAGGGTGCACTTCTCCGGCTGGGAAGGGGTGGGACACAAAGGGAGGGCTACAGGAGCTACAGGAGAGGGAGATGTGAGGGAGGGGTGCGGACGGGGTGTAGGGGGGAGATGGGAGTGGGAAGGGGAGGGTGAAAGGCTAGACGATAACGTCGTAGCGAAGGTCGTCGCCATTTGCACGGGATGCAGACATTCATATTTACTGCGGGCCTCAGGGTACGTCAAACGCTCCAGGGATTTGTACTCTTGTATCTTCTTTTCTTTTTTGAACATAGGGCAATCTGGCGACCGTGAAGAGTGGTGTTGTTGACAGTTGACGGACACCGGCGGAGGAACACAGGGGCTCCCCTCATGTAGTGGGCGTCCACAATCACCGCATACTGGGACTGCTGTATAGCGAGAGGACATATGACCAAACCTCATACATCGAAAACACTGCATGGGAGGTGGAATGTAGGGCTTCACTTCACTCTTATTATCTTGACCTCCTCTGGGAGTGTATCCCCCTCGAAGGCCAAGATAAAGGCCCCAGTATCGACGCGGTTATCTTTAGGTCCCCTCTGAACACGGCGAACAAAATGTACACCACGCCGCTCGAGATAGGCCCTAAGCTCCTCATCAGTTTGAAGGAGGAGGTCCCGGTGGAATATCACACCCTGTACCATATTCAAGGATTTGTGCGGGACAATTGTTACTGGAATGTCGCCAAGGGTGGTGCAGGCGAGCAAAGCTTCAGACTGGGCTGCCGAGACCGTTTTAATGAGCAATGAGCCAGATCTAAGCTTACCCATAGATTCCACTTCACCAAACTTGTCCTCTATGGTCTCGGCAAAGAACAGAGGTTTGGTGGTAGTAAAAGTTCCTCCATCAGTCCTTGAGCAAACGAGGTAACGAGGAAAGGGTTTTGCTCCTAACCGGCGAGCCTGGCCTTCCTCCCAAGGGGTAGCAAGGGAGGGAAACATCCTCTTATCCGCAGTAGCAGCATTAAACGATCTCTTCCTGTCTTGAGAGACGGCCGATGCACGACCATTTTGGAGTCTCTTTTCATGGGGCTAGACGTCCGCCCTGGTGTCACCCACTCCAAAACCGGGGCTCTCTCCATGGGCACCACCCAGCCTCAGCAAAGGCCACCTGGCACGATGGCCATTGCCGGGAGTTCTGATACCCCCGAGGACAGGCATCAACTCCCTGGCTTGCATGGAGAGGTCGCAGCTCAGACACCAGTAGTGTGATCCCTGTGGTGTCAGGGGGCTCAGCCAAAGGGTACATAACAGCCCCCCTACACGGACTGACTACACGTGCTGGGGACCTAGCGGGGGATGGGGGCTACAGCGAGGAAAGGAAGTGGAAAGGAAAGGATAGGACCCGCGCTGTAGGGGCTAGGTCGGGAGTTCTTCCCCAATTGGCTCACACATTGCCGGACAATTTTGGTATGGAAGGTCAAACCCCGAGGGGGACCAAACTGGGCCAAAAACCGGTGTACACAGCAGACAAAACCAAAGTGCAGGACAATCGGTACCATGGGATAGTCAAGACGTCATCCAGCGTACCACCGAGAGACGGGGTTGGAGAGGGTGGGAAGGAGGAATGGGGATGGGAAGGAGGGGGAACTAGGAGGGGTAATGCAGCCTGGGGAAAGCAGGAAAAAAGGCTGCAATGGCTCAGGGACCCGTGCGCGCCACACACGTACCCACAAAAGAGCTGTGGGCCCCCTGGGGGGCTGGTGGTACCATCATTTCTAAAGGAACTGGTGCCAATGTTACTACAATGAAGGATGTCACATGCACTGCGTGCAGCTTCTCATTTCTTCCATGACTCAGAGTAAGTCAACCAGTCCAGAGTCTTAATCTCCATTTCCTTCCATTCCCGATGCAAGACTGTACAGGTTGGAGAGCACGCCGGATGGCATTGGTCACAGTTCACGTAGAGTGGTGGCAGTGTACAGGGGGGTATCCAGATGTGCTGGACACCTACATTCCCTGCAGGTTGGGCTGGGAGGACATGTGCCTGTACTTTCAGCACCTGAAACACCGCATAGGGGGAGGAACATCTGGTTTTACGTCATACCGGTAAATCATTATCTTGACCTTCTCGGGCAGTGAGTCACCTTCGAAGGCCAGAATGAAAGCACCGGTGGCAAAACACTGATCTTTCGGTCCCCTATAAACCCGCCAGGCGAAGTGTACACCTCGGCGCTGCAGGTTTGCTCGCAACACATCATCAGTCTGGGACAGGAGAACGCGATAGTATATCAGACCCTGGACCATGTTGAGCGTCTTGTGGGGTGTGATACTAACAGGAACATCACCCAGCTTGTCACAGGCAAGCAACGCCTTCAATTTTGCTGAGATATCACCTTGATCATGACAGCCCCGCTTCTCATCTTTGAAAAAGGCGCTACCGCACCAAACTTATTTTCGAGCTGTTAGACGAAGAATTGCGGCTTGGTCGACTGGAACAATTCTCCATCAGTACAAGTGCAAGTGCAAGTGCAAACAAGGTACTGGGGGGAGTGTGGCTCTGATCGGTTGGGCGCCCTTCATTCCTCCCATGGCACAGCCAGGGCCGGGAACGATTTAGTCATATGACATGGCACTAAAGTCAGTTTTTCCCCCCACTTTTGCATCCGGCAACGCTATTATTTGCTCATTTCATTTTCATCCCATGAGCAGCTATGGAACTATACATCTGCCTAGGCAGAGCCGCACTTGTCTAGGTAAGCCTTATACAACTGAGGTGCGGCAGTATCCCAAGAGGTTGCTTCCTAGTGACTGTTCAACCTCAACAGCCATGCATCTTCTTGGTACGAAGCACACCTTGAGATTGAGTTTTTTTAATAGAGGTTTGTACCATTCTCGTGACCAAGGCAATTAAGCCAAGAGCCCCAGGTTCTGAAACATACAACATTCCATGAATGCGCCAAATTATGGTCGTTTAAGCACGTACAGAGCTTACGGTGTGGCGAACTGTTAGCGCGGCACAGTCCACAGCTCGGGACCCCGCGTTTGACAAACCCGTACACAGCAAATTAATACTGAGCCCCTGACGGGTTATCTTTGCTGCAAGCAATACTTTCCTGTATGTTTTCCTATACCTTTTATAAAAGTGTGATAAAGCAGGAATAGTTTGGTTGTGTTTAATGGAACTTAGGTACTTCAGTGTTTCAGGTGATTTTTTGATGGCTTTTGTGACCCACTTGTTTTTTCCTACTGTATATAATGGACATAACAGTTTAGGAAATGTTTCTTCAACATTTAATTTAAACAATGTTGTGAAATTTTTGAAATTTTCTTTTGCATCTACCTCTGAGTAGACAGATTCCCATGTTTAACCTTCTGTCTGTCTGGCAAACTCATGTCTATTTTGTTTATAAAATATTCATCTGTAAATACGCATTTGGTTTGTTTCTTTCTTCTGGAGTCACTTTTATATTTATGATTTGACCCGAGTGATCAGGTAATCCTAGCTCTGCTACCACCACCTCACAGTATTCTTTGCCTAAATCTGTTAACGTCTGATCAACAGCTGTCCGAGTGTTTTGTTATTCTTGTTGCACTATTAACTATTGGAGCTAGACATACTTTGAGTGAGACTTGGTAATGTCAGTTTATCTACATTTAGGTCTCCACTTATGAGAATGTGGTTCTTTGGTGTGGATATCTTACTGAGAACATGATTACATTTGGACAAAAATACGTTGAAATCTCCACTAGGAGATCTGTACATACACAAAATAATCAAATTCCTCAACTGTATTGGTCCCCCGATTTCAACTGCTGCCAGTTCAAAATGTTGCTCTTTACTGATTACACCTAAATTGCTTCTGACCTTATACAGGTACTGATAATTTTGTTTTACATAAATACAACACCTACCACATTTCATGCAAGTCCTACAGTATGCACACGCTAAATTATAAGACTGCAGGACTACTTTATTAATTTCAGCCTCATTGCACCAGTGCTCAGAGAGACAAACAACTGAGCACTCTGTAGACTCCAGCTCCACTTCTAGCTGTTGACATGAAATACTGTTAAGTTATTTTTGCCAACACTATTTGCATACCCTCTTCTTATTGTTTTATTATTGTTCTGTGTTTGTTCAATTGCTTCCTTATTACATTTACACTCTTTTTTTTTCATATGTTACTCTTGGATAGTCACTCCCTGCATATTGTATTAGTTTCCCTTATTTTTAATAATTTTTTATATGTCCAGGAGCATTTTGCTGAAAGACATTGCACCTATTCTTTAAGTGCAGGCCATCCCTATCAAGACATTTGTCACTGAGAAATTTATTTGGGTCAACAAATACAATACCAAGTATGTTGTACTGTTCCCTAATGCCAGTGTTTATTTTGTTTATATAAGCATTACTCACCAGTCTTGTTTGCAGAATTCTGCTGATAATTTTGGAGCTTGTAAATACACCTTTGGCTGACCGAACTACATTATGAATATCATTTATGATTTCTTCTTGGCTACTGCTTCTAATTGAGTTGATCCCCGATTGAATTATCACGCCTTTAAAATTTGCGATAGAATCGTTGTTGCTTTGGTTGGGTTTTTCTGTGTTCCCAGTGTTGTTAAAGTATTTCACAATCTGCTGTGATCAGATTCCAGGGCGAACATCGAGTTTACAGTTTGAAGCCACTACACTTTTTAACATGGAATTGCCAATAACAAGGAAATCACTTTTGTCAATCTGTTTTGTTGGATTGCTTTCACATTTATCTTTTTTTCTTATACATCACAGTTTTCCAGTTATATTTGCTTAAAAATGTAGCACACGATTTATTTTCTGCTGCTCTTTTTACTGAAATTTGCACAGGTTTGTTTACTTCTCAGTAACAGAGTTTGCACATGGGAGTTTACAGAATTGCCACATGTTTCATTTCCTGCCACTGTTTTTACCAGAATATGCACACACAAGTTTTCACAGTTTTGTTTTATGCACGGTATTGGAGTTTGTACACAAGAGTCCTCAGACTTGTCTGTCCTGTTCTGTAATGGATTTCCACATACATAGCCGATTAGCTTTGCGTTTTCTTCTTTTAGAGACTGAATCCCTTTTTTGAGAATTCTGATACACTTTGTAGCACTTTATTTCTTATTTTGACTTGATGGTACTTACAAGTTCTGAAGTTTCCCACTGTAAACAGTCAGAGCTTTGTCACTAATGAATATCAGGTTCACTTTTGCGCACTTCTCAGGAAGCGCAAAAATTACACTTCACACATAAGATTCCTCTTATCAGACGTTTTATGCACTGCTTGCATGCAGAACTGCGGTTTTTTATTTTTTTCCTTTTTGGTAGAGACAGAAGTGTCACTGCACTTTTCATTCGGCACCATCTTTATCATGAGATAGAGGTGAGATGTCCCAGCAGCCTGAATTCTTCCCCGCTGATCCGGGTTCCGCCCAAAAGGGGGAGGAATGTCATGACCTAGCAAGTCATTCGGAGTATGCACACCCATACCACGCTTAGTTCACATGCGCTGGCCAGGCTGCTAAAGTTTGCAGCCTGGCCTCGGGAGGTCACGGCCGTGAATGACAGCTGACAAACCGATCACGCACCATCTACCGGTTGCGTGCTGACAAATGGCCGGCAGAGATTAGCTGCATGCATTCTGTCAGTGTACACTGAAGTGAATGAAGTGTTTGTTCCAAGTGGTGTTTACTTTAGACATGAAGTGTGATAAGTATGCAAGTTCCATTGGAGACGCTATCTAAAAATCTGGATTTTCACACAGATGCCACATCACATACTTACAAATGAAAATGTTTGTACAACTTATGGGACTTAACTACGGGGTCATCAGTTCCTAACATACTTACAGATCACACACATGTATACAACCCAAAAACCTATTTAATTACAATGTGAATTTATCAATCTCACTTTTCCTTCTGTTAATCTTTATGACTATGGTTTTAGCAGAGTTTTCATATTTAATTTCTTTTCAGCTGTTTTGTAATTTATTTTTGCTATTATTATCTGCAATCATTCTGTTAAAGTGCAGTTCATGCAGATGCAACTGGTGGTTGACATGTACACGTTGGAAACGGTGCGATGAACGACGGGAGATGAAGACAGCCAATCAGGAGTCGCATTCAGGTGGCCAATAAGAAACAGTTTTAGTTTTAATTAATAATGAAATCCAGGAAATGTTAAACTCTGAAACGCCGTTGGATCAAGATCAGTCGGATCTATTGCTGGTATAACAAAGCAGGAGATATCAGCCATAAACAATGGAAAAAAAAAATAACGCGCCGGGATCCGATGGTATTACCCGTAAGGCTTTAAGATCTGCACCGAAAGAATTGATAACAGCCCTTAAAAACTTGTTTAATATGGCTATACAACAACAAAGAATACCTCTAAAATGGAAATATGCCAAAGTTATAATGATCCTTAATCCTAGAAAGTTATCAAACAACCCTACATCATACTGACCTATAACTTTTATCGATGATTAGAAAGACATTTGATACAATTCTGATAACTAGAATTAAACATTTTACTGAAAAATGACAGCTAATACCATCGATTCAAGCCGGCTACCGAAAGGATCATTCAATGAAGGACCCAATTATGGGGATAGCCACTAGTGTTACTCAAGCACTAAATTTTGGTGATTGTGCTATGGCACTATTATTGGATATAGAACATGCCTTCGACAAGGTTCGGCACAGAGGCCTATATTATAAAATGCTGAAGATGGGCTTTCAAAAAAAAATTAGACTCATTGCTAGCAGTTTGGATGATAGACCAACTGTAGTCTATATAAATAATGTTACTTCGACAACTTTTTATCTGGAAGTTGGAATACCACACGGTGCAATATTATCACCACCGTCGTATTCTTTATGTACTGCCGACCTTCCCTCACCATCAAAAAGAATTGAAGAATTAGCTTTATAGCTTTTAGCGGATGATAGGTCTTGTGACACCAATAAGGACTAACGCACAAATGAGCCAGTTGATAAGCTTTTCATCATCAGAATTTAACTCAATACAAAGGCCAAGATACAAAGAATCTAAAAATTACTTTATGGGGAAGGGAAGTCTTGCCTTATAAAACCGCTAAATATATCTTAGAATATAATTTGATTTGACCTTGACTTACAACCAACTCTGAACTCATCACAACGGCATGGAAAAGATTAGGACTCTTAAAACAGACTAAAGGAAAATTTCACAGTACCACAACATCAGCACTTTTATATACATATTGCAGCTATATCAGACCCACATTTGAGTATGTGGCACCCATCTGAATTAAACTAGAGCACACTCACCCAAGATTTCCAGCACAGAAAGAAGAATTTTCAGAATAGCAGGAAGAATGAATCCAATCACTAGCAGGAACGAATTGTATCGTAGAGTAAATTTGCAACCTTTACAGCAGAGACTTATTAAACAAATAGCAAACTATGGGGTATCAACATTAGCAACTAATACTAAAACAACAGAGATCCTTAGGCAAGCAACTATACGGGTGAATTGTCCCCGATACAAATACCCTTATCCACCGAGTCCCATAGTGCAAGCAATAGAGAAAAATTATCCTGGAGAATATATTTTATGAGTAGTCAGAGAAGATCAAGATCTTTATCAAAACTTAGAAGTATTTAAAGACTGGAATTGAAATTTTAACTATATACAAATGTTTTAATTGATAGCACTTTTTAACAGGTTTTTTTATGACCTTAAAAAGTATCTTAAGTAATTTTATATGATTTTATAGTAAGTATTTTTTTAAATGAAGACTACAATCCACCCTGAGGTTTTTTCTAGGGAGGTTTTCCTCAGGACAAGAAAGATGCGGGATAACCTCCCAGATAATGAAATTTAATTATTTTGGTCTAAACAAAATCAATAAATGTCCACTCCGTTTTATTATCCCAACAGAATAAGCTACCTTCTCTGGCCCAAACGAACCCATCTTGTACAAAAAACGGGCCCGCCATTCCCATCAGGAATGGAATGAAAATGGTGGAAAAATCACAACTTCCATATATATCTTAACAACTGGTAAAAAGAAAAACAGCACAATTAATTTGGATTTTAATGTAATATCTATTATATTGCCAAAAATGCTGCTCAAAAATGCCAGAACAAATTTAGAACCAATACCAGATTTACTAGACATCAGACAGACAATGTTATTGGCCACCTGAACGCAACTCCTCACTGACAGCCTTCACCTCCGTAATTCATCGTGCCACTGCCAAAGTCAACACAAGTGACAGTCGCATGTGCATAAACTGCACTTTAACCAATCATTCTGTTAAATTCTAAATTTTGGAAAGTCAACATAAGTGATCTTAATTCCTATACACATTTTAGTTTTTTATCAAGATTTTCTATAAACCACAAGAGAAAACCTCATCTGTATAAAACGTTGGAAAAATGAACAGGGTTATCTTTGGTGCATAACAACTAGGTTTTTAGTGCCTGAACAAAGGTAACAAGAAAGGATGTGAAGAAATACAGGAGTAAAAACCAGCAATGAAAATAGAGAAGCAATCTAGCAAATTGTGTGTGCAGCTGAATTAAGACATGAAAACCAAATGTTACAGGAGAAAATTAGAAAATCCCCCATGCCAATGAAAGAAGCTGGAGACGTAGGTCAAACAACTTGGCAGATGATCATGGCTGGCTGATAAAAGCAGGGCCACACTGCAACACCTTAATCCCTCAGCTGAGGCAAATTACAAAATTTTAAAACTTGGCTTGCACTGGTCTTATCTAATAGAAGTCAGATCACCGCTAAGATTCACCTCAACTCTCTCAGCACAATATAAATTACACTCATTAATAGGTGGCATACATTTACCTGTTCACTTCAGGCATCACTGATCAGGGCCACCTTACGTCAGAGCAAGAAACTGTGGGTAAATGGACAGCAACCAATTCGGATGTGTCATCCCGCCTGAGAGGCCAGGATTGCCACACACAGGTAGTAGGCTTCAGCAACCTCAGCCGCTTCTTCCTCACTGACAAGCGCAGGCCGCAATGTTCGGATCACGGATTTTCTTCAAACTTTGTACCCTTTTAGTGGACCACTAGGACGACAATGTTCAAGGACTGAGGCGGGATACTTTAAACAATTTCAAGAAAATCGCAGTAGAGTTTCACACTTCGAACATGTAGCTGGGTGTTGCAGCTTGCATTGTTGCAAGTGGTATTTGAATTACCTAAGTATGAATTATATAAGAAGTCAGTCTGGTTACAGCTTACATGTCCTTCACTTATGCCAGACCACCGAATACAACAATATCTCTTATCTTCATATATTTTACCAGGTTTACTTTGTCAGTCGCCTAAGGTTTATTGTAAGGATGATTTTAGGAACCCGATAGTCTGTTTCCTCTCTCCAATCTTTGGTATCAGACAATTTTCCTCTTGCAGGAAAAATGGCTCAAAATTGAAACATATTGAGAGACACTTGTGTCGTTTAAGTCACAAAAGTACATATTAATTATACATTGGACATGGGATATCATCTTAAATACAAGAACAAGTTTAGTCTCTCCCGGATCAGAGGCAAATTTCCTGTCCTTCTATAACAATACTAACAAAAATAAAACATCACCAAAGATGTTTTAACATCATCTATCTGTGCAGCTTCATGATTACTCGTATTTGGAAGGCTGGTGGTTCAAATCCGTCTCCGACCACACTGATTTAGGTTTTCCGTGATTTAGGGAAATCACTCCAGGCAAATGCTGGAATGGTTTCTTTGAAAGAGCACAGCCGATTTCCTTCAACATCCTTACACAAACCTTCCGAGCGTAAGCTCCTTCTCTAATGACCCTGCTGTCGACGGGACTTTAAACTCCCAGCTTCCTTCCTCCTTCCTTCCTTCCAAAACTTCTGCACGTACAAGCCAGCCTAAAAGTCTTTTGCGCACTGTAAACAACATTACAGGTTCACAGTTTTCTGTTTTGTTAATAAATTGTTATTATCAATTATCTTCTGTCAGGAAGCCATAACAAATGTAACAACCATTTAATCATTACACTACAAGCTGTAAGTAAGCCATAAGCATGAGAAAACAGTGGTCCAGTGGTTAGTATTCTGGCTTTTCAACTGGTGGATTTTCAGTTCAATCCTACTTCATACCATTGTTTGTTTTTATTTTTTAAAATCTTCCATGCTGGCCATATTATTGGAAGGATATTATGTTAAAAAAAAAAATAATCAAGAGCGAATGCATGTGCAAGACCCTCACAGTACACAAACACATCTTTTAAATGATGTTTCAAAACCACATTATACACATGGCAGTCACCATCCTCACGTAATGTATTTGGCTTAGAAAGTCTCATTTGTTTGGATAAATGCAAAGTACGATACCACATTTGATTGTGGTATTATGCCCTAATATTCCATATCTATATTATATAAACATTTTATAATATCACTACCTGGGCTTCCGTAATGTATTGAGCGTAATGTAATACTTTGCTGACCGTAAAACTGCCTAATTACCTTAATTTATTTAAAATGGTTAATGTAAACATATATTAATACTGTGCTAATTGTTATTTACTTACGATCTTTTGTATTGTTTTGTTTTGATACGAAAAATCTATTATTACATTTGTCATAATTTTGTTTATCATTACGTAAATAAGGATTCATTTATGTTCCACAAACAAATTATTTAATATAAAACATTGTAACTTCCGTGTTCTACAATGTTCTCAAAAATATAATATGTATTAATACGTGCGAATTGGCGCGAACGCAAGTCAGTATCACTTTGCCAGTCAGTACAAAGCAGTCTTAGAAGGAATATGAAAGCGATCAGTATGAATCAGTATTAAGTTAGTATTACTTCAGCAGTCAATATGTAGAAGACAGTAACAAGTAGACATTATGTATTACTTCTGTTTACGTGCTTCATCAAGAATATAAATAAATGTGTATAAGATGAAACGTGTCATATTACTGGTTCCAACACGCCTAAGAATCCGATGTCCTGATGTTTTTATAATGATCTAAAGACAGGCAAGCTATTGAAACAAGATCTACCACTGAACGACCGAAACAAGGTGATGTATACAAAATAATGGTTTTAGCGTTAGAAAATTGATGACTTACCCAAAGGACAGGCTCGTCAACAGACGCAAATAAAATCCGTCTCTCTCTCTCTCTCTCTCTCTCTCTCTCTCTCTCTCTCTCTCTCTCTCTCTCTCTCTCTCACACACACACACACACACACACACACACACACACACACACACACACACACACACACAAAAAAAAGCATTCGCAACCGTTGGTCGCTTCTTCAGGAAAAGAAGGAAGGAAGGAAGAAGAGGAGGAGAAAGGGAACCCATATCCTTCCCTTTCTCCTCTCCTTTCCTTTCTTCCTCTTTTCCTGAAGAAGTGACCAATGGTTGCGAAAGCTTGTATGTGTGTGATTTTATTTGTGTCTGTCGACGAGCCTGTCATTTGGCTAAGTCATCTGTTTTCTATTTTTTTTATTTGTTTATCCCACCAGGAAAGCTTCCTTCTATAGTTTTCGTTTCATCAATTTGAATCTAACAATCACAATCGAGTATTATATAATTATACTCAGTAGTCGGAGAAGTGGGAGTCACCTTCATTTTTGCAGGAAAACGCAATCTTGTGATTGTGAAAACTTTGTATGTACACTGTTCATAATTGCTACACTAGCAACATCTCAACACTATGCAGGTTCACTGCTGGATGGTTCCTGCCCCTCCCGTTGTTGCTGACAACAAGTGCAACCTATTTCTGCAGGTCAAAGTGACCAATGCAGTCCCAAATGCATATGCAAGGGATGTCTGAAAAATCACAATAAGTATACAGTTTGTAGAAAACATTATGCATTTCGTCTTTTACTTGTTGAAAATACCACTGGACTACTGCTTACTCTTGCTTATGGCTTACTTATAGCTGCAATACACAGTTACATTTTCAACACACAAAACTACTGCAATTTGCTCAAAATTGTTTAAGTATTGCACCTTGGTCCTTGCAGATTATTTTTTCCTAATTGTCTGCTAAAAGGGTACAAAGTTTGAAGAAAATCCGTGACCCGAACACTGTGGCCTCCCACCCAGCGAAACGACACTTCTTTACCCGACATTGCAGGAAGGACAGTTTGTCTTGTAAATGTTGTAGCAACATTTGAGCTGGCTATAGGTCTTGCAACAACTGCGCTAAGATAATCAGAACAAATAAGGAAACATTTACCTCGTACACAACGTATCTGCTCAAGTGCCTCCCTGATCGCACGAAGCTCTGCTGAGAAAACAGAACAATTCTCGGGAAGGAGAATTATGGCAACACGGTTGGGAAATACAATAGAACAGCTGACAGAGTCCACTTGCTTAGAACCATCAGTGTACACTACTGTAAAACTGCGATGTCTATCTAAAACAGTAAAAAAACACATTCAGGAAAGTAAAATCAGAGGTTTCATCTTTCTTAAAAGTAGTACGGTTTAAAATCAGTCTGAACCTCTGGAGAAGCCCAAGAGGAACCCTGCTCCAACCTTAATAGCGGCCTTTACACGGACAGTTCTGCCGGCCCGATTTGTGCCGCGCCACGCAGGTAGCGACCCGGGCTGAGCCGGTCCCGGGGGAATTCGGCCACTCCGTCCCTCGCGCAGAACCGGCACGCGGAACGTCCTCGCGTTTACACGGCCGCGCTTGCAGTACAGCTTTAGACGGCCGCGCCTGTAGTACAGAACCGTGGCAGACTCGTGCTGTTGGACGAAGGAATCCCTGTGTGAATTTATTGACTTATCCCGGCAACAGCCTTGTTTGTGGCGAATTCACAGTAAGGAATACACAAATAAAAACCTAAAAAACGAGGCATACGATATAGTGGTAACTTTATGCAAACCAATTTTTCATAATGCTGATAGGGAATTTGTTGAAAAAAAATTTCAAGGTTTACATGGTTCTTTCCGGAAAGAAATGAAAAAAGGTTTTGGACAGCAATCGATCTGGTAGGTCAAGTGATAAAGTTTATGTGCCCAATGTATGGTATTATGACCTAACATTCATAACGGATCAGGGGCTTACGTCGTCAAGCATATCGAATATGGATGGAGAATATGAAAGACATGTGGGTGACGCCGATAAGTGTGCTGTAAATGAAGAGCATCTCTATGACAGTATCGCCGCAGAAGAGGTTTTTGTAATTGAGGAGCAGCAACGAAGGAAATGAACAGGTTACAGTTAAATTGTTCTATTTTTCAAAGACGTAATCGCAGATGTAACAAAGGAAGGCAAAAATATATGTTGTGAGGTTGCAGTAGTTAATTAATAAACATCTAAATAAAAATTCTTAGACTCTTCCTAATTTCAACATTTCGTCTTGCCAAGACACACTCCTTTCTGAAACAAAATATTTCTTGTATATTTCTATTCACTTTATCATTTTTCTTTGGATTTCTATATAACATATTTTGCAAACTATGTAGTTCCGTTGTTTGTCGCCAATGTGCTTTGTGCAGTAAGAAGGTATCTGTGTCCACAGCTGATGGTGATAGATAGCCATGACTGTTTCTGCGCATAAAAGTATGCAAAACACAGATAGCCAAAACAACGTAACAGTTTTTCTGGTTTCATATAAATGGTTGTCTTTAACTCTCAAAACCGTGAAGAAATAAAGGCGAAAGCATTTTCTACGACATTCCAAGCACCAGATAAACTGAGTGTCGCTGTTAGGCGTTCTTCTGCTGGAATGTTTTTTTTCATCACTGTATATGTCTCGGTAATTTAGTGATTAATCAAATCCAGCAAAATGTTAAACAAGGCAGAATCCATCTGAAAATAGTTTTTAAAATCATCAGGGAAATTATCGCGCAGTTCAGTAATTAAAGGCAAATGACTATAGCAGTGGCTGTATTCTTTCACCCAAACACGGCACTTTGATTTCTTTCGGTTCATTACAACTGCTACACATATCCCAGTCGCAGCGATCGCACGGACACGGTCTCCCTGCAGCTGCGCCTCTCTGCTCTGACGCCGCGCCGCGCAGAACTTTCGGACTCGTCCGAAACGCCAGGCTGGCAGCTCCTGCGCGGCGCGGCGCCACCTGCTGGGCTGCCCTCCGCCGCTCCACGCCGCGGTTCCGCCAGCGTTCCTGCCGGCTGGCAGGAGCGCCCGTGTAAAGGCCGCTAATGGAAAACATTAAAACCAGCAACTTCCCATTTCTAAAAGACAATCCCTTGTGCGAATCCCGAACAACCACGTCACTCGTCACTGTTATGAAAGAGCCTTGCATTGGAGGGCAAGTAAAGTTAAAGTATGCTAGTGTGTTTTATATGCCTGGCACACCACAAGATACTGTCGCCCGATATGACAGCTCTGCAGCCTCAGCACAGATATTCAATAATGGGCCAGCCAAATCCCTTCACCGTGAACTGCGTCCAATATATCTTTAAATACAATGGCCGTGCAAACCCATTCACCGAGCACCCATTACCGAGACGAGACTCTGTAAAACTGGTGCAAACAGGTTCTGTCGGCTCCAATCCTGTACGATTTATGTTTATTTTGCACTTCCGGCAGTTTTACAATATTATTCATTTTGTTAACAGTTGCTTGTAAATATAGTCACTGCCAAGTGACTCATTACAACTTTCAGGAATAATAAATTTATTTCAAGAACTACTGATACAAAATCTGAAGGAATTACAACATTCCTACAGGAATAACAAAATTCTTATAGACTTGTTAGTTGTAATTTTATAATGAATTCATAAATAAAAGAAACTTCTTGAAGGTAAAGTAAGGAACATTATTGTCGATAGGGAACAACTCGCAGTAAAGACTAACATTACGCCGCCGATAGACAAAAGACACACAACTCTAAATTTTTGGCCACGGCCTTCTTCAGAAAGAACACTAATCCACACAATCACTCAGGCACTCTCATCCATCCATTATTTTATTTATTTATATATATTTTTTTAATTTTATATATATATATATATTAAACCCCCTTTTCATACTGCATTTCATTTTCCGCTGACCGCCTCTGTTGTATCCCCACCCTTACCTTCCCTCTCCACTCCTTCCCCCTCCCCCCTCCCATCCCTTCTGCTTGCCGTGAATCAGACTGTTGGGCGGCCAGAGATGGCTGATGTGAGAGGATGAGTGTGCCTGAGTTTGTGTGGATGGATGAGTGTTCTCTTTCTGAGGAAGGCTGCAGGCAAAAATGTATTTGTGTCTTATTTGTTTCTATTGGCAGCTCAACGTTCATCTTTATAGCGAGTTGTTCCCTATTGACATATTATTAACAAAACTTCTTGAAGGCATCTGTTCATTGCCCTTCTGAATGTTTACGCCTCCTCTTCATTGGCGCTCTTGTGCTGCATAAACATCCCTGTATCAAAGAATTTGCAATTTTTTGTTTTCATAAAGGTATGCAAGGTACACTGTAAGATAATTATCAACAATGCAACAAATTCCACTACACAAACCGAACAGAGATTTGTTCATGTTCTGCTGTTATTACAGTTTACCATCTAGGGTATAAGGAAGGCCTCAGTACAATAATATTTTATATAATGTAAATTAACATTCAGTGGAGGCCTTCTGGTGAGATACTTTCATCCTATCTTGTACACTATACTAAATTTTATCAGACAGAATAAAAATTTTGCATTATTTCCTAAATCTGACCTGTAATGTTGTTCTCTTGTCTGTATCCTATATCCTCCACAAACTTCAGCAACAATTTGGTGAGCACTTGTGGAAACTTAATGTGCCCTTTGACTGCAAATGAGAAGCCTTTCCATTTTATCCGAATTAACTGTAGCATTTTTACACGCACCCCATATGTCTCTTCTAATGAAGTATAGCACTTATCTCTTAAACTGGTTATTTCGTCATACGTGATGTACCTCTTATCGGGGCCATGGATACTGCAACAAAACATGTTAAATTAATTCAGTGCAAATATGAGAGGATATTTAATATGTGGAAAAAACAAAATGGAAGAATCCATTAGCAGTCTTAACTAGTGAGATGGTCCCACACTTATAAATACTGCTATTATTTTAATTGTCACTGCATTACTGCAGCCAGTCTGCGGGACTCGGCATGGCCGAGGCGAGAGCAATCAGTGGTGGGAGGTGGTCTGCTGTTGATTCCTGCAGGAAGGTGGTTAGCAAGGTAGCTGTGGGATGAATTAGCAGCGCCATACACTTTAACTGAAAATTCACGAGATGGATGGATCCAGAACACAAGTTGATGCCTTGACTTTGAAGATTTCGTGTCTCCATAAGAAGGCAGTAGATGACCTGGGATATTGGATGTGCCAACATTTTAGAGACCAAAATTAACTGCATGATGTACCCGGCATTAGAAAAGGAATACGGTATATTTCCGCAGAGAAGACAATGGCTGAATCATAAAAAAAAAAAAAGTTGAATAATCTTGTTTAATCTACACCTAACCTTCTTAAGGCTACACTACAGATAAATTATTTTTTATAAGTGAAAGTTAGGTTAGGTATAGGACGAACAATGAAATATTTATTTTAGTACGTGAGGGCATGTAACGCACAAATCTCTGATTCAGAAAGATTTGCTTATTCCATACAAATTGTTTCAAAATGTATGGATTCGATATACATCGTTTGCTATTGCCGCGCTATGCAGCACATCTGTGATATTATCCTGATGAAATTTACATTGTGGAGGAAAGATTTACAAAAACAAAGTTTTACGCAGTTTTTAAAAAAAATATTCGCTTTTTGTGCTTTATTAATTCACTGAGTGGACAAGGGTACACACTATAACCTATATTCCATAAAGCAGTAATAGTTAATTATTTACAATGCAGCTTGATTTTACAATGTCGCTTTTTTAAAATAATTTCTCAATATATCCAGAGTTATGGTGAAACGATTATAGTATATTTACATACAGAGCAGTGAAAGGGTTAAAATATTTCAGAACTATATGCAACAATTGTGGCTTCCTTCAAAATACTTTATATTCTGTTCTCTAGCAATCTTGTGTGTTTTCACCCACATAGTACCGTATTTGCTCGAATATAGGCCACACTTTTTTCCCAAATTTCGGTGTACAAAATCGTGGTGCTGACGACTGTTTTTTTAACACGTCCGCGCGGCCTTAAAACAAAAAATAGTACGTAATACACACTTCCTAAGCACTCAAATGATTTTAATTTGATGTAGTCAGTGAAGCTAGTTTTCACGATAAAAGTTTAGTGTGTGTTGTGAGAGATTTTACCGTGACGTTTACTTTGGTACGTTAACGCCTACCGTGAGCGGTGATGGGAGGTTAAGATAGCGGAACTGATTTGTGTAGCTAATGCTGATGTTGAGCTCCAATGCTACGTTTTAAAATAACGTAATTTACTACGACCAGTGTCACTGGTTTCACATTCATTGGGGGTTATTTCCATGAAACGATGTACATGGAACTCGGGGCTAATTTGCAGCTGAATCATTTCTGTTGTAACGGCAAAACCACAGTTCCTGTTTAGAATTATGAAGTCAAGACATTGGTATATTAACACTTTAGCCCTTGAAATGCACCACGATTCTTCGAAAATTTTTAATAGTTTCTCCTCACTTACACACCAGCGTCTAACGTTTTTCTGTCAGCGTCAAATTTACGCAAAACTTCCCGTTTTCCACTTCCGTTACTGTTACTAGGCAACCTGAAGCTTACATTCGGCAGTGTAACCTGTACGTTCGTTTCCCGCTATAAAGTTGCAAGCCAAAGCATCGTCACACACACACACACACACACACACACACACACACACACACACACAAAATACTATATTTTCGCAGCACACTCCTACGCTTTATTCAACACTTGAAATGCCTGGTAACGCGCCTTGGTTCAGCGTCCCCTCACTTGGGACGCCCGGATTGGCCTGTCTTCTCTCTTTCTTATTCATTGGGTTAAATTGTACAATGCTTCTCGCGGGGCTGCAGTGGTTACGTTGGCACCAATGGCAATGACGGCAAGGTCTTTGAACTCAGATGACCAATAAATGTTTTTTCATGACAACTTCAATTAAAATTAAAATTATTTTTTCTGAACGGAAAAGGGTACATACAAGAACCTGTCAACCATAGAGCAAGTACAGTATTTATTTTACTGTGAGCGAAACGAGCAGTAATAACATTTACGAAAAATATTAGCGCGATTCTACACTGCATTGTTTATCTGTTTCCAACATAAGCACTGGAGCCTGGGGACAAGCAGCGTAAAATTTTACCTATTCGTTGATTTACAGTTTTGCATATTTGTTTTGAGTTTATTGAAAAGAGAACATTATTTCGTTAACATTGTGTTTCTGATTGCGAAAAAAGTGATTATACAAAAGAATGAAAGAAATGAAATAAAAATTAAAAAACCTGCGACCTATACTCTAGATTTTTTTTCTATAATCTCTTGTCAAAAGTTTAGGTGTAGCCTATATTCACACGCGGCCTATATGTGCATAAATACGGTATGTGCATCAGCATGATTAAATGTCGTCTCACTGAAAGAAATTATATTTTTACTGTGAAGTTAAAAAAAGGAAAAAAGTAACATGCTTCTTCATGCTCTGATACAACGTAGCCCTACACACACGAAAGTTCAAAAGCAGACAGCAGACCGCAAACACTGTAACAAAGGGTGAAATCCAAGTGTACCATTCACGGAAACTACTTATGGTGGCTTCTAAACGCATTTTTCAGAACGTCCTGGAGCCTTGCCTCAGAATCGAAGTCACAGGCGTATTTTTAGAACCCGAAAACTAAAAAAGCGTGGCATGCATTTGGGTAAATACGGTATCTTGGGGGGTCGTCTTATAAGCCAGATATATGGTTTAAGCATAAAATTTTGATGAAAATTTGTGCCTACTCTTATCTGAAGGTCATCTTATCTGTGCAAATATACGGTATGTGTTGAGGAGGGCCACCTGCTGGATCCTGCATTGCATTCAGATGGAGGCAAGTACTCTCCGCCAAGTACAAAATTGCTTCTTCTTGGGGCACTTGGTGACCTGTAATCTCAGAATTTTCTGTTACTCAAAAACTCTGTACCACGGCCTGGAGGCATCGATATGGAGTTGGCCATGTGGTATCAGTACAGTTCTCTGTTCATTAATAGCAGCTCAAAATGCACATTCATACGACTGCAGCACGGCCCGAACATTGTCAATGTCTTGGATGGTAAGTAGGAATATGCCGACATCATCTGTGTTTGCAACGCACTGGACAGGTACCGTATCAAGAGGGATGCCACCTACCGTGTTGCCAAAAGCACGTATTAAGGGGTCAACAGCCAACACTTAGAAGAGCATCGACATAGGACACCACTAATGAATCGACTTTCTAACTGAGATGGGTCATGTCTTACAGCCAAACAATAGATGTAGGGCCACTCAATACCATTTTAATAACACGGGGAAATTGCTGTACAAATACCAACTGTAGCATGACACACAGAAGATATTTGTGCCCTATCCAGTCAAATGTGTTTGCAAAATACAGTAGAACCTCATTTTTGCACTTTTCAAGGGACTTCAGTGAAATGGTGTAAAATGCAGGCAATAATGTTTTTAAATGGTAAAATATGCTTACTGTATCAACTTTGCGTTTTCGTAGTTTGTGATATATGTAATAATAGGCATCTAAATACTTGTCTGGGCGTTTATTATATAATAAAGGTTATTCAAATTTTTATTATTTTAAGTGCCAGGCAGAACTAGTAATTTTATGGGTAGTAGAAATTTGACGTAATTTCATTCATTATAATCGAGGAAACCGTCGCTGGGCTACGTAACTCATCTTCAAACTTACCTGAACTGCTTCCATAGACATCATTTGGACGCCGCTGCAACGCTACGTAACACATTTTTCGAAATTACTGCCTTTTACCAGCATTAATTACTTACGTAGTAAAACTCCTAAAGTTGTGTTCCTTTTTGTATCTTTCGATGTTTCGCATGACGATATTAGAGAATTTATTCACATTCTCAAGTGCAAATATATGCATAAGTATTTTTGTGACGTTTGCATAGGATCGACGTCTCGCACTATTATCGCTTTTTTGAGACTGAGGTTTGTATTATGATACCCAACTTTAACAATTAATGTTCTTTATTAATCAGAAATATATATATCACAAAAACAATGCAACTCATTCTCACCTCAACAAAGCAACTGATTCCGGTTGTTTGAGTCCATGCCAGCCACTGGCAAAAAAGCTGGCGGAAAGAGGAACTACACCGCCACAAATCATCATTAGTCTCACGTCAACAAACCATTGTGTTTGACTGAGTACATGGCAGGCGCTCTGACAAAGAAGCTGGTGGAAAGAGGAACTACATTGCCACAAATCGGCGCATCGTAAGTCAACTAGACGCGTACTGCCAACAACGCAATGCAGAATATACATTTGAATAAATGCAAAGTATCAAGAAACTCGACCATGAATAATTTTTAAACCCTATACTTTAAGGCGATATAGATATATAGATTACATCATTTTTTCTTCACGAACATGCTTTCGAAAAGCATGAAGCGCGGGGAAAGTGTCAATATGTCAACACAGAAATAGGGGTGAATTAACATTGTGAACATAGGAAATTTGATGGAACCTACAAATGGTGTAAATGGCAGGAAAACGTAAAAACCAGGAATGTAAAAATAAGGTTTGACTGTAGACGGAAAGGATACCAGCAGACTGTCGGGTAACTGCAAGGTGGGAGACAATGTCCCGATATGCCACAGCCACATGGAAGATCTTTGTTCAGCTCACTCCACTGGATTGGAAAGGTCCAATAATTTTTTGCAGTATCATTTTCATTTTTCCTGCAATACATCGGGCCAACAATTTATAACCGTCATTTAGTAAAGTGAGAGTGGAGTCATAGGGGCATCCACTGCCATTTTACTTTAGGAAGCAGCACGATATGGCCCTCTAAAAAGTTGGGAAGGACCGTGGCTCCGTGAAGGACCTCGTTTACTAAAGGCGTAAACCTGTTGCTGAGAATTTGCTAAAAAGCATGGTATAACTCTGATGGGAGCCCATAAGGTCATTTTGCTCACCTTTTGCATATAAACAGTAGCGCCAACATTACACTGAAGTTACCGAGAGGCCTATACTAGAATTCACCAGTTATTTTGAAGTTACTAAATAAATGAACTAACCAACTACATATGAATGTCTAAAGTAGATACATGTACCTGTTAACATTAACAAAAAACTAATGGAAACGAAAATCTAACTCTTATTTAAAATATACAGACACCAAGCAAACTAACATCCTGAACACAAACATTCACAATATTTGTGGTACAACTTAATATCTACCAAAATATAATATTGCTGAAACTGATATATTTTATACCTATCACATCATATTGCACAACATTTGCACATAGACAAGAATTTTGGCCAATGTTTAAAAGTTATTATGAATTGTATAATTTATGTCAACGTACAGGCAGCTGAACATACTAAACCCAATACAGTTACTCATTTGGCATATAGCAATGTAATAAACATAGTGTAAAGTAGATGATTTAAATTTCAGCAGTTAAGTTACTGTAAATTCGCATTTGTAAACTTTGTATTATTTGCTCTGAAAATCTAACACATTTTAATAACATGATTTATCACAAGTTGAGCTTTTACTTAGATGAATGAAGAAATCCTAACTTTAAATTCCTCTTTTGAAACTTCTGAAAACAAAGTCAAATTATATAAAAAAATACTGAGCATATTACAAAATTAATATTTAAAATCAGAATGTTATGTACTAAGAGTATTAAATATTGTATAATTAAGCTGTTAAAGTTTATTAGCAGTCTCTGAACAGAAGTAGAATGTTTAAAAGTCAGTGACTTGTCTTGAGGGACAAGCAGCAATGTTAATATCACTGGTTAACTGGGAAAGCTACAATGTTGTTATCTGTTATTTGTGCCTTTCTGTGGCTGATTGAATGTCTGTGGTGAGTAAGCAATAAAAAATATTGTTGAATCCTTTCAGGAATTTCTATCGTTTGATTTATAATATGTGTTGGAAAATGTTTGTAAAATTATCTGAAACTACAAAAAGATAATCAATAACTGAAACACAAAATATGTGGAAGTGTTTGACTCTTCATTTAAAAGGATCCAACACCTGAAATTTACAGCAAACCACAATTGCAGAAGTATCGGCTACAATTCAACATCATATCAAGAGATCTTCACAAGTTAATTGCTTTTTCTTCTATTTTCTTTTCTTGAATTTGTTGTCCCCATCTAAACAGCCAACTAACAAGTTGGCCTTCTTATGGAATATCCTCGTCAGCTAGTGGTATAACTACTTCACCGCAATTGTCTCTGAAGGGAAAATGTTCAAATGCTTGTACAGCTTATGGGACTTAACTATGGGGTCATCAGTCCCTAAACTTACATACCACTTATGAACTAGCTAATACTAAGGACGGCACAAATATCCATGCCCGAGGGGGGATTCGAACCCCCGACCGTAGTGACCATGCATACCGTGACTGGCACGCCGCAGACCGCTTTGCAATCGCGGCCGGCTCGGAAGGAAAACCAACAGTTCACACATGGCATTGGGATCCTGATCCACAGGTTGGAATAGCTCGGTAATGTACTGGTGGATGCAAGAGAGAATGTCCCGCCTCACTGTCAGATGTCTCCCTTCAGCTATCTCCAGACCCCCTATGTGGTTACTTTTTTTTTTTTTTTTTTTTTTTTTTTTTTTTTGTGGTTTTAGGGCGCACAACTTCTATGGTCATTAGCGCCCAGCCAAGAACATAGATTCGCTATGATCTCATAAAAAAATGGTGACTTTCAGAACATCAACAAGAGGCTAAAAACGAAAGATAAAAGACAATTAAAGGGGTTAAATATCCTTGGATAAGTTGGCCAAGGTGATAAAACGCAAAACTCGAGCAGCTGCTCGTGTATCATCAGCTAAAATTTCCTCCAGAGCAGACGGAAAGTGAAGGGTTACACGGAGATGATTAAAATTAACACAAGTCAGTAAAACATGTCGCACTGTCAGCAGTTCACCGCAGAAGCATAGCGGTGCAGGTTCGGCGGATAGCAAGTGACGGTGGTTGAAACGGCAGTGACCGATCCGCAACCGGGCCAAGATGACTTCCTCCCGCCGAGAGTAGCGTGAGGAGGTCCCCCAAGCGGTCTGGATCGGTTAGACAGTTCACAATTTATTGTTGTACAGTGAAAGCCACACACTGTGCCATGACGACACGATACTCCGGCGAAGAGCCCGTTGAACATCGTCCGGTGGGACGCAAAAGGTAGCCACGCGAGGCAAAAGAGCTACTGCCTTGGCTGCTATGTCGGCGGCCTCATTCCCGGGCAAACCCACATGGCCAGGGACCTACAGGAAAGAAACGTGACAGCTGTCATCTGCTAGCAACTGGAGGGAGCGTTTGATCCGATACACGAGAGGATGGTTCGAGAAAGGGTCCTTAAGACTCTGCAGGGCACTGAAGGAGTCAGAACAGATGGCATAGAAAGGTTGGCGGTGGCGGCAGGTATACAAAATGGCCTGGTGGAGGGCAAAATGCTCAGCCGTGAAGTTCGAGCACCGGTCAGGGAGCTTGTATTGGAAACGGTTGTCCCCGACAACGAAGGCAGATCCGACACCGGCAGTGCTCTTGGAACCATCAGTGTAAATAAATATGGCATTATCGAACCACGAACGGAGTTCGACAAGCCTCGAGCGGAATACCAAATCCGGAGTGCTCTCCTTGGGGAGCGAACTAAATTCAAGGTGTGTGTGAACCTGGGCCTGATGCCACGGTGGCAATGGGCTTTCGCTCAACCGAAAGGTGGAAGGAAGTGTAAAATCGAGCCGCTGTAGCAGGCGGCAAAACCCAACTCCAGGTGGAAGCAAGGCAATCGCAGACAACTGATATTAGCGATCGAGTGAGTCGTCAAAAAATAATTGGTAAGATAGAAGGTTGGGCATCGACTGCAGGCGGCATGCGTACCGACAAGAGTATGTCACGGCGAGTGGTCAAGGGTAATACAGCAGCCTCGGCATACAGACTTTCAACAGGGCTGGTATAAAATGCACCGGTCGCCAGACGTAATCCACGATGGTGGATAGAGTTGAGACGGCGGAGAATCAACGGCCGTGCAGAAGAGTATACAAGGCTTCCGTAGTCGAGCTTCGACTGAACAATGGCCTGATAAAGGTGAAGCAGTACGGTACGATCCTGCTCCCCATGACGTGCCACTGAGGACATGAAGAACGTTAAGGAATCGGGCACAACGGGCAGCCAGGTAGGACACGTGTGAGGACCAGCAAAGTTTACGATCCAACATGAGTCCCAAGAATTTCGTAGTCTCCACGAAAGGGAGAGCAACAGGGCCAAGACGTAGAGAAGGTGGAAGAAATTCCTTGTATCTCCAGAAGTTGATACACACAGTTTTCTCAGTGGAGAATCGGAAGCCGTTTGCGATGCTCTAGGAATATAGACGGTCAAGACAGCGTTGAAGAGAACGCTCCAAGAGACACGTCCGCTGGGCGCTGCAATAAATTGCGAAATCGTCAACAAAAAGAGATCCGGAGACGTCGGCTGAAAGGCAATCTACGATCGGATTGATTGCAATGGCGAAGAGCGCCACACTCAAGACGGAGCCCTGTGGTACCCCATTCTCCTGGCAAAAGTTATCTGACAAAACGGAGCCCACCCGTACCCGGAACTTGCAATCCGCCATAAACGCTTGAATGAAAAGACGGAGGCGGCCCCGAAGGCCCCATGTGTGCAATATGCCGAGAATGCCCGCTCTCCAACAGGTATCGTATGCCTTCTCCAAGTCGAAGAACTCTGCTACTGTTTGATGCTTCTTTAGAAAGTTGTTCATAATGAAGGTCGACAACGTAACAAGGTGATCAGCAGCAGAGCGGTGTCAACGAAAACCGCATTGGATATTAGTCAGGAGGCGGCGAGATTCAAGTAGCCAGACCAACCGAGCGTTAACCATGTGTTCCATCACCTTACAGACGCAGCTCGTCAGAGAAATGGGGCGATAACTGGAAGGAAGGTGTTTGTCCTTCCCTGGTTTGGGGATGGGGACAACAATGGCTTCACGCCAACTTGTGGGAACATGACCTTCAGTCCATATGCGATTGTAGGTACTGAGGAGAAAACACTTGCCCGCAGGAGAGAGGTTCTTCAGCATTTCAATATGAATGGAATCGGGCCCGGGAGCAGAAGATCGGGACAGGGCGAGAGCACGGTCTAGCTCCTGCATGGTGAAGGCGACGTTATAATTTTCACGATTTAAAGAGTGGAAGGAAGGCGGCCATGCATCCTCTACCTGTTTGCGAGGGAGAAAGGCAGGGTGGTAATGGGCAGAGCTCGAAACCTCCGCAAAGAAATGGCCCAATGCGTTGGAAACATCAGCAGGGTCCACGAGGACTGCGTTCTCCACGGTCAGGCCAGGAATCGGGGAGTGGACCTTGATGCCGGATAAACGGCGTAGGCCACCCCAAACAACCATGGAGGGAGTAAAACGGTTAAAAGAACTAGTAAAAGCAGTCCAGCAAGCTTTCTTGCTGTCGTTTATGATACGACGGCACTGCGCTCTCATACGTTTATAATTGATGCAATTCTCCAAAGTTGGGTGGCGGCGGAAGGTGCGTAAAGCATGGCGCCGGGCTCTAAGCGCGTCGCGGCAGGCTGCAGTCCACCAAGGGACCTGGACACGACGTGGAGAAGAGGATGTACGAGGTATGGAACGTTCAGCAGCGGTGAGAATAACCTCTGTGAGGTAGTCGACCTGACTGTCACAGTTGGGAAAATTCTGATCGTGAAAAACAGCAATGGAAGAATAAAGCCCCCAGTCGGCTTTACAGATGTTCCAACTGGTGGGACGAGGAGATGTGGAATGATGCAGGAAGTGGATGATACAAGGGAAATGGTCACTCGAGTACGTGTCAGAAAGTGCATACCACTCAAACCGACCGGCAAGCTGAAGAGTGCATATTGCGAGGTCTATATGGGAATAGGTGTGTGTTGTGTCTGAAAGGAAGGTCGGTGCACCGGTGTTGAGGCAGACAAGATCGAGGTGTTGGAGAAGGTCCACCAAAAGGGAGCCTCTCTGACAAGGTGCCGGAGAGCCCCAAAGGGGATGGTGGGCATTAAAGTCGCCTACCAACACGAAAGGTGAAGGGAGCTGGTCAACAAGGTGTAGCACATGTGCCCTAATAAGGGCAGATGACGATGGCGAATAGATATTACAGAGGGAAAAGGTAAATGTGGATAAAGTGATGTGGACGGCAACTGCCTGTAGGTGAGTATGCAAGGAAATGGGATGGTAATAGACGTCGTCTCGAAGGAGCATCAGAACCCCTCCATGGGCTGGGATACCTTCCACGGGTGGCAGGTCAAACCGCACAGAGGTGTAGTGTGGAAAGTCTGCACGATCACTTGGACGCAACTTAGTTTCTTGAAGACAGACGATAAGCAGGCAGTGCAACCGAAGGAGTAGTTTTAATCCTCCCGATTGGAACGAATGCCGCGAATATTCCATTGAAGGAGCGCCATGATAAAAATGAAATAAGAAATAAGGATAAAAACCAACTAGCAAGCGGGATCACCTCGACGGCCGCTGAGGACCGGATTTCGAGGGAGCACTGTCATCGCCATCTAGTGGCAAAGGGTCATGTTCCATTGGTTCGATCGACGCGTCTGCCACCTCCCGGAGTTGATCAGGAGGGGCAGCTTCCACCGCCGGTAGATGGCCGGGTGCCCGGCAAACGGAGCGTCCCGGTGAAACAGAAGACGGCCGAGGCCGGCAACTGTTGGATGGCGTGACAGACGAGTCACGCCGCGGCGGGGAAGGGGGGGGCTGTTCTTTTTTGGAAGCCTTCTTAGAAGCAGGACGGGTTGAAGAAGCGGTTGACGATTGAGAAGTCGGAGTCTTGAGAAAATCTTCACGGACGGGTTCCCTTTTTGAACTCCGGGCAGCAGATTTGGGTGCCCGGTATGTGTGTGAACTGGTCGACGAATTCACCGTAGAACGAGTAGAAGGCATCGGAGAGGTGGAACGAGCAATTTTCGGGCTAGCCGACCTGACGACAGTGTCACTGAACGTTAAATCGCAAGTCTGAATGCCTACCTCCTTAGTTGGTCGAGGGGAGGCGAGGACCTGGCTGAAAGTACCTGATGGGAGTACTGCGGGCTTCCTACTAGCTAATAACTTCCGAGCGGCATAGGTCGAGACCTTCTCCTTCACGCGAATCTCTTGGATGACCCGCTCTTCTTTATAAACGGGGCAGTCCCGTGAAGAAGCAGCATGGTCACCCATGCAATTAATGCAGCGAGGGGATGGAGGTAGACATTCACCCTCATGAGCGTCCCTGCCACAGGTGGCGCACTTGGCTGCATTTGGACAAGATTTACTGGTATGATTGTACCTTTGGCAATGGAAGCAGCGTGTAGGATTTGGTATGTACGGGCGGACGGAAATGACCTCGTAGCCCGCTTTCACTTTCGATGGTAGGTCAACCTTATCAAAAGTCAAGAAGTCAGTACGGGTTGGCACGAGGTCATTGTTAATCATTTTCATCACGTGATGAACATCCGTGACTCCCTGATCGGACATATAGTTCAATATCTCCTCGTCCGATAACCCATCCAGTGATCTAGAAAACACTCCCCCCCGCGAAGAGTTGAGGGTGCGGTGAGTCTCCACTTTCACAGGGAAAGTATGTACAAGGGTAGCTCGAAGTAACTTCTGCGCCTGGAATGCATTTTCTATTTCGAGCAACAAGGTCCCGTTGCGCTGCCTAGAGCAGGTCTTCAAGGGACCAGCGATCGCATCGACACCCTTCTGAATAATGAACGGATTTACTGCAGAAAAATCCTTATCGTCGGTACATGATACCACCAGGAACCTAGGAATGTTTGGCAATGCTTTCTGTGGCTGAGAATCGTGTTTCCGCTTATGGGTCAGGGTTATAGATGATGTGGAAGGTTTCATAGCAGAGGTGTCCCCCATGATTACCGGCATCTCCGATGGCGGGCTCCTTCCTTGTGGGGGCCCTCACTGAGGGCGCACCCGCCTTAGGTGACTGTTCGCACCTCAGGTCACACCTCCCGAGAACGGACGGAGGGACCAATTGGCATGTTCGGAAGGTATCAGCTCGGGTAATCACCCCTCCCTGGGCCCGGCCTTTACCGGGGGGTACGTGCGTGCCCTACATGTCTACCCGGGGCGGGGAGTTACGACTTACCCCGTCACCGGCTACGCAGAGCGTGGGTCGACCTTCAGTCACGCACAGGGAGGAAAGAAAGGAGGAAGGAGATAAAGGGATGAAGGAGGAGGGAGAATCTCCAACGCCGAGGCGGAGATTAAAGGGTGAGTCAAGAACAAGGAGAAAGGAAAAATAGGAGAAGGCTGAAGAACAGGAAAGGAAGAGGACCAAGAAGAGAAGACGGGAAGCGAAAAAGAAACCTTTGACTGATGAAAAACGCTCGTCTCTGGGCGAAGGCACAAACCGGGGGGGGGGGGGGGGGGAGGGAAGCGGCCTGGGACGGAAGAAAGGTCGCTTCGGCTCGGGGCCCCGTGCGCGCCACACACGTACCCACGTAAGAGCTGTGGGCCCCCTGGGAGGGACATCGAAAGAGTCCCAAGAAGGACAGCTCATTTTGTATTGGCACGATACAGGGGAGACAGTGTTACAGAAATGATATAGGCTCTGGGATGCCAATCATTACTACAACGGCACTTATCGCTGCAGCGTGGGCTACTTACGAAACTTCAATCGCCAACATTCTCCTCCAAATGGAAAAATATATTGTTGACTCCCACTTACATAGGTAGAAATGGATCATCAGAATAAAATACGAGAAATCAGAGCTCAAATGGAGAGATTCTGTTTTTTCTTCCCGCACGCTATTCCAGAATGGAATGGGAGATAAATAGTACAAAGGTGGTTCGATGAACCCTCTGCCAGGCACTTAAATGTGATTTGCAGAGTATCCCTTGTAGATATAGATCTTTGGTGGCGAGCAGTTGGTCCTGTTCGAACCACAACTTGCCATGCCGCTGCGAAATACTCAGGAAATGAACACCAGATAAGTTTATTTTAAACGACATACCGCAATGACAATAAAGAAAATAGATATGCAATGCCTTCGGCCTTCCTTCTGCTTCTTGGCTAGGAAATACTAACCTACGAAATACGAACACCTTTGACTTAAAGCACGGAAAAAATGAACGAGAAGGGCATCAGATCAGATTGTTACTGGCATTTTTCGCCGAAAGTCTGGATCACGATCAGATCGTATTTGGCACTAAAAGGGTTAACGTTGGAACTTGTCATCAATGGATGTACACTATTATTTGGTCTATAAAGAGAAATCTCTCAAAGAACAGGTGTAAAGTTATTTGTATTACAATATGTTGGATGAAACCTAAAAGCAGCATTCTGGAAAGTCATTTATAAATAGACAGGAAAAGTTACTTCCCTATAGCTTGCTGAACTTTTGACGTCGTTTCTTAAAGACGAAGTCCAATTACATAGTTGACAAAATACAATATTTATCAAGGTGTCCGAATTAAAATATTCTCAAAAAACAAATCAAGATAACAGCAACAAAATCGCTTCAGTTCAAAAATGTAGAACCCAGGATAGGCTGGGCCTACAGATCGTAAGAGTAACATTGGTTAAGAGTTTGTAAACCATTTAAAAAATTGCTACTGGTGATGCCCTGGTACACGAATGGATAAGCTCAAGAGTGCAAGAGATGGCTACCACTCTCTAGGAAACACCACAGCCATCTGGCAAGGAACAAATTTCAGTTTAACTTGCATTAGCGCGACTAGTACTGAAACAATGACCCATATGACATTTCTAGTCTTGTGTGGAAATGATTCTTTAGAAATCTAATGGGATGCCTCCAATTACGTCATTTCTGGGTGCCAAATCAAAGAATCTAGTTCATCCGCCTCTCCAACATTTCCACTTAATCTAAACATCCCTCAGACTCCAGATCAGCACAAACTCTTTCTCTGGTCTATCTGATCACCTGTTTCTGTACACTAAACAGTGAAGTTCCTACTGCAAACAGGTTAAAATGTCAGAGCCAAGAGAATCGTGAGAGTGAGCATGTTAAAACTTACCTCATATGCTTTTTCTATTATGGACTGTCAGTTTGGAACAGTGAGCACAAAAGAAAAAGTTTGCCTGTCCGATCTGTGCTGTCATGTTATAAAATCTACAATATAATACATTAGCTTCTAAGAAACTCACCTCCTCCACTTTTCTTGAAGTACGGCCATCTGTATAGTGAAGTCTAACACATTTTCATCCCCTAGTCCCGGACAGTTAAACCTTAGATGCAGGTCATCCAACTCTTCATCATGGAAGTGTGCAGCAATGCCAATCATCCATAACATATGTCCTGCCTCGAATCTCAGATCTTTTATGCTGCAATTAAATAACACGTGCAAAGTTGCGTGTACCAATTCGATAGCTTTCATTCCGCCTCTGCATAACAACAGGGGCAGATGCACACAGTTTTCTAGCTCAGGTCTGTGCGGTTTTGTCCAAGACAGCATTATTCCACTGTACACGCACTGTCTCCTGTTTTCACTGTCTACAGTTTCAACAGATATCTGTGAAAAAGAAAAACATTATAAGATGTAGACAACACGTGAAAAAGGCATCATCTACAATTCAACGGCTGCGTGTATAAGCAAAGAAAAGTACATCCACGCTACAAAATAAGATCACACAGTGACCACACAGAACATTATAAGGATCTACCTACAATCGATATAAACCCATCGAGGCGATAGCAGCATCACCTGACGATTAATTGCTAGTCAGGCATGCAAATTGAGTATGTAGTACCAATGAATCTACAAGGAGAATGGGGAAGGAACACTATCAGAGTTTGCTCAAGTATACAATAGGACAAATTATAACTCGCAGCAAAGACAAACAACAAACTTCAACAGGAACATAAAAGACCCACATACAACACTTAAGTGATTGGCCGTGTCCTCCTTCAGAATAAAGGACATTCCACAGTCACACATTCGTCATCTCTGGCTGCCGCACACCGAATCACCCTCTGTGGTGAGGTAATTCCCAATTGGTGACCACTTAGTCACTAAGAAGATGTCACAATCTCTAACCCCTGTCTACAGTGACACCACTGTTAAGGTCTGACCTGTTTGTAGCTAAGAGGTGCTATCCAAAATCTGTGGTGCCATCTGTTGAAAACCTTACCTTTGGACTAATGGTCACCATCACTCTTTAAGTAGTTACCATCTACACGATACACCAGTCACAGTCCTTCTGCCACTGGCCAAACATTTTCTGGAAGTCCTGTTCTTTGAGGCTGTTTAGCACTGACAGGGATGCTTCTCGAATCCTCTCTGGAGTGTCGAACTGACGGCCCTACAACTTGAGTTTCAGTTTTGGGAATAGCGCAAACTCGCAAGGTACCAAATCTGAAGAGTACAGTGGGTAGTGTAAAATCGCCATGTTGTTTTTTGCCAAAAAGGTCATCGTGAGCAAGGACTTTTTTCCCTTTTTTTATGGTGGTGTTAGGGCGCTCAACTACAGTGGTCATTAGCACCAGATTATGACCCTAGATTGATTTAAAACAAGGTTAAAAAAGGTGCCATTAAGGAGAATTTAAGAATGTCACTAAAACGAGAGATAAAAAAATAGCACTGGAAGGAATTAAATGTCCTCTGACAGATTTGTTGTACGTACAAAAAACAAAACTCTAGCAGCTGCCCGTGCATCATCAGCTAAAATGTCCCCCAAAGTGGACTGCAGATTTATTGCAAAAAGAATATGAGTAAAATTGGGGCAGAACATTAAAACATGGTGAACCGCCATCAGGTGACCACAGGAACAGACTGGTGGGGGGTCGCCTGTTAATAAGTGTCAGTGGCTGAACTGGCAACGACCGATTCTCAGCCCGGCCAAGATTACCTCCTCCCACCGGCAGGGGTGGGAGGAGGTCTTCCAAGCTGTCAGGATCGGTTTTATGGTTCTGAGCTTATTGTCCCGAAGCGAGGACCACAGCCGATGCCACGATGCGACAATACGCCTACAATTAGCCCCTTAAATGTCCTGTGACAGGACACAAACGGTAGTTGTCTGAGGTAGGAGAGTGGCAGCCCTGGCCACAGTGTCAGCAGCCTCATTCCCCGGCACACCTACGTGGCCAGGAACCCACAGGAAGCGAATGCAGAAGCCGTCTTCGGCTACCAATTGAAGGGAGCGTTGGAGTCTGAATACAGAAGGATGGACCAGATACGGATCGCTAAGACTCAATGGCAATGAGGGAATCTGAGCAGATGACATAAGAAGGGTGGCGGTGGCAGCTAACATATTGGACTGCCTGATAGAGAGCAAAAAGCTCAGCTGTGAAATTGGAACACTGCTGGATGAGCTCATATTGAAAGCTGTCGAACCCAACGACAAAGGTAGATTCGACACCATCAGTGTTCTTAGAGCCATCTGTATAGATGAAGACGTTGTCATCAAGTTGTAAACAAAGTTCGACAAACCTTGAGCGATACACCGAATCGGGGGTACTCTCCTTTGGGAGCGAGCAGTGTTCGAGGTGGATGCGAACCTGTGCCTGAAGCCACAGCGGTGCTGGGCTCGGATCCATTCGAAGGGTGGTAGGAAGGGTGAAATCGAGTTGCTGAAACAGGTGACGAAAACGAACTCCGGCAGGCAACAGTGCAGATGCAGACACCCCATATTGGCGATCAAGGGAGTTGTTGAAAGATGATGGGTAGGATGGGTGTTTGGGCATTGACAGCAGCTGACATGCATACCAACAGAGTAATATATCATGCCGATAGTGCAATGGTAATTCGGAAGCTTCTGCATAGAGGATTTCAATAGGGCTGGTATAGAAGGCTCCAATCGCTAGTCATAACCCCCGATGGGGAATTGAGTTAAGACGGCGCAAGATGGACGGACGTGCAGATGTGTAAAGAATGCTTCCATAATACAGCTGCAATCGGACAACAGACCGATAAAGATGGAGGACAGTTCTACCAGCTCCCCATGACGTACCGCTAAGAACACTGAGGACATTAAGAGAACGTGTACAACGGCCAGCTAGAGAAGACACGTGGGAGATCGAAAGTGCCTAGACGTAATGATGGTGGTAGGAACTCACTGTATCGCCAGAAGTTGATGCACACTGTTTTCTCATCGGAGAAACGGAAGCCATTTGGGATGCTTCAAGAATAAAGACAGTCAAGACAATGCTGGAGACAGCATTCCAATAAACACGTTCTTTGAGTGCTGCAGAAGATTGTGAAATCGTCCACAAAGAGGGAACCAGAAACGTCGGGTGGGAGGTAGTCCATAATTGAGTTAATTGCTATAGCAAAGAGTACTACACTCAAACCGGAGCCCTGTGGCACCCCATTCTGCTGGCAAAAAGGGTTTGACAAAACAGAGCCCACTCATACCTGAAAACGTCTGTCCGCTAAAAATGAATGGATAAAAAGGGGTAGACAGCCACAAAAGGCCCAAGTACGCATGGTGTGGAGAATTCCCGCCCTCCAGCAGGTGTCTTAGGCCTTCTCCAAATCAAAGAACACAGCCACTGTCTTGCAGTTTTTCATAAAGTTATTCATAATAAAGTCAACAAGGTGACGAGGTGCTCAAGTGCAGAGCAGTACCAACGAAAACCACATTGGACATTGGTAAGGAGGCATCAGCATTCAAGGAGCCAACCCAAACGAGCGTTAACCATGTGTTCCATCACCTTACAGACACAGCTAGTAAGAGAAATGGGGCAATAAGTGGAAGGAAGATGTTTGTCCTCCACTGGTTTGGGGATTGGGACAACAATGGCTTCACTCCAACTTGTGGGGACCTGACCTTCAGTCCATATACGATTATAGGTGTGGAAAGGAAACATTTACCCGCAGGAGAAAGGTGCTTCAACATCTCAATATGAATGGCATTGGGCCCCAGAGCAGAGGAGTGGGACATTGGCGAGAGCACGGTCTAGTTCCTGCATAGTGAAGGTGTCGTCGTAACTTTCACAATTTAAAAATTGGAAAGAAGGTGGCTGTGCCTCCTCGGCCTGTTTATGGGGGGTTGGAAGGCAGGGTGGCAATGAGCAGAGCTCGAAATCTCCACAAAAGAGAAGCCTAAGGCATAGGATACGTCAACAGGATCCACAAGGACTGCGTTCACTACTGTCAGGCCTGAAATTGGGGAGTGGACGTTAGTGCCAGATAACCGGCACAGGCTACCCCAGACAACCGAAGAGGGAGTGAATTTGTTAAAAGAACTAGTGAAGGCAGTCCAACAGGCTTTTTTGCTTTCTTTTGTAACATGACAGCACTGCACCTGCAGTCGTTTGTAATGGATGCAATTCTCCAACGTTTGGTGGCGTTGAAAGGTGCGTGGAGCATGTTGCCGGGCTCTAATAGCGTCACCGCATGCTGCAGTCTACCACGGGACTGGGACGTGGCGCAGAAATAAGAAAGTACGAGGTATGGAATGTTCGGCAACAGTGTGAATAACCTCTGTGAGGTACTGGACCCGACTGTCGCAGCTGGGGAAATGCTGGTCATGGAAAACTGCCATGGAAGAATACAGCCCCCAGTCGGCTTTGGAGATGTTCCAGATGGTGAAACGTGGAAATGGGGTATTATGCAGTAGGTGGATTACACAAGGTAAATTGTCGCTCGAGTACGTATCAGAAAGGGCATACCACTTGAACCAATGCGCTAGCTGAGGACTGCATATCACGAGGTTCAAGTGGGAATAGGTGTGCATTGTTTCTGAAAGGAAGGTTGGTGAACCAAGATTGAGATGGTTGAAAAGGTCCACTAGAAGGGAGCCTCTTTGGCAAGATGCTGGAGAGTCCCATAGGGGGTGGTGGGCGTTGAAGTCACGAAGCAAAACAAAAGGTGGAGGAAGCTGGGAAACAAGTTGCAGCACACCTGCCCTAGTAAAGGCAGACAATGACGGGGTTTAGATATTGCAGAGAGAGAAGGAAATGGTAGGGAGAGTAATGCGGATGGCAACTGCCTGTACGTGAGTGTTCAGAGAGATGGGATGGGAATAGATGTCATCCCGAATGAGCAACATAACCCCTCCATGGGCTGGAATACCATCCACAGGAGATAGGTCATAACGCACAGAGGTATATTGAGGGAAGGCTATACGATCCTGTGAGCATAACTTTGTTTCTTGGAGGCTAACTATGAGCGGACAGTGCAACTGAAGGAGTAATTTTAATTCCTCGCAATTGGAGCGAATGCCTCAAATATTCCACTGAAGAAGCACCATGATAATGTTAAGGGGAGAAGAGAGAAGAACTAGGGAAAAGGGGGTCACATCGATCGCCGCTGAGGGCCTGACTTCGAGGGAGCACTGCTATCGCAATGCATTGGTGGAAAATCTTGATCCATCAGTGCAATTGGCATTTCTGCCGCCTTTCCGAGTTGATCGGTAGGGGCAGCATTCCCCACCGGTAAAACGCCGGTTGCCCCGGCAAGGCAGAGGATGACCGGGGCCAGCTACTGTTGGGTGGCGTGACGGATGGGTCACGCCTCGGCGGGGAAGGAGAGGCACTCTTTTTGTTAGCTCTTTTGGAAGAGTGACGGTGAGAAGAGGTAGTTGACAGTTGAGAAGCCTGAGTACGTAGAAAATCTTCACGGACAGATTCCTTTTTTGAAGTCCGGGCATCTTGTTTAGGTGCCCGTGGTTTATGAGAGACTGACGGAGTCTGAACTTTAGAAGGAGCAGGAGGAAGCAAGGATGTGGAATGGGCAATCTTCGGGCTGGCTGATCGCACAACTGTGTCAGCGAAAGTGAAATCACAAGTCTGTGTACCTGCATCCTTAGTAGGTTGGGGGGAGGTAAGGACCTTATTGTATGTGCCCGCTGGAAGGACAGTGGGCTTCCGACTCACAAATAACTTCTGAACAGCAGAGGTTGAGAACTTTTCCGTGACCTGAATGACCTTCTCGTCTTTATAAACAGGCCAGTCCCTAGAGGAAGCACCATGGTCACCCATGCAATTAATGCAGTGAGGGGACGGAGGTGGGCAGTCACCCTCATGGGCGTCCCTACCACAAGTGACCCTTTTTGCTGTATCGGGTGTGGTTGAATCTATGGCATTGGAAACAGCGCATAGGGTTTGGTACATAAGGGCGAACAAAGATAACTTCATACACTGCTTTGACTTTGGACGGGAGTTCAACTCTGTCGAACGTCAAATACACAGTACGAGTTGATGTTAACTGGTTATTGACCTTTTTCAACACACTATGCACGGCTGTTACACTTGATCAGACATGTAGTTTTGGATCTCTTCGTCTGATAACCCGTCAAGGGATCTTGTGAAAACTACAGCCCCCCCCCCCCCCCCCCCCCCGATGAGTTGAGGGTGCAATGCGCTTCTACTTGGACTGGAAACGTGTGTAGTGGGTAGTCCTTATCAGTTTTTGTGCCTGGAAAGCACAGTCCGCTTCCAGCAACAGTGTACGATTGTGCTGCCGGGAACAGGTCTTAACAGGGCCAGCAATTGCATCAACATCCTTCTGCATAACAAAAGGATTTGCAGAAGAGAAATCTTGACCCTCAGTTCAAGAAACAACCAGAAGTTTGGGAAGATTAGGCAACATTTTCTTACACTGAGGTGAGTCTATCATTCTTTTCTGGGTCAAAGTCAGAGTAGAAGAAATGGAAGTCATTGAAGAAATGTCCCCCACCATTACCAGCGTCTCCGATGGCGCGCTCCTTCCTAGTGGGGGCCCTCTCCGAGGGCTTACCCGCCTTAGGTGATTGTTCACACCTCCCGAGAACTGACGGAGGGACCAATCGGCATATCCGGAAGGTACCAGCTCGGGTAATCACCGCTCCCTGGGCCTGGCCTTTACCAGGGGGTACGTACGTGCCCTACTTGTCTACCCGGAGCGGGGAATTACGCGTTACCCCCGTCACCTGCTATGCATGATAATGCGTGGGTCGGCCTTCAAACACGCACAGGGAGGAAAGAAGAAGAATAGAGGAAGTGAAGAGAAAGAAGTGTCTCAAACGCCGAAGCAGAGACTAAATGAGGAGGAGAGGAAGGCTAGGAGAGTACAGCAAGAAGTGAAAGACAGAAGCATAGGTTAGGAAAGGAAGAAACCAAGAAAAGAGAAAAACTATGACAGGAAACCACATTGACTTGCAAAGGATGCCCATCTCCAGGCTAAGGCACGAACTGGGAAGGGAAATGAAGCAGCCCGAGGTGGGAACTAAGGCTGCTTCGGTTCAGAGCCCCGTGCACACTACACATGTACCCACAAAAGAGCTGTGGGCCCTCTGGGGGGGGGGGGGGTTGACATGTCACATAACCAACACAAGGGTGATCCTCATTACCAACAAACACTGTCTGCCTGTGACCGTTCATGTGAATGGACAGTTTGTTGCTGGTCATTCCCACATAGAACGCTTCAGAGTGCAGGCATGTCAGTTGGTAAATCACGTGGGTGCTATCGTAAGTGGCTCTTCCTTCGATCGTGTACACCTTCCGGGTTATGGGACTGGAGTAAATGGTGGTGGAAGGGTGCAGAGGGCAGGTTTTACAACAAGGGCGGTTTATACAGCTAGTAAAAACGTACACTCGTTACATCTATTATGAAAATAAATATTGTAAGAAGACATCAATTCTTCTACCGCTCTTAATGGATAGTTGCCCCAACCCCCCTTCTCCTACCCTTATGGTAACACTACAAAATGAAGCGGATTTCTGTAGACTTATGGCCTGAAGTTCCATCATATTTTTTAATTGTGTGTACATTCAAAAATGAAAATCTCTTCCTCCATAAGGAACCTTATATTAGAATATTAATATTGTTTAGAAAATTTAGAACTCTAGTATTCTTTTTCCCCCCATGAGGCCATATAAGGGAACTGAAACCAACAACATCGGTTTTTCATTTTTCTTGGTGGTCTGAAGGTCTGTATCTTTAATTTTTCCAAATAATAATTAGCTACAAAATTCAAAATCACAAAAACAATTTCAATGGGAAGGAAGGATGCTTAAATTAGACAAACTATAGGACTTAGCACTAAATAAAAAAAAAAAAAAACAGTACCGTCTCTTCACAAGCACCACAGCAGACTTTGCAACGAAGCATGTTGGGATTCATTCCGATCTGCTTGCATTACTGAACCTCCCAATACCACTGTTGCATAATAATAGGTTTGAGTGAAATTATTCTATTATTTTCTTTTCCAAAACTTCTGTTATTCTATTTTATTACATAGATAGCTGAAGTGTATTACTATTATTTTATACCGAAGAAGTTTGATCAGTTAGTAAACATTAACAAATTCACGCCAGAAGTACATTGTTAAATTTTAAATAGTATGCTAATTAGTATTTCTGTTACAAGTAAAAAAATTCTTTTCTCATAATATTAAAGTAGCCATCACTATGTTTCACAAGTAATGTTAGCAAGGTTTTGCCCTCTTCAGTTTCTGTATAATGACCATTAATTAGAAAGTAATAGTTTGAAAAAGCTATTAAACTATATTTGGATATGAAATACTATTCATTTAACCAAAGTTTGTATATCAACCGACTCAGTATTATTTACACTATCTTTTACTATAGCCAGTTGGACAACTGTTTACTTTTCCATTATAATTAATGTACATAATTAAAAATACACAATTTTCAATCACATTGTTTGGACAATATAAATAGGATGTGGTCGCGGTATGCATCAGAGTATTGTTTCATCAGTTGACAGAGGCAGAACCTATGTCAGTTCAAAGTATTGTATATTGTTTCTGCCACAATCTGAAGTACAAGGCACGCCAGTTTGGACTAATTATGTAAAAGTTCTTCAGTGCAGAAAGTATCTACCATGATTAAGATTTCTGCCACATTACGACATACACCTATAAATTTTGTTATTTTGTGGTTTTAGGGCGCACAACTTCTATGGTCATTAGCGCCCAGCCAAGAACAAAGATTCCCTATGATCCCAAAGAAAAAAGGTGACTATCAGAGCATCAACAAGAGGCTAAAAACGAAAGATAAAAGACAATTAAAAGGGTTAAATATCCTTGGATAAGTTGGCCGAGTTGATAAAACGCAAAACTCGAGCAGCTGCTCGTGTGTCATCAGCTAAAATTTCCTCCAGAGTAGACGGAAAGTGAAGGGCTACACGGAGATGATTAAAATTAACACAAGTCAGTAAAACATGTCGCACTGTCAGCAGTTCACCGCAGGAGCACAGCGGTGCAGGGTCGGCAGAGATCAAGTGACAGTGGCTAAAACGGCAGTGACCGATCCGCAACCGGGCCAGGATGACCTCTTCTCCCCGAGAGGGGCGTGAGGAGCTCCTCCAAGCGGTCGGGATCGGTTTGACAGTTCTCAATTTATTGTTGTACAGTGAGAACCACGCACTGTGCCATTGCGACACGATACTCCGGCGAAGAGCCCGTTGAACATCATCCGATGGGACGCAAAAGGTAGCCATGTGAGGCAAAATAGCTGCGGCCTTGGCCGCTATGTCGGCGGTCTCATTCCCGGGCACACCCACGTGGCCAGGGACCCACAGGAAAGAAACGTGACAGCTGTCATCTGCTAGCAACTGGAGGGAGCGTTGGATCCGATACACGAGAGGATGGTTCGAGAAAGGGTCCTTAAGACTCTGCAGGGCACTAAGGAAGTCCGAACATATGGCATAGAAAGGTTCGTGGTGGCGGCAGGTGTAAAAAACGGCCTGGTGGAGGGCAAAAACTCGAACACCGGTCAGGGAGCTTCTATTGGAACCGGTTGTCCCCGACGATGAAGGCAGATCCGAGACCGGCACTGCTCTTGGAACCATCAGTGTAAACAAATATGGCATTATCGAACCGCGAACGGAGTTCGACAAGCCTCGAGCGGTATACCAAATCCGGAGTGCTCTCCTTGGGGAGCGAACTAAGTTCAAGGTGAGTGTGAACCTGGGCCTGATTCCACGGCGGCAATGGGCTTTCGCTCAAACGAAGGGTGGAAGGAAGGGTAAAATCGAGCCGCTGTAGCAGGCGGTGAAACCGAACTCCAGGTGGAAGCAAGGCAATCGCAGACAACTGATATTGGCGATCGAGTGAGTCGTCAAAAAATAATCAGTAAAATGGATGGTTGGGCATCGACTGCAGGCGGTATGCGTACCAACACCAGAGTATGTCACGTCGAGTGGTCAAGGGTAATACAACAGCCTCGGCATACAGACTTTCAACAGGGCTGGTATAAAATGCACCGGTCGCCAGACGTAATCCCCGATGGTGGATAGAGTTGAGACGGCGGAGAATCGACGGCCGTGCAGAAGAGTATACGAGGCTTCCGTAGTCGAGCTTCGACTGAACAATGGCCTGGTAAAGGTGAAGCAGGACGGTACGATCCGCTCCCCATGACGTGCCACTGAGGACACGAAGAACGTTAAGGGATCGGGCACAACGGGCAGCCAGGTAGGACACGTGTGTGGACCAGCAAAGTTTCCGATCCAACATGAGTCCCAAGAATTTCTTGGTCTCCACGAAAGGGAGAGCAACAGGGCCGAGACGTAGAGAAGGTGGAAGAAATTGCTTGTATCTCCAGAAGTTTATACACACAGTTTTCTCAGTGGAGAATCTGAAGCCGTTTGCGATGCTCCAGGAATATAGACGGTCAAGACAGCGTTGGAGAGAACGCTCCAAGACACATGTCCGCTGGGCACTACAATAAATTGCGAAATCGTCAACAAAAAGAGATCCGGAGACGTCGGCTGAAAGGCAATCTACGATCGGATTGATTGCAATGGCAAAGAGCGCCACACTCAAGACGGAGCCCTGTGGTACCCCCATTCTCCTGGCAAAAGTTATCTGACAAAACGGAGCCCACCCGTACCCGGAACTTGCAATCCGCCATAAACGCTTGAATGAAAAGAGGGAGGCGGCCCTGAAGGCCCCATGTGTGCAATATGCCGAGAATGCCTGCTCTCCAACAGGTATCGTATGCCTTCTCCAAGTCGAAGAACACTGCTACTGTTTGACGCTTCTTTAGAAAGTTGTTCATAATGAAGGTCGACAACGTAACGAGGTGATCAGCAGCAGAGCGGTGTCGACGAAAACCGCATTGGATATTAGTCAGGAGGCGGCGAGATTCGAGGAGCCAGACCAACCGAGCATTAACCATGCGTTCCATCACCTTACAGACGCAGCTCGTCAGAGAAATGGGGCGATAACTGGAAGGAAGGTGTTTGTCCTTCCCTGGTTTGGGGATGGGGACAACAATGGCTTCACGCCAACGTGTGGGAACATGACCTTCAGTCCATATGCGATTGTAGGTACTAAGAAGAAAGCACTTGCCCGCAGGAGAGAGGTTCTTCAGAATCTCAATATGAATGGAATCGGGCCCGGGAGCAGAAGACCGGGACAGGGCGAGAGCACAGTCTAGCTCCTGCATGGTGAAGGCGACGTTATAATTTTCACGATTAAAAGAGCGGAAAGAGGGCGGCCGTGCCTCCTCTACCTGTTTGCGAGGGAGAAAGGCAGGGTGGTAGTGGGCAGAGCTCGAAACCTCCGCAAAGAAACGATCCAATGCGTTTGAAACATCAGCGGGGTCCACGAGGACTGCGTTCTCAACGGTCATGCCAGGAATCGGGGAGAGGACCTTGATGCCGGACAAACGGCGTAGGCCACCCCAGACAACCGTGGAGGGAGTAAAAAGGTTAAAAGAACTAGTAAAAGCAGTCCAGCAAGCTTTCTTGCTGTCGTTTATGATACGACGGCACTGCGCTCTCATACGTTTATAATTGATGCAATTCTCCAAAGTTGGGTGGTGGCGGAAGGTGCGTAAAGCATGGCGCCAAGCTCTAAGCGCGTCGCGGCAGGCTGCAGTCCACCAAGGGACCTGGACACGACGTGGAGAAGAGGATGTACGAGGTATGGAACGTTCAGCAGCGGTGAGAATAACCTCTGTGAGGTAGTCGACCTGACTGTCACAGTTGGGAAAGTTCTGATCGTGAAAAACAGCCACGGAAGAATAAAGCCCCCAGTTGGCTTTGGAAATGTTCCAACTGGTGGGACGAGGAGATGGGGAATGATGCAGGAAGTGGATGATACAAGGGAAATGGTCACTTGAGTATGTGTCACAAAGTGCATACCACTCAAACCGACCGGCAAGCTGAGGAGTGCATATTGCGAGGTCTATCTGGGAGTAAGTGTGTGTTGTGTCTGAAAGGAAGGTCGGTGCACCAGTGTTGAGGCAGACATGATCGAGGTGTTGGAGAAGGTCCACCAAAAGGGAGAGTCTCGGTCAAGGTGCCGGAGAGCCCCATAAGGGGTGGTGGGCATTAAAGTCGCCTATCAACACGAAAGGTGAAGGGAGCTGATCAACAAGGTGTAGCTTATCTGCCCTAGTAAGGGCAGATGACGATGGCGAATAGATATTACAGAGGGAGAAGGTAAATGTGGATAAAGTGATGCAGACGGCAACTGCCTGTAGGTGAGTGTACAAGGAAATGGGATGGAAATAGACATCGTCTCGAAGGAGCATCAGAACCCCTCCATGGGCTGGGACACCTTCCACGGTGGCAGGTCGAACCACACAGAGGTGTAGTGTGGAAAGTCTGCACGATCACTTGGACGCAACTTGGTTTCTTGGAGGCAGACTAGAAGCGGGCAGTGCAATCGAAGGAGTAGTTTTAACTCCTCACGATTAGAACGAATGCCGCAAATATTCCATTGAAGGAGCGCCATGATAAAAATGAGAGAAGAAATAAGGATAAAAACCAACTAGCAAGCGGGGTCACCTCGACGGCCACTGAGGACCGGATTTCGAGGGAGCACTGCTATCGCTGTCCAGGGGCAAAGGGTCGTGGTCCATAGGTTCGACCGACGTGCCTGCCACCTCCCTGAGTTGATCAGGAGGGGCATTTTCCACCGCCGGTAGAGGGCCGGGTGCCCGGCAGACGGAGCGACCCGGTGAAACAGAAGACGGCCGAGGCCGGCAACTGTTTGACGGCGTGCGGATGGGTCACGCCTCGGCGGGGAAGGAGAGGAACTCTTTTTCTTGTCCGCTCTTCTGGAAGAGTGACGGCAGGAAGAGGCAGTTTACGGTTGGGAAGCCTGAGAACGCAGAAAATCCTCACGGACGGGTTCCTTTTTCAAGGTCCGGGCATCTTGTTTAGGTGCCCGCGGTTTACTAGAGGTTGACGAAGACTGTACCTTAGAAGCAGCAGGAGGAAGCGGGGACGTGGAACGGGCAATCTTCGGGCTGGCGGATCGCACAACTGTGTCAGCGAAAGTGAAGTCACAAGTCTGGGTACTGGAATCCTTGGTATGTTGAGCTGAGGTGATGACCTTACTGTATGTACCCGCTGGGAGGACAGTGGGCTGTCGACTCGCCAACAACTTTCGAGCGGCAGATGTCGATACCCTCTCCGTAACCCGAATTTGCTGGATTACCTTCTCATCCTTGTATACAGGGCAGTCGCGAGAGGAAGCCGCATGGTCACCGTTGCAGTTTAGGCAGTGAGGGGACGGAGGTGGGCAATCCCCCTCATGGGCGTCCCTACCACAAGTGACACACTTTGATGCATTTGGGCAATGTTCACGGGTATGGTTGTACCTGTGGCACTGAAAACAGCGCGTTGGGTTAGGTACATAAGGGCGGACGGAGATGACTTCATACCCTGCTTTGACCTTCGACGGGAGGTCAACTCTGTCGAACGTCAAAAGTACGAGTCAGTGTCAGTTGGTTATCGACCTTTTTCATGACCCTATGGACGGCTGTCACATCCTGGTCGGACATTGGATGTCTGCATCAGACAACCCGTCAAGGGATCTCGTGAAGACTACACCCCGTACGAGTTGAGTGTGCGATGCGCTTCTACCTTGACAGGAAACGTGTGTAACAGTGTAGTCCGGATTAGTTTCTGAGCTTGAAAGGCACTGTCCACTTCCAGCAACAATGTGCCATTGCGCTGAAGCGAACAGGTTTTAACAGGGCCAGCAATTGCATCTACACCTTTCTGTATAACGAAAGGATTGACAGAATTGAAATCCTTTCCATCGGTGCGAGTGACGACAAGAAATTTAGGTACATTAGGCAGAGTCTTTTTTTGCTGAGGCGAGTCTAACTTACGTTTTTGGGTCAACGTCACTAAAGAAGAGAAGGAAGTCATCGCGGAAGTGTCCCCCGTGATTACCGGCGTCTCCGATGGCGCGTTCCTTCCTAGTGGGGGCCCTTTCCGAGGGCTTACCCGCCTTAGGTGATTGTTCACACCTCAGGTCACACCTCCCGAGAACTGACGGAGGGACCAATCGGCACGTTCGGAAGGTACCAGCTCGGGTAGTCACCCCTCCCTGGGCCTGGCCTTTACCAGGGGGTATGTACGTGCCTCACTTGTCTACCCGGGGCGGGGAATTACGCATTACCCCCGTCACCTGCTACGCATGATAATGCGTGGGTCGGCCTTCAGACACGCACAGGGAGGAAAGGAGAAGAATAGAGGAAGAGAAGAGAAAGAAGGAAAGAAGTGTCTCAAACGCCGAGGTGGAGACGAATGAGGAGGAGAAGGAGGCTAGTTGAGTACAAGGAGAGAAAGACAGAAACAAAGGGTAAGAAAGGAAGGAACGAAGGAAGAAAAATGACAACAAGAAAATATGCCCGTCTCCGGGCGAAGGCATAAACCGGGAGGGAAAGTGAAGCAGCCTGGGGCAGAAGAAAGGCTGCTCCGGCTCGGGGCCCCGTGCGCGCCACACCCGTACCCACAAAAGAACTGTGAGCCCCCTGGGGGGGCTAACTTTTGTATTCCACACACGGACAGTGTTAATTCGAGTTATTGATGTGTAATTTGGTAATTTTATTTGTTTGAAACATGAATAGCACTTGTCATTACAATGGATTTATAAGTATGTTCTACAGTATGTCTGCCTAAGTGTACTTGCATCTGTGTAAATGTGTGGGTTTGTGTGTATTTGTTTACCCTCCTTTTTCCCCCCAAGGTAAGTCTTTCCTGTCCCGGGATTGGAATGACTCCTTACCCACTCCCTTAAAATCCTAATTTCCTTTTCCCTCTCCTTCCCTTCTGCCTGACTAAGCAGCTAGGCTGCTGTCTGTGTGTGTGTGTGTGTGTGTGTGTGTGTGTGTGTGTGTGTGTGTGTGTATTTGTTGCTGTCACTGCCTGTGCTCCTTCGCCTGGTAAGTGGACTTCATCTATTTTCTACGTATATTTTTCCTGTTAGGAATTTTTCCTCTATACTTATATATAAGTATAGAAGGAAATTATCCTGGTGGGATAAACAAATATAAAAAAATAGAAAATGGATGACTTACCCAAAATCACACTCCAACACACATACAAGCTTTCGCCATCACTGGCAGCTTCTTCAGGAGAAAGAGGAAAAAAGGGGAGGAGAAAGAGAAGGATATGGGTTTTAAGGAAATGGAAAAGGAGTCATTCCAATCCCAGGAGTGGAAGGACTTACCTTAGGGGACAAAAAGGAAGGTAGACAAACACACACACACACACACACACACACACATATACAAACACACCTTTGAGGGCCGGACATACCAACAACTAAAGGGAACAGCCATGGGAACCAGGATGGCCCCCTCTTACACAAACTTATTTATGGGACACTTATAGGAAGCCTTCCTGGAAACCCAAGCCTGTCAACCCAAAGTTTGGTACAGATTCATTGACGACATCTTCATGATCTGGACCAACAGTGAAGAAGAACTCCAGAATTTCCTCTCCAACCTCAACTCCTTTGGTCCCATCAAATTCACCTAGTCCTATTCCAAATCCCACTTTCCTTGATGTCAACCTCCATCTGTCCAACGGCCAACTTCACACATCCGTTCACATCAAACCAACCAACAAACAACAATACCTCCATTATGACAGCTGCCATCCATTCCACATCAAACGTTCCCTTCCCTACAGCTTAGGTCTTCGTGGCAGAAGAGTCGGCTCCAGTCCTGAATCACTGAACCAGTACACCAATAACCTAATAACAGCTTTTACATCCCACAGCTATCCTCCTGATCTGGTACAGAAGAAAAATTGCCAGAGCCACCTCCTCATCCCCCTAAATCCAGAACCTTCCACCGAAGAACCCCAGAAGTGCCCGTTTTGTCACCAGATACTTTCCGGGACTGGAGCGAACTCTGAATGTGGCTCTCCAGCAAGGATACGACTTCCTTAAATCCTGCCCCGAAATGAGATCCATCCTTAATGACATCCTTCCCACTCCACCAAGAGCGTCTTTCCGCCACCCTCTTAACCTTCGTAACCTCCTAGTCCATCCCTATGAAATCCCCAAACCACCTTCCCTACCCTCTGGCTCCTACCCATGCAACCGCCCCCGTTGTAAAACCTGCCCTATGCACCCTTCCACCACCACTTACTCCAGTCCAGTAACCCGGAAGGTGTACACAATAAAGGGCAGAGCCACTTGCGATAGCACCCACGTGATTTACCAATTGACATGCCTGCACTGTGAAGCGTTCTGTGAGAGAATGACCAGCAACAAACTGTCCATTCGCATGAACAGTCACAGGCAGACAGTGTTTGTTGGTAATGAGAATCACCCTGTGGCTAAACATGCCTCGGTGCATGGCCAGCACATCTTGGCGCAGTGTTACACCATCCGGGTTATCTGGATACTTCCCACCGACACCAACCTTTCAGAACTCCGGAGATGGGAACTTGCCCTTCAGCTTATTCTCTCCTCCCGTTGCCCACCTGGTCTCAACCTCCGCTAATTTCAAATTCCTGCCCACCATCTAGCATCTTTGTCTCGGTTCTGTGGACAGATCGTCTGCCTCAAGTGGTATCTCTGTCCAACTTCTTTTCTTTTTACAAATGTCTGTCTAGGTGTGTTTGCGATTGGATATGTGTGAGTGTGTGTGTATTTGTCTACCTTCCTTTTTGTCCCCCAAGGTAAGTCCTCCCACTCCTGGGATTGGAATGACTCCTTTTCCACTTCCTTAAAACCCATATCCTTCCCTTTCTCCTCCCCTTTTTTCCTCTTTTTCCTGAAGAAGCTGCCAGTGATGGCGAAAGCTTGTATGTGTGTTTGAGTGTGATTTTTATTTTTGTGTCTATCGACGAGCCGGTCCACACACACACACACACACACACACACACACACACACACACACACACACACACACATTATCAATTTGTTGGATCCATAAGAGTTTACTATCAATGCTTATGCCTAAGAATTTACACTCACTACAGACTTTCCCTATTTTATTACTACCATGGTAATCAATACTGCTTTGCAAATCACTTACATTAAAAGAAATTATATTTGTTTTTTGCAGGTTGACTTTTAGATTGTCATTTTCAAATTTTGTTTTTGCATTTTCAATAAACTTTTTTACTTCTAACCCGACATCATTCGTATCAGTTCCCCAAACAAGGCCTGAAGTGTCATCTGCATACATAGTTATGGATGTTTCATTATTGAATGTACTTGTGAAGTCATTGACATAAACAAGAAAGGACCTATTATTGATCCCTGTGACACACAAATTTAATGTTTCTGACCCTTCACTTATGTGTTTCTATTGTATCTCCATTGTTGTGTGTGATTGCAGTACACTGGCTTTGGTTTCTTAAATAAGAAGTAACAAGGTGCACGAATTTTCCATTGATGCCATCTCTGGCCAATTTTGACAGGAGAAGATCACAGTCAACCATGTCAGACGCCTTTGAAAGATCCAAGAAAACTCCTGCTACTTGATAACCTTCATCAATTTTATCAAAAGCTTTCATCATAAAAATGTAATGCCGCTGTCATTGTGCTACGACCACTCCTGAAGCCATGTTGAAAGTCTCCCAGGATATTTTCTTTGCTATAATGATCTAACATGTACTTAAGTATTGATTTCTCAATTAACTTACTGAAAACAGAAGTTAGAGCGAGTCGTCTATAGTTGTCTACTAGATGTTTATCACCTTTTTTGTACAGAGGTTTCACAACAGCTAATTTCAGTGTATCAGGGAACACGCCTTTTAAGACACTATTTACGAGATGTGTCAAAGGACATGCCAGATTGTGTTGGCACTGTTTCAGTAAATAATGGGAAAATTCATCCCATCCTGAAAATTTTTTGTTTTTGCATTCTCTGATGAGCTGCAATGTGTCATTGACATCCACTTCAGGGAGTTTATTAGAGTCAGGGTTGTTTTCAGCTTGATATCCACAAGGTGATTTATCTGTATTACAGTAGTCAGCTTCTACAACATCTATGAAGTAATCAAAGCTATTACTAATATCTTGAGGACTGGTAATGACGGTATTGTGTTCAGTTATCTGAATGTTGCTATTATTTTTAGTTTGGTGGTGTTATCTCATTCACTAATGTCCAGCAAGTCTTAGATATGCAATCTGAATTTTGGATTTTTAAATTGATCTTTTCACAGACTTCAATCTTGATTTCCTTGCGATACTGGTATTTATAATATTTGTACATACCTATGTGCTCCTTTGTTTTTTGTCTCTCTTTGTACATAAAACATATCCTGCATTTTTTCTTTTAGTTCTCTGGTAAAATTATCTAATTCTACAGGTCTGGAAGGTGAAGTATTGTTCTTGTTTATATTAATCTTCCTGATATGAACGGTCTTGTTTAGATGGAAAGATAGTACGTCTAGTAAGGCATTCCATTTATTATTTACACCTTGGGCATGTAATACAGAATTCCAAGATTCATAGCTCAAACTCTCTCTCAGTTTGGTAATGTTGCTATCAGAGCGAATTCTTTTGTATTTATAGAGTTTCTTTGGTTTGGTGTTTGGATCTCCCTTTAGAACTAATAGTTGGCCTAGATGTTCTGAGATGTTACCATTTACTACATGAGCTGTCATTTTCACAGTTGGTGATAACATGATCTATAGAGCTTACACTGGTTGGAGTTATTCTGGTTGGTACATCTCCTCACAAATCTTTTGCTCCATAGGAGTAAATACAGTCCTTCAGGCATTTACTTTCTTGAGAATCTAACATGGTATTGATATTAATGTCTCCTTGGAGTACAACATTGACATATTTTTGATTAGAAGCTAATGTAGATAAAACCGAATCAAGGGAATTCAAGAAAATTTCAAAATATCCGTTTGGAGATCTATACAACGCTAAGATATAATATACAACAGCCAAAAATTTTAACTTAATAACAACTATTTCAAGGTGAAGATCTGAAGAAAACTCTTTCACCCAAGTTATATTTTCGTAGTATTCTATTAAGGAATTGGAATATGCATGCCTGGTTGTTACTAATGTGACTTGTAAGCTGGCCGTAAATGGGGATAATCTATATCTATAAATGTGAATGTCTGTTCGGTGTACGTTTATCGTGTCAATGACAAGACGCAGAGACTTGAATATTTGTACAGTTACTAATTTATAACTGAGGAAGGTTTTGGCACGGTTTTATAGCGATCTGATAGATATTTAGTAATTTGAAGAATATAACGCGAAATGCGGAACAATAATTACTTTTTGAAAATTATATTTACTGTTTGATAATGGTTTTATTGGTTGCATTGTTGCTTGAGGTTTGATAATGACAAAAAGGTGGAGTATATTGGGATGGAAAGTTATCTATCGGTGTATATTAAATTCTACGTGCGTGCATGTGAATATTTCGCTCTGCAGCGAAAACTAAAAACGCAAACGAATGGTCTGTGTGGAACTGTATTCGAAAGTCTGTTATACACCATAGCAGTTCCATGCCGATAGCTATAAGGGGGTGGGAGATACGGTGTTTGAAAGTCGTCAAATTATAAAAAATTCGAACTGAAGGCCAGCGATGACGTTTGTGACTCTATAGCAATGAGGTTACACACAGCAAAACGTTGTGGCACAGACCATATCTTTGATCTATGCATGCTACAATGTGTTCAGCTCTTTCTCTATAAGGATAAGCATATGAATAAGGAAATTCAAGAAAAAAAAATAACCAGTAAAAAAGAAATTTCTTTTAATACATCTCTTTAAAAAAAATCGATTTGGCGTTTGGGGCATTATCTATCATAACCAACCAACATGCAAGCGGAGCTGCGGGATAACTAGTTGGGCAATATTAATAAATCATTAAACGTGTCACCGAACTGCAATTCTGTGTGTTGCCTTTCATTTGCAGTGAATTATTTCTCGCCCCATGAAATCTAGCTACCGAGAGGCAATCATTAAGAACTTCGAGAATCACTGATCCACAGCCGTGTAGCGGTACGGAATATTTCCGTAACGTTATGTTACAGTCGATTTTTCGCTGCTAACTCGGTCGAAGTTTATTGCCCGATTTGTGTACAGATTTGAAACTTTATTGAAAGATTTATTATAAAATTGTATTCTTATAGTATATTAATTATTTTTGTTAATTTGTTGCATGTAAAATTTTGCTGTGAAATGTGCGTGAGTCATGGCATGATGCGGGTCTAACCAAATTGGTTGCCACAGATGCAAATATATGTTCTGAAGCGGGCTTCTGGGCTACCATTATGGCTGCTAGGAGTAATCCAGCGGTCACAGAGATCGAAGAAAAAACCCGGAAAATTATATTGATTGCTAATAATGAGTAGTTGAAGTCAGTCCGAGGCTACGTAGCGTATCTGCTGGGGAATACTTCATTCAATTTTGGCAAAAACGAAGAAAGTATGTCATCCAAGTTACATGTCGTCTGGCTGTGGAAGTAATCCAGCATTTGGGCCTGAATTCAGCATACTGCGCCGCAGTGCGTTCGTACTGAGTTGATACACACCTGGAGAGAATTCGGTAATGTGTTGGAGAGATGCTATTTTATTTTTTTAAAAATGCTGATTGTCCTATTGAGGTCTGATCGAGATTCGAGAGAAGTTAAACTGTCCATGTTATTGTAATATCGAGTAAAGGAGGTAAAAGAAATTATTCAAGGGTTCCTGTGTGCATCATATCGTAATTTGCTGTTGATGTGTGGAGTTTTTGTGAGAGTTGCAGTTGTTATTGGTACGCTTTGGTTCATATACAGTGGGGTATTGGTGGAAAGGCTCCACAATACCGTCGGTTACTGACGAAGTTGCGGGCTGAGAGATTTATAAAGGTACCTAAACATTACTCTTTATTCAAACGGTGCTAGAGTATGTCCACAGGACCCTTGGATTCTGGTAAACTTCGATAGGGACAGAGACTGATATTCCAATTTTGGACAAAAAGATCAGGTAACTCAATTGTGACGTATGTGTACGACAGATTAATTTTATTGGACTGATGGCTTGTAGTTGAATCTTAAAATATGACCTACTTTGAAAGATAGTTCAATTTAACTGTACTCAGGGACATAGGATGCTGCGTAGGTGAAGGATGACTAACTGCCCATAATAAGGGCTATTAAATAATAAAGACTGTACTTGAGCAATCAATTTCAACAAATGCTTCCCCTTTTTCTTTCTTCTCAATATTAATGTTAAACCTGCTTGATGTAAAAATGATTGTATTGAAGTAGCCATGCCCTTGGTAGAGCTACCATAACTCAAAAGAAATTCTTTTTCTGTCAATTCTTTCTATTACTGTTCTTTACAAAACCTCAATAGTTGATGCACGCTCAAGTTTAAAAAAAAAATAAAGAAGAAATAATAAATGTATACAAATCAGTCATAAATTATCCTGATGGGAATATATTTATATATCATAAATAATAAAATAGTTCATTGGTTGAGAACTGGGTGTACTTACTTTGTAGAAACTAATATCGGTCGTTCGGGCTTTGGACAGTAAATTAAAGTTCAAGCGATCGATATTTATAATTTTTTTTAAATTATTCTACATGCTGAAGTATTTATATAGATGAGAAGGTGGATCTTTTCTAGTACGAACTTGACATATTGGCCACTTGTATTTTATCTAAAAGGAATTTTGATGCAAATACTACCAATAATTACGACGAAGTTTTTAAACACCAGAGATCATATATTGCTGTAGTTTGAACAGCTACCGGTGTGAAAGTAACATTAATACTTTTCATAAGAGAACGCAACTCGCTGTTTATCTTTGCTTAGTAAGCACGTCAGATGCATACAACAACAACAACAACAACAACAACAACAAATAAGAACATGTCTGCAGTGATTGGAATTCTGGTACAGTAGAATTAGTCTACGGGACTTGGTATTTTCTGATTAAAAAATAATTATTATTCGCAGTCAGATGTGTATAGGAGGTATAATTTGATACGAGAGTAAGGGTAGTTACAACCGGCACAAAATATGTGAGATTCTGCTATCACAGTCGGTAGTCTGACAATATTACAGACCGATCATTGCACAAATGTGCATAAATAGTTCGGCTAGCTGAGATGGTTGAAGTGTAAACCAGACTTTTGCATCCTTAAAGACTATGATGATGATTTTAGCAAAGGAAGATTAAACATCAGGCAGGACCACAGCCTTATACCCCACATAATAACTCATCCACTGGTTGTGACTGTTCAGTCACGAGGTAGACACTATTTGTCGCTGTCCTGAAAAATTCACCACCTTTTTATGGGTCATACTAAACCTGTAAAGGAATAGGGGCACTCTCATCTCGCCTCAGGTCTGGCAGGGCTGTGACTTTTGCATCCACATGCTTGTTGACGTCTGACTGCAGCGCCCCTCGCAGGTGCAGGGCGTACTGCTTCAGCCTCGCTTCCGTGTACTGCACGTCCCAGAGTGGCGTCACCCAGTGCACGCGCCAATGTTGGCCGAAAACAGCTGTAAATGGGACGTGCTATATTAATCCACTCTTCTTTCTGTTTATAACTCTGATCAAACATAGATTCACGACTATACGCCACAGCACTATAAATTAAATCAGACGTGAAAATTATTACATAGAAACTTTTTTTTCTTTTTAGTAGTTAGTAAAAAAAAGATTTCGAGCCTGGACTTCATCTCTAATGACAATACTGCTTACAGAATGTTAAAACCCTAATTTTCCTTCAACCAGCATAAAATAAACCATCAATATATTTACATGCCAAATTTTTTGTGCAAGGAAACTGGAACAAAGATTGAGGCAGCTGGCTTGAGACTTTTCTGCCAGTCATTTATGCAACCAATTTACTAAAAGGGAGAAAAGACATGCTACAAATTAGTGATCAATTCCATTACCCTTATTTTTTTCCTCTCTTATAGGTACTTGATAAATTTATGTACAGTAGAACAGACGGGCATTTTAGTAGATACAACATCATCAGCAATAGCCAGTTCAGCTTTCAGAAGGGAATATCGACAGAGGATGCAATTCTGCATTTCTTGATAATGTTTTGGAGTCCATAAATGATAATATGCTGAAAGTTGGAATATTTTCTGACTTGTCAAAAGGTTTTGACAGTGTAAGTAAGCAAACGCAGATGCGACGACCGCGGGTGACTAGCCTGCCCCTTCCACTGCGGTCGTCTCGTCTCCAGTGACGAGCAGTCCCTGTCCAAATACGCCAAAAGCCTCACTGAGACCTTCACTGAGTTCGCAATTACCTTCCAAACAGTCACCTGCCAGCTTCTCCACATCCACTGTCCATCGCCAAAGGATCATATCTCTCTCTCTCTCTCTCTCTCTCTCTCTCTCTCTCTCTCTCTCTCTCTCTCTCTCTCTCTCTCTCTGGGCGCAAACTACTTAGGTCATTAGCGCCCCGCACTCCCCATAGTAAAATCGAACCAGGGTTAGAACTTCAATGGCTTTCGCCATATTTGCACAATGTGTAAAAAGTAAAACTCAGTCAGCATGATGTGGATCATCAGCTAAAATATCAGACATTTCATATTGTAAACACAGATCATGACGTAGATGATTAAAAAAAAAAACAACGGACATTGCACTAAAAGGTAGTACACAGTAAAAGGTTCATCACAGTGCTCACATAAGGGAGCAGGACCACCACGAAGTAAATACTGCTGGATATAATGGCAGTGGCCAATATGAAGCCGGGAAAGAACAATCTCCAATTGGCGAGAGGTTTTGTTTTGTGGTTTTAGGGCGCACAACTTCTATGGTCATTAGCGCCCAGACAAGAATATAGATTTGCTATGATCTCAAAAAAATTAGGTGACTGTCAGAACATCAACAAGAGGCTAAAAACGAAAGATAAAAGACAATTAAAAGGGTTAAATATCCTTCGATAAGTTGGCCGAGTTGATAAAACGCAGAACTCGAGCAGCTGCTCGTGTGTCATCAGCTAAAATTTCCTCCAGAGTAGACGGAAAGTGAAGGGCTGCACGGAGATGATTAAAATTAACACAAGTCAGTAAAACATGTTGCACCATCAGCAATTCACCGCAGGAGCACAGCGGTGCAGCGTCGGCGGATAGCAAGTGACGGTGGCTGAAACGGCAGTGACAGATCCGCAACCGGGCCAGGATGACCTCCTCCCACCGAGAGGGGAGTGAGGAGTCCTCCAAGAGGTCGGGATCGGTTTTACAGTTCTCAATTTATTGTTGTACAGTGAGAACCACGCACTGTGCCATTGCGACACGATACTCCGGCGAAGAGCCCGTTGAACATCGTCAGATGGGACGCAAAAGGTAGCCATGCGAGACAAAAAAGCTGCGGCCTTAGCTGCTATGTCAGCAGTGTCATTCCCGGGCACACCCACGTGGCCAGGGACCCACAGGAAAGAAACATGACAGCTGTCATCTGCTAGCAACTGGAGGGAACGTTGGATCCGATACACGAGAGGATGGTTCGAGAAAGGGTCCAGAAGACTCTGCATATGGCATAGAAAGGATCGCGGTGGCGGCAGGTATACAAACCGGCCTGGTGGAGGGCAGAAAGCTCAGCCGTGAAGTTCGAGCACCGGTCAGGGAGCTTGTATTGGAAACGGTTGTTCCCGACAACGAAGGCAGATCCGACACCAGCAGTGGTCTTGGAACCATCAGTGTAAATAAATATGGCATTATCGAACCGCGAACGGAGTTCGACAAGCCTCGAGCAGTATACCAAATCCGAAGTGCTCTCCTTGGGGAGCGAACTAAGTTCAAGGTGAGTGTGAATCTGGGCCTGATTCCATGGCGGCAATGGGCTTTCGCTCAACCGAAGGGTGGAAGGAAAGGTAAAATCGAGCCGCTGTAGCAGGCGGCGAAACCGAACTCCAGGTGGAAGCAAGGCAATCGCAGACAACTGATATTGGCGATCAAGTGAGTAAAAAAATAATCGGTAAGATGGATGGTTGGGCATCGACCGCAGGCAGCATGCGTACCGACACAAGAGTATGTCACGTCGAGTGGTCAAGGGTAATACAGCAGCCTCGGCATATAGAGACTTTCAACAGGGCTGGTATAAAATGCACCGGTCGCCAGACGTAATCCCCGATGGTGAATAGAGTTGAGACGGCGGAGAATGGACAGCCGTGCAGAAGAGTATACAAGGCTTCCGTAGTCGAGCTTCGACTGAACAATGGCCTGGTAAAGGTGAAGCAGGACGGTACGATCCGCTCCCCATGACGTGCCACTGAGGACACGAAGAACGTTAAGGGATCGGGCACAACGGGCGGCCAGGTAGGACACATGAGTGGACCAGCAAAGTTTACGATCCAACATGAGTCCCAAGAATTTCGTAGTCTCCACAAAAGGGAGAGCAACAGGGCCGAGATGTAGAGAAGGTGGAAGAAATTCCTTGTATCTCCAGAACACAGTTTTCTCAGTGGAGAATCGGAAGCCGTTTGCGATGCTCCAGGAATATAGACGGTCAAGACAGCGTTGAAGAGAGCGCTTCAAGAGATACGTACGCTGGGCGCTGCAATAAATTGCGAAATCGTCAACAAAAAGAGATCCGGAGACGTCAGCTGAAAGGCAATCTACGATCGGATTGATTGCAATGGCAAAGAGCACCACACTCAAGACGGAGCCCTGCGGTACCCCATTCTCCTGGCAAAAGGTATCTGACAAAACAGAGCCCACCCGTACCCACCCCATGGGTGCAATGTGCGGAGAATGCCCGCTCTCCAACAGGTATTGTATGCCTTCTCCAAGTCGAAGAACACTTCTACTGTTTGACGCTTCTTTAGAAAGTTGTTCATAATGAAGGTCGACAACGTAACGAGGTGATCAGCAGCAGAGCGGTGTCAACGAAAACCGCATTGGATATTAGTCAGGAGGCGGCGAGATTCGAGTAGCCAGACCAACCGAGCGTTAACCATGCGTTCCATCACCTTACAGACGCAGCTCGTCAGAGAAATGGGGTGATAACTGGAAGGAAGGTGTTTGTCCTTCCCTGGTTTGGGGATGGGGACAACAATGGCTTCACGCCAACTTGTGGGAACATGACCTTCAGTCCATATGCGATTGTAGGTACTAAGAAGAAAGCACTTGCCCGCAGGAGAGAGGTTCTTCAGAATCTCAATATGAATGGAATCGGGCCCGGGAGCAGAAGATCGGGACAGGGCGAGAGCACGGTCTAGCTCCTGCATGGTGAAGGCGACGTTATAATTTTCACGATTAAAAGAGTGGAAAGAAGGCGGCCGTGCCTCCTCTACCTGTTTGCGAGGGAGAAAGGCAGTGTGATAATGGGCAGAGCTCGAAACCTCCGCAAAGAAACGGCCCAATGCGTTTGAAACATCAGCGGGGTCCACGAGGACTGCGTTCTCCACGGTCAGGCCAGGAATCGGAGAGTGGGCCTTGATGCCGGATAAACGGCGTAGGCCACCCCAAACAACTGTGGAGGGAGTAAAAAGGTTAAAAGAACTAGTAAAAGCAGTCCAGCAAGCTTTCTTGCTGTCGTTTATGATACGACGACATTGCGCTCTCATACGTTTATAATTGATGCAATTCTCCAAAGTTGGGTGGCGGCGGAAGGTGCGTAAAGCATGGCGCCGGGATCTAAGCGCGTCGTGGCAGGCTGCAGTCCACCAAGGGACCTGGACACGACGTGGAGAAGAGGATGTACGAGGTATGGAACGTTCAGCAGCGGTGAGAATAACCTCTGTGAGGTATTCGACCTGACTATCACAGTTGGGAAAATTCTGATTGTGAAAAACAGCCATGGAAGAATAAAGCCCCCAGTCAGCTTTAGAAATGTTCCAACTGGTGGGACGTGGAGATGGGGAATGATGTAGGAAGTGGATGATACAAGGGAAATGGTCACTCGAATACGTGTCAGAAAGTGCATACCACTCAAACCGACCGGCAAGCTGAGGAGTGCATATTGCGAGGTCTATATGGGAATAAGTGTGTGTTGTGTCAGAAAGGAAGGTCGGTGCACCGGTGTTGAGGCAGACAAGATCGAGGTGGTGGAGAATGTCCACCAAAAGGGAGCCTCTCGGACAAGGTGCCGGAGAGCCCCATAGGGGGTGGTGGGCATTAAAGTCGCCTACCAACACGAAAGGTGAAGGGAGCTGGTCAACAAGGTTTAGCACATCTGCCCTAGTAAGGGCAGATGACGATGGCGAATATATATTACAGAGGGAGAAGGTAAATGTGGATAAGGTGATGCGGACGGCAACTGCCTGTAGGTGAGTGTGCAAGGAAATGGGATGGAAATAGACGTCGTCTCGAAGGAGCATCAGAACCTCTCCATGGGCTGGGACACCTTCCACGGGTGGCAGGTCGAACCGCACAGAGGTGTAGTGTGGAAAGTCTGCACGATCACGTGGACGAAACTTAGTTTCCTGGAGGCAGACTAGAAGCGGGCAGTGCAATCGAAGGAGTAGTTTTAACTCCTCCCGATTAGAACGAATGCCGCGAATGTTCCATTGAAGTAGCGCCATGATAAAATGAGAGAAGAAATAAGGATAAAAACCAAGTAGCGAGCAGGGTCACCTCGACGGCCGCTGAGGACCGGATTTCGAGGGAGCACTGCTATCGCTGTCTGGGGGCAAAGGGTCATGTTCCATTGGTTCGACCGACGCGCCTGCCACCTCCCTGAGTTGATCAGGAGGGGCAGTTTCCACCGCCGGTAAAGGGCCGGGCGCCCGGCAAACGGAGCGTCCCGGTGAAACAGAAGACGGCTGAGGCCGGCAACTGTTGGACGGCGTGACAGATGGGTCACGCCTCGGCGGGGAAGGAGAGGAACTCTTTTTCTTGTCAGCTCTTCTGGAAGAGTGACGGCGGGAAGAGGCAGTTGACGGTTGGGAAGCCTGAGAACGCAGAAAATCCTCACGGACGGGTTCCTTTTTCAAGGTCCGGGCATCTTGTTTAGGTGCCCGCGGTTTACTAGAGTTTGACGAAGACTGTACCCTAGAAGCAGCAAGAGGGAGCGGGGACGTGGAACGGGCAATCTTCGGGCTGGCGGATCGCACAACTGTGTCAGCGAAAGTGAAGTCACATGTCTGGGTACTGGAATCCTTGGTAGGTCGAGTTGAGGTGAGTACCTTACTGTATGTACCCGCTGGGAGGACAGTGGGCTTTCGACTCGCCAACAACTTACGAGCGGCAGATGTCGATACCTTCTCCGTAACCCGAATTTGCTGGATTACCTTCTCATCCTTGTATACAGGGCAGTCGCGAGAGGAAGCCGCATGGTCACCGTTGCAGTTTAGGCAGTGAGGGGACGGAGGTGGGCAATCCCCCTCATGGGCGTCCCTACCACAAGTGACACACTTTGATGCATTTGGGCAATGTTCACGGGTATGGTTGTACCTGTGGCACTGAAAACAGCGCGTTGGGTTAGGTACATAAGGGCGGACGGAGATGACTTCATACCCTGCTTTGACTTTCGACGGGAGGTCAACTCTGTCGAACGTCAAAAATACAGTACGAGTCGGTGTCAGATGGTTATCGACCTTTTTCATGACCCTGTGGACGGCTGTCACACCCTGATCGGACATATACGATTGGATATCTTCATCAGACAACCCGTCAAGGGATCTCGTGAACACTACCCCCCGTGACGAGTTGAGTGTGCGGTGCGCTTCGACCTTAACTGGAAAAGTGTGCAACAACGTAGTACGTATCAGTTTTTGGGCTTGGAAGGCACTTTCCACTTCCAGCAACAATGTGCCATTGCGCTGACGTGAACAGGTTTTAACAGGGCCAGCAATTGCATCTACACCTTTCTGTATAACGAAAGGATTGACAGAATTGAAATCCTTTCCGTCGGTGCGAGAGACAACCAGAAATTTAGGTACATTAGGCAGAGTCTTTTTAGGCTGAGGCGAGTCTAACTTACGTTTATGGGTCAACGTCACGAAAGAAGATAAGGAAGTCATCGCGGAAGTGTCCCCCGTGATTACCGGCGTCTCCGATGGCGCGCTCCTTCCTAGTGGGGGCCCTCTCCGAGGGCTTACCCGCCTTAGGTGATTGTTCACACCTCAGGTCACACCTCCCGAGAACTGACGGAGGGACCAATCGGCACGTTCGGAAGGTACCAGCTCGGGTAATCACCCCTCCCTGGGCCTGGCCTTTACCAGGGGGTACGTACGTGCCTTACTTGTCTACCCGGGGCGGGGAATTACGCATTACCCCGTCACCTGCTACGCACGATAATGCGTGGGTCGGCCTTCAGACACGCACAGGGAGGAAAGAAGAAGAGGATAGGAAAGGAAGAGAAAGAAGGAAAGAAAAGAAGTGTCTCAAACGCCGAGGCGGAGACTAATGAGGAGAAGAAGGCTAGGAGAGTTCAAGGAGAGAAAGACAGAAAACGAAGGGTAAGAAAGGAAGGAACGAAGGAAGAAAAACCACAACAAGAACCACCGTATCTCACGAAATATGCCCGTCTCCGGGCGAAGGCATAAACCGGGAGGGAAAGTGAAGCAGCCTGGGGCAGAAGAAAGGCTGCTCCGGCTCGGGGCCCCGTGCGCGCCACACACGTACCCACAAAAGAACTGTGGGCCCCCTGGGGGGGAGAATAACCTCTGTGAGGTAGTCGACCTGACTGTCACAGTTGGGAAAATTCTGATCGTGAAAAACAGCCACGGAAGAATAAAGCCCCCAGTTGGCTTCGGAAATGTTCCAACTGGTGGGACGAGGAGATGGGGAATGATGCAGGTAGTGGATGATACAAGGGAAATTGTCACTCGAGTACGTGTCAGAAAGTGCATACCACTCAAACCGACCGGCAAGCTGAGCAGTGCATATTGCGAGGTCTATATGGGAATAAGTGTGTGTTGTGTCTGAAAGGAAGGTCGGTGCACCGGTGTTGAGGCAGACAAGATCGAGGTGGTGGAGAAGGTCCACCAAAAGGGAGCCTCTCTGACAAGGTGCCGGAGAGCCCCATAGGGGTGGTAGGCATTAAAGTCGCCTAGCAACACAAAAGGTGAAGGTAGCTGGTCAACAAGGTGTAGCACATCTGCCCTAGTAAGGGCAGACGACGATGGCGAATAGATATTACAGAGGGAGAAGGTAAATGTGGATGAAGTGATGTGGACGGCAACTGCCTGTAGGTGAGTATGCAAGGAAATGGGATGGAAATAGACATCGTCTCGAAGGAGCATCAGAACCCCTCCATTGGTTGGGACACCTTCCACGGGTGGCAGGTCGAACCGCACAGAGGTGTAGTGTGGAAAGTCTGCACGATCACTTGGACACACCTTAGTTTCCTGGAGGCAGACTAGAAGCGGGCAGTGCAACCGAAGGAGTAGTTTTAACTCCTCCCAATTGGAACGAATGCCGCGAATATTCCATTGAAGGAGCGCCATGATAAAAATGAGAGAAGAAATAAGGATAAAAACCAAGTAGCAAGCGGGGTCACCTCGACGGCCGCTGAGGACCGGATTTTGAGGGAGCACTGCTATCGCTGTCCAGGGGCGAAGGATCGTGGTCCATAGGTTCGACCGACGCACCTGCCACCTCCCTGAGTTGATCAGGAGGGGTATTTTCCATCGCCGGTAGAGGGCCGGGTGCCCGGCAGACGGAGCTACCCGGTGAAACAGAAGACGGCCGAGGCCGGCAACTGATGGGTGGCATGACGGATGGGTCACGCCTCGGCGGGGAAGGAGAGGAACTCTCTTGTCGGCTCTTCTGGAAGATCGACGGTGAGAAGAGGCAGTCAACGGTTGGGAAGCCTGAGAACGCAGAAAATCCTCACGGACGGGTTCCTTTTTCAAAGGCCGAGCATCTTGTTTAGGTGCCCGCAGTTTACCAGAGGTTGATGAAGACTGTACTTTAGGAGCAGCAGGAGGAAGCGGGGACGTGGAACGGGCAATCGCGGATCGCACAACTGTGTCAGTGAAGGTAAAATCACACGCCTGGGTCCATGAATCCTTAGTAGGTCGAGTGGAGGTGACGATCTTACTGTATTTGCCCGCTGGTAGGACAGTGGGCTTTCGACTCGCCAACAACTTTCGAGTGGCAGATGTCGATACCTTTTCCGTAACCCGAATTTGCTGGATGACCTTCTCATCCTTGTATACAGGGCAGTCGCGAGATGAAGCCGCATGGTCACCGTTGCAGTTAAGGCAGTGAGGGGATGGAGGTGGGCAATCCCCCTCATGGGCATCCCTACCACAAGTGACATTTTGCTGCATTTGGGCAAGATGCACGGGTATGGTTGTACCTGTGGCATTGGAAGCAGCGCGTTGGGTTTGGAATATAAGGGCGGACAGAGATAACTTCGTACCCTGCTTTGACCTTCGACGGGAGTTCAACCCTGTCAAACGTCAAAAACACAGTACGAGTCGGTGTCAGTTGGTTATTTACCTTTTTCAAAACCCTATGCACGGCTGTGACACCCTGATCTGACATGTAGGTTTGTATGTCTTCATCAGATAACCCGTCAAGGGATGTCGTGAAGACTACACCCCGTACGAGTTGAGTGTGCGATGCGCTTCTACCTTGACAGGAAACGTGTGTAACAGTGTAGTCCGGATTAGTTTCTGAGCTTGAAAGGCACTGTCCACTTCCAGCAACAATGTGCCATTGTGCTGACGCGAACAGGTTTTAACAGGGCCAGCAATTGCATCTACACCTTTCTGGATGACGAAAGGATTTACAGACGTGAAATCTTTTCCATCGGTGCGAGAGAAGACAAGAAATCTCGGTAGATTAGGCAGAGTCTTCTTTGGCTGAGGCGAATCTATCTTACGTTTCTGGGTCAACGTCACTGAAGAAGAGAAGGAAGTCACCGTGGAAGTGTCCCCCGTGATTACCGGAGTCTCCGATCGCGCGCTCCTTCCTAGTGGGGGCCCTCTCCGAGGGCTTACCTGCCTTAGGTGATTGTTCACACCTGAGGTCACACCTCCCGAGAACTGACGGAGGGACCAATCGGCATGTTCGGAAGGTACCAGCTCGGGTAATCACCGCTCCCTGGGCCTGGCCTTTACCAGGGGGTATGTACGTGCCCCACTTGTCTACCCGGGGCGGGGAATTACACGTTACCCCGTCACCTGCTACGCATGATAATGCGTGGGTCAGCCTTCAGACACGCACAGGGAGGAAAGATGAAGGATAGAGAAAGTGAAGAGGAAAGAAAGAATTGTCTCAAAACGCCGAGGCGGAGACTAATGAGGAGAAGAAGGCTAGAAGAGGACAAGGAGAGAAAGACAGAAAACAAAGGGTAAGAAAGTAAGGAACCAAGGAATAAAAGAAATGACAACAAGAACCACCGTAACTCACGAAATGCGCCCGTCTCCGGGCGAAGGCATAAACCGGGAGGGAAAGTGAAGCAGCCTGGGGCAGAAGAAAGGCTGCTCCGGCTCGGGGCCCCGTGCGCGCCACACACGTACCCACAGAAGAACTGTGGGCCCCCTGGGGGGATCGGCGAGAGGGTCGAGATGACATTGACCAAAAATCAGGCACAGGGTTAATGGCTCGTAATTTGTTCCCTGACAGGGATGACCAATGTAAAAACCAACGTGAGATGATACACTGGGAGACACCAGCACAAAGGTCATCAGAGGTAGTAGAAAAGGTAGACAGCCAAGGGAGGAGAACTGCCTCCTTGGCAGGCATATCCGCAGACTCATTACCCAACACTCCCACGTGGCCAGGGACCCACAGAAACATAACAGTAGTTCCGATCATTGAAAGAGAGGTAAGACAATTGTGGATGCTTTGTACCAGGGGATGGATAGGATATAATGTGCAGAGGCTCAAAAGAGCACTCAGAGTCCGAGCAAATGACACTCTTATTGAGCGAGTTTCACCAGATGTATTGGGTGGCTTGATATAACGCATGCAGTTCAGCTGTAAAATTGGAACTCAACTCAGGGAGACTATATTTAAACAAGGCGTTGCCAAGCACAAAGGCACACCCGACACCCTGGTCTGTCTTTGAGCCATCAGTTTAGATGAGCATATGATCATTAAATTTGAACCGGAGTGCGAGAAATTCTCTCCGGTAAACGAAACTAGGTGTTTCTTTTTGGTAGGTGTTTCTCTTTGGAAGAAAATGAAGGTCCAAGTTAACACGGACTTCGGGGCTCATCCACGGTGTATAGGTGCTCTCTCCAGTTGAGAAAGTAGCAGGCATTGTAATGCCGAGCTGGCCAAGTACCGAACGCAAGCGAACTCCTGGTGGTAGCAGAGCAGACGGGCGCACGGCAAAGATACCGTCAAGGGAGTCATTAAAGAAAACAGCATACATTGGGTGTCCTCACATGGATGACAAATGGCTAGCATAACGGCTAAGCAGGAGTTCCCAACGATAAGAAAGAGGTAGTTCAGCGGCCTCATCCCCCTCTCATCACCCAGTATCAACCAGGATTGCAGCAGTTAACCACGTTCTCCACCAGGGATTTGACTACCTTTCAACCTGCCCTGAAGTGAGAAATACCCTACCCAAAATCCTTCCCATCTCCCCTACAGTGGTATTCCACAGCCAACCAAACCTACGTAATATCCTTGTCTGTCTCTAATCCATCCCTGTCCCCAATCCCTTGCCCCATGGCTCATACCCATGCAGTAAACCCAGATGCAACACCATCCTATCCACATCCCACCACCACCCAATCCAGTCCTGTCACAGGCATTTCCTATCCCCTAAAAGGCAGGGCAGCCTGTGAAAGCAGTTATGTGATCTACAAACTTAGCTGCAACTACTGTGCCATTTTTCTACACGGGTGTGACCGGCATCAAGCAGTCTATCCCGACAGACGGTCATCGCCAAACTGTGGCTCTGACACAGCTAGACCGTGCTGTTGCAGTGCATGCAGCAGTGCAAAAATGTGGCTCACTTCAATGACGGCTACACAGCCTGTGTCATATGACTCCTCCCCACAAACACCAGCTTTTCTGAATTGCGCAGATGGAAACTCTCCCTACAACATATGGTACACTTCCGCAATCCCCAAGGCCTAAACCTTTGTTAGTTCCTGCCTCCACCACCCTTCCCTGCCCACACACCATCCTTACATTCATCTCTCATCCCACCATGCATTTCAGTCCCTTCCCTTTCTTCTGCCCTGTGTCAGACAGCACAGGCGTATTCCCGCACCCGTGCCATGCTACCCCCCCCCCTCCCGTCCTCCTCCAATTTCCTTGCCAATTCTTTACCCCCCACCACCAGTTGCTCTCACCTCGGCCAAGCTGAGTACCACAGACGCCACAGCAGCCCAAGTCAAGGCTGGTGTCTTTCTGACTGACAGAGGCCTTAACAGCTGAAAGCTCTAATGTTATATTCTATTATTTGTGACTTACTTTAACACATGTAAACAAGAAATTAGTACACACAATGTTAACACCAATCCAATGCAAGTTCAGTACTTTAAATAAAAAAAGGCGCAATATTTTTAAGCTACACCTACAGTATAGAGAGGGGGGAAACTGTAGTCTTGGATTTTTGAGCACAAAGAATTTTGTATGAAAAACAAAAAACAAAATTTCAAGTGCTTAAGGTTCCAAATGACACAAAAGTAATCGCCAATTTGGGATGTCCTGTATATTCTTTAAGTGGCCTCTATATGCATAAATCACAACATCTACACCTACATACATACTCCGCAATTCACCGTAAGGTGCGTGGCGGAGGGTACACTGTACCACTACTAGGCATTTCCTTTCCTATTCCACTCCCAAATTGAACGAGGAAAAAAAGAATGCCTATATGCCTCCGTATGAGCCCTAATTTCTCTTATCTTGTCTTTGTGATCTTTACGCGAAATGTAAGTAGGCGGCAGCAAGATCGTACTACACTCAGCTTCAAATTCCGGCCCTCTAAATTTACTCAACAGAAATTCACGAAAAGAACGTCGTATTTCTTCCAGCGATCCCCAACTGAGTTGCCGGAGCATTTCCGTGACACTCGCGCATTGGTCGAACCTACCGGTAACAAATCTAGCTGCTCGCTTCTGAACCGCCTCTATGTCTTCCTTCAAACCGATCTGCTGCGGGTCCCAAATACTTGAGCAATACTCAAGACATGGTCGTACAAGCGTTTTATACGCGGTCTCCTTTACAGGTGAAGTACATCTTCCCAAAATTCTCCCAATATACCGAAGTCTGCTGTCCGCCTCACTCACAACTGTCCTTACATGCTCGTTCCATTTCATATCGCTCTGCAATGTTACGCCTAGATATTTGAATGACGCGACAGCATCAAGAAGCTCACTACTAATGCTGTATTCGAACATCATGGGATTGTTTTTTCTACTCGTGCGCATCAACTTACAGTTTTCTACATTGAGAGCTAGCTGCCATTCTTCGCACCAACTAGAAATTTTGTCTAAGTCAACCTGTATGCTATTACAGTCAGTTACAGACGACACCCTCCCATACACCACAGCATCATCAGCAAACAGCCGCAAATTACAACTTACTCTGTCCATCAGATCATTTATATAGATAGAAAATAATAGCGGTCCTATCACACTCCCCTGGGGAGTATATATAGTATACTGGTGAAAAAAATGGCAATTACAAGCATAGTTTGGTGACCTCAGAACCCTTGTAATGACTAAGATCCTGGTCATGTGTTCAATTTGTGAAAAACATTTGTACCGTGGGGGGGGGGGGGGGGGGAGAGAAGATCACATGCACATTTTGTATTCATAACTATTGACTTTTCGGTTCTCAAGCAAGAACACAGATTACTGAGGTTACGTTAGAAGATTATTTCCTACTATCTCTTTTAATATTATTTTCTTACCACAACTGTGGGAATTTTGGTTGGTTGCTTGGTTGATGGGAGAATGGGACCAAAGAGCTAGGTCATCAGTCCCATAACCTCTGTATGAAATGCAAGCAAGGGTGTGGTCGGCTAAGACTGTACTGATAGTAAAATACAGGAACTAAAAAGTGGGGTGGGAATTTTAACCGTAATTTTCAGAAAATAATCAAACCTTACCTTTTAGATGATCATCATCAGCATCAGCATCAGCATCATCATCATCATCATCATCACCACCACCCTCTTCAAGAGTGGACCTTATGCGAAAATCATAAGGGTCCTGCTGCGCCATTGCCATTGCTGAAATAGAGATTGCTCTGTCATTGGTCATGAAGGAGTAACTTAACTCACATAGGGATCACACAAACAACATCTTCAATCCGTATGTTTACAGGATTTCTAAGTATTTGATACCATGTCGGTTTCCTAAAGCAGTAACATGCAACTCTGACAAAAACCCTCCACAGACCAGAATAAAATATTTATTAGTACAATGTGTACAGTAATTAACAGGCTGACAGCAGATTTTTTTTTTTTTTTTTTTTTTTTTTTTTTTTTTTTTTTGTGGTTTTAGGGCGCACAACTTCAATGGTCATTAGCGCCCAGCCAAGAACATTGATTCGCTATGATCTCAAAAAAATGGTGACTGTCAGAACATCAACAAGAGGCTAAAAACGAAAGATAAAAGACAATTAAAAGGGTTAAATATCCTTGGATAGGTTGGCCAAGTTCATAAAACGCAAAACCCGAGCAGCTGCTCGTGTGTCATCAGCTAAAATTTCCTCCAGAGTAGACGGAAAGTGAAGGGCTACACGGAGATGATTAAAATTAACACAAGTCAGTAAAACATGTCGCACTGTCAGCAGTTCACCGCAGGAGCATAGCGGTGCAGGTTCGGCGGATAGCAAGTGACGGTGGCTGAAACGGCAATGACCGATCCGCAACCGAGCCAGGATGACCTCCTCCCGCCGAGAGGGGCGTGAGGAGGTCCTCCAAGCGGTCGGGATCGGTTTGACAGTTCGCAATTTATTGTTGTACAGTGAAAGCCACACACTGTGTCACTGCGACACGATACTCCGGCGAAGAGCCCGTTGAACATCGTCCGATGGGACGCAAAAGGTAGCCATGCGAGGCAAAAGAGCTGCTGCCTTGGCTGCTGTGTCGGCGGCCTCATTCCCGGGCACACCCACATGGCCAGGGACCCACAGGAAAGAAACGTGACAGCTGTCATCCGCCAGCAACTGGAGGGAGCGTTGGATCCGATACACGAGAGGATGGTTCGAGAAAGGGTCCTTAAGACTCTGCAGGGCACTAAGGGAGTCAGAACATATGGCATAGAAAGGTTGGCGGTGGCGGCAGGTATACAAAACGGCCTGGTGGAGGGCGAAAAGCTCAGCCGTGAAGGTCGAGCACCGGTCAGGGAGCTTGTATTGGAACCGGTTGTCCCCGACGACGAAGGCAGATCCGACACCGGCAGTGCTCTTGGAACCATCAGTGTAAATAAATACGGCATTATCGAACCGCGAACGGAGTTCGACAAGCCTCGAGCGGAATACCAAATCCGGAGTGCTCTCCTTGGGGAGCGAACTGAGTTCGAGGTGTGTGTGAACCTGGGCCTGATGCCACGGTGGCAATGGGCTTTCGCTCAACCGAAGGGTGGAAGGAAGGGTAAAATCGAGCCGTTGTAGCAGGCGGCGAAACCGAACTCCCGGTGGAAGCAAGGCAATCGCAGACAACTGATATTGGCGATCGAGTGAGTCGTCAAAAAATAATCGGTAAAATGGATGGTTGGGCATCGACCGTAGGCGGCATGCATACCGACACAAGAGTATGTCACGTCGAGTGGTCAAGGGTAATACAGCAGCCTCGGCATACAGACTTTCAACAGGGCTGGTATAAAATGCACCGGTCGCCAGACGTAATCCACGATGGTGGATAGAGTTGAGACGGCGGAGAATCGACGGCCGTGCTGAAGAGTACACAAGGGTTCCATAGTCGAGCTTCGACTGAACAATGGCCTGGTAAAGGTGAAGCAGGACGGTACGATCCGCTCCCCATGACGTGCCACTGAGGACACAAAGAACGTTAAGGGATCGGGCACAACGGGCAGCCAGGTAGGACACGTGTGTGGACCAGCAAAGTTTCCGATCGAACATGAGTCCCAAGAATTTCGTAGTCTCCACGAAAGGGAGAGCAACAGGGCCGAGACGTAGAGAAGGTGGAAGAAATTGCTTGTATCTCCAGAAGTTTATACACACAGTTTTCTCAGTGGAGAATCTGAAGCCGTTTGCGATGCTCCAGGAATATAGACGGTCAAGACAGCGTTGGAGAGAACGCTCCAAGACACACGTCCGCTGGGCGCTACAATAAATTGCGAAATCGTCAACAAAAAGAGATCCGGAGACGTCGGCTGAAAGGCAGTCCACGATCGGATTGATTGCAATGGCAAAGAGCGCCACACTCAAGACGGAGCCCTGTGGTACCCCATTCTCCTGGCAAAAGGTATCTGACAAAACTGAGCCCACCCGTACCCGGAACTTGCGATCCGCCAAAAACGCTTGAATGAAAAGAGGAAGGCGGCCCCGAAGGCCCCATGTGTGCAATGTGCGGAGAATGCCCGCTCTCCAACAGGTATCGTATGCCTTCTCCAAGTCGAAAAACACGGCTACTGTTTGATGCTTCTTTAGAAAGTTGTTCATAATGAAGGTCGACAACCTAACGAGGTGGTCAGCAGCAGAGCGGTGTCGACGAAAACCACATTGGATATTAGTCAGGAAGCGGCGAGATTCGAGGAGCCAGACCAACCGAGCGTTAACCATGCGTTCCATCACCTTACAGACGCAGCTCGTCAGAGAAATGGGACGATAACTGGAAGGAAGGTGTTTGTCCTTCCCTGGTTTGGGGATGGGGACAACAATGGCTTCACGCCAACTTGTGGGAACATGACCTTCAGTCCATATGCGATTGTAGGTACTAAGAAGAAAGCACTTGCCCGCAGGAGAGAGGTTCTTCAGCATCTCAATATGAACGGAATCGGGCCCGGGAGCAGAAGACCGGGACAGGGCGAGAGCACGATCTAGCTCCTGCATGGTGAAGGCGACGTTATAATTTTCACGATTAAAAGAGCGGAAAGAAGGCGGCCGTGCCTCCTCTACCTGTTTGCGAGGGAGAAAGGCAGGGTGGTAATGGGCAGAGCTCGAAACCTCCGCAAAGAAACGACCCAATGCGTTTGAAACATCAGCTGGGTCCACGAGGACCGCGTTCTCCACGGTCAGGCCAGGAATCGGGGAGTGGACCTTGATGCCGGACAAACGGCGTAGGCCACCCCAGACAACCGTGGAGGGAGTAAAACGGTTAAAAGAACTAGTAAAAGCTGTCCAGCAAGCTTTCTTGCTGTCGTTTATGATACGACGGCACTGCGCTCTCATACGTTTATAATTGATGCAATTCTCCAAAGTTGGGTGGTGGCGGAAGGTGCGTAAAGCATGGCGCCAAGCTCTAAGCGCGTCGCGGCAGGCTGCAGTCCACCAAGGGACCTGGACACGACGTGGAGAAGAGGATGTACGAGGTATGGAACGTTCAGCAGCAGTGAGAATAACCTCTGTGAGGTATTCGACCTGACTGTCACAGTTGGGAAAATGCTGATTGTGAAAAACAGCCATGGAAGAATAAAGCCCCCAGTCGGCTTTAGAAATGTTCCAACTGGTGGGACGTGGAGATGGGGAATGATGTAGGAAGTGGATGATACAAGGGAAATGGTCACTCGAGTACGTGTCAGAAAGTGCATACCACTCAAACCGACCGGCAAACTGAGGAGTGCATATTGCGAGGTCTATATGGGAATAAGTGTGTGTTGTGTCAGAAAGGAAGGTCGGTGCACCGGTGTTGAGGCAGACAAGATCGAGGTGGTGGAGAAGGTCCACCAAAAGGGAGCCTCTCGGACAAGGTGCCGGAGAGCCCCATAGGGGGTGGTGGGCATTAAAGTCGCCTACCAACACGAAAGGTGAAGGGAGCTGGTCAACAAGGTTTAGCAAATCTGCCCTAGTAAGGGCAGATGACGATGGCGAATATATATTACAGAGGGAGAAGGTAAATGTGGATAAGGTGATGCGGACGGCAACTGCCTGTAGGTGAGTGTGCAAGGAAATGGGATGGAAATAGACGTCGTCTCGAAGGAGCATCAGAACCCCTCCATGGGCTGGGACACCTTCCACGGGTGGCAGGTCGAACCGCACAGAGGTGTAGTGTGGAAAGTCTGCACGATCACGTGGACGAAACTTAGTTTCCTGGAGGCAGACTAGAAGCGGGCAGTGCAATCGAAGGAGTAGTTTCAACTCCTCCCGATTAGAACGAATGCCGCGAATGTTCCATTGAAGGAGCGCCATGATAAAAATGAGAGAAGAAATAAGGATAAAAACCAAGTAGCGAGCGGGGTCACCTCGACGGCCGCTGAGGACCGGATTTCGAGGGAGCACTGCTATCGCTGTCTGGGGGCAAAGGGTCATGTTCCATTGGTTCGACCGACGCGCCTGCCACCTCCCTGAGTTGATCAGGAGGGGCAGTTTCCACCGCCGGTAAAGGACCGGGCCCCCAGCAAACGGAGCGTCCCGGTGAAACAGAAGACGGCCGAGGCCGGCAACTGTTAGACGGCGCGACAGATGGGTCACGCCTCGGCGGGGAAGGAGAGGAACTCTTTTTCTTGTCAGCTCTTCTGGAAGAGTGATGGCAGGAAGAGGCAGTTGACGGTTGGGAAGCCTGAGAACGCAGAAAATCCTCACGGACGGGTTCCTTTTTCAAGGTCCGGGCATCTTGTTTAGGTGCTTGCGGTTTACTAGAGGTTGACGAAGACTGTACCTTAGAAGCAGCAGGAGGAAGCGGCGACGTGGAACGGGCAATCTTCGGGCTGGCGGATCGCACAACTGTGTTAGCGAAAGTGAAATCACAAGTCTGGGTACTGGAATCCTTAGTAGGTCGAGTTGAGGTGAGGACCTTACTGTATGTACCCGCTGGGAGGACAGTGGGCTTTCGACCCGCCAACAACTTTCGAGCGGCAGATGTTGATACCTTCTCCGTGACCCGAATTTGCTGAATGATTTTTTCATCCTTATATACAGGGCAGTCGCGAGAGGAAGCCGCATGGTCACCGTTGCAGTTAAGGCAGTGAGGGGACGGAGGTGGGCAATCCCCCTCATGGGCGTCCCTACCACAAGTGACACATTTTGCTGCATGTGGGCAATGTTCACGGGTATGGTTGTACCTGTGGCATTGGTAGCAGCGCGTTGGGTTTGGAATATAAGGGCGGACTGAGATAACTTCGTACCCTGCTTTGACCTTCGACGGGAGGTCAACTCTGTCGAATGTCAAAAACACAGTACGAGTCGGTGTCAGCTGGTTATCTACCTTTTTCATCACCCTGTGGACGGCTGTCACACCCTGATCGGACATATAGGACCGGATGTCGTCATCAGACAACCTGTCAAGGGATCTCGTAAAAACTACCCCACGTGACGAGTTGAGTGTGCGGTGCGCTTCTACTTTGACTGGAAACGTGTGTAATAACGTAGTCCGGATAAGTTTCTGGGCTTGGAAAGCACTGTCCACTTCCAGCAACAATGAGCCATTGCGCTGACGCAAACAGGTTTTAACAGGGCCAGCAATTGCATCAACACCTTTCTGTATAACGAAAGGATTGACAGAAGTGAAATCTTTTCCGTCGGTGCGCGACACAACAAGAAATTTCGGCAAATTAGGCAGAGTCTTCTTTTGCTGAGGCGAATCTATCTTACGTTTCTGGGTCAATGTCAGTGAAGAAGAGAAGGAAGTCATTGCGGAAGTGTCCCCCGTGATTACCGGCGTCTCCGACGGCGCGCTCCTTCCTAGTGGGGGCCCTCTCCGAGGGCTTACCCGCCTTAGGTGATTGTTCACACCTCAGGTCACACCTCCCGAGAACTGACGGAGGGACCAATTGGCATGTTCGGAAGGTACCAGCTTGGGTAATCACCCCTCCCTGGGCCTGGCCTTTACCAGGGGGTATGTACGTGCCCCACTTGTCTACCCGGGGCGGGGAATTACACGTTATCCCGTCACCTGCTACGCATGATAATGCGTGGGTCGGCCTTCAGACAGGCACAGGGAGGAAAGAAGAATAATAGAGGAAGTGAAGAGAAAGAAGGAAAGAAGTGTCTCAAACGCCGAAGCGGAGACTAATGTGGAGGAGAAGGCTAAGAGAGTACAGCAAGAAGAGGAAGACAGAAACAAAGCTAAGGAATTGAAGGAACCAAGGAATAAGAGAAACTAACACATGAAACCACCGTAACACGCGAAAGACGCCCATCTCTGGGCGAGGACATAAACCGGGAGGGAAAGTGAAGCAGCCTGGGGCAGAAGAAAGGCTGCTCCGGCTCGGGGCCCTGTGCGCGCCACACACGTACCCTCAAAAGAGCTGTGGGCCACCTTGGGGGGGAATTAGGTTGGTAGTAAAACCTGACCTCTATAGGGTAGAATAAGCCAGTGATGGGCCTGGAATAGGCACTACTGGTTGGATGGATTGGCCTCGTCAGTAGTTGCCGATTGTGAAAGAGCCTTTCCAATGGAGGCCGAGCAACGGTATGGTATGATGGTGTCTAAGGTGTGGACAGTTATTTATATGCCTGGCACTCCACGCATAGCCGTTGCCTGATGTACAGTGGCAACTCCGCAGCCTCAGGACAGATACTTGGTACGGGGCTCGCCCTAAATGACCCAGTTGCCAGCCAAAACCCTGCATGGTGTACTGCGTCCAACGTCTTTAAATAAGAGGGGCAATGCAGACCCATATATTGTGCACCCATAACCAAAATGGGATCGGACGAAGACTCTGAAACTGAACCAAACAGGTTCTGTCTGCTCCCCAAGAAGTATAGCTAAGACTTTAAAATCGCCAGGGCTTTGAGCCGCCGTGTCTTCAAGTCCTTAAGGTAGGGCAACCATGTGAGTAGAATCAAAGTGAGGCCCAGATACCTCACTGTGTCTTTAAAATTCAGAGCAGAGCCCTTCAGCTGCAGTTCAAGTAGATTAAAAACAATATGTGAACGGTTAAGGAGGATACACACAGACTTCTCGGTGGAAAACTTAAAACCGGTCATCCCTGCCCATTCATCCAACCATGAAGAGTTAACTGCAACTGACATAGTAGTTGCTAGTTTGGAAGAAGAGAAAAACACAGAAGACATTTACAAATAAAAAACACTGGACAGGACTTTTCAAAACAGAAGTGATAAAGTTAATTGCTATAACAAACAAGGTCACACTTAAAACGCTACCTGATACCAATTCGGTATCTGAAATAACATACAGAAAGGAATGATTGAATAAAGTGGGGAAGACAAATACGAAAACCCTATTCATGGAGCTGCCTAATGACAAAATTCAAAAGCAGTATCATAGGCCAGAATGAAACTTTCACTCTGCAGCGGAGTGTGCGCTGGTATGAAAATTCCTGGCAGAATAAAATTGTGTGCCGGAACCGGGACTCGAACCTGGGACCTTTGCATTTCGCGGGCAAGAACTCTACCACTGAGCTACCCTGACACTGCTAACGGCTCCCCCACACAACTTCAGTTCTGCCAGTACCTCGCCTCCTACTTTCAGTATCACAGGCCTTCTCAAGATCAAAAAACATACCTGAAATGTGTTGCCAGTGCACAAAAGCATGTTGTATAGCCACCTCCAGGTAGGCCAGGTTATCAAAGGTGGACTGATCTCTCCTGAACCTACAATGAAAGCGGCTGAGGATCTGCCTGGATTCCAACATCCAGACAAGGCAGCAGTTAATCATGCACTATAAGGTCTTTTCCACACAGCTAGTGAGAGCAACACTATAATAACTACTTTGGCTTGTGTAGTCTTTCCTGGGTTTTAAAAGAGGAATTAAAATGGACTCCCTCCACGAGTCAGGGAACTGGTCCGATGCCAAGATGAAATTAAAAATGTTGAGGAGGATTTCCTTGTTCTGTGCTGGAAGGTGTCTTAACATGCTGTTGTGGATACCATCGTGACCTAGGGATGTCTCATGGGCCACGAACAATGAAGAACCCATTCCCACATGGAATGGGGGGGGGGGGGGGGCAGTTATACTGTTCATCATTGCTGGACTGAAGGTCCAAAATTCCCCTCTCAGCAGCCACACGGTGGCACTGGAGTGTAACTGGCGGTGGCATCTGCTATATAGCAAAATAGACCACCATGGTCTGGGCAATGTCTTGCGATTTCATCTGGAGACTACTATTAGCCAATACAGCTGCTACTGGACACCTGCTACCTCTCCCTGATATCCTCCTAATGGCCTCCCATTCAACGGAACTCTTAGGCAAACAGTTAACAGAATTTAGGAACAGCTGCCACCATCTCTTCTCGGTCTCTCAAATAATCCACCGACACTTGGCACTCGCCACCCGAAAGGTTGTGAGGTTTTCTGCAGTCTGTCTGCACTTTAACCGATGCAGAGCCACCCGTCTGATCCTAATGGCAGAACCAAAGAAATTGAATGCCATTTTGGTTGCCCTGATGACTGTGTAATGGATACAGTGTAGTGGATCTTAGCTGTAATATTGTCCACCCATTCCCGGATGCTATCTTAGGGCACAAATTTAGCAAGTTGGCTGTAAAGTGTCCAGTCTGCCCAGCTAATAATCCATATAGGCAGCTGTCTTTCAGGGTCTACTCTGTCTGGAAGGTGGATCCAAATGGGAAAGTGATCACTACCATACAGGTCGTCATCCACTTTCCAGTGAGTAGAATGGGTAAGGGATGGAGAGCAAAGTGGCAGATCAATGGCACAGAACGACCCCGTTGCAGTGCAGAAGTGTGTGTGTGCTCTGACCTGCATTTAGGAAATTGGCACCTGAAGACAAGAGACGCCTCTCAACTCTTTGATCCCTGGGGCAGGTAGTGACGGAACCCCAAAGCACATTATGTGCATTAAAATCACCACACACGGTGGGGGTGCTGTGTAAGAAGATATTCCAGAGCCTCTTTGTTTAACGCATCAGGTGGTGGCAGATACAGGGAGCATATAGCCAGTTGGTGACACGCATGAACTGACACTGCAACTGCTTGTAGGTTAGTGTTGAGAGAGATGGGTTCTCAGTGGTAGACTGTGTTGATTAATACTCTCTCTCTCTCTCTCTCTCTCTCTCTCTCTCTCTCTCTCTCTCTCTCTCTCTCTCTCTCTCTCTCCCCCCGCCACTAACATCGTCCTTTCTGTGGAGAACATATCCACCTATCTCAGGGTTATCAGAGTGCTTGAAATTCATCTCCTGGAGACAGATACAAAGGTCGTCCCTGAGATAATAACGGTAGTTCCTCAACATGTCTCTTAAATCACTTCAAGTTCTATTGCAATATGGGAGCCACCTACCAAGATGGTTTAACCTTCACCGTCTCTTACTGACGTGACTGGGAGCCCGTGATGGGTGGAGGATCACCCTTCTACATCTACATACATACTCCACAATCCACTGTAAGGTGTGTGGCCAAGGGTACACTGTACCATTACTAGGCATTTCCTTTCCTATTCCACTCAAATAGAATGAGGAAAAAAAGAATGCCTATATGCCTCGGTACAAGCACTTGGGGTGAGATGTTTGCCCTAGTGGAAGGTCAGTCTTGGGGCAAGTTGATTGACACAGGAAAACATCAAACTCCATGGGCTCTGGAGCTTATTCGGTTGGCATAATGACATCAACCTGGTCTTTCTCTTTGCTTAAAATCTGCAATTCAGCCTTTTCTTTGTCCTCCTTGACCTTTGCTTGCTTTTTGGGCACTTCCACTGCGGTAGTGGTATCGACACTGATCTTTGGAATGAGTTCTGGCATTAAAGATGACAGGGGCTCTCTGACGTCGGTAGCTGTACCTTGGTCCACCATTTTGGGGAGGACTACAGATGCTGAAACATCTGACACATTGCATGTGCACTGGTAGGAGCAGGTATCAGTGCCGTAATTAGTGACTGCAGTTTGCGTAGACATCAGTTTCTGGTGGTGGGTTTTTAAGAACCACCGCAAAAGAGGTGGTAAATGACAGCAGTTGCATGACCTTTTATATCTTTTTCGCCTCGCCATACAAAACGCGCTTTGAGGTCTTTATCTCCTGTACCTTACATTCTCTAAGGTACACTGCACAGGATCGACTCTAAATGGGGTGAGGTCTCCTGAACAGTTGACACACTTAAAGAGCAGCAAGCAATCGTCCCCTTCATGAGCGGCCTCACCAAACTTTCTGCAGGTTTGCTGCCCATTACAACCGAGGATGGTGTGCCCAAAGCGCTGGCATTTTAAGCAGCACATTGGGTTGGGGGGTAATAAGGCCAGACATTTAATCTAAGAAAACCCGATTTAGCATGGCCCAGCAGCTTCGGAGAGTTGAAGGTCAAGATGAAGGACTCAGATTTAACCAACACGCCATCCACCCTCATAATGTTCTGAATATCCACAATACCTTTGCAAGCCCATTCAACTTTCAATTCCTCATTGCAACATTTAACCACGCCCTTACCGTAACTTATTTAATGTATTGTGGAGTTCAGTTTTTATGGCATATTCTCCAAGTTGCCTCGCGTTATTAAGATTTACGGCCTGTTGGGAGGTAGCTGTCTCAACCAACCAAGTTCCGTTACGCCACCTTTTCACAGATTTGAGGTTACTTGCTGTGCCCTAAAACCCTTCTGAATATAGAACAGTGACTTTTTGAATTATGCTTGTTTCTGTTTAATAATCAAATACATTTTGGTTAGCACCATGTGCTCTGTACCTCATTGCTAAACTTGTGTCAGGAAGTGCTTTATCTGGAGGAATGCCTAAGCAAGCCCTCCTTTTTTTGGAGCGTATGTTAGTACCCCCAGTGGTACACCCATCCCACTGGATATTAAAATTATTCATCTCGGCCATATGGGTAGCTAAGGAACTAAATGTCCGCCTAGAAAGAGTCCACATGCCTAGGTAAGCCTTATACAACTGAGGTGTGTCATATCCCCAGAGGTTGCTCACTAGCAACTGTGCCATCTCAACAGCCATGCATCCCATAGCGCATAGCACTCCTTAATATTGAGGCTTTTTTTATAGAGGTATTTCCTTCCTTGTGACTCAGGCGGTCAAGCCGAGATTTCCATTCCCTGGTACACACAATGTTCCACTGACATGCCACACAGTGGTCACTGAAGCATGCCCAGATGTTACACTGTCAGAGGACTGGTGGCACTTACCAGCCCTCAACTCAGGGTTTGCCAAGTCTTTACTCAGCAAATTAATGCTGAGCCCCCTGAGGGGATTAATAGATCAAAACACATCTCCAAAACAAAACTCCATTGCAGTCAAGACTGGGTTTAGTAAAGATAAAAATTAAAGAAATAACATGCACCGCAACAGGTCAACTCAAGTCCAGCATACCACCTGTCAGCTTTGACTCTTGAGGTCAGCATATTGTATGACAAACATTTATCATTTTCCATTTGCTACAAATGTGGCATTACTTTTCATGAGCCACCTACTAAGAAACATGTTTTTAATTAAAAATGCTAATCACTTGAAACTTTGATGGTTCTTAATATTGGCAGCTGCTAGACAAGGGAAGTTTATTGGTGTGTGTAACATTTTTATTTTATGGGTTCTGTTCTGTGTTTCAGAATGCTTACTGTTTTTTTCTGTTTAGTATGATATCACAGGTCAAATGCAGGTACGCTCACGCATGCGCCCACAAGCCCAGGCACACGCGTGAGCGTTTGCGCACACACGCACACACCTGTGCCAAGACCTGTCTTACAACATAGTCTATTCAAATGTTCCACTTCCTGTCTAGGCATATAAAACTGTTTAAACTGTCAAGACTTCAGTTGTGACTGACTGATACGGCATAATTTAAGACTAATGGCATCATATCTGAGCATGTGCGTGTGCATACATGTACACATACGCACACTCGACTGAGAGTACCTTGGTGCAACATATAAGCATTTCATCAAAATCAGATCAGGGGAAGAAAAGATATCGTAATTTGTAGTTTCTGGTGTACACTATGCTTGAATTGCAGTGTAGTCTAGCAAAGATCCGATAGAGGTGCTGTTACATAATACACCAAAAACTAATAGATGGTGATGCTGCATTTTTTATTTACATATCTAAGGTGTAATACACTGAAACAAGGGCTACAATTTTCCTTATAGCAGCAGTGTAGTGTATTGATGTCAGCAATGGCTGTTGAATCCGAATTTATGTAGTTCACTTTCTGATTTTGGTGTATCCTCATTACATTTTGAGTTCATTCTGTTTAGGAACGCCTCGAAAACGCCACAGTACAGGAAAGGGCAAAATGAGGTGACGTTAGTCACATAGTACACCAAATAATTAATTATGGCATTGCTGCGTTTTTTCATTATCATAACTATGGTGTAATACACTACAAGAAAGGTACAATTTGACTTACAGCAGCATTGTGTGATGATGTTAGTAACGGCCATTGAATGCTTTTTCAAAAATCAGTCATGTAGAATGAGGAGATAATTATGTTCACAATGAAAGAAATAATTTATGCTATTCTGGTCAGTAAATTAATCATCCTCCTAAAGCGAATAGTTTGTTGCCAACAATAGCAAACTAAACCGCTGCCACTGCAGCTAAAGTTTAACCCAGGTAGGATACAATATTCCCCCCCCCCCCCCCTTAATAGATATATCCCATGCACTTTGTAATGTTGTGGAAATAAAAGAAGTGCATCTTTCGATGGGTATAACTACTAGATTGTACATAGATTAGGAATATCTATGGAGTGAGAAAAGCGTTCTGTGCACCTTCTCAACGTTAAGCTGAAATTGCCATGTGATAATGATACATTTATTTGCTCTTACAATTGGTTTGTACCACATTGGCTGCAAAGAAGCACCACCACCTTTTCGCAGCGCAACCACATAACATGAAAACAAAAAAGAACCAAGATGAAGTCGGTGATTAGTAGATTCTTCCGAATATCACGTGACATTTTAACCTTAATGTGGAGGTCATAAAATCTGTTCTGCATATCTGAATGCTCACTCCAGAGACATTTCTGCTCTGATCCTGCCACTAGAGATAATATACACATGCGATCGACAAACTCATCAGAAACCTCTCCGCTTTCATAATTGTTCAGTACAATATTGTGATTATAATTTGTAATTACTTACTTTTGGTCCTTACTATATTAGGATTAAAAAACAGACATCATCTTTGGCAGAGACAATTGTACTTGGAGTTATAATCAAACTTCTGAATATATAGTTCTACTACACAAGGTCGAATTCAACTTTGTGCTTTCTGAAAAAATCACTGCAGAACGTGGGGCCATGTATTAGCTGAACAAGTGGCATATGCTGTTATCACAGTCAAGACAATTCACTGGAAATACTACTCTATTTAATAGAAAGTTCTATACAGACAATCAGCTGGTGCCATTCCTTCAATGATTACCCAGACTCATTTTATCGCACATGGACATGAACTGCTCTGTTGATTGTATTACCAGACTTTCAGCATTCATTGAGTTTTCGATAATAGGGAGCACTGCATACAGAATAACTACATTGTCCCCAGTAGAACACTGCAACATACTAATACTTTAGCATACACACACTGAGAGATAAACAGTTTAGTACTACACGATAGAACCAATACATGGCACTGTTATCATTACTATTTCTCACGTCAACAATGAACGTATTTTCAGAAGTTTACGCCAAACAGACAATTACACACCTCAGTCTTACTTTATGACCACAACCTAACATTGAATTTACATCATTCTGGATATGTACTTAATTTCACATTTTGTACGAAAATCTTTATGAACATTCATCATTTTCCACAATGACTTCTACTTAAATTTGACATTTTGGCTATGAGAACTCAGTTTATTGACAGAGTGATCCAACAGGGATTCTGTTTTTACTGACCTAGGTCCAGAACCCTAAAAAACCAAGATATACACAGGTCCCTCTTTAACAACCATTGCGAAGCACGGGCATATAAGCTAGTTTTACAATATACAGATGATGTATGTGTATTTTACAGCAAATTCTTATTATCAAACCAAATAGAATTTGCTAACAACTATAGGACACACAGATAAATGGATGTATACTAATGGTCTTAATATCTCAGCAGAGAAATCAGTAATCATCCCATTTTCTAAATCACTAGAAGTCTGAAGGCCAAGTTCTGCTTCGATTTTATTTGATTTCTTTTATTGATCTGTGTAATTTACATTATATGGATTTCGTCAGCAAAAATAATTACAGATTGTAAACATAAGAAAATATTTCACACATAAATTTAAAGCATCTTACATTTGTTTTTATACTATTTTACAATACGTTCATACAGTTATTAATTTCATCAAATATTGCATTTGTAAACTTCTGTCCATAACCTTTTAATTTAGGTAACATAGTCCATTACTGTGTAGTAACATTTGTTGAGTAAGTGTTTTTTTAGTTTTATTTTGAACTGATCAATTTTCTCAATGTCTTTTATATTTTGTGGTAGTTTATTATACATTTTAACAGCATTGTACCATAAGCTCTGCTGAGTTTTCACTTTATTTTTTCTTTCAAGATGCAGCTTACAACAGTTCCTAGTTTTATAATCATGTACCGAAGAATTTTTTTCAAATATAATGTATAAAATAAAGATTTTTGACTTACCTAAAGTACAGGCTCGTCGACAGAAACATAAAACACACACAAAAACACACAAACATTCGAGCTTTCGCCACCACTGGCAGCTTCTTCGGGGAAAAAAAGAGGAAGGAAGGAGAGGAGAAAGGGAAGGATACAGGTTTATGGAAGTGGAAAAGGAGCCATTCCAATCTCAGGAGTGGAAGAACTTACCTTAGGGGACAAAAAGGGAGGTAAACAAATACACACACACACACACACACACACACACACACACACACACACACACACGTCTGCCTAGGTGTGTTTGCATGTGGATATGTGTGAGTATGTGTGTATTCGTTTACCTCCCTTTTTGTCCCCTAAGGTAAGTCCTTCCACTCCTGGGATTGGAATGGCTCCTTTTCCACTTCCTTAAAACCCGTATCCTTCCCTTTCTCCTCTCCTTCCTTCCTCTTTTTTCCCGAAGAAGCTGCCAGTGGTGGCAAAAGCTCGAATGTTTGTGTTTTTTTGTGTGTGTTATGTTTCTGTCGACGAGCCTGACTTTAGGTAAGTCAAAAATCTTTATTTTATACCTATTTTTCCCACCAGGAAAGTCTCCATGAAAGATAAATTCACACGGGACAGTTAGAATTTTCAGTGTTTGAAAGTATTCAAGGACTTGAGCCCTACTACCACTCTTTGTTATTATGCATACTGCTCTTTTCTGTAATTTGAAGATGGTTTGTATATTTTTATTATTTACTCCCCAAAAAATTATCCCGTAACTAATGACCGAGTGAATATAAGAAAAATATACAGATCTTACACATGACGTATCACATATTGCAGTCAGAATTCTAAAAGCATAGCATACTGTGGAGATTTTAATTATTCTAATGCAGGGGTGCCCAACCTGCGGCCCGCATGCGGCCCGGGGGCCGATAAATTTTGGCCCGCACAGCTGTTTCATATGTAAGAAAAATTTTACTTTCATTTCATGTTAAATCTGGAAATAGCATTCCATCAAGCGTCTTTTGTATCATATCGAAATACAATAGGTATATATCGTTACATTGATTCAACTATCGTAAATTTTCGTGTATATTCCTAAAAAAAAAAAAAAAAAAAAAACAGTACAGTATATTGAGCGGCATGTGGCTGAAGTGGTGGATGGTACGAGAAGATTCAAGGGGACGGAAGAGGCAGCTTGTGGAGCGTTGGACGCAGCGCGACTGTCCTCCAGTTGTGCATTCCGTGGTGGCCAGCTTTCAGGCTTGCAGAAATGAGTTGAGGGAGATGCGGACGTTCCGGCCGTGAACACTGCGAGAGGACCGCTGGAAAGAAGGATAACTTTGGTACCTGCCTAGCCTTCTGGCGATCGCACGGGTGAGGAGGAGAGGGAAGAAGGCCCTCGGCACGGATACTGGCCCTCGAGTTTAGGAATCCATAGCGCTGAGTTGTGGTGGTAACTGTAAGTTGGAGTCTCCTAGCGTGCACCTTCATTGCTGCCACATCAGCCCCAGCTTGTAGCATGCCGAATACACAATGGCGTCTACAGCCCTCTTCGATCAGACAAAAGGTAAGAATTCGCTGCACTGTGCGACAGACCCCTTCAGACTGACGTTGCATTCTTTGAACCGCAATCACTTCAGCTACTGCTTAGCATTGAAAGTTCGAAAATAAATTTTTTGAATCGTCTCCAGTTACCGAAGGGTAGTGTCTGGTACTCCGACTTTTTATTTCCCTTATTTTGTTTAATATATTAAGTAAATAAATAAAATATGTCAAACAGAGAATGTTAATAAGGGCACGATTAGTAGCAGTTTTAACTTTAAGCAAAGTAGTATTTCAATTAAAACCAGCTTTTATCTTTTTACAAGTGATCTATGATGCTTGCCATTATTTTTAGTAACTTGCATGTATTTCATGTATCCAGTTATGGAGGGTAGGAACACCAGTCGACATTAGCAATGGTTTCTGGGAAGAAAGGAAGAAAGGAAGAAAGGCAGAAAGGCAGAAAGGCAGAAAGGCAGAAAGGCAGAAAGGCAGAAAGGCAGAAAGGCAGAAAGGAAGAAAGGCAGAAAGGCAGAAAGGCAGAAAGGCAGAAAGGCAGAAAGGCAGAAAGGCAGAAAGGCAGAAAGGCAGAAAGGCAGAAAGGCAGAAAGGCAGAAAGGCAGAAAGGCAGAAAGGCAGAAAGGCAGAAAGGCAGAAAGGCAGAAAGGCAGAAAGGCAGAAAGGCAGAAAGGCAGAAAGGCAGAAAGGCAGAAAGGCAGAAAGGCAGAAAGGCAGAAAGGCAGAAAGGCAGAAAGGCAGAAAGGCAGAAAGGCAGAAAGGCAGAAAGGCAGAAAGGCAGAAAGGCAGAAAGGCAGAAAGGCAGAAAGGCAGAAAGGCAGAAAGGCAGAAAGGCAGAAAGGCAGAAAGGCAGAAAGGCAGAAAGGCAGAAAGGCAGAAAGGCAGAAAGGCAGAAAGGCAGAAAGGCAGAAAGGCAGAAAGGCAGAAAGGCAGAAAGGCAGAAAGGCAGAAAGGCAGAAAGGCAGAAAGGCAGAAAGGCAGAAAGGCAGAAAGGCAGAAAGGCAGAAAGGCAGAAAGGCAGAAAGGCAGAAAGGCAGAAAGGCAGAAAGGCAGAAAGGCAGAAAGGCAGAAAGGCAGAAAGGCAGAAAGGCAGAAAGGCAGAAAGGCAGAAAGGCAGAAAGGCAGAAAGGCAGAAAGGCAGAAAGGCAGAAAGGCAGAAAGGCAGAAAGGCAGAAAGGAAGAAAGGAAGAAAGGAAGAAAGGAAGAAAGGAAGAAAGGAAGAAAGGAAGCTTAGGGTTTAACGTCCCGTCGAATGTTTAATGTACAGATGTGACGTTCCTAATACAAATTTATCCACGTGTCTTTTGGTGTTATTTACAGCAACTAATTGCGTTATAGACTAGAAAAGTAGAATACTTTTCAATAAGAAACATATAAAAGATGTCGGAATTTTAAAGTAAGGCTGCTAGGTTAAGTGAAGCACCAGCAATTTTTATATTTATGATACATGACGTTCAGAACTGAAATACCGATTTCCTAAAGCAGTTGAATACTATTATCAAACATTCAAAAATCATGTATTGCTTCACGCTTTCACGACGCTGGGCCGTGACCGACGAATAGCTATTCAAAAATCAAATGTTTGTCAAGCTTAAGGGACTTAACTGCAGGGTCATCAGTCCCTAAACTTAGAAACTACTTATGAACTACCTTATACTAAAGACGGCAGAAAGATCCATGCCCGAGGGGGGGATTCGAACCCTCGACAGTAGCGGCCGTGCAGACCGTGACTGGTGCGGTGCAGACCGCTTGGCCACTGTGGCCAGCTATATCAAACATTCCCGAGAGAACAGACTATGACGTTTCCCAAGTATGTATAATGCCGTACTTAAATGAAACACTGATAATCGGCGAGCAGTGTACCTCTGTGGTACCACCATTTAGGCTGAAAACAAGTATTTAAAAAATACCTGTTATAAAAAATATTCAGTATTGAATTCCCTGTCATGGAAACTAAAGCACAGTAAATAAATACGCTGTGCTGTTAGGCGACTAAGAAAATCAGTCCGTTACCTTACGCATGCAGAAAGGGTGCTAAAATTTTACAAAATGTTTTTTTTTTTCCATTTTATGTTTTTTGTAAATCTTCAATGCGACAAAAACAACCGTGAGGGGCGTTTGTTGCCTTCAGGGAAGTTTTGCGCATGCGCATTGCAGATAAAATGATCTGCTATGACAGTGAAATGAAGAATCATAATTTAAAGACAATTTCTTTTTTACATGATCACCTTTTCCGGGCCCTCACTGAACCACGGGACACGTAGGATGCACCTACAGTGTTTTGCGGTGTTAAACAATTTCGGGAAACTTTAAAGCAAATTTTATAGGGAGTTTTTGAGAGTTGCATGGAACTACTTCATGTAAGTGATATTTCGTACTGAATTTCACATACAACATACATATTTTAAAAAATTATAATACTTTGATTACCGTGTGGTCTCTGTCAGTCTGAAACTTGGAATGTTTTCAACTATCAAAGAAGTAGGACATAAGGAAAGGAAAATTATAGAGGAGTTGAGAACTTTTCAAGATAGGTGGACAATAAACTATTTTTTGTGGAATATACAACAAAACCGATATGTCTAATATGCAAGCAGTCTATTCCGGTTCCAAAAGACTATAACGTCAAACGGAATTACGAAACTAAACAAGCAGTTATGTTTGACAAGTACAAGAGATAATATCGGAAAGTAAACGACTTAAAAAGGAAACTTTGTACTCAACAGCAGTTATTTACAAGCACCAATACTGAGACAAAATGCTATGTGAAGTTATGCAGTAGCTCTGATACTGGCAAAAAAATCTAACCCATATTCAGATGGCAAAATGTTAAAGGACTGCTTTGGGACCGTCATCGAAATGGTGCGTCCACAAAACAAACAGGATTTCTCAAAAATCAGCCCTTCTCGTCAAACTATTACTAGACATGTGTCCCACTTGGAAGACAAATTTAAGAACATTTAGAAAATTGTGCATCTGAGTTTATGTTTCATTTACTAGGTGTTGGACAGCAGTGCACATATTCCGGTACCGCCCAAGTGGCAATTTATGTCAGTAGTGTTAATAAAACAGAAGAATTAGTGGCATTGTATCCACCTAGGGATACCATCGCCACGAGATTTACATCCTCATTAAGTCAGTTTTCATTAAATCCTGACACCTTATCGAGGCTAGCAACGGATGGGCCTCCAACAATGGCTGGAAAACATGATGGTTTAGTTCACTTAACTGAAAACGACTCCGGAAAAGTTGGCATTGCATTATCCCTCAAGGAAATGTATGTGCCAAGTCCCTCAAAATGGACACATCTTCAAGGTAGTTGTCAAAACAGTGAACTTTATTATGTTGAGAGGTTTGAATACCGCCAGTTCCAAGAAAGATGAAATCTTTGGATTAAGAGTATGACAACATTTCGTAATATACAGAAATAAGGTGGTTAACCCGTGAAAAATTTTCCAAAAGAGTTATTCGAAGCAAGAAATATTACCATTCTTTGAAAGTAAAAGATTTCCGGAGTTCGAAGATAAGAAATGTCTTTCCAACTTTAATGAAACGATTTGCGAGCAAGAGTTACCAGCAAAAAATCTTCACACATTTTCCTACACTGTCAAAACAATCTGACATCACACATGGCAAAGATTAAATACGCTATTTTAATGTTAGACTTTAAATACGCATTCGTAACCTGATTTCAACATTCAGGAAACATCGTCTGGTTTTCCTGTATTTGCTATGCCACTGTCTGTAGACATCTGTTCACTACCGGTACGTTTACAAACTGAATGCTGAGAAATGCAATTCCATGCAGAATTAAAAGAGAAATCTTGTCAGGGTGTTTTTTTTTTTTTTTTTTTTTTGGAAATTTTCTATGAAACACATTTAGACGAGAAATATCCAGCATTTTACAAACACGCTATAAAATGATTTCATTATTTGGAAACACGTGCGTGTAGGTGAACAGCTTTTTAGTCGATGAATTACATAAAATTGTATATGAGAACACGAATTACTGATGTTTATCTGGAACTTGTACAAAAGCCAGACCGCAGTTATTAGACTAAGGGCATGAAAGGGAAGCATCAGTTGGGAAGCGTGTAAGACAGGGTTGTAGCCTTTCTCCAATGTTGTTCAATTTGTACAATGAGCAAGCTATAAAGGAAAGCAAGGAGAAATTTGGTGAAGGAATTAAAGTTCAGGGGGAAGAAATAAAAACCTTGTGTTTTGCCAACGACATAGTAATTCTGTCAGATATAGCAAAGAACCTGGAAGAGCAATTGAACGGAATGGACAGTGTGCTGAAAGGTGCATATAAGATGAACATTAACAAAAGCAAAACTTGGGTAATTGAGTGCAGTCTAAGAAAATCGGGTGATGCTGAAGGAATTAGATTAGGTAACGAAGCAATAAAGGAGGTAGATGAGTTTTGTTACTTGAACAGTAAAACAAATGATGGTCGCAGTACAGAGGATATAAAATGCAGAATGGCAATGGGAAGAAAAGAATTTTTGAAAAAGAGAAATTTGCTAACATTTAATATTAATTTAAGTGTAAGGAAGTCTTTTCTGAAGGCATTTGCGTGGAGTGTTGCCTTGTATGGGAGTGAAACATGGACGATAAGCTGTGCGGATAGGAAGAGGATAGAGGCTTTTGAAATGTGGTGCTACAGAAGAATGCTGAAGATTAGGTGGGTGGATCGCTTAACTAATGAGGAGGTACTGAACAGAATTGCTGAGAAAAGGAATTTTTGGCATACCCTGATGTCTGGTGACAGCACAATAAGCATTGTACTAAAAGTCATTTTGTAAAATGGATTGTACAACTAAAATGTGGTTATGATAAAGAAAGCAATTACATATAAATAAATCAAGTTACCATAAAAACAAACATAATACAAGAACAATGAGCACCAGTCATGTGGAAAATGTAATTTCAAGAAATAGTTGGATGAGGCAAATGCAGTTTGGTCTTGGAGAGGAAAAATAAAGTATGTATACTGTCTCGCCTACAATTTATTTGTAGACACAAAACTAACCATTTATTTATACAGCAATTCAACAGCAGTCTGTAAATCCTTATCTATTTTTATCGTAAGTCGGAAATTAATCTGCATGTATTTTACTGTACACGAAACTTCGACTCACATGAACAAAAACAAACTCACAAGCAAATCTTCCAAATACCAAAGATTAGCTAAACAAGACAAAATGTGTAATTGACACACAACAAAACAAAAACAGAGATGGCATCACATGAAGGGTCACGGGAAAAAGGGGGTAAGTAAAAAAAATGAAATTTTAGATTATTACAGCTTTAGAAAGCTTTCAACAAGCTGCTTTTATCGGTTTTTGTTTCATGGAAAGAAGGGGGTTAGTCTCAAAGTTACAGTGGTTTTAAAATATAGCGTCCACAGGAAAAAGGAGGTAAGTCAATGTGAAACTAGGAAAAAAGGGGGTTAGTCAATTGCAAGCACTGATCGCACCTGTCACTTACGTTCCATAGTCCAGGTGTTGAGCATCTGCTGTTGGCGACGTTAAGGTAGTGCTTTGTGTGAATTTCTTTAGTTTATTTTAAGTTTCAACTGAACTGAACATAAAAAATGAAGATGAGGAAAGTATCACCTTCAGTCAACTGTCACATTTAACGAAGAAAAGGAAGAGAACAGGTCGACTTTCCGACGTGAGAAATAAAATTTTATCATCCACCCATGAATTAGAGCCAGATTGTAAATGTTCCACATTGAAATGTTTCCAGAGTATTACTGACGCAGAACTTGGGTATATTATCTAATTATAACAAAATGACTGAATGAGCCGAATGCTTACTAGGCAGGCCTAATTAATGTAAATATTATATCGCAAAGGAGACCTAGGCGACCGGAAAATGAAGCTAAATTTCGTGACAACAGTTATAAATATCGTGTAAGAGTGAAGAGGGAGAATCCTGTCACTGAAGTAAATGTTTGTTCTAAAGCCTTTACATCTTTTCATGGAATATCGAAAAAAAAAAATTGAAGTAATACAACATCTGAAAAAAGGTGTGTATCCTAAGGATGGACGAGGCCAACACTCTAATCGGAAACATTGTGTGACATCAGAGGCACTTGAGGCAGTTCGCCAACACATTAGTTCATTTAAAAGTGAACGAAGCCATTACAGCTTGAAACCCTCTAAGAAAGTGTATCTACCACCAGATCTGAGCATCAGTAAGATGTATGAGTTATTTAAAAAAATCATACCCTACACAATGTGTTCTGTGAAAAATACAGACTTGTTTTTAAACACAGAATATAACGTCTGTTTCGGATGCCCTAGAATGGACACTTGTTACTGTGATGGGCATGCTGCCGAAATTCGAGCTGTTTAACATGCTTTGAAATCGTACCCGGAAAATAGTTCAGAAAAGGCGAGTGCAGAAAAAATCTGGCAACTATCAACGGAGAAAAAAATTTCACTTATTAAAATCTGATAATTTTTATATTTGTAAAAGACGTTCTAAAGCAAACAGCAGGGCATCAAAATGTGAAAGCATTACTACGGATTTCCAGAAGAATCTACCTATCCCTAACATCACAACTAACGACGTGTTCTACAAGAGACAGTTAACGTTGTGCACGTTTAATATTCGTATATTGTCAACCGATGAATCATATTTCTTCATGTATGATGAAACAGTAGCCTACAAAGGGTCTAACGAGGCCGCTTCCTTTTTGTTTTATTTTGTGATGTCAATTCTTGATCCCTCTGTTAGCGAGATTTACTGACATTCCCCGTTTCATAATGACTTACCCCCTTTTTCCCTACAAAAAATTGACGTCATTCGATATAATATTTTCTTTAGCTTGTTACAGTACATTTACAGGAAAACCTTGTAGAGGTATCTAACGACTATATGTAAGGCTACACTAAACAAATTTCAAGAGAATTGGCTAAAAATTGCATTTGGTACATAAGGTTTGGTGTTAAAATCTTCTCTTCTGAAAAATTGAGACGAACTGACTTACCCCCTTTTTCCCGTGGACCCTTCACATGATAAACGTAATCAAAAACAGTTCGCAAACATAAGAAAACCATACGCGTAAAACCACACGATAAAGTGTAGAGAACATAAACGGTTGGAAGAACGCATAAGAAAATAATCGTATTAAGGGAATTACGGAAGAACGAAGGAACAATAAAAAAATCATTAGCACTCTTAATGAGATTAGTAGAAAATAAAATCTGTTGCACTCCAGAGTGCCGAAGAACAGACTAACCGAAACATAGGTTTTGCAGTTAACACATAACGTCAAGAAAAGTACATACCTGCGAAGGAATTAAAGGAATATTGAAATGGCAACTTCTCTCAAATCAAATTCATACACAACCGCCTGCGAACTGTCAACAAGACGATCATCACGTGACACGCCTAACAGCGCCATTTTCGGGCAGTCAAGAAATCACTGAAAACAAAACAAGAACGACGGCGGCGGTAAACTCAACGAGCTTAAATGGGTAATCAGAAATTATAGTTTTCAATTATGCTACTTAGTTTCTTGTTATAAAAAGTTTTGAACTGAATAATTCAAAATGATGATGCAATAGTTCATCATGACTGAAAAGCAAAAGTCGAGCAGGCTAGAAAATACGCCGGTCGCGGTGGCCGAGGAGACTGAGGGCGCTCCAGTCACGGTCTGCACGGCCACTACTGTCGGGGGTTCGATTCCCCCCCCCCCCTCGGGCATGGATATTTGTGCCGTCCTTAGTATAAGGTAGTTGATAAGTAGTTTGTAAGTTTAGGGACTGATGACCCCGTAGTTAAATCCCATAAGCTTAACAAACAAAAACATCGAGAAAATACTTACATCTCAATATGCATTTACGCTACATTGTAAGAAAACACAGGGAAGTGCATGATAAATGGATCTTGCCGTGTCACCTGGTGATTTGGTTAAATTTTATTTACCGTCCAGAGGGCCCTTCTGGGATAATGTCGGTAATCATGTGACGTTGGCATCAGCCAATCGCGTGACAACACAAATGTTTTGTGCCGTGTCACCTGGTGATTTGGTTAAATTTTATTTACCGTCCAGAGGGCCCTTCTGGGATAATGTCGGTAATCATGTGACGTTGGCATCAGCCAATCGCGTGACAACACAAATGTTTTGTCATTAAATCTTCGTTTTACGAGGGCATTTAAATTTAATGAGCAGATAAGACTATATACAAAAACCTGTCAACCATAGAGCAGGAACATCATTATTTATTATTTTCATGACCTGTATGAAACAATCATTTCTGAAGAATATCAACATCATGGTAGAGATTTGTTACCGTCTTCATGTTGCGAAGATAATAGCGCGAGGCCGCCAGGATAGTACAGGTCATGGCGGAAGGCGGCTGAGTTCGTCTGTATAGCGCCTACGGCATGCTTCTTATGCTCTATAGCAGGGTGCGAAATTTCAGTTCTGAATTCACCAGGCAGTCTAACTACTTCACTGCCCCTTTATCTGAATATATTCCCCTTCCTCTTCCCCCTCCTCCCACTGGGTCGCTGTTTGATCATCATCTTTACACACAGCAGCATATCAAATGGCTTAGTAGAAATAGACATACCAGTGCCATAGTCTAACTGCAACAGCTTTCAAGACTTATAAAAACCGGCAACAAAAGAGAGGAAAAAAAACGCTTACACAAGCTGCATCTCAAGTAGACAGAAGCAGGAGAAGGCCAGCTTAAACATAATTTCAGCTCTGCATGTGCGCATCAACCCTCTGACAGCTGCTTTAACAAACCTAAAGTGTATGGAGAATGTACAGTAGCCGTGATGTCCACACAAAGCTAGAGTTCAATGAGATCTGTTATTTGCACTAATACTGGGAAAAGATGCTAAAAAATACAAAATGCTGATAAAGCTACTAGAAACTGTAGGCCTGTCTCAATAATCAATATAATTACTGGTACTGTGTGCTCTTCAGAACCTAGCGTTAGCGTTTTCAGAAAATAAAATTTATATTCAAGCCCTGATCACCATCTGTCAATTTTTGTTTCTTTTAAGTCCTGTGAGCTACAGGCCATAAAATAGGTGCTTTGGGAGAAAGAGGCAGGGCTTGTCTAACAGCCAGTGCACTATGAGCTGAATGCAAGCTTCTCCTCCCAACATCTCCACTCGGCGGCTATGTGAAAGTGCATGATCTGTAGGTAAAATTTTACAGGTAATTCTAAAATTGCTCCATTTTCTACTGGATTATGGAGAGCTGTAAAGGTATCTGTTTAAATACCTCTATGCTCATTAGAAGTGTACTGTTGTACTCATGGTCAATGCTTGGGCAAGTCCGAGCCAGTCATATATTCCTCGATTCCTCACTGTATCTACAGACAATTAGGCTTTCACGGCATAGTTGCTCTTGTCACATACTTCAGTATTTCTGTAACCATGCTACTGTGTATTAAACAGATGTCATCATTCTTTGTGGACTATACCTGGAATGAAAAAATACATTTTATCTAATCTAATTCAATCTTCAATATCTGCTTGGAATGGGTCCTACACATTTAAGCAATTACTGGGCTGGGTCATACAGTTGTTTTGTAACCAGTGGACTAGCTGCATAACCAAGAGCCCCAGGGGGAAAATGAAATTGGAACCTTATTTGAACCAGTGACGGATTAATTAAATGGGGGGGGGGGGGGTTGCTAATTAGAAATAGTCGTACCAGAGGTCCCTCTCTCAAAAACTAAGGAGAAATTTTTTTAAAAATAGTCTTTTAAGTTGTTTTCATACTTCAAAAATCAAAGGAGTTGGGGAAAACTTGCTCTATTTTTGAAAAAAACTCTGAAATACCTTAAACTGCATGTCTTTCACAGTCTTTCTCTTAGTACCTTAATTTATATAAATGTTAACACATATACCACAAGGTCTACAAGTATTTTGTGAACATAGAGCTGCTATGCAAATCAGAAGGTAATAAATTAAAATTGGAATAAAATACCTTTTCTATACACTATTTTTAAAATAATATCTATGAAACCTTGAACAGATACTTTTTTTTCTTGATACAATATACAATGATACCCATTTTGAAAGAGGTGTAAAAATAAAACTGCAATATCCGCATAAATTATATTATTACACAAATGTACTTCAGACAAATACCACCATCAAAGTAAAATCAAATCAAGTTTTATTGTCATTAAACAACTTTATAAACAATGGGATTATTACCCACCCTAATGAATCACAGACATTGCTAAGGTGGGGTGGTTTGCATGACTCAATGCTACAGATAGCCATACCGCATTTGCAACTACAGCGGAGGGGTATATGAGGAGATGCCAGACAAAGACTATTCGCACAACAGAGAGGGGTAATTCTTATTTTGGTTTCTTCTTTATAGTCTTGCAAAAGTTTTCAGTAAAAAAAATAGGGACAGTTAAAAAGGAAAGTTCCAAAATTCGAACCAATTTTCTTTTTCATTGTGTTTATAAATGTACTCAACAATATAAGTTGAGAACCGTTCATTCGATTGCGATAAAATTTTGATCATTTGATGTTCAAAGCGAGAGGAAGGTTTGAGTGAAGTAAAAGTTTGGAATAGTTGACCGGAAAATAGGAAAATTTGTGGAAAACTGAAAGAGCTCTTTTCTTTGGGATATCAATATTATTCGTAAGATTGCGTCAAAATTTTGCACAATTGACATTCAAAGCAGGAGTACATACATATTAGCAATTACAGAGCATTGCCAGGTTGACTAGATAACACAACAATCAAGTCATAATTTTACATGTTTTAAATCTAAATTTTTCTCACAATTTTTCCTTATTTTATCACCGTTTAAACCTTCCCTGAACTTTCACGAATGTGACATGAACATTATCCTGGATACGTCTGCATGATCTGCCCACTCTTTCCGCCGACTATCAACCCGATACTTAGACTATCTGATGATGCCTTTATAAAGCTACTGGGTCATAAAATACATATGATTTAAATTAATATGGTTTATATTGAGAGGTGAGTGATACGACGTTCACCGGGTCATCTAGTTGTCAATAATGGAGGATAGGTAATAACTCACCGTAAGAAGGATCATTAAGCTGCTGACAGGCACAAAAATAGTTCCATTCCATTCCATGATGGTGGTTAATTAACAAAAATAGTTAATCACATATGCACAACTTAAATTTTTGGCCATAGTTTTTACCAGAAAAAAAAAGAAAGAAAGAAAAAAGACATACATTCACACAATCACCAATCACTCAGACAACCTATCCTGCATTATTGACATTCCAATCGGATTTTCCATTGTTAAAATTGTGCCTGTATTGTCATACAAATACAAAAAAAATTACAGAAGTCATTAATGTTTGAAAAATTGTAATTCCTGTGGCATCCAAGTTCCTAAATTGTTAAAAAAACTGCAAGAAGGATAACAGTTTCTAGAGTCATTTGTCTGGGGTATAGTCTTGTAAAAGTGTGAAATGTGGACAATAAACAATTCAGACAAAAAGAGGATAAAAACTTTTGAAATTTTTTGCAGCTTAAGAATTCTGAGCATTAGATGGGGTCATTTATAGGACATGATTTCACATGTTGGCTTTGACACATGGCTACACAGTAGTTTTTAGATGTGTGCATGTTTGTAGGTGGTGAGAGTAATAATGTGGTGACCGAGTTAAAGACGACAGTTTGTTTGCAAGCATAAAATAATTACAGATTAAGATTTTGTGTTTAAAAGTTATCTGTAGCTTCTCTCAGATACTGAGGTACAGGTTGACAGAGAGGTGTTTTTTTCGCAAGTGAGTGCCCAAGGTACTAATTTTTGGGCTGAGACCTGTGATTGATTGTACATTCTGTTGTTGTAATCTGTAATTTATGATGATAGCCATAGATTATTTATTACCTACAATACATAAGTATTAAGATATTATCCTGTATACATGTTTTCCGACATACTGATGACATCATGGGTCAAAGCAGAGGGAGACACGGCGGAGCGCATTGAGGCGCTATGCTATGATGCGCGAGGCCATTCCCCGTCAGGGGTTCGAATCCCCCCTTGGGCGGTGGCTGTTTGTGCCGTCTTTAGTGTAAGCTAGTTCATAAGCAACTTGTAAGTTTAGGAACTGATGATCCCATAGTTAAGTCCCATAAGCTTTACAAACATTTGAACATTTGAGTGAAGAGGGGTGGAATTGCATTATAAAATAATGTTATTGCATGGGTAGGTGTGGAACTAATAAGGAGCTAGGCAACAAATGGTAGGACACATTCTAAGCCAACATCAAAATGTCAATTTATATTGGAAGGTAAAAAGAAACCAAGTTCAAACAGATGTGGTTTTCCATTTTTATTCAGAGATGACAAGTCTTTGACAGTGGGGCAATAATCAACATAGATCAATCTCACCAGTATATGTGTTTTATCTTTGTGCTTTTATGGTCTGTGTATGTTAAATGGCTTGTGGCAGTTCGCCTCAAGTAGCCATTGTGAAAACACCTAGTGCGAATAAAGTATAGCGTATGAAAGGAATCCTCAGGTTTTCTCTAACCTTCTAACTTCTTTCATTAGTGACCCCAACAACACTAAATATGCTGCAAAACGTCCATTCACTGATATTTTAGTCTCTATTGTGTCAGGAATCCAAGCATGCAGTTGGCCATTGTACGGACGAACAATGGCCTATCATCGTAAGGCCTGTTTTCTACACCTTCAAAACACTAGTGCATTGGCAATGGTCAACAACAGGAGGGAGTTCCAGTCGGCACACAGTTTGGAGAATTCATGGACTTCTCCTTATTCGGTAGTTCTGCTTTGTTAGCCCAGATGTGTTTCGCTCTTCACAATCAGCAGTGCTAGAAACATGTCGACTCCTGTGTTAATTATATTTTTAGAGCAGGCTACCTCAGTGATGGACAGCTTTGCAAGAGACATTGAATTGGGATTGCCTCACATTCCACCGAGGGACAGCCAAGTGCTCGCCAGACTTCAACCGCAAGAACAGGTTCTGTCCATGTCCGCACCGAGCTCTATCCACAGCACCTCACCGTTCACCCTGCACCAAACTTCGCTGGCTCACCAGCCACAACTTCAACACATCTGTGTCATCATGTCGATTTCCAGTTGCCTATGCCAACGACATCAGATGCGTTCTCTCATACAGTAGCTCATCAGTTGGCATAGCTACCTAAGCTGCCACCCTTTAAACCTGCCCAAGCTACCATGTGGTTTGACTTAGCTAAAGATATCTTTAATCATTGTGGCTTGGACGAGCCTACACATTTACTGTATCTCTTTTCAAGTTTGTACAAGCAGAAGATCTGATCTGTGACTTTGTCAGAAAACCTGCCCACGCTAACTGATACAGTCTCGCAAAGTCTATGATCCTACGACTTGGTCGCTCTAATGCAGACTCCGTCCATTGAGTCCTCGACTCGGAGCGACAGGGCAACCAGACGCCATCCCAATTCTTGCGATGTCTCTGTTCCGTCGCCACCACCTCTCTCCCTCTGGATGAGGCTGTTCCACCTATATGGATCGATAAGCTGCCTCAGAATATTGGCATAGCCTTGTCACAATGACCTGCAGAATCCATTGAAGATACGCTGAAAGCCGCCGAAAACGTTTTTGCTACCTACCGCGCAGAAAGAAAGCACACCTGAAAGCGCACCTAAATCGACCACGGCTTATGAGCCCGGAAGTTTTAAATGAAGTTGACGCCGGCCGTGAAAGCTTACATTGTATGATCAAACGCCTCTAAGGGGAGGACATGTCATCATCAGTTCGTCGACTGGAGGGACTGCGCAAGAAGAAGGCACAACAACTGTGTTCGCTGACTTTCCTGTTACGCTGCCGGGACTCTTCCAACGTTCCGAAGATCATAAAGGTGAAGAGAGGAAGTTTCGCTCGGCCCAAGCACACCGTGTTTACAACCGCATGGAAACAGCAATGCTGAGAGAGAGGATTCACCAGACGAGATGACTACTAGCGGAAACTAGCAGTAAGCTATTACATCTTCACTTATTTATTAGCAATAGTATGCAGTGTTGGGATTGGAATAAGGTTGACAACCTAACGTTCAGAACCATGGAACATAGTGCAGAGATTTCTGTCAATAGACAGAAGAAGAAATTTTCTGGTCTCCAGAAGAATGTGTGTGTTGTTGATTCAGTTGACGATAATTCCCGCACTGTTATCAATCTGTCTGATAAAACTCTAAGTGCAGTTGAAATTTCTGTACTAGCCAAAGGGGGCAATTTTGCAGTGACTCCACAAAAAGTACCCACGGAAGATATTATATCAAATATTGAGGCAGGCATCAGGCTACTTCCACAACAGTCTGCTGATGTAATTAGAATGGAAACAGCCAGAATTTTGCGTAAATGTAAACCACCAAAAAGTAATTTGTCTCACGAACAAAGGAAGGCGCTGAGAGATATTAACGCAAATACCAACATCATGGTTCTCACCGCAGATAAAGGAAATGCAACCGTCGTATTGAGGAGTGAGGACTATCACAACAAGATTAAGGATATTTTGGACCCAGCCAACTATGAAAAACTGCAAAAGGATCCAACTACGAAGATTTTAAAGACGACTAATCAACTGGTGAAAGCATCTTCCTTCTCTTCTGACGACAAGAAATTGCTCTGCAAAATGGAAGCGTATCCACCAAGGCTCTATGGACTTCCAAAGGTGCATAAAGAACAGACTCCGCTAAGGCCAATTGTGAGTGCCATTGGGTCACCCACTCACGAGTTAGCTAGACATCTGGCCTCGTTGTTGCAACCGTATGTTGGAAAAACTGACAACCATATAACAAATTCGGCTCATTTCATTGAAAAACTAAAAGAGATGAATGTTGCCCTTAGTGATATTCTTGTTAGCTTTGACATAGTGTCTCTGTTTACGATAATTCCAGTAAACGAAGCTATCTCTTGCTTAGCGGATATTTTTCCACCTGACATAGTATCATTGTTTAGACACTGCCTCACCACTACTTATTTTCAGTACAATAACGAGTTCTATGAACAGATTGACGGAGTGGCTATGGGCAGTCCACTGAGTCCAGCGGTGGCCAATCTATTTATGGAGTCGTTCGAACAACAGGCGTTGCAGACTGCTAATAAAAAGCCAGCTAGGTGGTATCGATATGCCGATGACACTTTTGTGCTATGGAAACACGGTGCAGAGGAATTAGATGCCTTCTTAATGCATCTGAATGGTATCAACCCTAGAATAAATTTACGATGGAAACAGAAAGCAACGGGCAGCTGAATTTTCTCAATGTTTCTGTAATCAAGCACGTGGACGGGACGTTGGGCCACAAGGTCTACAGGAAGGCTACTCATACTGACCGTTACATGCATAAAGACTCTAACCACCATCCCAGACAAAAAAGAGGTGTGGTTAAAACATTGGTTGACAGGGCGCATAAAATTTGTGAACCTACTTATTTAAAAGATGAGTTGGAGCATTTACGATCCACCTTCCAGAAGAACGGTTATTCTACCAAAGAAATAGACAGAGCCCTTCGTCCCAGGGAGAAAGTTAATGTTAACAAGGAACAACAACTGCCTAAGGGGAAAGTTTTTCTTCCGTTCATAAATAAGGTTACAGACCGTATTGGAAAAGTGCTGGACAAGTATGGGGTAGAAACCATTTTCAGCCCTACAAGGAAGATAAAAGAATATTTAAGATCGGCAAAAGATGTACGAGATCCGTTGAATACACCAGGTGTATATAAAATTCCATGCAGCTGTGGTTCAGTCTACATTGGAACTACAAAAAGGAGCGTCAATACTCGTCTGGTCAAACATAAAAGGTATTGCCGCCTGGGGCACACGGAGAAATCGGCCGTAGCGGAACATGTATACCAAGATGGCAATCATGAAATTAAATTTAATGAGACTAGTGTCATCTCAAAAACTTCGCACTATCATGCGCGCACATATAGAGAAGCAGTCGAGATCTATAAACGTCGTAATAACTTTAACAGGAAAGAGGAAGCTGTTAAATTAGACAGAATTTGGACTTCTGCTTTACACCAGCGAAATGACAATCAATTCTTCTCTGCCAAGAATGTTGGCAATACCAGAGAGAGTGTCGTAGCAGACATCACGTGATGTCTTGTGGTGCCCTCTACATTGCCTATATATACGGCGCTCCCTCAAGTTCTCATCGCAGTTCGCCATTCTACGTCTGAAGATGTCTTCCACAGCCGAAGATGAAACATTAGGGGAAAGTTTTATAAATCGACCACGGCTTATGAGCCCGGAAGTTCTAAATGAAGAACACCTGAATCTCTCCGTTCGAGCTCTGATTTCTTGTATTTTATTCTGAGGCTCATTTCTACCTATGTAAGTTGGAGTCAACAATATATTTTCACATTCGGAGGAGAATGTTGGCGATTGGCGTTTCATAAGTAGCCCACACCACAGGGATAAGTGTCATTGTTGTAATGATTCCCTTCCCAGATCCTGTATCATTTCCATAATGCTGTCTGCCCTGTACCGTGACAATACAAAACGAGCTGCCCTTCTTTGGACTCTTTTGATGTCCTCTGTCAAACCCAACTGATAAGGATCCCACACTGGGCAGCAATACTCCAAAAAAGGACAGACAAGCTTAGTGTATGCAGTTTCTTTTGTAGTTCTGTTGCATCTTTTAAGGGTTCTGCCAATAAAACGCAGTCTCTGGTTTGCCTTTCCAGTTTAAGCCTGGAGTAATAGTATTTTCTAGGTATTTTGTGGAGTTTACAGCCTTCACTTTTGATTGGTTTATCTTGTAAAAAAAAGTTTAACTGATTTCTTTTCGTACTCATGTGGACGACTTCACACTTCTCATTATTTAGAGTCAATTGCCAATTTTTCACCATAGTGATATCTTATTCAGTTTGTTCTGCAGTTGGTTTTGATCTTCAGATGATTTTACTAGATGGCAAATGATGGCGTCATCTGCAAACAATCTAAGAGAGCTACTTAGATTTTCCCCTAAATCGTTTCTGTAGATAAGGAATAGCAGAGGACCAATAACACTACCCTGCTGAATGCCCGATATAACCTCTGTTTTAGACAATGCCTTACCATTGATTACCATCTGTACAAAACAGTTATCATCTTAAGTGAAAGTTAACTTAGGTATAGATTAAACGAGAATTTTTTTTTAGTATGTGAGGGCACGTAGCACTTTTACCTTGCTTGGATGGTTAACTTCCCAGGCCAACTTAGCTGACCTACAACCATCAGCCATTCTTTTATGCACCCTAGTGCCCTCAGTCTTGCCAGTGGCGACCAACCATAACCAACGGTTCAGTAACACAGTCTACCAATGCTGCTTCACATAGCTCACTTGTCAGTAGTACTAAGACCACTAGCAGTTGGCACACCTGTAATAATTTACCGTCAACGTCACAGCTCAGCCCAGTGGCCACTATACGCACTATGTCACAGACAGTTGCCATACCTCTCTGACAGGAAATCCCCTATCCAATCGCAAATCTGAGGCGATATACCGTAATCACACAATTTGATTAAAAGCCATTTGTGACGTACGGTGTCAAAAGCCTTCTGGAAATCAGTTTGCGAACCCTTGTCAATAGCACCCATCACTTTGTGTGAATAAAGAGCTAGTTGTGTTTCTCATGAATGATATTTTCTAAATTCGTATTGACCTTGGGTCAATAGATCATTCTGTTTGAGATAATTCATAATATTTGAATACAGGACTCGCGCACGACTGACTGACTGAGGGTGTCGGCAGAATTGTGACTGATGTCGGACCAGACTACTGACAGGACAACTACAGAACTACCGTACCTACCAACCGAGGGAGTCGGCGGAGAGTCACTGCTAATAGTCAACACTTCAACACTTAACGAGACAATCAGAGGTGACAAACAACGGTGACAACTAAATGGAACTGACAGACCAAGTGTGAACGAATCGAGACCGTGACATAACCGAGTAAGATGCCAGACAACAACATAGTACAACAAAAGTGTACGGAGCGCAGTCCAGACACGACTGAGGAGCATGCTGTGGCTCTGGGCCTGCACGGTGGGCGCGTCACTGTGCACAGCGCTGTAGTGACGATGACAGCGCTCACAGGTTGTGCGCACCGCCTAACGGCCGCTGTAGAGGTCCGTGTGGTCTGGCGGGCTCTCGAACTCGTCGGGCCGGGTTACCGGAGCCAGCAACCAAACTCCGAGCACAGGTAGGCTCAGGTGCCTCCTTTTGCATAGCTGGTAACTGGCGCCATCCCACGCTACATTCTGTGTCGAGTCAAAGTTTTATTTCTGGCCGAATATACGTTCAGGATGAAACATTCTCCCAAATTGTTAATATTTTTAGAGATGACTATTATTTAATTAATATCTGTATGCAAATATTATTGAAATGGAATAGCTCCTGCAAATGAAACTAATCCACAATTTTAATAAAGATAAATTAAATCAATATTAATTTGAATAAAATCACTGTAAAAGCCAGATTATATTTTTGAAAAGCTATCACTGACCGTGCTATAAAGATTAAACAGGAGAAATATTTCAACTTGGTGTCTTTGCATGTACGTGAGCCATGAAAAGTGCGTCCTTTTTATAAAGAATTTAAAAAAATGCAGCACTGTAAAAGAATATCCAAACTACACACTAAAAACCTGTTGTTGATGGAAAACCACCCTGAACCTAACTGTTGGAGACATCATCATTATCATTTACTAACAAAGTCCACGGCTAGCTTAAATTGTTTAAACTGAAATTTAATAAGTCGGTACAAATATCAGGGTCATATTCAGAACAATTTTTTAGTAAATAATGAAATGAAAATTGTTACTATTCTGATCTCATCTCCAACAATTAGTTGTGATGGCGATATCCGTTGTCCAGAAAAATAAATTGCATCACAGTTAATAAAATTTGAGAAGGAAATATAAAGGAATCAGTTTACTACTGAATGAGAACACATTTGAAGTTTGGTTAAATTGCAGAGCTTATAATTGGATTTTTTTTTTTTTTTTTTTTTTAAAGCAGCATATCTACATAAAACTTACATAGCTCATGGAAATCCTGCAAAAATTAGTAATAATTACAGAACTCAAATCATTTACGACTTTACTGTCTCAATGTTCGAACAAGAAGATGGAAAATGGAGATGCGTCTCCTGTCTTTATAGATGGTAAGAATTGAATGTTTCATTGTCTTTGTATTCTTTGCACAAAGGTTATGTACAATCTTCATATAATATTAAGTCCTGATGACTGTGAGTAATTTATTAATATTTATGAAAAATTTCAATAAAATATGCAAATATGAAAAGAAATTAATTCTAAAATATCGGAAACAATAACCTTCTGGTACGTGGAGGCACATGTAACATTATAAGGACCTAACTTCAGACGCTCTGCTAGACACTGGTGCCGATGTTTCACTTTTGACAGAGCGGCTGGCCACTAACAAGATTCAGCCTCTTAAGACTACCCTGCGAGCTGTTAATGCTACTGGCCTGCAGTATTCTGGCTCTACTCATATACTGTCAACTTGTCACCCGAATGTAATCTTAAAGGGACATTTCTGGTTACTCAAGTGGACAAGCCAATTTTAGGCACTGACTCTATGCATCACTATTAACTGTGGCCCGACCTTGTCAGAAACACTGTGTTATACCATTATAAACAGCTTCACATCCCCCGTGCTCAACCGAGTGACGTAAGTTCAGATAAAAATGTTGTCTGGCTAGGAAGTGCTCCAACATGTCATCTGAGCTCTGGACCAAAAAGTGGCTCACCAAATGCGTCAAGTCTTCTCATCTACGCCTCCACCAGTTGCAACTAAGCCTACGCCTACACAACCTACATGGCAAGTTATCTTCGACTCGCTGGCAGCTCACAGCTCTTCGAGTAGACATCATTTTGGCTATAAACAAGGTTAGTCATGGCCACCCCAATGTTTTAGCACCAGGACACTCTTGTGAAATTGTTCCTGACACTTTAAACTGTCTTCGCACTCTCTCTGTGCTTCGAGTGCTGATGTTTCTCCTGCATTGCTTGGAGGTTAAAGTGCAGTTTATGCGGCAGCGACTAGTCGTCGCACTCACTAGGTTAGGGACGGGAGAGCAGCCAATGAGGAGTTGAGCTATGCCAGCCAATAAGATTGTGTGTTTCATGACGAGTAAATTTGGTGTCAATTTTGTAGTTTAATCGTGGGTTTAGGTGCGGCGTTTGTGTAAGGGATTTTAGGTAATTGCCATATTATGGTCATAAGTGACCTATATCAATACACCACAGCAGTCAAACATAGAGCATGTATAGCATGTTTTATTTATTTAAGATCTGTACAAAACAGTGATCATCGTAAGTGAAAGTTAAGTTAGGTAATAGGTAGAGATTAAACGAGAAATTTTTTTTAGTATGTGAGGGCACATAGCACTTTTACCTTGCTTGGATGGTTAACTTCCAAGGCCGACTTAAATGACCAACACCCTAGTGTGCACCCTAGTGCCCTCAATCTTGCCAGTGGTGACCACCCGTAACCAACGGTTCAGTAACACAGTCTACCAATGCTGCTTCGCGTAGCTCACTTGTCAGTAGTACTAAGACCGCTAGCAGTTGGCACACCTGTAATAATTTACTGTCAATGTCACAACTCAGCCCAGTGGCCACCACACGCACTACGCCACAGACAGTTGCCGTGCCCCGCGTGTCCGGGGTTACCAATGGAACTGTGCTTAAACTTCGCCTCACTGATGGACCACCAATTTCATGTCACCCGTGCCGTCTCAAACCTGAGTTCATAAAGAGTGCATACAAAAAAATTGATGAGTTACTTAAATCCGGTGTTATTGAACCTTCTTCTGCATGCTAGGCTTCAGCAATCCATTTTGTTACAAAGGAAGATGGTTTCTGGTGCACGGTATGGGACTATACCAAGGCTTCAGCAATCCATTTTGTTACAAAGGAAGATGGTTTCTGGTGCACGGTATGGGACTATACCAAGTTGAGCTCAAGTACTACTATAGACAAGTACCCAGTACATCACATTGCTGACTTTTAATCACATGCTGTCTGGAGCTTAATATTTTTGTGTCTTGGATTGCAAACAAGCTTACCACCAAATTCCAAAGGCACCGGAGGACACTGATAAAACAGCTATCGCAACTCCTTTCGGCATCTTCCAGTACAAGTACACGCCTTTCGGCCTACGTAACACTGCAGACTTGGCAGAGGTTTATTAATGTGGTATTGTCACACCTGAACTTTTGTTTCGTCTACCTTGATGGTATTCTAGTGTTTAAACCTCCCCTCCCCCTACAAGAAAAGAACAGGGAGCATGTGAAAATCATCCAAAACACTCTCACTGCTGCTGTTGTAGAACTCAATAATAAAAAACTACAGTTACACCAGACTTAGGTCAATTTTTTGGGCTGCTTCTTTTCGGCCAATGGACTCACTCCCCCCAGCTAACAAGGTCAACACAGTACTCGACCTGCCAAGCCCCCACACTTATAAGGAGCTGCATATCTTCATTGGGACAGTGAACTATTATAGGAAGCACCTACCAGCAGCTGCAGCAGTTCAGGACCCCCTGACAGACGCTTTAGCCAGCCCTATTACTTCAGGCATCCGCCCTGTACTGTAGGCACCTTCTATGGAAAAGGCATTTGCTGAACTCAAACAATTAATGAATGAAATAAATCACAATTTGCAATCAGTTATGGTTTCACAGTACTAGGTTTAGATGGAATACCAAAGTTCGACAAATGAAAATTTGTGCTCGGTCAGGATTCGAACCCGGGATCTCCTGCTTACTAGGCAGAAGCGTTGACAACTCTGCCACCGAGGACACAGTGACCGGCTTGACTGCAGAGGACTCTTCCCTGCACGTCTCCCGCCATACCCAAATCTCCATTCGCCACACTGTCTCATTCCTATTACCACAGCCTATTTGTTCTGTAATACTCGCAGCCACAATACTGTATTCCCACATCAGGGAGAACAGGCCGTGAGGTATGGAGACACAATTAATCGTTGTCAGGAGCCCAGCCTCGGTTTGTATACAATTATATATTTTTGACGATGTTACAGTGTTCAATGAATGAAATACATCGCAATTTGTGATCGGTTATGGCTTCACTGTACTAGGTTTAGATAGAATACCAAAGTGCGGCAAATGAAAATTTGTGCGCGGCCAGGATTTGAAACTGGGATCTCCTGCTTACTAGGCAGATGCGTTGACCACTCCCCCATCGAAGACACAGTGACCGACTCGACTGCAGAGGACTCTTCCCTGTACGTCTCCCGCCACATCCAAATCTCCATTCGCCACACTGTCTCATTCCTATTACCACAGCCTATTTGTTCTGTTATGTTCGCAGCCACAATACTGTATTTCCGCATCAGGGAGAACAGACCATGAGGTATGGAGACACAATTGTCATCAGGAGCCCAGCCTCGGCTTGCATACAATTTTTTATTTTTGACAACATTTTCGTGTTAAGGTGACCACTTTATAACGTCCACGCTCAGGCTAGTAATAAATTTTGCAGCTCTTTTAATTTCCAAACACAATGAACTGACAAATGAAGACCTCAGAGGTAAATAATGATAACCCTCATTTATAAAGTGCTGAGATATGACTTTGTATATTTGAAAAATAGTTTCTATTACATGTTTTAATATTGGTTTTAATATTTATATCTGCAAATCTCTCTGTAGATTCATGTACTACTGGAAGAAAATGAAATATTCTGTTGTATATGATTGTTTGCACCAAATGCATTAAAAAAATACAGAAGTTGAGGGTTATCATTATTTACCCCCAAGGTGGCGTGGCTTGCATGTCTCAATGATACAAATAGCCGTACTGTAGGTGCAATCACAGTGGAGGGGTATCTGTGGAGAGGCCAGACAAACGTGTGATTCCTGAAGAGGGGAAGCAGCCTTTTCAGCAGTTACAGGGGCAACAGTCTGGATGATTGACTGAGCTGGCCTTGTGACTTCAGCTAATGTGGCTTTGCCACACAGTTACTGTGAATGGCTGAAAGCAAGGGGAAACTACAGCCATTACTTTTCCCGAGGACATGCAGCTCTATTGTATGAAAATGTATAAATAGGGGGGAAAATAGATATTGCCTACAGAAAAATAAAAGACATTATGAGACAAGAAAAGCAGCTACATGAATATGAAGAACTCAGATGGTAAACCAGTTCTCAGCAAAGAAGGGAAAGCTGAAAGGTGGAAAGAGTATATAGAGTGGCTCTACAAAGGAAATGAACTTACAGACAATATTATAGTAAGGGAAGGGGAAATAGACCAAGATAAAATAGGAGATACTATACTGAGAGAAGAATTTGACACAGCACTGAAAGACCTAAGTTGAAGCAAGAGCCTCTGAGTAGATGACATTCCCTCAGAACTACTAAAGTCTCTGAGAGAACCAGCCCTTACAAAACTATTTCATTTAGTGCATAAGACGTACGAGGCAGACGACATACCCTCGGACTTTTAAGAAAAATGTAATAATCCCCATTCTAAAGAAAGCAGGTGCAGACAAGTATGAAAATTACTAAACCATTAGTTTAATATGCCATGGTTGCAAAATTTTACATGAATTATTTACAGAAGAATGGAAAAGCTGGTAGAAGCTGACCTTGGGGAACATCAGTTTGGATTCAGAAGAAATGTAGGAGCACGGGAGGCACTACTCACATTACGGCTTATCTTAGAAGATAGGTTAAGGAAAGGAAAACCTACATTTCCAGCTTTTGTACATTTGGAGACATCCTTTGACAGTGTTGATTGGAATACACATCTTTCACATTCTGAAATCAGCAGGAGTAAAATATAGGGAACGTAAGGTTATTTACAACTTGTACAAAAACCAGACCAGAGTGGAAGGGCACAAAAGGGGTGCAGAGGTTGGGAAGGGAGTAAGACAGGGTTGTAGCCTTTCTCCAATGCTATTCAGTTTGTAGATTAGATTAATACTTGTTCCATAGATCTTATAGCAAAAGAGATGGAAGAGCAGTGGAACGGAATGGACAGTGTATTGAAAGGTGCTTATAAAATGAACATTAACAAGAGCAAAACAAGGGTAATGGAGTGCAACCTAAGAAAATTGGGCGATGCTGAAGGAATCAGATTAGGTAACGAAACAATAAAGATGGAAGATGAGTTTTGTTACTTGGGCAGTAAAATAACACGCAACAGTTGCAGTGCAGAGGATATAAAATTCAGAATGGCAATGGGAAGAAAAGCGTTTCTGAACACAGAGAAATCTGTTAATTTCAAATATTAATTTAAATGTAAGGAAGTCCTTTCTAAAGACGTTAGTGTGGAATGTTGCCTTATGTGGGAGTGAAACATGGATAATAAACAGTGTGGACAGGAAGAGGATAGAGGCTTTTGAGATGTGGTGCTATAGAAGAATGCTAAAGATTAGGTGGGTGGATCAAATAACTAATGAAGAAGTACTGAACAGAATTGGGGAGAAAAGGAATTTCTGGAATATCATGAGTAAAAGAAGGGATTGATTGGTAGGACACATTCTTAGACATCAAGGAATCATAAATTTAGTGTTGGAGGGAAGTGTGTAGGGTAAAAATGGCAGAGGGAGACCAAGAGATGAATACAGTAAGCAGATTCAAATGGATGTAGGTCGTAGGTCATATGAAGAGGCTTGCTCAGGATATAGTGTGGAGAGCTGCATCAAACTAGTCTCCGAACTGAAGACCACAACAAGAACAACCTCCAATTTTTTCAAATGTGGAACCTGTCTGCTACATTTAAAAACCTGGAGCTTTGTGGCCAGTAAACCATAAAAAGAAACAGATTGTGTTGTAATAGCAGTATTTCCCCCTACCCGCATCCTGGTATTTATAAGAAAACGAATTTCAAAATTGTTCTCCAGAAGCCGCCGCACCCAAAAATGCTGGACAAATTCCATATCTGTGAAACGTGGCACAAAGTAAAAAGGAAGAAAAAAATTCTGATTTCTACTTTTTATTTCGGTGCAACAACATTCGTAGAAATCGACGTTACTGTAGTCGAAATCTGTTTCGTTCGACAAAATTATGCGAATAAATAAGACCCTACTATTACAGAAGAAACATACAGCAGACTAATGTGTCCACTTCTGAGGTAACTTCCATTTTGAACAAGGGCGCGTCGTGTATCCCCACTACAAATAATAGAGCTACGCGGATGTGCGAATCTGGCTGCCACAAAAATTTCCCCTGCCAGAATCTGGCAACTTGGCTTGCTAGCAGCTCATCAAAAGTTCGAACAGCTTGGGCCCCACTCCAAGTGGCAAGTAGCCAGATTCGGAGCCAGGCTCTCTTCAAACGCGGATTTTCGTACTGCGCTTGCGCGTTAGCCAGAAAGCAACTCTTCGAACGAAGCAGCGTCTCCAGCGATCTCTACCTACAGTCTACCTTGTCAAATGTACTTTGTACTTCGCCCATTTCTAGAAATATCCGATTTTAGCTTTATTATACGATACACCTGAGGCGACAGCCGCGGTACCAGTTGAAAAGAGTACTACAAATAAAGGTACGTCTACCCAAATCAGCTGTCATGTGACTTGTTTTCTCTCATTTTGTGAGATCGTGGCTACGTTGGTATTTGTCGCAAACCAAAGATCGCGCAACTAGTTGAGGTCAGTGGTCCATCTTTGATGTGAAGTAAATGGCGTTGTTGTAGGGGAGTTATTGGTTGAGGTAGAAAATAGCGTAGCGTATTGTAGAAAGTTCTTCGGTTTGCTGCTGCCTAACTTAAAGTGGACACAGAGTGTATTTAAGGTGTGTTATTAGATTCTATCCCCTTTGCAGACATCTGTCTTAAGTTGAATGATGGAACGAATATGTGCCTACTAAAATAAATTTTGCCTCTTGTATTTTTGTATGTGCATTGTGTTACTTATCTCTGTTCGTGAATGCTAATTAAAGTATTGATCTGATTGTAAGTGATTATATTAACCGCAATGACATTGTTTCTCCCTGTTATAGAGCCAAGTGTACAGCCAGCTGTAATAATGACGGTGACGAAGCAACACAGGCCTCGTTGTTTTTTCGATATTGAAGTTGGGGGATTGCCCATGGGTAGAATTGTTTTCGAATTGTTCTCGGACACATGCCCGATAACATGTGAAAACTTTCGTGCTCTTTGTACTGGGGAAAAAGGCGAAGGAAAGACTACCGGCAAACCCTTGCATTACAAGGGAATTATTTTTCATAGAGTAGTGAAAGATTTCATGATTCAGGGAGGTGACTTTACAGTAGGAAATGGAACTGGCGGTGAATCTATTTATGGAGGAACATTTGCAGGTAAGTAAAGTGTTAAAAATATTGTTAACATACTTTCTGATGTGGGCATTCTAAGACTTGCTGTAATCGGTATTCTGTTTTCAGATGAGAATTTCGAGCTGAAACATGATAAACCATTCTTGTTGTCCATGGCAAACAGGGGTAAAGATACAAATGGGTCTCAGTTTTTCATGTAAGTATAATGTATGATAAAAATGAAAACAGTGGAAATAACAGTGGCTGCAACTTGTTTTAGTCATTGACTTCAGTTCTTCATTTTCTTAGAAGAAATTTTCATGTCGTGGGCGGAGCCCTTAAGGAGATTTTAATGTAAATTACAAGTTGCATTGCCTTATATGATGTAGGCTACAGAAATGTTAAAACAAATTTTTTTCGTTAAATAAGTTGTCAGGATTGTCTTGGAGCATATTGTATGAACTGCAGTTATTAAGTACAACAAAAATGCACTATCTGTACAGTCATTTGATATTCAGGTAGGATTTCCTTGATTGTGTATGCCTCTAGTTATAATTGAGAGGAGTTAACATAGAGGTTTCTAGAGTGCAAGATACTTCTTTTCTCTTGCTAAAACTTTTGATCTTTTGTGTGCATCCTGGTGCAGGGCAGGGGGAAGTGTGTGTGCTCACTATTTCTTTGCTCAAACATTTGTTAAGTTTGAAGTGTGGGTAATTATATATAAAAATACGGCTAAGGTGCAGTTTATGCAAACACAACTGCTGCTTGTCATGTAGATGTTGCCAATGGTGAGGTGAAAGCAGCCAATCAGGGTCAAATTTGGGTGGCCAATAAGAAATAACGTTAGTCTTTATGGTTTGTTAACATGTAGTACTTCCAAGGATAATTAATATACTCACTAGACAAGGGTAAATCAAGAATCCGTCAACCACAGAGCAGGAACAGCATTAGTTATTTGTTGGACCCAAAAGATTCTCTCATTCTGTCAATGGGTTTTTGAAAGTTTTTTACATTCAGGTAAATGTTGTTCCTGTTCTAAGGGTGCCAGGTTGTTGATGTACCCTTACTGGTGAGTAAATTAATCCTCGTAGATACTAATGTCAATGGTCAGTTGTTCGGTATATCACTGTCACACTCACACCTCCCATATACACAGTAAAAACGATCAACTAAACAGTTTGCATTTTAAAGGAAATATCAGTTACATTGCCAAAAACGCCGGATACAAACGCCATAGCAAATTTTAAGCCAAATTTATTAGACATCAAACAAGTAGGAATAAATGAAGACTGGGATACCACCCATCAGCTTTGACCAATGACGTCATCGACATGGCGGCAATGACATATATACTCTTATCCAATAGGGCGACCAAAACAATCTAGCAAACGACTGAATAAACTAAAGAACCCATGACAAAAACACTGAAAAAATTAGAAACTGTATCGGAAACTCCAATTGATCTATATTAACCTCAAATGAAACTCGGGATACCAACCGAAGCCCACAATGCAAAACCGAGAAAACTGGTATCGAACACATCAATTCACCTATATTACATCTCAAATCACTCAGGATACCAGATGATCCCCATAGCAAGAAATTAATATAGGAAAGTGGTATTGGACACTTCAATTTACTTTTATTACACCTCAAATATTACTTGGGGGGATACCAAATTACACCAAAACGAAAAACTGAGGAAACTGATATTGGACACATCCTATATCACATCTCAAATCAACCTTGGAGTACAAAAAGATCACCATAGCCTCAAAATATCACAACTGTTATAGAACCTCAAAATTCAGGATACCAAACGCCCCCTCCCCCAAAATGACAGAAAAGACATTTTACGACACGATTACACCCCCCTGCTTTAAGTCATAACATCACCATCTACTGTACTTACGTGACATGGTGCGGCACTATTGGCAACTTCCACTGTAGATGCTGAGGCGAATGGTGGTACAGAATCTCCACAATATGTGAAACCCAACATCTTAACACCATTTCTCAGTGATTTCATTTTCGAAGTAAATCGCAAGGTTACATCGCACACAACAAAACCACATTTTTCCACATGCATGTCTTTCTGTTCAGATTCACCACTTTCTTGATACATGAATGGAAATACCAATATCTTTCCCTCAAATAATACAAATTACTACAATATCTTCAATATTCATAATTTTTCTAACCCCCTTGTCCACGTGGTGGTTCAAATACTACGCGGCAACTAAAAGCTATCTCTTGCCAATCAGCACTCGCATACCAGCAACCAGTAAGAATGAGCTTTACATTTCTATTATGTAAGTAAAGCAAACCAGAATAAAATGAATATTTAAAATCACTTGATTACTGTTTCGTATAGTTCATAAAATGAATAAATCAAAAGTCAATTGTGTATTTCTGAACCGGAGATTTGGGAGCTACGCAGCCTCACAAACTAAAAAAAATCTTCTTGTTTTACCTACATCTAACCTAAATCACTTAAAATGATCACTGTTTTCTACAGGCACCGAGACTGACCGCAAAAATCAGTACAAACCTTGCAACTAATCTAATGGTACATATGATGATGACAAATCATACCACAAGAGAGCATCACAGCATAATTATGCACGCCACATGTCAACACACACCCCAAAACTACTGAGCCGCCACATGTCAACACACACCCCAAAACTACCGCGCCATGATCACATTGCACAACATGCTGACATCATGGGTCAAATTCGTCGGGTGGTACCCCGACTTCAGGTGAGCCAGCAAGTAATCTTATTAACTCCCCAAATGCGACTCATCATTGGCAGCATTCACCTCCCACTATTCACTGCGCCATTGCCAACGTCTAGACTTCGAGCACCAGTCGTGTGTGCATAAATCACACTTTAACCAAAAGTACTCATTGGTTACTTTCAAGGAACATAAAATATTTTGAATGAACCCAAGAAGCTTTTGATTTCATTGCTAAAGAGTACTTAGTATTAGTTCATTTCAAAGATTATGAATCAGTGCTAGTATGTGTAAACAATAACATATGATTCGTTTATGATCTACATTTTCATTTTGTATTGTATTGTGTAGCTATACTTTGATTAAAATTACTTTGTGATTGATGTTTGGGCTAAGTGGTTGTAGCTGGGTGTTGGCCAATTGTTCTGCTTTCTCATGCTTCCAATGCACGCAGTTTTGGCTGCTCTATGGGTATGTCTTGTCATTCACATGGCTACTATGTTTGGGAGAGCAGCATGGCCAGTAGGATGGAAGAGAACGAGAAAGAGATTGAGATAGTGATTTTTGGTAATTTGGTAGAACACTTGCAAATGATACACAGTAAAACTTCTGATTAACGGACACCAATGGAGAAAATAAAACTGTCCGCTTTTAAGTGTCCGCTGTTAAGAAAAGGATAGAATAGAAAATAGTAGACTACCGTTTACCCAAAATGATCGGTATGGCGGCCAGTTTGGATAACGAAAATCTCGGATAAAATCAGTCTCCTGTTTTCATGCGTGAAACACCAAATTGCGTCAATGCCGCTAAGTATGATCATAAAACGTGCGAACGCCACGCCGCTTCTTGAACCGATCCAGCGAACCATAATTTCCGTGGAATTCTTACTCCTTTCCTACAATGAGCTAATAAAGTCACAGCTGTTTGAGGACGTAGAGGACCTTAACTAGCACACTTTTGGCTCTTATTTGTTCATGTCACAAAAATAAAGCCTCTTCTGACTGAGGATGTGGACCTTTTTCTCATTCTTTTTCGAGATTTCATTGCTCTACTTGACGCTTGAGTGGAACAAAATGTTTAAATTTCTGATCAGTTTGTTTTTCAATCAGTAATCCCACTCATACTGACGTTCAAATCCCCAACAGCTTTCGCGGGTGGCTCACCACCATCAGTTTTCTGCAAAGTGCGAAGCTTTGTTACGACAACATCACATTATTAGTTTCATTTCGCGCCTGTAGTCTGTGTTTTTGCATTTTAAAGCATGTAGCGCGAGCACGAAACTTCAAATCAAAAACACACAGATGAACGACAAGAAAACACTCAAGATGCATTAGACAAAGATTTTGACTTTTAAACCAAACTGTGGCAGCCATCGAATGAAAACATTCGATACACCTATCGCCTCTCCCCTGTCCTACCAAGCCCAGGCTGCAACACAACAGTGCATTGACTATTGAACGCTTGGTTTCGCCTGATGTACCAACAACAGGCGGAAAGTGTTTGTCGCCACAGTCGCATTGTCTATTTTGGCAGTGCATGAACCAATACTGTACTTCCAAGAAGTTCCAACAGATGGCAATGCCTTGAAACCACACAATACGAACAAGAAACATGCTACATTTTCAATCAACACACGTCAGAATTGACAACACTCGGACTTTTGACATGCAAGAGTGCACCGATTCTTTCACGCTATCTGTTATATGGAAGTTTTGATTGTTGTTGGGGAACATATTACGGTGTCCGTTATTGAGAATGTCCACTATTCGGAATAATTTTAGCATAAGGGCTAATGTTGTTTTGCTATTGCGAGGAGTCCGGTATTGGGAAGTGTCCATTAAGGGAAGTTTTACTGTATATCGAAGGTGTGACTGTGACGGATAGATATGTCAAACAGTTTCCACGAAGTCAAATATTTGAGTAAGATTTACAATGTTCGGAAGAGAGGTTGTTGATATACAAAATGTTTGCTTTAATTACATAGATCGTCGAATGGTAGATAAACAACCTGTCAACCACAGAGCAGGAATAGCATAAATTATTGTATCGAAGAAGCAAATGTTAAGATTTTTACAATGATGTCATGACTTTAAAGGATGTGGTTAGACAGGAACCTAAGAGTTCAGCTTAAATTTTTGCGACTGAACAAGCAATGCTGGCACTGCAATAATTATGATCACTCACAAGAATTTAAGCTGTACTCTTGGGTTCCTGCTTAACCACATCCTGTAACTAGGCTACGACATTAGCTTACTCTATACATATAATTTTGATCTGTCAGTCCCAACTTTGACATATCATACTTTTCAAGCGTTCTACCAAATTACCAATTTTACAGCTTTTCTTTTCGTGCAAAACTATGGCCATGTGCTGTTGAAGCTAGTACATTGGTAACCTAGTTCCTGCACCAAAATGTTAATGTCAGATTCGAAATCATGCCTTTGCAATATTAGCTAAGAATAACCTATTGTATCATTTGACTCATGCTTAAAGATGCTGTAACTTCCAGAAAACAAGACATTATTCTCCTATAATGTGTGATGGCAGTGTCTTTACATCTACAGCAGCGCTAACCCCCATAACTTTCCTCCCTACTACCAACAAATGTTTGAAACAGTTGTTAAGTAGCAATCTTGTTTCATTCTTTTGATGCATGCACAACTATTGGTTGAATGGGCAGGCGGTGTGTTCAGTAGGAACTGATATTTATCACCCTCCATTACTATCACAAAGTCATGTTAATCATAGTATAGTATATGAGTATTATAGATGAAAAATTCCTAGCAGGAAAAATATGTAAATAAAAATAGATTAAGATTACTCACCAGGTGAAGGAGCACAGGTGGTGATAGTAGCACAAATAACACGCACGCACGCACAAATGCAAGCTTTTGCAACCCAGTTGCTTCTTCAGGCAGAAGGGAAGGAGAGGGAAAGGAAAGGATGAGGGTTTTAAGGGAGGGGGTAAGGAGCCATTCCAATCCCGAGAGAGGCAAGACTTAGCTTGGGGGAAGAAAAACATGTATGTCTGCCTAGGTGTGTTTCTGTCTGTGTAAATGTGTGGGTGTGTGTGTGTATTTGTTTTTCTTCCCCCAAGGTAAGACTTTCCTCTCCCGGGATTGGAATGGCTCCTTACCCCCTCCCTTAAAACCCTCATCCTTTCCTTTCCCTCTCCTTCCCTTCTGCCTGAAGAAGCAACTGGGTTGCGAAAGCGTGCGCGCGAGCATGTGTGTGCGTGCGTGCATGCATGCGTGCTACTATCACCACCTGTGCTCCTTCGCCTGGTGAATAATCTTAATCTACTTTTTTTATTTATATGCAAATTGATTAAACGAAAATTATAGAAGGATACATTCTTGGTGGGATAAACAAATATAAAAAATAGAAATTGGATGACTTACCAAAAGGACCGACTCGTCGATAGGCACAAATAATCACATACAAGCTTTTGCCACCAGTGGCAGCTTCTTCAGGAAAAAGAGGGGAAGAAAGGGGAGGAGAAAGGGAAGGATATGGGTTTTAAGGAAGTGGAAAAGGAGTCATTCCAACCCAGGAGTGGAAGGACTTACCTTAGGGGAAAAAAGGAAGGTAAACAAATACACACACACACACACACACACACACACACACACACACACACACACACACACAAATATCGAAACACACACACACCTAGACAGACATTTGTAAAAAGCAAAGAAGTTGGACAGAGATACCACTTGAGGCAGAGACTCTGTCTACAGAACCGAGGCAAAGATGCTAAAGATGGTGGGCGGGAATTTGAATTAGCGGAGATTGATACCAGGTGGGCAACTGGAGGAGAGAACAAGTATCCGGATACTTTCCGGGACTGGATCGGACCCTGAATGTGGCTCTCCAGCAGGGATATGACTTCCTTAAATCCTGCCCCGAAATGAGATCCATCCTTAATGACATCCTTCCCACTCCACCAAGAGTGTCTTTCTGCCGCCCACCTAACCTTCGTAACCTCCTAGTCCATCCCTATGAAATCCCCAAACCACCTTCCCTACCCTCTGATTCCTACCCATGCAACTGCCCCCGTTGTAAAACCTGCCCTAGGCACCCTTCCACCACCTCTTACTCCAGTCCAGTAACCCGGAAGGTGTACACGATCAAGGGCAGAGCCACTTGCGATAGCACCCACGTGATCTACCAATTCACATGCCTGCACTGTGAAGTGTTCTATGTGGGAATGACCAGCAACAAACTGTCCACTCGCATGAACGGTCACAGGTAGACAGTGTTTGTTGGTAATGAGGATCACCCTGTGGCTAAACATGCCTCGGTGCACGGCCAGCACATCTTGCCGCATTGTTACACCGTCCGGGTTATCTGGATACTTCCCACCGACACCAACCTTTCAGAACTCCGGAGATGGGAACTTGCCCTTCAGCTTCTTCTCTCCTCCCGTTGCCCACCTGGTCTCAACCTCAGCTAATTCAAATTCCTGCCCACCATCTTTAGCATCTTTGCCTTGGTTCTGGGGACAGAGCCTCTGCCTCAAGTGGTATCTCTGTCCAACTTCTTTGCTTTTTACAAATGTCTGTCTAGGGGTGTTTGCGTTTGGATACGTGTGTGTGTGTGTGTGTGTGTGTGTGTGTGTGTGTGTGTTTACCTTCCTTTCTTTCCCATAAGGTAAGTCCTTCCACGCTTGGGATTGGAATGACTCCTTTTCCACTTCCTTAAAACCCACATCCTTCTTTCTCCTCCCCTTTTTTTCCTCTTTTTCCTGAAGAACCTGCCAGTGGTGGCGAAAGCTTGTATGTCTGTTTGTGTGTGATTATTTGTGCCTATCGACAAGCCGGTCCTTTTGGTAAGTCATCAGATTTCTATTTTTTGTTTTTTTATTTATATAGTATAGTATATGTAACAGCTCACCGTAAAGAGGCTCGCTGAGCTGCTGATGGACACGAAAATAGATAATCACATTTAGACAACTTAAATTTTCCGCTATGGCCTTCATCAGAAAAAGAAAGACAGTCATGCAATCACTCAGTCTACTATAACACACACAACTATCATGTCAGGACACTCCAGCAACACAACCATACTGAGTGACATGGGGCATGGAGGGGAAAGGATGGGGGATAGAAAGTTCCGAATTGTATGATGGATTTTAAAGGCTTTGATAGGCGGAAATTTGAATTGCGGTAATGAATACAGTGAAGGGCGGGAATGGATAAAAGGGAGAAGAGAGGGGAAGGAGTGGGTGGATTTGAAATCATCAGAATAATATGAAGGGGAAATGGAAAAAATAAAGTTAGGGAAAAAGGAATAATAATAGTAAATAAGTAAAAATGAAAGTAATAAATTAAGAGACTATTGTGAATGGTAATACACAGTTGTAAGGAAGACACGGGTACAGGATAATTGGGGGGGGGGGGGGAAAGGGGGGGAGATGTAAGGCACAGGTTGCAGGGATGGGAAGTTACCTTAGGTTGAGGCCAGGATGGTTGTGGGACCGTAGAATGTCTTGTAGGGACAACTGCCATCTGTGCAGTTCAGAAGAGCTGGTGGTGGAGGGGAGGATTCAGATGGCTCGGGTAGTGAAGCAGCCGTTGAAATCCAGAGTGCTCTGCTCAGCTGCATGCTGTGCCACAGAGTAGTCTGTCTTGATTTTTGCCACAATTTGGTGGTGGCCATTCATTCTGACGGACAGCTGGTTTGTCATACCGATATAAAATGCTGTGCAATGATTGCAGCAGAGTTGGTGTATCACATGGCTGCTTTCACAGGTGGTTTGACCTGTGATGAGACTGGAATAGAAAGTGCTGGGTGGGTGAATTGGGCAGGTTTTGCATCAGGATCTTCCACTAGGTAAGATTCCTGTGGTAAGGGTTGGGGTTGGGAGTGGCATAGGGATGGACTCGGATGATGTGGAGGTTTGGTGGGCGATGGAACACCGATGGAACAGCTTTGCCACCCATGGATGGAGAATCTGCAGTGATAAGTCCCTTACCCATTATGCTGAAGGCCTCACAACGGCCTTCATAGACACACATTATCCTCCTTACCTAGTCTGCAAACAGATTTTCTGTCCCATATCCCCACACACCACCAATCCTCCCCCCCCCCCCCCCAACCCCAGTAACCAGTCACAATGAAATGTCGTCCTTGTCACCCAATACCACCCCGGACTGGAACAATGTAATCACATCCTTCATCATGGCTTTCTCATTTCAGGGCATATGATGACTGAGATCCTACCCAAGATCCTTCCTACCCATGTCTTCCTTAAGTGGTGTTCCGTCGCCCACCCAATCTCCACATCATCTTAGTCCATCACTATGCCACTCTCGACCCCATACCCCGGGTCATATCCCTGTGGAAGACCTTGATTCAAAACCTGCCCAATCCACCCACCCAGCACTTTCTATTCCAGTCCCATCACAGGTTAGGTAGTCAGCATTTGAAAGCAGTCATGTGATACTTCAACTCTGCTGCAATCGTTGCACAGCGTTTTATATCGGTATGACGACAAATCGGCTGTCCGTCAGGATAAATGGCCACAGTCAAACTGCGGCAAAAAGCAAGATGGACCACCCTGTGGCACAGCATGCAGCTGAGCACAGCACTCTGGATTTCAATGGCTGCTTCACTACCCGAGCCATCTGGATCCCCCCCTCCACCACCAGCTCTTCTGAACTGGGCAGATGGGAGTTGCCCCTTCAACACATTCTACGGGCCCACAACCATCCTGGCCTCAACCTAAGATACGTTCCCATTCCTGCACCGTATACCTAACATCTCCCCCCCCCCTCTTCCTTCCTTCCTCACTCATTATACTCTATCCATGTCTTCCTTACAACTGTTATTTTTTCCAATTTTTCCTAACTTTTATTTTTCCTTTTTTTACCCTTATTATTATTCTTATTTCAAATCCCCAGACATTCTACGTCTCACAACCATCCTCCCACTCCCTCCCCACACTATCTTTAATCCTTTTCCACGTCTTCCCTTTTCTGTATTCTTTGCCACAATTCAAATTCCCACCTATCAGAGCCTTCAAAATCCATCATGCAATTACGGAACTTTCTATCCCCACCTTTACCCAGCATCCTTCCCCCTCCCCTCCCCACCCAACTCACAGTCTAGAATCTCTAGATGCTTGTGTTGCTGGAGTGGCCAGACATCATAGTTGTCTGAGTGTGTGAATGTGTGTTTTTCTGACGAAGACAATTGCTGTAATTTTTAGTTGTGTGAATGTGATTATCTATTTCTGTCTCTGTCAGCAGCTCAGGGAGCCCCTTTACGGTGAGTTGTTACCTATCCTCCATTGACATTCCTATCAGAATTTCCATTGTTAAGAGTATTGTATAGTTTAGAATCCAGTGTGTACACACATGCAGGGCTGAAGACCTGTAATAATCTTGTTCGTGACACTATCTAGAACTGCAGTGCAATGGAGTCATTCTTCAGTTAATATTGATGGGCACAGTACTAAATCTGGCCATTTTCATTTTAAATTGAAACTACTTTATTAAGATATAATAATTAAATTCATCACCTGCATTTTTTCATACTTTGAATAGATTTCTCTATTTTGAAAGTGATGATCGAATTTTATTTTTGGCAGTTACTGATACAGAGACGGTTGTTATTTGAGATTTGTAGCTACAGTACGCGATGTGAACTGCTGTTTTGTTTCTGTGTAGTTGAGATGTTGGAGCCACTGCGGGACCCGTTGGCCGTGGCCGACTTCTTGCTCTTTAATCATGTTTTGTTCTAGTACGACTCAACCGGCGCCTCACCTCGACGGGTAAGTTGAATAATAAATTTCTTGTGATGCTTAAAAAGTATATTGAAATATTCTCAATTATCTTGTCTTTGGGCCGTATGAATAAAACTGAGCATATGCTTCAGAGAAGATGCTCAGAGCAAAAGAACGTTCTGAGTAAGTTCTCAAATTCGTATGAATAAAAACTTCAAAACATATGCTCTGAGCAGGTAGTTCATTCTCACTACCTCCCCTCCTACTTGAGTAAGTTCTCCGCATGTCATGTCTGCCACAGATCAGCTGTCCAATCGTGTATTTCTTTAAACTAGCCCAATCAGGAAAATTATTAAGTGTACAAATATGGAGTAGGCATCGACGTGTTGAGAAAGAACTGGACTGTGTTTAGATATTAGTTTGTTGTGAAGGAGCATATTATAAAGACTAAATATGCACTTTTTACGAAAATGTTTCTGCTGGCGATACAAAATTTTCGTCACGCGAGAAACTCGTTTGTTAATGAAGTAGGGTTAGCACAATTTGCGAACTATATAATAAGAATGCATCACATATTCATCTGTCACAACGTGGAATGCTGTAGGAGTGTTCTAACATGAGATACGCCTTGTTAAATATGACACCCAATGGTTTGCTCATAAGCGTTAGGCCATGCGATTTTGAACAAGAAACACGGTTCTAGGTATGTAATTCATCAGTTATTAATTTTCCTGTTGTGTTTACTTACTTCTAACATGACAGAAGTTAAGATTACGAAGTCAGAAAACGCATCATAAATAGCCAACCGGTTTGGATAGAAACAGTAGCTACTTCAGTAGGCCTACCTGGTATTGCAGCAACATTTATTTTGTGATAGAAACTGTGAAATCCTGGGATACACTTTATTTGGAACTAACAGCATAAGGTCATACTAATAGATCCTATTTTAAAACAATATTATTTTGCTATGTGACTGTTTACAACTGTAAATATACACACCAAACAAATGAGTACACACGCAGCTGAATCCATTTGTGTTTCATTTTTATGTCGGTAATGAAAACACCTCTTACATCACTCTCGTCACTGTATAAAATGCTGGAAGTGTCACACGATTTTTGCGAAGGAAGATACTCGTCAACAAAATGTATTTATTTGTATTAACTTTATAGATTGCCTCGTATTTCTTAAAGGCCTCATATAAAGGAACTTGTTTTTGTTTTCTAAGTAACCTAATTGTTGTAATTTTTATTATAAACCTCAGTAAAACTTAACCTTAATAGAAGTTACTCAGCACGGAGTATGCCATAGAGCTCACTCCAGAAATCTGAGAATGTTCTCCCGTCGTGAGAAACTTCTGCAGTTTTATTCATATGAAAATGGAGAATGTTCTCTGTTGTGAGTAACTTCTCCCATCCCGTTACTCACGCTGAGAACATACTCGGCTGAAGTATATTCTCCGACTCACTTTATTCATGCGAATCTGAGTATGTTCTCTGGAATCCAGAGTATAAAGTAGATACTCCATTTTATTCATACGGCCCTTTATATGGGTGTGTACTGCATATTCTGATACCAGAGACTAATTTTGACATTTGACGATGTATTGTAGCTTATTGTCATACAGAGAAAACAAACCTAATGATATTGATTTTGCAATTTTATTTCCTGAATGGAGGGCTATAATTACCTACTGGTTTCCCTTGAAATCTTCATTGTGGTGACAGACAATCAGTAGTGCTGCCAGAGGTTTGTGTTTAGTTTGAAGACGATAATTTAATTTGATTGTGAGCCGGTGAAGCCAACAAATGTGAAAGTCAAAACAAAGGTATTTTGCGACAGATTGATCGCCAATGAGCACAGACATTTACGTCTGCATCACATTGAAAAATGCCGTAATATGTAACATTGGTAAATATTTACAATTTGTTGTGGCATAGTGACTTGAGTGTTCAGATGTTGGCAGCGACCACAGCCGACGAGTCATTGCACATATGGTGACAGCCAATCAGATATTAGCGCACAACAGCTATTTTTGCTTTCACAATAGATAATTTTGCTTGTAGACAGAATATTTAATATTTTATTTGTAATAAGTGATTATTTATTTACTTAATTGTCAGCACAAAAAAGTAATGTTGTTCCTGCTCTATGATTGACTGGTTCTCGATGTACCCTTGTCTGCTCAGTAAATTGACTGTAATCTTGCCGGAACAATACGTCACATGCAGTGGCCATAGCAAACATCTGAACCCTCAACACTACGTCATGAAACGGATTGTGAACTTAAGCGTGTAACATCTACTGAAGGTTGAAATCACCGGTTCATCTATAGTGCTGCCCAAAGTTGAAAAAACAACAGTTTAAGTTAGCAAAGCCTGTGGAATATGAATTGCTAGGAGTAGTAATCTAACTACCTGTAGGTGGATGAAAGTAGACAGATGGTTTCTAGAGATATTTTGTTGGTAGTGGAGCCTATGTTGACTTACATTCTAGTATGTGATAATAGTACTACTGGAGTTGCAAGTTGTTGGTGGAAGTGGAATCTCATTGTGATTATGAATACAGTGATTCCAAAACAACTGCATTTGATTTCCTCAATCTGTGTTAAATTGCAGTTTACGTGTTTACTGCCACTGCTTGATGTGTAGAAGTTGGTAGCACCAATGTGAATGATGGGAAGTGAGGGCAGCCATTCACATGTGGCATTTTAGCAGCCAATAACAATGTATTGTTTTTTCCCTTTGTAAACAATTCAATGCTGTTGACATAATTTCGTATGAGTAGTATATTGCAAAATTGTCACATCTGTAAAAGTGTTAATGTTTAGATGTGTAACACTGTTATTTCTGCCCTTTACACTTGATCATTTTCCTTTCATTACGAATGTTATGTTACTTTTTACAATAAAAACAGATCAATTTGTTCACCCATTCATCCTACCCAAGCCCGTGCTTTAATTAAAAAACACTAATCACTTGAAATGTTGATGTATTCGTAATGCCGTCACCTTTCATAATATTTGACATTTCTTAATGAGCCGATAAGTTTTGCTACATGACTGTCGCTAGACCCTCATCTTGAAATTCGACTGACTCTGTGTTGAGAGTTGAATGCACTTTTCATATGAATCATTTGGTGGAAGTCACTTGATAATCTAATCTGGGCTCTTGGGAAGACATTGAAAACTAACACTTTTGGACTATTTGCTCCGGTTCTGCTATCAGACAGTGTGTGACAAATTGTGTGCTGTGTGGGAATAGCCGTGCACTCTGAGGTGCCATTTCTTCACCCGAACTTTCCTTCTACACATTTCTCCTTGTATTCCTTCACAGTTTGCTCAGTGTAGAGACTGAATAAGATTGAGGAAAGGCAACTACCCTGTCTCACTTCCTCCCCAACTACTGTGACCCTTTTATACTCTTAGACTGTTAAAACTGCTGCCAGGTTTTTGTACAAGGTGAAAATGACTCTGTACTCCCCCCCCCCCCCCCCCAGGGGGCTCACCGCTCTGTGGTGAGTACGTGCGTGGCGAGCACGGGGCCCCAGCCTTTGTAGCACTCTCTCCTTTCCGTGCTACACGACGCTTCTTCTACTGTCCTTTTCCTCTCTCTTGGGGACCGAGTCTGTGCATCCTTTGGGGAACCGAAGTTCTGACTGTTTTGGCTTAAGCTCTTCTTTCACCTCTTTATTTGCCTCTGCGTTTGAGGCTTCTCCTCCTACTATTTCTCTCTTCCTCCTCCCTGTACGCACTTGAAGGCCACCCGTATGGGTGACTGGGTAATGCGTAAGTCCCAGCCCCGGGCTGGCATGTAGGGTGCGTGCGTACCCCCTGGTTAAGGCCAGGCCAGGGGAGGGGCGATTCGCCGATTGGTCCCTCTGTCTGTAGATCGGTATGTGCGACCTGGGGTGGGAACAATCACCCGAGGCGGGTGTGCTTCCGTTCGGGGCCCCCCGGCAGGAAGGAGCGTGCCATCGGAGACAATGGCAATCGTTGGGGATACATCCGCGATGGTTATAAAAAAAAGAAAATGTAAAGAGTCTTTAGAAACTGACGTACCGGACAATAGTGTCTCTGAACAGAAAAATTTAGAGACATCAAAGTTCCTTGTGGTGACCCGTACTGAGGAAGGACAATCCTTTTCGTCGGTGAACCCATTTGTTATTCAGAAAGGGGTTGATGCCATTGCCGGCCCGGTTAAGACCTGCAACCGCCTGCGTAATGGAACACTACTGTGGCTCCCACGCTCAGCGGCTGCTTAAGGGTACTCTGCTCCATAGCTACCCGGTTCGAGTTGAGCTTCATCCAACCCTCAATTATTCCCGAGGGGTAGTCTTCTCAGCCAATCTGGACGGTCTGACTGAGGATGAACTAAAGGAATATCTGGCAGCGCAAGGCGTCATCTCAGTACACCGAGTGACGAAAAAAGAAAACAATGTTTTAGCCCCCACTCGCACAGTGTTTCTGACCTTCGACCGAGTGGCTCTGCCACCAAAGATCGAGGCAGGGTATGAGGTAGTCACAGTACGACCTTATATCCCTAACCCTACTTGGTGTCATCAGTGCCATCGCTTCAACCACACAAGCCAGTTGTGCAAGAACCCGGTAACATGTCACCTGTGGTAAAGAGGCACATGAGGGGATTTGTCCACCACCATCCCCCCATTGCATCAATTGTAACGGGAATCATGCTGCCTCCTCCCGGGAATGTCCCGTGTTTGCCGATGAATGGGCCATTCAGGAAATCCGTGTGAAGGAAAAGGTCCCAATACAAGTTGCACGTAAGTTGTACGCCAGTCGTAAGCCTAAGACCCCACTGCGTGGTAACTACAGTACTCCAGTTGCAACGCCTCCACCAACACTGGATATGGCCACACAGACATGTGACCTACAGTTTACTACAGTAGTTGTCAGTCTACATCAACAGCGGCATCACGTTCAACGAAAAGTGTGAGTACCTCTTCCAAATCTTCAGCTGTGAAACCACAGATAGACCCGAAAGTCTAAGAAAGAGCATTCGTGCGAGGATCTCCTCTGCACCCTTTCAAAAACATTTGAGCCAACCGAGGAGCCTCACCAGGGCTCCAAGAAGTCAAATGGGGGGAAAACTTCCCCCCCTTCTACCTCACAATGCGACAATGGCATCCCCTGGAAGCCTATAGTCTCTCCAGGTGCATCAGCCAAAGATGGGGCTGCCGACCACACTCACGCAGCTGCTGTGGTCACCTCTGAGAATATGGAGCAAGACCCTCCCGTCTGACACCACCAGTTGCGAACTTTCGCACTGTGGCCCGCCGTCTTCGTCGGGCTGAGGTCCACCTTCATCTCATTTTCTGCTATTATGGATATTCTTCAATGGAACATTCGTGGTATCTGGTCGAATTGGACAGAACTGCAGCTTCTGAGGCGAACATATCACCCAATTATCTTCTCTCTACAAGAGACAAAATTGCTCCCTGGTACTCGAATTACTTTCCCACGCTACACTACCGTTCGCTTTGACCTTCCTCCAGGGGCAGGAATTCCAGCCCACGGGGCGTAATGTTGCTTATTCGGGATGACGTACACAGTACACCGGTCCCTTTGTGTACTCCAATACAAGCTGTTGCTGTCCGGATATACCTTCCTGGATTTGTCTTCACACTGTGCAATATTTATGCTCCTTCCTCCTTTCCCATCACTAGATCCGATCTTATAGATCTTATTGACCAGCTTCCGCGTCCGTTTTTGTTGGTGGGTGATTTCAATGCCCACCACCCCCTTTGGGGCTCCCTTCTGGCAGATATCCTGAACCACCTTCAGCTCATCTGCCTTAACACTGGTGAACCTACTTATCTTTTGGACTCCACAAACACTTTCAGCCATATAGATCTCGCTATCTGCACTGCTCAGCTGGCACGGCGTCTTGAATGGTCTGCTCTCTCACACACACGTTCGAGCGATCATTTTCCGTGTGTAATTCACCTAATGATGCCTGACACCCTTGAGCATCCACACCGCTGGCAGATAACCAAAGCGGACTGGGAGCTCTACTCATCACTGGCGGATTTTGGTACTTATCATTATCCTAGTATAGACGACCAAGTGGAACACATTACCACAGTTATTCTGACAGCCACGGAATGTTCCATTCCCTGCAAGACTTCCCACGCATGTTGTCCCCTTGTCCCGTGGTAGCCCGCGGAATGGCGTGACGCTCTGAGAGCACGGCGTCGTGCCCTTAGAATCTTCAAACAACGGCCCACGCTCGACAACTGCATCCGATACAAACGGTTGCGGGCCTATTGTCGTCGCCTCTTTCGTGACTGTAAACGCGCCAGTTGGCGCTCATTCACGAGCTCTTTTAATAGGTCTACCCCTTCCTCCATCATTTGGGGTAACCTCAGAAAAATTTCAGGCACTATGGTTCATTCCCCGATTCCCGGTCTCTGTGTCGCAACTGACACAGTCGTCGATTCTCCACAAATAGCCAACGCACTGGGACGACATTTTTGCAGAGGTCTCTAGCTCTTCGCTTTACACTGAAGCTTTCCTTGCTAGGAAACGGACGGTAGAGGTGACTCCATTGCACTTTACCTCTCAGAACCGTGAATGCTACAATACTGAGTTTACTGTACGAGAGCTCCACCACGCACTCTCGTCTTCGCGGTCCTCTGCTCCAGGACCAGATGGCATTCACGTGGCGATGCTGCAACACCTTTCACCAACGAGCTTGCACTTCCTACTGGCCACCTACAACCGCATATGGATAGAAGGCACCTTTCAGCGATGCTGGCATGAAGCCATAGTCATTCCCATACCAAAGCCTGGGAAGGACAAATGTCTCCCTTCCAGCTACCGCTCCATTTTCCTCACCAGTAGCGTGATGGACCGCATGATTCACGGGCGCCTGGTACGGTGGATTGAAACGCGACATCTCCTTTCTAATGTCCAATGTGGGTTTCGCAAGCACCGTTCTGCGGTGGATCATCTTGTCGCCCTATCTACTTCAGTAATGAATAACTTTTTACGGAAGTGCCAGACAGTAGCGGTGTTCTTTGATCTGGAAAAGGCATACGACACCTGCTGGAGGATGGGCATCCTCCGCACTCTGCATACATGTGGTTTTCGGGGTCGCCTGCCAATTTTTATCCGCGAATTTTTAACAGACCGTGTTTTTAAAGCGCGTGTTGGTTCGGTTTTATCGAGCACTTTTATTCAGGAGAACGAAGTCCCCCAGGGCTCGGTCCTGAGCGTTGTTTTATTTGCAGTGGCAATCAATTCTATAGCCAATCACCTTCCACCGGGAGTGTCAGCGTCCCTCTTTGTTGATGACTTCGCGATCTACAGCAACTCTGAGCAAACGGGTCTTCTAGAGCGGCGCCTTCACAGTACCTAGACACTCTCCACGCACGGAGTATGGACACTGGCTTTCGATTCTCGGCTGACAAGACGGTCTGCATGAACTTCTGGCGGCGGAAGGAGTTCCTTCCCCCGTCCCTTCGCCTGGGCAACATAGTACTTCCATTTGTGGATACCACGACGTTCTTGGGACTTGTTTTCGACAGGAAGTTAAGTTGGTCTCCCCACGTATCCCGTTTGGCAGCTCGCTGTACCTACTCTCTCAATGTGCTGCGGGTGTTAAGTGGCACCTCGTGGGGAGCTGATAGGTCTACGCTCCTCCATCTGTATTGCACCATAGTTCGGTCCAAACTGGACTATGGAAGCATCGTTTATTCTTCTGCTCGACCGTCCATACTGCGCCGCCTTAACACGATCCACCACCAAGGTCTGGCGACGGGAGCGTTTTACACTAGCCCCGTTGAGAGCCTCTATTCCGAGGCCGCTGAACTACCCCTTTCTTACCGTCGGGAACTCTTACTTACCCGTTACGCTAGCCGTTTGTCGTCCATGCGAGGACACCCGACGTACGCAGTTTTCTTTAACGACTCACTTGACAGTCTCTTCGCCATGCCCCCGTCTGCTCTGCTACCGCCGGGAGTACGCTTGCATTCGTTACTCGGGCAGCTCGGCGTTACAATGCCTTCTATCTTCTCGACTGGAGAGAGCACCTCTCCACCGTGGCGAAGCCCCGAAGTCAGTGTTAACTTTGACCTTCATTCTCTTCCAAAGGACTCCACACCTAGTTTAGTTTACCAGAGAGAATTTCTCGCACTTCGGTTCAAATTTGATGATAATTTGTTCATTTACACTGATGGCGCAAAGACAGACCAGGGTGTTAGGTGCGCCTTTGTACTTGGCAACGTCTCTTGTAAATATCGTCTTCCTGAGTGGAGTTCCATCTTTACAGCTGAGCAGTATCCATTATATCAAGCAACCCAATACGTCCGGAGAAACTCGCTCAATAATACTGTCATTTGCTTGGACTCTGTTGAGCCTTCGCACGCTGTATCCGGCCCATCCCCTGGTACAAATCTTCCGCAATTGCCTTACTTCTCTTTCAATGAGCGGAACTACTGTGACGTTTCTGTGGGTCCCTGGCCACGTGGGACTGTTGGGGAATGAGTCTGCGGATACGGCTGCCGAGGAGGCAGTTATTCCTCGGCTATCTACCTTTTCTACTAGCTCTGATGACCTGCGCGCTGGTGTCTCCCAGCGCATTATCTCCCGTTGGTATTTACACTGGTCATCCCTGTCAGGGAACAAATTGCGAGCCATTAAACCTGTGCCTGATATCTGGTCAACGTCATCTCGACCCTCCTGCCGAGAGGAGATTGTTCTGGCCCGGCTTCGTATTGGTCACTGCCGTTATAGCCACCATTTACTCTGTGGTGGTCCTGCTCCCTTATGTGAGCACTGTGATGAACCTTTTACTGTGAACCATCTTTTAGTGCAATGTCCGTTTTTAATCGTCTCAGTCATGATCTATGTTTACCATTAGAATTGTCTGATATTTTAGCTGATAACCCGCATTCTGTTTAGAGTTTTACTTTTTATACATCGTGCAAATATGGCGAAAGCCATTTAAGTTCTAACCCCAGTTCTATTTTACTATGGGCAGTGTTGGGCGCTAATGACCACAGCAGTTGTGCGCCCTAAAACCACAAAAAGAAAAAGAAAAAGAAGAAAAAAAAATGACTCTGTACTCCCTATATCTTACCCTGCTACCTTCAGAATTTGAGTGTATTTCATTCAACATTGTCAAAATATTTCTCCAATTATACAAAAGCTAGAAATGTAGTTTTGCCTTTCCTTGACCTATTATCTAAGATAAGTCTAATAATAATTTCATGTGGCTCACTGGCCTGGTGAAGTCTTTCAATTGGACGCCACTTCGGCAACTAGTGTGTATCTAGCCCACCCCAGTTATCCAACTGGGGAAAGGGGACCTACAGCTTAACGTGGAATCCAAACCACATGTTGTTTCTGGTGACTCCTCACATCGTTGAGAGGTGAAGGATGGGTTAAAACGCAGACTGAATAAATCAGAGGTTAGTTCTTGTAAATACAAACTGATCTTCCCCAAGGTCGCATTCAACCAGTTTTTCCATTCAACTGTAAATAATTCTTTTTAGTATGTTAAAAGCATGACTTATTAAACTGATAGTTCTGTAATTTTCACACTTGTCTGCGCTTGCTTTCTTTGGAATTGGAGTCACTATATTCTTCTTGAAGTTTGAGGGTATTTTCCTTGTCTCATAAATCCTGCACACCGTGGAACAGTTGCTTCATGGTTGGCTCTCCCAACAATATCAGCAGTTCAGAGTGAATATCATCTACTCCCGGAGCCTTCTTTAGACTCAAATCTTTCAGTACTCTGTCAAATTATTCACACAGTATTGTCTCCATTCTCATCTGTCTAGTTCCTCTTCCATTTCTACAATACTGCCTTCAGATTCATTTTCCTTGTATATGCCTTCTACATATTTCTTCCACCTTTCAGCTTTCCCTTCTTTTCTTAGTGCTGGTAAGAATTGATAATTTTTACTGCTGCAGGCCAAGTATAACAGAAAAAGCAAAATTCAACGCGGGAAATTGTGTTTAAAATAAATAAATAAATATATATTTTCGCTCAGGAAAAATTGAATTTTTTTACCTGGGAAAATGGGTGGTGGGAATCCTGGATTTTTTTCTTATTGTGCACATATAGGCGCTGATAAAGCTAGGGTCATACCCACAGGGGAATCAACTCTTGGGTTGTTAAAATAAGCACATTGTTGTAGTTGATATATTGGTTACATAGTGCTGTCTTGATAGGTTGGGGTTGATGGGATGTCTCAACCCTTCTGTACCTGTAAATAATATATTTTTCTGTAAAGGTACGACCGCACTGAGCAGAACTGCACTGCAGCGGAGTGATAGGTGGGTCCAAGGGGAGTTGGTACCGAAGAGTTTTCCAACCCCCTCCCCCAGCTCCCTTTTTTTTTACGAGGGGTGGCCAGTACTAAGCTTTCTACTAAGCCAGAATTTAGCTGACGATGCAAAATTCGTTCACCCTCCCCTTCCCAGCAGGCCATCATGGATTCGCCCCTGGTGGAGCAGCGCAGCACGACTTGGATCTGTGTGGTGTACCGCATCTGAACTGCAGTGGCATGACAGTACACGGCAAATTTTGTATCAGTCATTGGGCAGCCTCGCAGTACTGTGGACGATAGTGACATGGATGTAGTAATGATTTGTTTGTCACGTAAGCAAGAAGAAAGTCTGAAGTAAAAGCAAGTGACGGAAAGGCGAAGAATGTGGCTGCATAATATTCTTAATTTGTGATATGGAGGAGGATATTACACACTTCTGCCACGGCTTAAAAAGGCCAAAGAGATTTCAAATGCACTTTAGAATGTCTCATAATAAATTCATCATGTTAGTACAAAATATTGAGTCACTTTCACAAAATAAAAAAACAATAATTGTATGTTATGTTTGACTGAAAATAAATATCTTGCACAAACATAGAAAAAATATAGTTCACATACCCTGTGCTTCCAATTCCTTGGCAGTTTCTTTTCAAATGTTGCTTTTTCTTGTACTCTTCATTATAACTAGAGGACCCTTGTGAATACTTCACCCCAATAGTGGAATGACGAAGTTGGGGAAAAATGGAAGTAAAGTTGCTTGTTCATGCATAGCTTTCTTCAGAATCAATCCATACAAGTGTTTAAAAGCACAAATGAAAGAGTTTGATCTGCTGAGTGTGTTAGGTCAAAAAGAACTGCATACCTTAATTAGATCCAAAGATATTGTCAAACAAACTGATTATAATATTAATAATATACTATTTGGCCACGATAACTTGATGATTTTGTTGGTGCTGCCACAAGCGGAGAAAATTGACACCAGTTGAGAGTTATTCTTTTATTTACATGTGCTGCCAACCTTACAATGGACCTTTACGTGAAGAATTAATGTACACATTGTTAGGGTAACGGTTCCAGCACTGCAGCAAGCAGCCGATGCTGCCTTCCGTTCGTGCAAGACAAGCTCCCAGCAGCCACCGCGCGAATCGTCAAGTTATCGTGGCCAAATAGTAGTAAGGACAGTTTACAACATCACCACATGGATGTGGCGACGAGCCACGACAGGCATATACAAAACACACACAAATACAATGCTTTCAGCTATCGGCCATGGCCTTCTTCAGAAAATAGAACACTCACGCAATCACACATGCACACAACAGTCTTACAACCGTCACCTCCGACTGCCGCACTTCAAATTCGAAGTGCGGCAGTCGGAGGTGATGGTTGTATGACGGTTGTGTAGCTGTATGATTGCGTGAGTGTTCTATTTTCTGAAGAAGGCCATGGCCGATAGCTGAATGTGTTGTATGTGGGTGTCTTTTGTATGTGCCTGTCGCAGCTCGTCACCATGTCTTTGCGGTGAGTTGTAAATTGTTCTTACTATATTATTAATTCCAACCTGGACTTTCCATTATTATATTTTCATTAAAATATTAAATGCAAGGACAGAAGGATACAGCGTTTGAATAAAAATAAAGGATCGAGAGAAGTTAATTCTGATACTTGATGACAAATCTGCGAATGAATACCTTTAGTTTATAACAAAAATGAAGGAAATCGGCCAGGTAGTTTGATCTGGCCGACTGACTTTAGTTATTGTAGATCCTTTTAATATAGAAGATAATGTTCACTTTGAAGGTCTCATAAATTTTACCTGTACAATTAACTTTCCCTCGCCAAATGCCATTGTTGTAAACACATTTTCATTTCACTTGCAACAAAGTCACAATGGGAAAGACGCGCATTGTCGCAACGCCCGCCATACCGCACCAGCGGCAGCGGAACTGCGCAGTGTGTAGTGACAGTTGGCAGCTGGTCGAAGTTGCCGTGCAGTGCAATCCTGCTGCTGCGTAGTGCGTGGCGTGCTGCTCCGTTCAATTTCGTGCAAAGAATATTTGGCCATGTCGTGCTTCGCTGCTCCGCTGCATTGCGGCTTCGCTCAGTCTTGTCGTACCTTTAATGTGACGTGTCGAGTGCCTGCAATTGGCAGTAATCGGCGTGGTGCTGGTGTTGCAGAGTGCATGTGGTGTTTGGGCATGTGCTGTCTGGCCAGCATGTCGTCTCCCACATCGAGGGCCTGCCGGTTGACCGCATGTGCCGCCCCCTGCAGGACGCACGTGTCACCAACTGTGGAGAACTCGTGTTGAAGATCCGAGGCAAAGGTGAGGCTCATTTCTTGTTCCTTCATCTAATGCGTACAGCCTCGATGCCAGAGTAATATTAGCCAATATTAGGGGAAAATACAATTTCCAGGTGATCGGTGCAGTTATAGAAAGTATTGCATTCTGGTTATAACAAATTATTGAAAGATTTCAGACGGATAATTTTCGCAAATACAGGTCAGTTTTGTAATAGCAATTTTTAAAAAGAGTGAGTTAAAATTCCGTAATTTATTGCTAATGTCCCATCCAGTGAGAATATACATTGTTGAAAATTGTTACCTAAATTTTTAGGAGTTGTTCCCATTCACTTATAAATTGCAGAAAATTGTTTAAATGTCTCTTTGCATGCTTCAATTAATCTGATTTTGTTCTTGTGGATCACTACTAACTGGCATTTGTTTAAACACACACAATATTTTGGAGCATCTTAAGAGTTGTAAGTGAAGATAAATTTGACATTGTTTTACAGCCTGCTATGTGTCCCAGAAATTTTGCAGAAGTTATACTACATTCGTCCTCTAAATAGGTGTGTGGATTTGCTTAGTCACTACAAGCATACCTGCCAACTCTCCTGATTTAGGCAGGAGTCTACTGATTTTTCACTTTTTCTCCCGCCTCCTGAATTTGCCATTATTTCTTCCAATTTTTAGCTTTTATCCTGAAACCCAAGATTCGTCTTTTGGCTGATGTTCAAAAGTCATTTGCTCATTTATCACTCTAAATAGGTATCGAAATTCATAGAAATTAGGAGTTTTGCACGACTTAGATTATTTCTGCTCTTTCCCGCGTATTTGCAAATACAGCATATTTGCACGCATTGTTGCTAAGTAGCAAGGCAGCCACATTGCATCCATGAATCGTGTGCAATCCACCAGATTGCCTAGTATTTCCAGTTGATTAGTGATCGCCGACAGATTGCTGCATTTTGTCCACACGAGTGCGGTCTATGAAGTGATTGGTAGACAATGCGATGGATTGCTGCACTTTGTTGCTTGTGTGTTAGGCCTATAAGAAATAAGCAGCCATGATGATAACAATTGACGGATGTGTACGGAGACAATGTTGTATTTGGCACTGGTGTCAGCTTGGGGGGGGGGGGGGGGGAGAGAACACGCGTGGCGATGAGCATTTGGGGCAGCCAACTGTGATTAGATGAACTGCATGGTTCAATTGATGAATTCCTGAAGATTTATCTTGTTAAAATTAATGAAATTTGTGAACTTTTCATTAATGTCTCGTGATCACTTAATGTTTCCCAAACTGAAAGACACTGAATATATATCTTCTTACACTGGCGGTGGATGAATATTACTCTGAAATACAAAAACTTGTACTACACTACGAAAGACGTTTAAATTTACACATTACTGTGTAGAGAAGTATTTTATGAATATTTTCATTAAAATGTAACCTTTTATGATCTGAGGGGACTTCAAAGTCCCACTTCTTGAAAATGTGTAAAACATTCTTCATTTGAATTGCTGCAAAAATGTAGCACACCACTTATTCTTGCTTTGGTACATTGTCAGTGCTTCAGTTCTTCCATTTATGTGATATCTGTGACACCAAAGGGATCTAAATTTCAGCACACAGACCTTGTAGTGTAACATTGTACACTACTGGTTTCTAGCTCGACCCAAGATATTTGAATAGTTTGTTATAAGAGGTTTGGCACTGTGTGAGCAAATACTGCCAGACGGAATTTATTTCCACAGGTTTTGGCGGGTGAATTTGTGCTCACTGCCATGGAGTAAAAGAACTGTACACTGCCAAGGAAGAGAAAAGATTAAGGTTATTTGAAGATGACTGTTGTTTTTATTATTTAAAGCAATTGTTATTCTTAATTAGGATTTTGTTCAGTCCATATCAGGATCAGAAATGTAAAACTGATGTAGTTCTTAACGAAGAAAGAATAAAGTTTAATGTTATTGGAAAGAATAGTTATCTTTCAAATGTAGAAATGGACAAAATTTCCAGGTGTCCTGATAACCATATCAAGCAACTTCGGATACTAGTCTGATTATGACTATTTTCTTTCAATACAAGGTACGGACTAGCCGGACCTTGTGGGTTGAACTATATATTATATCCTGAAATGAACAGGCAAATGTATTATTTGTGCTGTGGAAATACTGAAAGAAAAATACACGGTGACAGCACAACCTTCAGCTATTTAGTTGTATATGTGTGATTGTTCAGTTTGTACTCTGTGCATTTCCTGTGAGAAAGCAATCTTAATAATTTTTTCTTGTTAATCTGTAAGTCAATTCATGATAATGATTCGTTAGGAACGGAATATACGTGTGTAAATATAATTTGGTACTTGGCTCATCAGGCCTATACAATATCATTCGATTTTTATTTATTTTTTTACTAAACATATTTCCCAATGACTAAAATATCACAGAAAAATTAAAAACTAAGAAATATTAGCAAATATTTATTTTTATTCCCCCTCGGTGGCACAGTGGTATTACCAGACTATAAATCCAAAGGTTGTGGGTTCGATTCCCGCCAGGTCCTAGGATTTTTATCTGTCTCTTTCCACTTATTTCACCTCTGGCAGCATTGCTCATGTGAAAAATACCGAGTAGCACCGTGGTTTGGCAACCATGTTAAATTGTAGGTCCCCCTATAACTGGCTGGGTAAGTCAGTTCGAAGGTCGGAGGAAGGCAACGGCATACCACCTCCAAACAGGACCATGCCTAGTAAAGCACTGTGGTGTTCAAACCAATCTTCGGATTGTTGACTGCTTTACCTTTTTATTCCCAAACTGGTACTACTTTATGGATGACCCTTGTATAAACACCATTCAGCATCTGTCTTTTAGTGGATTGGATTATTCCAGTCTTTTTTATATGTGAAAATATTTTGTCTTATACATTTTGTGCAGTAGGTAGAACTGACTTGGTTTTCTCTCCCAAAGACCTCAGTAATTTAGAGGGATCAGAGTCTGTCAGATAATGTGATGCAGATGCGGTGGTAGTTGTCTGTTGTATTCTTCTTGCAGTGTTGTACCTCCAAACTCATCTAGTACCTGTAACTGAAAAGTTGACAATTTTCACAATGCCTGTTTGGACTGGAAGGAGGTGTCATTCTTTTTTTACTGGGTTAGCGTCACTGTCAAATTTTGGCCTTCAGTAGTGAAAGCAGAGACCTAGGGCGAGGGTGGGTTGATGGGAAGATGCTTCTGACGTTGCACAACTTCATTGTGAGCATTATGATAATGGACACACAGATGTAAAACAGTCTCTCCAATGGCCAGAGGCACCTGTTTTTTGTAAAGCATGAAATCGCATATATTTACGAAATTTTACAAATTTTGCTAAAAAATGCGAAACTATTTACCTTCACGTAAAATCAAGAAATAATTTATCAAATCATACTGAATCGTATAATTTGACTTTAACAGTGCAATTTTGATATGAGGTAGGGCAATGAAAACAAAAAAAAAATCAATGATAATCCATTCTACAGCATTTCGAAAATGTCTGTATCGTAGTATATCAAGTACTGATAACTCCTTTCTCTGTGCAGACATTCAACAATATACCTCGCATTCTTTGATAGGGCAGCGTATTGCTTGTTGGAAATCGTTGCTGATCGCCTGGTTCACTACTTGCTTTTTGTGCTGCTGTCTATTAATATGGAAGTGTATCAATGGACTGACCTAATCAACCTAACGAAATTGTCGTTGGTCACAATTTTGTAACATTTGCAGCACAAAGTTTTGGGACAAGGGGATCGCGATTGCTGAGTGCTCACTATGTTAGCAGTGAGAAATATTTTTTGTAATATGACGTAATGTATTTATAAGGGATTTTGAAACGCTTTCCATACTCAGTGTGTTAATTATTAATCTGATATTATAGAAAGATAAATCAAAATATTAGTGAGCTGAGACCAATAGGCCTTGCTAAAATGTGGAAACAAAATTTTAACGAAGTGATCTACAAAATGAAAAAATATCCTTGAAAAACGTACCAAGTAGCTATTTAAAAATTGCGAAATGAGGCAAAACTTTTCACCACAAACAGGTGCATCTACCAATGGCATTGTGGGATTTTTTCTTATAAAATGCCTTTTTAGTCAGCCATGTAGCTTCCAACAATGACAGTTTTTCAGTATCTGAATCCTACTCAATCCACTTAATTTTTGTGTTGTACCACAATGTATGACAGAAGATAATCTTGACATTTCATTTTTTAAATTGAATTTTCGTATTTATTGTATATGGTCACAAATAAATATTGATGTATAAAATTTTCTTTGCTTGATTTTTTTTCTTTTTAGTGTTTTCTGTGATAATGTAGTCTTCATATTTTGTGGTAGGCCTTTTACAGTATAAGAGCTCACAATATTATATTCTGCAAATTTTAATGTAATATCTTTGTGCTTCTACTCTCCTGCAAACTAAGTTGACATTTAAATGCAGTGGCTGATAGGAGTGACTGTTAATGCATCTCTTATTTGCAGTCACTCCTGTCATCCACTGTGGTGAATGGCAACTTCATTTTCACAGGCAATAAGTAGTGGCAAGTTTGTAGACTCATACATCTGCATTACAGGCCATGGGAAGAAAATTGTAAGGTAAGGGGATAATAGAGCTACTGTAGAGCTAGGTCTGAAATTTATGCACCAAATGAAGAAAGGAGTTATAATGAAACAAAACACAGTCTTGAATTATTTGAACTCACCAGTTTGCAGTCCAGACAGACAAAAATTGATATTGCACCATATGTCAACAGAATATTTCCACTTACTATACAGAAACTGAAGAGGGCATTTGTAACAAGAAATATCTACTAACTGTTTTCAAAACAAAAGAAGATAAAGTGGCTGCTTTCAATTTAATTTAAAAATCACAATTTTGGAGCTCGTAGCCAGATACCTAAAATGTGAAAACAGTGCTACATAAAGTATGGAATAAAGAACTCATTCAAATTGTTCCTAATGTAATAATGGAAAGTCCAGGTTGGAATTAATAATATAGTAAGGACAGTTTACAACTCACTGCAAAGACGTGGCGACAAGCACATACAAAAGACACACACGTACAACACTTTCAGCTATCAGCTTTGGCCTTCTTTAGACAATAGAACATTCACGCAATCACACAGGCACACATGGTCATACAACCATCACCTCCGGCTGCTGCACTTCGAATAACGCTCCGCGGTGTATGAGTAGAGGAGGGGAGGGGAGATAGGTAGGTTGTGCCACAGTGGTGTGGATGGGTACAGCACGGCCTAGATGGGAGTAACAAGATGCAGCTTAGGAATGCATTGGGGAGGCAGGTGAGGGGAGAAAAATAATAAAATAAACAAAATAATTTAGATATAAAAATAGAACATGCGCGCACGCATGCACTACTCAAAATAGATGGTTAGGATAGATACGCAGGGACTGCAAGGTGTAGAAAAGAGGGACGTCCATCATAGGTTGAGGCCTAGATGATTTCGGGATCAGAGAATGTACTGTAGGGATAACTCCCATCTGTGCAGTTCAGAAAAGTTGGAGGTGGATGGGAGGATCCAGATATACCTGGTTGTGAAGCAGCCATTGAAATCAATCATGTGCTCCGCTGCATGCTGTGCCACAGGGTGGTCCACCTTGTTTTTGGTCACAGTTTGATGGTGGCCATTCATCCCAATGGACAGTTGGTAAATTACATGGCTGCTCTCACAGTGACCCGGCCTCTGATAGGGTAGAGTAAGACCGTAACAACTGGAATAGGAAGTGCTGGGTGGGTGGATTGGACGGGTCTTGCAGCAGGGTCTTCCACAGGGATATGATCCCTGTAGCAGTGGGCTGGGTTTTGGGGTGTCATAAGGTTGGACTAGGATGTTATGGAGATTAGGAGGGCTACAGAACACCACTTTAGGAGGGGTGGGAAGGATCTTGGGCAGGATCTCACTCATTACTGGGAAGAGGACAGAAAACCAAAACCTTGGTTAAGGATGCAAGTTAGTTGTTAATCCAGGGTAGTACTGGGTGACAAGGGGAGTGCTCTTTTGTGGATGGTTACTAGCGTTAGAGGATATGGCATGGGAGATCTGTTTGCGGACTACATCTGTGGGGTAGTTTGTCTGTGAAGGTCTTTGAGACACTCAGCATATTCAGAAAGGGAGTTCTTGTCACTGCAGATACATGCTCCACGGGTAGCCAGACTCTAAGGGAGGTATTTTTTGATCTGAAAGGGATGGCAACTGTCAAAGTGTAGGTTACTGTTGGTGGTTGGTAGGTTTAATATGGATGGAAGTGTGGATGGAGCCATCAGTGAGGTGGAGGTTGACATACAGGAAAGTGGCATGATGGGTTGAGGTAGACCAGGTGAAGTGGATGGTGGAGGAGTAGTTGAGGTTCTGAAGGAAGGAATGATAGGGTGTCCAGGCCCTGAGTCCAGATCATGAAAATATCGTCAATAAACCTGAACCAGGTGAGAGGTTTAGGGTTTTTGGATGCTGGGAAGTATTTCTCTAGATTTCTCATAAACTGGTTGTCATAGGAGGGTGCCATGCAGGTGCCCATGGCTGTGCCACAGATTTGATGATAAACTTTCCCTTTAAAGAGAAAGTAGTTGTCAGAATAAAAATTTGTTGCAAGTTATTTTTGTATCCCATCCTAGTCGCCACTTTTGTGTCCCAGCCTCGTTGCCGCTTTTGTGTCTCGTTTCCGTCAGAGGTGTCGGTGGCCGAGTGGAATGAGACCGACACAGGAATAAAGATAGCACGCTGGTGCAGGTACGGAGGGGAGCAGCCAGAAACTAGAAACACTAGAGTAAAATTTGAACGATATATATATTGCACAGAATTTATACAATACTTAACTTTTACATAGTTCAGTACAGCAGAATACTGATACATAGTTGAGCTAGAGGCCTGCCTAGTGCCTTTCCGAAAGCCAAGTCTTCACTGGTGCCTATCTGATTTTGAAGGTCTTTACTGGTTCCTATCTCAGTCCCAAGTGAACGATGTCGTTCAGTGGTGGCCACGAGCGGAGTTGTAGCAGAGGGCGCTCGTGGCTGTCGTCGTAAGAACGCCGCGCCGTACGTGCATGGCGGCGCGCGGCGAAAGTAGGTGGCGCGCACTTTGGACTTGTGCGACACCACAGTTATGAGGTATCGGGCTTGAATTTAGAGAGATGTTGGGAAAGGTAGTGTTGAAGAGCAGCAAGGTCATGGGCATGAGGGATGTTGGTGTATAGGGAGGTGGCATCCACTGTGACAAGTAGGGATTCCAGAGGAAAAGGGGTGGGAATGGTGGAGAGTCAATGAAGTGGTTGGTATCCTTGATCTGGGAGGATAGATTTTGAACAATTGGTTGAAGGTGTTTGTCAACAAGAGCTGAAATTCTTTCGGTAGGAGCGCAGTAACCAGCCACAATTGGGCATTCAGGATTATTTGGTTTGTGAATTTTGGAGAGCATCTAGAAGGTGGGTGTGCAGGGAGCTGTTGGAGTGAGGAGGGAGATAGATTCAGGGGAGAGCTTCTGGGAGGGGCCTTAGGATTTTAACAGGGATTGGAGATCTTGTTGGACTTCGGGGATGGGGTCATTACGGCACAACTTGTAGGTGGAGTCAGAGAGTTGGTGGAGCCCTTCTGCCAGGTAGTCACTGTGATTCATAACTATAGTTGTGGATCCTTTATCTGTTCTTATTACTATATTATTAACTCCAACCTGGACCTTCCATTATTAGCATTTTTTATTTTGTTACACTCACAGAAGTTTTAAATGGACAATTTAAATAAATTGGCTTAAGAGAACTTTTTGGTTAATCTGTGACAGTTTCTTGTTGCGATAAATACAACAGTCCTGTATCAAATTGTTCATTTCCATTTCCTGTGTGGCACTCTAGTAGTTTCTAAACAGTCATTGTTCTCACCCAATGTAACAATTTTGGTGATCCTGGTACATAAAATAAGCTTTTTGTAACTTGCAAATGTTTCTCATTTCCCACTTTCGATGATGGATGGGTTGCTTACTCACCACAGTGAGCCACAAATAATAGAATACAACATCAGAGCTTTCGGCCATTAAGACCTTAGTCAGTTGGAGAGAGACAGACGAAGGCCTTAATGGCTGAAAGCTCTAATGTTTTATTCTATTACTTGTGCCTTTCTGTGGCTCTCTGTGGTGAGTAAGTAACCTATGCAGCTCAAAGATTGTTGAATCCTTTCTGGAATTTCCATTGTTTCATTATACTTGTTTCCTTGACAGAAAAGAAGAAAAGAAAAAAGGCATCAAGCAGTTCTGCTGAGTCTGGTAGTGATTCAGAAGGGGAAAAAAAGAAAAAGAAGAAGAAAAGAAAGAAGCAAAAAAAGGAGAAAAGGTAGGATTAGCAAACAATTTCTCATGAAATTTTAATAAGGCATTTTTGTCGCTATATGAAAATATATTATTAAACTTTGCTCCACTGATGACTATAAATTCTGGAATTTCTTTAAATTTAGAGTTAGTGTCATGTTAAACTGGAAGAGGGTGGGATTGAAAATATAGGACTTACTAGTATCCTGTTCAATGTATTAGATATTGTGAGATATGAATCATTGGGTTACTTTTTCAAGACACTTTTTTGCAGTACTCACAGCTATAATTTGGTGAAAATATATGTGCTAACATAAGTTGTCATGCTGGGCACAGAAATAAATGGGAAATTGGTGTAAGAATAGTTCTTTTGGAATTGATAGCAGTTCATAAGACAACATCAAAGATTGTATTTATTTTAGTTTTGCTCATCTTCTTACACATGCTTATATAGATATATATCTGATGTAAAGGAGAGTGAAAAAATGTAACGGGTGTAATTATCAGAGAAACTGCCAATTGCCTCACAAATCTGTTCAAATGTTAGTAAACCTTTTGCACCAAACTGCTATGGTGATCAGTCCTTAGACTTACAAACTATTTATAAACTATATGACTAAATTTAGTATGATGGAACTAATGTAGTTAAGTTTATCATTTGTAAAGAACTATTTGCTAGATGTTACTTCTTGGCAGATTACATCAGTTGTTTTGTGTAAGTTTATAATGTTGTGTTTTGCATCTTGTCACCTTTAAGAACACTAATGGTTTGCATTTGTTGAAATGATAGTGTCTGAAGAGGAAAATTTACTGGAAGTGTGTATTACTAGACTTTATTTTTGCCAGCAGAATTAATTAAATAAATAGACTCGCTTGTAAACAATGGAGAGTAGCATGATAATTGTTAGGATAGGCAGCAAATGAAAGAAAATGGTCAGGCAACATAATGGTGTGAAATGGATAATTATGACTGTAATCAAGATGAATTGTAAGTGGTTGGAACTTGAAGCTGTGTGAGTAGATGTTTGATTTCTAGAGATAAGCAAATAGAGCTAAAAACCTTATGGAAGGTGGATAGAAGCTGTTAGGAAACATATAGGAAGAAGTATGTGTATGTATCGCTGTAAGTAGAAAGTGCAAAGAATGCCTTTATGCAGTAGAACATATAAAAGGCTGATGATATTTTTTTTGAACATTTCTTTCCTCCAGTGCACTTTGTATTTTGATATTAAGCAGGTATTATTTACCATATTTGGTATCTGCCTTTTTTTAAATATTCATTCTGATACTACTGTCATAATTAGAAGACTAAGAGTGTATTACTTTGCGTATAGTCTGATAGACATTCACAAGAACCTACTTAAAGTAAAATTTTAATTCAAATCCGATGAACAAAAGACAATTGTGGCTAATAGAGGTATGCAAATCGCCGGTTTCGCTCACTCGTACTCGGTCGAGTGCGCAACGCTCGGCGGTGGCGCGCCGAGTGTGTTACGCTCGCAATGAGCGTGTTGACACTCGAGCGAGGCTACGTGGGGCGGAGCTGGCAGAGGCCGCACAGCGTAGTGCTGCCGCTGTACTCACAAGGAAACCTACCCAAGTGTCACTCTCCGATTTTCATGAAATTTGCATCTGTTATAATACATGAAAAACTATGGGACACATTATTATTTTTTTTTTTTTTTTTTTTTTTTTTTTTTTTTTTTTAGCGTCGGGGAAACATATTTAAGGGGTGAAATGATCCCTCCAAAGTTGTCTCTAAAATAGAAACATGGTGATAACTTAGAGACTAGTGAAGCGATTTTAATGATTTTGGTATGAAAGTATCTTTTGATAAAAGACAAATTTCATAGATTCAACTTCAAATAACTCAAAATAATTTTTTGAGCACAAACAAAATGGTCACTTTAGGGGTAGCTCTCCCCCTAATTGTCACTCCCCCTGCAATGTACCTAGGCCGATCTCTTATCAAGAGATACTTTCATACCAAAAATTATTAAAATGGCTTCACTAGTCTATAAGTTATCGCGATTTTTCTATTTTAGCGACAATTTTGGAGGGACCATTTCCCCACTTAAATATGTTTTTCCGCAGCTAAAAAAAATGTGTCCCATAGTTTTTCATGTATTATAACATATCCAAATTTTATAAAAATCGGAGGCTGACACTTGGGTAGGTTTCCTTGTCAGTCACTACGGCAGTGGCTCTGTGGCTCTAAGGTGTGGGGCGCTGTTGCGTCTGACGCACCCCCGCTAACTAAAGGAACTAAAATCATCTCTGCTGTAGACATGTATTTTTGTTTAGTAGCATGTAACCGCAATATCATTATACCGCAAACGAGACAAAAAGGTTCTTTTCATTGCAATGCACAAAAGTGAATGTTACCGTACAACAAAGTATACATCGAAAAGTAAAACATTATCCCCAAACTATTCGTTGGTGGCATTGTAATTGCAATTTACTGTTAAAATATCATTGACGCGTTGTAGATAGTCAAGTTTTTCTATCAAAGATCAGGTTCCCTGCCGCACTGAAAGTGCGTCCACTAGCTGCATTTGAGGCTGGCACACAAAATACTCTTTGCCAATGTAGCTAGCTTAGGAAAGAGAGTACTGTTGTGTTTCTACCATTCAAGCAGATTGTCGTCGTCACCATCAATTCGTGCTAAATAAAGGTCCACCTTATTGGTGGAATGGCCTCGCGCATTTCACAGTCCAGCCATTCCAAAAGCTCGCACTTCATTCTTTTGGCTGGTGCACCCGGGTGACATTCTTCAGACGGCCCTAAATAAATATAGCACGGATTTCACTGAAACATCAGGAGCACCATAAATTCGTACAGCTGTGTAAAGTAAACAATTGGAATAAGAGGATTTAAAACACTTATATGAGCATTAGACCGACATACGACACTGGCACGGAAGAAAGTGCGAATATATTGCACAAAAGCTTGCATACATTGTTTATTATGTAGATAAGAAACACGATGGTGGCATTGGGGGATATGTGAATGTTGCAACTGGAAAAAATTCCAGGTGGCCGAGGGGCGCCGGGCGCCGTGGCTCAGTGCGCCCGGACAGGGGGCCTCAGCACCCTCTGTAATAAAAAAAGCTGAGCCAACAACACACCGAACAAGAACGAACGAACACGAGCAACGTCTGCAATGAACAGAACACAAGCAAAAAAAAGGGGGGGAGGGGGCTGAGGCGCTACAGTTACGGTCTGCACGGCAACTATGGTCGGGGGTTCGAATCCCCCCTCGGGCATGGATATTTGTGCCGTCCTTAGTCTTAGCTAGTTCATAAGTAGTTTGTAAGCTTAGGGACTGATGACGCCCGTAGTTAAGTCCGATAAGCTCTACAAACATTTGAACATTATTATTATTATTATTTTATTTTTTTGAAAAATTCCTGTTAAGTACTTAATCGGAAAAGGTAGAGGTGCAGCAACCACACACAGTGCCAAAATGCTACGGGAATATATATTAACGGGGTGCAAGAGAGATTCACAAACCTAACGGGTGTACATCAATATCGTGTATTTAATATCAATATAAAAGAGGAACAAAGTAGTCTAGGACTTGAGAGTGATAAGAGGAATGGATATGAAATACAATCATTTCCTCATTAAGACGGCAAGTAACACCTACCACTAAACAGTCACTAACAGTCCACAAAATGGGAACAAGAAAGAAAGAAAGATCCTGGAAAACTCATTTAGTAAATGATCTTAGCACAGAAACTTTATATTAATCACGTATAATAACCTGTATGGTAAAGTATAAAATGCGAAACTGAATAGCTAGTTCAACTGGATCGAGAGAACAGCTTTCGAAGCACCCGGAAGAGGGAACAATTCCAAATTTCACAGTCAGGATGCATTCTGTAGCGTCTAGTTTGCTCCTGACACTCGCCTTGGACTTGAGTGTCGCTGCGGTGGGCGACCGAGTGGCGAGCGGGCAGTGTGGACAGTCGGGCCGGTCGAGCGTGCGCGACTCGAACGAGCGTGCAGGAAGTCGAGCGCAACCACACGCCTTGCCACAAGCTGCAGTACCGACACCTGTCGGACTGTCATAGAACTACATGTGCCACGCAATTCGAGCGAGTTGCAGACCTCTAGTGGCTAAAGCTCAAGTACATAATGAATTTGAGTAGACAATTATGTACAAAGTAAAGAAAAAGTTTAGAACACAAACAAAATGTTGTGGGGGAATAAAAACCAAAGGTTAAGTTTCATTGGCAGAACACTTAAAAGATTCAACAATTCTACTAAAGAAACTGCCTACGCTACCCATATCCTCTTTCAAAATATTGCTGTGCTGTGTGGCGTTCTCACCAGGTAAGAATAACAGAGGACACAGAAAAATTTTAGAGGAGGGCAGCTCATTTTTTTATTATTGGACACAGAGGAAACACTGACTGAAATGATGCAGGAGTTGGAATGGAAATTGTTAAAAGAAATCCATTTTCATTGCAGCAAGATCTATTTAAGAAGTTTCTTTCACCAATTTCTAAACGCACACACCTTTTGTTGGCACCCACTTACATAGGAACACATGAGCGTGAAAATATAATAAATTGGATGAAAATTGAAAGATTTAAGTGATCCTTTCCTGTATGCTGTTCCAGGTTGAAACATTGCAGAGACAGACTGAAATGGTTTGATGAACCCTGTGCCAGGCACTTAAAATAAAATTGTACAGTGGCAATGTAGATGTAGAAACTTACCAGGCGCACACCCATGATCAAGGGAGGACTCAAACATCTGTTAGGAATGGCCGCCCAGTCCATAGCATGATGTCTTAAGCCCGTTTTAAACGATCAACGAACTAGTAATAGATTGAGAACAAGTTGCGTTAATGGTGGCCGTCAGCCGTTTGAACGGCTGCACTAGTGTGATCGCGCTAGTATCGTAGCGCGATAATTATAGCGATAAAGAAATAGGACCAGTTCTAAATTCGGTACTAGTGGGTTCACTGCGCGTGCGCGAGCTAGTAGCTGTCAGCTGCAGTCATCGCTCCAGTTTCCGCCATTTTCCTTCATATTTACGTATATTTTGCGTTATGTCGAAGTTTATGATCAGAATGTATTACAAAATGTAGTTCTAATGATGGCATTCACACTGTCCATCACCAAACCGTCACCTCACGTCAATGTCACGTTAAGCTTTCTCTAGAAGATTGTTTTGATTGAACAGTCGTCTGCTGACACCGGAAGTTAACCTATTTTTGTCACGCGATTTTCATATTGTAGTCGGCAGTTAAACGGTTTGTACGTAAATTTATCTTATTAATCTTTAGTTTATTATTACTTTGGTTTAGCGGTAAATTGCAAATGTTTCTTGACGACTTAAATATATATCTCGATTATTGTCTACTGAAAAGCGAGGTCGTACATTTGAAACCGAAAAAATGGTTTATGTTTTGCAATATCGTAACAGAAAAGACTGAAGCCAATTGTTTGTTTGAATAAGATTGTAATTTGATGATGCAGTTTTCATTAAATAGCATTTTAAATGAAAAAGTCAGTCCAAATGAAAGACAAAAATTCAGTTGTGCATGACGTTATTAACAATGTCAGTGGGCAAATCGTAGTAGATAAAGTAAAGTAGGTCTATTTATGCTCTTATAAATATGCTTGATGTGTTCATAAGTTTATTTTTCTCGCTTGAAAATAGATGTTAATGTTTTGAAATGTTGTTTCACTTCCCAGAACTTTACCATACTAAGTTGACCAAAAACATAGATTGCAAGGTTTTCTTTGGCCGTCAATAACATTTAGCGTTGTTTCCTCAATTCCAGTATTAAACTAAGACTTCCTACATAACAAATTGCCTGTTATAACCTCACTTTCAACATCGGGTATTACTGTTAGATTACGTTTATCGTCTAAACACGCTGCCACAAGATCTTGCATAAGTTTGTAGTTCAGGGCTAGTACGCAAGGACTGCTTCAGTAGACTATTATCTATCTTGTTCACCTTCGTTCATCATTTAAAAAGGGCTTTAGAATATGCAGTCATTCCATGTGGCCTCAAATCTGTAGAAAGAAAGAAATTCATACAATGTTTGTATCCACCTGTCGGCTTTGAACAAGCACGTGAGAGCAGTCATCTTGGGATGTCACATCTGTTAAATTTCTAAACACATGTAAATATAAAAAATATCAAAACAATTGACACCGCACTGATAGAGAGAGAGGGGGGGGGGTGGGGGGGGGGCAAGCAGGGTTGTCATATCCAGAGTGTGCGAATCTCGTACCAACCCCATAAAATTCTCCTCTTTTACCTACTAGACATTCTCATACAAACTGAAACCGTTAATAAATAAATGGAGCTGAGGCTGGTATTAAGTCATATATCTTTGTAAAATTCGATATATTATGTATTTACATAAAAAATATTTGATAGTGTAATAGGGAGCTTCGACATGCATGCATTTTTTTCATGAAAAAAATATTATCAAATGTAGTGCCTTGCCGTATAATTGATTATGAAAGTTGCTTGTCTTCTCTCCGCTGCAATGCAAAACATATCTGCTCTGAGCACTAGCATCACTGTTGCTAATCGTTTGTGTGTGTGTGTGTGTGTGTGTGTGTGTGTGTGTGTGTGTGTGTGTGTGTGTGTTTGAACATAGCTACAACGCTATGTTTAAACCCAGTAGCAAGAAATTGCTGTTACTCTGTCTTCTCCAGATATAGTCTGTCACATGCCGATACCGGTGTGGGTAGTATGTTAGTACTGAACTGAAAAATTCCCAACTGAAGTAGATATTGTACTTTATTACTCAGAAAGGTGGTAGTACAAACTAGTCATTCTTACATCAACAATGCAACTGTTCGTACGCGCCAGCCGTGCCGGCAGTGCTGGAAAGATACACAACTCCACCATGTTTGTGACCAGCTAAGCCAGCACACAATAAAAAGTTTTTATTATCCACTATCTTGAAATATGACGACCATAATACCCCTTTCTAACACCGTGATGAAGATTTATGTCTAAGAAATATTACGAATATTTGATATTTCTGTGTCTAAGATTTGATCAAAAATATTATTGTGTAATATCAGCTTAAAGAGACCTGTCAAAAAAAAAGCTGAGTAATACCCACCTATGTTTTGTTGTTGCAGATGGAGTAATAGCTAAATTCAAGTAATCTGCACACCCCAGTTTCCGCTCATAAATTTGGGAAAAAGAAAATGCGTGGATCACTCGATTATATACGATAATACAGAGTAAATCTTGACTACAGAGAGCACTTATAAATTTACATGACAGCTTGATTGTGGAACGGTTCATACTTCTGTCATGGATAAACTGCCCAATTTCCTGTGGCATATAAACGTTAAACTGTCTGCTAAAATCATAGCTTCATCTGCTCTGCTGCTAGGTGGCAGCCCATCTACACTTGTGCAATTGGGGGGGGGGGGTAAATAGATTAGTTGGCCTGAATAATTTAAAAGTCCAAAAACAGAGCATTGTGTATCCTCAAGCCCATAAGCGCAATGTTCCAGCGGTCTGTGCAACTTCAGCTTAATGTTTACATCGTCAAATAGAAGCAATACAATATTTAAGATGCAGTATATGTCAAGATTCATTGCAATTTAACTCGCATACCATTTATTTTGGAAAACAGTATTTGAGCGCATAGAAAAGGTTGAGGTAAAAGAATTCCACATGTCATTTACAACTAACCGCTCCTCACATACGTTTAATTGGGTGAGGGGATAGGCTGACTGTTTATGAACGCAATGGGCATGTCTTTGAATACCACTGAATTCATTTTATTTTTTAGATCCCTTGCAGGTAATATTTTAAATATTTATTCGCTAAAAATTGTGCAGTTGTAGGCTTTGAAGGTTTTTGTAATTATTTACTAAAGGGAATACTAAAAAAGTAAAACCAATATAATTTAATAACAAAAAGTAACTAAAGCAAGAAACATTTGCACCAAAATAAAAGAAATAGCGACAAAAATTAAAGGCTTTGGTGAGATCCGATGTGATGCACATGACTTAACCAGGAAGGCTGACACTCGTATCAAAGATCTACCTGTCCTTTCTCAATAGCGTAATGGTTGAATAGTCCTATCGGAGTTGAACAATGAATATTAAACTAGAAACAACAGACAATGAAAGGCACAGCCACTCACTCATGTGAACTGCACTCACAGACTTAGAAAATCATGCCTATCTGTTAACACTATATAATAATGGAAAGTCCAGGTTGGAATTAATAATATAGTGAGGACAGTTTACAACTCACCGCAAAGACGTGGCGACGAGCTGCGACAGGCACATACAGAAGACACCCACATACAACACATTCAGCTATCGGTCATGGCCTTCTTCAGAAAATAGAACTCACGCAATCACACAGGCACACAACACAGTCATACAACCATCACCTCCGACTGCCGCACTTCAAATTCGAAGTGCGGCAGTCGGAGGTAATGGTTGTGTGACTGTGTTGTGTGGCTGTATGATTGCGTGAGTGTTCTATTTTCTGAAGAAGGCCATGGCCGATAGCTGAATGTGTTGTATGTGGGTGTCTTTTGTACGTGCCTGTCGCAGCTCGTCGCCACATATTTGCGGTGAGTTGTAAACTGTCCTCACTATATTGTTAACACTATAGATTCAGCAAGTGGCAGTTGAAGTAATTACAAATACATGCATCAGTTTACAATGTTTTTAATATGGCTATCATTTGTCTCATTGTTTAAAGAATAGGCTGTTACAAAATGGAATATGTTTCAGAATGTAGAATGTTGAAAAGCCTATAATTGCACAATTCATAGTGAATTAGTGTTAAAAAATATTACCTGCACAGATCCAAAAAAAGACTCCAGTGGTACTCCAACTGGCACCCCTTGTGTTTGTGAACTGTCGGCCTATCCACTCATCCAACGAAACATATGTAAGAAGAGGTTCAGTAAATCTAGCCACCTGGAGTTCTTATACCTCAACAGCTTCTCTGTGCTAGAGTAACGACTTACAAAATAAATAATACCTGAATGAACCTGCTATGAATCTCAACATATACTCTATCCTAACTATTATATTGCTTCTATTCTAAGATGTAAACACAAAGATGAAGCTTGGAAGACTGCTAGAATTGCCAAAACTCACACTTCGGAACTAGGGCATGCGCAATGCTCTGTTCTTGGCCTTTAAATTATTCGGGCTAGGAAATCTTTTTGTCCCTCATTGTACAAGTACAGTGTATATTAGAGGTTTGCTGTAGTGATGAATTTGAGGGACATTATAAAGGAAATTTGAAACAGTAAAAAAAAGTTGAGTGCGAGAGATGAGTTTCTTTTGTTTTGCAAATGATGGGAAATGAATGTATTAAGTGCATGGTGAAATGTAAGCTAAAAGTTATCAGTTATGCAAAGGAACAGTAAAACTGCAATGTCTGTTGCCCATGTTATTAGCATGGCACTTATGTTTGCAACTTTGCCGCAGGCAACTGTGGGAAAACAATAATAAAAACAAAATTTTCTCTGGCTTCCAGCCATGTCATGTGGTTTACTGACAAGCCCAAGAAAATTTTATCAACATAACTTGCCGCGAAACAATGCATTCATATAATAATTCGAATGTTTTTGAACCGGAGATTCGGGTGCTATGTGCCCTCACAAAAGAAAAAGAGAAAAAGAAGAAAAGAAAAAAAAAAAGCTTCTTGTTTAACATATACGTAACCTAACTTTCAGTTAAAATGATCACTGTTTCGTACAGATCATAAAATAAATAAAACGTGCTATACCTGCCCTATGATTGACTGCTGTGGTGTATATGTAAATATTATGTAGTGTTGCCAACATTTGCAGCATGTGGACAACAGATTCTGCAGTTTTGCCCAAAGGAACAATGGGATGCTGGATGACTATTTGATGTTGATTAGAAAAACCTTAATCAAAAGTGTAGGAATGAAGATTGACTTTTAAATGCTTCCTTCCTGGGATAAAATTCAAAATATCCAGTTGTGTTGTGTGTGTGTGGGGGGGGGGGGGGGGGGGAGGGGAGGAGACTTTGTTATATAGGAAATGATCGAAATTGCATGCATGCAAAATAATGTGCAGAATAAAGATTCAGTGGAGTTTAATGTTTTATGCATCAAAAAATGTTTGTCATAGAGCTAAAATTGCACAAAAATTGCCTGAAGGAGATAACAGCTGGACATATTCTCAGTGTTATCAAACTTCTGTGCAAAAATATAGGAAATGCAGACCAAACATAGTACACTTGCTGTCTCTACAAAGATTAGTTCCATTCATTTGGTAGAAAAATCTGACTAAAATGGACCATCCAATAGGGTATTTTCCTGTGTTAAAAATATGGTTCGAATTGTTGTTATTCTGAATGATTATAACATTCAGACAGCATTTTCGCTCATAATTCATACAACACATCTGTTATTTTTACGTAATTAAAGCTTAAAAATCGTCAAATTTCACAATTAGATCACATGATTGAAAACGCTCCGTTATTGGCTGAAGTACGGGTGATGTCATAGAACACCTACAGTGCGGCAAGTAGAAGTCGGAGCTGTATTATTGTATGCGTTTCCTCCATTTCGCAGCTTTAAGTTCAGTTTTTTTGTGATCTAAACGCGTTTACAGTTTTTATGCCACAATGGAAGATGGTTATGTGAAGGCTGACAGCGGAAACCTCCCTAAAGTTGATGCAATTATGGTATCTTCATTCTTTAAAATAATCCAAATTTTTACGTATTAGAAATAAGAAACGTGAAAACTGCATTGTAAGTAATGCATACCTACATTTTAAAGCTAATTATTTCGAGACATATTTTATGCCATTGGAAAAAAGTATCCTATTTGTTGATGGCAGCAGACTTAATCTGAAGTCACCATATTATGCAATAAAGAGTGAAATTTTATATTATATCCAAGTGGCCTTAAGTGATTATGTTGGCAACATCAACAACAAGATAGAAAATCTTTGTCCAGATGTTCAGACCACACAGAATGACTAGATTAGTGTATTGTACAGACCATGAAGTAAATAAATAATTCTGTTCCTGCTCTGATTCTTGTATGTACGGTACCCTACCCGGTCAGTAAAAGTAACTGCCATCGTAAATAAAAGGTTTAACGACAAAATATATGCGCTGTCACGCGATTGGCTAATGGCGACGTCTCATGATTCTCGCTATTCAGCATCTGTTGCCAACATAGTCACAGGAAGACTCCGGGATAGTTAGTAAAATTTAACCCAGTTAAGCATGCAGTCAAAGGAGTAATTTTATTTAACTATGTCAATACTGGTGCAAAGTGAAACATCAAAACCTGTAAAATACAGCAACAATGCCTTGTGCATAGTTATACAATACATCTATACAGTGGCGTAACTATGGGGAGGGATGAGGGGGGGATTGAACCCCCCGCCAGAACCCGAAAAAAGAAAAGAGGGGGGGGGGGGAAGAAAGAAATAGTATAACAGCATCTGGTAAAGGTACAGATTGGAAACTTGGGGCGTTTTACCGTAAGCTTTCATTGGATGGGAGTGAATTAGTTTCTTCAACGGGAGTGGTAGATGGTAGTCTGTCTGGAAAATGACTAAAATTTTGCTCGTCAAGCAGATCTATCTCCCCCCCCCCCCCCAAGCCAAGTCCTAGTTACGCTACTGTGTCTATATTCTAGAACAGGGACAGCGGGTTGCATCGGCGGTGTTTTCATATCGCTTGTAGGATGGCAACGCACATTTCGCGTAGCCAAAGGCATGTCACTTTCACCTAAACATTGCAAGCAAGACACAATGGAATAACTTTATAGCGCCGAAATTACAGCGCTTTTCTGGTTTGTTGTTTTTGTGAGTGAATGTTTGCGATTGTGTGTAAACTTTCTGCCATGCAAATCAGTATTTTCCTTACATATTCAAGATTTGGTTTGATATTAATGTGGCACTACTTTTGACACTACAAACTAATACGTTTACGTTTACTCGTCCACATACGAAGCCCCCATACTTTTAATTAAAAAAAAAAAAGCTAATCATTTGAAACGTTATTTACTTGCAATGAAAATTACTTGGTAAAGCCCTGTGCAGAAGAAAAGTTTTACGTTATTTTATCTAAGATCTATTGGTGATAAATTGCACTTCCTGGAGATAATCAGTGCTATACTTTTATAGTGAGCTGCAACAATATTCATGTTGTTCTTTCACCAAATATATTAGGAAACGGCTTTAATTACACACAAATCGTAGGCGTGGCCATTATGAAGTTTTATTTTGCAAATGTAAACATCAGGTTGTTAACCTACACATAATACTACTTTACACCTTTGCAGAAAAAGAGAATGATATTAAACAGTTTTGTTTACCAATGGAGTAATATTGTTTGCTTAGAGCAAAATGATCCTCACAGAAATACACACATGAAATAGCTGCTATTTCATTTGGATCTCTTCGCGCCAGTGTCAACCACTTTTTGCGTATCTTCTCATTTTTTTGTACTTGCAAGAACAATTTTTCTGGAGTCTTGACAGATGTATTGGTACAGTGCGGAACTAAGTAATATTTGTAGGTCCTTATGCAAACGTCAACGCCCAAACACGAGGCCTCGGTCCAAACAATATACAGGTATTTGTTTATCTTACAAGAGCAGCAGCAGTAGCATGTTGTATGACGTAGAAAACAGTCAAATACCCTATTGAGTGTTGTCTCACCTCTGTTTGATTGTATTGTGGATGGGATCTTGAAATTTTCTTCTTAGACAAAAAACACACAGTGCAATGTTGGTGTCATGACTAAACATAGTGTTTCTCATATGAGCTACTACTAATAGTAGTTATTTAGATGTATAACTTTGAAGATTCAGTACTTTACTTGTATTAGAATTCATCGATAACTAAAGTGAGCTGTCATATTGTTTCTCTATTTTAATCTCTGTAGTGATCCGTGTTTTGTTTTACAAATTGTTAGAGCTGTGATTTGGAGATGATTGTTATATAACTTTGAAGTTTGATTGTGTTGAATGCTGTTTATTCTAAAGAAGGCTATGGCCGTTACTTAAGTGTTGTATGTCTGTCTTTTTTTATGTGCCTGTCGCAGCTTGTCGCATCTTTGCGGTGAGTCGGAAACTGTCCTTACTATATTGTTAAATTCCAACCTGGAGTTTCCATTATTAGACTAAGTTCTATTGACTAAAATTGTTAAATTGTCGCATAACTTGACAAATAATCATCTTACAACTTATAAAATAGGCTGTATGTATGTATGTATGTATGTTCCACATCTCCTCCTCACACATTATTTTAGAATAGCTTGAAGTATAACGCAGGCTTCTTTTCATCAAAAATGAAGCAGGGAAAGAAAAAATATCTCACTTCGAACTTTTATGTGCACGCTATGGTTAAAAGCATGGTGTAGTACGCCAAATATCTAAAAGTGCTAAACGAACATTTTGGTGTATAATAGGTAAATTGATAACAGCTGGGGCAACATATAGGCTTCATTTCATCAAAATCAAATCAGGAAAATAAAAGATATCATATATTGAAGTTTCATGCTAGGAAAGAACGGTGTAATGCAGCAAAGAACCAATAGACGCACTGTTACTTTCATAGTGCACCAGAAAACTAATAGATAGGAGTCAACGCAATGAATATAAAACTGATGAAATTACATACTGATATGACAGTCTAATTTATACATACAACTGCTATGGAAGTTTAAGTCTCACACTTTGAGTGACAATAGTATATCTAGAGGAAAGAGAGCCAACCGTAAGAATAACAATTGTTTTCAGAATGAAACTTCACTCTGCAGCGGAGTGTGTGTTGATATGAAACTTCCTGGCAGATTAAAATTGTGTGCCGGAACCGGGACTCGAACCTGGGACCTTTGCCTTTCACGGGCAAGTGCACTACCGACTGTGCTATCCCGACACGACTCACGATGCCGCCTCACAACCCTACTTCCGCCAGTACCTCGCCTCCTACTTTCCAAACTTCACAGAAGCTCTCCTGCAAACACGCAAGACTAGCACTCCTGGAAGAAAGGATATGGTGGAGACATGGTTTAGCCACATGCTAAGGGATGTTTCCAGAATGAAACTTCCTGGCAGATATAAATTGTGTGCCGGAAAGTAGGAGGCGAGGTACGGGCGGAAGTAGGGTTGCGAGGCGGCATTGTGAGTCGTGTCGGGATAGCACAATCGGTAGTGCGCTTGCCCGCGAAAGGCAAAGGTCCCAGGTTCGAGTCCCGGTTCCGGCACACAATTTTAATCTGCCAGGAAGTTTCAACAATTGTTTTCATTGATATTTCTACTTAAGTAAATAATTACTACTTATTATATTTCAGCTTTCCATGCCTCAGTACATTGTCAACAGATATGAATGATCATGAAATAAATGTTTAAAATGGCAAATATCACTGTATGATGTAAGCTACATCATATTCATGGAGATATTCCTATTTGTAACTACTGACACATTTTCATGTGGTTTCCACAGGAAACTTGAACTGAGATTGGGGCAACACACAGGCATGATTTCATCGTAATCATGTCATGGAAAAAAAATACATTATAATCTTAAGTGTTTTCAGTAACTTTCTGTTCATCTAGAATGAAACTTTCACTGTGCAGCGGAGTGTGTAGTGATATGAAACTACCTGGCAGATTAAAATTGTGTGCTGTAACTGAGACTTTAACCTGGGACCTTTGCCTTTCACGGGCAAGCGCTCTACCAACTGAGCTATCCCGACACTACTCACGATGCCGCCTCACAACTTTACTTCCGCCAGTACCAAGCACTTGCCTGCGAAAGGCAAAGGTTCCAGGTTTGAGTCCCGGTTCCGGCACACAATTTTAATATGCCAGGAACTGTCTGTTCATCTATTAGAAACACCTAATCTCCTAAACTACTACAGATTTGCATGGAGCAACTTTGTTTCATAAAAGTGAGATCACGGAAAATTTTTTAGATGTAGGCTATGCTTGTGCCATAGTACAGCAAACAAGCAATAGAGGCGCTGTAGTGCACTAAAGAACTAATAGATGCCGCTGCTGTGAGAAGTATGGGGTAGTACAACAAGGAAGCAAACACCTGTGACAGAATTAAGCAATACCTACAAACATTGAACATACTGTTACTGATTTCGCTTTGTGTATTACATACTTATCATGTCTTTGCTTATTTTGGCAATTTTGCTTATTTTAACCTTTTGTATCAAAAACTTTACGAAGATACATTGTTTTGTACAAGGACTTTTACTTAGATTTGACATCTTGGGTAGGACAACTGAATTTATTGACAGAGCAATCCAACAAGTATTTTTACTGGCTGATGCCTGCAACCCTAAAATACCATGATACGCACATGCCCTTCTTTAACAACCGTTTCAAAGCACGGGCATATTAGCTAGTTTAATATATATTGTCATCAGTATTTACTATTTGTGAGTTGTCACTAACGATTTGTTCGGTCGCTTAGGAAGAGCCACAGTTCCGGCTCCGAGGATAGCGATGCCAGTGGGGAGAAGGACGGCACTTCCAGCCCCGAGGGGGAGCTGCACCCTCTGGTCACACTCACCAAGATCGACCCCGACGAGATACCCGACGTGCCGCGCAACAAGTTCTTGTTTCGCGGTGGCAACACGGCCACTGACAAGTACAGGAACAAGGAGAAAGGCAAAGAAAAGGACAAGGACAAGGAGAGGGATCGCGACCGGGAGAGGCGGCGGCGGAAGGCGCGCATACGCGGCATCACCAAGAGCGGCCGCCTCATCAAAGGCCGCGGAGTGTTCGTAAGTGGAATGCCGGGGGGCTCGATGCTGTTGCATTTTGGCAGATTGCTTGCTTGTTTCCATATTGCACCTTCTCCAGTTGTCAGGTGCAAGTATTTACATCAATATTCTGAGTGACGTTTTCAATTGTGTTGTTCTGCCTCTCATAGTAACTCAATTTTTAAATTTGATTGGAATTTACTGGTGTGGATTTATTAGTTCCTACATCATCATCATCTTGGACAGTATCCAGCCTCTGGCCGGATCTGCTTTGAACGTAAGCCTCTCCGTCGTCTTGTCTTCCCACCATCACTCCATCTTCACCTTGGTCCAGTCTTCTCCTTTCTTCTTTACACCTTCCTCCACTCCTTTCAGCCATCTGTCTGTCTTCCTCTTGGTCTCTTTCCTTCTAGTTTCATCTCGTGCATCCTCCTGGGTATCCTCCTCTCCTCCATTCACTTAATACCATTTCAGCCTTGATTTCTCTATCTCCTCTTGTAATGGTTCCATGTTCATTAACTCTCTGACCCTCTCATTTCTTAGATGACCTGTCTATCTTAGTCACTCCAATACTGTTCCTCAAGACTTTCATTTTACTAGCTTGTAATTTCCTTTTCTCTCTTCCTTTCATAACCCAGGTTTCAGGTGCATATGTCAGGATTGGGACATAGTATGACCGGTATATAACTCTTTTACTTCTTAGGGGACATCCCTGTTCCATATCAGGCTGCTGACACTCTTCTGAAATGCTTCTGCTTTTCTCTCTCGCTCGTTTATTTCTGTCGTTGTTCCCATCTTCCTGTATCAGGCTTCCTAGGTACTTGAAACTCTCCACTCTCCTCAATCGTTCCCCACGGATTGTTACTCCAGTTGTTCCTCTCTTTTGCTCTTGATGTTACTCATCTCACTCTTGCTTATACTAAGTTTCGTGCCATATTCTTGTACTTGTTGTTCCCATACATCCAACAGCTCTTGCACTTCCTCCTTATTCCCCCAAATCATCAGATCGTCCGCAGACACCATAGCTTTCATCTTTTCTTCACCAATTACTTACCAGTTCCTACAGGAACTCTGCAAATTTATCGGTGTTATCTGAACATAGGAGGAAATGAGTAAGAAAGAGTGAACAGGAAACAAAAGAATGAAATACAAAAATCAGGGAATAACTGCTTTATTCCACAATTTAATGATACAAAACTTTAGTATAAACATTATTTTTGGTAAAGAATTGTATATCATTTGCTAAGTGTCCTTGTTCGCTATGTTCACAAATCTAAAATTTCAAACCGTCGAAAGAGCGATCCCTGCTTGCTTCAGCGTGTAACTGATGTGTGTAACCTACTTTTCTATAATTTTTCCATACCTCTGATTTCGGAATGGAAGTGGTACATTTATTTTCAGAATGTGAATCAGGCATCTTGGTGACCATATTTTGTATGCTTAACAACCAACTATGTTATGTGAGTGTGCCTTAGAAAATCATGTTTTTCTTTAAATTTTAATGTGCACTCATGAAACTAATGCAATAATGTTTCAGATTATGAATCTCATACCTTAGTGTTATTTGCTGTGTGTCTAACCATAAGAAAGTAACATGAAACACACTATTCTGAATTTTTGTTTATAAGTTACTGATGTTTCCATCAGTTTAAGGATTTGATTAATAAAAAAGTTAATTCACGATAGCTACTGGCCAGTAGTACACAACCATCTACTGACGGAGAAGGCGGAAGGACGGGGACTGAAATATGTGGTGGGATTGGATATGTATGTAAGGATAGTGGGGGCAGAGAAGGGGAGGGAATGTGGTGAAGGCAGGAACTGGGAAAGGTTGAGGCCTGGGGGATTGTGGGAGCATAGGATAAATTGTACACCTGCACAATTCAGAAAAGCTGATATTTGTTGAGAGGAGCCTTATTGATGTGTCTAAAAATTGCAGACAAAAAAAATCTTATATGGAGTTTATCTAAGTTAATCCACAGTGCTAGTCCAGTGTCTTAAGTAACCAAAATTAAATCCTGGGTTTCACCAGGGAACAATTCTGAAAAAGAAAAATGGAATGCAGTATCCTTAACAGAGTGTTATTGCTGGTGGTAAACCATGACCTACGAATAGAAAGTTTCCGTCACCACTCGTGCACTGGAGCTGTCGGCGGCACGGCACCGTACTTCCTCGGCCTCGACCGGTGCGGCACTGGTGGTTCCGGGTAGCGAGATATCGGAGTACTTAAGACGGTCCGGTGCTGCAGGAGTCCGAGAGACGGCTCGGCGGTGACTGCCGGTTGGCCGTGGCGCTGTTCTCTTTCGGACTACATGCCAGGTAGTTAGTTGGACCTATTTCCTCGTCACCTAGTTTGCGGAGGCACAAAAGGATCCTTTGTGCGGTGACCCCTGTTGGCACCGGTGCTGCCGCCTGGTGTAAGTCGATGTGATTGTCCTGCCACGGTGGTGGTCAATGTGGTAGGTGCTCGGGCTAGCCACGTCACTTAAGGCACAGGCTGTATACCCAATATCCTCCCTATGCCCCCCCCCCCCCCACACACGCACACAGTTCTATTCTGTTGCCCATCAAACCTACGTAATATTCTACTCGATTGCTGCTTCCAAGCCCTTGCCCACATGGTTTGTTTATTTTCCTGTGGTATACTAGATGCAAAACCTGTCCTATCCGCCATACCACCACCACCACCTACTCCAGTCCTGTCAGACATTTCCTATCCCATAAAGGGCAGGGCAACCTGTGAAAGCAGGCATGTTGTGTACACGCTGAGCTGCAACTACTGTGCAGCTTTCTACGTGGGCATGACCGGTGCCCAGCTGCCTATCCAGATGAATGGCCATCACCAAACTGTGGCCAGGAGACAGTGAGACCATCCTGTTATGTTGCAGAGCATGCAGTGCTACATAATGTGGCTCACTTCAATGACTGCTACACAGTCTGTGCCATATGCCTCCTCCCTACAAATGGCAGCTATTCTGAATTTTGCAGGTGGGAACACTCTGTACAATATATCCTATGCTCCCACAATCCTGGCTCCACCACATTCCCTCCCCTTCTCTGCCCCCATTATCCTTACATACATCTCCCATCCCACCCCATATTTCAGTCCCTGTCCTTCCGCCTTCTCCGTCAGACGGCACTCTCGTATTCTCTCCCCCCCCCCCCACCTGTGCCACACATCCCCCCCCCCTTCCCTCCAACTTCTCTCTCCTTGCCACTTCATCCCACCACTGGTTGCTCTCACCTCAGCCGTGCCGACTCAGACTGGCCACAGGAGCCTTAATGGCCAAAAGCTATCAGTTTTTTTATGGGTGGTCAAATAAATATTACCTTCAAAGGAAGATTAGTAAATAACTGATTACTAAAAATAAAGATATTACTGAAAAAAGTAAAACTAATATAATTTAATAACAAAAATTAACTATAGCAAAAAACATTTGCACCACAATAAAATAAAAGTAAATGCTACACTAAAACATCATTTTTATTTTACTGCCTTTTTGCCTTGGTGCTTGCTCCGAAGTGGCTTGTTGACTCCTGCCTTTGATATGGATTGCCTTGCCTTTCATAATTCTGATGTAAAAAGTTAGCATTTGTTCTACTCTTACTGACAACTCACTTGCAAAAAGTACTTAGACGGAAAGAACACTTGCAAGATTAGAAAGAAAAGATTTCTAAGCATTATCACTTGGAGGGATGGTTTGAAGATTAGTTGTTACCACACTGGGTTATATAATTTTGCACCATCTGGCTGCAATTTTTCTTGTCTGAATAAAACTTCTCTCTGCTATTTCCTGCAGCAATATATTTTCTTTTCTGTGACGTGTTGATAAATATGATAATGGAGATAGTGAAAAACTATAACTTGTGCTATATATAGGAACCACTTATTAATAGGGCTCTGAGGTGAATTCCTCACTACATATTTCTTGTGGTTGTCCATTATTGTACATGATTTGTCATCTTGGAATGTTCAACACAGTCCAAGGAATTTTTCATCAGAAAACCTCTGCCATGTACAGGGTGCCCAGAAAAGGACTCCCTGATTTCAAAATTAAATATCTCTAAAACAAAGATAGAGTTGTTGACAGATGGCACTGTAATGCCCAGTATAAATAGTGATCCGAAGCCCAGAGCGATCAGTTTCACTTTTGAAACGTGAAAGGAGGTTAGCGTACCGAAGGAAGAGATTAAAACCGTGTACTCCATTGAACGATGTGTTTTTCTGGTGCTAGAGTACTACAGGTTAGAAGAGAGTCCTATGGCAACAAGGCCAAGTTTTCTAGCACGATTTAATGTTCCAAAAGGACCCGATGCGAAAACCATTTGTACGCTCTTCGCAAAATTTCAACGAACAGGCAGCGTAACTGATGATCTAGTGGGGCATGTTGGCCGCAAGCATACTGCAGTTACGCCTGAAAATATCGCCACATTTTCTGGAATTATTCAGTGAAATCCAATGTCATCCGTCCGTAGAATTGAGTCTGAGACTGGTTTGTGATGAGATTGTTTGCAAAGAGTGTTTTCATACGGTTATTTCACTTATGTATGCTGATATTAGCTGTACAGGGAACCGTGCCATCTGTTAGCAGCTTTTGTAACTATTATTTCAAACTGCTGTTTAAACTTCTTAAAGCTTTCACAATAAACATACCATTTACTACATCCCTCTATCAATCTTTGTTTTAGAGGTATTTAATTTTGAAATCGGGGAGCCCTTTTCTGGACACCCTGTAACTTTATGTACTGGTGTTTGAGTGCTAACTTCTCAACTTTGTACTAATAAGTAAGTCTGTGATAACATTGACTGGAATACATATGATGTAAGAATGGTTTAGGCAAACGTGTGGGTGGCAAATGTGTTTTACATATTGAGATTTATGTAGTGCTCTATTGAAAATATGAAGAGCAATTTACAACTTACTACAGAGACATATGACTAGCTGTAGCAGGCACATAAGATACTTGCACATACAACACTTAAGTTATCAGCCATTAGCCTTTGTCAGAATCAAGACTATTCTTGAAGTGCAGCCATAGGTTGTGTTATCCTGGTTGAAAACATTTGAGGTTTTCTTCATAGTATGTTGCCACTGCACCATACAATCCAAAACGCAATGTTTTTATCTGTACAAACACTCTTTTGAGCATCCTAATCCAAATTTTGTACACTTTCACTTGGATTCTGTGTTTTCCCATGTAACCACTTTTACAATATACTTGGCTGTAATAAATCTCTGGGCTTAATTGCATCAATTACAGCATTTGGCCAACTGTTTTCATGGACGTATCCCTCTCCTGATTGGTAATTACACCATGAGGCATTACCTGTGGGGTTACAGTACATGTTGTGGGTGCTCATTTGTTGATCCATTATGGAAAAATGATGCCCATACTGCTCTCCTCATATGCTCAATGATTCTTGTATTTTTTCCTAATTGCACACCCATAATACCTCTGCAATCTATCAATTGCTTCCTCTGTCAATCTTCCTCTGTCTTATCACTAAGCTTCTGGGATACTAATGTCTGCCTTAGTTTCCACAAGCAAACCCCCATGCACTTCTAAACATGTCAAATGCCGTCTTTTATTTCTTCTTTATAATGTAAATGTCATTGCCATAAGGTTAGAGTTCCTCTACAGTTTTATATTCCTAGAATTACCATTTTTAGATAGTGTATTGTACATTATACTGTACAGTATTGTATTGTATTGTATCCTCTACTTACATCGCTCAACTTGTGCCTTGAAAATTTGCTTCAAAACTTTCACTATGTTCGTCCTTGGTATTGCCATTACATCAACAATGTTAGAATAGCAACATAATTACTTTATAACTGTCTCCACTGGTAGCTGTCACAACTCCATTTAGAGATTTATGATCTGTACATTTCCATAATCCATCTAAAGCAACAGTTAAATCTCTAAATTTCCATTATCAATCTCAACTTCAACGCTTTCGTCATTATTGCTTGAGCAATGTCTTCAGCAGATCATCCCAGCAATTCATTATAAAATCCAAACTTGACTGGTGCTTTTGACAAGTTCATAATTCCACAAAACATCATCCTTGCATTACTGCCCTTGCCAAAGCAATGCAAGCCATACACTAGCCTAACATTTATATCATACACCTTCTTTCCACTATTACCACTACGAGGAATACTGTTAGAATTAGAAAAAGAAACTTCTGCAGCACATTTGATACACTTCAATAACATCTTACCTGCCACACCAATGTATGAAGTTATTTTCAGTTCCAGTCCTCTTTCTTTGTAAACTTGGCATAATATGTTTAAAAATATTAGAGAGCAAGGAAATGTGAATGAAACAATTATCATTAGTCACTTTCATAGTTTTCAAATTTTTCTTTGCTGTCACAGTTTCTTGCTGGAAGTAGTTCTATCACATTCATTTGGAGTAGTTGGTGCAGCAGTTTGAGCAGCATCTCCCTTCAAAACAACAACATATTTCATCTTCCACTCATTGTGCCTTTTATTGAACACACTATTGCTGAAATGGGGAGTATTGATATCCACAAACAAAGTACGTAAAACAGGTAAGAGCAAAATTAGTCAAATACACAAAATTGAACAGCTAAACAACACAAAGAAATCTCCACAAGTAAACACGCACAGTATAGCATTTGTTTGCCGATATTAAGTCACTTGTCACAGAGATAAAGCCTTACAATGTTGGAAATCAAAACACTAATTCTGCAAAGATACCCTGCTTGCAGCCAGTGAGTGGCACATCAACTTTGCTGCGATAAACTCTTAGAATTCACTTAGAAGGGTGAAATTTGATTTGTTGTATTCAGAAAACTCCAATTTGTAATAAAAAACGGAAAAAGTTAATTTTGTCACTTTCGTCATTCTGGCTCCCCTTAAACCACAAAGAAGAGGGGTGGGTGTGGGGGTAGCAGTTGCAATGGATGCGGTATATATTATAACCATTGGCTGTTAAGGTAGGCTATATAAAAGTTTTTCACTGTTTAGATGATTACCTCTGTTTTTATTAGGTCTCAGCCTGTAATATCTTTATTATTTTCTGCCATTATGCCGTGTGTCTTTGTGTCTGTACTGTAGTATGCTACTGCTGTTGTAAAAGTGATAAAACAACAAGGTGGCAAAAGTGTTTTACATATTGAGATTTTCTGCAATTGGAATTAAAAATAACCACTGTTGGGTTTTGGCTTTTACCAGACATCTACAGCAGGCATTATCGGTGACTTTGCAGACAATATTAATAGCAACTCCAGACTTTCAGATGATACACTTATCTGTAATGAGGTATGGTGATAAAAGACTGTACAAATTGGGCACAAAGATTGACAAATAGCTTTAAATATACAGAAGAAAGGAAAAAGAAAGAAAGAAAGAATTGCCTATGCCTAAAATATCCACAATTGGTGAACTCATATGCTGGTGTAAGTTGTGGGAACATGAGGTGCAGGTATCACACATGCCAAGTTGTAGGTGAAGCAGGTGGTGATGGTTCATTGCAGGGCAATGATAAAATGGCAAATGTCTACAGAGCAGAATGCTTAAAATTTACTCGTTGCCCATCATATATATTTTTGAAGTATGTGGAAACTCTTCTCATTTAGGCTGGCACAGGATACCACTTTGTATACAAACAAGGGTGACATGAGTAGTCGAACAGGAGAGTTATGGAGGTACTGAAGAAACTGAACTGGCACACAGATGAACACAGAGGACACACATTGGATTGTGAAAGATTATGTACAAAATTTGAAGAATCCGTATTATGTGGAAAATAAGTAGTATTATGTCCCTTGTTTTGTTTCCATAGGGAGTGTGAAGACAAACTTACACTAATTAAAGCATGGGCATAGGCATAAGTGGACGTCCTTACTGTGTTCATTGTGTGCTTACAGTTGGAAGAAATCCTAATTTTTGATCCATTCTGAGTGCCCTGTGCTGTTCACTTCATGCTGATTTCTAGTGTGTATCACATTAGCCATAACGAGTAATTGCTGAGTTTTGTAATGTGTGTCAGACTTGGTTGATAGTTTTTGCAATTGTGGCTCAATAAAAGAAAAATGAAATATTTTGTTTTTATTTTCAGCGTTACAGAACGCCTTCGAGAAGCAGGTCGAGGAGTGTGACTCCTCCACACTGGAAACAAGCCCAGAACAGAATTATTAAGTACAGCGAGTATGAGGTAAGTGCACATCATTGTAAAAGGTTAACTGCTACAAGACAGACATTGTTTTTAGGTCAGAAGATTAATCGTACTAATAAAAAGGAATATTATCTGTCACATTAAAATCTGCATGAAATTTCTTCTAATTACTACTGTAAATTGTTAATTGGACAAAGATTTCTAACAAGGGAGAAAAGGAAGGTACATAGTTATTTTCTAACAAAGTGTTAAATGAAAAGTCAAACCCATGTAACCTTTTAAAGATTTTTCACGTTAATTCTACTGTTTGTTCTAATCTTCAAAGCTTGCTTACACTACTGACTTGGTTTTGGTTAAAGTCTGAAGTAGAGAATCTGACGAACAAAGTAGATCTATTGTAACAGTGAGTGACACATCTTGTGCCAGTCATTATCAGACGTTTTCAACAGACTGACGATTGGAGAGAGAGAGAGAGAGAGAGAGAGAGAGAGAGAGAGAGAGAGAGAGAGAGAGAGAGAGAGAGGCCGACCGAGGCAGCACTGCAATCAGATGAGCACTAGAATCTTGAATGTTATGCACATTGTCCTGTCACAATATGGCCATTGGCAAGCTTCAAAGATAGGCCAGACAACAGGATCAAATACCTGCTATAACATTGGCTGGTTAGTGTACTGGAATGCGTACCTGGGGCAGGGAATGCAATACAACCCCATAACATACAGTAGAACCCTGTTTTTACACATTTCGACGGACTTCAAAGAAAACGTTGTAAAATGCGGGGAAATTGTTTTAAACTGTAAAGTTTACTTACTGAATTACCCTTGCATTTTTGTAGTTTGTGTGTTGTAAGCACATTATAGACATTAAAATACTCGCCAGGAAATTTATTGATTATGTAATGTAAGTTATCTGAATTTTGTACCATTTTTAATTGCAAAGTGGCACTAGTAACTTTATAAGAAGTAGAATTTTTGAAGTAAGTTGATGCATCATAATAGACGTTGTTAGCAAGCCTTTAACTTGCATCCATTGTTTAAGTAATGAAACATTGCACAAGTTCAGTATTTTTGTATTTATCGATGTTTCGCACGATGATTTTTTAAGAATTGATTCGCATTCTCGAGCACAAATATATAAACACAAGTACTTTTTGTGACATTTGCACAGGGTCAGTATCTCGCAGTGTAATCATCCTTTTCAGGTTATAACAACTGTGTCCCCTTCAATGTGCAGAAACCTACACAAGAATGATCATTTTTACTGTTTTTAGTATAGATTCTTAAAATGTCATGGAAATACTACCAGTCATGTAAATCTTATTTTTTTTAAGCCTTTTTGAATATGCAAACCCCATTTCAAGTAAAAATATTCTGGCGAACCCCTCCCAAACCGCAAAACAACTATGTGATTTCAAAGACAACAAATTCATCTTATCTTGATACTGTTTTGAAAGAATAAAAAGTATAGCATTTTACATTATAGGATGATTTTTTAATTTTTTTATTTCTTATCCTAATTTCAGGTTCTTATTGTAGAGTCAATTTGTTAAGAAGTAATTCTTTTTTCCCAAATTTCTCATAATTACTGAATGCATCTCTCTAACTATTCAATTGGTTTCTGAAAACAGTTTTCTGGATTTTTGTTTCTTCACCTTTAAGGCGGTGTATTTATTAAGATAAACGGTAATTTCCTAGACCTTGTGTACATCGAAGAAAACAGCGTTGCGATCGATATATATCGAATGTTCGAAATGGTTTACGTTCAATTTAGTGTTTTTGAACCGGAGATTCGGGCGCTACGCGCCCTCACATACTAAAAGAAAATATAGTTGTTTAACCTATACCTAAACTACCTTTTATTTTAAAACTGTGATCTGTAGTGTAGCATTAAGAAGGTTAGGTATAGGTTAAACAAGAAGTTTTTTAGTAAGTGAGGGCGCGTAGCGCCCGAATCTCCGGTTCTGAAACACTAAATCATCAATGGTAGCGAATCCATTTGTTAAATCTCTCTCAGGATTATAAAGGATGTGGTTAGGCAGGAACCTAAGCACAACGAAATATCACTCAGCAAACAATACAAAAGATAAGATTCAAAACCAGCGCTTCCATCTGTCACCACATCGACCATGGCATAAGAATCGAACATTCAATTTATATCGATCGCAACGCCGTTTTCTTCGATGTACACGAGGTCTAGGAAATTACCAGATAAACAAAGAATGAAGGGGTGTAATTTCAATATAAAATTTTTAATTTTATTAGGCCTATGATTTATTACCCCTCGAACAACACTTTGTGATCCCCCTCCCCCCTCCTCTGCCTGGTGGTCGCGACCCTCCAAGTTGGAAAACGCTGATGCAAATTAAACTAAGCTATTTGGCATGACAACACGGGGGTGCTCCCTTCGGCCACTGCATCATTAGTCAACTTGCGCATAATTCAAACAACGAAATGCGGAATATTCATTTCAATAAATGCAAAGTGTCAAACTTGACTGCGTAGCAATTATAAACACTATACTTAAAGACGAAAGCCGTGCCAGTGTCAATTCATGCTATTTACGTCATTCCCCCCCCCCCCCCCCCCCCCCCCCGAATATGGTTTCATAATGTGTGAAATGTGACAAATGTGTTAATGGAGAAACGAGGTCAGATAAACACTAGGATGTTTCACAGAACTGACGAAAAATGGTAGAAAAATGAAAATCTGGGAATGTAAAAAAAAAAAAAAAAAAAAAAAAAAAAAAAAAAAAAAAAAGGTTGATACTGTAGGTGTAATACTGTGTGCAGGATCTGTTGAACTATCAGCATGATGCCACTAGCCATCCAATGTGGTGGTGTAGGCAGAATGAAGGTCAAAATGAAATTGTTTTTACCGACGAATCCTGATTTATTTTCCCATCATTTACACCATTTTTGTCAGTCACAATGAATTTCCTATGTTCACAGTGTTAATTTGCCTCCCCCCCCCCCTTTTTTGTGAGTACATATTTACACCTTTCGTGTTTGAAAGTGTGGTCGTGAAGAAAAAAATGGCTTAATTGATATAAATTGATGCTGGAATGCCTTTTGCTTTCAGTGCAATGTTTATAAAAGTTACGCAGTCAACATTCTTGACACTTTGTGTTTACTCAAACGTATATTTTGCGTTCATTGTTTGCAGTATATTCCTAGTTGATCCACGACACGTCGGCTGATAGGAGCATCCCATTAGTCACCACACAGTGTCAGCTTAGCTTTGTTTATGCAACTGGTAGTTTTTCATGCTTTGCATGACACATTTCAAGAATTTATTCTTATTGTTAAGTGCAAACACTTATCAAAGTACTTATATATACATGTGACGTCTGTTCCGAAAGACCAGACGTCACTTCTGATCCTGCAGTTGTTATTATTTATTATTCATAGAATATATGACATCAACTGCGATTGGGCAAAGCTGAAAATGTGTACCCAGCCGGGATTCGAGTACTGTGGGCAGGGCAAAGCTGGGAATTTGTATCTGATGGGAGGCGTGCCTAGGTAGTCCTTGCAGGTGCGGTGATCACTGTGTCCCCAGTGGTGTAGGGGTCAGCGTAACTGCCTAGAAAGCAGGAGACCCGGGTTCAAATCCTGGCTGGGTACACATTTTCAGCTTTGCCCAATCGCAGTTGATGTCATATATTCTATGAATAATATCAAAGTACTTTTTGTAATGTTTTATAAGGTGAGAATGATGGTTTACTTGTGTGTTTTTCTGCATATTGGAGGAGGCACGGTATCTTCTAACCTCAAAAAGGCGATTATAGAGTGAGATGCTGACCCTGTGGAAACGTCACAAAATTACTTGCACTAGAAGATGCAAATAAGTTCTCAAATAACATCTTGCGAAACATAGAAAAAACAGGGAATTTGTGAAATAAATATATTTATATCTAATATATAAATATATATCAGTTACAGGCTTGCTGAATATGTCAATTATGATTTATGACAGTATATCAAAAATTTCTACTTCCTTTAAGGTTACTAGTTTTTTTTTTTTCTGCCTGCCACTTAAATAGTACAAAATTCAGATAATATTTATCACACAATATACTTCCTGGAGAGTATTTTGATGCCTTTTTTGTACATATGTCACAAATAAATGTTGAAAATGCAATGGTGTTAAAGTAAGCTTATTTTACCATTTAAAATGTTATTTTCTGCATGTTAAATTTTCCCACATTTTACACAATTTTCCCTTGAAAAGTGTAGAAATGGGGTTCTACTGTATTATGGTTTGGGGTGGATTGGATGCCATTCCCATACCCCCACTGTGTAATTGTGGTACACTAACCAGTCAGTCACATCTCTGAAATTTTGGTGTCTGTTGTATTCCCATACCTTTGGAGCTTGCTGTCCCAGCCTCCTAATCACCTAGAAAAGAACTGGATGACGATTAGAAAAAGACTCGTCTGGTATACACTGCCTACTTCTAGGCAAGATCAATTTTTGCCAATATGTGGAAACAGCATACTCTCTTATACCAAAAAACAAAAGGTGTGTATCAGGGATTCTAGCCGGCAATACTCATATTCTTAACTTCTCAAGGAACTGCTTTGCCTCTTCTATCAGCACTGTACTGAAGATACGTGGAGAACAAGTCATTCCTAATGACTTCAAAATAAATAAATAAATTTTGCCGGTCATTCCATTTCCTAAAGAGGGTCATCAAACAGATGTGCAAAAGTATCAGCCTATATCTCTGGCATCGGTCTGTTATAGAATTTCATAACATGTTTTGTATTATAGCATTAAGACATTTCCAAAGATCGTAAAATTCCTTTGTAGATATAAACGTGGATTCAAAGAGCAATTATTGTGTAAAATTGACCTTGCTTTATTTGTTCACAATAATCGGAAAACAGTGTTCCTTGATGTTAAGATGCATTTGATGTGGTTTTGTACTGTCACTTAATGAAAAATACCAGTCTACAGAATATCGGACTAACTGTGTGAATGAAGAAAAAAGCAAACAAAATAGAGCTGTTATTTGAATGAACAAATCTCATTAGCAGACTTGAATTGAGAAGCTTGTCTAATTACCAGAACTCAGAGCTATCCAACGTGTGTGTGTGTGTGTGTGTGTGTGTGTGTTTTTTTTTATATCATAAAAGAAAAAGAGCTCATACAGTGGGTGTTTGTATTCTTCCACATCAGGCTGCTATAGGCAAGTGCTTGTTCTTCCATTGTTCACATATTGTTACAAAAACTAAAGTGACTGAGTAGGAACTAGATCAAAGGAAAAGTTCACACACACACACACACACACACACACACACACACACACACACACACACCAGTAAATGATGTTGAACACTTTTAAGATACGCCTTCAGTCTTACAAATACATAATGTTTTTCGTTTTACTAAGACCAACAATTTGTGACTGGAGGTGGCAGTTATTTCTTTGATGTTTAAAGCAAACTTTTCAGATTTACAGGAATCCATCTTTACAGAATAGTAATTTCAAGATTAAAACAGGAGGTAATCACACTTACTTTGCCTCATCTAAAGTTCGTTAATATCTTTGCTGGTGGTATTGATTGCACTAGCTATATTCTTCAAAGACATTCTGATTTGTGACTGATTTTAACTTTGAGCTTTTAACTTTCCATAGTGGCCTTTGTTAGACACTGAAATTTCCACTATCAAATAGTGCATATCTTTGTCATATATTCTAGTCCATTTCAGATCTCAGCAGAAGACTTATCTTCCCAAATGATATCATGTTCATTTATATTGTAGTCTACTTGAAGTATAAAGTACATCTGTACTGTCAAATTATGTGATATGTTTACACACGGTGATACAACAGTGGACCCATTTTTAGGAGAAAATGGTTCTAGTTCTTGACTGAGCATCCTGGTTTAGGTATTCCACATTTTCCAATATCATTATAAGAGGTGGTGAGGGTGGTTCCTTTATTGAGGCATAGTCGATAGCTTTTCTCTATCTGAGCTTGCTGTCGTTCAACAACCTTGTGTTTGGCAGAGAGTTAATGTGTATCTTCCTTTGTCTATATCTGAATTGTTTGCAGGATAAAGACCATTTGTGGGGACAAGTCTGATACATAATTGCATTTTAAAAATTTACCATATTTCTGTGCAATTTGGCACACTGACTACTGTAGAAATTAAATTATTTCTGCATTTCCAGAAAATGGAGCAAGAACGTAAAAAGCGCGAGGAGGAGATAAAGCGGCGTGAGGAAGAGAGGCGTAAGAGACACATGGAGAGGGAACAGAAAATGGAAGAAGAGGACGAAGAGGATGCAGTGCCGAGGAAAATCCCGTCGGCTGGAGGCTTCAGGTGCTTGCTTGTCAGATCTCATCTTTGTCTTGTTACTTGACACTCATTCCATATCATTGTTCTTGCCTTTATACAATTATGCTAAGAAAGTTTCTTCAAGATCAGTGGGAAAAAGATTAAAGAATCTCTCTCTCTCTCTCTCTCTCTCTCTCTCTCTCTCTCTCTCTCTCTCTCACACACACACACACACACACACACACACACACACACACACACACACACACACGGGGGGGGGGGGGGAGATCGGGGGGGGGGGAGGTCAGACATTATATGGTATTAAGCAGTGGTAAAGTTTTTTTTCTTGCTTAGCCACTGAGAAGTTAGTTGATGGATAAGTCATTTTTTCACTACTGTTGTATTTATATCACTATTGTTATCTAATTATGGTGGATTATTTATGACTAATTTACAATGCGTTTTGCTTTCTGGTAGAAATGGGAAATGCCCAACTGTTTAAACTTGTACCCACACAATGACTATATTGCAGTAGCAGCAACCTCAGTGATGAGAAATTTACTTACCGTATTTACGCGATTATGGGCCGCACCTAAACTTTTGATGCGATTTTATAGTAAAAATTAAATCTCGAATATAGGTCACACTAATAAATTTATGAGAAACTTCAGTTACAGAATGGCTTATATTTCCTTGCGGTGAATAAATTGTGTACTAAAATGTAGCTTCACATGCTCTGGCGGTAAGTGGCAAGATGCCACTTTTATTTCTCTGCAGCGGATAAATTGTCTACTAAAGCCAATGAGTTGTGGCCACGGCAGTCTATTTTTTGCAAATTTGTTGGGCAATTGGGTGACAGTATAAGATATTGAATGAGGTCCGTCGATTTATTTTCGTGGCATATCTGAATGTATGAAATACATGATCGTTGTTTCCTTTCAGCGGTCTCCATGAAGACACTTTTTTTTTCATTATCTGTATTTCATTATTGATAAAAGAACTGTTACTTTCACGAATCTTATTTTAGTAGTCAAGGATAGGATTACTTTTTAATTGTATTTTTTTCCCCATTTTTTACGTGTCTGAATCCATTAAAGAAAGATTCTTATATCCATAATGAACTACTGATAGTCAATGAAAACGAAAGTCTTAATGGATACTGTCAGAACAAAATGATGTCTGCCTATATCATGTATTCAGATATTTTGAGGAAAGCTGACTTAATGACTGGACAAGGGTATATCAAGAAGCTGACAATCGTAGAGCAGCAATATTATATGTACTTAAGTCAACACAAAAAAGGAATACCGCCACTCTACACGATTCGATTTTCAACGAGTGTTTCTGTGTTGATATGTATGATAAATGGGTTGCACTGAAACAGTTGTCGATCCTGAGTGGGAACATTCGGTACAGGCTATATCGATACATTACTCGCATCAGTCGCCGTGTCGTGGCAAAAGCGAAATGGCGGTATAAACACACTGGTGAAGTTTTGCAAAATGATGTTGAATTTTTTGTTTCTAAAGAATAACTACTTTATTAAGTTTATCCACCCACATGATATGTATATACATCATGAAACTTCGTGATTTATAATGTCAGGAGGAAAAAATCTCAAATATAGGCTGCACCACGATTTTTCTAACCACAATCTTGGAAAAAGTGTGGCCTACATTCACGTAAATATGGTAGTTTATAATTTGAAGAAACTGCTCTATTTCCTTTTTATTGTGATAAAATCCTGTTTTATGGTACAAACAGGGAGCCCTCTTATTGAAAATTGCCAATTTTCTCTTATCGGTTGGGTAAAAAAAATGTGATAGGTTCTAACCAGGGCAACTCTCCGTCGCACCTCCCTGATTTAATGGTAAGATAGCCCAGTAGGTAGACTGCCAATAAACTGAACATAGGTTAAGCATTAACACGGGAAGAATGAATGGTGAGAGGTGAACATATGCAACATAGAGCGAGTTGGAAGAGCCCAGGTGCTGTAGTTCTTTGGTGTTGGACTGCAGAGCATGAGACCCACGAAGTCGGCACCCCTGTTACAAACTATTTATGAACTAACTTACACTAAAGACAAATAAATCATCCATGCCCGAGGGAGGATTCGAACCTCCGACGGGGAGCCCGCGCGATCCGCAACGTGGCGCTCCACACCACTCGGCTACTCCCGCGTGGCTGCAGGATTTCGATTAAGTGGTTAAAACAAAGTGAGAGGGAACAATGTGCTCACCTCACTAAAGCCACGTTATCACATTCGCATTCACTGACTTCACTGTTTCTGTTGCTCTGGAGATGAATGCTTTAACAGCCACCTTCAGGTTCAGGTACCGCCTGTCTTCAAAATTCAAATTCAAATGTTGATTTGATTTTCTCAGGGAAGCCAAAACAGTCTTGGTCCAACCCGCCACTGCCCCGCACCGAAACTAAGTTTATTGTGCGGTATCGCTCCCTGTATATCTAGTAAAGCCAACCGATGCCCTTGAACAGTGCAAGGAGTCCCTTTACCAGTTCTTTATTAGACACAATTCTTCGGGTCTGGTTGTCCCAAATATTCTGTGCCTTTTACTCTCCAATGCAATGCATTCGAAGATTAGATGTCATCACTGTCATCACAGATCCTACATTTATGGTCCTCTTCTGTTATTCCCATTGTACGTAGGTGTTTTTTGAAATTCCCATGGCCTGTCAGCAATCCAACCACGAGTCTAATCTCTCTCCTGTTCAGGCTCAGGATTGCAGAGCTTCTTTTAAACATGGCTTTGGCATCATTACCTTGCCATGTTTTTGTTGATGGACTTCGGTCCAATATTCTACGTGCTGTCTTCTGGGCCAGTTACGTAGCTCCAATTTGATCATTGCCTTGGTGATTGTCGGGACAGGTTCCTGTGCAATAAATGGAGACTCTGCCCCCATCCTGGCTAATCTGTAGGCATGTTCATTGCCACCTTCCTGAATCTAAGTGCTGAGTAGTAATTGTCACTAGTATTTATTGCAGTTTCAGACTTCATCACTTTCTGTGTCGTTAACAAATTGATTGACCTCGTGCAGGCAAGACAGAAAAGGGGCCGTTTCGGACGAAGAGAGCCACACGCCTCCGTTGTCACAGAGACGAAGGCAGGGACCTCCGTCCGAGCCGGAAGAAGGAGAGGTGGTGGCGGACGACGAGGGTCCGGCAGCTCCGGACGAGACCGCTACCGAGGCGCGCGACGCCGCGTCGCCGCCTCGCCGTGCGGGCAGCAGAGAGGGACGTGCCGCAGGCCCCGTCGACTACAATGCCCTGGACTACGACGAGGGAGCAGGTTCGGAGGAGGAGGTCCAGAAGCGGCTCCTTTCTGTTGCCAACAGTGTGAGGCCGTCCGACAAAGTGAAGGAGCCTGTAGAAAGTAAGTGCACTGTAGTTTTGTGTTTATTCTGAGTAGCTGCAGTCTAACAATAGTCGTGACACTCACTACAGTGAAGGTTTTCCCAACTGACAGTTGTGACCACACTAGTGCTCCTAGTGGTGGGAGAGGCACCGTAAGAGTAATGTTTGTTCATAATTTATTTTTCTATGTAATTGACCAAATAGTTTCTGTAATTTTCGTGTTAGTAACATTTCTAGAGAGATAATCACGAAATGTAAAAACAGCTGAATTTCACTGATTTAGTGACGCAAACAACTTATTTCTGAGGTAATATTTCCCAATATTTTTATATTTTGAGCTCATTGTGCTAAAAGTAATGGAGTATAAACATATGACAAACATAAATGCTTGTTACGGTCTCTCCTTACATAACGGGCACTTTTTTTATGCCTAAGCATTTGGTATGGAGACTAAATATTTTGAACATTTTTACACTTCCCTCAACTTTCGTTTAAGCGCGCACATTTTTTAGTGCAATTATGTATCCTTCTAAAACGAATATCTGTTTGTTGTTCAGATATAGTAATGATAGTTGATTGGTTACTGCTTTCTTGGGAAAAGTTTTGCTTTCAACATTTCACATACTTGAGCATTATCCTACAGCTACAACTCTGGTGACCTGTTACGTTAAATAATGTAGGCATTGATTTCCTTGTAAAAGTGGTATGTTCAACATTTACTGGTTTGACTGGAGTTATTGTGAAGAGACTTTAATGTTTTTGAATAGAAAACTGACTTTTTTCTGCAAAAGGTCGGGTCTTCTGTTATTAGCGTGGTTTTTTATTTTTTATTTTTTTCCCCCTTAATAAAACGTTAATTTCTTCTTTAAAAAGTCTGATACAGTAGAATCCTGCTTTTACATTCTCGGAATTTACGTTTTTCCACCGTTTACGACATTTTTCGTCGGTCCCCTCTAATTTCCTATGTTAACAATGTTCATTTACACCCGTTTTTGCATGATCATATTTGCGATTTTCCTGCGATTTATGCTTCATGAAATAGTGTTCATGGAGAAAAAATGGCCATAATTGAAATAAAATTTCGCTGGCCTTAAAGTAGCCTAGTGTTCACAAACGATACGGGGTTAACTTCTTTTACACCAGAATGCTTTGTACCTAGCAGATAGTTAAGACTCCTACACACGCTTCGATTTATCGCCGAACCAACCATTTGCCAGCAGCCTACACACGATCCGACCAACTGCACGCAGAACCTTCTTGTTCTGGCGTCTGTCTGTCGAACTGTTCCTTTTTTCGTGTGTTCGCCGTGCAGACGATCGCAGGCAGGAAGTTGGTGGGGTAGAGCAAGACACGCACAATTGTGTCGAGTGAAGCGGTGGTGGAATTGGAGATTGGGCAGTCGGGCACATCCAACCGGCCGACAAGGAAAGTTGGTCGGGTAGTCTAAAACCGCCCAATTCATCAGGTGGTCCAATAAATCGCATCTTGTGTAGGGCCCTTAAAAGGACAAATTCGTGTAGTGGTTTCGATAGATATTGAAGTTGCGACTTTGGTCACACATTCATTTGTTTCTTGTCGCAACCAACTAAAACGTGTAGTACGGTTACAATATTGTAGCCATAATTTTTCATTGTTAATTTTGCCCTGTAATTATGATAAAAAACCAGACATTCACTTCTCAGTACATGTAATGTAATAATGTAATGTAATGTAATAAAATACAGTAGTATTGTCATCTGGTAACTAATGTTGATGTGGTTGCCTGCACTGACAAAAATGCTGCCACAATGGAAGTGTATCGATATAGATTTCAAACGACTCTGATATCGTTTTCTGCCGAGAGAAAATTTCATTCATGTTCATCGTGGTGTAGTGTATTGGTGTTCTGTGCTTAGTGTTATTCGCTGCAAGAGCAGTATAAGTTCCTATCGAATTGAAAGATGGAAATACAGCGGTTACGCAGAGAGAGAGAGAGAGAGAGAGAGAGAGAGAGAGAGAGAGAGAGAGAGAGAGAGAGAGAGAGGGGGGGGGGGGGGGGGGGGTCTTTCGATGGATGAGAAAGTGAAAATCCTTGAAAGATTTAAACTTCATTGTGGAACACATGTGGCTTTAGCCAAGGACTTAAGCATACCCATGTCTACGCTGAACACTATCGTGAAAAACAGAGACTCACTCTTACAAAGTGTCAATAATAGTGGACCTAATAAAAAAAGAAGTATGCTAGTTATTCTAATTATGCGCAATTAGAAGAAATAACAAAGAACTGGTTTTAGGCAGCACATGCGCCGAACATTGCAAATAAATGGCACAATGTTGCGTGAAAAGGCACTGAAAGTGGCAAATGTTCTCGGAATCACTTCACCAGAAGACTCGATTCAAATACATTCATTACTGTTGCATCAGTTGAGCGCACCAGTCTTCGTTCTCATGATTAAATTTTCCTGGTTTGCGTTTTTGAATGTGAACGACCAGTGTTTCCCAGTATCGCTGATGAAAACACCTTGCGCCTGTAAAGCGGTAGCATTTATTAGACGTGTGTGATGCTACAATGTTCTGTGTTTTTGGCGCTTCTATGACAATTATCACCCAGAATTTTGTACAGGTGTTAAAGATAGTGACGATGGCGACAGTGAGTAAATAACACTGCGCAATAAGTAAAATAATCAGTTGCTACTGTGTTATTTGCTATTATCCTGACTGATTACTCAAGCTGTAACATAGGAGTGGGTATAAAGGCATATAATTATGCACAATAAAATAAGAAATGGAGAAAAGTGAAAAATAAATGACCTAAAGGGGGACGATTTTTTATTTTCTTGGTTTTTTCTTTTTTCAATCGTTTGACTTTTCCTTATTTTGTTTTTCTTTCTTTTATCTTTTCTTTACGTAATTTTTTAATTTTTTGAAATATAAAAAGGAGCAATTACAATTTTTAAAAATTAGTCTGCCACTGAGTATCAAACCCGGGTCTCCTGCATGGGAGCCTACCACGTTGCCGATTACTCCACAGTGTCTCACTAAGTATAAGTAGACATGTTACGCGTGGTAATTTGCTGCGAATTGGATTTAGATTTTTTTAGAAATCAAGGCCCAGTCAAGGCCCTTTGGAACAAATTCTTTTAGCTTGATGATCTGGAGGAATTCCCCCACAACTTAACTGTGATCCATCAAAATCCGTTGGTTCCATACTTGTTTTCCTTGTCAGATGTATTCTAGGTCAAAGGTTTATGGCTTGGCAACTCCTTAGACTCCAAATCTGTTAGACACAGTTTCAGGAGTTCCAGAATATCCTGTCATTTTCTTGCTGCGGCACTGTATTCCCTCTTCAGATCAGATGGTACCAGCTCTTAGTTTTCTATGCAATCACTATTAGTTTCCCGCCCGTCCCCTGTAGCATATAAGGGGTATCAATCTCTCGATCCCTCCCTTGATTGGGATTATCAGTCTGAACATGACTCACTTCTTTGTGATCTCCATCTCCCTTCCCTGAACTGTGCCCCTCCAGTGTCCTGTACACCTCTCTTTGGATGGTGTTGCAACCAATACTTGCAGGTTTCTTCTGTCTTTAACACTTAAGGCTCTAAAACTGTAAATATTAAGTTACTCTTTTTTATATCTTATGTCAGTATGAAATACCAGTCACTGCCAGGGACATTTATGCCCGGTTTCTGGAAAACTATAGTTACCGTGCCGTTAGCTACCGTCACATTATAATTTAACATGCCGTATAACTTCCTTCGGTTTCCCGTAGCTGATTTCAACTACCGTTAGTTCACTATGAGGTAACTACACCTTCTGTCGAAGCAAATAGTATGTCTCAACAGACAACAGATGGCACTACTACCGAAAATCGCAATTACTCGAATTTTAGCGATTATTAAGTGAAATCAAAGATGCGTCTTTGTTTGTATACCTGTTAAGAGTATTCTGTTTCGGTTTTCAAAGGCAATGGGCAACAAGCGAGGAAAAAATTTGACAATATTTGAGAAAAATCTTTTGACATACTTTATTTTAGAAAGGAAAGTAGTTATAGTAAATAAAAAGGTACATGGTTTGACTATTTTGGAGAAACAACACGCGTTGGAAGTTGTCACAAAACTGTACATTTCGTTAAACAGACAGTAGAAAAAACAGTAAGGCAACTGGGAGAGCTGTATTCTTTTTTGAAAAAGAAAAACAGGACAAACAACGACGAAGGCATAGTTAACTATAAAATCATACGTATTATTTCTGTTGTCAACAAATATTTTTATGAATTTAAGTTTTCCTCTTGCAATTGTTATGTGAATGTGACATTACTTTTCACAACACAGACTGGTCAATTTACATCCACCCATCCACCTCCCCGAGCCCCACGTTGTAATCAAAGCAGGGGTTTTCATTTGGATGAGGTAAAATCTTACACCCAGATCGGCGATCGCGAGAGATAACGTTGGCACTGTTGCTCAGTGTCGATGTTGCTTGACCAATCGCGAGGAAGATGCAGCTAATGCAAACATCACCCGTTGTCAACATTATCTCTCGCGACCGCCGAGCGCGATGTAAAATTTAACCCGGAATATTGTTTTCCGTGTTTTTCCCCGTTCGATCCTGGCAATGTCATTGGTCAGTACTTTTTTTTTTAATTATTCTGAAACACACATGAAATTCACTCTCATTACACAGATCAAATGGTTGTCATCTAAACATGAAAAAAGCGTCGTGGTGTTTCGACAGTGCCGAGTTCAGCAAAGTTTTCTTCTTCTGAACAACTATCCGAAGCATCAGAAGAAAGACGACAGCGGTGACGACGATGATGAAAGAATTTCCATTCTTCAGCTTCAAAAATTTTAAAATTTTATGAAAATTATATGGAACCCAGTCTTAAAGACACAAACAAATTACAATAACTTCTTGATTTGAGTTTGGAAGCCCACTAGCGCTACATAGCGGATATAGTTAAAACTAAAGTTAACGTGTAGGTAACCCCAGGGGAAAGTACATTTATCTTTAACGGACAGGTAACTACAACTGACGGTAACTGTTGTCTCAGATACCCATTTTGTACTTAACGTTCAGGTAACCGACAGATAGCTAAAACGGGACAGGTAAGTACTGTTTCGGAAACCGGCCATTAGTGGGTTCACGACAGAACTGAGAGATATTAGTTATTTCAGTGTGTTACTTCTCGGTGAGAAGTATACAGACATTGATCATTGCTATTCTTAGTACCATTTACTGTCCACTATTCACGAGACTCTCATTGATCTGTCGTGCTACCTGCTCAGATGTGTGTTTCTGTGTCCTAAGTGGTGAGTGTGTCAAGGAATGACCTTTTTGCTAAATGATCAGTTGCTACTAAAATGCTTTTACAGTCCCAGGAATCACTCTGCTTGTCCAGAACTAGAACTGGCAAGCTGTTGGTCCACCTAAAAAAACTCCATGCAATTAGGAGACCAGTGAAGTGTGGCACTCTTCATTCTGTTCTTTCCACTGCCCTGTCTCTCTTCATTGGCTGTTCCAGGCTAACCTGTACTTTCATTGTGAGCATTTATCCTCCCCCATATTGTAGTTGTGGAGCCTTCATCCCTCTTTTTGGCCCTCCATGCTAAGTATTGAATTTCAGACTTACTGGATCTGATATTGGTAAAGGATTCATAGTGATTGACCTATTTGTCAGTTATCAGAAAACATGTTTTTTTCCCCCTCAATTTTGAGGTTCTCTCTCTCTCTCTCTCTCTCTCTCTCTCTCTCTCTCTCTCTCTCCAGAGAAGAGGCAGGGCAGTTGGAGTTAGGAGGCCTCTCACTGCTTGTTGGATCTAGTGATTTCCCAACCTTAGCCTTTAGCATGGGCATCCTTTTCTTTTATTTTAACCACTTTTGTACATAGTTTGCCTTCTCCCATATGTAATTTGCTACTCTGCAGACATAATCTTTTAAGATGTCCCCCCCAGGGGACCCACAGCTCTTTGGTGGGTACGTGTGTGGCGCGCACGGGGCCCCGAGCCGAAGCAGCCTTTCTTCCGCCCCAGGCTGCTTCACTTTCCCTCCCGGTTCACGCCTTCGCCCGGAGACGTGCGTCCTTTGCGAATGAAGGTGGTTTCTTGTCGTAGTTTCTTATTCCTTGGTTTCTTCCTTTCCTCACCTTTGCTTCTCTCTCTCTCTCTCTCTCTCTCTCTCTCTCTCTCTCTCTCTCTCTCTCTCTCCCCCCCCCCTCCTTGCTGTACTTGCCTAGCCTTCCTCTCCTCCTCATTAGTCTCCGCTTCAGCGTTTGAGACACTTCTTTCTCTTCACTTCCTCTATTCTTCTTTCCTTCCTGCGCGCGTCTGAAGGCCGACCCACGCATTATCGTGCGTAGCAGGTGACATGGTAACACGTAATTCCCCACCCCGGGTAGACAAGTAGGGCACGTACGTACCCCCTGGTAAAGGCCAGGGGTGATTACCCGAGCTGGTACCTTCCGAACATGACCTGAACTGTGAACAATCACCTTAGGCGGTTAAGCCCTCAGAGAGGGCCCCCACTAGGACGGAGCGCGCCATCGGAGACGCCGGTAATCACGGAGGACACTTCCACAATGACTCCCTTCTCTTCTTCTGTGACTTTGACCCAGGAACGAAAGATAGATTCGCCGCAGCAAAAGAAAACATTGGCTAATCTTCCAAAATTCCTTGTTGTCTCTCGAACCGACGGTAAAGATTTCACTTCTGTAAATCCTTTCGTCATTGATGCAATTGCTGGCCCTGTTAAAACCTGTTCGCGTCAGCGCAATGGAACATTGTTGCTGGAAGTGGACAGTGCCTTCCAGGCCCAAAAACTAATTCGGACTACATTGTTACACACATTTCCTGTCAAGGTAGAAGCGCATCGCGCACTCAACTCGTCAGGGGGGGGGGGGGGGGTAGTTTTCACGAGATCCCTTGACGGGTTGTCTGACGAAGACATACAAACCTACATGTCCGATCAGGGTGTAACAGCTGTGCATAGGTGTTGAAAGAGGTAGATAAGCAGCTGACACCAACTCGTACTGTGTTTTTGATGTTCGACAGAGTTGAACTCCCGTCGAAGGTCAAAGCAGGGTACGAAGTTATCTCCGTCTGCCCTTATATACCAAACCCAACATGCTATTTCCAATGCCACAGTTACAACCATACCCGTCAATCTTGCCCTAATGCAGCAAAATGTCACTTGTGGTAGGGACGCCCATGAGGGGGATTGCCCATCTCCGTCCCCTCACTGCCTTAATTGCAATGGTGACCATGCGGCTTCCTCTCAGGACTGCCCTGTATATAAGGATGAAAAGGTCATTTAGCAAATTCGGGTTATGGAAAAGGTATCAACATCTGCAGCTCGAAAGTTGTTGGCGAGTCGAAAGCCCACTGTCCTCCCAGCGGGCACATACAGTAAGGTCCTCACCTCCACTCGACCTACTAAGGATTCCAGTACCCAGACCTGTGACTTCACTTTCGCTGACACAGTTGTGCAATTGGCCAGCCCGAAGATTGCCCGTCCCACGTCCCCGCTTCCTCCTGCTGCTTCTAAAGTTCAGTCTTCGTCAACCTCTAATAAACCGCGGGCACCTAAATGAGATGCCCGGACTTTGAAAAGGGAACCCGTCCGTAAAGATTTTCTACGTACTCAGGCTTCTCAATCGTCTACTGCCTCTTCTCACCATCACACTTCCAGAAGAGCCAACAAAAAAGAGTTCCTCTCCTTCCCCGCTGAGGCGTGACCCGTACATCACGCCGGCCAACAGTACTCGGCCCCGATTATCTTCTGTTTCGCCGGGACGCACTACTGTTAGCCAGGGGACTGATGACCTTGTAGTTTGGTCCCCTATAAACAACAACAACTACTACTACTACTACTACTACTGTTAGCCGGGCAACCGGCATTTTACCAGCGGCATAAGCTGCCCCTCCTGATAAACTCGGGAAGGTGGCAAATGTATCAGTTGAACCCATGGATCATGACTCTCTGCGACAGTAGTGCTCCCTCGAAGTCCGGTCCTCAGCGGCCGTCGAGGTGACCCCACCTGCTTGTTCCTTTTTATCTTCCTTTCTTCTCTTATTTTATATCATGGCACTCCTTCAATGGAATATTCGCGGCTTTCGTTCCAATCGGGAGGAATTAAAACTACTCCTTTGATTGCGCTGCCCGTTCTAGTTTGTCTCCAAGAAACTAAGTTACGTCCAAGTGATCCTGCAGACTTCCCCCACTACACATCTGTGCGTTTCGACCTGCCACCTGTGGAAGGTACCCCAGCCCATGTAGGGATTCTGATGCTCATTCGGGACGACATCTATCACCATCCCATTACATTGCATACTCACCTACAGGCAGTTGCCGTCCGCATCACTCTATCCACCTTTTCCTTTTCCCTCTGTAATATCTATTCGCCATCATCATCCGCCCTTACTAGAGCAGATGTGCTACACCTCGTTGACCAGCTCCCTCCACCTTTCGTGTTGGTAAGCGATTTCAATGCCCACCACCCCCTATGGGGCTCTCCGGCACCTTGTCAGAGAGGCTCCCTTTTGGTGGACCTTCTCCAACACCTCGATCTTGTCTGCCTCAACACCGGTGCACCGACCTTCCTTTCTGACACAACACACAATTATTCCCATATAGACCTCGCGATATGCAGTCCTCAGCTTGCTGGTCAGTTTGAGTGGTATGCACTTTCTGACACGTACTCGAGTGACCATTGTCCTTGTGTCATCCACTTCCTGCATCATTCCCCATCTCCTCGTCCCACCAGTTGGAACATTTCTAAAGCCGACTGGGGGCTTTATTCTTCCATGGCATTTTTTCACAATCAGGACTTTTCCATCTGTGACAGTCAGGTCGAATACCTCACAGAGGTTATTCTCACAGCTGCTGAACGTTCCATACCTCGTACATCCTCTTCTCTACGTCGTGTCCAGGTCCCTTGGTGGACTGCAGCCTGCCGCGACGCGCTTAGAGCCTGGCGCTGTGCTTTACGCACCTTTTGCTGCCACCCAACTATGGAGAATTGCATCAATTATAAACGAATGAGAGCGTAATGTCGCCGTATTATAAACGACAGCAAAAAAGCTTGCTGGACTGCTTTTACTAGTTCTTTTAACCATTTTACTCCCTCCATGGTTGTTTGGGGTGGCTACGCCGTTTATCCGGCATCAAGGTCCACTTCACGATTCCTGGCCTGACCGTCGAGAACACAGTTCTCGTGGACCCCGCTGATGTTTCCAACCCATTGGGCCGTTTCTGTGCGGAGGTTTCGAGCTCTGCCCATTACCACCCTGCCTTTCCCCCTTCGGAAACAGGTAGAGGAGGCACGGCCGCCTTCTTTCCGCTCTTTTAATCGTGAAAATTATAATGTCGCCTTCACCCTACAGGAGCTATACCGTGCTTTTGCCCTGTCCCGATCTTCTGCGCCCGGGCCCGATTCCATCCATATTGAGATGCTGAAGAACCTCTCTCCTGCGGGCAAGTGTTTCTTAGTACCTACAATCGCACATTGACTCAAGGTCAGGTTCCCACAAGTTGGTGTGAAGCCATTGTTTTCCCCATTCCAAAACCAGGGAAGGACAAACATCTTCCTTCCAGTTATCGCCCCATTTCTCTGATGAGCTGCGTCTGTAAGCTGATGGAACGCATGGTTAACGCTCGGTTGGTCTGGCTCCTCGAATCTCGACGCCTCCTGACTAATGTTCAATGTGGTTTTCGTCGACACCACTCTGCTGCTGATCACCTCGTTACCTTGTCGACCTTCATTATGAATAACTTTCTAAGGAAGCGTCAAACAGTAGCAGTGTTCTTAGACTTGGAGAAGGCATACGATACCTGTTGGAGAGCTGGCATCCTCCGCACATTGCACACATGGGGCCTTCGTGGCCAACTCCCTCATTTTCTTCAAGATTTTTGGCGGATCGCAAGTGCCGGGTACGGGTGGGCTCTTTTTTGTCAGACACCTTTCGCCAGGAGAATGGGGTGCCACAGGGATCCGTCGAGCGTGGCTCTCTTTGCCATCGCAATCAATCCGATCGTAGATTGCCTTTCAGCCGACGTCTCCGGATCTCTTTTTGTTGACGATTTCGCAATTTATTGCAGCGCCCAGCGGACGTGTCTCCTGGAGCGTCGTTTTCAACGCTGTCTTGACCGCCTATATTCCTGGAGCATTGCTAACGGCTTCAGATTCTCCACTGAGAAAACTGTATGTATAAACTTTTGGAGATACAAGGAATTTCTTCCACCATCTCTCCGTCTCGGCCCCATTGCTCTCCCATTCGTGGAGACAACAAAAGTCTTGGGGCTAATGTTGGATCGGAAACTTTGCTGGTTCACACACGTGTCCTACCTGGCTGCCCGTTGTGCCCGATCCCTTAATGTTCTTCGTGTCTTCAATGGCACATCATTGGGAGCGGATTGTACCTTCCTGCTTCACCTTTACCAGGCCATTGTTCAGTCGAAGCTAGACTATGGAAGCTTTGTATACTCTTCTGCACGGCTGTCGATTCTCCGCCCTCTCAACTCTATTCACCATCGGGGATTGCGCCTGGCGACCGGTGCATTTTATACCAGCCCTGTTGAATGTCTCTATATGCCGAAGCTGCTGTATTACCCTTGACCACTCGGTGTGACATAACCTTGTGTCGGTACGCATGCTACCTGCGGTCGATGCCCAACCATCCATCTTACCGATTATTTTTTGACTCCCCCCTCGATCGCCAATATCAGTTGTCTGCGATAGCCTTGCTTCCACCTGGAGTTCGGTTTCGCCGCCTGCTTCAGCGGCTCGATTTTACCCTTCCTTCCACCTTTCGGTTGAGCGACAGCCCATTGCCACCGTGGCATCAGGCCCAGGTTCACACTCACCTTGAACTTAGTTCGCTGCACAAGGAGAACACCCCGGATTTGGTATACTGCTCGAGGCTTGTCGAACTCTGTTCGCGATTCGTTAATGCCATATTTATCTACACTGATGGTTCTAAGAGCACTGACGGTGTCGGATCTGCCTTCGTCTTCGGGGTCAACCGTTTCCAATACAAGCTCCTTGACCGGTGCTTGAATTTCACGGCTGAGCTTTTTGCCCTCCACCAGGCTGTTTTATATACCTGCCGCCACCGCCATGCTTTTTATGCCATATGTTGGGACTCCCTTAGTGCCCTACAGAGTCTTAAGGACACTCTCTCGACCCATCCTCTTATGTGTTGGATCCAACGCTCCCTCCAGTTGCTAGCAGAAGACAGCTGTCACGTTTCTTTCCTGTGGGTCCCTGGCCACGTGGGTGTGCCCGGGAATGAGACCGCCGACATAGCAGCCAAGGCCGCAGCTCTTTTGCCTCGCGTGGCTACCTGTTGCGTCCCATCGGACGATGTTCAACGGGCTCTTCACCGGAGTATCGCGTCGTCCTGGCACAGTGCGACAATAAATTGAGAACTGTAAAACTGATCCCAACCGCTTGGGGACCTCCTCGCGCCCCCTCTCGGCGAGAGGTGGTCATCCTGGCCCGGTTGCGGATCGGTCACTGCCGTTTCAGCCACCGTCCCTTGCTAACCGCTGACCCTGCACCGCTGTGCTCCTGCAGTGAATTGCTGACGGTGCGACATGTTTTACTGTCTTGTCCCAATTTTACTTATCTTCGTGTAGCCCTTCACTTTCCGTCTACTCCGGAGGAACTTTTAGCTGATGACACACGAGCAGCAGCTAGAGTTTTGCGTTTTATCAACATGACCAATCTATCAAAAGCTATTTAACCCTTTCAATTGTTTTTATCTTTCGTTTTTAGCCTTCTTTTGATACTCTATCTGGTAATTACCAATTTTTTTTTACGAGATCTAGTGAATCTCTGTTCTTATCTGGGCGCTAATGACCTTAGTAGTTGTGCGCCCTAAAACCACAAAAAAAAAAAAAAAAAAAACACTTCAGAAGTCGATGCATGTGACTGTAATGAACCAGAGTTTGGATGTTTCTGGTTGCCCAGAAGGTGCCCACTGCTGAATTTGCTATTCCACGTTTTTATTATTGAAGGTACAGGTCGTGTTATCTATGTTGTTAGATTCCCCGTATTACTAACTGAATACCATGACCATGTCCAAACACATTGTTGGTTGATGTCTGTAGTTTTGGATACACCATTCTTGCATTAAGAGACTTTGCTGTTTGGTCCTTAATCCTACAATCAACATCATTTTAACAGTCTCACTTAAAATTCTCCTGCATATGCGTATCTGATCAGATGTGTTCTTCCTGCCACACTACTTTAGACTCCTTACATCCAAATGAAACCTTTGTTTCTTTTTTTAAATTCTCTACCCCCCTTCCTTCCTTCCTCTCTCTCTCTCTCTCTCTCTCTCTCTCTCTCTCTCTCTCTCTCTCTCTCTTATGATCAACAGAGTGTGTGTGTGTGGGCGCATGTGAGAAATACTTCCATTGCTGCCACAAGATATGGATGGACGTCAATTAAAAATCTCTTCTTCTTTTCCAGATGACGCCAAGGGAAAGATTGAAAGGAAAATGGAGAAGGTGTCCCTTTCTGAAATGAAAGGCACTAGCAAAAACTTGCCCGTCCAGGATAATTCGAAGCGATCTTCGAAACCACAGCAGGATTCCGACGTGAAGAAAACGGAGAACAGCAGAGAACACGACGATTCCCACAGCAGGTCATTACTGAACCAGGCGGAACGTCATCACAAGAGCCATAGAGAAAAGGACAGAGACAAGGAAAAAGAGAAGGACAAGGAGGGTGATAAAGACAGGATAAAGCAGAGGGAGAAAGAAAGAGAGAGAGAACACGGAGACAGGGAGAAGTCGAGAGAGAAGCACAGGGAAAAGGACGATGACAAGAGGAGGAGAGAAAGAGAGAAGGGCGAAAAAGAGCGCGACAGGAAGTCGAGGAGGTCCAGATCGAGGTCGAGATCGCGACACCGCCGCGGAGGGTCCCCGCAGTCGCGCAGGAGGGGGACGGGGACCACAGCAGACACGGGCACGAGAGGGACAGGGAGAAGAAAGACAAGGATAGGGACAGGGAGAGGGAGAGGGAGAAGACGAAGGAGAGGAGGCCGGAGAAGCCGGTCAAAGAGGAGAAGCAGATAAAGGAGGAGAAGCCGATAAAAGAAGAGAAGGCCCAGAGTGCGAAGGATGCCGAAGCCGACTCCGAGGCAGGGCGCCGGGACAGGGGGAAGCGGCCGGAACGGGAGCCTCCGAAAGAAGACGCACGCCCTCCGTCGGCGGTCCCTCCTGCCGCGAAGGCGTCCGCGGCCGAGAAGGGCCCGACCAAACCCGGACGGGGGAGTGCGGCCGGCAAGAGCCGCAAGCGCGACAGCAGCACGAGCAGTAGCAGCTCGGACAGTTCGAGCAGCAGTGGCAGCTCTTCCAGCTCCTCGTCCTCGTCCGGAAAGTCTTCCTCAGGCTCCGACTCTAAGCGAGCCGCACGGGCCTCCCGTAAGAAGTAGTGTGGTAGTGGGGCGACTCTCTCTGAATGTGCGGGACTGCTTTTGTCTTCACTTCATTGCCTTCTTTTTTACTGCTAGTGTGTAGGATGACGTCCAGTTTCAACAAGAGGGTAGTGTGGACTGACATTTGTTCTCACCCTCAGGTGAAATATTGATTCTAAAAGAAAATGAAATCGAATGTGTACAAAACTTGACGACCAGATTACGACCAGATTGAATATTTCTTTGCACGTAGTCTCTTTTGGTAATGCAGAAAACTGCGAGAGATTAGGTACTTTGTCAGGGGGCAAAAAACGAGTGCTGTAAATACCTTAGTTTCACCTAGAGTCTTTCTCACTGTTTTCTATGTCTGTAGCACCTTAAGAGATTATATTCTAAATAATCATTGTTGACTTCGGGTGCTTCAGGATTTTAAATAAATAGGGTTACACGGGACTTTTGATGAAATGACACGTACCATGTGAACTATTTTGCTTTGCAGCAAATATTCCAGTTGACTGCTTGACAACTATTGCAAACCACAAACATTTGTATTCTACAGACAGACTTACAAAATTCGGCTAGTTACAGCTTAAAACATACACCTTTAAGAGAAATTTTAGATACACTTGAATTAATATAAAGGATCTAACTAGATTCGAAAATTTTGAGACTAACATATCACATTGAAAAAGGAGGGATTCATGACAGTTTTATCTGTAAATGTAATTTCCATACATTATCTGACACAAGCAAATTCTTTAATTTTTTTTAATAGAATGAAATGATCCTTAATGTGTAAAACTGAAACCATGTGGTTGCTTATTTCTGTGCCTAGCAACATTGATGTCAGGACAGGCAAGACTGGTGTATTTCCTGGGCCATTATGTACTTCAGATTATTTTTCTGTTTTAGTTATTGTTGTCACCTTTTTAGTTACGTAGATCATTAATTTTTCAGTGTGGTTTTCAGAGGCGATGTATTTTAGACATAATGAGTTCTTTGCATCATTTGTTCGCAAGTGGCACTTAACTTTGAAAGTGATTCAAAGTGAATTTAATTTATTCACAAGATATTGGTTGATAACTGTGTATTATATATTTTGAAGAAAGAGACAGGAAGAAAAAATTCCTTTAAAGTGCAATACAATGAAAGGATCTACATTTTTAATTTTGATTTTGTGTGTTAATTTGAGAACTTTAATTTGATTTATTATACTTTACACTTAATCATGTTGTCATCAATCATCATTCATAAATAAGCTGGAAAGGGCAGACTCACTGTCCTGTTGAAACAAGGTACAACTTCATAACAATCATTTTCCATTAAAGACTGCCATACTGTTGTTTTAAATGATAGCTAGATTTTGGAAGCAACAGTGCATATATAAAAAACTTAAGTGTGGTGTTGGAGTATATGCACATAATTGTAGATATCTGAGTTCTGTCTCATGATTTACAAATAATTGAAAGTGCTCTTAGAATTTCTAAACCAGCTAGTAATTAGTGGACCAGTGCCTCAAGATTGAGTCAATAGTTTTACATTTGTCTCAGTTGCCTTAAATAAATATTTCTGTTGAAAGAAATATTTGTTAATCTACTGTGTGTTGTCTTAATAAATTGAACCTTCCAAACACTGTGTTATTATTTAAAGTAAAACTTCTACCTTATCCATTTCTTAAATCTCAATTTTTTTCTTCTGTTGAATTTTTCCTGTTGCAATTGTCTAGAAATTTCAACAGTATTATCTCAGATTGACCTGTGTTCAGCAAATCTTGCAATTAGCATCACAAATTTTAATTAAGTGCTTCAGATTTATCATTAATGTCTTAGACATATTTGAGACGAAAATCCGTCTCAGGGATTATATATTTGTATTTACCTTCTAGTATGTTGTGGAAATAACCATATCTGAGAGTAACTTCCACAAAGTCAAAAACTGTGTAATACGGAATATAGGATGAATCCACAGATGTGGAATTTAGAAGCAGCCACATGCTGAACTGTGTGCCCAAGAGAAAGATGAACTTCACATCTGTGGAATACTTCTTGGTGGTTCAAAGTGCCATATCTTTTAGTGAGATTGAAGGTCTAGAAGAAGAGTGCAGTAATTTTTAGTTTTATCCTTTGGAAGATGTACTTCATGAACAAGCAGATAACATTTGCCATATTCAAAAGTTGTAAACTCTGTATTTCATTAATTACAGAGGTCAACACAGTGCCTGTCCATGCTGTTGGGGATCCTGCTCCATGCAGGGTATCCCATTGTAATCTACTGTGGCCAATATCTCTGGAGTGGTGTAGTTGTGCAAAAATGTCTTTTGGTGCAAGTTGTAAGGTTAGAAGGGTGTTATTGGTTGCCTCAAAATGACCCGAAACCCTGTTTTCAAGGTCAAGTTAATTTTTTCAAATGGTAACCCTTATTTTTTATTTCATTTTAGTATTCTACATGAAAAAATACCCATTTTTATAGGGAACTTTCTTTTCCTCTTAGGGGGAAAAATCATTTATTTCCAAATGACACTTCATTGTAACTTCCCCAGGTCTCTAGTATCTTGAACGAAGCAAGATCGGGGAAACATATTCAATGGAAAACTTGTGTGGTCCTGAACTCTCTCCACTGGTGAGATTTTCATGAACTTGAAATGACCTTGAAATCCTTCAGTATGGATTAACCTGAAAGTAAACATGGTTCTCACTGGAAATTTAGGATCTCAGGTGCTCGATCAACTGCTTAATGCACATTTGTACTCACTGGCAGAAACTAGTCTTGAATTATTCAAGGTTTGATGGGCGATACGAATAAGGAATAAAAAATAGGGGTTGCTATTTGAAAAAATGAACTTGACTTTGAAAACTGGGTTCATGTTCATTTTGAGGTAACCATTCCATGACACCCTTCAAACCTTAAAACTGTCACTAGACATTTTTGCATAACTGTGCTACTCTAAAGATATTGGTCAGAGTAGATTAAAATTGGACAACCTGTATATGTTTCTTTCCACCATTTTCGGATCCGGAAATAGGGTTCCACATTCTATCCAAATGCAAATCCTTGCAGAATCAGTTGGGAATTTAACAATGTTCAGTGTCTTAAGAAATTTCCTAAATTAGAAGGGGGACTTGTGACCTCAAACACTTGGAACTGCCCAAAACCATTCTTGGAATAACATGCAAACATAAAGAAAACAGTGGTGTTCACCATTTCTATGAAAAACACTGCACTTGTTTGCTAGCGCAAGTAGATGGTGGAATAGTGTAGCTGCACTAACCAGTGGTCGCATTGGGTGAGTGGTATAGCTCCAGTATGTATTTCTCATGGAGTGTTCGCAAGTGAGTTACTGTCTACAGTGCAGTGTAACATGAGAATTAATCCTACACATGTGGTCCAAATATTAGGAACAAAGTTGCAATGTGCTGAATATGGAAATGCTATTTGGGCCAAGGATGTAGGGTTCAGTTATGAGCCGCGGTGGAGTAGCCGAGCGGTCTAAAGCATCTCGCTGCGGAGCGCGCGTTTGCTCGCTGTGGAGGGTCGAGTCCTCCCTGGGGTGTGTGTGTGTGTGTGTGTGTGTGTGTGTGTGTGTGTGTGTGTGTGTGTGTGTGTGTGTGTTTTTGTCCTTAGGTTAGTTTACCTAGGTTTAAGTAGTTTGTAAGCTACGGACTGATGACCACGCAGTTTGGTCCGATAGAATTACAAACATTTGAACATTTTTTTTTTTCAGTTATGATATAAAATATACATACACACACAATTGTTGTGGGGTGGTAGAGGATGGCTTGAGGAACAAAAGGAGGTAAGGAACATGTGGCGTCGCACAAGTCTAAAAGTGTGCGCCACCTACTTTCACTGTGCGCCACCATGCACACACGGCACGGCGTTCTTACGGCATTAGCCACGAGTGCCCTCTGCTTCAACTCCGCTCGTGGCCACCACAGAAAGACATCGTTCACTTGGGACTGAGATAGGAACCAGTTAACACTTCCGAATCAGATAGGCACCAGTGAAGACTTGGCTATCAGACAGGCACTAGGCAGGCCTCTAGCTCAACTATGTATCAGCATTCTGCAGTACTGAGCTATGTGAAAGTTTAAGTATTACTAAGTCTCTAAGAAGTATAGATCTCGTTCTAATTTACTCTAGTGTTTGTAGTTTCTGCTGTCCCACTGGCTGGTCTCCTCCTACCTGCACAAGCGTGCATCCTTTATTCCTGTGTCGGTCTTTCTACTCGGGCACCGACACCTACGACGGAAACGACTCACACAAGCGGCGACGAGGCTGGGACACAAAAGAACACATTTCCAGAAATGTCACCCAATGCCACTACCGTGCAGTATAGGTGCTGGCTGCTTGTGTGGCATTCTATGCAAGCAGGCCACTGCCAGAACATCGCACTACCTTAAATAGCATTGGCATTGAATGCGGTCAGTTACACCAAAGCAGCACTGTATTGGAGGCTGCGAACAGCAGTACTGGCAGAGGGGGAACGACAAACACATGCAGCAGAAACACGGGGCTCAGTCGTAGTTTGACATGTGCTGGTGTGTGCATCATAGCGAAGTTCACCAGGGCCGAGCAGTGCGACATGCACTTCATGTCCCCCTCCTTCCTTTCCATGCTGTAAGACGTCTCTCCTGCTCTCCTTCCCCCCCCCCCCCCCCCGCCCCCCCTCTTGGGGACGGAGTCTTGCACCTCCTCTGGGAAACCGGAGATCTCTAGTAGTTTTGAATTTACCTGGGAAACTCTTTCCTCTCTTAATCCTTACTTTGCCTATTTTTCCTCCATTTCGGCTTTTGAGGTTCCTCTTCTTTCTTCCTACCTGTGCATTCCTGAATGCCGCTCACACGTTTGATGCGCAAAAGGTGACTTGTGTAACGCATAAGTTTCAGCCCCGGGTTGGCATGTAGGGTTTGTGTGTACCCCCTGGTCAAGGTCAGGCACAGGAAGGGGTGATTGCCTGAGTTGCAACCTTCCAGCTGTGCTGACTGGTCCCTCCTTCCAGAGTTCAGGAGGTGTGGATAATCACCAAAGGTGGGTGTGCTCCCTTTGAAGGGGGCTCCTAGTAGGAAGAAGTATGCCATCGGAGATGCTGGAAATCATGGGGGATTTCTTTGCAATGGGATACCAAAAGAGAAAGTACAAGGATATGAAAGGATCCAGGATTCCAATAATTTGACTATTCTCCTGGCTGCACCTCGTACCAAAGATGGTCAAAGTTTTTCTACGGTTAATGCTTTTGTCATCCAAAAAGGCGTTGATGCAATCGCAGGCCCAGTGAAATCTTGCAGATGTCTGCACCAAGGTACATTATTGATTGAAAAACAGTGCCTTTCAGGCTCAGAGGTTACTAATGGCCACCCTTCTCAAGGATTACCTCACACTCACTTTAACATGCCGCACTTTTCAGTCTGCTTTGACCTTCCCCCTGTGGCAGGGGTTTCAGCTCGTGGGGGTCTCATGCTGCTTTGAAGAGACGATATCCATTTCCAAAGCTTCAAGCAGTAGCAGTTAGACTGTTGTTTCTGGTTTCAGCTTCTCCCTGTGTAATGTCTGTACACAGTCATCCTGTGCTGTCAACCAGGACTGACCTTCTACACCTTATTGACCAGCTTTCTCCTCCTTTCTTGTTGGTCGGCTCTTTGGGGCTCTCCACACCCTTGTCAGAGAGGCTCTCTTGGTGGATCTGCTCAACCACCTTAACGTAATATCTCAATACTGGCAAACCCACTTATCTTTTGGACTCCACACACACACACACACACACACACACACACACACACACACACACACACACACCCCTTTTCCCACTATGACCTTTTCATCTGCACTGTTCAACTGGCCCGTCGCCTCGAGTGGTTTGTTCTTTCAGACCCATACTTGAGTGACCATTTTCCATGAGTCATTCGTCTACTGATGCCCTTCATTCCAGCTCGTCCATTTAACTGGCAGATTTACTTCATTAGCTACCTTCCAGGAATGTTCTTTTCCCAGTATTGATCACCGGGTCGACTATCTTACTACTTTAATTCTCACTGCCGCAGAACGTTCTATCCCTCACACCTCTTCCTTGCTGCGACGTCCAACAGTTTCCTGGTGGACTCTAGAATGTCCTAGAGCACTCAGAGTTTAAAGACATGCTCTCAGTCTTTAAACGCTATCCCACACAGGAAAACTGTTCATTACAAGTGGTTGTGTGCACAGTGCAGCCAGCTTTTTTTTTAGGAAAGCAAACGAGCTAGTTGGCTTTCCTTCACTAGTTCGTTTAACAGTTTTACCCCGTTCTCTGTTGTCAGGAATGATCTTTGTAGTCTTTCAGGGACCTTGTCTCATTCCCTGATCCCGGGTTTAACCATAGCGAACGATATTATAGTGGAGCCCACTGATATCTCCAACACTCTGGGCCGGTTTTTTGTCGAGGTTTCGATCTCCTCCCTCAAACATGCAACAGAAGCGACGTTTTGCTCTCTTTCTCGTCTCAGAATAGTGAATGTTATAAAGGTGATTTCTCTATGAGCGAGCTTCAACATGCACTCTCCTCATCACGGTCCTCCGCTCCAGGACCTGACGGAGATCATGTACAGATGTTAAAACACCTTTCGCCTGAAGGCCTGCAATTTCTTCTTCGAACGTACACCCACATTTGGATGGAAGGCACGTTTCCTTGGTGCCGGTGTGAAGCCATTGTGATCCCTCTACCTAAGCCTGTAAAGTACAAACATCTATCTTGCAGCTACCATGTGGGTTCAGCCCTTTTGAACACTTTCCTGCAGGAGAATGGTGTACCTCAAGGCTCAGTGTTCAGCATCATCCTATTTGCTATAGCAATTAATCCTATTGTGGACTGTCTCACACCGGGTATATCAGCTTCTCTCCTTGTTGATGAGTTTGCATTTATTGCAGCTCTCAATGAAGCTGTTTTCTTGAACTCGTCTTCTGGAGCATCAACAATGGCTTTCGCTTCTCCACAGATTGGAGTATCTGTATCAACTTCTGGCAGTGTACTGAATTTCTCCCTCCTTCCCTCTATCTTGGACCAGTTGTTCTTCCAAACATACACTACAAAATTCTTAGAACTATAGGAAATTTAGTTTGTTCTCCCATTTGTCTCACTTGGCAGCTCGCTGTTCCGTTCACTTAATGTTCTCAGTGTTTTGTGCGGTACCTCATGGGGAGTGGATCGGATCACCCTCCTCCGCTTGTAATGATACCTTGTTCACTCAAATCTCGATTAGGGATGTATTGTCTGTTTATCAGCCTGACCACCTATCTTATGCCACCTTAACACGATCCACAACCAAGGGATCCATTTAGTGATGGGGGCTTTCTACACAAGCCCTGTCCAGTCTCTCTATGCTGAATCTACTGAATTGTCACTGTCATACCGGTGGGAGGTCCTCCTCAGTCATTATGCGAGTCGGCTGAAATCTATGCGTGGCCACCCATCCTGTGAAGCTTTTTTATGATTACCTTGATTGTCACTATGCAGCAAGTCCTTCTCTAATACCTGCCGGAGTCCGTTTTCGTAAACTACTTCAGCAACTTGACTTTACGCACTTGACGGGAGCGACCTCTTCCCCACTCTGTCACATGTTCCTGGTCAACTTTGACCTCCATCCACTTCCCAAAGATTCTACCGCCGACCTTATCTATTGCAGCATGTTTGTAGCTTTTAGCTCACAGCTTGCTGACAGTATGTTTATTTATACTGATGGTTCCAAGACTGACCGTGGTGACATGTGCCTTTGTGCTTGGTGACTTTTCTTTCCAGTATCGTCTCTCACACTACTGCTCGATCTTTACATCGGAGCTCTTCGCCATTTATCAGATCACTCAGTACATCAGGCGACACCAGCATTCTAAATGACATATGCTCAGACTCCCTGAGTGCACTCCAGAGCCTATACATGCTATATTCCATCCACCACATAGTAGAACGAATCCAACAGTGCCTTCACTCACTTACTTCCAATGGCGCCACTGTTCTATTACTTTGGGTCCCAGGACATGCTGGTGTGTCGGGGAATGATGCTGCTGCAAAGGGTGCAGCTCTCCTCGTCCTGTTGCGTATTCTGTCCTTTCAGCTGACCTTTGTGCCCTCGTTTCAGGACGTGTGGTCTCACTCTGGCAAGTGCATTGCTCTTCCCTTCAAGGAAATAAACTTGGGAAGGTTAAGCCTGTCCCTATTGCCTGACTGGCCTCTTCTCAGCCGTCTCGCTGCAAGGAGGTCATTCTCACCCACTGCTCTTTTGTGGGTACCTGTGTGGCACCCACGGGGCCCCGAGCCGAAGTAGCCTTTCTTCTTCCCCAGGATGTGTCACACTCCCCTTTGCTCGGAGACGGGTGTCTGAGTAAATTCAGGTCATCTCCTTTTCTACGCTTTTCTTTTCCTACTGGTCCTTTCCTCCTTTCACTCGTTTTTTCCGCTCATTCTTCTAACTCTGTTGTTCCTGCTGTGGAGCCATCCATATCATTCCGCTTCAGCGTTTGAGATTCTCCCTTTTTCCACTTTTCTATCTCCCTTTTTCCATCCTCTATTCTTCTTCCTTCCTGTGCGTGTCTGAAGACCGACCCACGCATTCCCATGCGTAGCAGGTGACGGGGTAACGCGTAATTCCCCGCCCCGGGTAGACAAGTAGGGCCCCCTGGTAAAAAGGCCAGGCCCAGGGAGGGGTGATTACCTGAGCTGGTACCTTCCGACCATGCCGATTGGTCCCTCCGTCCGTTTCTCGGGAGGTGTGAACAATCACCTAATGCGGGGTAGCCCTCAATGAGGGGTCCCCATTAGGAAGGAGCGCGCCATCGGAGACGCCAGTAATCATGGGGGACACTTACGCAATGATCTCTCTCTCTCTCTCTTCCCTTTTGACTTCGACCCAAAAACGAAAGTTGGATGCCCCTCAATTAAAGAAAATACTACAAAACATTGATAAGTTTCTGATTGTTACCCGTACTGATGGTCATGATTTCTCTAAGGTCAATCCCTTCATTATTCAGAAGGGTGTAGATGCCATTGCAGGTCTGTTGAAGAAATGTTCTCGACAGCGGAATGGGAGTTTGATGTTAGATAATGCCTTTCAGGCTCAAAAATTGATCCGTGCCACACTTTTGCACACCTTCCCGGTAAGTCGAAGCCCACTGTACCCTTAACTCGTCTCGTGGGGTGGTCTACTCTTGATCCCTCAACGGGTTATCGGACAAAGAAATAAAGGACTACTTGACTGATCAGGGCGTCATAGCTGTCCATAGGGTTATGAAAAAGGCTGATACAGGTTTGATACCAACCCAAACCGTATTTTTGACCTTTGATAAGGTGGATCTCCCTTCCAAAACCAAAGCAGGCTACGAAATCATATCAGTTCGCCCCTATATCCTGAATCTCACATGTTGTTACCAGTGCCACAGATATAATCATACCCCTGAGTCTTGCCCTCATGCAGCCAAATGCGTCACCTGAGGCAGGGACGCTCATGAGGGGGACTGTCCGCCTCCATCCCCTGGCTGCATCAACTGCATGGGCGACCATGCTGCTTCATCCAGAGACTGCCCTGTTTACAATGAGGAGCGGGTAATCCAAGAAGTCAGAGTACGCGAAAAAGTTTCGACCTCTGCTGTGCGGAAGATACTAGCCGGTCGAAAGCCCGTTGAGCTTGGGTTTTACTAATTACACATTGTACCAATATGGCGAAAGATGTTTAAATCCTTCCCTTGAGGAATTCTATTGTCCTTGTTTCTTTACCTTTTCTTGTAGCATAAGTGTATCGCCTTTTTACCTCAGCCTCCTTTCAGTTCTTGTTCTTAATAAGCACGGACATGGGTTCTTATGAACTTTGTAGTTTTGCACAATAAAGAGAAAAATTACATATGGTGAGGCAGGTGGCAATGGGCACGCAGTGTTACACAACTATGGACAGAGACATCCGAATAGGTGTCAGCCACACCATTCCATGTTTGTGGCCATCCGTCAGCATCGGGGTAAATCTGGTCATTTTGTGGGGCGTCACCACGATAGTGGTTGTAAGCGAACTGTAAACAAATCACAGTTTGTGGAGGACATACTGCGTAGGTTCGACACTGACCCATTCACAAGCACACGCCCTATGTCGCACGTACTACAGAGCCCCAATTCAGTGGTGTATGGATGGTGCTGCATGAAGAAGGAAGGCATCCATACCATATTCAAAAACACAGGCGCTGTTGGTCCGCTGGTCGTGTGAAATTCTGCCAGTGGTTCTTGCAGCAGTGCACCAGGCATCCGTAATATGCTGCGGATGTGTTGTTCAGATGAGGCGGCTTTCGCCTGTGAGGTTGTGTTCAATGCCCACAACTACCATGTGTGGGCGTTGGAGAACCCACACACGTAAGAGGTCATCAGACAACGTCAACACCTTTTGTATAGAAGGCCTCTGCGATGGCACACCACGTCATGCAGAGTAGGCTACAGTCGCATAGCTCATTGGCTGTCCTGTGGGGCGCAGCCAGTGAGTTACATGATCGCAGCCTACTCTGCATGACGAGGCACGCAAGCAAGGAGGAATTCTCTACAAACGGTGTTGACAACATTCCCCACAATGCGTGGGCTGGCATCGTCCATGATTACCTGATTGTCTCATGCATGCTTTCCCTCGCTTCACAGGTGAAAGATACACAATATTTCTCCGGAAAGTGCTGCCAGAATTACTGGAAGACGTGCCACTTGCAGTTCGATAACGTATGTGGTTCCAGCACGATGGAGCATCCACTTCAGTCGAGCTGCCAGAATTGACATCAGCCTGATATTTGGGGATCACTGTATTGGTGGTGGCCCCGTTTGCCTGACTCCAACCCTTTGGAATTCTTTTGTGGGACCATCTGAAGACTTAAGTACCCTGGTGGAATCAGTGGAAGACCTAGTGGTGATGACCTAGCTGTTTAGTCCCCTTAAAACCAACGTCAACAACAACCTAGTGGCGAGGCTACATGCAGCATGTGAGGCTGTTCACATCACGCTCAGTATCTTTGAGCGAGTGCGGTAGTCAGTGAGATGCAGATGTCAGGCATGCTGTGACGCTGGGTGCAGGCATTTCCAACATTTACTGAAAAGCGTAATTCGCAGGTCGTGCAAAAGTTCTTTCAGGGGACGCAATCGATCTGATTAACTGCGTTAAACAAATGAAAACAGTATCGACTGCACGTTGTAAGGGTACAGACATATTTTTGAAATTTTTGTCTTAAAAAAAAAAAATGGAACCTTACATTTAAACCTCTAACAAACAAGTATGATGATCAAAATATCCACGGGTGTACTGCCGGTCTATACTGTCCAACGGGCACAATATTTAGGCGATCATAGATGTCGCCATCATCAGGTGAACTGACGGGCTGAGCTCCTGGAAACGCGCCGGCACGGAGATCCGCACGCTACGGCTGCTCAAAGGGACCTGGGTTCTAGCCCGATAGCGGGCGATTTAAATACCCTCGGCCCGCGGAGCGACCCCTCCGCGCCGCGGCCGCGCAGTAGAACCGATTGCGACGGCGTCTGAGATGACGTCGATGTGAGGGCTCTGTCCGCCGTGGTCGTCTCTTCGTTACGTTTCCTAGATATAATTAACCCAATCGCTGGTTCCCAAGCTTTGCTAAGATTATAGCCAGAGTCACGGTTTATGAGGTCGTCACTTGTGCGAATTTCAATGCCTCTCTAACGACGCAGTCCCACTATCTCGACGTCTGTACCAGAATCCTAGTGCGTTCATACTCCATCGCATGATTCTCCGACAAACAATGTTCAGCGACCGCCGACTTGCTCGGGTACATCAATCGTGTGTGCCTCTGGTGTTCAATGCATCGATCCTGGACGGTACGCTTCGTCTGTCCAATATATGACTTTCCACACTGACGCGGAATCTGGTACACGCCGGCCTTCCTCAAATTATCTTTGGTGTTCTCAGGTGTTCCAGTTCCTGGGGTAGAACACCTGAGAACTGTATTTCGAAAAAAATGGGTACTCAGAGTGGCAGATTAAGCGGGCTCTCCGTCCAACCACTACATCACAACCTGTGGAAACGGATGAAAACACGAGGTAGGATGTAGGCACTGCGTTCGTTCCATATACCGGCGCACTCTCGGGGAAGGTCGCCCGCATTTCGAAAAAACACCAGGTTCGAACTGTGTTTTGTCATATATGTTCATATGTTTGTTAAGCTTATGGGACTTAACTACGGGGTCATCAGTCCCTAAACTTACAAACTACTTATGAACTACTTACGAACTAGGACGGCACAAATATCCATGCCCGAGGGGGGATTCGAACCCCCGACCGTAGAGGCCGTGCTGACCGTGACTGGAGCGCCTCAGTCACCTCGGCCACCGCGGCCGGCTGTGTTTTGTCCGCCGAATAAAATTCGTGCTCTGGTGAAGAGCAGTACACCCGTGGAGGTTTTATCAAATATGCCGGGAGAAACTGAAGAATCACAACAAGTATGAGTCAAACAGGTGTTAGGTGGGAGGAAATTTTAATATATTTGTGTTTCCTTTTAACTTTAGTGTAAGGAATTTTATTGTATATTCTGTTTTTTGTGTGGCCGCCCGGTTATGTGACGTCACACAGAGGGGCAAGGAAACTACAATGCCGTAAGGAGTTCTAGGAGCACTAAGGATTTGAAGCAAAGGAATAAAGAAGGGAAAAGGAACAGAAAAGAACGTGATTTAGTTTTAGTTGATAGGTCACAGAACCGATAACTTATATATAAACAGATTGTAAAATAAACTATAATAAATATAGTTTTGAAGATTTAAATAGGCATTTAAAATCAGTATGCCTATTTAGATGGAATTTGGAAAAAGTTGTTAAATTTCCATCTGTTGCGTGGCTGTGGGAGAAGCACGGGGCCTGCAAGAATAAGTTTATAAAATACTAGCTGAAAACGCGGCGTTGCCCGGGTATTTATTTATTTATTCGAGACTTGAGTTAGTACTTTTCCTATCCACTCTTTCTCTGTCCATCTCCATTTTTCTAAAAACATGTTACATTTATCAGAGAATATATAAGAAATAAGAAGTCACACGTAAAAATGCACTCGTTTCGAAGAATCCAATCACGAAATTAAACAATGATTGTAATAATATCACAGATCGATCACTTGTTCAACCACCATAGTCGGCCGCGGTGGCCGAGGGGACTGAGGCGCTCCAGTCACGGTCTGCACAGCCACCACGGTCGGGGGTTCGAATGCCCCCTCGGGCATGGATATTTGTGCCGTCCTAGTTCGTAAGTAGTTCATAAGTAGTTTGTAAGTTTAGGGACTGATGACCACGTAGTTAAGTCCCATAAGCTTTACAAACATTTGAACAACCACCATATCTTCCACCCCCCTTATAGTTACCGGCATGGAACTGCTATGGTGTGCAGCGGGAGACTTGGACAACAACTACACACAGACCATTCGTTTGCGTTCTGTAGTTTTCGCTGCAGAGTGAGATATTAAACACACACACACACACACACACACACACACACACACGTAGAATTTTATATACACCGATAACTTTCCATCCCAATATACTCCACCCTTTTATCATTATCAACCCTCAAGCAACAATGCAACCAATAAAACCATTTTGAAAGAGTAGATGTAATTTTCAAAGAGTAATTATTGTTGCGCATTTCGCGTTATATTCTTCAAATTACTAAATAGCTATCAGATCGCTATAAAACCATGCCTAAAACATTCCTAAGGTATAAATTAGTAACTCTACAAATATTTAAGTCTCTGCGTCTTGTCGTTCGGACGTGATAAGCGTACACCGAACAGACATTAACGTTAATGTATATAGATAAATAGCTATCCGTTTTGTGTCCCAGCCTCGTCGCCGCTTTTGTGTCTCGTTTCCGTCGTAGGTGTCGGTGGCCGAGTGGAATGAGACCGACACAGGAATAAAGATAGCACGCTGGTGCAGGTACGGAGGGGAGCAGCCAGAAACTAGAAACACTAGAGTAAATTAGAACGAGATATATATTGCACAGAATTTATACAATACTTAACTTTTACATAGAACTGTACTGCTGATACAGAGTTGAGCTAGAGGCCTGCCTAGTGCCTGTCCGATAGCAAAGTCTTCACTGGTGCCTATCTGATTCCGAAGGTCTTAACTGGTTCCTATCTCAGTCCCAAGTGAACGACGTCGTTCAGTGGTGGCCACGAGCGGAATTGCAGCAGAGGGCGCTCGTGGCTGTCGTCGTAAGAACGCCGCGCCGTGCGTGCATGGCGGCGCGCGGCGAAAGTAGGTGGCGCGCACTTTGTACTTGTGCGACACCACAATCCGATCGCCATAAAACCGTGCCTAAAGCCTTACCCGGGTAAACATTAGTAAGTGTACACATTTTTAGCCCTTTAGGTATTGTGGCTCAGACGTGATAAACGTACACCGAACAGACATTCACATTTATAGATATAGATTGGTCTTGCGGACACCTCGCAACGTGTACATTTAATTTCTGACGTTTGATCACATGTTGTTTATGTTGTACAATGTCTTAAGTATCCTGTGATGGTGGAATGAATAGTAATGTGCACTCCTCGGCCCCCTGTCTTCTGATGATCGTTGGTGTTTACACGTATTGCTCCTCTACATTTCCTTGAATTTATGGTAGCCTATCCATCCATTAAAGACAATAAAGGGGTTGACATCACGAAATATCTAGCGTTACTCATATCATGTGGCCCATCGCTGTGCTGTGCTATCCCGACACGACTAACGATGCCGCCTCACAACTTTACTTCCGCCAGTACCTCGCTTCCTACTTTCCAAACTTCACAGAAGCTCTCCTGCGAACCATGCAAGACTAGCACTCCTGGAAGAGGGATATAGTGGAGACATGGCTTAGCCACAGCCTAAGGGATGTTTCCAGAATGAAACTTTCACTCTGCAGCGGAGTGTGCAGATTAAAATTTGTGCTGGAACCGGGACTCGAAACTCGGACCTTTGCCTTTCGCGGGCAAGCGCTCTACCGACTGAGCTATCCCGACACGACTCACGATGCCGCCTCACAACTTTACTTCCGCCAGTACCTCGCCTCCTACTTTCCAAACTTCACAGAAGCTCTCCTGCGAAACATGCAGGACTAGCACTCCTGGAAGCAAGGATATGGTGGCGACATGGCTTAGCCACAGCCGAAGGGATATTTCCAGAATGAAATTTTCACTCCCTTCGGCTGTGGCTAAACCATGTCTCCACCATATCCTTTCTTCCAGGAGTACTAGTCTTGCAAGGTTCGCAGGAGAATTTCTGTGAAGTTTGGAAAGTAGGAGGCGGGGTACTGGCGGAAGTAAAGTTGTGAGGCGGCATCGTGAGTCGTGTCGGGGTAGCTCAGTCGGTAGAGCGCTTGCCCGCGAAAGGCAAAGGTCCCAGGTTCGAGTCCCGGTTCCGGCACCCAATTTTAACCTGCCAGGAAGTTTCAAGACGACGATATTCTCCAAAACACAACATAGTACCGTTGTCATTCTGTCAGTGACATCCATTATACTAAGCTATAGCGTATAACATCGAAGATTGTGTTGGAGGTTTTGAGAGGCAATAAAGCATGGGGAGAAGCCCAAATACGTCACCGATAGCCATCAAGGCACGAGAGCATATTCATTCATACGAGACAGCTACCAGATCCATCTTCTCCATCGGCTATCGTTGCAATCACTCGGATGCAGTGGAGTAGCCGAGCGGACTAAGGCGCCTCGCTGCGGGGCGCGCGGTTGCTCTCCGTCAGAGGTTCGAGTCCTCCCTGGGGAAAGTGTGTGTGTGTGTGTGTGTGTGTGTGTGTGTGTGTGTGTGTGTGTGTGTGTGTGTGTGTGCGCGCGCGCTCGTTGTCCTTAGGTTAGTTTACCTTAGTTTAAGTAGTTTGTAAGGTACGGACTGATGACCACGCAGTTTGGTCCGATAGATTTACAAGCATTTGAAGATTTTATGCTGCTGTCTAGTTAATATCTCAGAAAAGCAAAGCCAATTTTAAAATGATAATGAAATTATATCTTAACGGCGCTAATTGCGACAATTGACCCTAAACGTAAATATATGTATAGGTCACCATATGATTACCAGAAAATTTTCGTCAGGTGTTGAGAAATCGTTAAGGATTATACATCTAACGAAATTTCTGTTGGGTACAATTGAAAACAACTTTAACTAGGTAAAAATACCTGTTTTGGCGAAGATAAAACAAGCGGTCTGTTATTGTCGCAACCATTCAAATGTTCAAATGTTTGTATAGCTTATGGGACTTAACTACGGGGTCATCAGTCCCTAAACTTACAAACTACTTACGAACTACTTACGAACTAGGACGGCACAAATATCCATGCCCGAGGGGGGATTCGAACCCTCGACCGTAGTGGCCGTGCAGACCGTGACTGGAGCGCCTCAGTCTCCTCGGCCACCGCGGCCGGCTCTTCCGCTGTATTGCTGAGCAATGTGCGATTATTATCTGACGGTATAGAGGTAGGGTTGAAAAAGTTGAAAATATATATCAGATTGTGCGGTATAGTGAATTAGCTGAAAGAAGGTCTCGAATATTTTCCGTTTTCTTATTTAGGTAGGGAAGGGGGCGGAGAGGGCAGGGGGATGAGGTGGGGACGCAATATGAAAACAAATCTCGCTTTCAGTGTAGCGTGCTTCTTCTATGAGATTTCAATCACCAACCTTCTCCTACGGGTGCAAAGAGCTTTTGTACTCATTACCGTACAAAGTATGGTGTTACAATAATTGTAAGAAGGCCGCGTAGAGTAGCCGCGCGGTCTAAGGTGCCATGTCATGGATCGCGCTGCTGCTCGCGTAAGAGGTTCGAGTCCTCCCTCGTGTATGGGTATGTGTGTGTTGTCCTTAGAATAAGTTAGTTTCAGTAGTGAATAAGCATAGGGACTGTTGACCCTAGCATTTAAGTCTCATAAGATTTCATACACATTCGAACATTTGATTTGAATTTTAAGAATCTAAATCTACATACATACTCCGCAATTCACCGTAAGGTGCGTGGCGGAGGATACACTGTACCACTACTACGCATTTCCTTTCCTATTCCACTCCCAAATTGAACGAGGAAAGAAAGAATGCCAATATGCCTCCGTACGAGTCCTAATTTCTCTTATCTTGTCTTTGTGATCTTTACGAGAAATGTAAGTAGGCGGCAGCAAGATCGTACTACACCCAGCTTCAAATTCCGGCCCTCTAAATTTACTTAACAGCAATTCACGAAAAGAACGTCGTCTTTCTTCCAGCGATCCCCAATTGAGTTGCCGGAGCATTTCCGTAACACTACCGGTAACAAATCTAGCTGCTCGCCTCTGAACCGCCTCTATGTCTTCCTTCAAACCGATCTGCTGCGGGTCCCAAATATTTGAGCAATACTCAAGACGTGGTCGTACAAGCGTTTTATACGCGGTCTCCTTTACAGGTGAAGTACATCTTCCCAAAATTCTCCCAATAAACCGAAGTCGGCTGTCTGCCTTACTCACAACTGTCCTTACATGCTCGTTCCATTTCATATCGCTCTGCAATGTTACGCCTAGATATTTGAACGACGCGACAACATCAAGAAGCTCACTACTAATGCTGTATTCGAACATTATGGGGTTGTTTTTTCTACTCATGCGCATCACCTTACAGTTTTCTACATTGAGAGCTAGCTGCCATTCTTCGCACCAACTAGTAATTTTGTCTAAGTCAACCTGTATGCTATTACAGTCAGTTACAGACGACACCCTCCCATACACCACAGCATCATCAGCAAACAGCCGCAAATTACAACTTACTCTGTCCATCAGATTATTTATATAGATAGAAAATAATAGAGGTCCTATCACACTCCCCTGGGGCACGCCTGACGATACACTCGTCTCTGATGAACACTCGCTGTCGAGAACAACGTACTGCGTTCTATTACTTAGGAAGTCTTCCAGCCAGTCACAAATCTGTGAACCTATTCCATAAGCTCGTATCTTCGTTAGCAGTCTGCAGTGTGGCACCGCGTCGAACGCCTTTTTGAAGTCGAGAAAAACACAATCCGCCTGTTGCCCTTCGTCCATGGCTCGCAAGATGTCATGTGAGAAAAGGGCAAACTGAGTTTCACATGAACGATGTTTCCTAAACCCGTGCTGATTCATGGAAAGAAGCTTTTCCGTTTCAAGGAAATTTACTATATTCGAACTGAGAATATGCTCCAAAATTCTACATGAAACCGATGTCAACGATATTGGCCTGTAATTGTATGGGTCAGTTCTCTTTCCTTTCTTATACACGGGAGTCACCTGCGCTTTTTTCCAATCACTAGGAACTTTGCGCTGAATTAAAGATTCGCTATAAATGCAAGCTAAGTAGGGGACCAATGCCGCAGAATAGTCTTTGTAAAACCGAACTGGTATTCCAGCCGGACCAGCAGACTTTTTCGTATTTAGCTCTCTCAGCTGCTTCTCTACACCGGAAATACCTATTGCTATGTCCCCCATTTCGGAATTAGTACGTTGATCAAATGATGGTATATTTGTGCGGTCCTCCTGCGTGAAAGATTTCTTAAAGGTTAAATTTAGAACTTCAGCTTTCCGTTTGCTTTCTTCTATTACTGCCCCGGAATGATCAACTAGTGACTGGAAAGCGGGCTTTGACCCGCTTATCGATTTTACATAGGACCAGAATTTTTTCGGGTTCTCGGAAAGATCTTTTGCTAAGGTATGGCTGTGATAATTATTGTATGCTTCACGCATCGATCTTTCTATAGACGCACGAATCTCTACTAACTTTTGCCTGTCATCATTTGCGTGTTCTTTTTTGAATCGAGAGTGCAACAGCCTTTGCTTTCTCAGCAGCTTTCTAACATTATTATTATACCACGGTGGATCTTTTCCATCCTTAATCGTCTTTACTGGCACATAATTCTCTAACCCTTTATTAACAATGCACTTAAATTTAGTCCACAATTCCTCTACATCCATAGTCCCAGAATTAAACGATGCCCATTCATTTTCTACGTGCGATCGTAACATTTGCTTATCGGCTCTTCCCAACAAAAACACGCTCCTAGCCTTCTTTATTGGTTTATGAAATTTGGTCACCATCGACGCTATGACGATATCATGATCACTAATTCCTGTCTCTACACAGACATCGTTAATAAGGTCAGGCCTGTTTGTGGCTATAAGGTCTAGAATATTTCCATTGCGCGTGGGTTGCCGGTTTAACTGCTCAAGACAGTTTGGTAATGGTAATTACAATTCGCACATATCCCTTTTTGGCACTCGTTTTTCTCGATCTTCGTATAAGCGTGGATCAGTCGAGAAACTGAAGCGATCCTATGAACCCATTACGAAAAACTTCACTGTGAATAACAGAACAATCGTGTAAATGAAGGGCCCCAGCGCCGCGGTGTAGTAGCCGAGCGGTCTAAAGCGTCTCGCTGCGGAGCGCGCGGTGCTCTCCGTCGGAGGTTCGAGTCCTCCTGGGGCAAGGTGTGTGTGTGTGTGTGTGTGTGTGTGTGTGTGTGTGTGTGTGTGTGTGTGTGTGTGTGTGTGTGTGTGTGTTGTCCTTAGGTTAGTTTACCTGGGTTTAAGTAGTTTGTAAGCTACGGACTGATGACCACGCAGTTTGGTCCGATAGATTTACAAACATTTGAACATTTGAGCAATCGCTCGCAAACCCCAGATATAAGAAAACCACATTACAGACATGCCCACAGTCTGTGTGTGCTTAGAAAGACGCGTTCGTTGCCTGAGGGGTGTCCTAGTGGCGGGCGCCACCTCCTACAATTTTGACGCTCGGTAGCGCCGTTGGGCGACGTTCCCGGACACGGGTTCTCTGCCTCATTTTTTGGCCCACTTTAGGTTACGGTAGTAGCACTAAAAGTGGGCCTTTGCGATCGTCTTTTGACGGCTCGAAATTTAAATGAAAATAACGGCTTAACTATTCATCTGACACGAAAATTGAATAACCCAATTTGTAGAGGAGAAAATTCTCTACAACTCTGCTCTCTTATGTTTTTTTCATATCTCGTAGCATTTCAAAGATATTTGAAAAAATAACAGCGATTTTGGGATGTCTGTCTGTCCGTCTGTCTGTCTGTCCGTAACGTGTTCCCTGTTTTTAAGACGAACCGTTCAACAGAACAGCACCAAATTTTACAGACATGATTGTAGGCCGCCAGAGACCACAACCTCCCTTTTTCAAATTTTTCGGACAAAAAATACGGTAGTAATACAAAAAAAGCCGTTTGTAATATAATTGTAATTGCAAACGAACCGTTCATCTGACATGAAATTTGAATAACCTAATTGGTAGAGGAGAAAATTCTCTACAACTTAGCTCCCTTATGTTTTTTTTTTTTTTTTTTTTCGTATCTCGTATAGTTTGAGACATATTTACAAATAACGGAGATTTGACACCCTCCATTGAATTAACGGAAAGCAGCCGTTCGGAGATGTCACGTGACATTCCTCCCCCAGAACTCTCTCTGGCATACGCCATCTTGCGTGTCGTATTTGATGATTTTCTTGTTGTAACTTACACGTTGTCATTTCAAAGCAATGGCGCACTGAAGAATTAACAAAAACACATCGTTCTTCGTACGATAAATGATAATCTACTGTCTGCAAATGCCATATTAGCATCAGTTAACAACGGCCATCAATAGTATGAGATTAAAGGACTCATCTTTCGATTAATAGCCGTACCGTAGTGGGCAGGGCGTTGGACCATGACGCTAAAGGTCGGTGGTTCGGAATCCGGCACTACCTATTTTTTTCCCTAAAACGGTTTCAGACACTCTTATTAATTATTTTTTTATTATTTAAATTACTATTGTGGTCCAAAATGTTTGCAAAAACTTATAAAACTACAAATATAAAGTGGGCCGTAAAAACACGCCAGTGCGACTTTTTCTCAAGCCATCCTATAAGACTCCACGAAGTTTGTCGGTATTATTTAGAAACACCCTGAATATATACACCGAAATTGAACACAGGCGCCGGCCGTGGTGGCCGAGGAGACTGAGGCGCTCCAGTTACGGTCTGCACGGCCACTACGGTCGAGGGTTAGAATCCCCTCTCGGGCATGGATATTTGTGCCGTCCTTAGTATTAGTTAGTTCATAAGTAGTTTGTAAGTTTAGGGTCTGATGACCCCGTAGTGAAGTCCCATAAGCTATACAGACATAAAGGTACTCTGGTAAGTACCAAGAGAGCTTGTGGCAAAAATTGGGCCTGAGCCCCAAGGGTATGCACTGGATATACTCCACGGTGATTAGACCCAGGATCACCTATGGGGCGGTCGTGTGGTAGAAGGAGGAAGAAGGAGCTTGGTAAGGTGCAGAGACTAGCCTGCTTAGCCATAACAGGCGGAATTAGCAGCACACCAACTGCTGGGATGGAAACCATGCTGGATATGCCCGCATTACACCTTTGGGTCAAGATGGAGGCAGCGGCTGGTGCATACAGACTCAAAACTGGCAGCAACTGGAACTCTTTGGGATATCCAGAATTACACACTAAAATAGTGAGTGAGGTAAATATAGGAAAGGTTGGGGAAATGCCAGCCGACTATATTATAACCCCATACTGCTTCAACAAGCCTTTCAATATAACAATTGGAAGTAGGTAGAAGTGGGAGAAAATAGTTCGGGATATTGTCTGATTCACTGACGGGTTAAAATCAGACCAAGGCGTTGGGGCCGGGGTATACGGGGTGCAGCCAAGACTGGAGGGCGTCATCTCTCTAGGGAAACTGGCCTCAGTATTCCAGGCCGAAATCACTGCCATCAGAGCGTGTGTGGATGAGAATTTGCGTAGGTGCTACAAAGACTGTAGCATCTAAACAAGGTCTAAAATTGTTGCAGAATGTCACAGGGTTCTGGTGGAGCTAGGGGAAAGCAATAGAGTAAACCTATTGTGGGCCACTCGGGGATCAGTGGCAACGAACATGCCGACAGATTAGCCAGGATGGGGGCAGAGACTCCATTTATTGGACTGGAACCTGTCCTGACAATCACCAATGATCAAATTGGAGCTACGTTACTGGCTCTGAAGACAGCACGTAGAATATTGGAACAAAGTCTGTCAACAAAAACATGGGAAGGTAATGATGCCAAAGCCATGTTTTAAAAGCTCTGCAATCCAGGGCCTGAACAGGAGAGAGATTAGACTCATGGTTGGATTGCTGACAGGCCATGGGAATTTCAAGAAACACCTACATACAGTGGGAATAATAGAAGAGGACCCTAAATGTAGGATCTGTGATGACGGTAATGAAACTGCATCACATCTAATCTTCGAATGTTCAAATGTTTGTAGTTCTATCGGACCAAACTGCGTGGTCATCAGTCCGTAGCTTACAAACTAATTAAACCTAGGTAAACTAACTTAAGGACAATACACACACCCATGCCCAGGGACGCCTCGAACCTCCACGGCGAGCAACCGCACGCTCCGCAGCGAGACGCTTTAGATCGCTCGGCTACTGCACCGCGGCAATCTTCGAATGCATTGCATTGGAGAGTAAAAGGCACAGAACATTTGGGACAACCAGACCCGAAGAAATTGTGTCTAATAAAGAACTGGTAAAGGGACTCCTTGCACTGTTCAAGGGCACTGGTTGGCTTTACTAGATATACAGGGAGCGATACCGCACAATAAACTTAGTTTCGGTGCGGGCAGTGGCGGGTTGGACCAAGACTGTTTTGGCTTCCCTGAGAAAATCAAATCAACATTTGAATTTGAATTTTGAAGACAGGCGGTACCTGAACCTGAAGGTGGCTGTTAAAGCATTCATCTCCAGAGCAAGAGAAACAGTGAAGTCAGTGAATGCGAATGTGATAACGTGGCTTTAGTGAGGTGTGTACATTGTTCCCTCCCACTTTGTTTTAACCGCTTCATCGAAATCCTGAAGCCGCGCGGGAGTAGCCGAGCGGCCTGGAGCGCCACGTTTCGGATCGCGCGGCCTCCCGCATCGGAGGTTTTGGATGTTTGTGTTGTCTTTAGTGTAAGTTAGTTCATAAGTAGTTTGTCACAGGAGCGCCGACTTCGTGGGTGCTCCGGGGCTCGTGCTCCCCCCCCCCTCCCTCCCCCCCCCAAAAAAATAATAAAAATAAAAAATAAAAATTGCGGGGCTGCTGAGCACACACATAAAATTGAGGTGGAAAATAAAATAGTATAAATTTAAAAAAAATCGGGAAAAATCAAAACCTACCTTATGACTCAAGAGGCAATGCAAAACCTGACTATAGCGAGAGACGAAATTTCATCATCATTAGAGACTGATTATGTCTTTCAGCGTTCAGTTTGGAGCACAGTACCCCTAATAAAATTCCTCCATGATCCCCAATTCAATGCTAACATTGATGCCTCGTATGATGTTATGCCTTTTACTTCAAAATCATTCTGCACCGAATCTAAGTACTTTCTTCTTGGTCTACCTCGACTCCTCTTACCTTCTGCTGCCGAGCTCATGAGTCTCTTAGGTAACCTTGCTTCTCCCATGCGTGTAACATGATCCCACCATCTCAGTGTGTTCGCTCTAACTGCTTCATCTATGGTGTTTATTTCCAGCTTTTCTTTGATTTCCTCATTATGGACACCCTCCTGCCATTGTTTCCATCTATTAGTACCTGCAATCATTCTTGCTACTTTCATATCTGTAACCTCTATCTTATGAATAAGGTAACCTGTATCCACCCAACTTTCACTCCCATAAAACAAAGTTTGTCGAAAGATAGAGCGGTGCACTGCTAACGTAGTCTTGGTAATTACTTCCTTCTTGCAAAAGAGAGTAGATCTTAACTGAGTACTCACTGCATTAGCTTTGCTGCACCTCGATTCCAGTTCTTTCGCTATGTTGCCATCCTGTGAGAAAATACATCCCAGGTGCTTGAAACTGTCTACCTGTTCTAACTTTGTTCCTTCTATTTGGCACTCAATCTGTTTAAATTATTTTTCCCCACAGACATTACTTCCGTTTTGGAGATGCTGATCTTCATATCATAATCCTTGCACCTCTGATCGAGCTCTGAAATATTAGTTTGCAACCTTTCTATCGAATCGGCCATTACAACTAAGTCATCCGCATATGCGAGACTGCTTATTTTGTTTTCACCTATTTTAATCCCTCCCTGTCAGTCTACTGTTTTCAACATATGATCTATGAATAGTATGAACAACAGTGGTGACAGGGTTACAGCCTTGTCTTACCCCTGAAACTACCCTGAACCATCAGCTTAATTTACCGTCTACTCTAACTGCTGCCTGACAGTCTACGTAAAGCCCTTTAATTGCCTGCAGAAGTTTGCCTCCTATACCATAATCTTGAAGAACTGACAGTAGCTTCCTCCTAGAAACACGGTCATAAGCCTTTTCCAGATCTATGAAACATAGATACAATTCCCTGTTCCACTCATAGCACTTTTCCATTACCTGCCGTAAGCTAACGATCTGGTCCTGACAACCTCTAAGAGGCCTAAACCCACACTGATTTTCATCTAACTTGTCCTCAATTAATACTCGCACTCTCCTTTCTACAATACCTCAGAAAATTTCATACGTGAAAGAAATGATCAGTTTTGTACGCGGGTCCCCAAGCGAGTAGTAATTGAGTGTCCATGTTTTAGCCACTATGCTAGCTTCATTCAGCCTGAAGCACATCGGTCCTTTTGCCCTTTCAGGCAGTGGCGTAACTACGGGGGGGGGGGGGGGGGGGGATGAGGGGGATAGAACCTCTCCAGAACCCCAAAGAAAGGGAAAAAAATGAGGAAAGAAAGAAAGAAGAAATTGTATAACAGCAATCTGATAAAGGTAAAGATTGGAAACTCGGGGTGTTTTACCATAAGCTTTCATTGGATGGGAGTGAATTAATCTTCAACAGGAGTGGTAGATGGTAGTCTGTCTGGAAACTGACTAAAATTTTGCTCGTCAAGCAGACCTATCCCCCCCCCCCCCAAAGCCTAGTCCTAGTTACGCCACTGCTTTCAGGTGTACTTATTTATGAACATTCAATTGTGTTCTTTCAGGAATTTAGCTTGAAGAATCTGATGCTAAAGAAAATCGTTTTTCATTTATCTTTGTCACTTCCCTTGTAATGCTTTTCTCTCAGGATTAAAAAAACCTTGGACTATATTAATTCTGTCAGAGATGTCATGAAGTTATGTCGAAGTGATGAAAGTTTCGATGAAGTATACAGCTCTTGCTTGGAAGTGACAAAAAAAAAAAAAAAAAAAAAAAAAAAAAAAAAAAAAAAAAAAAAGACGGACTTCAAAATCTCAAAATACGTTGATTTCTTTAAACCTTGGTGTTCTACCAAACGCTTTTCTCAGAAAGAATAGCTTCCCACAAAAAGTGTTAGATTAGTGTACAGTGAAAAATTATTTCATTGGTCGAGTAAAAGTTTTGAGGTGTTACTTATATCGAAATATCCACTTCGGCCAATTAGATCGCTTTATTGTAGAGTCCTAATGCAGCCATGCTGTCCTTTTCTGACGAGGGGACTGAGGCACTCCAGTCACGGTCTGCACGGCCACTACGGTCGGCGGTTCGAATCCCCCCTCGGGCATGGATATTTGTGCCGTCCTTAGTCTTAGTTAGTTCGTAAGTAGTTTGTAAGTTTAGGGACTGATGACCCTGTAGTCCCATAAGCTCTACACACATTTGAACATTTCCTACTGAAAACTCGGAATATCGAAATTTAAAAGGGAACCAGTCATCTACTTCCACCTCTTCTGCTTCTTCACATCCTATCTTCTGATTAAATTACACAACCGTTGATCGTCCACATCTGCTAAATCTTCAGTTTCTGTAATGAAACTTCACTCTGCAGCGGAGTGTGCGCTGATATGAAACTTCCTGGCAGATTAAAATCGTGTGCCGGAAGCGGGACTCGAACCTGGGACCTTTACCTTTCGCGGGCAAGCGCACTACCGACTGTGCTATCCCGACACGACTCACGATGCCGCCTCACAACTTTACTTCCGCCAGTACCTCGCCTCCTACTTTCCAAACTTCACAGAAGCTCTCCTGCGAACCATGCAAGACTAGCACTCCTGGCTTACTTTTCTGTAGAATTTCCCTCTGTGGCTTAAAAATTGTGTCTGGGTTTATCTCGCTCCAAGGCTCGCTAATCCAGTACACGCCATCTTTCAAAGTCACTTTCTTCAAAACTGCTAAAATATTTTCGTTGTCTTCGGAATGCAGGATTGACTGTAGTAATTGCTGCCGATACTTTTTTTGGCCCACTTTAGGTTACGGTAGTAACACTAAAAGTGGGCCTTTGCGATCGATTTTGGACAGCTCGGAATTTAAATGAAAATAACGGCTTACCCATTCATCTGACACGAAAATTGAATAATTCAGGTGTGGATATGAGTATTTTTTGCTATAATAAGTACTTTAAGCAAAGAGTATTTGGTGCTGCTGATTGAACATGTAATAACCCACTGACGCCATTACATTACATAAAATATTTTTCTCTCTATGGTACTGATATCGTTTTACTTTCTTTCTCTCTATTAAAATGTTACCTGTACAACGCAACACTTTGCATGGAAATTACGCACACCACTGCCTTCTTCATGATTTCCTGGTATTCCGAGAATGGTTTCGTGCTGTTCCGAGTGTTTGACGTCAAAGGTTACTCTTATTAGAGCTCCTTAAAAAAAAAAAAAAAAAAAAAAAAAATAGGCTGGCGCAATGGCCATTTTCTTTCCCAAAGAATGATAAACACTGCATTCTATTAGCTCACTGACAAAGTTCCCGAGTATATTACAAAAACTACAACAAAAACCTATTAGTATACAGAATAAAAGTTTACTTATGGCCCGACAGCTGAATGCTATTTGTAGTATTTAGAAGTTTTGGAGCTATAACTTACAGTATGCAATTTGAAAGAATGGTACTTGATGTTTTCTCTCGAAACATACCTCAGTTCAATTTCTTATAAGTAAATGTCAATATTGACACACATCTTTGAGACTAACATAACTAACACAGAGTACTGCGTAAGGTTTACTTACGGCTGCGACAGCGTAGTGTGCTATTGTTGGCAACGAAATGTTTGCTTTGCAGAGATGATTAATTTATGAACCGGCATATACAAAAACATGTCTCTATAGAAAAGGAATAGTATTATTTATTTGATGGTCAACACAAAGGTTTATTCCCCTCATTCTGTGTGTTTAGGTTTTCAAATAGCATTCAATAGTCGTTGCCGAAATCAGCACTGTACGCCTCCACTATCATAAGTAAGCTTTTATCCCGTATACTAATAGTCTTCTTCGTTTCAGAGATTGTAATACATTCTGAAATGTTCTCGGTAACGTAATCCAATAGTCAACCAATTAATCAATATTCAACACGGATGCAGAAAGTATCACTCTTGCGAAACACAGCTTGCCCCTTATTCACATGAAGTGATAAGTGCCATCGACAAGGGATTTCAAATCGATTCCATGTTTCTGGATTTCCGAAAGGCTTTTGACACTGTACATCACAAGCGGCTTCTAATGACATTGAGTGCTTATGGAATATCGCCCCAATTGTGCGATTGGATACACGATTTCCTATCTGAAAGGACACAGTTCGTAGTAATTGACGGTAAGTCATCGAGTAAAACAGAAGTGATATATGGCGCTCCTCAGGGAAGCATTATAGGTCCCCTACTCTTCCTTGTGTTTATAAACGATTTAGGAGACAATCCGAATAGCTCCCTTAGACTGTTCGCGGATGATGATGTCGTTTATCGATTAGTCAAGTTAACAGAGGATCAGAAGCAACTGCAAAGTGATTTAGACAAAGCTTCTACATGGTGCGAAAATTGGCAATTGACACTAAACAAAGAAAAGTGTGAAGTAATACACATGACCACTAAAAGAAATGCGCTGAACATCAATTACGCGAGAAATCAGTCAAATCTTAAGGTCGTAAATTCTACCAAATACCTAGGTGTTACAGTCATGAAACACTTAGACTGGAGAAAATATTGTGGGTAAGGCGAACCAAAGGTTACGTTCTACTGGCAGGACGCTTCGAAGATGCACCAGCCCCACCAAAGAGACTGCCTACATCACACTTGTGCGTCCTCTCCTGGAGTACTGTTGCTCATTGTGGGACCCTCACCTGGTGGGACTGACGGAAGATATTGAGAAGGTCCAGGGAAGGGCAGCTCGTTTTGTTTTATCACGTTACGGGGGGGACAGCGTCACGGAAATGTTGCAAGAATTGGGGTGGAAATCATTAAAAGAAAGACGTTATTCATTGCGGCGAGATCTGTTTACGAAGTTTCAATCACCGAATTTTACTTCTGAATGTGAAATTATTTTGCTAGCACCCACTTACTTAGGGAGACATGACCATCCCAATAAAATAAGAGAAATCAGATCGAAAACGGAACGATTTGGGTGTTCTTTCTCCCCGCGCGCTATTAGAGAATGGAACGGTAGAGAAAGGTTATGATAGTGGTTAATGAACCCTCTGCCAAGGAACTTAAATGTGATTTGCAGAGTATCTATGTAGATGTAGGAAACGTGAGTACATTTTGTATCCCATCCTCGTCGCCACTTTTGTGTCCCAGCCTCGTCGCCGCTTTTGTGTCTCGTTCCGTTGTAGGTGTCGGTGGCCGAGTGGAATGAGACCGACACAGGAATAAAGATAGCACGCTGGTGCAGGTACGGAGGGGAGCAGCCAGAAACTAGAAACACTAGAGTAAATTAGAACGAGATATATATTGCACAGAATTTATACAATACTTAACTTTTACATAGTACTGCAGAATGTTGATACATAGTTGAGCTAGAGTCCTGCCTAGTGCCTAACTGATAGCCAAGTCTTCACTGGTGCCTATCGGATTCCGAAGTCTTTACTGGTTCCTAACTCAGTCCCAAGTGAACGATGTCGTTCACTGGTGGCCACGAGCGGAGTTGCCGCAGAGGGCGCTCGTGGCTGTCGTCGTAAGAACGCCGCGCCGTGCGTACATGGCGGCGCGCGGCGAAAGTAGGTGGCGCGCACTTTGGACTTGTACGACACCACACCCCTCCCCCCCAAACCGCCGCGCCGTCGTGGCGTAGGGCTGAGGGCCACGGCGACGGCACTGGGAGTAGGGCCTGGGCGGGGGCGTTACTGGTGGGACGGGCGTCGTAGCTGAGGCTGGGATCGAGACGCCGTCCGCGCCCCGGCAACCGCCTTGCGATCCTCCAGGAAACCCGGCGAAACCTGAGGAAGGGCGCACACCCCCGCCCAGAGGGAGCAGGTCATCTTCTGAGGTGCGTGGCCCAAGCTGGGGGGGCCCGCACGGTCCCGGAGTCCCTCTCGGTGACGCTGTCATCTGCGGCGTCGACGGAGGCGGAGGGGCCGACTGGGTAGGAGGCGCGTCGACATCCATCGGGAGCTCGTAGCCCGGGGAAGCTGGGCCCGGCGGCGAGCGATGTGGCTGTGCTCCATGGCGGTGAACTGGGTCTGCAATCAAGAAACCGGAGACAGGATCGCGCGGCCTGTGCAAGCGCAATTGGTTTGCGTGGCGCCGCAGCTCAGACCCTGTGGAAGAACGTACAACATACATATTGCGACCGAGCACGCGCTGAATGGTGCCTGGCAACCATGTCTTCTTCATACCAGCAAACACCCTGTACAGCACCGGCGTAGAAACCTGAAAACGCGTAGCGCCATGCGAACCGACTCGGTGCGTGGGAGGCTGCAGCAGGTGAAGGAGAGTGTGGTGACGGCGGCCGTGTAGCAGCTCGGCAGGAGACGGGCCGTCACGTGGCATGCACCGATACGTAGACAGGAAAATTTGAAGAGCTTGCTGCCTGGAGTGCTGACCTTTCATCTTTTCCATGTGTGACTTGAATGTTCGAACGAAGCGTTCTGCTTCACCATTGGACTGAGGGTGAAAAGGTGCGGTGGTGATATGCTGAATACCATTCACACGACAAAACTGTTGAAATTCCGCACTAACAAATTGAGGTCCATTGTCACTGACGATAGTTTCAGGCAAACCTTCGATGCAAAACACTGATGTTAAGGCACTGATTGTACTAGACGCTGTCGTTGAGTTCATGGCAATCACGAAAGGAAACTTGCTGAAAGCGTCTACAACAATTAACCAGCGCGTATTCCAGAAAGGTCCGGCAAAGTCAATGTGTAAACGTTGCCATGGTCCCTTGGGGCGTGGCCAGTCCGAAAAACGTTGCGGAGGAGCCGCCTGATGCTCCGCACAAACAGTACACTGTGACGTCATGTTCTCTATCTGAGCGTCCATACCAACCCAGGTACAATGACGTCTGGCCAGTTGCTTTGTCCTAACAATACCCCAATGTCCTTGATACATGAGGCGTAACACTTCTCGTTGCAGGGAACAGGGAACTATCACTCTTGTTTGGTCATTGTCCGTATGTAACAACAGAACACCCTGACTTAAAGACAATGCATGACGTTGTGCAAAATAACGTCGAACCAGAGGCCGATCAATGTCTTTGGCTCTGGCAGGCCACCCTGAGCGAACAAAACGTGCTACCACACTTAAGTCTGCATCCACAGCTGTTTCCTGTGCAACCCGACGAGAGTTCAAAGGGAAATCTGCGACAGCGGAAGCATCTCTGGAGTCTATCTGACAACATGCCATTTCCGAAGAATCAAACGACACATCATGGCCAACCGGAAGTCGGGAAAGTGTGTCCGCGTTGGCGTGTTTAGTGGTAGGTCGGTACAAAATCTCATACTGATAATTAGACAGTATTAAGGACCATCTCTGAAGCTTTTGTGCCGTTCGTGGCGGAATTGGCTTTGTGGGTGAGAACAACGACGTGAGAGGCTTGTGGTCTGTAAACAAATAGAATTTTCTGCCATAGAGATAATGATGAAACTTTGTGACGCCGTAAATTATTGCTAAGGCCTCCTTTTCTATCTGGCTGTAATTCTGTTGCGTTGGCGTCAGTAGCTTGGATGCAAAGGCAATAGGACGATCGTGAGATGTGACAAAATTGCACTCAGACCGTATGACGAGGCATCAACTGCTAACACGACAGGCTTCTGTGGGTCAAAGGGAATTAAACATGCATCACTGAGTAGTGCAGACATTAATTTGTCAAAGGCAACCTGACAATCTTTAGACCATACAAAAGAAACATTCTTCCTACGTAAGTGATGCAGTGGAGCTGCAATCTGAGAGGCATTGGGAATAAATCTGAAATAATAGTTAAGCTTTCCCATTACTGCTTGCAATTCATGCACATTCTTAGGAGGAGGCAAGTCTTTGATTGCTCGAAGATGTGACTGTAAAGGATGGATTCCTTGGGCATTAATCACATGGCCTAGATACTCTATTTCAGTTTGAAAAAACGAAGACTTTTCTTTGTTACAACGTAGACCTGCTGCAGTCAACACTTTGAAAAGGCACTCCAGGTTTGCTAAATGTTCTTCAACTGTACGTCCGGATACCACAATATCATCTAAATAGTTCGAACAACACGGAACAGAAACTGTCAGCTGTTCCAAGAAACGCTGAAAAATAGCGGGGGCGGAAGAACTGCCAAAGGGTAGGCGTTGAAATTGAAAAAGGCCCATGTGAGTATTAATGACGAAAAATTTTTTTGACTCGTCATCAAGCGGAATTTGTAAGTATGCCTCTGCTAAATCAATCTTGGAAAAGAAGCGAGACTGTCCTAATTTGTCCATCAGTTCCTCAGGTATGGGCAGGGGGTAAGTGTCTACAATTGTTTGACTGTTCACTGTTGATTTAAAGTCCGCACAGAGACGAAGTTTTCCTGACGGCTTGGGTATAATTACTATAGGCGAAGCCCACTGACTCGCAGAAACAGGAGAAATCACCCCACTGTCTTGCCAACGTTTAAGTTCTTCGGCAACTGTATCACGCATTGCGATAGGCACTGGTCTAGCTTTACGAAATTTTGGAACTGCAGATTCTTTTAAAGTTACATGTGCCACGAAGTCTTTTGCACAACCTAATTCCGGCGAAAACAAGTCACTGTATTTTTCACACAATGCATTTATTTTGTCCTGAGGCACTACTGACGAAATTTGAAGCACATCTCTTTGAACTGATAAACCAAACAAGTCAAATGCATCTAATCCAAAAATGTTCTGTGTAGATTTGGCCTGAAAAACAACAAAAGCAACTGTTTTCGTTACACCTTGAAAAGAGGCAGGCAGGCTACACGTTCCTAGCACGGGAATATTTTGACCTGTGTACGCTGTTAGCACTTGTTGACACGGCGACAGTTTTGGCGAACCCAGCAGTTCATAAGTGTCTTTATTCATTAAAGTGACAGCGGAACCAGTATCAAGCTGAAATTGCACAGTCTTATTGTCTATGTAAAGAGTCACAATAAGTTTTTGCTTGTGGCGCTCGACAGGTGCGCGAATGTGGGCAACGTCTGCTACGGTTTGTTTGCGGCGCTTGCGCATGCGCAGGCTGCGTGCGGTAGGAAGCGGCACAGACTCGGCACGCAGCGGATGAACAACACTGTCACTAGATGGCACTACCGCCGGATCAGCGTCCGCGCAATGCGAGGCTACTACAGAGTCACTAACTACTGCACTACACTCTTGAGCAGCTACTTGATGTCTACTGTCACTAGCTACACAGTACTGGGCACTTTTACAATAAGAAGTTGCAGAAGGCACTAGGTTCACTACAGAATCGCACTGTACATTGTCACTTTGCTTGTCCCGAACCCTTTTCCGTTGCACAGATGTACGCGCTCGTCGGCACTTGCGGCGTGGCTCAATTCATAGTTTTGCAATAGGTGCAGAAGAATTTCCTTGCAATTGAGAACCACGTAAAGCACTGTTCAATTCCACAGCGTCTATGACATTGACTGTATGCACTGCTCTCGCACTTTGCGAAGCACTGTTTCTAACGTTACTGTTCTTTGAGTTTTTAATTTGCATACACACAGACTGCACATGTCCCGATTTGCCACATTGATAACAGGTTGCGTTGCGACTAGGGCAATGAGCACGCTTGTGGCGAGACACACACTGGGGGCAAGATTTACGTACATTTTTCTGAAATGAGCGTTGGCGGCCGTTATTCAAATTACTGTTTCTAACACGACGGGGCGACCTTTGTGTCGCACTTTTACACCGGCTACTGTTCACTGTCTGTTCAGCACGGCCTGTACTATTGTAAGAATCACTAGTGCTACACTGAGAACTACGGCTAGGAAAGCGTCCGTTACGGCGCACGGAATTTACACTGTGGCTTTGCATTTCTACATCTGCTAAGTCAAAAGTATCATGCGCGTCTATAAGCTGCAGTACACTGTCTAATGAGGGGTCTGACTGTTTTAGAATTGCTGCCCTAATTCTGGGGTCCTGAATGTTCTGCGTAATCGCATCCCTCAACATCACGTCACTATACGAAAGTCCACAAGAGCAAGTAAATTTACATTTGCGGGTTAAGCCCTTCAATTCCGTAATCCACTCTTGGTGTGACTGCTGCGGTAATTTTTTAAGTCTGAAAAATCGGTACCGTGCCGCAGCTACGAGAACTTTTCTCTCATACTGAGCATTCAGTGCATCTACTATTTGTCAAAGTCTACATCACGAGGAGATGCTTGCGGGAAAAGTTTTTGCAGTAACACGAAAGTCTTGGTGCCAACTACGGCGAGAAAGAAATGTTTAACTGTGTGACCTGTTATTTGATGAGCCGCGACGAGTTCTTGAAACTGTGCGAAGTAGTCGCTCCATTCTTCCCCACGTTCGTTGTACTGGCGAAACGTAGGAAGCGTTGCGGCGGCAGGTGTGGGCTGCTGAAGCGGCGGCGGCTGTTGTTGGTTAGCTGCTTGCGCTGTGAGCTGGGCCACAGCCTGCAGGAGTTGTGTTATTTGCGCCGTCTGTAACTGAATAATTTCCATTAAGTTTGGGTTCGGGGTAGTGGCCATGCTGACCGATTAGGCGCCGCGCATACAAGTAAATTATAACAAAACACAAATTCAATATGAAAGAGGACGCTCTGCAACAAAAAAGTCCACAAAATACGTAACTGAAAATGTTCCCCAAAAATCTTATAATAAGGGTGGGTGGGCGGGAGCAATTTCTGCGTGCTCCGACTGCTGCTGTCTGGCTGCTGCAAGTGGGCTGGTCCAAGGTTCTATCACTCCTCGTCGCCACTTTTGTGTCCCAGCCTCGTCGCCGCTTTTGTGTCTCGTTTCCGTCGTAGGTGTCGGTGGCCGAGTGGAATGAGACCGACACAGGAATGAAGATAGCACGCTGGTGCAGGTACGGAGGGGAGCAGCCAGAAACTAGAAACACTAGAGTAAATTAGAACGAGATATATATTGCACAGAATTTATACAATACTTAACTTTTACACAGATCAGTACTGGAGATACACAGTTGAGCTAGAGGCCTGTCTAGTACTGCTTCCTAGTGCCTATACGATAGCAAAGTCTTCGCTGGTGCCTATCTGATTCCGAAGTGTTGACTGATTCCTATCTCAGTTCCAAGTGAACGATGTCGTTCAGTGGTGGCCACGAGCGGAGTTCCAGCAGAGGGCGCTCGTGGCTGTCGTCGTAAGAACGCCGCGCCGTGCGTGCATGGCGGCGCGCGGCGAAAGTAGGTGGCGCGCACTTTAGACTTGTGCGACACCACAACTTGCTTTCTGTGTTTACTTCAAATTTCACCCTCAAATATTCTTTAATTATTGGTACTTAAATGTGACGATAAAATAAACAAATTACATGTTCGATGGTTTTAATGCATACTGGTATGCAAACACATCAAGACTACTTCCTGCAAAAAATTCATTCAGCTCGGTTAACACCGATGATAAAAAGTTGGCAGTGAGTTTTTGCAAATACATACACCCATTAAAATTCACCGACACAATAAAGTTTGCAAAAATAACATCCAATCTATATGTGTTGAGAAGAATAGCTCGCTATGTAAACATTCAAACGATGAGAACTATGTATTTCGAGCTAATACACCCCTTTCTTTCATACGGACTTCTATTATGGGGTTGTGCTGTCAAAACGCATGTAGTTAGAGTTTTTAAACTTGAGAAGAGAGCACTGAGAGTAATGGGCAAATTAGATTCCAGAATTTCTTGCAATAGTTTGTTTTTAGATTTTAAAATTATGACTGTTTATTCTATGTATATGTATGAATCAATTATAAAAACTGTAGAAGATAAGGAATATACACTTCGCAATATCGAAGTTCATCAGCAAAATACCAGACAAGCACAAGATTTTCACATACTAAGTAGGAGACTAAAAAAAAAAAAAAAAACTGCAAACAGCCCATACACTAAAGGGACAAAATATTTTAATGCTCTGCCAAAAGAAATAAAGAAGTTAACAGGCGAGAAATCCAAAAAACATTTAAAAGCATGGCTCATTGAACAGTGTTTATATAGTTTACCCTTATAAAACTATTTGATATAAAGTTGTATGGAATACTTATATATCCATTGTAATAACAATTGCTATGCATGTGTATTCATGTTTCATGCAAATAAATATTACTAAATTACTTGCTTGTATGACGCATCCTGTATTTTCTTTACCAGGGTAGTCTTTTCTGAATAAAAATCCAATCACATGCTTCAGGAGGAATGCTCATCGAACTATTCTGTAGTTCGATCAAGTTACAATATTGCTCTTCAGCTTGCAAAAAGGTTTGCCGTTTCGCTGATTTTTGCGTTACGTTCAAAGTGTGGAAACGTGTCTACAACTAGAAGTTATACACCTACAGCATGAAGTTTGTGCAATTAGTTTCATTGCAAAATTAATTTGCCTAGACTTAAGTTTTTCTATGTACATTTTCAGCTATGATTATGTCGATGTTTAGATTTGCATATACAATACATGGCCCTTTTTTAAATTTATTTTTATTTTTTTTATTTAAGGAAAGCACTAAATTCATATATGGAAGCTCACTGGTAGATTTCAACTAAAGAGCTTGTCTTGGAATTAGCATTTCTGGAATAGTGGTACCACACATTGATCTATAGTGAAAAGGAAAACAATATGAATTGATAGAAAGTGTGTTCTTAAGTTTAATATTTAAATTAAATTACAGTGAAATATAAATTGGTCAATTTTATCCTAAAAAGGCAGTTATCGCAAGGCTGTGACAGTTGTAAGGATTACCATTTTGGCTGCCCTCTGATGTTTACATCCTAATATTAGAACAAATGGTTGTTGTGGTCTTCAGTCCCGCCGGCCGCGGTGGCCGAAGGGACTGAGGCGCTCCAGTCACGGTCTGCACGGCCACTACGGTCGGGGGTTCGAATCCCCCCTTGGGCATGGATATTTGTGCCGTCCTCAGTCTTAGCTAGTTCATAAGTAGTTTGTAAGCTTAGGGACTGATGACCCCGTAGTTAAGTACCATAAGTTCTACAAACATTTGAACATCTTCAGTCCGCAGACTGGTGTGATGCAGCTCTCCACGCTACCCTGTCCTGTGCAAGTCTCTTCATCTGAGAATACGTTCGGCAACCTACATCCTTTTGAATCTGCTTACTATATTCGTCCCTCGGTCTCCCTCTACGATTTTTACCCCAAACGCTTCCTTCTAATGCTAAGCTGACAATTCCTTGATGTCTCAGAATGTGTCCAACCAATCTATCTCTTCTCTTAGTCAGGATATGCCAGAAACTCCTTTTCTCCCTGACTCGGTTAAGCACCGCCTCATTAGTTACATGATCTACCCATATAATTTTCATCATTCGTCTGTAGCACCACATTTCAATAGCTTCTATCATCTTTTTATCTGAACTCCTTATCGTCCACGTTTCACTCCCATACAATGGTACACTCCAGACATATAATTTCAGAAAGGACTTCCTAACATTTAAATTAATATTGGATGTTAACGAGTTTCGCTTCTTTAGAAATGCTTTTCTTCCCATACCCATTCTGCATTTTATATCTTCTTTACTTCGGCCATCACGAACAAATTATGATTTTAATTAAATAAAGCAGTCAACAATCCGAAGATTGGTTTGAACACCACAGTACTTTACTAGGCATGGTCCTTTTTGGAAGTGGTATGCCGTTGCCTTCCTCCGACCTTCGAACTGACTTACCCAGCCAGTTATAGGGGGACCTACAGTTTAACGTGGGTTCCGAACCACGGTGCTACTCGGTATTTTTCACATGAGCAATACTGCCAGAGGTGAAAGAAGTGGAAAGTAACAGATAAAAATCCTAGGACCTGGCGGGGATCGAACCCGCGACCTTTGGATTTGTAGTCTGGCACTCTACCACTGTGCAACCGAGGCGCACCTGATTTTAATTATCAGTTGTCATTGTGCTGAATTTCTGAGTTCCGATTATCACATCAGTCGCATCAAATAAATTTGCGTTAATGAGCCATCACGGCAAGAGAGCATTGCATTCGTTTTGTCGCTCTTCTCCGGTACAGTCACGCTAACAAGTCCACCAGTTCAGTACAGCCGCTCCCGCAGCAGCAAGCAATCACAGACAGGAGCGCCTGCCATGGTGTACGCAACGACGACCCGAGTGCACGAATGGCGAAACGTCATGTTTTTTCGGATGAATCCAGGATCTGTATACAGCATCATGGTGGTCGCATCCGCGTTTGGCGACATCGCGGTGAGCGCACATTGGAAGCGTGTATTCGTCATCGCCATACTGGAGTATCACCCGGCGTGATGGTATGGGGTGCCATTGGTTACACGTCTCGGTCACCCCTTGTTCGCATCGACGGCACTTTGAACAGTGGCCGTTACATTTCAGATGTGTTACGACCCGTGGCTCTACCCTTCATTCGATCCCTGCGAAACCCTACATTTCAGCAGGATAATGCACGACCGCATGCTGCAGGTCCTGTACGGGCCTTTCTGGATACGGAAAATGTTCGACTGCTGCCCTGGCCAGCACATTCTCCAGATCTCTCACCAACTGAAAACGTCTGGTCAATGGTGGCCGAGCAACTGGCTCGTCACAATACGCCAGTCACTACTCTTGATGAACTGTGGTATCGTGTTGAAGCTGCATGGCCATCAGTACCTGTACACGCCATCCAAGCTCTGTTTGACAATGCCCAGGCGTATCAAGGCCGTTATTACGGCCAGAGGTGGTTGTTCTGGGTACTGATTTCTCAGCATCTATGCACACAAATTGCGTGAAAATGTAATCACATGTCAGTTCTAGTATAATGCTAGATGACCCGGTGAACTTCGTATCACTTACCTCTTAATATAAACCATATTAATTTAAATCAAATGCATTTTAGACACAGTGGCTTTGTAAAGACATCATCAGATAGTCTACGTATCGGCTCGATAATGGGCAGATCATGCACACATGTTCAGGATAATGTTCGTGGAAGTTCAAATATGCATGTACTCTTTCTTTGAACGTCAAATAGGCAAAATTTTGTCGTAATCGTACTAATAATATTGACATCACAAAGAAAAGAACTCTTTCAGTTTTCCACAAATTTTCCTATTTTTTCGTCAAGTATTCCAAACTTTTACATCACTCAAACCTTTCTCTCGCTTTGAACGTCGAATGTGCAAAATTTTATCGCAATCACATGAATGGTATTAACATTTCATAGAACAATCTCTTTGTATTTTCTTCTGAATTTTCCGGGAAACCTTTCCATATTTTCATTTCATAAGAACGTTACTCTTGCTTTGAACTACAAATATGAAAAATTTTATCGGAATCAGATGAATGATATTGATATCCCTCTGAAAAAAGCTCTTTCACTTTCTCGCGAATTTTCAAATTTTCCGGGTAATTTTCCGAAAGTTTTAATTCATAAGAACATTCATCTTTCGTTGAACGCCAAATGATCAAAAATTTATCCCAATCAGATGAACGGTTCTCAACTTCTAGTGCTGAGTACATTTAGAAACACAATGAAAAAGAAAATTGGTTAGAATTTTGCGACTTTCCTTTTTAACTGTACCTATATTTTTACTGAAAACTTTTCCAAGACCATAATAAACAAACCAAAAATAGAATTACCGCTCTCCATCGTGCGAATTCAATCAAAAACACATTGAAAAACTCACTTTCCGTTTTTCTAAAAATTTTCCAATTTTCCGGTAGATTTTTCAAAAACATTATTTCATACAAACCTTGTCCTGTCAAGCCGTACTCAAGTGATGTTCTTACAACCATCTGGCAATTGATTTTTATACACAGAAAAAAAATCGCTTTCGGTTTTTCCTAATTTTTCCTACTTTTCGGGTGACTTTTCCAAATTTTTATTTGATGCTTACCTTCCTCTTGCTTTCAAAATGTAATGTACAAAAGTTTATCGCAATTGGACGAACGGTATTGAAAGCGCACTACATCTACATCTACATACATACTCCGCAATTCACCGTAAGGTGCGTGGCGGAGGGTACACTGTACCACTACTAGGCCTTTCCTTTCCTATTCCACTCCCAAATTGAACGAGGAAAAAAAAGAATGCTTACATGCCTCAGTACGAGCCCTAATTTCTCTTATCTTGTCTTTGTGATCTTTACGCGAAATGTAAGTAGGCGGCAGCAAGATCGTACTACACTCAGCTTCAAATTCCGGCCCTCTAAATTTACTCAACAGAAATTCACAAAAAGAACGTCGTCTTTCTTCCAGCGATCCCCAATTGAGTTGCCGGAGCATTTCCGTGACACCCGCGCATTGGTCGAACCTACCGGTAACAAATCTAGCTGCTCGCCTCTGAACCGCCTCTATGTCTTCCTTTAAACTGATCTGCTGCGGGTCCCAAACACTTGAGCAATACTCAAGACGTGGTCGTACAAGCGTTTTATACGCGGTCTCCTTTACAGGTGAAGTACATCTTCCCAAAATTCTCCCAATAAACCGAAGTCGGCTGTCCGCCCTACTCACAACAGTCCTTACATGCTCGTTCCATTACATATCGCTCTGCAATGTTACGCCTAGATATTTGAACGACGCGACAGCATCAAGAAGCTCACTACTAATGCTGTATTCGAACATTATAGCATTGTTTTTTCTACTCATGCGCATCACCTTACATTTTTCTACATTGAGAGCTAGCTGCCATTCTTCGCACCAACTAGAAATTTTGTCTCAGTCAACCTGTATGCTATTACAGTCAGTTACAGACGACACCCTCCCATACACCACAGCATCATCAGCAAACAGACGCAAATTACAACTTACTCTGTCCATCAGATCATTTATGTTGTTGTTGTTATGGTCTTCAGTCCGGAGACTGGTTTGATGCAGCTCTCCACCCTACTCTATCCTGAGCAAACCTTTTCATCTCCTCATAAGAACGGCAACCCACATCCACTTGAATCTGCTTACTATACGCGTCTCTTGGTCTCCCTCTGCGATTTTTACCCCACACACTTCCCTCCAATGCTAAATTTACGATTCCTCGATGTCTAAGAATGTGTCCTACCAAGCGATCCCTCCTTTTAGCCAGGGTATGCCAAAAATTCCTTTTCTCACCAATTCTGTTCAGCACTTCTTCATTGGTTATGCGATCTACCCACCTAATCTTCAGCATTCTTCTGTAGCACCACATTTCAAAAGCCTCTATTCTCTTCCTGTCCGCACTGCTTATCGTCCATGTTTCACTCCCGTACAAGGCAACACTCCACACAAATGCCTTCAGAAAAGACTTCCTTACACTTACATTAATGTTCGATGTTAGCAAATTTCTCTTTTTCAAAAATGCTTTTCTTCCCATTGCCATTCTGCATTTTATATCCTCTGTACTGCGACCATCACATGTTATTTTACTACCCAAGTAACAACACTCATCTACCACCTTCATTGTTTCGTTACCTAATCTAATTCCTTCAGCATCGCCCGATTTTCTAAGACCGCATTCCATTATTTTTGTTTTGCTCTTGTTAATGTTCATTTTATACGCTCTCTTCAACACACTGTCCATTCCATTCAACTGCTCTTCCAGGTCCTTTGCTGTCTCTGACAGAATTACAATGTCATCAGCAAAACGCAATGTTTTTATTTCTTCCCCCTGAACTTTAATCCCTATTCCAAATTTTTCCTTGCTTTCCTTCAGCGCCTGCTCGATGTACAAATTGAATAACATCGGTGAAAGGCTACAACCCTGTCTTACTCCCTTCCCAACTGATGCTTCCCTTTCATGCCCTTCGAGTCTAATAACTGCGGTCTGGCTTTTGTACAAGTTATAAATAACTCTACTTTCCCTATATTTTACCCCTGCTTACTTCAGAATTTGAAACAGTGTATTCCAGTCAACATTGTCAAATGCTTTCTCCAAATCTACAAAAGCTAAAAATGTAGGTTTGCCTTTCCTTAATCTATCTTCTAAGATAAGACGTAAAGTGAGTATTGCCTCCCTGGTTCCTACGTTCCTCCTGAATCCAAACTGATCTTCCCCAAGGTCAGCTTCTACCAGCTTTTCCATTCTCCTGTAGATAATTCGTGTTAAAATTTTGCAACCATGACTTATCAAACTAATGGTTCTGTAATTTTCACACCTGTCTGCGCCTGATTTCTTTGGAATGGGGATTATTACATTTTTCTTAAAGTCTGAGGGTATTTCGCCTGTCTCATAAATCCTACACACCAGTTCAAATAGTCTTGTCGTAGCTGGCTCTCCCAGAAACTTTAGTAGCTCTGAGGGTATGTCATCTACTCCTGGGGCCTTGTTCCGACCTAGGTCTTTCAAGGCTCTATCAAATTCATCTCTCAGTATAGCATCTCCTATTTCATCTTGATCTACGTCCTCTTCCCTTCCTACCACATTGTCTGTAAGTTCATTTCCTTTGTAGAGCTGCTCTATGTACTCTTTCCACCTTTCAGCTTTCCCTTCTTTGCTGAGAACCGGCTTCCCATCTGAGTTCTTGATATTCGTAGAGTTGCTTTTCTTGTCCCCAAATGTCTCTTTTATTTTCCTGTAGGCTGTATCTACTTTTCCCCTTCTTATACATTCTTCTACAGATTTGCATTTGGCTTCTAGCCACTCCTGCTTAGCCATTTTGCACTTCCTGTCAATCTCATTTTTTAATCGTCTGTACTCCATTTTGCCTGTTTCATTTACTGCATTTTTATATTTTCTCCTTTCATCGATTAAATCTAGTATTTCCTGTGATATCCAAGGATTTTTTGTAGGTCTTGCCTTTCTACCTATTTTGTCCTCTGCTGCCTTCACTATTTCATCTCTCAGTGCTACCCATTCCTCTTCTACTGTTTTATTTCCCCCTGTTTCTGTCAATTGTTGCATAAATCTCCCTCTGAAATTCTCCAGAACTTCACTTTCCTTCAATTTATCTAAGTCCCATCTCTGTATTTTCCTACGTTTCTGCAATTTTTTTCAGTTTCAGCCTACAGTTCATGACTAACAAGTTATGGTCAGAGTCTATATCTGCCCCTGGGTACGTCTTGCAGTTTATAACCTGGTTCCGGAATCTATGTCTTACCATTATAAAATCTATCTGATACCTTCCTGTGTCTCCTGGTCTCTTCCATGTATACAACCTTCTTTTGTGATTCTTAAACCAGGTGTTTGTTACGATTAAATCATGTTCCGTGCAAAATTCTACCAGGCGACTTCCTCTTTCATTCCTCCTGCCCAGTCCATATTCACCTACTATTTTTCCTTCTCTTCCTTTTCCTACAACCGAATTCCAGTCTCCCATCACAATTAAGTTTTCCTCTCCCTTAACTGTCTGAATAATTTCCTTTAGCTCCTCATATATTTCTTCGATCTCCTCATCATCAGCAGAGCTAGTTGGCATATAAACCTGTACTACTGTTGTCGGTGTTGGCTTCGTGTCTATCTTGACAATGATAATGCGATCACTGTGCTGCTCATAGTAGTTTACCCGCATTCCTATTTTCTTATTCATTATCTGTCCTACTCCTGTGATACCCCCAACTGATTTTGTATTTATAATCCTGTACTCACCTGACCAGAAATCCTGTTCATCCTGCCACCGAACTTCACTAATCCCCACTATATCTAACATCAACCTATCCATTTCCCTTTTTAAATTTTCTAATTTTCCTACCCGATTAAGGGATCTAACATTCCACGCTCCGATCCGTAGAATGCCAGTATTGTCTTTCCTGATGACAACATCCTCCTGAGTAGTCCCCGCCCGGAGATCCGAATGGGGGACTATTTTACCTCCGGAATATTTTACCCAAGAGGATGCCATCATCATATGTTCATACAGTAGAGCTGCATGTCCTCGGGAAAAATAACGGCTGTAGTTTCCCCTTGCTTTCAGCCGTTCGCAGTAGCTGTGTGGCAAAGCCACATGAGCTAATGTTACAAGGCCAGCTCAGTCAATCATCCAGACTGTTGCCCCTGTAACTACTGAAAAGGCTGCTGCCCCTCTTCAGGAACCACACGTTTGTCTGGCCTCTCCACAGATACCCCTCCGCTGTGGTTGCACCTACGGTACGGCTATCTGTATCGTTGAGGCACGCAAGCCACCCCACCTCGGCAATGTCTGTGGTTCATGGGGGTGGAGATCATTTATATAGATAGAAAATAATAGCGGTCCTATCACACTCCCCTGGGGCACGCCTGACGATACACTCGTCTCTGATGAACACTCGCCGTCGAGAACAACGTACTGCGTTCTATTACTTAGGAAGTCTTCCAGCCAGTCGCAAATCTGTGAACCTATTCCATAAGCTCGTATCTTCGTTAGCAGTCTGCAGTGTGGCACCGCGTCGAATGCCTTTTTGAAGTCGAGAAAAACACAATCCGCCTGTTGCCCTTCGTCCATGGCTCGCAAGATGTCATGTGAGAAAAGGGCAAGCTGAGTTTCACATGAACGATGTTTCCTAAACCCTTGCTGATTCATTCACTAGAAAAAGCTGTTTCAGTTTTTCCCAATTTTTCCTCTTTTCCGGACAACTTTTCCATATTTTATCACCGTTTAAAACTTCCCTGGGCTTATACGAATATTTCTAGACTAAAATCAGCCAAATCGGTTTAACCGTTCCCAATTTTTAGCGAGACTAACGAACAGCAATTAATTTTTATATATATATTTGTCCAATGCATACCCGTTTATCATCTGCACTTCTTGGTGTAGCAATTTTAATGGCCAGTAGTGCAGTATTCGATCTTCATCACATACGGAGTGTGTTCCGCTTAGTTTGAAAGCAGATCTTGCCTCTGTTTAGTTGCAACACCGTTATGAAGTTGCGACAATTTCAGCGTTGTATTTGCCGCCACACGCCGTATCACGCAAGTATTTGCTCAACATTTTTTAAAACTATTTTCTACACATTTTCAATATTTATTTGATTTACGGGTTTAGTTAGTTGTTTATGCATCTATTGATTGCCAGCGTTACTGATATTGTAAGGGAACCTGAAAAGATGCTACGAATACTAGCGGAAGTTTCTGAAGACGACATGTGACAAGTTTGATGACTATATTGATATGGAAGAGGATATTATTACTGATCACCTTCAGGCCACGCGGTTCATATGTTGAAGAGTAGGGTGCCTGTCCAAAAGTTGCCCCCCCCCTCTAATTCCCTCCCCCCCACCCCCTGTCAGTAATCTCTATACATAAAAATGTTTTTTGGTTTGGCTACAGCCGTTAATCTCCGAAACTTCTTGACCGATTGCTTTGAAATTTTACACAACATTATATTACAGGAAGGTTTCTAGGTACATATTTCTTGAATATCTAGTATATAAAGCAGTGTGTCCGTATATTTGTACGTGTTGCATAGAAATCTAGTTTTGTTTTCAATCTTTATGAAATTTTGTACACGTAACCTTCAATCCTTGAGGACGGTCGCCGTAAGTGTAAGAATCACATACGACATATAGTTCACGAGATATGACGTCATAAACAATGAGATGCGCGAAAAACTGCTGCATTTTGCGACAATGCTGCTATTTTCTCCTAAACCATTGGACCGATTTCAACCAAATTTGGTACACACATTACTTACCGTGAGGTAACAATTGCTGCATGGTTAAGAATCACATACGGCACATGGTTCAAAAGATATTACGTCATAACCAATAGAAATCGCAAAAAATGCCATATAATGCGGCGAGACTTTCGAAACTGTATGGGAATGACAGTACTTAGCGACTTGCAACAAACTTTAAACATAATTTCAAACCTTTATTAAACTTTTTCTCGCTGGCAACCATAGTAAAATGATGAAAGGAAAAAAGTTTCTCGCTTACTACATTTACGCTGTTTATGGAGTAAAACTACGGCTCTCGGTATGACGTTACAATTTATAATTTGAACACTACAAATTGTAGCCACAGGAAATTTTACAGACAGTATACACACACACAGCTGAATGTACTTTCAAAATCGCATCACAGTACGACACGTAGTTCATGAGATATGAGCACATAAACAATAACGTTCGTGGAAAACCGCCCCATCACGCACCAGGTTTTAATCTATTACTTCTTTACTACCGACTGCATTCGTAACAGATTTTACAAACATAGAACACTTATACAAATGAATATATACCTGAAAAATAATACAATTGTAGAACAAGTAACTCAAGAAATATGAGATCGTCCGCATTGTTGTATTTTGATTACTATATTTCTTTGTTTGGATACTGCACTTTTAATTTTGTACATTATGCGAGACAGACCTATTTATTATTTATTCTCCGATAAATACAACATGTTTTTTAGGAAAAAGGAGATGGACAGAGAGCGAAAGGATAGGAGAAGTACTAACTCAAGGCAGGAATAAATAAATATATACCCGGGCAAAGCCGGGTTTTCAGCTAGTATTATATAAAACCTTTAGTATATTACTTTTTCGATTTTTCGTATCAACGTTTCCACATTATAAATCTCCATCTATATAACCCTTTATATGGCAATGTTGCTCTCAAGAAACATCAAAATTGAGCGTGGTTTTCTGCAACATTTTTAAATTTTCGTCCTTGGATGGGTAGTAGTACTTGAGCTCTCGAATACGGCGATGTTTCGTTGTATTTTGCGAAAAGTTTCGATATGATCTGAATTTTTAGACGACACTGCAAACATTAGTTTCTGGGGCACTACTTTCTTTAAATTTTGTGACGATATATTTTTTTTTGATACATGGAAAACTACTTATAAAGGGAAAGAGAAAGCTTTGAAGGTGATTTCTTATGAAAAAGTGTTGCCGAATTTTTGTCTGCGACATTGCAAATGGGCTGATGTTTATAGGAAAGAGGAGGCCTGATAGACCATTGTTAAATTCACAATGCTAAGGAAACAGCATCTCCTGTACCAGTGAATGATGTGATAGATATGACAATTATTGTCAATATTACCTGACATAGTCGGATTTGGAGGCGGTCTGATCGTTTTATAGTTTTCAAAATGAAAAGCCATGATTGCACATTAAATGACGAGCGGTTTCGGTGCAAAACAATTGGGTATAAAATAAAAAGTGCAACATTGCACTTAGTCACTATATAAAAATACACAAGTTAAAATACATGACAGCTTACAAAATACTCGATACTCAAGTATTTTGTAAGCTGTCGTGTTTTTGAGTTGTGTATTTTTTTATATAATGACTAAGTGCAATGTCGCACTTGTTATTTTATACCCAATTTTTTAAACAAGATGACCAGATTATAAGATATATGTGACCAGATGATGGTGACACAGCGCACCGAAACCGGTCGTCACTTAATAAATTATTGTGATCTTGGCTTTTCATTTTTAAAACTATAAAAACAATTATTGTCAGTTGCCAGATTATGGGCCAAAATGTATACGCATGTTTTGTCAACATTGGAGCTTGACTGTGAAACGTGGAAATTGTGGGAGTGTTCTTTACTTTTGTACCATAAAGGACTTATTAGACTTTTCACATGAAATAGACCAGAATACAATACAGTACAGCCACAAGAACAACAGCGTAGTATTTATATTGTATCACCCACGCGATTTTTTGGGCAAAGTTACTTACAGGCACGAAATTACATTAAAAAAATCATATAAAATTGTTCACATCGAGTTAAACGTCTAATTTAAGTAAATTAATATTTTTCTTTCATGATTTCTGTATGTGCCAAATAAAGGAATAAAAGCGAAAGAACACTCATTAACTCACTCACAGACTAAACCCGAAATTACGAAAACTGCTTGACTTACGAAGCTGAAATTTGGCAAGAATGTAGTTTATAGGTAGAAGACGTCAGCTTAGAAAGGATTTTGCAATAGGGTCGATACGTCAGGAGTCATGACGTCATAAACAATGAAAAAGTTCCCATCTTGTGGCACGTGATAATATGACTTTAAGAGTCCACTATTTGAGAATGACAGTACTTAGCGACGTGCAACAAACTTTAAACATAATTTCAAACCATTAGGAAACTTTGTCTGGCAGACAACCACTGCAAAATGATGACAGGATAAAGGTTTCTCGCTTACTACTTTACTTGTGCTCACGGGGTAAAACTACGTCATTCGCTATAACGTTGCAGTCTACACTACAGATTGTAACCGCAGGAAATTTTGCAGACAGTATACATACTTACAGCTGAATGTACCTTCGAAGTTGTATAGCAGTACGACACATAGTTCACGAGATATGAGCATATAAACAGACAGCAGTTATCAGAGTTGAAGGGCATGAAAGAGATGCAGAAGCTGGGAAGGGTGTAAGACAGGGTTGTAGATGTTCCGAAATGTTATTCAATTTGTACATTGAGCAAGCTATAAAGGAAAGCAAGGAGAAATTTGGAGAAGGGATTTAAGTTCAGGGTGAAGAAATACAAACCTTGCGCTTTGCTGATGACATAGTAATTCTGTCAGAGACACCATAGTACCTGGAGGAGCAATTGAATGGAATGGACAGTGTGTTGAAAGGTGCATGTAAGATGAACATTAACAAGAGCAAAACAAGGATAATGGAATGTAGGCTTAGAAAATCAGGCGATGGTGAAGGAATTAGATTAGGTAACGAAACAATAAAGGTGGTAGAAGAGTTTTGTTACTTGGGCAGTAAAATAACAAATGATGGTCGCAGTACAGAGGATATAAAATGCAGAATGGCAATGGGTAGAAAAGCGTTCTTGAAAAAGAGAAATTTGTTAACATCGAATATTAATTTAAGTGTAAGGAAGTCCTATCTGAAGGCATTTGTGTGAAGTGTTGCTTTATATGGCAGTGAATCATGGACGATAAACAGTGCGGACAGGAAGAGAGTAGAGGCTTTTGAAATGTGGTGCTACAGAAGAATGCTGAAGATTAGGTGGGTGGATCACGTAACTAATGAAGAGGTACTGAACAGAATTAGGGAGAAAAGAAGTTTCTGGCATACCTTGACTAAAAAAAGGGATCGATTAGTGGGACACATTCTTAGACATCAAGGCATTGTGAATTTAGCGTTGGAGGGAAGTGTGTGGGGTAAAAACCGCAGAGGAAGACCAAAAGATGGATACAGTAAGCAGATTCAGACAGATGTAGGTTGCCGTTCTTGTGAGGAGATAAAGAGGCTTGCTCAGGATAGGGTATTGTGGAGAGCTGCATCAAACCAGTCTCCGGACTGAAGACCACAACAACAACAAACGGTAACGTTCATTGTAAACGCACCAAGGTTAATCTATTACTTCTTTACTACTAATTGTATTCGCAACAGATTTTACAGGGATACAGCACTTATATAAATGAATATATACATGAAAAATTATACAATTGTACAACATAACTCAATAAATATGAATCATACCTACTGTGATGGGTAAAAACTTTTCACATCTGGCACCACATCTCATTACATTTCTTATTTACTGCTAAGACATTCCTGGATTCCAGTGAGGTTAAGGAAATTCCTGAAAGATGACTGCTGTTGAGAACTTTGAAGCAACTCGGAAGTGAGAAGCGCATACCGCTGTAGGAAGAAGCAATAGAGAGCTACAAGGAAAGAAAGAAATGTTCAAACGTTTGTAAATCTATCGGACCGAACTGCGTGGTCATCAGTCCGTAGCTTACAAACTACTTAAACTTAGGTAAACTAACCTAAGGACAACACACACACACCCATGCCCCAGGGAGGACTCGAACCTCCACGGCGAGCAACCGTGCGCTCCGCAACGAGGCGCCTTAGACCGCTCGGCTACTCCACCGCGGCGGAAAGAATGAGAGTGAAAGAGAATGAAAGAGTACATCTGACGAATACCCATTATTTACGACATATCTGGCTTCTAACTTTAAGAGACTGCATTTTTCAGTGATACTTGCATTTTCTATTATGATTAATAGATCACAGGGCTACCTAATCAATACTGTGAAGCGTATTTGAAATTTTCATGTTTCTCACATGAATAGCTTTTTGCTCAGGCATGGGATCACCATAGAAGTCACAAGAAATATTGTTTACAGTCATGAAGGAAGGAAGGGAGTTTAGTGTTTAACGTTCTGTCGAGAGTGTGGTCATTGGAGGCGGAGCTTACGTTAGGATTGTCTGGATAAGAATGGGGAAGGAAATCGGGCCGCGGTGGAGTAGCCGAGCGGTCTAAAGCGCCTCGCTGCGGAGCGCGCGGTTGCTCGCCTTGGAGGTTCCAGTCCTCCCTGGGGCATGGGTGTGTGTGTTGTCCTTAGGTTAGTTTACCTAGGTTTAAGTAGTTTGTAAGCTACGGACTGATGACCACGCAGTTTGGTCCGATAGATTTACAGACATTTGAACATTTGAAGGAAATTGGCTGCGCCCTTTGAAAGGAACCAGCCCGGCATTTGTCTGGAGAGGTTTATGGAAAACACGGGAAACATAAATCTGGATGGCCGGGGGTGGATTTGAACCACTGCCCTCTTGAATGCGAGTCCAGTGTCTTACCACTGCTAAATCCACCTCGCTCGGTGTTGTTTATAGTCGAGTTGTGAATTAAATAATTGTATGAATGTTACATATCATTTGTATTTTGATATCTGTCTTTGTTTCTTTGGATATTGTACTAGCAATTTGTGCATTATGCAACACAGTCTTATTTCTTGTATATTATCCGATTAATATAACACGTTTTTAGAAAAAAAGGAGATGGACAGAGAGAGAAGGGATAGGAGAAGTACTAACGCAAAGGCTTGAATGAATAAATAAAAAAATACCCGAGCAACGCCGGGTTTTCAGCTAGTTATTATGTTGTTGTTGTGGTCTTCAGTCCGGAGACTGGTTTGATGCAGCTCTCCACAATACCCTACCCTGAGCAAGCCTCTTCATCTCCTCATAAGAACGGCAACCTACATCTGTCTGAATCTGCTTACTGTATCCATCTCTTGGTCTTCCTCTGCGGTTTTTACCCCACACACTTCCCTCCAACGCTAAATTAGTGTCTAAGAATGTGCCCTACCAATCAATCCCTTCTTTTAGTCAAGGTATACCAGAAATTTCTTTTCTCCCCAATTCTGTTCAGTACCACCTCATTAGTTAAGCGATCCACCCACCTAATCTTCAGCATTCTTCTGTAGCACCATATTTCAAAAGCCTATATCCTCTTCCTGTCTGCACTGTTTATCGTCCATGCCTCACTTCCATGCAAGGCAACACTCCATACAAATGCCTTCAGAAAGGACTTCCTTAGGCTTAAATCAATATTCGATGTTAACAAATTTCTCTTTTTCAAGAACGCTTTTCTACCCATTGCCATTCTGCATTTTATATCCCCTGTACTGCGACCATCATTTGTTATTTTACTGCCCAAGTAACAAAACTCATCTACCTCCTTTATTGCTTCGTTACCTAATCTAATTCCTTCAGCATCACCTGATATTCTTAGACTGCACTCCATTACCCTAGTTTTGCTCTGGTTAATGTTCATCTTATATGCACCTTTCAGCACACTGTCCATTCCGTTCAACTGCTCTTCTAGGTCCCTATATATATATATATATATATATATATATATATATATATATATTGAAAAATTATGTGCATATTTCAGTAGAACATTGTGTTCAAATTACAAAACATTCGGTCTATAACTTTCCGAGATATAAGATTTTAAACGTAACACTAAATATGGCTCTAGGTTAGATACAGTAGTAAGAGGAGGTGGAGGAAATTGTTGTTGAGAGGGAGAAAGGGACGAACAGGTAGGGAGTGATGATGAGATGGATATTAACACGCAGTTACTCGCTAAACGAGAAAGGTTCATTGCGACAACCGTTTCAAAAACTTTCCTGTACTTTTAGTTCTATTTCACTAGCTGAACTGTATGGTCTAAAATGCATCGAAAAGTATGCTACCAACTATCGAACGTTTTGAATATACTACACACACATACTTGACAAACAGTATCACTTTAAAACGACTGTTGAAAATTAAGAAAAGGTTAATGTTTTGCTAGAAAGCTAAGGTGCTGTACTGCGACGTGTCAAAAAATCAGATCTTTAAAACGTATGCTTTCTTCAAAATAGAATGAGAAGCGTTATGAAACTAAAAAATCGCGCAGAATGAAAATTATGCATTTTCGATTCTCAGAAACAATGGAAAACATGTAAGGAAGAAGTAAGTTGATAGAACGATGTGGGGTGGTCCTATATGCCGTCAACAGTTTTTACAGCGTGAAAATCGGAAAAGTGATTTTTCCCGGCTCGGTCCGAACGGGAGTGGCCATCCCTGCATTACTCATATATATATATATATATATATGTGTGTGTGTGTGTGTGTGTGTGTGTGTGTGTCTGTGTGTATGTTCATAAGCCATTCATTCGATTGCAATGAAACTTTGGTGAACTGTTCACCGTACGCCCACGAAGTTTTCTGATCCAAAAACAAAAGAGCACGACGCATAGCTCCGGAGATATGACGTCATAAATAATGAGAGGCCGCCTCATGAGAATACCCAGATTTATGCGTCAGTTATTGGAAAAATGAGAGTATTTAGGGAATTCCAACGAAGTTTGCATGTAATTTCGGACGTTTATGAAGCGTTTTGTAAAAGAACGCCCCCCTCCCCCCATAAAATGATGAAACCAACAGAAGTCTACCGTTCACAACAGTTCCTCTGTAGATGCCGTAGAACTATCGTATCAGGCATGAACTTGTATCAAATAAAGACAGACTTGCATGTTACTATTTATTTTTGCCTGCAAGTCTCCCTTAATTCTCTTGCATCCAAAATTAAGCAACCTGTTTTCTTAATCTCTATCTATACAGCGAAAGAACACTCACTCACTCACTGACTAAACACGAAATCTCGAGAACTACTTCACCTATTAAGCTGACATTTGGCAGGAATGTAGTTTATAGGTAGGAAACGCCAGATAAGAAAGTATTTTGTGATAGGTGTATAGTGGAGCATACTTCTCCTACAGACTCACGAAAGTTACAGTTTAATTTTCACAAAATTTCGCACATTTGACCTCAAAAACATGAGGAAGTTCACCGTATACCTCCAGTTTCAATTGGTGCATGGGGGAGGGTACTTTGCAACATAAGGGAACAGTTCCTATATTTAGTATTTCGTTGCAGATTCTCGTTTTCCTTCAAAAAATTAAAAGCACTACTTTCGGTTGCACTTGTTTTTTCACTCCTTATTGCATCTCTGTCGAGTTAGAAGAAACTAACGCGCGAAAAAATTTGATTTTTGCATATCTTGTAGTTTCATACTCCAGCAAAATTCCTCATAGTTATTCAGCTACTTATTTTTTAAGTAACCTATTGCATTAAACTTGAAGTATTTACATCGAAAAATGTAGTCGCTGGCTACTTTGCGTATTGTTCATTTTAGGTCATACATCTTGTGGATGAAATGAAGCTAATAATACGAAATTATTTTTAAAGTTGAGAGATTTCGGTTCGTATATCTACGGTAGAAGACAGTCGCGACTAGCGCGGCAGTTCTCTCCACGTGCAACCTGAATTGTGCGGAGGTAACAATCATCACATCTTATAAACTGTTGAAGATATTGAACCCTTTTTTAAAAGGAATTCATGTTTTACACTCTCATTAATACTCAAAGCTTTTTTTGTCTACTGGTATATAGGAATATCTATAGTTTTGCGATGAAACGAGGTGTTAATTAAACAGTATTTAATATTTGTGGAGGTTTATTTCCGTCTATTGCAACTAAATGAGAGGCGTTTCGCTTCTTTATTTGTGAAGCATCATCAATGGCAGTTTTTTAGTGTTAATTCCATGTGCGACTTCATGGAGCTGTGTGTGTATTCTCCAGAGGGATGGAAGTTTTGGTTGTTTACTTCATCACTTCGCCGTGTACTTCACTGCGACATTGCAAATTTTAACTGTTAAGGTTTTCTATATATTGATTCTATTTTTGTAGCACATGACCATGAACGCTGTTAAAACATTTTTATTAACAGGCACCTTTTAAATGTCGAGATGAAATTCATATTTTAGTTTACATTAAATGTCTGCTAGTTTGCACATAAATTGGATCTTATAGTGAGTAACATACAGAGAAAATCCTTCAACAGGTTCAACAAATCCATCGGTGCAGCTGAAAAAAGTAAAAAACGACGCAGTGACGCTGAGGTAACAGTTCTTTTATTTTCTTATTTACGATTGCGGCGCTGTTTATGAGACCACAAGAGTGTTTACTTGAAACTCCTGACGCAGATTGCATCTCTCTCGTCTCAGGCTTTTTTTCATTTTGACTGATGGATTCAGCTTCTTTATTGACTGTATAAGTCCCCAGTGCTCTAAAACGTACAGTTGAATTTTTTTTCCAAGAGAGATCAAAATATAGGAAACACATATCGAACAAAATATATTTTTCTGTGTGATTCTTCAGTTTCTCCCGGCGTATTTGATGATCAAAATATCCACGGGTGTACTGCCGGTCTATAGTGTCCAACGGGCACAATATTTCGGCGATCATACATGTCGCCATCATCAGGTGAACTAACTGGGTTCTAGCACGGTAGCGGGCCATTTGCCGTTCCTTGACGTCTTGGTCAAGAGAAGAGCTGATGGCACCCTGGGTCATAGTGTATATCGGAAGACAACACACACTGATATGTATTTACACGCAGAAAGCTGTCACCACCCTTCACAGAGGAATGGGGTACTTAAAACTCTAGTACATAGGGTGTGGGGGGACTGATGACCATTGTAGTTTAGCCCCCCTTAAACAACCCAACAACAACAACAACATAGGGCGCGCCCTATCTCCGACGCAGAGAGTCTACCCAGGAATTGGAACACCTGAGAACTGTATTTCGAAAAAATGGGTACTCATTGGAACTGTTTTTTGCCCGCCGAATAAAATTCGTGCACTGGTGGGGAGCGCTAAAGATGATCTCGGTTTGAGGAAGGCGGGCGTGTACCAGATTCCGTGTCAGTGTGGAAAGTCATATATTGGACAGACGATGCGTACCGTCGCGGATCGATGCGTTGAACACCAGAGGCACACACGATTGATGTATCCGAGCAAGTCGGCGGTCGCTGAACATTGTTTGTCGGAGAATCACGCCATGGAGTATGAACACACTAGGTTCTGGTACAGACGTCGAGATACTGGGACTGCGTCGTTAGAGAGGCCACTGAAATTCGCACAAGTGACGACCTCATAAACCGTGACTCTGGCTATAATCTTAGCAAAGCTTGGGAACCAGCCATTGGGTTAATTAAGAGTAAATCCAGCAAACGTAACGAAGTGACGACCACGGCGGACAGAGCCGTCACACCGACGTCATCTCAGACGCCGTCGCAATCGGTTCCACTGCGCGGCCGCGGCGCGGGGCGCGGACCGCGGAGGGGTCGCTCCGCGGGCCGAGGGTATTTAAATGGCCCGCCACCGGGCTAGAACCCAGGTCCCTTCGAGCCGCCGTAGCGTGCGGATCTCCGTGCCGGCGCGTTTCAGGAGCTCAGTCCGTCAGTTCACCTGATGATGGCGACATGTATGATCGCCGAAATATTGTGCCCGTTGGACACTACAGACCGGCTGTACACCCGTGGATATTTTGATTATTTTTCTGTGGCTCATTAAATGTTTCAACAACGGTTTTAAGAATGTTTGCAGTATTGTTATAATTAAGATTTTAAAATATCGAAGATGTCGTCCATATCGTACACGAGACATTTGAATCTAAATGGTACACCACAACATATAAACTAAGATAATTTATACGTCGCGCCACAAAACGGACTGTATTGTATAACGTTTACTATCTTATTAAGTAATTACATTCTACCACTTTCAAACATAATACTCAGCTTTTCAATATTACGATGTATGGGGGTTCTGCTCGCTGCAATATTATTCTCCTGGGGCGTCGCGGTAGAAATAAATACTCGTAGATACAATTGTTCACTTCTTCTTTAATTTCCAATCAAACTGCTTCTCCACCAAAACAATAACACTTCATACGTACACGACGCAACAGAACTTAGCTGATAGTACTTCCATTTTAAAACAACCGACTGACATAAGATTCCACTGCACATAACGATCGCCAAAACTCGAACTCCCGCATGCAAGGCGGAGAGACAAATATATAACATTGACAATAATGACATTACATTATGCATTGTTCATAACAATTGAATATACTACCTTACAATTAACGAACACAACAGTGAAACATTTCATGTACACAAAAATAGCCGGCCACGGTGGCCGAGGGGACTGAGGCGCTCCAGTCACGGTTTGCACGGCCACTACGGTCGTGGGTTCGAATCCCCCCTCGGGCATGGATATTTGTGCCGTCCTTAATATTAGCTAGTTCATAAGTAGTTTGTAAGCTTAGGGACTGATGACCTCGTAGTTCAGTCCCATAAGTTCTACAAACATTTGAACATTTGATTTGAACACAAAAATAATTGCAATATCAAATGAAAACTATACGTACAATAAGTTTAGATGGCACATATTCTTTAAGTAGAAATCTCCGATCTTTCAGTTTCATAACAAAGAGTAATGTTAAATGTCAATTAATTTGTTAATGAGTACATCATACATGTTCCTAACATATATTGAACTATCAAATATCTTGGCAATTCTCAAAATAAGTTCAAAATCTCACGTCAGTCAATACTGGAATTTGGAATTTCGACTATTACATTAATTAACACAATTAGCTGGTCAATACAACTTGTTTATGAGCATAACATATAAACAATGCTATTTATTTTCATGTTTTTATGTTTTACAAAAGTTTTTACAATTCATCTGTTGAGTTATTGAAATAATGTACGATGATGAAACTGTTGTTTATAGAACTGTCTGGAAAGAAAATATATGAATCTCTTAATTAATGAAATCTATCACTTGTGAACTAATCACAGTATCACCGAGACACTGTCCTACACTGATTTCTAGGCCGGCTATTTCGTTTGTTACTAACTTCACACGTAACATTTATCACTATTAAACCACACGATTCCGGGTCCGACGCAGATGTTATCGTACGATAACATTGAGATGAGAGGTCCAGCAGTATCGGTATTGATGGAATTAATGAAAATATTACATTAATGTTGTCACGAATTTCCTCACACCTCTACGGATCACCTAAACAAAACAAAATCAGTAACCACCGGTCACATTTAGTATCTCCAAAACCCTAGAAGCCAAAACTGGTCCTTTTCCAATCTTCATTTCTCTTTTATTTCTCCGAATATTTTCCGTCTTGTCTTCTATATGTCACTAGATTGACATGAAATCTAAATCTGTTCAACGCACAAAGGCAGTAGCGTAATGGCGAGATGAGCTCATATGAGTGGTTCATATCCGTTTTTCTTCGGTCCGCTTGGCTGGAAATCTTCCTGCCGCTGCCTTGAGTCGTCCGACTCCCATCGCAACACTGCTCACTGGTGCAGTCCTGCGATTGTCGCCGCGCGCCGCACTCCAAACTCAAAGTGCGCATGCGCGAGCTGCAAGCCTGTGACGTCACGAGACGACCTAAAGCACTAGATTTACTATACAGTGCTCTAGCCTGGCCTAGTACCGCGTGACGCGCGGCTGACCAATGGCAAGGCGCGGCTGTCACGTTTTGGGCTGCCGCTGCTTCCCCTGGTTCGGAGCGTCTTCCGCAGGAGGCGTCGCGTCGCGGTGTCGTGGTGTGTGACGTCACGCGGCGAGCGGGCAGCCGTGGCCTGTGTGTCCAGCAGTAGCGAGTGGTCAGTGGCGCGGCGGGAAGCGGCAGGCCAGGATGCCTCTAGCTGCGCTCTGTTCGCTGCTGCTGCTGCTGCTGCTACTGGCCGGTGAGTCACTCTTATCTTCATCTACTCACAGCTTCTCCAGTTATCCCGCGTCCGCACATTGCTACCGACGCTTCCGCCAACACTGGCCGAAAGTTTCATTCTGGAAACATCCCTTAGGCTGCGGCTGAGGCCGGTATTACACTATCAAATTTTCTTTGAGAAAGAATCTTTGTCAAAGAAAATCGGACAGTGCAATATGGAACTTTTGTCAAAGTTGCCTGTGGTCAAAAATTGTTTGATCAAATCTAGCAGCAACCCGTAAATTTGATCAAAGAAAGCGTTCGTCTTTTGTTAACTGCGGTGAGAAATGTGAACAGTCGAAGCGTTAGCATCGCGGTAGCAGTTTTTGACGCGAGGGGGTTAAGTTTACGTAATTACTGCATACATTTTGTTGTTGCGACGGCACACAATACGAATTACGTGGGCGCCGGCCGCGGTGGCCGAGGGGACTGAGGCGCTCCAGTCACGGTCTGCACGGCCACTACGGTCGGGGCTTCGAATCCCCCCTCGGGCATGGATATTTGTGCCGTCCTTAGTTGTAAGTAGTTCATAAGTAGTTTGTAAGTTTAGGGACTGATGACCCCGTAGTTAAGTCCCATAGACTCTACAAACATTTGAACATTTGAATTACGTGGTCACGGTTTCAAACTACTTTTGACATAGTTTGAAAGCGTGACCACGTAATTCGTATTGCGTGTCGTTGCGACAACAAAATGTATGCAGTGACATAAGGCCGATTACAAAAACCGGCTGCACTGGGCCGAAAACTAGATGACACTTGCAGAATTTATTAGCGATCAAGTGAGTATTGGTTTCACGGTAGACTACGTAAAAAAAGAATATTAATGGCTTCCGCATCACTTTTGCAGCAGAGAAACCAAAAGTACACAATGACAGTGTTTAATTCCCTGCATATATTTATTCAGACAAATACTATTTACATGAAATATATTTACACAAAATATGAATACCGTATGTGGAAAGTTTTTACTTACTGCAGGCGCGACAGAGAACTAGCGAAAGGGAAACAGGGCACAGGCTCCTGACCAGCGACAAATGTACTGGTTCGACCTCTTAAAAGTTTTAGAGCAGAATACCACTGCAGACGCAAGCGTCACCAATGTTGTCAGTCTTCCAAATGTCTAGCCGTTGCACTTAGTTTAGGCGTACATGCAATCATAGTGTATAGATATTTATAAGCTACGGAAGCAACAGCTGAGGTTAATAACCGAGGAGGCTATTCTAACCTTGTTAATAACAGATATTCATCCACCATTTTCGATGCATTTTCGCAGATTCTTGGTCAAAGAAAATTTGATAGTGTAATACCGGCCTAAGCCATGTCTCCACCATATCCTTTCTTCCAGGAGTGCTAGTCTTGCACGGTTCGCAGGAGAGCTTCTGTGAAGTTTGGAAAGTAGGAGGCGAGGTACTGGCGGAAGTAAAGTTGTGAGGCGGAATCGTGAGTCGTGTCGGGATAGCACAGTTGGTAGTGCGCTTGCCCGCGAAAGGCAAAGGTCCCAGGTTCGGGTCCCGGTTCCGGCACACAATTTTAATCTGCCAGGAAGCTTCATTGGCCAATATTTTTTCCAGAGAATTCGTCGAGAGCCAACGTAAACATATGTGACGCACAACTCGCGGACAATACATTAACGATTTTGACTGTGACTAATTCTACATGTACATGGGATACTCTGCAAATCACATTTAAGTGCCTGGCAGAGGGTTCATCGAACCACCGTTATACTATTCATCTCCCATTCCATTCTCGAATACCGCGCGGGAAAAAAGAACACCTGAATCTCTCTGTTCGAGCTCTGATTCCCCGTATTTTAATCTGATGATCATTTCTACCTATGTAAGTGGCAGTCAACAATATATTTTACCACTTGGAGGAGAATGTTGCCGATTGGAGTTTCGTAAGTACCGGCCGCGGTGGCCGAGGGGACTGAGGCGCGTCAGTCACGGTCTGCACGACCACTACAATCGGGGGTTCGAATCCCCCCCTCGGGCATGTATATTTGTGCCGTCCTTAGGGTTAGCTAGTTTGTAAGTTTAGGGACTGATGACCCCGTAGTTAAGTCCCATAAGCTATACAAACATTTGAAACATCTGAGTTTCGTAAGTAGCCCACGCCGCAGCGATAAGCGCCGTTGTTGTAATGATTCCCATCCCAGATCCTGTATCATTTCCGTAACGCTGTCTCCCCTGTATCGTGACAATACGAAACCAGCTGCCCTTCTCTGGACTCTTTCGATGTCCTCCGTCAAACCCGCCTGATAAGGATCCCACACTGGGCAGCAATACTTTAAAAATAGACGGACAAGCGTAGTCTATGCAGTCACTTTAGTAGTTCTGCTGTATCTTTTAAGAGTTCTGCCAATAAAACGCAGTCTCTGGATCGCCTTATCACGACATCTACGTGTTCTTTGAAGTACTTTATCCATTTCAGCAACTGTTCAGGTTATCAATTAATAAAATTCAGCAACCAGTTGTTTGTAATTATTTATTTTAGACGACCAGTTTCGGGCGCTTGAGTGCCCTTCTTCTGGTCTATTTTAGTATTGTTGCTTAATGAATGTAGCTACATGCTATGAGGAGAATCAACACAGACTATTTTAGTATTGTTGCTTAATGAATGTAGCTACATGCTATTAGCAGAATCAACACTGAGTCTGTGAGTCTGTGTTGATTCTCCTAATAGCGTGTAGCTACATTCATTAAGCAACAATACTAAAATAGACCAGAAGAAGGGCACTCAAGCGTCCGAAACCGGTCGTCTAAAATAAATAATTACAAGCAACTGGTTGCTGAATTTTATTAATTGATACTTGTTCTTTCCAGTTTAAGTCTGAAGTAATAGTAATTCCTAAGTATTTTGTGGAGTTTACGGCCTTCAATTATGACTATCTTGTAAACAAAGTTTAACGGATTTCTTTTCGTACACATGTGGATGCCATCACACTTCTCATTATTTAGAGTCAATTGTCGATTTTTACAGCATAGTGATATCTTATTTAGACCGTTCTGCAGTTGGTTTTCATCTTCAGATGATTTTCCTAGACGGTAAATGACGGCGTCATCTGCAAACAACCTAAGAGAGCTACTTAGATTTTCCCCTAAATCGTTTATGTAAATAAGGAACAGCAGAGGATCAATAACACTTTCCCGTGGAACGCCCGATATCACCTCTGTTTTAGTCGATGCCTTACCATCGATTACTACGAACTGTGTCCTCTCTGACAAGAAATCCCCTATCCAATCGCAAATTTGGGGCGATATACCATAACCACGCAATTTGATTAAAAGCCGTTTGTGAGGTACGGTGTCAAAAGCCTTCTGGAAATCAAGAAATACGGAATCGATTTGCGAACCCTCGTCGATAGCACCCATCACTTCGTGTGAATAAAGAGCTAGTTGTGTTTCGCATGAACGATATTTTCTAAATCCGTGTTGACCTTGGGTCAATAGATCGTTCTGTTCGAGATAATTCATAATTTTTCAATACAGGATATGTTCCAAAACCCTGCTGCAAATTGACGTCAATGAAATAGGCCTGTAGTTTAGTAGGTTACTCCTACTGCCTTTCTTTAATATAGGTGTGACATGTGCAACTTTCCAATCTTTTGGTACAGGTCCTTCTATGAGAGAGCGGTTGTATATGGCTGTTAAGTAAGGAGCTATCGCTTGAGCATAATCAGATAGAAATCTAATGGGTATACAATCCGGACCAGAAGATCTGTTCTTGTTAAGTAATTTTACTTGCTTCACTACTCCGATGATATCTACTTCTACGTTACTCATTACGGCCTCTGTTGGTTACATTTTGTCATTGCAAACTAAGAAAGGAAACATATGTAAAACATGAGGGGGTGTGTTGTATCACTTCCTACGGAACATTAATTACGAAATCAGTACGTTTTAAAATATGTTACAAGTAACAGATACACATTATTAAAACTTAAACCTACTGTGGAGGACATGGTAATAGGTATTTCCGGTGTAGAGAAGCAGCTAAATACAAAAAAGTCTGCTGGTCCGGATGGAATGCCAGTTCGGTTTTACAAAGACTATTCTGAGGCATTGGCCCCTTACTTGGATTGCATTTATCGCGAATCTTTAATTCAGCGCAAAGTTCCTAGTGATTGGAAAAAAGCGCAGGTGACTCTCGTGAATAAGAAAGGAAAGAGAACTGACCCCACATAATTACAGGCAAATATCGTTGGCATAAGTTTCATGTGGGATTTCGTAGCATATTCTCAATTCGAATTTAGTAAATTTTCTTGAAACGGAAAAGCTTCTTTCTATGAATCAGCACGGGTTCAGGAAACATCGGTCATGTGAAACTCGGCTTGCCCTTTTCTCACATGACATGAAGGGCAACAGGCGGATTGTGTTTTTCTCGATTTCAAAAAGGCGTTCGATGCGGTACCACACTGCAGACTGCTTACGAAGATACGAGCTTATGGAATAGGTTCACAGATTTGTGACTGGCTGGAAGACTTCCTAAGTAATAGAACGCAGTACGTTGTTCTCGACGGCGAGTGTTCATCAGAGACGAGTGTATCGTCAGGCGTGCCCTAGGAGAGTGTGATAGGACCGCTATTATTTTCTATCTATATAAATAATCTGATGGACATATTTGCGGCTGTTTGCTGATGATGCTGTCGTGTATTGACTGTAATAGCAAACAGGATGACTTAGACAAAATTCCTAGTTGGTGCGAAGAATGGCAGCTAGCTCTCAATGTAGAAAAATGTAAGGTGATGCACATGAGTAGGAAAAACAATCCCATAATGTTCGAATACAGCATTAGCAGTGAGCTTCTTGATGCTGTCGCGTCGTTCAAATGTCTAGGCGTAACACTGAAATGGAACGAACATGTAAGGACAGTTCTGAGTAAGGCGGACAGCCGACTTCGGTTTATTGGGAAAATTTTGGGGAGATGTACTTCACCTGTAAAGGAGACCGCGTATAAAACGCTTGTGCGACCACGTCTCGAGTATTGCTCAAGTGTTTGGGACCCGCAGCAGATCAGTTTAAAGGAAGACATAGAAGCGGTTCAGAGACGAGCAGCTGGATTTGTTACTGGTAGGTTCGACCAATGCGCGAGTGTCACGGAAATGCTCCGGCAACTCAATTGGGGCTCGCTGGAAGAAAGACGAGCACATGGGAGCGCTATGCTATGATGCGCGAGGCCGTTTCCCGTCGGGAGTTCAAATCCCCCCTCGGGCTTAGATTTTTGTGCCTTATGTAGTATTAGCTAGTTCATAAGTCGTTTGTAGGTTTAGAGGCTGATAACCTCGCAGGCAAGTCCCATAAGCTTTACAAATATTTGAACATTTTGAAGTGACAGAGAGTTCATCTAACCACTTTTATGATATTTCTCTGTAGTTCCATACTCTAAAACCTTGCAGGAAAAAGGAACACCTAAATCTTGCTGTTTTCGATCTGACTTTTCTTGTGATGATCATGTCTCCCTGTGTAGGTGGGTGCTAACAAAATATATTCGTTAAGAAATTCTAGGAGGTAATACAGACAATTAAGCCAGGATTCCTCTCCATGAATTATCGTAATCCGCCTTAGCTGTCTTTTAAGCCTTCATTACGTCACAACCGGTTTCGCACCATTAAAGGTGCATCTTCAGGTATCTGTTTTAATAAAGACAACTTCTTATACACAGAGTTTGTAACTATCAATATTTACAAAATTAGAAAGATCTGCTATACACCAAGCTTAACTTCCATGAGGTGGAACAATTTATTGCGACTCCCAATATTCATGCTGGGTGCCGGGTTTTATGGGGGCTTTCCTCAAAGTTCGTAGATAGCTTTATATGTGCCTCCATTAAGTAAACGTCTGTATGGTTGGAGTTAACAGTTGGTTAAACCCAGTGGGTAAAAAATCAACGTGAGCTAGGATTTTGAGGGCGTAATCAGTAAAGATAAACGTATCAAGAGGAGTGCTACTCATCAAGTTTACCGCCTAAAAAGTTTTATTAAATTGAACGTTGGGAGCCTGTTCTATCTCCCCTGAATCTGAAGTAAAATGTACCAATTGGTTCGCGAAATATCCCGTTAAAAAATTTGACAAAACCTAGGGAACGTAAAACACTTGCCATTAAAAAGGGTAAGGGCGGAAATAGTAATATACCAATCTTAAAATAATTTTTTTTCACTCACCAGAAGTGTTTTGTAGTCTTACGTCTGCGTTTTGATGTATCAAAAGTTTTAGAATTTTAAGAACCATTAGGTGCGCGTTTGGACATAAAATTGCTATTGTCATTAAAAACGTAAGAGAAAGAAATTTCGCAAATAGGTCTCGACGGAGTGGCGGATATAACAGGTCTTGGAGGTCATGAACCCCCACCCCCCACCCAAAACAAAAACTCTTTTTGGTTGGAACATTTTTATTTTTCGATACGAAGTGTCTAAAAAAATACTGCAGTTTTTATATTTTTAATTAAATTTGTTTATTCTTCTACACCATATTAACCAATGCAAATACCCTAATCAGACATTATTCACTTATTCCAATGCCTTCATGAAACCCCTCCTCCCACAGAGAACTGAAATAATCATCATTCCTCTGCTAATCACACTCGCATAGCCACAGTTTGTATACCAATCTACACTGAATGCACACTTCGCATTACCACTGTGCAAATTGTGAGGTTATCTAAGATCCTATTATACTTCTTAAATTAAGTGTGTGACCAATGTAGCTCGCAAATTTTTGGACATATATTTTTTAAAAACTGTATTTTACGGGATTTTAATTTACTGATTAGTCTACTACACTCAAGAATTGTGCTATTTACTGATATAAAAAAACGAATAGTACATTAAAAGTCATGTATTATTAAAAAATCAATTTCTATTAGAAAATTAAACATTTTACAAAATCGTACACATGTGATACGAGGCGCGTCCAGAAAATAAGTTCCGTTTCAATTTACCTCCGCTGCAGTGCTGCGATTGCAGTTCCGCACATGCGCTGTAGACGATGTGTATCAAGGAGATCGCTGTCAGTTACGTACGCTTTGTTGTGCTCGTTTGAAATGTCGGTGTCGATTGAAAATCCCGCCGCCTGTGAAATCAGGTAGGTGATTCGGTTTCTGAATGAGAGGAAAGTGAAACCAAGTGAAATTAATCGGCAAATTTGCGCTGTTTACGGACCAAATGCGATGAGTGATTCGATGGTGAGAAGATGGGTCTGACAGTACAATGGCGGGCGTTGTGATGTGCACGATCAAGAACGAAGTGGGCGTCCACCTTTGGTTACAGAAGAACTGGTTCACGCTCCTAGCGACTTTCATCTGTTCCTACATCTCAAGTCTTTCCTTGGCGGTCATCACTTCACCAATGACGACGAGCTGAAAGGAACTGTTTCCAACTGGTTGAAGACACAGGTGGCAGATTTCTATGAAGAAGGTATACAAAACCTGGTGCCCCGCTATGACAAATGCCTGCAACTTTTCGGCAGTTATGTGGAAAAGTAGTTTAAGAGTTGTAGAATTTTGTGCAATAAAAATTTCTTCTGTATCTGTGTACAATTTCATTTTATTACCAAACGGAACTTACTTTCTGGACGCGCCTTGTACATTGAAAGTGAAGGTGACGGCATGGTTTGACGTACTATTAGGGGATAGAGTGCTAGGGCGATGATGCTTCTCTTTTAATGATGTCCACCCCAACTCGTGCATCATTTCCGTGATCTCTCAAAGGCTTTTGACTGGGTAAAGCATTACATTCTTCTAGATGGCATGAGTGGGACAGTGCACAAATGGTTTAAATCTTACTTAAGTGGAAGAGTGCAGAAAGTTGAAATAAGCAGTTCGCATAATATAAAATAAACAATTAATTTCTCTAACTGGGGAGTTATCATAAATGAGGTTCCACAAGGTTTAGTCTTGCTTCCTGTGACTTGTTATTCTATATTTACAAAGATGCTAAGCTAGTTCTTTTTCCTGACGATACAAGTATAGCTACCACGCCTGACAAACAGGAACTGATGTAATTTGTAAGTGATGTCTTTCAGAAAATTAGTAAGAGGTTATCTGCAAATGGTCTCTCACTATGATAAAACCCAGTATATAGTACATACAGTTTCACCTAGTAAATAGCCAGAAATCATTAACAAATTTAAAATTTGAACATAAATCAGTAGCTAAGGTAGATTATACAAAATTTTTAGGTGTTCGCATTGACATGGACTGAATTGGAAGAAACATACTGAAGATCTGCTGAAACGTTTGAATTAAACTACTTATACGGTCAGGGTCATTGCAAAATTTGTTGATACACAGGCCTATTTTCATTCACTACTTTCATATGGGATCACATTCTGGGGCAGTTCAACATTGAGTAAAAAAGTATTCATTGCACAAAAGCGTGTAATCAGAATAATTGCTGGAGATGACCCAAGATCATCCTGCAGACATTTATTTAAGGATCCAGGTATTTTCACTGTGGCTTCACATTATATATATTCACTCATGAAATTTGTTATTAACAGTTCGACCCAGTTCAGAAGTAATAGCAGTGTAGAAGACATAGAGGCGGTTCAGAGGCGAGCAGCTAGATTTGTTACTGGTAGGTTCGACCAATGCGCGAGTGTCACGGAAATACTCCGGCAACTCAATTGGGGATCGCTGGAAGAAAGACGACGTTCTTTTCGTGAATTTCTGTTAAGTAAATTTAGAGGGCCGGAATTTGAAGCTGAGTGTAGTACGATCTTACTGCCGCCTATTTACATTTCGTGTAAAGATCACAAAGACAAGATAAGAGAAATTAGGGCTCGTACGGAGGCTTATAGGCATTCTTTTTTTCCTCGTTCCATTTGTGAGTGTAATAGGAAAGGAAATGCCTAGTAGTGGTACAGTGTACCCTCCGCCACGCACCTTACGGTGAATTGCGGAGTATGTATGTAGATGTAGATGTACATAGCGACAACACTAGGAGAAATCTAACTTTGACATAGAAAGGAGTGAATTATGCTGCCACAAAAGTCTTCGGTCACTAACCAAGTAGCATCAGATAGCCAACTAGTATTTGAAAAGAAATTAAAGAAATTTCTGAATGACAACTCCTAGTACACTTAAGATGAATTTTGAGATAAAACTTTTAAAAAACTAAAAAACCCTTAAAATATTGAATGTCATGTATAGACTCCATTTACTAAAGTGACACGTTCCCATCATTCCTAAATGTCGCATATATCATCTACGTAACAAGTATTAATGTAATCTACTACTCAGTTGGCGGTATCTCGTGCATAAAACGTCTTGTTATTCGTAGCTAATATTCGTTTTCGAGATGGTTTTTGAAAGGCAAACGCTTATAGCGCAATGAAATGCAGCAACAACTAGAAAAAAATACCCCGTTTGGAATTTTTCCCCTAATTTCCTAAGGACCTTCAGCGGTATGTAATCATATTGCTAAAACGTTTTCGTGAAGAAAATTAGATAAATTTAAAAGTAATAATGACTGACTGATCCTTTTAGGACTTGAATATCGGTCGTATACAGGACTACATACTGCAGTTTGGATGTCCAAAGATACACAAAAATGTGCTTATTATAAGCTATAATGTAATATTCTTGAGAATGAACTACAAAACTCTGAAACCTTATATTTAGGGAAAAAATTAAAAGTTCGGAAAATAAGATGAAAAGCATCAAGAACACTGTGAGGAGGTGTAGAAAATATTTACACCGATGTCAAAACTGGGCGTCATACGCACATAAATATAAAGAGGGCAGTTGGGAAAATCTCAACTATAAAGAAGTTTTCCACGTATTTCTACAATTGGATGTACGTCATGCGACACAGAACAATAATAAATAAGAAAGTCGTAGTTTGGCTAATAGGCGCCCTAAACGTTAAAACACAGAACGTAACGAAAAGCATTTTATGTGCCACACCTGGTTACTTTGGAGCTATACGGAAATGCTTCGTACGCTTGAAACTATTCGTGTCTGTTTAGGTACATTATTTTGGTACTAGCTTATATTCCCGTGCTTCGCAACGGTTGTTAAAGAAGGTCCTGTGTATATCACGGTTCTTTGGGTTCCGGACGTAGGTCAGCAAAAACACAATCCTTGTTGGATCTCTCTGTCAATAAGCTCAGTTCTCCTAGCCAAGATGTCAAATTTAAGTATAAGTCATTGTCGAAAACGGTGAATGTTCATAAAGATTTTCATACTAAGAGTGAAATTAATTTAAGTCCGTGCTTCGCAACAATGTAAATTCAATGTTAGGTTGTGTTCATAAAGTTACACATTGCAACAGCAGCGCCGAAAGCGGCTGGCAAATTACATTTCTGAAAACGATATTGCATAAGTGCGAATATTGATTTGTAACAGTTTTCACAAATATCTTCTTGAATAGGAATTTGGAATGAATTGTAAGACTGTGTGAATCATGAGACTATATAAAAGAGTTTCGCGTGGAAGTGCTGGTCATAATGAGATGTGACAACAACGGATGTATCTGATTCGGTAAAATTTTACTTTCTATCCTGGCGGCCTCGTATTTTTATGTTGGCAACATCAATAACACGATATAAAATCGTTGCAAAGATGACCGAACTACATAGAGTGTAGATAAATACTGCTGTTCCTGCTGTATGCTTGATTTCACGACAAAATATTTGCGTGTCACGAGATTGGCTTATGATGATGTCACATGATTGTCGTTATTCAACATCTGTTGCCAACATTATCACAGGAGGCTGCCGGGATATGAGTAGGACTACGTCGCATAGAAGACACAGCTGTCAAACTATAACACCTTTCACAGCAGAGAGTGTCGCGGCTATATGTATCAGAGATCACTGATTAGCACAGACCAGTGAGCTTACTGGCACAGGCATATCAATATCTATGGCCTAAGAGACATTCATTAATGTTTGTGTTTCCACCACGCTTCCACGACAGTGATCAATGTTTCACGAGTATTTTTATCTTTGAGTCTATCTGGATTTTTATCTTTGTTTTGTGTCTCTGTTCATAGTCGATAATGTGTGGTTGACGGAAACATGTGATCTATTTAAAGAAATTGCCTATTTGATATTCCTCGTCGTTATTAAAGTCTGAAAGGACTGCATTGTCTGACGATTGAAAGATAAACAGATTTTGACTCGTGCCGTAAAGTTCGTAAGTCACAGAGTATAGAGCTTTTCCTAAGAGTATTTATTGCATATTTTGCGAAATTTTGCTCGTCACACTCACCCACTGCCACGCACCGCGAACAAATTCCCTTACTAACATCATTGGACCTAGTGCTATCTACCACCACAACCACGAGTGGGTGGCAGTATGTGGTCATGGAGAAAAGTCTGTCAGCACGTACACACACAAGCCTTTTATATATAGATATAGATTTCTGCGTGAGCTGCCTCTAGCTTTCGTCATTCTCTGTCTCAGCACCACTGCTGTTAATCTTAACATTATCCTTTTCGTCTGATATTATACTAAAGCCCTCGAGTCTAAAATAAAACCATCATACCGTAAATGTACTAATCCCCATTCCAAAGATAACAGGCGCAGACAGGTGTGAAAATTAAGCATCAGTTTAATAAGTCATGGTTGCAAAATTTTAACACGAATTACAAAAGGATGGAAAAACTAGTAAAGCCGACCTTGGGGAAGATCAGTTTGGTTTCAGGAGAAATGTAGGAACACGGGAGACAGTACTCACTTTATCTTAGAAGATAGATTAAGGGAAGGCAAACTTGCATTACTAAATGTTGTAGATTTGGAGAAAGCTTTTGAATAAACTCTTTCAAATTCTGAAGTCAGCAGGAGTAAAATACAGGATCGGTAGCTTAATTACAACTTGTACATTAACCAAACAGCTGTTATAGAGTTGAAGAGCATGGAAGGATCGCAGAGGTTGGGAAGGGAGTAAGACAGGGTTGTAGCCTTTCTCCAATGTTATTCAATTTGTACACTGAGCAAGCTGTGTAGGAAAGCAAAGAGAAATTTGGAGAAGGAATTAGAGTACAGGGTGAAGAGATAAAAACATTACGTTTTGCCGATAACATTGTAATTCTGTCAGAGACGGCAAAGGTCCTGGAAGAGCAATTGAACGGAATGGACAGTGTGTTGGAGGGAGCGTATAAGATGAACATTAACAAGAGCAGAACAAGGGTAATGGAATGCAGTCTTAGAAAATCAGGCGATGCTGAAGGAAAATTTCGTAAACGGATCTAATACTTCATAATATTTTATTTCATCAAGTTCTGTTGTACACTTCGTTAACTAATGTAGAATGTGTTAACACTTTGAACTCCCATATCAGAAGGGATCATGAGAAAGATAATACGTCATCTTCTTTTTTTCGTTACATATGTTGCAGTCATGTGTTAAGAACTTTCCTAATGCAATACTTCATTATTATTATTATTATTATTATTATTATTATTATTATTATTTGCAATCTTTTCGTCTTAGAATGTTGATTTAGATCAGAATTATGAAAAACTGTGTACTTCCATCGATTCACTAACACTTTCGAAAGCTAATTTCATGACAGCACCAGAAAGATATAGTCTTCAGGTTCTATCAAAGGATTGCGTTCTTACACAGTACGCAAGATTTTTATAAGTATCATACTGCAAGTCGATATTTTCACTGCAATTATACAGTTAAATGTCGTGGGGAAAAGTCTCGACTCCAAATCGAATGATTTAATTGCAAATGGTTGTAGATATCTTACCGAATTTCCGTAAAATTGTTCCCACTACGAAATATAGAATTGCAGTTGTATATCGTTAAGTATAGTAATTTTATAATCGTTAACAGGTCTTTTTCAAAACAATCTTGAAAATTTTTCCCATTATGTATATGTACTTATTAAAATTTCAACATTCTGAGCAAACATTTTTTAAATCGTTGACCATCATATCCATACTGACGCTGCATTCAAATTCAAATGTTATGGGACTTAACTGAGGGGTCATCTGTCCCTAAACTTACTTTCTACTTATGAACTAGCTTATACTAAAAGCGGCACAAACATCCATGCCCGAAGGAGGATTCGAACCCTCGATGGGGAACGGCCTCGCGCATCGGAGCATAGCGCCACAATGCGCTCGGCCACTACGCTGCGGCGACGCTGTCTTCGTAAATGTGTTTCATATTCTTGTTGTCTTGTTTGAAAGCGCAAATGAGATTCGTATTATCACGAATGAACTGTTTAGATATTTTGGAGTATGCCAGGGAGATGTAAAAGGTGACTGTGTTGTTATGCTTGTGAGAGAAGTAGTAAAGCCTCATCTGAACCTGTTTTCACAGGGAGCGTCATCAGATATAAATACTGAGTTAGTTTTTACCTAGTCTGGTTGTGGTACTGATGAATCATCGTTAAACTAAGTGATTCTTAGCACTGCTTCTTATGTAAAAGTTGATATTTACAGCGATTACAGACGTAGGTTAAAAAAGAATCGTAATACGATTCTTCTCGTAGATCGCCGTTAACCTGACTTGTAAACTGTCATAAATATATTTCTCGTGCCATTCTTATCCGCCTACGCCTTACATTCTATGAATTGTGGGGGTTGACTGACATTGCAGTGAAAGCTGACTACTCGGTCGAATTGTGCGTCACTGGGTATCACAACAGCTTTCTATTTCGCAGCTTTCTAGTGCAGCAGACATCAACCGCTTAGGGATGACGGATACGCTGAAAAGTATGGGCGCATTTGTAAAGCGGCGAACTCGGTTGCTCTGCGTTGCATATGGGCGCTTCCTGTCACTTTCTAAGTTGTTGACTGATAATGTTTTTTAACGATATTCTTATAATTCAAGGGGAAACTACGTCACTATTACAGCAAGATAAAAATATGAAACACTGCACAATTCGTTGCAGTTCATAGTATTTTCGTTCCATTCTTTCTATCCGCAAATCACATTTTTAATAAGCACTCATAATTTAATACTTGTTGTAATCTCCAAACTGAATAGAGAGGCATTTTGACTGTTCAGATACAACCTAGATATACATCTACATATATACTCGGTAATTTACCGTAAGGTGCATGACGGAGGGTATATTGTACCACTAGTAGGCATTTCCCTTCCTATTCCACTCCCAAATAGAACGAGGAAAAAAAGAATGCCTACATGCCTCCGTAAGAGCCCTAATTTCTCTTGTCTTGTCTTTGTGATCTTTACGCGAAATGTAAGTAGGCGGCAGCAAGATCGTACTACACTCAGCTTCAAATTCCGGCCCTCTAAATTTCCTCAACAGAATGTCTCGAAAATAACGTCGTCTTTCCTCCAGCGATCCCCATTCGAGTTGCCGGAGCATTTCCGTGACACTCGCGCATTGGTCGAACCTACCAGTAACGAACCTAGCTGCTCGCCTCTGAACTGCTTCTATGTCTTCCTTTAAACTGATCTGCTGCGTGTCCCAACCACTTGAGAAATACTCAAGACGTGGTCGTACAAGCGTTTTATACGTGGTCTCCTTTACAGGTGAAGTACATCTTCCCAAAATTCTCCCAATAAACCGAAGTCGGCTGCCTGCCTTACTCACAACTGTCCTTACGTGTTCGTTCCATTTCATATCGCTCTTTAATGTTACGCCTAGGTACTTGAACGATGCGACTGTATCAAGAAGCTCACTTCTAATGCTCTATACGAACATTATGGGTTTCTTTTTCCTACTCATGCGCATCACCTTACAGTTTTCTACATTGAGAGCTAGCTGCCATTCTTCGCACCAACTAGAAATTTTGTCTAAGTCAACCTGTATGCTATTACAGTCAGTTACAGACGACACCCTCCCATACACCACAGCATCATCAGCAAACAGCCGCAAATTACAACTTACTCTGTCCATCAGATCATTTATATAGATAGAAAATAATAGCGGTCCTATCACACTCCCCTGGGGCACGCCTGACGATACACTCGTCTCTGATGAACACTCGCCGTCGAGAACAACGTACTGCGTTCTATTACTTAGGAAGTCTTCCAGTCAGTCACAAATCTGTGAACCTATTCCATAAGCTCGTATCTTCGTTAGCAGTTTGCAGTGTGGCACCGCGTCGAACGCCTTTTTGAAACCGAGAAAAACACAATCCGCCTGTTGCCCTTCATCCATTGCTCGCAACATGTCATGTGAGAAAAGGGCAAGCTGAGTTTCACACGAATGATGTTTCCCAAATCCGTGCTGATTCACAGAATGAAACTTTCCGTCTCAAGGACATTTACTATATTCAAGCTAAGGATATGCTCCAAAATTCTACAAGAAACTGATGTCGATGATATTGGTCTGTAATTATGTGGGTCAGTTCTTTTACCTTTCCTATAAACGGGAGTCGCCTCAGTCAAAGGCATGTGTGCGAGAACTGTTCGGTAACAGTGTGATCCCACAATTCTAAAACATTGGCTGCCCCCCCCCCCCCCCTCCCCGAGATCGTCAGATTCATCCGTTTGTGATTTTTTTTTCCCTTGTGGGACAACCTCAAGAGCAAAATCTACACGTCTCGACTAGTAACCCTGGATGAGTTAAAACAGAGAATTCGGGATGAAATTCACAGTATCCCAGCTGAGGCGTTGCAGTGGCCAATGAGGAATCTCCACAGCAGATTTTCGGAATGTATTCGTACAGGAGGACGCTAAAAGACGTAATTTTTCTAAAAGAAAATAAATAAATAAATAAAAAATAATAAATGACATCATTGTTCAGTAAATGGCAAAGTTGTAAGATTTCAGTTTCTATGACTTAAATTTCTTCCCTTCATCACTTTGAGTTTTACTGGATTGTGGAAATAGTCTTTTTTTTCCAACCTTGTACACTCCTGGCCATTAAAATTGCTACACCACGAAGATGGTGTGCTACAGACGCGAAATTTAACCGACAGGAAGAAGATGCTATGATATGCAAATGATTAGCTGTTGTATGTTTGTATAGTTTATGGGACTTAACTACGGGGTCATCAGTCCCGAAACTTACAAACTACTTATGAACTACTTACGAACTAGGACGGCACAAATATCCATGCCCGAGGGGGGATTCGAACCCCCGACCGTAGTGGCCGTGCAGACCGTGACTGGAGCGCCTCAGGCACCTCGGCCACCGCGCCGGCAAATGACTAGCTTTTCAGATCATTCACACAAGGTTGGCGCCGGTGGCGACACCTACAACGTGCTGACATTAGGAAAGTTTCCAACCGATTTCCGACACACAAACAGCAGTTGAACGGCGTTGCCTGGTGAAACGTTGTTGTGATGCCTCCTGTAAGGAGGAGACATGCGTACCATCACGTTTCCGACTTTGATAAAGGTCGGATTGTAGCCTATCGAGATTGCGGTTTATCGTATCGCGACATTGCTGCTCCTGTTGGTCGCGATCCAATGACTGTTAGCAGAATATGGAATCGGTGAGTTCAGGAGGGCAATACGGAACGCCGTGCTGGAGCCCAACGACCTCGTATCACTAGCAGTCGAGATGACAACATCTTATCCGCATGGCTGTAACGGATCGTGCAGCCACGTCTCGATCCCAAAGTGCGTACACCGCGATGTCGCCAAACACGGATGCGATCATCATGATGCTGTAAACAGAACCTGGATTCACCCGAAAAAGTGACGTTTTGCCATTCGTGCACCCAGGTTCGTCGTTGCGTACACCATCGCAGGCGCTCCTGTCTGTGCTGCAGCGTCAAGGGTAACCGCAGCCATGGGGACATTTTCAAGACAACAACCATCTGCATGAACAGTTCGACGACATTTGCAGCAGCATGGACTATCAGCTCGGAGACCATGGCTGCGGTTACCCTTGATGCTGCATCATAGACAGAAGCGCCTGCGATCGTGTACGCAACGACGAACCTAAGTGCACGAATGGCAAAACGTCATTTTTTCGGATGAATCCAGGTTCTGTTTACAGCATCATCATGGTCACATCCGTGTTTGACTACATCGCTGTGAACGCACATTGGGAGCGTGTATTCGTCATTGCCATACTGGCATATCACCCGGCGTGATGGTATGGGGTGCCACTGGTTACACGTCTCGGTCACCTCTTGTTCGCATCGACGGCACTTTGAACAGTGGTCGTTACATTTATGATGTGTTACGACCCGTGGCTCTACCCTTCATTCGATCCCTGCGAGACCCTACATTTCAGCAGGATAACGCACGACCGTATGTTGCAGGTCCTGTACGGGCCTTTATGGATACTGAAAATGTTCGACTGCTGCCCTGGCCAGCACATTCTCCAGATCTCTCACCAATTCAAAACGTCTGGTCAATAGTGGCCGAGCAATTGGCTCGTCACAATACGCCAGTCACTACTCTTGATGAACTGTGGTATCGTGTTGAAGCTACATGGGCATCTGTACCTGTACACGCCATCCAAGCTCTGTTTGACAATGCCCAGGCGTATCAAGGCCGTTATTACGACCAGAGGTGGTTGTTCTGGGTACTGATTTCTCAGGATCTATGCACTCGAATTGCGTGGAAATGCAATCGCATGTCATTTCTAGTATAATATATTTGTCCAATGAATACCTGTTTATCATCTGCGCTTCTTCTTCGTGTAGCAATTTGAATGGCCAGTGGTTTTGTACAACGTATTCCAACACAAATGTACAGGTTCCTTCCGATCTTGATGAAATTTTACTCGCCTGGCCTTCGAAATCTGTCCCGTTTATCCCCAAGAGTAATTTGTCTACCAAATATACGCTTTATAGCGATCCAAACGACTTCGTTGATCGTTTATGAGCACTGACAGTTTCGTCAGGCAGGAACTCTGCAGACTGTATAATTCGGAAGTTCGAGACAGGTGTATTACTACAAAGTACGTTACGGTGCTAGTTTCAGCTGTTCTACTGAACAGTTGACTGTTAATGGAAGTCTTCGTTGCATTATCACGTCACAGTTGTCAGAAGGCGTTGTAAAATTACAGTACGAGGTATAAACGTCAAATACTTCTGTAATACATTACTTTACTTACCGATTTTGCAGGATCATTTTCATAGAATGACTCTTTTCAGGTATCTTCCGAATACTGCACCATTTCACTAACAATACCACAATAATTATAAATTATTTTTACTCTGCTTTAGAACTTTATTATCTGACTATAAGCTTATTTCGACCTTAGGCCATCATCAGGTGTTCTGTAAATACGAGTAATATAGAAGAGTTGTTAATATATTCTTATAACATAATTACATAAAATTTTTACAAAGTTTTACTTACATTACTTATAATATTGTACAATTGTATAATATTGAACAATATTGTTTAGTCTGAAAAAATCATTTTTATGCCAAGGCTGCAAAATATTTTTATTTGTTTTATTCCACCGGTTTCGAAAGTTGCTGCATCAACAGGAAATAAAAAGATATTTTACATCAAAGCCACTAATGTAACAGTTTTACTGAGTACAGCAACATCTGATCTATATGTATAAATGTGAATGTCTGTTCGGTGTACGTTTATGTCTGAACCACAAGACATAAAAAGCTAAAAATTTGTACAGTTACTAATGTCTACCCGGGTAAGGCTTTAGGCAGGGTTTTATGGTGATCGGATAGCTATTTATCTATATATATTAATGTGAATGCCTGTTCGGTGTACGCTTATCACGTCCGAACGACAAGACGCAGAGACTTAAATATTAGTACAGTTACTATAAAATTTATACCTGAGGAAAGTTTTAGGCACCGTTTTATAGCGATCTGATAGATATTTAGCAATTTGAAGAATATAACGCGAAATGCGGAACAATAATTGCTCTTTGAAAATTATATTTACTCTTTGAAAATGGTTTTATTGGTTGCATTGTTGCTTGATGGTTGATAATGATAAAAGGGTGGAGTAGATTGGGATGGAAAGTTATCGGTGTATATTAAATTCTACGTATGTCTGTGTGTGTTAATATTTCGCTCTGCAGTGAAACCTACAGAATGCAAACGAATGGTTTGTGTGTAATTTTCGAAGTCTCCCGTTGTACAACATAGCAGTTCCATGCCGATAGCTATAAGGGGGTAGAAGATATGGTGGTTGAAAGTCGTCAAATTATAAAAAAATTCGGACTGAAGGCCAGCGATGAAATTTGCAACTCTATAGCAAGGAGGTTACATACAGCGAAACGAAATGCCACAGACCATATCTTGGGTCTATACGTACTACAATGTCTTCAGCTCTTTCTCTATAAGGATAAGCATACGAATAATTTTATTTTTTATTTGAATGTTGATTAAAATGTTTGTTTCTAAAGAAGGTATTGTATTTCATTTCATCCTTCAAAATCAGTCTCATAGTACACAACTGAAAGATAGCTTATCTATCATAATCAACCTACACGCGAGCGGAGCCGCGGGTTTAAGCTAGTTTACAATAAAATATTGTGATTGCTTCTAACAGCCCTTCTACTTTACAATCTGTAGTAGGTTATCCTTTAATTAATCTTTAAGTATTACAAATGAAATTCTTTCGTTACAGACTCTAACAATGTGTACACATGACATTATTGCAAAAGTAAAGGTATACCTACATGATATAAGATGCAAAGGCTTTTAGAAACAATCACAATATTTTATTGTAAGTTAGACGTTGTTGTACTAAGTAAAAATGTTGTCTTATTGGCTTCGATGTAAAATATCTTATTGATGTCCTGTTGATGGCAGCAACTGCCGAAACCGGTAGAATATAACAAATTAAAATATTTTACAGTCTTGGCCTTATAAAGATTTTTTTAAAGATACATCACGGCTGTAGGCAGCCACATAAAAACACTATTAATACTGAAACTTCCTGGCAGATTAAAATTGTGTGCCGGAACCGGGACTCGAACCTGGAACGTTTGCCTTTCGCGGGCAAGCGCACTACCGACTGTGCTATCCCGACACGACTCACGATGCCGCCTCACAACTTTACTTCCGCCAGTACCCCGCCTCCTACTTTCCAAACTTCACAGAAGCTCTCCTGCAAACACGCAAGGCTAGCACTCCTGGAAGAAAGGATATGGTGGAGACATGGCTTAGCCACAGCCTAAGGGATGTTTCCGGAATGAAACTTTCACTCTGCAGCGGAGTGTGCGCTGATGTGACTATTAATATTGTTTAGCTCTCCGATATGAATGTATCTTTGTGAGTGTACGCAGCAGGTGACATTAAATGAAGCGAAACTACTTTTGAGGTCGATCATATCGCTTAAGTAACATTACTGAATCTCATAACTTCTTTCTACCTGACGGGACACTCTTGTCGAGATACGCATTAAATTACTAGTACTTCTATCCCGTGTGCGGTAGGTAGGTGTTATACATGCCATCAGCTTCAATAACGTTTTTGAATTCTGTTTTCATAACATTTCAGAGCACCGTTTTAAATGCTTGTTGCACTTCGAAGAATTCTGTAAGCTGCATTTTATCGACTGATTACTTATTCGACGAAACATGAAGCAGTGTAAGTTAATTTCTGTAGGTCACGAATTCAAGTAAGTTCAATTTGCAGAACAGTGTGTAAGTATTCGTCGATTCTTTAAGTGGGAATATGCTTAAAGAACTGCACGTATTGGTGTGTGACACCAATTAGCATGTGATATGTTAAGATTTAAAAGATGTATTGAATACAGGAAAATGAACTGCAGGGTTATGAATTTTAGACCTTTCCTTGTTTGTCGCAGACCGCAAGACCTTCAAATAGATTACGCACGCTCGTGAATCAGCCATTACGAAATATCCTTCTCAGCCTGTCTGTTACGCCGTGAAACCCCAGAGGGCAATGAAATTGTGCTTGCCTCATACGACAAGGCCATAGGCTGAAGATTATTTGTAAAACTATTTTCAGGTTGAAACTACCTGGCAGATTAAAATTGTGTGCCGGAACCGGGACTCGAACCTGGGACCTTTGCCTTTCGCGGGCAAGCGCACTACCGACTGAGCTACCCCGACACGACTCACGATGCCGCCTCACAACTTTACTTCCGCCAGTACCTCGCCTCCTACTTTCCAAACTTCACAGAAGCTCTCCTGCAAACAAGCAAGACTAACACTCCTGGAAGAAAGGATATGGTGGAGACATGGCTTAGCCACAGCCTAAGGAATGTTTCCAGAATGAAACTTTCACTCTGCAGCGGAGTGTGCGCTGATATGAAACTTCCTGGCAGATTAAAATTGTGTGCCGTAACCGGGACTCGAACCTGGAACGTTTGCCTTTCGCGGGTAAGCGCTCTACCGACTGAGCTATCCCGACACGACTCACGATGCCGCCTCACAACTTTACTTCCGCCAGTACCTCGCCTCCTACTTTCCAAACTTCACAGAAGCTGTTCTGCGAACCTTGCAAGACTAGCACTCCTGAAAGAAAGGATATGGTGGAGACATGGCTTAGCAACAGCCTAAGGGATGTTTCCAGAATGAAACTTTTCACTCTGCAGCGGAGTATGCGCTGATATGAAACTTCCCAGCAGATTAAAATTGTGTGCCAGAACCGGGACTCGAACTTGAGACCTTTGCCTTTCGTGGGCAAGTGATATAACCTACTGTACTACCCCGACACGACTCACGATGCCGCCTCACAACTTTACTTCCGCCAGTACCTCGCCTCCTACTTTCCAAACTTCACAGAAGCTCTCCTGCGAAACTTGCAAGACTAGCACTCCTGGAGGAAAGTATATGATTAGATTAGATTAGATTAATACTTGTTCCATAGATCATATATGCGACATTTCGTAATGATGTGGAACGTGTCAGTACTTTTTTTTTATACATACATACTACTGAACGTATGTTCGAAATTTTATGATATTACGACACACAGTTTATGAGATATGGAGTCGTAAACAATTAGGTTCATGAAAAACCGCCTCATCACCATGACGTTTTGATTTATTACGTCTTTCCCACTAACTCTATTCGCGACGTATTTTGCAGATATTTTTCATATATACCACTGGATGTACATTCGAAATAATATCGTATTACGAAATATAGTTCAGGTACTGTGATGTCAACGACAATGAAAATTCGCCTTAATAAGCATGAGGTTGTAATTTACGAAGTCTTTACTACCAAGCCCATTTACAACACCTTTCGCAGGCAGTTTCCTAATGTTCCACTCCACGAACCTGGTAAATAATGTATATGTTGGACACATATTTCATGAGATGTTACGTCATAAACGTGACATCCGTAGATAGGTACTGCATTACGTTTGACATTTTGTTATGTCTTTATTACTATGTTCACAGCAAATTCCGCAAACAACATCCAAATACACCACTGAAAGGAGCTACAATATTATATCACTGAACGACACATTAATCAGCAGATACTTTATTACTATTTCTGTGTCGTTTACTGGACAGATGCGTCAGATTAGAATATGGTGGAGACATGGCTTAGTCAAAGCCTAACGGATGTTTCCAGAATGAAACATTCACTCTGCAGCGGAGTGTGCGCTGATATGAAACTTCTAGGCAGGTTAAAATTGTGTGACGAAACAGGGACTCGAAATTGGGAATTTCGCCTTTCGCGGGCATGCGCTCTACCGACTGAGCTATCCCGACACGACTCACGATGCCGCCTCAAAACTTTACTTCCGCCATAACCTCGCCTCCTACTTCCAAACGTCACAGAAGCTCTCCTGCGAAACATGCAAGACTAGCACTCCTGGAAGAAAGGATATGGTGGAGACATGGATTAGCCACAGCCTAAGGGATGTTTCCAGAATGAAACTTTCACTCTGCAGCGGAGTGTGCGCTGATATGAAACTTCCAGGCAGGTTAAAATTGTATGACGAAACAGGGACTCGAAATTGGGAATTTCGCCTTTCGCGGGCATGCGCTCTACCGACTGAGCTATCCCGACACGACTCACGATGCCGCCTCAAAACTTTACTTCCGCCATAACCTCCTCTCCTACTTTCCAAACTTCACAGAAGCTCTCTTGCAAACACGCAAGACTAGCACTCCTGGAAGAAAGGATATGGTGGAGACATGGCTTAGCCACAGCCTAAGGGATGTTTCCAGGCGAGGTACTGGCTGAAGTAAAGTTGTGAGGCGGCATCGTGAGTTGTGTCGGGATAGCTCAGTCGGTAGAGCGCTTGCCCGCGAAATGCAAAGGTCCCAGGTTCGAGTCCCGGTTCCGGCACACAATTTTAATCAGCCAGAAAGTTTCATATCAGCGCACACTCCGCTGCAGAGTGAAAGTTTCATTCAGGATATTTTGAAGTTAAACTTTGCAAGTAATGCATTGTAATGATTTGCTTGCGAACTTTGTTGTGATCGGCTCATTTGGGATAATTTATTTACTTATTTATTGATCCTGATCAAATTTGGGCCATCAGGCCTTCTCTTACAACGGACCAGGGTTTTACACATGCAAAACTTTTTCCACAAAAATGATTTTAATGAACGGTTAATAAGGTATTAATATAATTTAGGCAGAGTAATACATGTAAAACGATATAAATAAGTACTATTGACTTTAATAAGATTGACTAGAGGACCCGTGAGAATACTTCACATCGTTAGTGGAATGACAAGTTGGGAAAAAAAATGGAAGTGAAGTTGAATGTTCACGCATAGCTTTCTTCAGACTCAATCAATGCAAGTGTTTAAAAGCGCAAGTGAAAGAGCTTGATCCACTGAGTGTTTTCAGGTGAAATAGAACTGCGTACCTTAATTAGAACCGAAGATATCTTTAAAAAAACGATTGAAATATTTAATGCGAGGACAGAAGAATACCGCATTTTAATGAAAATAAAGGGTGGAGAGATTTGAGTTAATTCTGATCCTTGATGACAAATCTGAGAATGAATACCTTTCATTTAAAACAAAAATGAAGGAAATCGGTCGGATAGAACGGCCTGACAGACTGACTTAAGTTTACAGCAAGGACATCCCCATAAGAAATATACGGAAGGGAATCGCGTTTGAGTATAGAAGAAAGATGACGAGAGTTATGTAAATTCTAAATTCTGACACTTGATGACAAATCTGTGGATGAATACCTTTCGTTTAAAGCAAAAATGAAGGAAACCCACCGGGTGGTTTGCTCTGGCCGACTGACTTTAGTTTTCGTAGATTCTTTTTGTATATAAAAAGTCTAGTCCAGCCGGCAATGCTTCGCAGTTGCTAATATGTATGTACTCTTACTTTGAACCTCGAAATCGCAAAATTTTATCGCAATCGTAGGAATGATATTGATAGCCTAAAGAAAATTGCTCTTTCAGTGTTTTCCGCAAATTTTTCTATTTTCTGGTCAACTGTTTCAAATTTTTACTTCACTCAAACCTCTTTCTCGCTTTGAACATCGAATGTCCAAAATTTTATCGCAATGTGATGAATGGTACTGATATTTCATATTATAATCTCTTTATTTTTTCTGAATTTTCCGGTTTTCCGGGAAACTTTTCAAAAATTTTATTTCATAAGAACGTTACTCTTGCCTTGAACGTCAAATATACAAAATTTTATCGCAATCGGACGAATAATATTGATATCCCAAGCTCTTTCAGTTTCTCGCGAATTTTCATATTTTCCGGGTAACTTTTCCGAATTTTTAGTTCATATGAATGCTGAACTTTCGTTGAACTTCAAGTGCTGAAAATTTTATCGCAATCGAATGAACGGTTCTCAACTTATAGTGTTCAGTACATTTAGAAACACATTGAAAGAGGATCTTGGTTCGATTTTTGCAACTTTCCTTTTTAACTGTCCCTATTTTTTTTTTTTTTTACTGAAAACTTTTCCAAGACCATAATGAACAAAACAAAAAATGAATTACCCGTAGTGCGAATAGTCAGTTATAGTGCTGAATTCAATCAAAAACACCTTTAAAATCGCACATTCAGTTTTTCTCAAATTTTTCCAATTTTTCGGTAGATTTTCCAAGAACTCCATTTCATACAAACCTTGTCCTGTTAAGCCGTACTCAAGTGGTGCTCTTTCAACCATGTGGCAATTTATTTTTATTCATAGAAAAAAAAAACACTTTCGGTTTTTCCTAAATTTTCCTACTTTCCGGGCGATTTATCCATTTTTTTATGCAAACCTTCCTCTTGCTTGCAACATGAAATGTACAAAATTTTGACGCAGTTGGACGAACGGTATTGTTAGCTCACTGTAAAAAAGCTGTTTCAGTTTTTCCGATTTTCCTCTTTTCCGAATAACTTTTCCATTTTTTATCACCGTTTAAACCTTCCCGAGGAGGTGGCCGAGGAGACTTGGGCGCTTCAGTCACGGTCTGCACGGCCTCTATGGTCGTGGGTTCGAATCCCCCTCGGGCATGGATTTTTGTGCCGTCTTTAGTATAAGGTAGTTCATAAGTAGTTTGTAAATTTAGGGACTGATGACCCCGTAGTTAAGTCCCATAAGCTTAACAAACATTTGAACATTTGAAACCTTCCCCGGACTTACACAAATATTTCAAGACTAAAATTAGCCAAATCGGTTCAGCCGTTGTCGAGTTTTAGCGAGACTAACGAACAGCAATTCATTTATATACTAGCAGTACTACTGAGACAGCTTGTGTTGCTGATGATGTTATGATAGAAATAACAACATTGATATAGCGGATACCAAATGCACTTTTGAATATGTAGAAACTGGTTAAGGCATGGCGAATTTTGATGGTAGGAAGTTAGGAAAACTGTACCTAGCGAGAGAAATGACACTCGGAGTATATCTGGGAGGAAATATGATGGATGTGACGTTGTAACAGGAGCTTAGGGGAACAGCGAATGGCGTAATTACTGCTTCAGTAGACAATCCATTAACTGTCGTTTGAAGCTAGCAGTGTTATTCACTTCTCTGATATAGTGAGGAAGATTGTTCCAGAGTCTGTTTCCTGCTACTGAAAAGTACTTTGAGAAAACAGCTGAGTGATGGATAGGGACAACAAAAACCTTATGGTTCTGATAGGAGCGTGTTTCTGTTACGTTCAGACAAGAGTGTAAAGGTCGAGGGACAGTGTACGTTGATAAGAGAGTAGAGGACACAGAGTGTATGAAAACCTCTGCGCTTGTCAGCGCCGAGTCAGGATAGCTGCTCGTAAAGCTGTATTCAGAGGCACACACAGACCGTCGTCACACGCCGTCGACCGCGCTCCACTGAAAACATCGACCGACGGCGAGGTCACACTGCATCCGATACAGTTTGTCACTTGGTCCGGTTAAAGGAGAAAGTTAGGTTATGTCTGACTGTATTCTTTGTCTGAAGTATATTAGATTTCAAATCCCTGCGGTGCAATGGATTCCATCGACATTTTTATGCTGCAAAATTACTGCTACAATGCGGCTTTTGTTATTAATAAACACTTCGAATGCGCACGAATGAGCTACAGCTGTCTGGAAAGAAGAAAGTGGCGAGGATTGTGTACTGTCCTCAGTTATTGCTACTCCCAGACAATCTTAACGAACATAAGAGGTACCGGTAAAAGGAGAAATTTCTATTACATACTTGTGATATTTACTGGTATCATTGACAAGCAGTATTACAGTTTTGCTGAATTTATTTGAAGTTGAGCGTACACCAGTGAACCTCCATGCTTTAAATAATGAAAAAGTACACAATTTAGGGAAATTTATTGCTTATCACAACGAATTTCGAGGATTTATTCGAATCTTCTAGTGCATTTGTTTACAGAAGAACGGCACTTTTTCGTCGTTTCGATGTGTGATTTCCTGACACACTTGCACTGCACAAGTTGTCTTTTTTTAGGTTAGCTACTGAAGTTCGGAAAATCGGACAGAATAAATACTGAGGTGTGTTTTTAATCCTAATGTTAGAAACCATAACTTTTTTCTATTTGCGTAAAGGTATTTTGCCTCTTCCATCACTCAGAATATGTAACATAATAATCGTGACTTAGGCCTACCTGTGTACAAAAACCAGTGTAAGTGACGATTTTTGTGTTGTGATATTCAGTTTAATGGAACAACACAATACCTGCAAGAATAGACAGACGTACTGTTTAGTATGTAAAAAAGTTGTCAAGATTTTATTATGTATGCTACGATTTCCCTCATTGCAGTAACCTCAAAAAGACTTCATCTGTGCAAGAGCTGCATAAAATCACACATGGAAACGTCACGATGTATTTATGTAAACAAAGACACTAAAAGCGGGAATAACTCTCAAAATACGTTGTGCTAAGCATAAAAATACATAATGGATGCAGTTTTTCAGTATTTAAATCCATGAATAACACAGTTATAGGCCACCCAGAAACATCCGATTATGATGAATAAAACGAAGTTGCGGTCCATTGAACATCAATGACTGTCATTCAATATATTTGTGAAAGACAAGTGTGAAATTAAGAATAATTTTGGACTCAGAAACCAATCAAAAGCGGAAGCACACTTAGGCCTGCATCACATTTGCAGGTTACTTCATAGAACAGGTTCATCCACCTTGTTGAAGAACGCCGGAACAAGTAAGAATAATTTGTGGACAGCTAATACCCGATTATCACAGTGCAAAACAACGTAAGTGAGCCATTACAATAACATTAAGATACGCCACAATTCCGGATTGAACACATTTTGTTTCCAGTAAACTGTTATATCAGACCATAGATTACGAATTATATCCCGATTGTGATATTTATCGTCTTCTGGGCGCCACAATCTCTTTCTTTCTTTCACAAAGCATATCAGTTTCTCACTGTCGATATATCGAGCATTTGAGAACGTCGCTCGATTTCACCGAAGAAAACAAACTGATTTGATTTTCACCGACTGTCGTCCCAAGTCTCTACATTCGGGCGATGAGATCGGCTACATAGTGACCGTGCCCATAGAGGAGTACTGATTTGAAAAGTTCGGCCGTTTTCCACCGATGTCTGTCGTCGGTAAAGCCCACCGATGGCGGAACCACTGTGACCACAGCCTAAGAGACCGATGTTACATATATATCAAACGCAGGCATTCTTGCCTAGTTCCAGACGTCGAGAGCTTTACCAAGAAAGACCTTGCAGAATAACATTACTGTAATCGATAACTGGGATTATAGGCCTTTGTAGAAGTTTCTTTTTAAGGTCGAGAGGAAAGAACTTCTCATATTCCTGTAGGGATTGAAGAGATGCCTTCTTACACACAGCGGCTGTGTGCTCAGCCCAATTTAGTTTGTCGTCTATTATAACTACCAGACTTTTTGCAGAGGGCGAAAAATAGATATTTGTACCATTTAATACAAAGGTTTAAAGTACAGGATTAAAGTACAGGGGGAAGAAATTAAAACATTGCGTTTTGCTGATGACATTGTAATTCTGTCAGAGACAGCAAATGACCTGGAAGAGCAGTTGAATGGAATGGACAGTGTGTTGAAGAAAGCGTATAAAATGAATATTAACAAGAGCAAAACAAAAATAATGGAATGCGGTCTTAGAAAATCAGGCGATGCTGAAGGAATTAGATTAGGTAACGAAACAATGAAGGTGGTAGATGAGTTTTGTTACTTGGGTAGTAAAATAACATGTGATGGTCGCAGTACAGAGGATATAAAATGCAGAATGGCAATGGGAAGAAAAGCATTTTTGAAAAAGAGAAATTTGCTAACATCGAATATTAATTTAAGTGTAAGGAAGTCTTTTCTGAAGGTATTTGTGTGGAGTGTTGCCTTGTAAGAGAGTGAAACATGGACGATAAGCATTGCGGACAGGAAGAGAATAGTGGCTTTTGAAATGTGGTGCTACAGAAGAATGCTGAAGATTAGGTGGGTAGATCGCATAACTAATGAAGAGGTACTGAACAGAATTGGTGAGAAAAGGAATTTTTGGCATACCCTGACTAAAAGAAGGGATCGCTTGGTAGGACACATTCTTAGACATCGGGGAATCGTAAATTTAGCATTGGAGGGAAGTGTGTGGGGTAAAAATCGCAGAGGGAGACCAAGAGACACGTATAGTAAGCACATTCAAGTGGATGTGGGTTGCCGTTCTTATGAGGAGATGAAAAGGCTTGCTCAGGATAGAGTAGGGTGGAGAGCTGCATCAAGCCAGTCTCCGGACTGAAGACCATAACACAAACAACAATACGAAGGTTGGAACTTAAATAGTGGCAACTATTTATTCACAACCGATATAAAAGCGTTATATGTTTTCACCTGTTACAGTCCTTCAAAGTAGTCACCAACGTTGTGTATAATCCGTTGCCAGCGATGTGGAAGGCGTAGTGTACCGTTAGCAGAGCCTGTTCTGTTGGTGGTGCGAATGGAGCGGTCTACTGCCTGTCCAATCTCTGGAGCAATTGTGAAGCGAATGCCACGAAGTGGTTCCTTCATCTTCAGAATTAAATCAAACTATGGTGGATGGTGCAGTACTTCCCAGTCCCATCGGCCGTACAGAGCAGCCACAGCTTGCCCTGTATGCGCCCGCGCATTGTCGTGCTGAATGATGGCTGGCCTCCGCAGAAAGTGTTGCCGCTTCTTTCCCAAAGCTGGTCGCAGGTGACGCTCCTAAAACGAACAGTAATACTGTGCACTGACGGTCTGCCGTGGAGAAACGTAATGTGTTACGATAACACCGTCACAGTCGTACACGACAATCGCCATAACTTTCACCATACCGGGGCTCTGACGCACTTTCGACTTTCGCGGCGACCCATAATGATGCCATTCGTCGGATTGGCGTTTCAGTTTTGGCTCGTACGATGTGGCCCATATCTCATCCAGTGTTACGGTACGGCGTAACAAAGCGTCTCCTTCGCGCTCATAGCGCTCCAAGCGCGTCTGAACAGTAGGGGAGACCGGGGCACATTTTCCATAGGGGCAGGTTTTCCAACTCCCTTTAGTTTCGAAACAAACGGCTAAATGGTACCACCGTTGATAATGTAGTAAGTAGCAACTAAGCACGGTTCATTTAGGAAATTTTCAGTGCTGTACCAGCAGTCACTACGTCGGCAGGCCTGTTTTCGTCATTTTTGCAAAGGTGAGTAAACTTTCACATTTGTATGGAAACTTCAAATAAACATACTAGCGTTAAACCTATTATTTTGATACTGCACGCGCTAAAAGTGGGTTTCTTTCTTCACGTAACTGTGCATTTGTTTTGTAAATAGCTTACACAGTTACTCATGGACGTAGTGTTATAGTTCCGAATATGGTGACGGGGCACGTTTTCCCAGAGCATGTGGGGCACATTTTCCTTATTGCTATTAGTCGTAACTCCAAGTCTAAAGCAAATGAAAAGTGGGCACTGTACACGAACTGCAAGAAATGGGCGCTTACATTGTCATTCAGACAATGAGTATGAGTTTTGTTAAAAAATATCTGTAGTTGTGAAATATTTGAGTCACATATTTTGTAAAACCTTTCAGTAGCATTTATTTTTATTTTATGTGGTTACTTTTATTATCCTTCTTTTGTAATGTATTGTAAATGCATAATTAAAAACATATTCAGTGAATTCAAGATAATTATCTCTGTTTTACCATTTAAAGTATAGTTGGAAAATTTGCCCCTGTACATTTTACGTAAGCTGGAAAACTTGCCCCACATACTGGGCAAATTTTCCAACGCAACATGGTCAGACAAAATCATTTGTTGCCAAGAAGGATATTTACTATTTTCAAAAATATCTGTACAAGACTGTAGATAAAGGTATAGGAAATATAATGTTCCGCTGTTTACCTCAAAACCGATAAAAATAAAAAGTGCAAAAATAAAAATGTAAAATGGTGGAAAACGTGCCCCGGTCTCCCCTATCCATTTCTGCATTTCCGTCAATGCTTGCGGAACCCATAGTGATGCAATTTTTCGCATGCCCAGGCGTTCCTTCAGGAAGCGAAGCACAGTAGTATGCGCTAATCCGGTTTCGTGGGCGAGCTCTCGAATCGCCTGGCGTCGCTCACTGTCCACTAACACCGGCAGCAGTCCGCACTTCTTGTCCAGAGACGCTAGGACGACCTGCCGACGCATGTCTGCCACAGTTTGCCGACCTCCGTTGAAGGCTTTTACCCAACGCGCCGCTGTTCTGTTCTGTACGGCAATGCCGATTCCCCGCACGCCTCTTGAAGACCTTGATGACACTGCCGTGCTGTACGACCCCTGGCACATTCAGTCTCGATCCAACTCCGTTGTCCCTATTTGGTAAACACAGGGACACCATTACGTTAGACCGTTCGATCACCAGTGGCTGTGTTTCCCTCGATTGTACACACCCCTGTGACGTGGGACGGGCGAGTCCATTTGCTCGGAGGTGAGGCAGGTATGTCAACGACGTGTGCTGTCAGCGACAATAGTAGATTCCATTGCATATTATCTCAACAGCAGTACTGCCACTATTTAAGTTCCAACCCTCGTATCATATCCCATAATGATATTTAGTTTGTTAAGCTTAAGGGACTTAACTGCGGGATCACTTATAAACTAACTTATACTGAAGACAACACAAACATCCGTGCACGAGGGAGGATTCGAACCTCCGATGCGGAAGGCCGTGTGATCCGTAACGTGGCGCTTCAGACCGCTCGGCTACTCCCGCGCAGGTATAAATTAGTGATCTGTCCAAGATAACGCCCTTATACTTTGCATGGCTTTCATGCTGTAGAACTTCACCACTCCCACACAATATGCAGCTGTCTTCTTCCTTTCTTATTGCGCGGACGGAAAGCACATACTTGAGGTTTTAGTGGATTCGGCTTAAGACAATTTTCTTTACGTTTCTATGTCTTTACAACTTGCACGGAATGCCGGTTTAGACCCCGTGCTGATGATACTGCCGTTTCCTGCACTCACCCTCTTGCAAAACCTGATATAATGACACGGTTCCCTTTCCTCGCTTTTTTCGACATATAAAAATAATTATCTGTGAATGTCAAAGAAAAAAAATTTAAGAACATCACTTTCAATTTCTTCTAAGGACAGTAACCACTTTTGCCTTGTACTTCGTAGCGATATAAATCTTGCAGACGAGAGCGGTACTTTATTATTTTTATGTGGCCGCTGATATCTTGACATATATTCAAGATCTAGCTCCAGTTTTTGTTCCACGGATTCAAAGCTGTTTCCTTGAACAGCTAGTACAAGATCATCAGCATAGGGGAAATGTTCAGATTGCTCTGGTGTCGTCTCATCATGTATGTATATAATGGGTTTTATACGTTGCTTGCAGTGGCCATGTGAGCAGCAGCTGAATGTTATGTATTTCACTGTAATGTTTTGAAATGAAACGCCTTTTGCTACTGCAAATGAAGGGTTCTGTAAGTCACCCATACGCGTTTCGCCTTTGTCACAAGGCATCGTCAGTGGGTGTCCTGAAATATTTACATGTTTCTGTGTAACCGTTATGTGTAAACAGAAACATGTAAATATTTCAGGACACCCACTGATGATGCCTTGTGACATAGGCGAAACGCGTATGGGTGACTTATAAAAATAAAACCCTTCATTTGCAGTGGCAAAAGGCGTTTCCTTTAAAAACATTACAGTGAAATACATAATAATGGGTTTTGTTTAAAAAAACAACCTTTTTCTGCTACCAGTCACGTTTTTATTATTTACTAGATGACCCGGTGAACTTCGATCACTTACCTCTTAATATAAACCATATTAATTGAAATCACATGTATTTTAGACCCAGTAGCTTTATAAAGGGATCTTCAGATTTAGTATCTGCTCGATAGTGAGCGGAAAGAGTGGGCAAATCACGCACACACGTTCAGGATAATGTTCATGTCACATTCGTGGAAGTTCAAGGAATATGAAAAAATTGCGAGGAAAATGTATATTTAAAACATGTAAAATAATGACTTGGTTGTTGTGTTGCGTGCTTTCAGAAATAAGTAAAGTTCGCTTTACACGATCTGAACTCGTATATGAACTGTCAAAGATAAAAATGAATTGCTGTTCGTTAGTCTCGTTAAAACTCGAGAACGGCTGCTGAACCGATTTGGCTGTATATCATTACATAAACCACTGAATCTTTTGTGATGAAATCTGGTGTCGAGATAGCTTGAGCGCTAACGAACCGGATAAAATAATTTAGAAAGTTTGCAATTCAAGATATTTATTGATTTGAAGTATATGAAGCGAAATATCGAACAACAATCACTCTCTGGAAAAGCTATTTACTCCTTGCTTCTTGACAATTTTTCAGAAGCTATAATTAACTTTTAAAAATACGTTGTCCCTTTTGTAAGAAGTGGATAGAACGGCAGAAAAACAGAAACTACCTATCAGTTTTCCACAAATTTTCCTGTTTTCTGGCCATTACTCCAGACTTTTACATCACTCAAACCTTCCCCTAGCTTTCAACGCCAAATCATCTAAATTTTATCGCAACTTATAGTGTTGAGTACATTTAGAAACACATTGAAAAAGGAACTTCGTTCGAATTTTGCGACTTTACTTTTTAACTGTCCCCGCCCCCACTTTTTTTTTTTTTTTTTTTTTTTACTTTAAACTTTTCTAAGACCATAATGAACGAAAAAAAAAAAAAAAAAAGAATTACCCCTTTCCGTCGGTGCGAATAGTCAGTTATAGTGCTAAATTCAATCAAAAACACACTGAAAAACACACTTTCAGTTTTTCTCAATTTTTTTCAATTTTTCGGTAAATTTTTCCAAAAAATTTGTTTCATACAAACCTTGTCATGTCAAGCCGTACTCAAGTGATGCTCTTACAACCATGTGGCAATTTATTTTTATTCCTAGAAAAAAATCGCTTTCGATTTTCCTAAATTTTCCTACTTTCCGGGCGACTTTTCCAAATTTTTATTTGATGCGAACCTTCCTCTTGCTTTCAAAATGAAATGTACAAAATTTTATCGCAATTGGACGAACGGTACTGACAGCTCACTGGAAAAAGGTTTCAGTTTTTTTTTATTTTCCTCTTTCCCGGACAACTTTCCATATTTTATCAGCGTTTAAACCTTCCCTGAACTTATACGAATATATCAAGACTAAAATTAGCCATATCGGTTCAGCCGTTCTCGAGTTTTAGAGAGACTAACGAACAGCAGTTCATTTATACTTTGCTCCACGCGTTTCGGGATATGAATCCCATTATCAAGTGCGTTTTATTGCGTGCTATCACATTATCTTTTATTGGTTTCCATGTGTGAGGTGCTGTGATGATTCTGTAGTCTTTACTGCAATGTAAAAACACGAGCAATTTTATTTTTTGTTGGTTTAAAAAACGAGTTTGTGGCGATATTTTAATGAGTTTCTACTCAAGATTTTCTTATGTTCCATTTGCACAGAAGCTCACACATATTACACATCATAAATAACATTTTGTACACAGCACACATTTTATATACAATAACATATAAACAGCTGCAAAGATGATTGTAACATGTAGTCAACTGAGATAATGGCTCCACAGAGTTTGGTAAAAAAATCTTTTTTACATATATACTTGCATATATATTTACATTGGTATAAAATTTTATGTAGGCCTAACACTATTTTATTTACGAAATAGTGTCAAAACATCGGAAAAAAGGTATTTGCTATAATTTTGCGTAATGTCTACGTGGCACTATTTAAGAATATTGCCAAAACATCTGAAAAATTCACTGATTCACCCTCCAGCTTTTCGTTGAGTATTCTCTCTTCGTATTTTTTGTAGTGTGCATTTACCTCCATTTCTTCTAGCAGATCCATTTGATGGCCTTTGTTTTGTCGATGGAGCACTTTGACACTTTTTCCTATTTTACCAAAAGGGTGTTCTGTGTTGTGTATGTGTGTGGCTATAGCTGATGTTGTGTGTGTATACTTTTATGTGTTCGGTATACCTGGTGTTGAAATCTCGGCATGTTTGCCTTATGTAAAACATGGAACATTCCTGGCATCCTATTTTATAAATTCCAGTCTGAATATGGGTCATGGAACAGAAGGAAATCGTAAGAGGAAACTCATCAAAATTTCGCCACAAACTTGTTTTTTAAACCAATATAAAATAAAATTACGCGTGTTTTTACATTGCAGTAAAGACGACAGAAACATCAAGGTACCTAACACATGGGAAACAATAAAAGATAATGTCATAGCACGCAATAAAACGCACTTGATAATGAGATTCATATCCCGGAACGCGTCGTGCAAAGTGTTAATAAATTATAAAAATGTGACTGGTAGCAGAAAAAAGTTGTTTTTTTAAACAAAACCCATTATAACTTACAATCGCAGGCTTTCACAAACCATTTATAATGGATCAAATCAAATTTATGTATATGTAAAACATCTTAGGTGCGAGTACACTTCCCTGTGGGAGGCCGTTTTTCTGTCTCCTCCAACTGTGTATTTAAGTAAAGAAAAATAGCGATTGTGCTGACTAAATCAGGAACTGAATCAACTGTTTTTCAGCCGCCATGTTGAGTGAGCTAGGAAATCCGATTCTGGCGTCTGTAAACGCGACAGCGAAAAACGGTTTACGAAATTCTGTTTTCGTCTCCCGGAAGACGTGTTGCATCTACATCTACATCTACATGGGATACTCTGCAAATCACATTAAAGTGCCTGGCAGAGGGTTCATCGAACCACAATTGTACTATTTATCTCCCATTCCATTCTCGAATAGCGCGCGGGAAGAAAGAACACCTGAATCTCTGTTCGAGCTCTGATTTCTCGTATTTTATTCTGATGATCATTTCTACCTATGTAAGTGGGAGTCAACAATATATTTTCGCATTCGGAGAAGAATGTTGGTGATTGGAGTTTCGCAAGTAGCCCACGCCGCAGCGATAAGCGCCGTTGTTGTAGTGATTCCCACCCCAGATCCTGTATCATTTCCGTAACGCTGTCTCCCCTGTATCGTGACAATACGAAACGAGCTGCCCTTCTTTGGACTCTTTCGATGTCCTCCGTCAAACCCACCTGATAAGGATCCCACAATGGGCTGCAATACTCCAAAAATGGACGGACAAGCGCAGTGTATGCAGTTTCTTTAGTAGTTCTGTTGCATCTTTTAAGGGTTCTGCCAATAAAACGTAGTCTCTGGTTCGCCTTTCCCACGGTATTATCTACGTGTTCTTTCCAGTCTAGGTCTGCATGTAATACGCTGTGTTCCTTCGAGGTTATAGTCACGGGACGAGAAGAAAGAAGCGGTGGATCCCGGACAGACATATTGGATTTGGTAACCAAACTACAGGAGGGCAGTTCCCCTTCGAGCTAAGTTCCTCAGTACCGACCAAGGAGGTTAGAATTCCTTGGGACCGGCATTGCCGTTGAAGGTCACTAACTCCGTATCCCCATTAATCAAGTGTTCAAGTGTTTGTTAAGCTTATGGGTCTTAACTGCGGGTTCATCAGTTCCTAAACTTACAAACTAACTTGTCTTTAGTATAACATTCATGCACGAGAAAGGATTCGAACACACGACGCGGAACTGCCTCGCGCATCGGATCATAGTGCCCCATTAATCCTATACTGCTATGGTATAAACGGGATGCGGAATTAACGTTTCGTGAAGACATGAGAAATAGATATTGTACGACAACAGACGGAGCAGGAATATCTAAGGCTCCTATACGTACGAGAGAAGCATTTTTTTTTCTATGAATAAAAATCAACTGCCACATGGTTGTAAGGGAATCACTTGAGTTCGACTTGACAGAACAAGTTTGTATGAAATAAATTTTTTGGAAAATCTACCTGAAATTAGAAAAACTGAAAGTGAATTCTTCAATGTGTTTTTGATTGATTTCATTACTATAACTGACTATTGGCACGACGGAGAGGGGTAATTCTCATGTACTCAAAACTATAAGATGAGAACCGTTCATCCGATTGCAATAAAATTTTGATCAATTGACGTTCAACGAAAGATGAACGTTTATATGAACTAAAAATTTGGGAAAGTTGACCGAAAAATTTGAAAATTCACGAGAAACTTCAAGGCTTTTTTTTTTTTTTTTTCAATGGGATGTCAATATCATTTGTCTGATTGCGATAAAAATTTGAATATCTGACGTTCAAAGCAAGAGTAACGTTCTTAGGAAATAAAGATTTGGAAACGTTTCTCGGAAAGTGGGAAAATTCAGAAAATATAGAATGAGATTTTTCTATCATTTATCAAAACCATTGATCTGATTGCGATAAAATTTTGCATATTCGATGTTCAAAGCGAGGGGAAGGTTTGAGTGAAGTAAAAGTTTGGAATAGTTTGCCAGAAAAAGGAAAATTTGTGGAAAACTGAAAGAGCTCTTTTCCCTGGGATAGCAACATCATTTGTACTATTGCCATAAAATTTTGCACATTTGACGTTCAAAGCAAGAGTACATACGTATTAGCATTGCCGGGTCGACTATGGTATAAACGGGATGCAGAATTAACGTTTCGTGAAGACATGAGAAATAGATATTGTACGACAACTAGATGGAGCAGGAATATCTAACGCTCCTATAAGTACGAGCTGACGCATCCGCCATTTTCGTTCTCGTGACTCGTAAGTTAAACACACTGCGGGGTGCTATAAGATTTGCGTCACGGCACTTCAGCACATTACGGGTGGTTTGTTGCCATAAACTGCTCACATCATTCCAGACATGGTGCAGAACGTTTAGTTCCCGAGATATTCTAAGAGAAGAAAAAATGCATCATTAAATGTCGGCGCAAAAACTGAGAACCCGGACTGAGCCCACAGTTATGTATTGTAAGTAAATAGTTATTATTGTGACTTGAAGCAATATTTAATGGTAAAAGTCATCTGTGATATTTGAACTTCCGGTTTTGTTTAGCTTTTCTGAAAGTAATACCTTTTAACAGAGAAGCTGCCTGTAGGAAATTAGCTGCCGCAAAATGTCATATTACAGCAAAGCATTCCAGAACATACTGTTTTAGAGCACAATATGTGTGTCTTACATAGTATATTGAGAAATACATCTAATCAAAAAGTTTTATTTTGACATTGCACAAATTGTTGAAGATACTTATGTCATTGCGAGAAAGTATTACAAACACTAAAAGGAAAATATAAATATATTAGGCAAAAAGTTTCGTTACGGCTGTGGCAGCGTGCTGTGCTGATACAGGCAACTACCGTTGAATGCTATTTGTGGTATTTCTAAGTTTTACCGTCGTAACTTGTAGTATGCAGTTTGAAACAATAGTCCGGTACCTGATGTTTTATCACAAAATACACCCTCAATTCAATTACTTATTAGTAAATGCCAATGTTGACGATTATCTATAAGAGGCTGTAACATAACTGGAAAAGAATACTGGGTAAATTTTACTTACGGCTGGGGCGGCGTAGTGTGCTAATGTTGGCAACGAAATATTTGCTTTATAAGGATTATTAAATTACTGACAAAACAATGGTACTGTTAAATACGAAAACCTGTCAACCTTAGAGAAGGAACAGAATTATTTATTTATTTCATTCAACACATTCTATACGATTAGGTTTTCAAATAGCATTAGTCAAAGGTTGTTGCCAACATCGGCATCGTGTGCCTCTACGGCCGTAAATTTTAGATCCTGTACACTAATATTCTTTTTAGTTTTATTGTTTCTAATACATTCTAAAACTTTCTCAGTAGCGTAATAGAAGTACTTTCAGCAATTGATTACAAAAATCTGATGTGGTGAAATTGTCACAGCAGACAACAAACACTGCAAGACGGAAAACAAACCTCGCATATTGACAGTCATTTTTCAAATAGAAGCCAAGATCGCTTAAAATTCCTATCCAGATGAACAGTATCGGCAGAATTAAACGTAGTACGCTATTTTTATCCCAGAAATATATATATATATATATATTCCTGCGCTTTTTTTCTTTATTCGTGCAGCAAAGAAAAGCAGCAATGAGTAAATAAAACGTGAGATCTATGTGTTTAATCCACATATCGTTGTAAACAAGAGCGGAATGCAAGCTCAAAGTAGCACGATCTAAGGCTCTATGCCGGCACTTGTAAAATATTTCACTAAACTTGAACAAAACAACACTGTTCGTATAAGCCGCGTGCTGTGTTTAGCATTCGCTGGAATGGAAATGACGGATGCGCCAACCTGTGCCTTTAGAAGCTCTAGGAAAATCTTCACCGTCATTAAACGCTTAATGCCTTGTTGACTAATACTGAAGACACGTACACAGAACAGCTATAAAACAACGGTTGGAACGTTGCCGCTGGTAGCTGTTGGAAACATGAAGTCATAGTCAGTGGCATAGCTATGTCACCAAGGGACGCAGGGAAAAAATGACATTGGGGCCCTCTTTAAACTATATATAGATGCAAAACTACTACACCATCAGCTACTTGGAAGATCTAGTAAGGCAAATCTAAATACTACAAAGTAAATTATTTTGTTTCACGCATCAGATAGTATTTAATCGTACTCTGTAATATAATTACAACTGTGAAAGTTTGTTTGTTTGTTAAGCTTTCAGCCTAAAATTACTGGGTAGATTTCAACGAGCTTGAATTTCAGTACACTTGAGAGGAGTCTGTCCATCGTATGTTATTGTTGAAAGTGTAGCGCTGTAGTTTGAGTATACTGTATTTACTGTATATTTTATGTACAATTTATCCTTCTGCAATGTGCCTAAAGTGTGTTCAGCATTTTTATATGCAAAACGAAGTCATAAAACGACAAATATTTCGAGCAAGAACACTAGTTTTATGCCTTGTATGACGTATGTCTGCCTATACAAAAACGAAATTCCTGGCTAATGCCACATAGCTTCTCCAAGAGTGGAGGTTCAGATGATCTGGCTTGCAATTCCCCTCAAGTACACACGAGAAAAAAAGGCTCAGTTTTCTGCCTAGCGTCTGTGTTTGTCTTCTGTTGCTGCTGTAGTTGATGCAAGAGTATCTCAAATCGTTTAATAATGTAATGAAATGAATACTTTTGAGTGTTCACACCTTCTTTAAAAATATTTTCATTTGTTGAAACTACGTGGCAGGTTAAAATTGTGTGCCGGACCGATTTCCTTCATTTTTGTTTTAAACGAAAGGTATTCATTCGCAGATTTGTCATCAAGTATCAGAATTAACTCAAATCTCTCCAACCTTTATTTTCATTAAAATGCGGTATCCCTCTGTCCTTGCATTAAATATTTCAATCGTTTTTTTAAAGATATCTTCGGTTCTAATTAAGGTACGCAGTTCTTTTTGACCTAACAACACTCAGCGGATCAAGCTCTTTCATTTGCGCTTTTAAACACTTGCATTGACTGATTCTGAAGAAAGCTATGCGTGAACATTCAACTTCACTTCCATTTTTCCCAACTTGTCATTCCAATAACGGTGTGAAGTATTCGCACGGGTCCTCTAGTTAATCTTAATAAATGTAAGTCAATAGTATTTATTTATATCCTTTTTACATGTAATCGTATGCCTGAATTATATCAACACCTTATTAACCATTTATCTATTAAAATCATTGTTGTGTTATGTCAAAAAGTTTTGCATGTGTAAAACCCTGGTCCGATGTAAGAGAGGGCCTTATGGCCCAAATCTGACCAGGATCAATAAATAAGTAAATAAATTATCCTAAATGAACCGAACACAACAAAGTTCGCAAGCAAATCATTACAATGCAGAGTGTATTATCTCTAAATTATTTGCAAAGTTTAACCTGAAAATATCCAGAATGGAACTTTCACTCTGCAGCGGAGTGTGCGCTGATATGAACCTTCCTGGCAGATTAAAATTGTGTGACGAAACAGGGACTCGAACCTGGGACCTTTGCCTTTCGCGGGCAAGCGCTCTACCGACTGTGCTATCCCGACACGACTCACGATGCCGCCTCACAACTTTACTTCCGCCAGTACCTCGCCTCCTATTTTCCAAACTTCACAGAAGTTGTCCTGCGAAACTTGCAAGAGTAGCACTCCTGGAAGAAAGGATATGGTGGAGACATGGCTTAGCCACAGCCTTAGGGATTTTTACAGAATTAAACTTCCACTCTGTAGCGAAGTATGCGCTGATATTATGTTTATAATCTGAGGAGGGAATAATTTTCGTATTTCACTTCGGTGCGTTTGAGGTTTGTTGGTCAGAGTTCAAAAAGTTAAAAGTCTAAAATCCTTCATTCGACAAAATACAGTAGAACTTCGATTATCGGAAGTAATTGGGAGACATGGACGTTCGGAAAACCAGTTTATTTGGATAATCGTACTGTACACTTCTATTTGCCAATAAGAAGTATATACAGTACTAGTCGATCCGGCAATGCTTCGCGATTGCTAATATGTATGTACTCTTGCTTTGAACGTCAAATGTGCAAAATTTTATGGCAATCGTACAAATGATATTGATATCCCAAGGAGAAGAGCTCTTTCAGTTTTCCACAAATTTTCCCATTTTCTGGCGAACTATTCCAAAGTTTTACTTCACTCAAACCTTCCTCTCGCTTTGAACGTCGAATGTGAAAAATTTTATCACAATCAGATGTATGGTATTGATATTTCATAGAAAAATCTCTTTGTATATTTTCTGAATTATCCTGTTTTCCGAGAAACTTCTCCAAATCTTTATTTCCTAAAAACGTTACTGTTTCTTTGAACGTCAAACATGCAAATTTTTATCGCAATCAGACGAATAATATTCATATCCCATAGAAAAAATCTCTTTCACTTTCTCGTGAATTTTCAAATTTTCCGGGCATGTTTCCCAAATTTTTAGTTCATAAGAACGTTCATCTTTCGTTGAACGTGAAATGATCAAAATTTTATTGCAATCGGATGAACGGTTCTGAACTATAGTGTTAAGTACATTTAGAAACACATTGAAAAAGGAATTTGGTTCGAATTTTGCGACTTTCTTTTTTAACTGTCACTATCTTTTTTAATGACAACTATTCCAAGACTATAGAAAACAAAAGAAGGGGAAAAAAAGAATTACCTCTCTCCGTCGTGCGAATAGTCAGTTACACTGCTGAATTCAATCAAAAACACATTGAATATTGCACTTCAAGTTTTTCTCAATTTTTCCAATTTTCCAAAAAATTTATTTCATACAAACCTTGTCCTGTCAAGCTGTACTCAACTGATGTCCTTACAACCATGTGGCAATTGATTTTTCTTCATAGAAAAAAAATGCTTTCAGTTTTTCCTAATTATTCCTATTTTCCGGTAGACTTTTCCATATTTTTATTTGATGAGAACCTTCCTCTTGCTTTCAACATGAAATGTACAAAATTTTATCGCAATTGGACGAATGGTATTGATAGCTCACTGGAAAAATCTGTTTCAGTTTTTCCTGATTTTCCTCTTTTCTGGACAAATTTTCCATATTTTATCACCGTTTAAACCTTCCTTGGACTTACACGAATATTTAAAGACTAAAATCAGCCAAATCGGTGCAGCCGTTCCTCCCATCCTGCGGTTTGCTATACTTCACCTTCGCTCGGTGTGAATGAGGCATACCGCTTCATCAGCGTTACAATTCCAGGATTGCATACATCTTCTATTTGCTGTTATTCAAATAATATTGAATTTCAGAATGTTGAAATGAATATCAGTAGCCACTCCCGAACCATACGCCTTTAGTAGACGACCGAGAATGTAAAGATGGTTCTCACAAGGCAACATGTACAATTTTGTGTCGTTTATCGATATTGATATTTTATCATTGTAAACGAAATTTGGTCGTCTGTAGGGCTGGTATCTACGATATTGAAATCGGGTAATGGAGCTATCGACGTGAATCTTCTCTCTTACACTCAGTAAATAAGACATAGTCTTCCCTGTATCTAGTAGCAATTCTGAATGATATATATACATGTGGCGTCTGTTCCGAAAGAATAGACGTCACTTCTGATCCTGCAGTTGTTATTATTTAATATTCATAGAATACATGACATCAACTGCGATTGGGCAAATCCGAAAATGTGTACCCAGCCGGGATTCGAACCCGGGTCTCCTGCTTTCTAGGCAGTTGCGCTGACCCCTACACCACTGGGGACACAGTGATCACCGCACCTGCAAGGACTACCTAAGCACGCCTCCCGTCAGATACAAATTCCCAGCTTGGCCCTGCCCACAGTACTCAAACTCGTAGTTATGAACTAATTCCCGTAAGGGCGAAGCTGGGAATTTGTATCTGACGGGAGGCGAGCCTAGGTAGTCCTTGCAGGTGCGGTGATCACTGTGTCCCCAGTGGTGTAGGGGTGCCGGGCGCCGTGGCTCAGCGCGCCCGGTCAGAGGGCTCTACGCCCTCTGTAATAAAAAAGCTGAGCCAGGAACAAATCGAGCAAGAACGAACAAACACGAACAGCGTCCGCGACGGACAGAACTACCCAAAAAAAAAAAAAAAAAAAAAAAAAAAAAAAAAAAAAAAGGGGTCAGCGCAACTGCCTAGAAAGCAGGAGACCCGGGTTCGAATCCCGGCTGGGTACACATTTTCGGCTTTGCCCAATCGCAGTTGATATCATATATTCTATGAATATTAAATTCTGAATGAGAGTTCACGGACAGTGACGTTGGTAGTTCTCGATTCGTCGAGTCAACATTATTTTTTTTACACCAATCTTCTTTTTAATCTGCTTCACTTGTGTCTTTTTATACATAGTCTCTTTCTTCATTTGACCCTTTTCTTTTTATATTTTCTATTTGTAGACACATTCATCGCAACATGCGTAAGTTTACCATATCGCTTTTTCCTTAAAAGTAATGTCACTGTTATTTCCTCCCCGTCGAAATCAACTAGATTCCCGTCCTGATCTCTAATACATATACGTAACTCTTTAATGAGTTGTACAACAACTGGCATGTAAATGGGTGAATTTCGTGATTCCACAATCTTATATCCAGGTAAGATTGTGGGCCAGTCTGCGTAGGAGCGCCGCTGTGGAGGGAGCCAGCCGAAATGCTACAATCCATGCATAGCACATTAACGTTCTGAATATTCACACCGAGCACAGCTAGCTTTGAAGTTTCCTTGTCAATATACGTATTCTCAAATCCTAGGACTGAGCCGGCCGCGGTGGCCGAGGGGACTGAGGCGCTCCAGTCACGGTCTGCACGGCCACTACGGTCGGGGAATCGAATCCCCCCTCGGGCATGGATATTTGTGCCGTCCTTAGTCTTAGCTAGTTCATAAATAGTTTGTAAGCTTAGGGACTGATGACCCCGTAGTTAAGTCCCTTAAGTTCTACAAACATTTGAACATTTGAACCTAGGACTGAGCCAATATTATTATCCAGTCTAAAATCAACAGCTACATTACACCAGATTTTACATCGTTTGTAAGGTTTGGGTAAGAGATTCTCAGTTCTACTTTGAATTTCCGCTTATCATCCTCGGGCTCATCATCATTGGCAAACTTGGCGTTGTACAACTTAGTCTCCATTAGTAAAATATATCGCAGGCCGCGGTGGCCGAGGGGATTGAGGCGCTCCAGTCACGGTCTGCACGACCACTACGGTCGAGGGTTCGAATCCCCCCTCGGGCATGGATATTTCTGCCGTCCTTAGTAAGTAGTTCATAAGTAGTTTGTAAGTTTAGGGACTGATGACCCCGTAGTTAAGTCCCATAGACTCTACAAACATTTGAACATTTGAAAATATATCTTTGAGTTCATACGTTCCAAGTTTTATAGTAACTTTATCTAGAATTTCATTATTATTTCATAGGACGAAATATCCTGTATCATTTAGCTACACTATAGCGGGTCAGCAACTGGAAGAAGTTAATTCCATAAAGTATCTGGGAGTAGTCATTAGGAGTGATTTAAAATGGAACGACCATATAAAATCAATCGTCGGTAAAGCAGATGCCAGACTTAGATTCATTGGAAGAATCCTAAGGAAATGCACTCCGAAAACAAAGGAAGTAGGTTACAGTACACTTGTTCGCCCACAGCTTGAATACTGCTCAACGGTGTGGGATCCGTACCAGGTGGGATTGATAGAGGAAGTAGAGAAGATCCAACGGAGAGCAGCGCGCTTCGTTACAGGATCATTTGGTAATCGAGAAAGCTTTACGGAGATGATCGATAAACTCCAGTGGAAGACTCTGCAGGAGAGACGCTCTGTCGCTCGGTACAAGGAGTGTAGTAGCATATTGCCCCCTCCTAAGTATATCTCACGAAGAGATCATGAGGATAAAATCAGAGAGATTAGAGCCCACACAGAGGCATACCGCCAATCTTTCTTTCCGCAAACAATACGTGACTGGACTAGGAGGGAGAACCGATAGTGGTACTCTAGGTACCCTCCGTCACACACCTATCGGGTGGCTTGCGGAGTATGCATGTAGATGTAGATCACCAATGTAGTTATAGAAGTAAAAATTATTGTTTTTAGACGTAATATTCGGTATAGAATTGTATGAAAATAAGTTGAGTAGTGCAGTTTCGTAGGAATGATGATGAGACAAATCAATTGTGGAATTAAATGTGGAGGTTGTAATTGAGTTTTTACCCAACAAGCTAAACGTCACGCCGTCCTCGCCAACATCCATTATTCGAATTCGCAATAGTTTATCCGCAGTTTAGAAACTTTAAACAAAGATGGTCACATCTATGGCTCTTAGGCGACTGAAACGTAATGTAGTTATACTTAATACTTAATAGTACAATTTTTGAAATACCTGACTATTTCTAGAGGAGGCGGTAAATTGCCGAAACTATCAAAATAGTAGACATCATTACCCCTCTTCTTAAACGAAACCCAATGGGAGCCAGGCTCACTATCTGTTTCGAGGTTGACAACTGCACTCTCATATCTTTTAGGTTTATTTGGTAAAGTGCGTCTCATGAAGACACCTCGAAAATAGGGTATTTCTATATCCACATGGGATACTCTGCAAATCCATTTAAGTGCCTGGCAGAGTATTCATCGAACCACCATTATACTATTTATCTGCCATTCCATTCTCGAATAGCGCGCGGGAAGAAAGAACACCTGAATCTCTTCATTCGAGCTCTGATTTCTCGTATTTTATTCTGACGATCATTTCTACATATGTAAGAGGGAGTCAATAGAATATTTTCGCATTCGGAGGAGAATGTTGGCGATTGGAGTTTTGTAAGTAACCCACGCCGCAGCGATAAGCGCCGTTGTTGTAATGATTCCCATTCCATATCCTGTATCGTTTCCGTAACGCTGTCTCCCCTGTATCGTGACATTACGAAACGAGCTGCCCTTCTTTGGACTCTTTGGACTCTTTCGATGTCCTCCGTCAAACCCACCAGATAAGGATCCCACACTGGGCAGCAATATTCCAAAAATGGACGGTCAAGCGTAGTGTATGCAGTTTCTTTAGTAGTTCTGTTGCATGTTTTAAGGGTTCTGCCAATAAAACGCAGTCTCTGGTTCGCCTTTCCCACTACATTATCTACGTGTTCTTTCCAGTTTAAGTCAGAAGCAATAGTAATTCGTAGGTATTTTGTAGAGTTTACGGCCTTCACTTTTGATTTATTCATCTTGTAAAGAAAGTTTAATGTATTTCTTTTCGTACTCATGTGGACGACTTCACACTTCTCATTATTTAGACTCAATTGCCAATTTTTACACCATAGTGATATCTTATTCAGATCGTTCTGCAGTTGGTTTTGATATTCATATGATTTTACTAGGCTGTAAATGACGGCGTCATCTGCAAGCAACCTGAGAGAGCTACTTAGATTTTCCCCTAAATCGTTTATGTAAATAAGGTACAGCAGAGGACCAATAACACTACCCTGTGGAACGCCCGACATCACCTCTGTTTTAGTCGATGCCTTACCATCGATTACCAAGAACTGTGTCCTCTCTGACAAGAAATCCCCTATCCAATCGCAAATTTGAGGCGATATACCATAACCACGCAATTTGATTAAAATCCGTTTGTGAGGTACGGTGTCAAAAGCCTTCTGGAAATCAAGAAATACGGAATCGATTTGAAAACCCTTGTCGATAGCACCCATCGCTTCGTGTGAGTAAAGAGCTAGTTGTGTTTCTAAATCCGTGTTGACCTTGGGTCAACAGATCATTCTGTGCGAGATAATTCCCCTCTTCTTAAAAGAAACCCAGTGGAGTCAGGCTAACTATCTGTCTGGAAGTTGACAATTCCACTCTCATATCTTTTAAGCTTATTTGGTAAAGTGTATCTTATTAAGACACCTCGAAAGTGGGGTATTTCAAGTTTTCTAGCATAACGTTCTAAGTCGATGTTTGTAATCGCTCTTTTGAGAAGGCTGTTTAATGAGAATTTTTTTTCTTCCCCAAATATAGCCCGAAACCATTCTTCCCATAAGACCCTAAACACACCCCCTTGCATTTGCGATGCGCTATGACCTCCATAGTTTGGTTATGTCGTTGCAACTCCGACAGCTCTTTGCGAGCATTTTCTGCATCTATAACTGCTTTGGCAATACCAGCTACACCACCTGTGAAGCCACCAAGTGCTGATAAAGCTGCAAAAATTGGAATGAGGTGAAAAAAGCCAGCTCTCTTGGAAAGTGTAATGTGCGTTTTTTAATAGTAGATTTTTTTGCTTTTGGAGCTGCATCCGAGTGAATTTTATGAGCCGCTTTCACTACCCCCCCCCCCCCCCCCCCCACGTTTCATCCACTTAAGACCAGAGCGATTTTTTAAAAATTAAACCTTTCATCTCATTATCTCAGGTCTTTTTATTCCTCTTCATATTCGTCTTATTATTATTATTATTTTTGTTGTGGTCTTCAGTCCGGAGACTGGTTGATGCAGCTCTCCACAATACCCTGTCCTGAGCAAGCCTCTTCATCTCCTCATAAGAACGGCAACCGACATCCAGAGTCGAACATAAAGAGTCACGAAACTGCCGCTGAATTTTTTTGTAACTTCGCGACTGCAGCGCTGCCAAGCGGCTGGGTCGTAAAAACACACCGCGAAACGATTGAGTGATGAATGTGTTTTTTTTTTTTTTTTTTTTTTTTTTCTTTTTTTTTTTTTTTTTTTTTAATGTGTTTATTTCCGTCAACGGTTGCAATATATTTGTTTAATAACATGTTTCGATCGCTTGGATCATCTTCAGATCTTGTAGTTGCGTCCGCAACTCGTCTGGCTGAGTACCAATTAGTACTCAGCCAGACGAGTTGCGGACGCAACTACAAGATCTGAAGATGTTCCAAGCGATCGAAACATGTTATTAAACAAATATATTGCAACTGTTGACGGAAATAAACACATTTAAAATAGCATAGTGCAGTTGCGGACACTCTCCAATCGATCATGTCGACTATAATGATGATGAATGTGTATTTGGAGTGTAGCAGCAAATTCAAAATTCTTCGTATTTAGGAGCTTTTGTGACGCTAAAATTGTAGCAACTATCAAAAATGTAATTCGGAAGTCTCTCATTTCCAAGGATGCTCAGAAGTTAGCGAATAATGTTACGAATAACGAGTGTTCATTTACGGTGGGTTGTTATACTTTTAGGCATAGAAGTAGCTAAAGCTTTAACAATCCATTCACGTCCAAACTTCTGATCTTAATCAGAATCAGAAATACTTACCACTATTTTATAATATTACTGCTGTATTAAAGTATTGTCTGAATGCTTCCAATAGCAGTTAACCATTTCAGTAAAGCCAGCTTAGTTTCGCACCTCAGTTTCACAAAAATTAAAAGCCTGTATACCAACATGTTTTTGCGGTTACCTACAAGTTTGATAAAGTATAATACGTCCATATACATCACATTCTTGAAGATATTCAGTTTGATACCTACAAACTAGCTAAAAAAATATAATGAATAGAGGGTTTAAAAGCGATGTAGCGTTTAGTTTCCTACAATGTAAAAATCGTGTATAGTTTCAAAAAATATTACAACGTACGAAATACGCTAATGCAAAACTCGTGCAACATGTAAGTAGGTACCGAGCACGCGAACATAATCATAATAAGTTACTTTTATAATTAAGCACATCAGGTTGCTATTTATTTCTCCTACAATACTCGGGTATTGTGAACTGTATGAATTACACTGCACTGACGGTTTGTTAAATTATAGACCGCCATTAACAGAAACGGTGATATTACTTTAATGATGTATTCGTATTTGTATTAGAAAGTTCACAGCAACTTTCAGTGGCCAGGAAATATGAAAGTAACAGCATTAAAACCGGCAACTTCTCAGTTTGCATCGTGCCATTCCTCTGTTATTTCCAACTGTCCGCTTGGAGCGCTAGTGTCGATTCAGCTGCGTTTTTTTCCCTAGAGAATTTCGCGACTGTCTGTGATAGACTGTGCTACATCTGTTTGCATCTGCTTACTGTATCCATCTCTTGGTCTTACCCTGTGGTTTTTACTCCACACATTTCCTTCCAACGCTAAATTCACAATTCCTTTATGTCTAAGAATGTGTCCTACCAATCGATCCCTTCTTTCAGTCAAGGTATGCCAGAAATTCCTTGTTTCCCCAATTCTGTTCAGTACCTCCTCATTAGGTACGTGATCCACCCACCTAATCTTCAGCATTCTTCTGTAGCGGCATATTTCAAAAGCCTCAATCCTCTTCCTGTCCGCACTGTTTATCGTCCATGTTTCACTCCCATACAAGGCAACACTCCACACAAATGCCTTCAGAGAGGACTTCCTTAGGCTTAAATCAATATTCGATGTTAACAAATGTCTCATTTTCAAGAACGCTTTTCTACCCATTGCCATTCTGCTTCTTATTTCCTCTGTACTGCGACCATCTTTTGTTATTTTACTGCCCAAATAACAACACTCATCTACCTGCTTTATTGTTTCGTTATCTAATCTAATTACTTCAGCATCATCTGATTTTCTTAGACTGTACTCCATTACCCTTCTTTTACTGTCGTTAATGATCATCTTATATGCATCTTTCAGCACACTGTCCATTTCGTTCAACTGTTCTTCCAGGCCCTTTGCTGTCTCTGACAGAATTATTATGTCGTCGGCAAAACGCAATGTTTTTGATTCTTCACCCTCAACTTTAACTGCTTCTCCAAATTTCTCCTTGCTTTCCTTTATAGCTTGCTCATTGTACAAATTGAATAACACTGGAAAAAGGCTACAACTCTGTCTTACTCCCTTTCCAACCACTGCATGCCTTTCATGCCCTTCAACTCTGACAACCGCTGTCTGGTTTTTGTGCAAGTTGTAAATCACCTTACGCTCCCTATATTTTACTCCTGCTTGCTTCAGAAGAGAGTATTCCAATCAACATTGTCAAAAGCCTTCTCCAAATCTACAAAAGCTAGATATGTATGTTTGCCTTTTCTTAATCTATCTTCTTGGATAAGCCGTAAAGTGAGTATTGCCTTCTGTGTTCCTACATTTCTCCTGAACCCAAACTGATCTTCCCCGAGGTCAGTTTCTATCATCTTTTCCATTCCCCTTTAAATAGTTCGTGTTAGTATTTTGCTACCATGACTTATTAAACTGATGGTTCTGTAGTTTTCACACCTGACTGCACCTGCTTTCTTTGGAATGGGGATTATAACATTTTACACACCAGGTGAAACCGTTTTGTCATGGCTGACTCTCCCAGAGGCTTCAGTAGGTCCGACGGAAGTCATCTATTGCAAGGGCCTTCTTTCGACTTACGTCTTTGAGTGCTCTGTCAAATTCATCTCTCATTGTAGTATCTCGTATTTCATCTCCCCTTCCTAAAATATTGCCTCTAAGTTCATTTCCTTCGTAGAGTCTCTCTATATACTTTTTCCAACTTTCTTTGCTGAGAACTGGTTTTCCACCTGTGTCCTTGATATTCATATATCTGTTTTTCTTATCTCCAAATATCTCTTTTATTTTCCAAATTTTTGGCATACCCTGACTAAAAGAAGGGATCGCTTGGTAGGACACATTCTTAGACATCGGGGAATCGTAAATTTAGCATTGGAGGGAAGTGTGTGGGGTAAAAATCGCAGAGGGAGACCAAGAGACGCGTATAGTAAGCAGATTCAAGTGGATGTGGGTTGCCGTTCTTATGAGGAAATGAAAAGGCTGGCTCAGGATAGAGTAGGGTGGAGAGCTGCATCAAACCAGTCTCCGGACTGAAGACCATAACAACAACATTTTCCTATAGGCTGTATCTATTTTCCCCTATTTATATATTCTTCTACATCCTTGTATTTGCCTTCTAGCCACTCGTGCTTAGCCATTTTGCACTTCCTGTCAATTTCTTTTTTTAGTCGTCTGTACTCCATTTTGTCTGTTTTATGTACTGCATTTTTATATTCTCTCGTTTCATCGATTAAATTTATTATGTGCTGTGATATCCAAGGATTTTTTGTAGGTCTTGCCTTTCTACCTATTTTGTCCTCTTCTGCCTTCACTATTTCACCTCTCAATGCTACCCATTCCTCCTCTATTGTTTTATTTTCCCCCGTTTCTGCCGTTTCTGTCAACTGTTGCCTAAAGATCCCTCTGAAATTCTCAAGAACTTCAGGTTCCTTCAGGTCTTTCTGCCGTTTCTGTCAATTGTTGCCTAAAGATCCCTCTGAAATTCTCAAGATCTTCAGGTTCCTTCAGGTCTTACCTCCTTATTTTCCTACCTTTCTGCAGTTTTTTCAGTTTCAGTGTACAATTCATGACCAATAAGATATGGTCAGAGTTTATATCTGCCCCGAGTATGTCTTACAGTTTAATACCTGGTTTCGATATCTATGTCTTAGCATTATAAACTGTATCTGGTATCCCCCAGTGTCTCCTGGTCTTTTCCACGTATACAACCTTCTTTCGAGATTCTTAAACCAGGTGTTTGTTATAACTAAATTATGTTCCGTGCAAAACCATATTCACCTATTATCTTCCCTTCCCTTCCTTGTCCTACTACCGAATTCCAGTCTCCCAAAACAATTAAGTTTTCCTCTCCCTTAATTGTCTGAATAATTTCCTTTAGCTCCTCATATATTTCTTCGATCTCCTCATCATCGGCAGAGCTAGTTGGCATATAAACCTGTACTACTGTGGTCGGTGTTGGCTTCGTATCTGACTACGATAATGCGATCGCTGTGTTGCTCATAGTAGTTTACCCGCATTTCTATTTTCTTATTCATTATCAGACCTACTCCTGTAATACCCCAACTGATTTTGTATTTATAATCCTGTACTCACCTGAGCAGAAATCCTTTTCCTCTTTCCACCGAACTTCACTAATCCCCACTATATCTAACTTCAATCTATCCACTTCTCTTTTTAAATTTTCTAGCTTCCCTACCCGATTAAGGGATCTAAGATTCCACGCTCCGATCCGTAGAATGCCAGTATTGTCTTTCCTGATGACAACATCCTCCTGAGTAGTCCCCGCCCGGAGATCCGAATGGGGGACTATTTTACCTCCGGAATATTTTACCCGAGAGGATGCCTTCATCATATTTTCGTACAGTAGAGTTGCATCTCCTCGGGAAAAGTAACGGCTGTAGTTTCCCCTTGCTCCTGAAGAGGGGCAGCAGCGTTTTCAGTAGTTACAGGGGCAACAGTCTGGATGAGTGACTGAGCTGGCCTTGTAACATCAGCTAATGTGGCTTTGCCACACAGTTACTGCGGACGGCTGAAAGCAAGGGGAAACTACAGCCGTTACCTTTCCCGAGGACATGCAGCTCTACTGTATGAAAATCCGATGTATAACAACGAAATTCTTGTATCTCAACGTGACACTTCCATTTTAATGCAAGTAGCACTAAAAATCGATATATCTGTAGCATGCTCGGTACTTTGAAACAGCACGAATTCGAAGGACGTAAGTTATAAGAGCCAGCTGTCGAGTGTTGGGTGCCGCCTTCATCTAGGTTAGCGGCCCACGCTATGTATGTCCGGAACTGTGACGCACCAGCTATTTGTCTGTGCGTTGGGAAAAGCTCCTGTGTGCGCTTTCCTCTTCCGTGACGTCAGGAACGAAGTTTCCTCGTACGGTTATCTCGCCAGGGCTAGCGTCCTCGCGTTTGCATAACGACCACATTTAAATCCACTTGTAGCTTATCAGGAGGCAGTTTCTCAGTCCAGTTGTGACCACCCAGAATACAGCGCCCTGTCACGACACGACTCATTTAACGCAGTTTAAACGTTCTTTAATGCAACGTACATAATAACACATACAGAAAATACACACAACTATTGAACATAAAGAGAGGCATTGAATTAAAATTAAAATTTGTGTTGTGGCCGGGATACGAGCCCGGGACCTCCTACTTACTAGGTTACGGTAGTAACACTGAAAGTGGGCCTTTGCGATCGTCTTTTGACAGCTCGAAATTTAAAATTAAAATAACGGCATAACTATTAATCTGACACGAAAATTGAATAACCGATTTTGTAGAGGAGAAAATTCTCTACAACTTTGCTCTCTTAGTTTTTTTTTTTTTTTTTTCATATCTCGTAGCGTTTCAAAGATATTTGCAAAAATAACGGCGATTTTGGGATGTATGTCTTGTCTGTCTGTCCGTAACGTGTTCCCTGTTTTTAAGACGAACCGTTCAACCGATCAGCACCAAATTTTACAGACTTGATTGTAGGCCGCCAGAGATTAGAACCTCCCTTTTTCAAATTTTTCGACAAAAATTACGGTAGTAATACCTAAAAAAGCCGTTTGTAATATAATTGTAATTGCAAACGAACCGTTCATCTGACACGACAATTGAATAAACTAATTCGAAGAGGAGAAAATTCTCTACTACTTCGCTCCATTTCTTTTTTTTTCATATTTCGTATCGTTTGAGACATATTTGCAAAAATAACGGAGATTTGACACCCTTCATTGAATTAACGAAAACCAGCCGTTCGGAGATGTCACGTGACATTCCTCGCCCAGAGCTCTCTCTGGCATACGCCATCTTGCGTTGCGTATTTGATGGTTTTCTTGTTGTAACTTACACATTGTCATTTCAAAGCAATGCCGCACTGAAGAATTAACAAAAACACATAGTTCTTCATAAGATAATCTAGTGTCTACAAAGATATATTAGCATCAGTTAACAACGGCCATGAATAGTATGAGATTAAAAGACTCATCATTTGATTGATAGCCGTAGCGTAGTGGGTAAACCATGACACTAAAGCTTGGTGGTTCGAAACCCGCCACTACCTATTTTTTTTCTTAAAAGGGTTGCAGACACTTATTAATTAATTTTTTATTATTTAGATTATTATTTTGGTTCAAAATGTTTGCAAAAACTTAACTACAAATCTAAATTGGGCCGTAAAACACGTCAGTGCGATTTTTTTCGTATTTTATTATCCAGTTCTACATAATGGTCTTGTTCAAAAAATTAACAGAATCTTTCTTATAGTTCATTGTGTTCTCTATCTTGTGGTGCTCTATGTGCAGATACATCACGAATGCTTCTTTCATCTTTTCTTCTGTGCTGAGTACGTAGTACACAGTGTGGTCCATCGACGAGGTGACTGCCGCGGTGGAGTAGCCGAGCGGTCTAAGGCGCCTCGCTGCGGAGCGCGCGGTTGCTCGCCGTCGGAGGTTCGAGTCCTCCCTGGGGTATGGGTGTGTGTGGTGTCCTTAGGTTAGTTTACCTTAGTTTAAGTTGTTTGTAAGCTACGGACTGATGACCACGCAGTTTGGTCCGATAGATTTACAAACATTTGAACCAGGTGACTGCGTATCGTTTGGTTTTCGGGAATGGGGTTACATCAAGATTGAGAAAGTCAGCCGGTATTATATCATTGGGTGAAATCCGCCTAATGCTCGCCAATTTATGACGGACGTAGCCCCATATACGAGGTATGTCCACAAAGTAAGTTCCGTTTGGTTATATAAACCAAACGTGTACAGATACAGAAAAAATATTTATTGTACAAAAATATACAACTATTAAACTACTTTTCTACATAGCTTCCGAAATTTTGTAGGCATTTGTCATAGCGTGGCAGAAGTCTTTGCATGCCTTCTTCGTAGAAGGTTACCGCCTGTGTATTCAACCATGTGGTAACATGTTCTTCCAGCTCGTCATCATCGCCGAAGTGTTGACCACCATGGACAGGTTTTAGGTGTAAGAAGAAAGTTGCTAGGAGCGAGACTGTACGGAGGATGATCAAACACGTCCCAGTGAAATTCCCGTAAGAGTTGTTTGGTCACATTCGCCTTGTGGGGTCGGGCGGTAACGTGAAGGGAAAAAGAAAAGTCCTTTCATCTCTTCTTACACCTAAAATCTGTCCTTGGTGCTCAACACTTCAACGATGATGAGCTGAAAGAGCATGTTACCACATGGTTGAATACACAGGCGGCAACCTTCTATGAAGAAGGCACACAAAAACTTGTGGCACGCTATGACAAGTGCCTACAAAATTCGGAAGTTATGTAGAACAGTAGTTGAACAGTTGTAGATTTTTATACAATAAATATTTTTTCTGTATCTGTACGCGTTTGGTTTATATATCCAAACGGAACTTACTTTGTGGACATGCCTCGTATCTTTTACGATAGTACAGACGAATATGTGTTAGTCACTGTTAACGAGGTTGTATGTGACGCCCAATGGGGAGTCCGTTAAATGTATTGCGTAGAGCCTGGATTTTGTCGGAATTTTCCCGTAAACTAGTGTATACCTCACGGCAATACGTATGAAGGTAGGTACTGATTGTGTATATTTTCGCATGTGGCAGGCAAATTATTATTTCGTATCAAATTGACAGAGCTCTCGTATATTGGAATAGCAATCCAGCGAAGAACGCGAATAGGAGCTATCCTGCCTTGTACCTCAGGCCGAGGCGATATAAATATCAACAAATAATACAATTCCTAGAGACAACATTGTCTCGTTATTCCAAAGGTATTAAACATAAGGAGAGGCATTAAATTAAAATTTGTGCTGTGGGTATTTGATACGCATTTCACAGGAAACATGAGGCAGAATTAAAGTATGTGGTGTGGAGGGAGACGTGCTTTAAGACAGTCCGTGTAGTCGCTTTGGCAGTAGCGCTGTGTTAGCTGAGTGGTTCGGTGGCCGAGCGGTCTGCGGCGCGCTAGTCACGGTCTGCACGGCCACTACGGTCGGGGGTTCGAATCCCCCCTCGGGCATGGATAACGGGTGCCGTGGCTCAGCGCGCCCGGTCAGAGGGCTGAACGTTCTCTGTAATGAAGAAGCTGAGCCAAAGAACAAGTAGAAACAAAACGAGCACACACGATCACCGCCCTCAAGAACAGGAACTACCCATAGAGAATAATAATAATAATAATAATAATAATAATAATAATAATAATAATAAATAAATAAAAAAGTTCGCCTAAAGCGTCTTCCTAGAAAGTAGGAGGTCCCGCGTTCGAATCCCGGCCACAGCACAAATTTTAATTCAGTGCCACTCTTTATGTTTAATACCTTTGGTATAACGAGACAATGTTGTCTCAAGGAATTGTATTATTTGTTGATACATACAACTATGTTATAATTTTAGCCCTTTTGTCGCCTATAACGTTAGAACAGATCGTTAACAGAGCTCGTATATGCATTGAAGTAATAAAAGACACGTATCTGACTCTCAGTATTTCAGAAAATCACTTCTAAAGTTCTAAATGACGTTGAATGCCGTTCAGGATGAATACGCACTTTACATTTGAACAGCATTCCAACAGTTTGCCCGCGGCGGAACGGCCGGGCGCATTGAGGCGCTAGGTTCTCAGATTTGTGACTGGCTGGAAGACTTCCTAAGTAATAGAACGCAGTACGTTGTTCTCGACGACGAGTGTTCATCAGAGACGAGTGTATCGTCAGGCGTGCCCCAGGGGAGTACGATAGGACCGCTGTTATTTTCTATCTATATCAGTGATCTGATGGACAGAGTAAGTTGTAATTTGCGGCTGTTTGCTGATGATGCTGTGGTGTATGGGAGGGTGTCGTCTTAAACTGACTGTAATAGCATACAAGACGACTTAGACAAAATTTCTAGTTGGTGCGAAGAATGGCAGCTAACTCTCAATCTAGAAAAATGTAAGGTGATGCGTATGAATAGGAAGAACAATCCCATAATGTTCGAATACAACATTAGTAGTGAGCGTCTTGATGCTGTCGCGTCGTTCAAATATCTAGGCGTAACATTGCAGAGCGATATGAAATGGAACGAACATCTAAGGCGGACAGCCGACTTCGGTTTATTGGGAGAATTTTGGGAAGATGTACTTAATCTGTATAGGAGACCGCGTATAAAACGCTTGTACGACCACGTCTTGAGTATTGCTCAAGTGTTTGGGACCCGCAGCAGATTAGTTTGAAGGAAGACATGGAAGCAGTTCAGAGGCGAGCAGCTAGGTTCGTTACTGGTAGGTTAGAACAATGCGCGAGTGTCACGGAAATGCTCCGGAAACTCAATTGGGGATCGCTGGAGGAAAGACGACGTTCTTTTCTTGAATTTCTGTTGAGGAAATTTAGATGGCCGGAATTTCAAGCTGAGTGTAGTACGATCTTGCTGCCGCCTACTTACATTTCGCGTAGTGATCACAATGACAAGGGAAATTAGGGCTCGTACGGAAGCATATAGGCATTCTTTTTTTTCCTCGTTCTATTTGGGAGTGGAATAGGTAAGGAAATTCCTAGTAGTGGTACAGTGTACCCTCCGCCACGCACCTTACGGTGGATTGCGGAGTATGTATGTAGATGTAGATGCTACGATGCGCACGGCCGTTCCGCTTCGGGGGTTCGAATCCTCTCTCGGGCATGGATGTTTGTGCCGTCTTTAGTATAAGTTAGTTAATAAGTAGTTTGTAAGTTTAGTCCCATAAGCTTTACAAACATTTGAACATTTTTTTCCAAAAGTTTTAATATGTTTTAAATCGTATAAGCGTAAGTAAAGTAAAGTAAATAAAACTTCGAGCCACCTTAGTATACACATTGTCAGCATCTAACTTCCATAACTCAAATAAGTGCAAATTAAAATCTCCTACAATAAAATTCTCGACCAAATACTAAAAATAAACCTCCCTTTACCTTCACTAGATATAGTTCAATCATGATATGTAACTTCGTTTGTACCTGAACTCTTTACTTATTACAAACATTATTATTTTTATTTAAATATTTCCTTGTAAAGAAATAACTTCACAGTAAATATCTTCCAGTCCTAAGCCGGAATTTTTTTCACTTTTAATTTATAGTTTTCGTAAAATCGTCTCTATACACAGAAATTACTTTTCTATAAGTCAAAGATATCATTATTTCAATCGTAATAGATATATGAGAATACGCAAAGTTACTTTTTTCATACAGACTTATTATTTTTTCTTTAATATTATTTGGAGATTTGTTAAATATAAATATCCCCTAAAGAAGCACTATATATATATGTGATCGTTGACTTTATTAATGTAATTTAATTCTACCAATAAAACAAAGATACTACTCTCCTGGTCTGATCTTCTTAAATTACCGAAGAGTAGAAATATCTCTGGCGTGAGCATAGGATTCTGCGCATGTTCTCAACATTAAGCTGAAATTGTCGCGTGATCTGGGGACGACGCTGTTCGTTAATTAATACTAAGCGTCGCGTCACGTCATGTTAGGGTTTCTCGGTAGCAAAGTTTTAACAACTTCGTTGTCTGGTGACACTGAAAAGTAATTTATTTTCGTCAGGCCCTGTACTGTGATGTGGTTGATTTTGTGCTTTTGTTGTTTCTTAATTTTCTGTTTCTGATTGTGATTCCGGGGTTATCTGCAAATGTACCACTACGAACCGATTTTTTTCCCATTGAGTGTTGTTCCAGAATTGATGTCGGAATTTCAGATAGCTCAAAACATACTGAGGGGGAAAAAGTTGAGTTTTGCTTTCAAATGTTTGTTAAGCTTAAGGGACTTAATTGCGGTGTCATCAGTCCCTAAACTTACGAACTACTTATGAACTACCTTACACTAAAGATGACACAGACATCCATGACCGAGGGGGGATTCGAACCCCCGACGGGAACCGCCGTCGCTTCCGTCACGGTCTGCACGGCCACTACGGTCGGGGGTTCGAATCCCCCCTCGGGCATGGATATTTGTGCCGTCCTAGTTCGTAAGTAGATCATAAGTAGTTTGTAAGGTTAGGGACTGATGACCCCGTAGTTAAGTCCCATAGACTATACAAACATTTGAACATTTTTGGAACGGCCGTGCAGACTGTGACTGGCGCGCCGCAGACCGCTCGGCCACTGCAGGTGGCCTTGGTTTATGTGTTTGAATATTGATAAATTATTTCGCTTAAAATCGTGTCGATAATCTGAAATGTTTTGTTTCCCAGCTCTTTTCCACAGACAATTGATCAAGAACACGATCTTTATTATGGTCATTAAATAATTTCATCGTTGTTATTTTCTCAAATCTGACACTATACTCCAAATTTTACCACGGATGGTAGTCATACCTCCACTTCCATTGCTCGGTACAGGGCTAAGCAAGTGGACGTGACGCAACGTACAACTTGACGTGACGGTCATTGTGAATCAGCCTTTTGCTTTCCGCAAAGTTTAAAGGTTATACAGTTTGTATCATTTTCATCGCCGTATTTTCCAGACACTTTTGAAGGCGTAGGTTTACTATCAAGTGATTTTGCAACACCCTGGAATTTTGGTTGTGTTGCACTATATAAGGTTGAAATGTGATAACTCATTTGAGAATTGCTGAAGATAACGAATCTGAATCTCTATACTTATAAGACGCATTTGTCGTCTGTCTGTCTGTTCTCTTATAACTCAAGATCCAGACAACCAAATAAAGTGAAATTTGCTAGACGTACACAAAATTACATGGGGAAGGTTCTTAAACAAGTTTCGTTCCATTTTTTGGAAAACCAACCGGAGAATTTGAGAAAAAGTGAAAGTGCGTTTTCAGTGTGTCCGTGTAAATCTGTATCTTCGCACTGATCTTAATGAAATTTTGCACAATTGACCTTCAAAACAAGAGGAAGGGCACTGTCTACATAAAATTCCGTTCAGTGCGTGGTGGAGGGTACTTACGGATTTCGCCAAAATCCACAGTTTTGCTCCGATCTTGATGAAATTTGGTACACTTGACCTTGAAAACAAGATGGAGGTTACTGTCTACATAAAATTTCGTTCGGTGCATGGGGGAGAGTACTTTACTTACTTACTTCGATTGGAATCTCTTTACATATAAGACGCATTTGTTGTCTGTTTGGCCAAAAACATAAATGTACCCTATTATTAGATGTAAATTGACGGTTTTGTACGCTTCTACAGAAGACCTTATTTTAAACCCGGGCAAAGCCAGGTACTTGCAGCTAGTACAAAAATGTAGACTAACTTAGTTTACTACATGCTTTACGTGAAGAGCTATTAAATATCAAAATATTTACATAAAAGTTGACCTAATCCCACCAAAAAAGAAAAAAAAATTATGTACTGAGAAAAGTAGGAGAGAAGTACTCTCCATACAATTCTACAGAGGAAGGCCAGATGGATTGGACACGAACTTAGACACGAGGGAATCCTACGTGATGTCATCGAAGGGAAAATCAGAGGAAACCCAGGAAGAAGAAGAATTCAGCTTCTGGACGACATGAAAGATGGAATGAGATACAACAGACTGAAGGAAGAAGCTGAAGACAGGGAACAGTGGAATCAGGAATTCTCCGTACGAAGACATGGACCTGCCACTAGGCAGAATACTACGTAACATCTGGTCATAACAGAAGATGGTCAGGACAGAATGGGTAAACGTCAGTTAGCTTCAGTAATATTCCTTATTAAAAGACTGAGATATGAGCGGCACCGTAGCTTTGAGAAGACTGGCGCAAAGTCATTTTACATTGTGGAAAGCGTAATAGATGAGTCTGGATCCTCAAGAGAGGAAAAAATAAAAGAAAAATAAGAACAGAGTATTTAGAGCCACAGAAGGACAGACGTCAGAACCCCGCAGACAGGAAATCCATACCACCCTCCACCCGAACAGGACCCTCTGTTCCTTAAGTATTTCATAGTAGCACCGGAAGGTAAAATAAATGCGTGTATCATGTGGTAACAGGCGCCTACAGAACACTACGACTTCACCACCAGGACACCCGAAAATTGGCTCTAAAAACCCTCTATTGATTATTCACTACCTGTCCATCCCGACCAAACTTCTATTTTAAGAAATTTACAGGCGAGGTTCCCCAAGTTCAATATAAACGGATTAAAAAGGACAACTTCAATCCTAATATTAACATTAATTAAAACAGAACACATTTATAATACCACTAGCTTATATGCCCGTGCTTCGAAACGGTTGTTGAAGGAAGGCCTGGGTGTATCATGGCTTTTAGGGTTTCGGACCTCAATCAGTAAAAACAGAATCCTTCTTGGATCGCTCTGTCAATAAACTCAGTTGTCCTAGCCAAGATGTCAAATGTAAGTAAAAGTCAATGTCCGAAACGATGTACCTACATGAAGTTTTTGATACAAAAGGTGAAACGCGCCAAAATAAGCAAAGAAATGTCGCTAAGTATTTAATACACGAAGCGAATTCAGTAACACTATTTTCAATGTTTGTTGGTATTCGTAGACATAAGATTGCTTAATTCTGTCGCTTCCTTGTTTTACATGGACGTTACTCTTTACGTCCTCATATCTCATGAACTAGTGTCGTACTGTTATACAATTTCGAAGGTACATTCATCTGTATATATGTATTCTGTCTGAAAAATTTCCTGCGGCTACAATTTGTAGGGTACCAATTATAAATTGTAACGTCATACCGAATGTCGTAGTTTTACTCCATAAACACCGGAAAAGTAGTAAGCGAGAAACTTTGTTCCTTTCATCATTTTGCTATGGTTGTCAGCGAGAAAAAGTTTAATAAAGGTTTGAAATTATGTTGCTTGTCGCTAAGTACTCTCATTTCCATATAGTGTAGTCATGAAGTCTCGTCGCATTAGTGGCAGTTTCTTGCAACTCTTATTGTTTATGATGTTATATCTCCTGAACCATATGTCGTATGTGGTTCGTACTCCTACAGCAATTTGTATCTTACTTAAGGAATATGTGTACCAAATTTGGTTGAAATCGGTCCAGTGGTTTACGAGAAAATGTGCAGCATTGTCGTTTGACGCAGCAGTTTTTGTGCATCTCATTGTTTATGACGCTATATCTTTTTACGTATGTGTCGTAGGAGATTCTTACCCCGACAGTGATTGTTGCATGATATTAAGGATCATGTGTACCAAGTTTGGTTGATATCGGTCCAGTAGCTTAGGAGGAGATGTGGAACATACATACATACATACATACATACATACATACACACATACAGCCTATTTTAAAAGATGTAAGATTAGCAACAACTGCTCCTATACATATTACACAATTTAATACCTTTAAACATCATGAAAGAATCATGACTCTTTCACAAAACGTACTAAATTATAAAATTACAAAATCTTAAACTACTTTTGTAACAATACGTATTTAACTACTATCCAATGTCAAATTGTGTAACTTTCCCATTCATAATCTTAGTAGACACTCATAACATTTACACAAGTTTAAAGACACTAAAATCCTCAGTTACAAGAGAAATAATTTGATCTTTATCATACTTATAACAGTATTTTCCGAATATGAAATGCCAAGATCGCGTCTTTATTATAACAGACGACCGATTTCGATGTACATAGACATACTTTTGGTCTCTAAGGTCGTACATAAAATGTATGGTTACAAAAGAACCAACGAACGAACATGCCACATAACTGTATGTATAGGTAATCATATGTCAACAGTTTTCTTCACATACCTGCACTAAATTTTAACATTATTAGATAAATACATATTTTAGCCAGTTGGATAGTACTGGTGGGTTGTCACACATTAAAATATGCCGTTTGGTTGTCAGATACAAAACTCGTGTTGTCATATATACATAAAGAACCACCATACTGTACAGTTGTGAGTGACAACAAGCTACTAACAGGCGGCGTTGTGATCACTATAATGTTACCTTAACATGCTGCTAGAGCGCGCTATTGTATGTGAAATCCTTACTACTGTTATCATTTGTCGATAATAAAATTTAAAATTGCAGGAGTATCTACCGAGGTTTCGTCAATTTACATAAAATTTTAATTTACCTATAACCAAGAAAAGGTTTCGTTATTTAAAATTACAATAAACTGAAGAATAAAAACAGCACCCAGCACACTTGTAAGATACAGCACGTATAAGATCTACCACTGTGAAATTACAGTATAATATTTGAGATTCCAGGTGTAACTGCCAGAGTTCGTCAATTTACATCTGTTACATCAAATTACAATTTACTTATAGCCAGAAACAAAGCCACATTATTTAAAAAAATTATGACAAGCTGAGGAATGAAAACAGCACACAACACAATAATAACATAGAGCACACAATACACAGTACAATTACAAAATACAGCACATATACTATTTATCACTGTGAAAGAACAGTATAATTTTTTTTTTAATTGCAGGTGTATCTGCTCGGGTTTACATACAAGTCAGAAAATGGAAAAATACATCAGAGTTGGTGTACAACTGCCAGCACCTACACACTCTTGGCATATTTGTCACTACATATGGCAAATGAGGGGGTTGAGGTCTTGGTGCATAGTTTAGGAGTTGGGTGAATGGCAGTAATTTAAAGCACTTTAGTGGGTAAACGAGGTACTTTTTTATTTTATTTTATTTATTTATTTATTGTAAATACAAATGTTAGCATCTATGTCGTTTCTATATAATATTTCATAAACTAATATATCGGGGTGGATGTACAGATTGTCATTACATTCATACACATCATCTAACAGTACAATGAGAAGCTAGGATGTAAGAGTTTACATACATTGTAATATCATAGCTTATGGTATGGCATAAGACTCTAATAATTAATGTCAGAGGTTTCCATCTATGTCGTTTCTATATAAAAAAAATTATCACTCGAAATGAAATAATGTATCAGAGTGGTGTGCAAAATGTCATTGTATACATGAACTTGGCATAACTATCTAGAAGATGATGTCTATGTACATCGAAACCGGTCGTCTGTTATAAATGAAGACGAAATACCGCGATCTTGGCATTTCATTATCCACAAAAATACATTTATAAGATCGCTCCCTGCCATGAGAAAATTGTATACCTATAACCATACTCGGAATACCAAGAGCCCTGTTCAGTATCATCAATTATTTTATTCTCATCCCATAAACGATCAGTGTTCATTTCTTTATCATTCCACACTACGCCACAAAAATTATATTATACATAAAATTAACCATATACATATATACATAAAATTTAATTTATTTATACTTTATGTTACTCGTGTCTCGTGGCATCGGTAAGTACCCTTGAACCTAACCGTTCCATATGTATTCCTCTTCCTTCTGATAAGCCATAGGCCGACTTCCTTCGACCTCGAACTCTTTCCTTATCTTGACTTCAGATACCGGACGACCTTAGGGTTACTTTTACGACAGTCATCCTCCATCTAGATAGACTGACTTTTCCTCGATCCTTTGCTACTGTGGCTATTTAAAAAATGTTCAAATGTTTGTAATTCTATCGGACCAAACTGCGTGGTCATCAGTCCGTAGCTTACAAACTACTTAAACCTAGGTAAACTAACCTAAGGACAAACACGCACAACCATGCCCCAGGGAGGACTCGAACCTCCACGGCGAGCAACCGCGCGCTCCGCAGCGAGGCGCCTTAGACCGCTCGGCTACTCCACCGCGGCTGTGGCTATTTAATTTTCTGCGCTTGGGCCAAGCACGGCTTAGATTAAATGCTTTCGCAAAATCATCCACTCAGCATTGATCCCTTAGTTGCTGAATACCCTCGAACAGATAAAAATTGATGCACGTGTTAAAAACAAACCACTATCTTTGCTGAATGAACAACTCGATTTTAGAGAAAAATACTTTTTCGAACTTTTTGACGACTTCTTGTGACTGTTCCTTGAATGCCTCCTCCATCTTCTAATGATCCCAAGAAATTAATGTAAAGAGTAGCATTCCTGTACACACTTCTGTAACAAAGTTATAGCCATGGCTCAGCATAATGAACATTTTGTATTGTGTTTTAACATTCTTTTAATCAGCAATTTAATGTTCAAATTTGATTTATAATTTTGACAAGCTATTCTCAACAACAGTTACCTATTTGGTTGTATTAAATAATCTAACACATATTTATATTGATACAAATGTATTCCTTTGAGACACGATTCTTGTAGCCTGTCAAGTAGGAAGGCAAATTCATTTCGTAACTATTCAAAGACTAATTTCATTTCATTTGGGCCTGCAGCATTGTATATGTCTTTTAAGGACATATTGTTAATCTAAGTAATGTCAAAATGCTGCTTTACTTTATAGATGTTAAAAACTGTTTATTATTATAGCAATAGGCCTATATCGACACTGTCGCCATCATCAGGCTATATCCATATGGCATCGTGGAGGTATAATTTATTATAATAACTGCATATAATTGCAGTACAAATACTCTTTAGATGATATATATATATTATTTTATGCATATCAGGTTGCTATTCTGCTATTCAGTCAGTTTGGCATATCCTCTTTCGATGACCTCCGTGGAACGCAGCTGTTAAGGACCCCACACTGGGCAGCAATACTCCAATACGGACAAAGCGCAGTGTATGCAGTTTCTTTAGCAGTTCTGTTGCATCCTTTAATGTTCTGCCAATAAAACGCAGTCTCTGGTTCGCCTTTCCCACGACATTATGTACGTGTTCTTTCCAGTTTAAGTCTGAAGCAATAGTAATTCGTAGGTATTTAGTGGAGTTTACGGCCTTCAGTTTTGATTGAATTATCTTGTAAACAAAGTTTAGTGGAAATTCTTTTCGTACTCATGTGGACGACTGCACACTTTTCATTATTTAGAGTCAGTTTCTATGTTTTACACCATACTGAAATCTTATTCAGATCGTTCTGCAGTTGGTTTTGATCTTCAGTGATTTTACTAGACGGTAAACAACCTAAGAGAACTGCTTACATTTTCTCCCAAATCGTTTATGTAAATAAGGAACAGCAGAGGACCAAAAACACTATCCTGTGGAACGCCCGATATCGTCTCTGCTTTAGTCGATGCGTTATTCACCGAGCGAGGTGGCGCAGTGTTAACGCACTGGACTCGTATTCGGGAGGACGGTGGTTCAAATCCACCTCCGGCCATCCAGATTTAGGTTTTCCGTGATTTCCCTAAATCACTCCAGACGAATGCCGGGATGGTTCCCTTGAAAGGCCACGACCGATTTACTTCCACATCCTCACCCAAACACTCCGAGCGTAAGCTCCGTCTAATGACCACGCTGTCGACGGGACGTTAAACCATAAGCTCCCTCCCTCCCTCCCTCCCTTACCATCGATTACTACAAACTGCGTCCTCTCTGACAGGAAATTTCCTATCCAGTTGCAAATTTGGGCCGATATGCCATAACCACGCAATTTGATTAAAATCCGTGTCAAAAGCCTTCTGGAAATCAAGAAATACGAAATCAATTTGAGAACCCTTGTTGATATCACTCATCACTTCGTCTGAGCAAAGAGCTAGTTGTGTTTCGCATGGACGATATTTTCTAAATCCATGTCGACCTTGGGTCAGTAGATCTCCTTGATAACGACATCGCAAGATTAGAATGTCCAGAGTGTTCTCGAGACAAGAACGACATCAAACGTGCCCGGAAGACATTGTGAGAGATGCCGAATCGCCTTTGAGGTGTGTGACACTCGGACCGGCAGTGGCTTGATGCTCTGCTGGGCAGGTTGCGACGACGAATATTGCTGTGCACCAGAGCAAGAGGGCGTGTTGTCGGTGTATTCTGCAGACTTGAACGCAAACTCGGAATGTCTAGGTTACTGTCGTGCAAGTTGACAATCCCGAGCCGATTAAGAGCCGATACTGTAGGAATGCATTGTCTAGCGGCGATAACTTTGAATAAAAAGTTCTCGGGTTTCCGACCGCGTCAAGTGGTTAAAACTCCACGAGCTTTCGGCCAAGCACTCCTTCGCCATTGTCTGGTGGTACTGACTGCCTAGTGGCTGCAAGTACGGGCTTGTATACACTAGCTGCCGGCTGTGACGTCACTGGTGCTCCGCGACATCGCCATATATGGGCATGCTTTCGGTCGGTGTTGGATGCGCCCGTTTTAACTGCGCGATCGCTGGATCCCACGCCTCGCTGAGCTGATCAGCCGTCTCTGGTAAGGTTGTTATCACATGTTTTCATTTCGATGGCTTCTTTACTAATACTGTCCCAGAAGCCGTTCGTGCGAGCTACGACGGCAGTTTCATCGAATTTGATGCGATGACCGTTTACTAAAGCATGTTCAGCTAAAGCAGATTTGTCTGGGTACCATAAACATTAAAACCTTACATGTTCCTTCCTTCGTTGTTCAACAGTTCGTACTGTTTCTCGCCGGCCGCGGTGGCCGAGGGGACTGAGGCGCTTCAGTCACGGTCTGCACGGCCACTACGGTCGGGGGTTCGAATCCCCCCTAGGGCATGGATATTTGTGCCGTCCTTAGTTGTAGGTAGTTCATAAGTAGTTTGTAAGTTTAGGGACTGCTGACCCCATAGTTAAGTCCCTTAAGCTTAACAAACATTTGAACTGTTTGTCCGACATTGCCGCGGTGGAGTAGCCGAGCGATCTAAAGCAACTCGCTGCGGAGCGCGCGGTTGCTCGCCGTGGAAGTTCGAGTCCTCCCTGGGGCATGGGTGTGTGTGTTTGTCCGTAGGTTAATTTACCTAGGTTTAATTAGTTTGTAAGCTATGGACTGATGACCACGCTGTTTGGTCCGATAGATTTACAGACATCTAACATCATCTGTCCGACATAAGACTGGCCACATTCGCAAGGTATCTTGTAGACCCCAGGTGTTCTGAGACCTACTGCGTCTTTAACTGCTCTCAGTAATTGCCGGATTTTCGTCAGGGGCCTGAAGACTGATTTGATCTTGTGTCTCTTCAACAGGCGGCTTATTTTGCCCGACACAGAACCACAGAACGCCAAAAAAGCAAGTTCTTTCCTTCTTCCTCGTCAGTGGTCTTATTGTGTTTCCTTCCTGAGATCGCATCACTTATTTTACGATCATTATGAGAAACTTGACGAGTTCTTAGAGCATCTGAACAGCATCAACACTAACATTCAGTTCACCATAGAAAAAGAGAGTATATTCCCCTTCCTCGACGTTCTCGTCCGTCGCAAACGGAATGGATGCCTTGGTCACAGCGTCTATAGAAAACATTCCCACACTGATCTGTTTTTGCACGCCACAAGCCACCATTACCGGACACAGAAGCGCACTGTATTGCAAACTTTAGCACATCGTGCAAAAACAATCTCAGACGCCGATAACCTGCCTCATGAGTTGAAACATCTACGCAAGGGCTTCAGCAATAATGGCTACAATGATCGTGAAATGTGATACGATCTCAGCAAGTAAACACAATAAGACCACTGACGAGGAAGAGGGAAAGAAACTTGCTTTTTTGGCGTTCTGTGGTTCTGTGTCGGGCAAAATAAGCCGCCTGTTGAAGAGACACAATATCAAATCAGTCTTGAGGCCCCTGACGAAAATCCGGCAATTACTGAGAGCAGTCAAAGGCGCAGTAGGTCTCAGAACACCTGGGGTCTACAAGATACCTTGCGAGTGTGGCCAGTCTTATCTCGGACGAACAGTACGAACTGTTGAACGACGAAGGAAGGAACATGAAAGGTCCCCAGAATGAAACTTTCACTCTGCAGCGGAGTGTGCGCTGATATGAAACTGCCTGGCAGATTAAAATTGTCTGCCGGAACCGGGACTCGAACCTGGGACCTTTACATTTCGCGGGCAAGCGCGGTTCCGGCACACAATTTTAATCTGCCAGGAAGTTTCATATCAGCGCACACTCCGCTGCAGAGTGAAAATTTCATTCTGGAAACATCCCTTAGGCTGTGGCTAAGCCATGTCTCCACCATATACTTTCTTCCAGAAGTGCTAGTGTTGCAAGTTTCGCAGGAGAGCTTCTGTGAAGTTTGGAAAGTAGGAGGTGAGGTACTGGCGGAAGTAAAGTTGTGAGGCGGCATCGTGAGTCGTGTCGGGATAGCAGAGTCGGTAGTGCGCTTGCCCGCGAAAGGCAAAGGTCCCAGGTTCGAGTCTCGGTTCCGCCACAGAATGTAAATCTGCCAGGAAGTTACATATCAGCGCACACTCCGCTGCAGAGTGAAAGTTTCATTCTGGAAACATCCCTTAGGCTGTGGCTAAGCCATGTCTCCACCATATCCTTTTATTCCAGAAGTGCTAGTCTTGCAAGTTTCGCAGGAGAACTTCTGTGAAGTTTGGAAAGTAGGAGGTGAGGTACTGGCGGAAGTAAAGTTGTGAGGCGGCATCGTGAGTCGTGTCGGGATAGCAGAGTCGGTAGTGCTCTTGCCCGGGAAAGGCAAAGGTCCCAGGTTCGAGTCCCGGTTCCGCCACACAATGTAAATCTGCCAGGAAGTTTCATATCAGCGCACACTCCGCTGCAGAGTGAAAGTTTCATTCTGGAAACATCCCTTAGGCTGTGGCTAAGCCATGTCTCCACCATATCCTTCCTTCCAGGAGTGCTAGTCTTGCATGGTTCACAGGAGAGCTTCTGTGAAGTTTGGAAAGTAGGAGGTGAGGTACTGGCGGAAGTAAAGTTGTGAGGCGGCATCGTGAGTCGTGTCGGGATAGCAGAGTCGGTAGTGCCCTTGCCCGGGAAAAGCAAAGGTCCCAGGTTCGAGCCCCGGTTCCGCCACACAATGTAAATCTGCCATGAAGTTTCATATCAGCGCACACTCCGCTGCAGAGTGAAAGTTTCATTCTGGAAACATCCCTTAGGCTGTGGCTAAGCCATGTCTCCACCATATCCTATTATTCCAGAAGTGCTAGTCTTGCAAGTTCGCAGGAGAACTTCTGTGAAGTTTGGAAAGTAGGAGGCGAGGTACTGGCGGAAGTAAAGTTGTGAGGCGGCATCGTGAGTCGTGTCGGGATAGCAGAGTCGGTAGTGCCCTTGCCCGGGAAAGGCAAAGGTCCCAGGTTCGAGTCCCGGTTCCGCCACACAATGTAAATCTGCCAGGAAGTTTCATATCAGCGCACACTCCGCTGCAGAGTGAAAGTTTCATTCTGGAAACATCCCTTAGGCTGTGGCTAAGCCATGTCTCCACCATATCCTTCCTTCCAGGAGTGCTAGTCTTGCATGGTTCACAGGAGAGCTTCTGTGAAGTTTGGAAAGTAGGAGGTGAGGTACTGGCGGAAGTAAAGTTGTGAGGCGGCATCGTGAGTCGTGTCGGGATAGCAGAGTCGATAGTGCCCTTGCCCGGGAAAAGCAAAGGTCCCAGGTTCGAGCCCCGGTTCCGCCACACAATGTAAATCTGCCATGAAGTTTCATATCAGCGCACACTCCGCTGCAGAGTGAAAGTTTCATTCTGGAAACATCCCTTAGGCTGCGGCTAAGCCATGTCTCCACCATATCCTTTTATTCCAGAAGTGCTAGTCTTGCAAGTTCGCAGGAGAACTTCTGTGAAGTTTGGAAAGTAGGAGGCGAGGTACTGGCGGAAGTAAAGTTGTGAGGCGGCATCGTGAGTCGTGTCGGGATAGCAGAGTCGGTAGTGCCCTTGCCCGGGAAAGGCAAAGGTCCCAGGTTCGAGTCCCGGTTCCGCCACACAATGTAAATCTGCCAGGAAGTTTCATATCAGCGCACACTCCGCTGCAGAGTGAAAGTTTCATTCTGGAAACATCCCTTAGGCTGTGGCTAAGCCATGTCTCCACCATATCCTTCCTTCCAGGAGTGCTAGTCTTGCATGGTTCACAGGAGAGCTTCTGTGAAGTTTGGAAAGTAGGAGGCGAGGTACTGGCGGAAGTAAAGTTGTGAGGCGGCATCGTGAGTCGTGTCGGGATAGCAGAGTCGGTAGTGCGCTTGCCCGCGAAAGCCAAAGGTCCCAGGTTCGAGTCTCGGTTCCGCCACAGAATGTAAATCTGCCAGGAAGTTACATATCAGCGCACACTCCGCTGCAGAGTGAAAGTTTCATTCTGGAAACATCCCTTAGGCTGTGGCTAAGCCATGTCTCCACCATATCCTTTTATTCCAGAAGTGCTAGTCTTGCAAGTTTCGCAGGAGAACTTCTGTGAAGTTTGGAAAGTAGGAGGTGAGGTACTGGCGGAAGTAAAGTTGTGAGGCGGCATCGTGAGTCGTGTCGGGATAGCAGAGTCGGTAGTGCCCTTGCCCGGGAAAGGCAAAGGTCCCAGGTTCGAGTCCCGGTTCCGCCACACAATGTAAATCTGCCAGGAAGTTTCATATCAGCGCACACTCCGCTGCAGAGTGAAAGTTTCATTCTGGAAACATCCCTTAGGCTGTGGCTAAGCCATGTCTCCACCATATCCTTCCTTCCAGGAGTGCTAGTCTTGCATGGTTCACAGGAGAGCTTCTGTGAAGTTTGGAAAGTAGGAGGTGAGGTACTGGCGGAAGTAAAGTTGTGAGGCGGCATCGTGAGTCATGTCGGGATAGCAGAGTCGGTAGTGCCCTTGCCCGGGAAAAGCAAAGGTCCCAGGTTCGAGCCCCAGTTCCGCCACACAATGTAAATCTGCCATGAAGTTTCATATCAGCGCACACTCCGCTGCAGAGTGAAAGTTTCATTCTGGAAACATCCCTTAGGCTGTGGCTAAGCCATGTCTCCACCATATCCTTTTATTCCAGAAGTGCTAGTCTTGCAAGTTCGCAGGAGAACTTCTGTGAAGTTTGGAAAGTAGGAGGCGAGGTACTGGCGGAAGTAAAGTTGTGAGGCGGCATCGTGAGTCGTGTAGGGATAGCACAGTCGGTAGTGCCCTTGCCCGGAAAAGGCAAAGGTCTCAGGTTCGAGTCCCGGTTCCACCACACAATGTAAATCTGCCAGGAAGTTTCATATCAGCGCACACTCCGCTGCAGAGTGAAAGTTTCATTCTGGAAACATCCCTTAGGCTGTGGCTAAGCCATGTCTCCACCTTATCCTTCCTTCCAGGAGTGCTAGTCTTGCATGGTTCACAGGAGAACTTCTGTGAAGTTTGGAAAGTAGGAGGTGAGGTACTGGCGGAAGTAAAGTTGTGAGGCGGCATCGTGAGTCGTGTCGGGATAGCAGAGTCGGTAGTGCCCTTGCCCGGGAAAGGCAAAGGTCCCAGGTTCGAGTCCCGGTTCCGCCACACAATGTAAATCTGCCATGAAGTTTCATATCAGCGCACACTCCGCTGCAGAGTGAAAGTTTCATTCTGGAAACATCCCTTAGGCTGCGGCTAAGCCATGTCTCCACCATATCCTTTTATTCCAGAAGTGCTAGTCTTGCAAGTTCGCAGGAGAACTTCTGTGAAGTTTGGAAAGTAGGAGGCGAGGTACTGGCGGAAGTAAAGTTGTGAGGCGGCATCGTGAGTCGTGTCGGGATAGCAGAGTCGGTAGTGCCCTTGCCCGGGAAAGGCAAAGGTCCCAGGTTCGAGTCCCGGTTCCGCCACACAATGTAAATCTGCCAGGAAGTTTCATATCAGCGCACACTCCGCTGCAGAGTGAAAGTTTCATTCTGGAAACATCCCTTAGGCTGTGGCTAAGCCATGTCTCCACCATATCCTTCCTTCCAGGAGTGCTAGTCTTGCATGGTTCACAGGAGAGCTTCTGTGAAGTTTGGAAAGTAGGAGGTGAGGTACTGGCGGAAGTAAAGTTGTGAGGCGGCATCGTGAGTCATGTCGGGATAGCAGAGTCGGTAGTGCCCTTGCCCGGGAAAAGCAAAGGTCCCAGGTTCGAGCCCCAGTTCCGCCACACAATGTAAATCTGCCATGAAGTTTCATATCAGCGCACACTCCGCTGCAGAGTGAAAGTTTCATTCTGGAAACATCCCTTAGGCTGTGGCTAAGCCATGTCTCCACCATATCCTTTTATTCCAGAAGTGCTAGTCTTGCAAGTTCGCAGGAGAACTTCTGTGAAGTTTGGAAAGTAGGAGGCGAGGTACTGGCGGAAGTAAAGTTGTGAGGCGGCATCGTGAGTCGTGTAGGGATAGCACAGTCGGTAGTGCCCTTGCCCGGGAAAGGCAAAGGTCTCAGGTTCGAGTCCCGGTTCCACCACACAATGTAAATCTGCCAGGAAGTTTCATATCAGCGCACACTCCGCTGCAGAGTGAAAGTTTCATTCTGGAAACATCCCTTAGGCTGTGGCTAAGCCATGTCTCCACCTTATCCTTCCTTCCAGGAGTGCTAGTCTTGCATGGTTCACAGGAGAACTTCTGTGAAGTTTGGAAAGTAGGAGGTGAGGTACTGGCGGAAGTAAAGTTGTGAGGCGGCATCGTGAGTCGTGTCGGGATAGCAGAGTCGGTAGTGCCCTTGCCCGGGAAAGGAAAAGGTCCCAGGTTCGAGTCCCGGTTCCGCCACACAATGTAAATCTGCCAGGAAGTTACATATCAGCGCACACTCCGCTGCAGAGTGAAAGTTTCATTCTGGAAACATCCCTTAGGCTGTGGCTAAGCCATGTCTCCACCATATCCTTTTATTCCAGAAGTGCTAGTCTTGCAAGTTTCGCAGGAGAACTTCTGTGAAGTTTGGAAAGTAGGAGGTGAGGTACTGGCGGAAGTAAAGTTGTGAGGCGGCATCGTGAGTCGTGTCGGGATAGCAGAGTCGGTAGTGCCCTTGCCCGGTAAAGGCAAAGGTCCCAGGTTCGAGTCCCGGTTCCGCCACACAATGTAAATCTGCCAGGAAGTTTCATATCAGCGCACACTCCGCTGCAGAGTGAAAGTTTCATTCTGGAAACATCCCTTAGGCTGTGGCTAAGCCATGTCTCCACCATATCCTTTTATTCCAGAAGTGCTAGTCTTGCAAGTTTCGCAGGAGAACTTCTGTGAAGTTTGGAAAGTAGGAGGTGAGGTACTGGCGGAAGTAAAGTTGTGAGGCGGCATCGTGAGTCGTGTCGGGATAGCAGAGTCGGTAGTGCCCTTGCCCGGGAACGGCAAAGGTCCCAGGTTCGAGTCCCGGTTCCGCCACACAATGTAAATCTGCCAGGAAGTTTCATATCAGCGCACACTCCGCTGCAGAGTGAAAGTTTCATTCTGGAAACATCCCTTAGGCTGTGGCTAAGCCATGTCTCCACCATATCCTTCCTTCCAGGAGTGCTAGTCTTGCATGGTTCACAGGAGAGCTTCTGTGAAGTTTGGAAAGTAGGAGGTGAGGTACTGGCGGAAGTAAAGTTGTGAGGCGGCATCGTGAGTCGTGTCGGGATAGCAGAGTCGGTAGTGCCCTTGCCCGGGAAAAGCAAAGGTCCCAGGTTCGAGCCCCGGTTCCGCCACACAATGTAAATCTGCCATGAAGTTTCATATCAGCGCACACTCCGCTGCAGAGTGAAAGTTTCATTCTGGAAACATCCCTTAGGCTGTGGCTAAGCCATGTCTCCACCATATCCTATTATTCCAGAAGTGCTAGTCTTGCAAGTTCGCAGGAGAACTTCTGTGAAGTTTGGAAAGTAGGAGGCGAGGTACTGGCGGAAGTAAAGTTGTGAGGCGGCATCGTGAGTCGTGTCGGGATAGCAGAGTCGGTAGTGCCCTTGCCCGGGAAAGGCAAAGGTCCCAGGTTCGAGTCCCGGTTCCGCCACACAATGTAAATCTGCCAGGAAGTTTCATATCAGCGCACACTCCGCTGCAGAGTGAAAGTTTCATTCTGGAAACATCCCTTAGGCTGTGGCTAAGCCATGTCTCCACCATATCCTTCCTTCCAGGAGTGCTAGTCTTGCATGGTTCACAGGAGAGCTTCTGTGAAGTTTGGAAAGTAGGAGGTGAGGTACTGGCGGAAGTAAAGTTGTGAGGCGGCATCGTGAGTCGTGTCGGGATAGCAGAGTCGATAGTGCCCTTGCCCGGGAAAAGCAAAGGTCCCAGGTTCGAGCCCCGGTTCCGCCACACAATGTAAATCTGCCATGAAGTTTCATATCAGCGCACACTCCGCTGCAGAGTGAAAGTTTCATTCTGGAAACATCCCTTAGGCTGCGGCTAAGCCATGTCTCCACCATATCCTTTTATTCCAGAAGTGCTAGTCTTGCAAGTTCGCAGGAGAACTTCTGTGAAGTTTGGAAAGTAGGAGGCGAGGTACTGGCGGAAGTAAAGTTGTGAGGCGGCATCGTGAGTCGTGTCGGGATAGCAGAGTCGGTAGTGCCCTTGCCCGGGAAAGGCAAAGGTCCCAGGTTCGAGTCCCGGTTCCGCCACACAATGTAAATCTGCCAGGAAGTTTCATATCAGCGCACACTCCGCTGCAGAGTGAAAGTTTCATTCTGGAAACATCCCTTAGGCTGTGGCTAAGCCATGTCTCCACCATATCCTTCCTTCCAGGAGTGCTAGTCTTGCATGGTTCACAGGAGAGCTTCTGTGAAGTTTGGAAAGTAGGAGGCGAGGTACTGGCGGAAGTAAAGTTGTGAGGCGGCATCGTGAGTCGTGTCGGGATAGCAGAGTCGGTAGTGCGCTTGCCCGCGAAAGCCAAAGGTCCCAGGTTCGAGTCTCGGTTCCGCCACAGAATGTAAATCTGCCAGGAAGTTACATATCAGCGCACACTCCGCTGCAGAGTGAAAGTTTCATTCTGGAAACATCCCTTAGGCTGTGGCTAAGCCATGTCTCCACCATATCCTTTTATTCCAGAAGTGCTAGTCTTGCAAGTTTCGCAGGAGAACTTCTGTGAAGTTTGGAAAGTAGGAGGTGAGGTACTGGCGGAAGTAAAGTTGTGAGGCGGCATCGTGAGTCGTGTCGGGATAGCAGAGTCGGTAGTGCCCTTGCCCGGGAAAGGCAAAGGTCCCAGGTTCGAGTCCCGGTTCCGCCACACAATGTAAATCTGCCAGGAAGTTTCATATCAGCGCACACTCCGCTGCAGAGTGAAAGTTTCATTCTGGAAACATCCCTTAGGCTGTGGCTAAGCCATGTCTCCACCATATCCTTCCTTCCAGGAGTGCTAGTCTTGCATGGTTCACAGGAGAGCTTCTGTGAAGTTTGGAAAGTAGGAGGTGAGGTACTGGCGGAAGTAAAGTTGTGAGGCGGCATCGTGAGTCATGTCGGGATAGCAGAGTCGGTAGTGCCCTTGCCCGGGAAAAGCAAAGGTCCCAGGTTCGAGCCCCAGTTCCGCCACACAATGTAAATCTGCCATGAAGTTTCATATCAGCGCACACTCCGCTGCAGAGTGAAAGTTTCATTCTGGAAACATCCCTTAGGCTGTGGCTAAGCCATGTCTCCACCATATCCTATTATTCCAGAAGTGCTAGTCTTGCAAGTTCGCAGGAGAACTTCTGTGAAGTTTGGAAAGTAGGAGGCGAGGTACTGGCGGAAGTAAAGTTGTGAGGCGGCATCGTGAGTCGTGTAGGGATAGCACAGTCGGTAGTGCCCTTGCCCGGGAAAGGCAAAGGTCTCAGGTTCGAGTCCCGGTTCCACCACACAATGTAAATCTGCCAGGAAGTTTCATATCAGCGCACACTCCGCTGCAGAGTGAAAGTTTCATTCTGGAAACATCCCTTAGGCTGTGGCTAAGCCATGTCTCCACCTTATCCTTCCTTCCAGGAGTGCTAGTCTTGCATGGTTCACAGGAGAACTTCTGTGAAGTTTGGAAAGTAGGAGGTGAGGTACTGGCGGAAGTAAAGTTGTGAGGCGGCATCGTGAGTCGTGTCGGGATAACAGAGTCGGTAGTGCCCTTGCCCGGGAAAGGCAAAGGTCCCAGGTTCGAGTCCCGGTTCCGCCACACAATGTAAATCTGCCAGGAAGTTACATATCAGCGCACACTCCGCTGCAGAGTGAAAGTTTCATTCTGGAAACATCCCTTAGGCTGTGGCTAAGCCATGTCTCCACCATATCCTTTTATTCCAGAAGTGCTAGTCTTGCAAGTTTCGCAGGAGAACTTCTGTGAAGTTTGGAAAGTAGGAGGTGAGGTACTGGCGGAAGTAAAGTTGTGAGGCGGCATCGTGAGTCGTGTCGGGATAGCAGAGTCGGTAGTGCCCTTGCCCGGTAAAGGCAAAGGTCCCAGGTTCGAGTCCCGGTTCCGCCACACAATGTAAATCTGCCAGGAAGTTTCATATCAGCGCACACTCCGCTGCAGAGTGAAAGTTTCATTCTGGAAACATCCCTTAGGCTGCGGCTAAGCCATGTCTCCACCATATCCTTTTATTCCAGAAGTGCTAGTCTTGCAAGTTCGCAGGAGAACTTCTGTGAAGTTTGGAAAGTAGGAGGTGAGGTACTGGCGGAAGTAAAGTTGTGAGGCGGCATCGTGAGTCGTGTCGGGATAGCAGAGTCGGTAGTGCCCTTGCCCGGGAACGGCAAAGGTCCCAGGTTCGAGTCCCGGTTCCGCCACACAATGTAAATCTGCCAGGAAGTTTCATATCAGCGCACACTCCGCTGCAGAGTGAAAGTTTCATTCTGGAAACATCCCTTAGGCTGTGGCTAAGCCATGTCTCCACCATATCCTTCCTTCCAGGAGTGCTAGTCTTGCATGGTTCACAGGAGAGCTTCTGTAAAGTTTGGAAAGTAGGAGGTGAGGTACTGGCGGAAGTAAAGTTGTGAGGCGGCATCGTGAGTCGTGTCGGGATAGCAGAGTCGGTAGTGCCCTTGCCCGGGAAAAGCAAAGGTCCCAGGTTCGAGCCCCGGTTCCGCCACACAATGTAAATCTGCCATGAAGTTTCATATCAGCGCACACTCCGCTGCAGAGTGAAAGTTTCATTCTGGAAACATCCCTTAGGCTGTGGCTAAGCCATGTCTCCACCATATCCTTTTATTCCAGAAGTGCTAGTCTTGCAAGTTCGCAGGAGAACTTCTGTGAAGTTTGGAAAGTAGGAGGCGAGGTACTGGCGGAAGTAAAGTTGTGAGGCGGCGTTGTGAGTCGTGTCCGGGTAGCACAGTCGGTAGTGCGCTTGCCCCCGAAAGGCAAAGGTCCCAGGTTCGAGTCCCAGTTCCGGCACACAATTTTAATGTGCCAGGAAGTTTCAACGAAGGAAGGAACATGAAAGGTTTTATCGTTTACGGTACCCAGATAAATCTGCTTTAGCTGAATATGCTTTAGTAAACGGTCATCGCATCAAATTCGATGAAACTTCCGTCGTGGCTCGCACGAACGGCTTCTGTGACAGTATCATTAAAGAATCTATCGAAATTAAAACATCTGATAACAGCCTAAACAGAGACGGAGCCTGCAGCTCAGCGCGGCGTGGGATCCAGCGATCGCACAGTTAAAACAGCGACTCAAAGCATGCCCATATATGGCGATGTCGCGGAGCACCAGTGACGTCACAGCCGGCAGCTAGTGTATATAAGCCCGTACTTGCAGCCACTAGGCGGTCAATACCACTTGACAATGGCCGAGGAGTGCCTGGCCGAAAGCTCGAGGAGTTTTAACCAGCTGACGCGGACGGAAACCCGACAACCTTTTATTCAAGAGCCGATACTGATTTTGAGGCAGGCACACGTCTTGGACTTGACCTTTTGATTGGACCGCAAAACTCTGTGGCAGAGGCCGATGGGGAAGGAGAGGGTCTCATAGAGCCGTGAATAGCCGATGACGTCAGCCGTTTCGCAGTCGCAAACTGCGCTAGCTGCGTTACAATGACGAGGCCGGTCGGCTTCCAGCGTGACGCGGATGAATCAGTTTCGACGCTTTAGTAAAATTTTCCTCCATTTGCTTCGGCACTGTGGTCACGAAAAACTCCGTAGCGCTTTATCCGCTACAAGATTAATTCCTAACATTCTCCAGTCCGAGTAGTGGAGCGGGCTGTTTGAGATCCAACAGGGAACAAAGGGTGTCAGTGCAAGTGACTAGTGAATTAAGCCAACAGTCATCATCGGATTGGGAAAAAAATTGCATGTGGTGTCCCACAAGGATCCGTCTTAGGGCCATTGCTTTTTCTTGTGTACATTAATGGAAGGAAGGAAGCTTAGGGTTTAACGTCCCGTCGACAGCGTGGTCATTAGAGACGGCGTTTTGGGTAAGGAAGAGGAAGGAAATCGGTCGTGCCCTTTTGAAAGGAACCATCCCGGCATTTGCCTGGAGTAATTTAGGGAAATCACGGAAAACCTAAATCTGGATGGCCGGAGGTGGATTTGAACCACCATCCTCCCGAATGCGAGTCCAGTGCGATACCACTGCGCCACCTCGTTCGGTGTACATTAATGATCTCTCACCAGTTATAACCGAGCGAGGTGGCGCAGTGGTATCGCACTGGACTCGCATTCGGGAGGATGGTGGTTCAAATCCACCTCCGGCCATCCAGATTTAGGTTTCCGTAATTTCCCTAAATCACTCCAGGCAAATGCTGGGATGGTTCCTTTCAAAGGGCACGGCCGATTTCCTTCCTCGTCCTAACCCAGAAACTCCGAGCGTTAGCTCCGTCTCTAATGGCCAAGCAGTCGACGGGACGTTAAACCCTAAGCATCCATCCATCCATCATCAGTTACACTACCAGAAGCAGAGTTCGTTTTGTTTGCAGGTGATACAAGTATTAGAATAAAAAGTACGTCAAGCATAGTTATAGAAAGGTCTGATAATGATATTTTCATGAACATTAATAAATGGTTTAAAGCCGACTCATTGTCATTAAACTCTGAAGAGACTCACTACGTGCAGTTCAGAATATGTAAGAGATTTCCTGGCAGCATATGCATTAAGTATGAAGAAGAGCAGATAGAAGAGGTTGACAGCATAAAATTCCTGGTATTACAGCTTGATAATAAATTCAGTTGGGAGGAGCACACCACAGAACTGCAGAAACGACTCAACAAATCTGTATTTTCAACATGAGTGTTATCAGACATAGGAGACATAAAAATAACAAAGCTTGCATACTTTGCTTACTTTCATTCCCTAATGTCATATGGTATAATATTTTGGGGTAACTCTTCAAGTCAGTCAAAAGTCTTCAGAGTGTAATACGTAATACGTATTGTTTATAGGGTAAATTCACGGACGTCCTCTAGAAGCCTCTTCAAAGAACTAGGTATATTAACTCTCAGTATATTTATTCCTTAATGAAATTTGTCATAAATAATATATCCCTTTTCCCAACAAACAGCTCAGTTCATACATACAATACCAGGAATAAATATGATCTACACAAGGACTTAAAAGCACTTACTTTAGTTCAAAAAGGGGTCCACTACTCAGGAACACACATTTTCAATAATTTACCATCAAGTATAAAAAAATTAGCTACAAATAAAGATCAGTTTAAGAGGAGCCTAAAAGACTTTCTAGTGGCAAATTCCTACTGCATTAGTGAATTTCTAAATTGTACCAAATGATGCGTGTATCGGTATTCATACTGTATTAGTATTATTATATTATCAGCTTTTTTTATTTTAAAAAAACTTAAAAATGTATATATGTGTATTTATATTGTAAGTGTATGTATCTCTATTTATATTATTAGTATTGTCTATTATTCAACTTATAAATTTAGTTTCTTGACATGTTCCACATCCACGAGGATCCCCTCAATATGGATCTACGGAACGAAAAACTAATCTAATCTAATCAGTCCATAAAGAGTCGCGGTTCTATTCAGCCAATATCAAGCAAACAAATAGTGGGGCAAAGGGGGATCCCAATTGGGCATTAGTGGGAGTGGTATACCGGTTCCAGCATGCACCGTACAACCAAGCAAAACGTTACGAAAACCTTGGTCGGAACCGGAAGATTGGGACTTATTTTATTTGTGTCTGATTGTTCCCAGACAAAAAATTTCGTTATGAGGATAGCACGAATGCAGTCCGACAACCAAATGCTGGACAGCTCGAGTTGATTTGATTTTTTTTTTTTCAGGGAAGCCAAAACAGTCTTGGTCCAACCCGCCACTGCCCGCACCGAAACTAAGTTTATTGTGCGGTATCGCTCCCTGTATATCTAATAAAGCCAACCAATGCCCTTGAACAGTGCAAGGAGACCCTTTACCAGTTCTTTATTAGACACAATTTCTTCGGGTCTGGTTGTCCCAAATGTTCTGTGCCTTTTACTCTCCAATGCAATGAATTCGAAGATTAGATGTGATGTAGTTTCATCACCGTCATCACAGATCCTACATTTAGGGTTCTCTTCTGTTATTCCCATTGTATGTAGGTGTTTTTTGAAATTCCCATGGCCTGTCAGCAATCCAACCATGAGTCTAATCTCTCTCCTGTTGCCGGCCGCGGTGGCCGAGGAGACTTAGGCGCTCCAATCTCGGTCTGCACGGCCACTACGGTCGGGGGTTCGAATCCACCCCTCGGGCATGGATATTTGTGCCGTCCTTAGTATTAGGTAGTTCATAGGTAGTTTGTAAGTTTAGGGACTGATGGCCCCGTAGTCAAATCCCATAAGCTATACAAACATTTGAACATTTTTTTTCTCTCCTGTTCAGGCCCAGGATTGCAGAGCTTCTTTTAAAACATGGCTTTGGCATAATTACCTTGCCAAGTGTTTGTTGATAGACTTTGATCCAATATCCTACGTGCTGTCTTCTGAGCCAGTAACGTAGCTCCAATTTGATCATTGCCTTGGTGATTGTCAGGACAGGTTCCGGTCCAATAAATGGAGTCTCTGCCCCCATCCTGGCTAATCTGTCGGCATGTTCGTTGCCACTGATACCCGAGTGGCCAGTGACCCACAATAGCTCTATTGCTTTCCCCTAGCTCCACCAGAACCCTGTGACATTCTGCAACAGTTTTAGACCTTGTTGCAGGAGCTGCCAGTGATCTCAGGGCTGCCTGGCTGTCTGAATAGATATAGATGCTACGATCTTTGTAGCACCTACGCAAAATCTCCTCTACACACGCCCTGATGGCAGTGATTTCGGCCTGGAATACTGAGGCCAGTTTCCCTAGATAGATGACGCCCTCCAGTAAAGCAAACTGATAGAGGAGCAAAGGGTGATCCCAACTGGGCATTAGTGGGAGTGGTATGTCGGTTCCAGCATGCACCGTACAACCAAGCAAAACGTCACGAAAACCTTGGTCGGAACCAGAAGATTGGGACTTATTTAATTTGTGTCTGGTTGTTCCCAGACAAAATATTTCGTTGTGAGGATAGCACGAATGCAGTCCGACAACCAAACGTTGGACAGCTCGAGTTACTCTCGTAAATTCGCAGAGATCGACTCGACCAAATGGACAACCGTCTCCCTAGAGGAACCGTAATTGAAACACAGTATCTTCAGCGTACCGCTTTCGTAAGTCAACATAAATACCCGAGGAAGGCCAAAAGGAGTAGTGAGTGAAACCACGGAACAATTTTGTGGAGAAGACGAGGATTTTATTCGCAGAGACAACTGGTGCGTAATACTACCATTTTAAAATTATGACGTAATGTCACAGTCAACAGTAATGACAAAATATAGTGACTAATAACAACAAGCGCACATCAGTATACCCAGAAGAAGATCGCTGTAACTTTGGGCGAAACGTCGATGTAATAGCCATCTTACATTTTGACACAATACAGCACCCAGAAAACTTTTGTCAACTGACTCCGGCTGTGACAGCGTACACAATTATACCTGGTTTGCAGCTTAAATAGTGGCAAATATTTAAACACAACCGGCTCCTCGGTTGCACAGTGGTAGAGTGCCAGACTACAAATCCAAAGGTCGGGGGATCGATCCTCGCCAGGTCCTAGGATTTTTATCTGTCACTTTCCACATCTTTCACCTCTGGCAGTGTTGCTCATATGAAAAATACCGAGTAGCACCGTGGTTCGGAACCCACGTTAAACTGTAGGTCCCCCTATAACTGGCTGGGTAAGTCAGTTCGAAGGTCGGAGGAAGGCAACGGCATACCACATCCAAACAGGACCATGCCTAGTGAAGCACTGTGGTGTTCAAACCAATCTTCGGATTGTTGACTGCTTTACCTTTTTACAAAAGCATTACATTTTTGCACCTGTCACTGTCCCACAAAACAGTCTTCAGTGTCGTGTAGAACACGTTCCCAGTTGTAGACTTTTGAGCTACTGTAAGGTATTTTTTGACTTACAGCATTAAAATGCTAATATTCGTGCTAGATACTCTAATGCTAATGTTAGATGCACTTCGTTAACAAAACGTTATGGTGTACTTCGCGTTCGTAAGAATTTGGTAGTGGCTGGTTGCTTTATTCACAAGGTAAGAAGCTATTTTACAGTTATGTATGTGATGGGATATTTAATTTTGACAGTCGGTTTTTAACATTAGCTGTTACAGGCAGCCCTGTTTCATTTTTTGATGCTATAAAATATCTAAATATTGAAGAATACAGCAGGCACTCAAGCAAAGACGTGAAGTGTTGTGAAACTCTTCCGAAATTGTACAAAAGTTTCGCCATCGTAGAATATATTGAGAAAGTGCCAAAAATCGTGTCTAAAGATAAATTCCGTTCATATTCTGCTCTTAGAAAGCTAAAAAAGTTAATGTTATAATTCGATTTCGTTAGAAGAAACGCTGTTGGCCGATTTCTGCTCCGTATTTGTGTATTAAATTAACAAACAACCGATACTTGCTGTACATTTCAAGCCCCCGCAATCGCGTAAGCGGCCGACTGCGAACAGCGGACAAACTGAAGAGCGCCTTGGCGGCCATTGTGGTGGCAAACTTCCGCGACAACTTGTGCGAATGTGCGCAATACTCTTTTGATTTGAGTGTGTATTCATTCGAGTTAAGTCGCTAAATCTACGTCTAATTGAAATGTTGTTGTTATGGTCTTCAGTCCGGAGACTGGTTTGATGCAGCTCTCCACCCTATTCTATCCTGAGCAAGCCTTTTCATCTCCTCATAAGAACGGCAACCCACATCCACTTGAATCTGCTTACTATACGCGTCTCTTGGTCTCCCTCTGCGATTTTTATCCCACACACTTCCCTCCAATGCTAATTTCACGATTCCCTGATGTCTTAGAATGTGTCCTACCAAGCGATCCCTTCTTTTAGTCAGGGTATGCCAAAAATTCCTTTTCTCACCAATTCTGTTCAGTACCTCTTCATTAGTTATGCGATCTACCCACCTAATCTTCAGCATTCTTCTGTGGCACCACATTTCAAAGGCCTCTATTCTCTTCCTGTCCGCACTGCTTATCGTCCATGTTTCACTCCCGTACAAGGCAACACTCCACACAAATGCCTTCAGAAAAGACTTCCTTACGCTTAACTTAATATTCGATGTTAGCAAATTTCTCTTTTTCAAAAATGCTTTTCTTCCCATTGCCATTCTGCATTTTATATCCTCTGTACTGCGACCATCGCATGTTATTTTACTACCCAAGTAACAAAACTCATCTACCACCTTCACTGTTTCGTTACCTAATTTAATTCCTTCAGCATCGCCTGATTTTCTAAGACCGCATTCCATTATTTTTGTTTTGCTCTTGTTAATGTTCATTTTATACGCTCTCTTCAACACACTGTCCATTCCATTCAACTGCTCTTCCAGGTCCTTTGCTGTCTCTGACAGAATTACAATGTCATCAGCAAAACGCAATGTTTTTATTTCTTCCCCCTGAACTTTAATCCCTACTCCAAATTTTTCCTTGCTTTCCTTCACCGCCTGCTCGATGTACAAGTTGAATAACATTGGAGAAAGGCAACAACCCTGTCTAACTCCCTTCCCAACTGATGCTTCCCTTTCATGCCCTTCGAGTCTAATAACTGCGGTCTGGCTTTTGTACAAGTTGTAAATAATTCTTCTTTCCCTATATTTTACTCCTGTTGACTTCAGAATTTGAAAGAGTGTATTCCAGTCAACATTGTCAAGTGCTTTCTCCAAATCCACAAAAGCTAAAAATGTAGGTTTGCCTTTCCTTAATCTATCTTCTAAGATAAGACGTAAAGTGAGTATTGCCTCCCAGGTTCCTACGTTCCTCCTGAATCCAAAATGGTCAGCCAAGGTCAGCTTCTACCAGCTTTTCCATTCTCCTGTAGATAATTCGTGTTAAAATTTTGCAACCATGACTTATCAAACTGATGGTTCTATAATTTTCACACATGTCTGCACCTGATTTCTTTGCAATAGGGATTATTACATTTTTCTTAAAGTCTGAGGGTATTTCGCCTGTCTCATAAATCCTACACACCAGTTCAAATAGTCTTGTCATGGCTGGCTCTCCCAGAGACTTTAGTAGCTCTGAGGGTATGTCATCTACTCCTGGGGCCTTGTTCCGACCTAGGTCTTTCAAGGCTCTGTCAAATTCATCTCTCAGTATAGTATCTCCTATTTCATCTTGATCTACTTCCTCTTCCCTTCCTTCAACATCGTCTCTAAGTTTATTTCCTTTGTAGAGCTGCTCTATGTACTCTTTCCACCTTTCAGCTTTCCCTTCTTTGCTGAGAACTGGTTTCCCATCTGAGTTCTTGATATTCGTAGAGTTGCTTTTCTTGTCCCCAAATGTCTCTTTTATTTTCCTGTAGGCGGTATCTACTTTTCCCCTTCTTATACATTCTTCTACAGATTTGCATTTGGCTTCTAGCCACTCCTGCTTAGCCATTTTGCACTTCCTGTCAATCTCATTTTTTAGTCGTCTGTAATTGAAATATATAAGTATATAACAGCTTCAGACTCCTTGAATATACGGTGTAGAAATTGGCCAACAGCGTTTCATCTTCCTAGCGAAATCGAACTATAAGAGTTAGCTTTTTAGCGTAAAAAGTGCAGCAGATGAACGGAATTTATCGTCAGATACGATTTTTTGCCACTTTCTCAGTATAGTCTAAGATTGTGAAACTTTTGTACAAACATTAATTTCGGAAGAGTTTCACACTTTACGTCTCTGCTTTAGTGCTATATTCTCCAGTATTTAGATATTTCTTGGAATCAAAAAAATGAAACAGGGTTGCCTGAAACAGCTAATGTTAAAAATCGATTGTGAAAGTGAAATATGCCATCAGATACATAACAGAAAAAAAAGCTTCTTACCTTGTGATTACAGCCACCAGCCACTACCAAATTCTTTTAAGAACACGAAGTATGCCATAACTTTTTCTTAACTATTGCATCTAACATTAGCATTAGGGTATCTAGCAAGAATATTAGAATGTTTAATGCTGTAAGCCAAATACCTTACAGTAGCGTGAACTGCTCAATAGTCAACGACTATTGTCATAGGGTTCATCTTCAGAAAGTGCATCCAGTGTGGTTATGTGTCATTCATATATGGAACTATATACAATTCTGGAAACCCCTTTCAGCTGTTATATGTAAAGCAGATGACCTTTAAATTCTGCATTATAAGTTGCTAATATTAATGTCATAAACAAAAATTCGAACTGCAGTGAGCCAACTAACTTCGTGACCCAACAGTCATTTTACACAATCGTGAAATGAAACTTCTTGAACTTCCTGTCTACCAGTACTGCCTAAAGTAGCTCGTTTTCAAGAGCTACCAGTATTGCAAAAGCCTGTTATTTATTTCATTCAATCCTATATTGTCTTGACTAACTGTTAAGTAAGAGTCTCTATCTCTGAACACAAGTTGTAAGGCTATTTGTATTCCTAAGAAATATAAATAGGAAGACAGTATTCGTTCGTTTTATTCCTCACTTAAATTGATTTACGCATTTAATCGCTGAGCAGCTCTTCAATATCGTGTTTCATGTGTACTGCGATAGTCAAACAGTACAGACGTGACTATCAAGTGTGTATATATCCCGCAGTAGCTATTTAATACTCGATTTGCCTGCTAACAACACTGGTATTTACGTGACGCTTGCCACTACCATGGCGGCCGGCCGAAGGTTCAAATTATCCCGCGACAGCAGCGCCGTTAGAAAGTCCGGTTATTTTTACAACGTGTTTGGTATATCGAAAGAGTCTGAAGCTGTTTGGTAGCTATAAATTTAAATGCGACCTAGTTTCGAGACTTAACTAGAATTGAATACACCCTCTAATCAAAAGAGTTACAAAGGGAAAAAAGTCTTCAGGGGGTATGTTAACTGGTCCCGTATCATTTTCTTTCCTCCTCCATGTTGCCATGGATGACGCACAGCAGTTTGCGTTTGTACCGCAATGCCACTGCACTGTGTGAAGAGTAGAAACTCTATAGGTCACCAACCTGACGTCTTCTATAGCTGTTGTCCCCACGCAGATGATAGCACGCAGGTCGGAGCTCTTGTCCACTCCTGAGCTTCCTATCCTGCAAGACCTTCCACCACAGGTAAGCCGACTGAAATAACGAAAACCACCTCTTAAAACAGCTGTGCAACTACATGAGATTGGATTCTCGCCTAAATCAAATTGGGCAAGAACTTGGGATTCGTTTAACGAAAAAAAAAAGAAAAAAAAAAAAAACAGTATCTGGATAAACGATCCCTCTAAGCAGCTCCAAGGAATGGACCTTCCCAGGAGAGAATGGTCTTTGATCAACCGCTTCCGAACTGGTGTTGGTCGCTGTAACTACTGGAAATTCAAATGGGGACAGGCAGACGACCAGTCATGTGACTGTGGAGCAGACATACAAACGATGACCCACATACTTACTAATTGCCCATTGCGATCATTCTCAGGAGGGATGACCGAACTCCATATAGTCAGTCAGGAAGCTGTCCAGTGGTTAAAGGAGTTGGACTTGGCTCTGTGACAGAGATATATTTTATCTTATGAATTAGACACTAGTATATCTTACTAAAGTATTGTATGTAGCTGACGTTGTACCATACGATATATATATATATATATATATATATATATATATATATATATATATATATATATATATATATATGGTGTTTCACTAAGTGTATTTGCCTCTGTAACTTATAAAATACTAGGTGACGGGAAATTTTAATGCGGTAGGTCAACACAAGAAATGTTACACTTTCTGCGGAGCTATGGACTTATTTTATTGTGTCATTTTCCAAAGAGTTACACCACAAAGATATAATTATTTAAATGGAACAATAGTTTTTTTCTATCTTGCATTGGATTCGTTGAAACCAGCTGCGTCCAAGTCAATTTAAACTACATTCCTATCACTGTTAGTTTGGGAGCTACAACCCTTCAAAGTTCCGAGGCCGGAGGCTGCGATAGCGTAGCTGACTGGCCGAGTGGCTATCCCCTGGGGCACGGCCCACTGTCTCATGACCACCAGCCAGTCAGCTACGCTGTCGTAGCCTCCGCCCCCTAAACTTTGAAGGGTTGTAGCTCCCAAACTAACAGTGATAGGAATGTAGTTTAAATTGATTTGGACGCAGCTGGTTTCAACGAATCCAATGCACGATAGAAAAAACTATTGTTCAATTAAAATATATATATATATATATATATATATATATATATATATATATATATATCTGAAATTATTATACTATTGACAGGAACTGATCTAATTACGATATAATACTTTCTTGTGGGATGGCATCTAGTTTATTTAAAGACTGCAGAAAACGAGCAAACTGCATAAATGACATCACCTTGACACAGATTGTCTTAAACAAAATTAAATATAAAGTCATTTCCCTTGATCTAAGTTAATTAAACAATGTCTTGTGACCGCCTACGTATGCATGTTACTCCACCGAGTGCGCGTACTGAAGTCACTTGTTACTCTTCCGAGCGCCTGTTCTGAAGTGAAGAGTGGCGGCTCGATGGAAGGCTGCCTTAGTTCCGCGATTTGGCGCGCAAACATGGCTGCCGTGCATCGTCCGTCTGAAATTAATTGTTTTGTTTATAGAATTAGCTATTGTTAATATGTTTTACCTAATCAGGGCATAGCTTAGCTTTGAGGGGTTTTTATGAATTGAGTTTGACATTAGGGTTGCCAGATTGAACTCGAGGCAGGCCCGGAGACCAGACGTGCCCCCTCCCCCTTGGCCAATGACTCACCCCCCCCCCAACTGCGACCAACTCCCCCCCCCCCCTCCAACCATTCTTCACGGAACGAAGTTAGATATCGTCTCTTCATTTCACTGTTATTACTCACAAATCTGAGTTAATGTAAGCTTGTCTGTTCACACACGAACTGATTATTCCAAAAATTGCCGGTAAACTGATAACAAACAATGAACGAACGAACACAAATAATAGACGTCGCCAGTTGACACGTTGCCGCAACAGTGTTTGCTTAATAATGCGCTAGCCGATTACTACCGACGCAACAATGAAACGTTTTCAGAGGAAGAATAGAAAAGTAGCGTTTTGTTGCAATAAGAAATTGACATTTACATAAGTTATTCATAATTACTAGAGAGCAGCCGGCCGGGAATGGCGAGCGCACTGAGGCGTCTTGCCACGGTGCGCGAGGCTGCTCCCGCCAGAGGTTCGAATCCCCCCCTAGGGCATGGATGTTGTATTCGTCCTTAGTTTAAGTTACGTAAAAAAAAAAAAAAAAAAAAAAAAAAAAAAAAAAAAAAAAAAAAAAAAAAAAAGTTTAGATTCAGGTTACATTCAAGCCCGGAGATGAGAGTCATTGGCCCGTAGACCCGGAGAATTCATTCCAAACCCGGGCACTCCGGGCGGCGCCCGGAGATCTGGCAACCCTATTTGACATTGAATATATTATCAGGTTATTAAATATTAATAAAAATATGATTGCGCCAGTGGTACAGCGTCCAGTGCCAGCCGCTCGGGGACTTCCCTAGAATTCTGGGAGACTTGCCAGTGCTGTTTCCCATGGGAACAAAATGTTCAAATGTTTGTAAATCTATCGGACCAAACTGCGTGGTCATCAGTCCGTAGCTTACAAACTACTTAAACCTAGGTAAACTAACCTAAGGACAACACTATCAAATTTTCTTTGACAAAGAGTCTTTGTCAAAGAAAATTGGACAGTGTAATATAGAACTTTTGTCAAAGTTGCCCGTGGTCAAAAATTCTTTGATCAAATCTAGCAGCTCCCGTAAATTTGATCAAAGAAGGCGTTCGTCTTTTGTTAACTGCGGTGAGAAATGTGACCACTTGAAGCGTTAGCATCGCGGTAGCAGTTTTTGACGCGAGGGGGTTAAGTTTATGTAATTACTGCATACATTTTGTTGTTGCGACGACACGCAATACGAATTACGTGGTCACGGTTTCAAACTACTTTTGACATAGTTTGAAAGCGTGAGCACGTAATTCGTATTGCGTGTCGTTGCGACAACAAAATGTATGCAGTGACATAAGGCTGATTACAAAAACCGGCTGCATCGAGCCGAAAACTAGATGACACTTGCAGAATTTATTAGCGATCAACTGAGTATTGGTTTCACGGTAGACTACGTAAAAAAAGAATATTAATGGCTTCCGCACCACTTTTGCAGCAGAGAAACCAAAAGTGTTTAATTCCCTGCATATATTTATTCAGACAAATATTATTTACATGAAATATATTTAGCCAAAATATGAATACCGTATGTGGAAAGTTTTTACTTACTGCAGGCGCGACAGAGCACTAGGGAAAGGGAAACAGGGCAGAGGCTCCTTACCAGCGACAAATCTACTGGTTCGACCTCTTAAAATTTTTAGAGCAGAATACCACTGCAGACGCAAGCGTCACCAATGTTGTCAGTCTTTCAATTGTCTAGCCGTTGCACTTAGTTCAGGCGTACATGCAATCATAGTGTATAGATATTTATAAGTTACGGATGCAACAGCTGAGGTTAATAACCGAGGAGCCTATTCTAACCTTGTTAATAACAGATATTCATCCACCATTTTCGATGCATTTTGGCAGATTCTTGGTCAAAGAAAATTTGATAGTGTAATGTCCTCTTTTCACTGCGACCAGGATTCTGCGTCAAAAAATACTGGACAAAGATTCTTTGTCAAAGAAAATTTGATAGTGTAATACCGACCTAACCGGCTGCACTGAAGCAATACTCCGATCCAGTGGCGTAACTATGGGTGGGGGGAGGAATAACCCCCCCCCCCAGAACCCGAAAAAAGAGAGAGAGAGAGAGGAATAAGAAAAGAAGGAATCGTATAACAGCAATCTGGTGAAGGTAAAGATTGGAAACGTGGGGTGTTTTACCATAAGCTTTCATTGGAAGGGAGTGAATTAGTTTCTTCAGCATGAAATCAAACTTACATATTTAGTTATTTAGTTTCTTTGTCTTGCCTTGTTTACTACATTTTTAAAATAATATGCAGAAGTTTGCTTAATTAGTACACAATTTTGTTTTAACTTTTGGCCCACTTTATTTGTTTATTAACTAGCCTGTATAGTTGTGATATTTCACTTTGGAATAGCATCATCAAATTTTGCACACACAATCATATATACTTTTCAAATAGGAGCATTTTTTTAATGAATATAGTTAAGCAGCATTATTAAAACTGATAAGAAATTGAATAAGTACGTCAAACAATTTTCGAAATTTGGCGTTTTTTATTTATTTTTTTTTATAAGTTCAATTGCACAATTTTGGTCACTTTGAAAAGTGCAAGTTTTAGATTTTCGTTATTGCGAAGGTGCAATACAATAAAAAAAAAAAAAAAAAAAAAAAAAAAAAAAAAAATAATAATAATAATAATCGGAAAAACTCTAAAGCTTATGGCTCGAATTAAAGTATTTGGTTAATTTCTCATAGGAATGACGCTAATGTTTTCATTTTTTATGTGCCAATTTGTTTTATCAAAACGTTTACAGGCCTGATTAAACCACCTGTCTCACCGAAAGTTCTGGACTTTCTGTATCAAAACAGGTAGGTTCAGGGTATTGGCATATAAAATAAGTGAAAAAAGAGTGGATTTATTTAAAAACAGTTCTGTACTCCAATAGAAGTACATTGTTCAGTCAGCGTAAGGCGTTTGTAGGAATGCTGTCCAGTAGAAAGCGCTCTTGGGTGGAGCAGACTTGTTATGACTACTCTTGGAGGGGCGGTGCTCAGCACACAGGCCTTCTGTCTATACCCGGGCCGCTGAAACTGTGCACTTCACGTTTACAAATGACAAGTGAAGAGCAAGACGCGCGAGGCGCTAGTCGCTAGGGACGATCCAATCACAGCGCGCTAAACACTTCCAGTGGTCACGTGCCGTGACGTCAACGTTCCCGCGTTGCCGGCTTTGTTCAGTTCTACCGTAAACAAAGTTGTGTATCGTGTTTATCGCGTGTTTATGTTGTCTGTGCTTTTTTTTCGCTGCGATTTGTTTTACTGTGAGTGGTTTAACTTGACTTTCCGAGTTCAAGTAATTGAATAATATCACCGAAAAGACGTTTGTGTAGTGACGTTTTCTGAGCAAGTTCTCAATTTCGTACGAATAAAAACTTCGAAGTTTATTTTCTGAGCAGGAAGTTCATTCTCGCTTCAAACGATCGGAAAGAAGTTATGGTGCAGTGGTTATAAGAAAGAAATATTGCCGCAGATACGTCAATGTCAAAACTTCTTTTATAATCGCTCGTGAACCAAAATAAGCCTATCACACCCACATATGCAGTAGACGAAATCGCAAAGGAGCAGCGTCACAATGCAATAAATCTGCCCCCATTTCACTGCCGTTTTAACCCTATAAAATTGGTATGGAGTGACGTGAGTCTTTCACAATAACAGAGGTGGAAAAGCTGTTGCCAATGTGGATGCTGCATCTTGGAGGAAAAAAAAAAAAAAAAAAAAAAAAAAGGAAAAAAGGTTCGAGCACGTTGAAAAACTGATTCGGGCAATGCAAACAATGGAAGGGATCATGAACAGTTAATGATTTGTCTTGGTGATGACGATTTTGGAAGTGACGACAACAGTGAAGATGGGGAGCTGGATGTAATTGTACCATTGTCGCCGTAAATTGGTGAGTGGAAAGCATTCTGATTATAAAACGTAGAGGGAGAAGTTACTAAATTTATTATTCTTTATTTCGTATATGTCGTGATTCAATGCTTATTTTCTATATTGCTTTGCTCCGTTATTGAAAGCGTGTGCATTGTTGTGTTCTGGTCTTCATTAATATGCCGTTAATTAATTTCTGCTCAAGAACGAATTATTATATGCACTTTTATTGCTCAATAGCTTACATTTACGAGATGCAACTGAAAACCGTTTCGTCTGTTGTTTGTATAGAGGCTAGTGTTGCAACGTCGCTAAAGCAGTGTAGCCAACTTAACTCGCCGTAACGCGAAACGTCAAGTGCAATGTGTAGGTGGCGTTGGTTTTACCATAAGCTTTCATTTTAGTTTCTTCAACGGGAGTGTTAGATGGTAGTCTGTCTGGAAACTGACTAAAATTTTGCTCGTCAAGCAGATCTATTCCCCCCCCCCCCCCCCCCAAAGCCAAGTCCTAGTTACGCCACTGCTCCGATCTTAATATGATGGCTTTAAGCCAGAAATATTGCAGAGTCCTACGCACATGTAAAGTTGGCGCGGCAGTTTGCCACCATGATGGCCGCCGAGGCGCTCTTCAATTTGCCCGCTGTTCGCATTCGTCCGCTTGCTTCCTCGTGTGGAAATAGTGCAGAGGTGAATATCAGTTTATCAGTTTGGTGACGGAGTTTCCGCCACTCACGGGAAGTGGTGGAGGCGGATTTCCCGGTAGAGCGTGAGGTTACCTTAGAAGGCTCGCCAACGCGTTCGGCAGCGATCGTTTCCTCCGCGTGGCGTCACTGTCAAGAATAGAGCTCCTGAAAAGGGTGATTCTATTTACACTTCGGTAAAATCAGACGTGACGTCATTATGACGTATCCACACTATCGAAGACGACTGGAGCCATGATCGACTTGTGTGGTCGTTCTAGACGCAAAACTAAACTGCAGTTGCAGTTGTAGCAGACGAATTAAAGGAGCAGCTGATAATATCTTCAGTTGGTAATGGTAATTCATTACAGTTTCGGAAGCTATAACTTTGCTTTTTTTTTTTTTTTTTTTTTTTTTTTTTTTTTTTTTTTTTTTTTGAAAGTAAGAAGCTATAAACTTTCCGAAAAAAGGACCTACACTGTGAGCTCTGAAACGTTAGTCAGCCAAATCTGATGTTGTCATCGTGACCCATTTGTGAAGGTTGTGTTTAAAACTAATGAAAACCTTGTGAAGGTTGTGTTTAAAACTAATGGAAACTTTTTCTTTAAGCGATAAATGCTACAGAGTTGCATTGTACTACGGAGTCTACGTTAAACTAAGAGGACAAAATACGGTTACCAGGCTATGAAGCGACAATGTGTACTTGGACATGTCAAAATATGCGACATGCAAAAACAACATATAGTCGCCGAAACTATGAATCAAATGAGCTGGATATTAATACAGTCATCTGTTACAGAGGCTCTGCGAACATCAGGTAAAACATTTCGTAAAACTGGGTACTCATCTACCGCCAAGTGACTGCAACATGCTAGTTCTTTTCTTTGAAAATGTGTGAAGTTGTCGTTCTCTGACGCTCGGTCTGCGTAATTTCTGACATAGTTTTCAATATACATTTACTGAAATTTCCGTCAGTGCTTTCCAAAACATGATACCGATATTAAGTGAGGCCTAGTTTTGTCACTAAACTACGAGGGAAGAAAGTATGTAGTTCAGAAAGAATGTCGAATTAAGCGTGTTGTTCCACCCGAAACCAGCGTCTCGAACGATGCAAAAGTCGATGCGCCGCTCTTCTGGACGTAGATAGTGTGGATACGTCATAATGACGTCACGTCTGATTTTACGGAAGTGTAAATAGAATGACCCTCCTAAAAACACCCAGGCTGAATCGTCCGCCATTTTTCCCCAACACGGTTGGAATCGCTCTGCCGGCCGCGGTGGCCGAGGGGATTGAGGCGCTTCAGTCACGGTCTGCACGGCCACTACGGTCGGGGGTTCGAATCCCCCCTCGGGCATGGATATTTGTGCCGTCCTAGTTCGTAAGTAGTTGATAAGTAGATTGTAAGTTTAGGGCTTGATGACCCCGTAGTTAAGTCCCATAAGCTTTACAAACATTTGAACATTTTGGAATCGCTCTGCACTAACGGCATAGAGGCGGATGCACCGCCTCCTTACACAAATGATTTCACAAAAAACTAATTGGTAGAAATATTTAATTTTTCCGCTACTTAAATCTTTATATGTCAGCACTAAAGCACTGGATGATGTACCGAGCTGAACAATCAGCCATTTTGAATCCCAATAAGACGACAGTGTTGTATGTTTTGTGTGGCGTAGCGAAGTGAATCAGCGAATATTTTCTGATTTTAGTGTGTGAAACTGTTGGTTGTGCAGCAGCTCCAAACTGCTCAGATAATAGCAAACATGGTTTCTACTGTAAAAGTTTTATCGGTTTCCTTCAAACACAATCGGCGTAAAAGGTGGCTTGTATATTGCAGTCACCAAGTATTGGCGCCAATATCGTGCAGCTATCTGTGTAACGTTAAGTACAAAACCTTTTTTTTTTTTTTTTCAATTTGTATTAGAAATAATTATGCTCTCAGAGAGGTAGTAATGAAAATATGGGTCTATACATGTAAGAAATGGTTCATTTTAATTTCGCTACAGATTGTTAACATAACACGACATACAGTGTGTTTAAAGTTACTTCTCTTGATTTTGTTTTTGCCTACGTAGGGATTTATTACAATGAATTGATTACATGAATGCACCTGACTTTTTAAATTGTATTATTACGCATTAGTACAGCGTTTAATTTAAATGTGACTCTTAACATGGAAATATGTTGGACTAAGCCAAGCTGTGAACAGGATGTCTGGGGAAATAATAATAATAATAATAAAACTTAGTAAAAAATGGGAACTGGAAAGAAGTCGTACATGAAAGCTATTAAACTCAAAACTTAGCATGCAACATTCACTTTATGTTAAAGTGCGTGCTACCAGAGAGACTTTATTTAGTCGTTATCTAACGAAACTAGACATTCAAAGTTATTAAACACATTTTTGGCTTAAAATCTTCTTTGATATACAGTGTATGTAAAATATGCGAGACATTAGAGGGGGGGGGGGGACGGAAAGTACAGTACACGAAGTTAAACATTATACAGTATACGCAGTTTAACATTATTCCCTAACAGTTTTCGAATGCAACTGTTAATTACTGTAAACGTATGTGGATGTACCATTTATAAACCAGAAAATAAGATAATTGTAACGCATTTTAACTGTGTGCGGTAAATATTTAGAACGGCATCATATGCTTTTCTTTAGATGTAAGTGAACGTACACATGTCTAAATATCCATGTAATCATTAACTTTAAGGTGCTTGCGTCTTACAGTCAAATGTAAGCAAATGAATTTACTATGCTGTAGTATTTTCTGCGTTAGGGAAGTATATTTAGTGGTCTTAAGAGCATGTTAAAAAGCGGAAGTGCTCCGTAGTCGTTAAATGCGCGCCTTCAACTTGGGATTCAAAATGGCGGATTGTTCTGCTTGTACTATACAGTGCTCTAGTCAGCACTGTGACGAAATGCTCGTCGTAAAATGTAAACTTTCACGGCTGGAATAGTCAATATTACTAAAAATTTCCGGGCTGTTATGCCGTGGTCTAGTGGATTTATTATTAAAACCCAACGTTTCGTCCCCGACTGCGGAGGACATTCTCGAGAGGGATCGTGGCACTTTTGGAGTCCGATTCACTCCCTGGCTCTCTACTGATTGAAGCCAAATTCCGTTTACGAGGGCTCGCGCGCAGAGGTGTGACGTCAGATGTTTTTGACATGCGCGCGCAATTCGTCGTTGCCGATTGCCTCCGTCCGTTAATGTCGTCCTATGGTGGAAGACTGTTACATTTCTTCTTCAAAACCGGAATCCAGATTTCATTTAGTTTCACGCCCTCCTCCATCCTATTGAAATTATTGGGGTGTTTTACAATTTCTATAGCCTCTCTATATAGTCTTTCGAGGTATCCATTTGTGGCTGCTAAAACCTGCGTCTTATCAAATTGAATAAGGTGGTCCCCTGCTTGAAAAACATGTTCAGCAACAGCTGATCTGTCAATCTCTCCCCTTCTACAGTTCCCCTTGTGCTCATCTAGTCGTTTTTTGACTGTTTGACAATAAGAACAGTAAACCTCACCAGGTGGGACTTACGAAAGACATTGAGAACGTTCAGAGAAGGGCAGCTCGTTTTGTTTTATCACGTTACGGGGGGGAAAGCGTCACGGAAATGTTGCACGAATTGGGGTGGACATTATTAAAAGAAAGACGTTATTCATTGCGGCGTGACCTGTTTGCGAAGTTTCAATCACTGACCTTTACTTCTGAATGTGAAAATATTTTGCTAGCACCCACCTACTTAGGGAGAAATGACCATCCCAATAAAATACGAGAAATCAGATCGAAAACGGAACGATTTAGATGTTCTTTCTTTCCGCGCACTGTTAGAGAATGGAACGGTAGAGAAAAGTAATGAAAGTGGTTAATGAACCCTCTGCCAGGTACTTTAAAGTGATTTGTAGAGTATCTATGTAGATGTAGATATATTTCTGTGATAAAAGTCGCATACTACGTTTAATTCCGCCTAAACTGGTCATATAGATAAAAGATTTAAGTAATCTTGGCTTGTATTTGAATAATAACTGCCAATATGAGAGGTTTGTCTGCCGTCTTGCAATAAGTGTTTGTTGTCTGCTGTGACAAATACACCACATCGGATTTTTATACTCCCATTGCTGACTGTACTTATATTACGTTATTCAGAATGTTTGAGAATGGATTACAAACACTAAAACGAAAAAGAATATTAGTGTATAGGATCTAACATTTTACGGTCGTAGAGGCACACGGTGCCCATATGGGCAACAAACGTTGAATGCTATTTTAATTGTAATAATCCTTTGTGTTGACCATGAAATAAATAAATAACTCTGTTCCTTCTCTAACGTTAACATGTTTTTGTATGTAACAGTACCCTTGTCTTGTCAATTTAATAATCCTTGTACAGCAAACATTTCGTTGCCGACATTAGGACAATACGCTGCAGCAGGCGAAACTGAAATTTACCCAGTATTCTTTGTCAGTTATGTTACAGCCTCTTATAGATAAGCGTCAATATTGGAATTTACTTATAAGAAATTGAATTGAGCGTGTATTTTTGTGATAAAACATCAGGTACCGTACTATTCTGTCAAATTACATTCTACAAGTTATGACAGTAATACTTCGAAATACCACAAATGGCATTCAATGGTAGCTGCCTGTATCAGCGCAGTACGCTGCCACAGCCGTAACTAAACGTTTTGCCCAGTATACTTATCTTTTCCGTTTTAGTGTTTGTAATACTTTCTCGCAATAACGGAACATAAGCATCTTCAACAATTTGTGCAATGTCAGTTCAAAACTTTTGATGAGGTGTATTTCTCAATATACTGTATAAGACACACATACTGTGTTCTAAAAATAGTATGTTCCGGGATGCTTTGCTGTAATATGATAAGCTTCTCTGTTAAGAGGTAGTACTTTCAGAAGATCTAAACAAAAGATCTAAGTCCGAATATCACAGACGACTTTTACTACTAAATTTTGCTTCAAGTCATAATAATAACTATTTACTTACAGTACATAACTGTGGGCTCGGTCCGGATTACCGGTTTTCGGGCCGACAGTTAATGATCCATTTTTTTCTTCTCTCAGAATATCTCGGGAATCTAAACGTTGTGTAGCCACCTCTGGAATGATGTGAGCAGTTTATGGCACCACAACCACCCTAATGTCGTGCTAAAGTGCTGTGACGCAAATCCTACAGCACCGCAGTGTGTTTAACTTACGAACGACGAGAATGAAAATGGCGGATGCGTCAGCTCGTACTTAAAGGAGCCTTATGCCGTCTTATCACGGGGCGTGGAAACGCACGTGGAGGAGGACGTGGTACCGTGCCGTGGAATTCCACGTTCCACTGGCCTGCGAACCGTGGAATGCAGGATCCAGCATGTTAGATTTTTTGCTTCGTGGAGTGGAACGTGGCCAATGAAAACGACCTGGTTTTCACGTGACAAGCAGAAGATATTGTTTCAAATGTTCAAATGTTTGTATAGCTTATGGGACTTAACTACGGGGTCATTAGTCCTTAAACTTACAAACTACTTATGAACTAGCTGATACTAAGGACGGCACAAATATCCATGCCCGAGGGGGGATTCGAACCCCCGACCGTAGTGGCCGTGCAGACCGTGACTGGAGCGCCTCAGTCCCCTCGGCCACCGCGGCCGGCAAGCCATATTGCAATCGGAACTCCGTATTTCGTCCCTTCTTTCGTTGTAGCGTAGGATGTATGAATACAATCTATATAAAGCGTTACAATACTGAAGAACTTTTGAAAACGTGTCATTCTAGATATGATTTGTTACAAAAAAAAATTACCGGAAACAAAATTTTATGGCTTTAAAGGTTCTCGTATTTAACGTGTGTCAGTGTTATAATTTGTATAATGTGAAAGAGTATCGTCCCTTTGCTACAGTATACCGCATTCTATCAAATGAGCGTCTTTCTGGTGATATTTCATAAATAAATAACGTATTACAACTGACTTAGATGCTAGTATACCTAAAAACCGACCCAGCTGCATAGGTGTAGGAATAGTGTAGTTGGTAGCGTAACAGACTGTGTCATAGAGATTACATGCCCCCAAGGTTCGCGTCTGTGCATTACCGAAATAATTTAACTTTTTCCTTTTTCTTGACGTTTCTGGTTGTTTCTTGCTAATTTCAGTGTAATATCCGATATTCGTTGTTATTTATTTTTAAGACAACGTATTGGCGTCGTGGTTAGAGTCTCGAGCTGTGGAGGAAAAAAGATGTAAATAACAGGTTTGCATCTACACTCTGTCAGACATTTTTAACCATTTCGTTTAATTGTGGTTAATGCAACTTATTTGTTAATTTAATACAATTATAATATCCGGTTTCGACGTTATTTATTAGAAACAAGAACGAACTTTGTCCGCGAGAGAATTTGTTGAGTTTTTCGTTCTAGGCCACAGGAACAAATAAAATTCGAGACAGTAGCCTACGTCACTCGGTTTTCCCCACGGTGTTTTAATTAAGTTGCAATGCAGTACACTGTTGGAATAGATCAGTTTCACAGTGCAAAGTGAACATGGCTAGCGCGTGGCTACAGAAGCAGTTGCAGTGTAGGAAGAACAGTGTTTACGTACAATAACAAAGGCAAAAATTGAATCGTGCCATCGAATAACGCTGTATGGCACATTTTGACATTTCGTAGAATCGCGTGGAATAATGATGTAAAGCCGGCCGCGGTGGCCGAGGGGACTGAGGCGCTCCAGTCACGGTCCGCACGGCTACTACGGTCGGGGGTTCGAATCCCCCCTCGGGCATGGATATTTGTGCCGTCCTTAGTTGTAAGTAGTTCATAAGTAGTTTGTAAGTTTAGGGACTGATGACCCCGTAGTTAAGTCCCGTCCCGTCCGAGGGCAGCACTAGACAGCGAGGAGACCCACGAAGTTTTGACGCCTCTGCTGAAACAATGCTGTATGTTACAATAATGGCGGAGCGTAACAAGGTGACGCTTACCGAAAGCGGTTTGAAACGCGCTAATAACACGCGGAAAAGGAAAATTAACATCGCTGATTGGCAGGATATTAAGAGGAAAATCACGGAAAGGAAAGGTAGTTTTTGGGAAACAACCTACAACACAGATGAGTGGAATAATGCTGTATGGGTTCCGTGAACATCAAATAAAAAATTTACCATTGTCTTCTGGTTTTCGGTTGCTTTACAACGGGGCACTGACACTTCAGAAGGAGAAGAAAAAGGATCTGTTGGACATGATAAAATATCTGGATACAAAATACCGGGATTTTTACGAAAACCTACAGTGTGACAGCTGAGTTTGGCTACCAGATTTGTGTCACAACTTTAACAGACGCATGTACTACTACTTTTTTAAGACCAATGTAATCAGTTTTCAATAAATATTTTTTGTATCATGTAATAATTTTCTTACTTATACTTTTTGGATTCTAGACAACCTTACCATTAGAGCAGAGTACAGTGTGATACGGAATAAAGCTGTATATCCAGTGCTATACAGCGTTTATCCATTTTAAAACTTACTAATTTAAAAAAAAATCTATACTTAGTGAAATTTTGGAAAGCACAACCAAGTATTTTAGGAGTCTGTATGCACAAATAATACGTATCTACTGGTACATTATCATTTTCAAACAATTCTCTGGAATTAACAGTTTTTTTCGATTTCCCATAAACTGCAAAATGTGCCATACAGCGTTATTCGATAGGACGATTCAATTATCACAACGAGCATTGTCGAGCTGAGGCGTTGTCCCGCATGTATAACAAGTAAAATATATGGTCAGAACCTATTATCTCCGAATATACATAATATGTACAACGTGGAAAATGGGAATATGAGCTGGTGCAAATGATATATTTCACCATTGACAATTTTTTAAGAATTTTTGCCAAAAGTGATTTTGTAGTATTTTCGTTATTATTCTCAACCGCTTTCAGATACATGTACCGTCTTTGTGCTTCTTGAAGGAAACAAAATCTGTATGAGTATTGCATGTCACTCGCAAGCATGAGAAAGCATTTCGCTTTTTTTTTTTTTTTTTTTTTTTTTTTTTTTTTTTTTTTTTTTTTTTCGACGATGGGTAAGAGAGATAACGTGTAATTTTACGCACACCCATCTTTGTAAACACAATGATCAATGTGCCAACCAGCAACAGGCATTGGATAGCCCTGCAGTCGCAAAGCAAATCACGATTAGTAGCAGGTTCCGTGGGATATTTCAAATGTTTGTATAGCTTACAGGACTTAACTACGGGGTCATCAGTCCCTAAACTTACAAACTACCTATGAACTAGCTAATCCTAAGGATGGCACACATATCCATGCCCGAGGGGGGATTCGAACCCCCGACCTTAGTGGCCGTGCAGACCGTGACTGAAGCGCCTCAGTCCCCTCGACCACCGCCGCGCTGTAGCTATATACAGGGTGATTCAAAAAGAATACCACAACTTTAAGAATGTAAAACTCTGCAACGAGAAAAGGCAGAGCTAAGAACTGTCTGTGGGGCGAGTTAAGGGAGCTATAAAGTTTCATTTAGTTGTACATTTGTTCCCTTGAGGCGCTGCTGACTAGGCGTCAGCGTCAGTTGATGCTAAGATGGCGACCGCTCAACAGAAAGCTTTTTGTTTTATTGAGTACGGCAGAAGTGAATCGACGACAGTTGCTCAGCGTGCATTTCTAACGAAGTATGGTGTTAAACCTCCTGATAGGTGGCGTATTAAACGTCGGTATAAACAGTTTACAGAGAATGGTTGTTTGTGCAAAGGGAAAAGTTCTGGACGGCTGAGAACTAGTGACGAAAATATAGCACGCATCCAGCAAGCATTTGTTCGCAGCCCAGGAAAATCGACTCGCAGAGCTAGCAGAGAGCTGCAAATTCCACAATCGTCTGTATGGAGAGTCCTACGAAAAAGGTTAGTTATGAAACCTTATCGTCTGAAATTGGTTCAAGCACTGTCTGCAGCTGATAAGATTAAAAGAATCTATTTCTGTGATTTTACCTTGCTCAAATGGAAACAGATGAATCTTTCGTGTCAAAGATTGTGTTTAGTGATGAAGCAACTTTCCACACTATCGGAAAAGTCAGCCGTCACAATGTCTGTATATGGGGCACTGAGAATCCGCGGGAAACAACTCAGTATGAACGTGACTCGCCTAAGGTGAACGTTTTCTGTGCCATTACAGCCAATAAAGTTTTTGTTCCTTTTTCTTCGAAGGTGCTACTGTAACTGGACTACAGTATGTGGCTGTTCCTTCAGCTCGAACAAGAAGCACAGCAATTCATATTTCAGCAGGATGGAGCGCCACCACATTGGCACTTATCTGTCCGTAACCACCTGAACGTCGACTACCCGAGGCGATGGATCGGCCGCCAGGCAGCCCGTGACAAAGCACTTCGTCACTGACCTCCAAGAAGCCCTGATCTTACCCCCTGCGATTTTTTCTTATAGGGGTATGTTAAGGATATGGTGTTCCATCCACCTCTCCCAGCCACCATTGATGATTTGAAACGAGAAATAACAGCAGCTATCCAAACTGTTACGCCTGATATGCTACAGATAGTGTGGAACGAGTTGGAGTACCGGGTTGATATTGCTCGAGTGTCTGGAGGGGGCCATATTGAACATCTCTGAACTTGTTTTTGAGTGGAAAAAAAAACCTTTTTAAATACTCTTTGTAATGATGTATAACAGAAGGTTATATTATGTTTGTTTCATTAAATACACATTTTTAAAGTTACGGTATTCTTTTTGAATCACCCTATATACTAGGTAGACGGCACGTCTGGCCTGCGCCACGTTGGGATAACACGTCCCGTGTGAGGATGGCTTTAGTCAACAAGCAGCTCGAGATGTTTTCTCGTTTAAGCTTATGGCACTATTGCGACTGAACCGACATTCTTTTCGAAAACTGAAAGACAGTATAACGAGTTATCGGTTCAATAGAAGCATATATGCACAGAGACTAAATATTAGTCTACTACTTAAGGGGGGGGCGAGGGGACTGAGGCGCTCCAGTCATGGTCTGCACGGCCACTACGGCCGGGGGTTCGAATCCCCCCTCGGGCATGGATATTTGAGCCGTCCTTAGTGTTAGCTAGTTCGTAAGTAGTTTGTAAGTTTAGGGACTGATGACCCTGTAGCTAAGTCCCATAAGCTATACAAACATTTTATTTGACTTAAGGGGGTCACAACCTGCCTATCTAACCCCTGTTAATTTAAGCAAGTACTTGACCCATTTCTGGAAATAAAACTGTTTGATGCAGGATGTTAATATTTTACTGTATTTTACATGATGCTGACAGAGTCAACTGTACTATAATCTACTTTATCCATTTTATAGTTTTTAAGAACTTCTGGGAGCTTGCCATAGTCTATCAAGAACCTATGTGTGGCTATGAGATAATGTGCTGGAGTTATCATTTTGCTCACTGTTAAAGTCGTGTATGTATTAGTGTCTTTTTACTAAGAATGTTCCCTGGTTTCTTACAGCTCACGCGCATGTGGCCGCTGCTAGCACGACGCACGTAAAGAGAGCGACGAACTGCGGGTGAGTGTTCTGCTACAGCTGCTCCTACTTGTTTTGTGTACAATTTCAATTTCCACTGTTAAAAAGACACACACATACAACACTGTCAGCTATCGGCCATGGCCTTCTTCAGAAAATAGATGACTCACGCGATCACACAGGCACACAACACAGTCATACAACCATCACCTCTGCTGCCGCACTTCGAATCACGCTCTGCGGCGAATAGGTGACCGGAGGGGAGGGGATGGGAGAGGGGATAGGAAGTTTACGTCACAGTGGTGGGGATGGGCTAGATGGGAATAACGAGATGCAGCTTAGGAATGGAGTGGGGAGGCAGGAGTGTGCACGTGCATGCATGTGTGTGTGCGTGTGTGTGTGTATTTGTGTGCGCGCGGCACTCCCAGTGACGGCTGAGCGGCGTGGTCTGCGCATGCAGGTGGAGGGAGAAGTTCCCCCACCTAGCTGCTTCATGCGATTGCTGCTTGAGCCGCTAACGATATCACGCAAACCAAAAGAAACAGTTTGCGGATAATTTCTCGCGTTTAAGTGTAGGGTTATCTCTATATCTTGGCATTATGGAATTCATTAGTCAGATACTGCAGAGTCAGAACACTTTAAAACATATGTTTTGTAGCACTGAACTACAGGGTGTCCAGAAAAATGCTTCCTGATTTCAAAATTAAATATCTCGAAAACAAAGATCTATAGAGGAATGCAGTAAACGGTATGTTTATTGTGAAAGCTGTAAGAAGTTTATACAGCAGTTTGAAATAATAGTTAGGATGGCGCTGTAATCGCCATACGTAATGCCTAGTGTAAATAGTGATCTGAATAAATAGTGATCTGCTGCCCTGCCAGAGATACAAATGTAATTTGCACTAAATGTATATATAGGGTCCGATGATGAGCTGCTAGGCAGTTTGATACCGGTCACGGTTTAATAAATCTTCATTGAGAAGAAAAAAAAGGCGACTGGTTGCAGTAATTTCTGAAACCTAGATCGTTATTCATTATCTCTTTTTGGATTTGTTACGGCCGCTGTGAGTCCTCTTTCTTTTGTTGCGGTTGCTTTTTTTTTATAATCATCAGTGTTGCCCAAGCGTGTGCTATTACCCGTATTTTTGGGCAATTAGACATCAAATACACATGTAAACCAATTATTTACACAAATGGGTGATATAATGGTATTCAACTACTTTACATACAGAGTAGTTCTAGTATTTTATTTTTAAAATAGCTTTCTTTAATTTTTATAAGGTAATTGAAGAAAAATTACCTACATAATAAGCTAAAAGCGTTTATTTTGGTGAACCATAAAAATTTACCTACAAATAAAGATCAAGTTAAGAGGAGCCTAAAAGAGTTTCTAGTGGCCAAGTCCTTCTACTCCACTGACGAATTCTTAAATAGAACCAAATGATTCATGTATTTGTATTCATACTATTAGTGTTATTATATTATCAGTGTATGTACCTGTATTAGTAATATTGTATTATCTACTTGGAAAAAAATTGACATGTTAGACATCCATGAGGATCACCTTAATACGGATCTATGGAGTGAGCCAAGTAATCTAAATGTAACACAACAAATTACAGTGATGGTAACAGTTTATGTAACTTTGGAGTAGATGTGCAGTGTAGATTTTGGGACGTCAGTCTGCTGGGGCACGCAGTGCACGCTGAGTGATCCCCGCCTCTTCTCTTCCAGGAGGGACAGGTTCCAGTGCCGGAACGGCAACTGCATCAGCAGCGCGGCGGTGTGCAACCGAGTGCGCGACTGCCCGGATGGCTCGGACGAGCTGCGCGCCGCCTGCCTCAGCGCGCTGGGGTGAGCACCACTCTACTCTCACTACTGCTCACTGCTGTCCTGTTGTTGTTGTCTTCAGTCCAGAGACTGGTTTGATGCAGCTCTCCACAATACCCTATCCTGAGAAGCCTCTTCAACTCCACATAAGAACGGCAACCTACATCTGTCTGAATCTACTTACTGTATCCATCTCTTGGTCTTCCTCTGCGGTTTTTACCCCACACACTTCCTCCAACGCTAAATCCACAATTCCTTCATATCAAAGAATGTGTCCTACCAATCCATCCCTTCTTTCAGTCGAGGTATGACAAAAATTCCTTTTCTCCCCAATTCTGTTCAGTTTCTCTTCATTCGTTATGAGCATGCAGTACGTTAATGATTAGATATACTCAGTAAAGTTGAAACTCGTATCTGCCCTACTGTTAAAGTTCACAGCCTAAGATCTCTTGGTAATAATACTGAGATCTTTCAATTCAAAAAATGAAATAAAGGTATCATCTAACACATTGACTTGGCTGATAGAAATAAAAAGTCAGAAAATGCATATTGTCATTATCATTATTTTTCCTTTTATTTAACTTAATCAGTGAAATATTGCTATTACAATAGAAAGAACCGAAGTTTCCAACTGCTAACTATATGCCCCTTCTCCGACTACTCCAGACACACACTGCATACAGACTAACTGCTTGCTGATAGCCACCATCTCATGGCAACCAACAACTCTGACCAGAGAGCGACATCAACAAAATGTGGTGTTGCCACCTTTCAATGGTTTACATTGTACAACTTTAGTACACCTTTCAGAAGGGAACATTGAGGCAGAATTAAGGTATGTGAAGTGGAGGAAGACGTGCTTTATGACAGTACGTGTAGCCACGTTATCCATCAGGCTGTGTTAGCTGAGCGGTTCAAAACATATGCCTAGTGAGTAGGTGGTCCTAGGTTCGAATCCCTGCCACAGAACAAATTTTAATTCAATGTCTCTCCTTAAACACAATGACTTTGGTGTGATGAGACACTATATGCCTCAAGGAAATGAATTATGGTTGATGTTCTTGCATAATATTTATGTGCTTAAAAATGACAACCTCTCACACTGCATTAACACTACTCATCACTTCCCCTGAAAAGAGTGCAATGCAAATGGACAGACATGTCTTCAGAATGTGTTCACATTGTGCAACAAGTAACACTGTAGCTTACAGCAGCATAAAAGAAAAGTGCCAAGACCACAGCATTTGCCTGAACCACTCGTCAGACAAAGAAAGAGAGCTGTGAATATAATACCTTATTTATGATCATGGATTAAAATTACAAATTGAACTCCTAGCAGACTGATAACAAATACAAGCTGATTAATTAATTAATTGTCCTACAAATTTCATTGTGTCATTAACACTATTAAACTATCAACAATAATACATTTCCTTGAGACAATATTGTCTCGTTATACCAAAGGTATTAAAAATAAGGAGAGTCTGTGGGCGAGATTCGAACCCAGGACCTCCTACTTACTAGGTAGGCGCTTTAGAGCACTCAGCTAACCCAGAGTTGCAGTCAAAGCGACTACATGGACTGTCTTAAAGCATGTCTCCCTCCACACCACATACTTTAATTCTGCCTCATGTCCCCTGTGAAACGTTGTCTCAAGGAATTGTATTATTTGTTGCTATTTATATCACCTAGGCCTGAGGAACAAGGCGGGATTGTTCCCATTCGCGTTCTCTGCTGGGGTGCTATTCCAATCTAGGAGAGCCCTTCCAATTTGATACGCATTGCACAGGGAACATGAGGCAGAATTAAAGTAGGTGGTGTGGAGGGAGACGTGCTTTAAGACAGTCTCTGTAGTCGCTTTGGCTGCAACACTGTGTTAGCTGAGTGCTCTAAAGCGCCTTCCTAGTATGTAGGAGGTCCTGGGTTCCAACCCCAGCCACAGCACAAATTTTAATTCAATGCCTCTTCTTATGTTACCCAGGTCCACAGACTTTACTAATTTATTGCATACTTAGAGGAGAATCAGTTGGAGGGAGCAAGATAATTTTTGCATTCCCCTTGTAATAGATACAGAAATAGCCCAACATGGCGGAATCTGCTTCAGTTTCCTGGCCGTTATTTCAAATCGATGTTGCAAACACACATTGGCGGAGGGAGGTGAGTTGCCAAGGCTTGGACTGTCACACACTGTCACTCCCTCAGGCACAAGTGTGTAAGTTGTTTTCAGTGTAAGTTAGTTCAAGTAGTTGGTTAGTCAAGGGACTGATGACCGTAGCAGTGTGGTCCAATAGGTTTACAAACTTATACACTAAAATTGCACCTATGGTCTGTCTATCTGTATTGTTGAGAAATGCAAGCCAACTCAAGTCAGAAAAGTCTGAAGTTCATGTTGGTACGTATGGCTATAAACGAAAAACCAGTGTTTTGTTCAAGGTAGGCCCTCACAGAGATGAAAAGAAAATATTTATTAAGCAAACAGGGATCGCAAGCACTTCATCGTCAGGATGGTTAATTTGATTTGATTTCTTCAGGGAAGCCAAAACAGTCTTGGTCCAACCTGCCACTGCCCGCACCGAAACTAAGTTTATTGTGCGGTATCGGTCCCAGTATATCTAGTAAAGCCAACCAATGCCCTTGAATAGTGCAAGGAGACCCTTTAGCAGTTCTTTATTAGACACAATTTCTTTGGGTCTGGTTGTCCCAAATGTTCTGTGCCTTTTACTCTCCATTAGATGTGATGCAGTTTCATCACCGTCATCACAGATCCTACATTTAGGGTTGTCTTCTGTTATTCCCATTGTATGTAGGTGTTTTTTGAAATTCCCATGGCCTGTCAGCAATCCAACCATGAGTCTAATCTCTCTCCTGTTCAAGCCCAGGATTGCAGAGCTTCTTTTAGAACTTGGCTTTGGCATCATTACCTTGCCATGTTTTTGTTGGTAGACTTTGGTCCAATATTCTACGTGCTGTCTTCTGGGCCAGTTACGTAGCTCCAATTTGATCATTGCCTTGGTGATTGTCAGGACAGGTTCCGGTCCAATAAATGGAGTCTCTGCCCCCATCCTGGCTAATCTGTCGGCATGTTCGTTGCCACTGATCCCTGAGTGGCCAGGGACCCACAATAGGTTTACTCTATTGCTTTCCCCTAGCTCCACCAGAACCCTGTGACATTCTGAAACAATTTTAGACCTTGTTGCAGCAGCTGCCAGTGATCTCAGAGCTGCCTGGCTGTCTGAATAGATATAGATGCCACGATCTTTGTAGCACCTACGCAAATTCTCCTCCACGCATGCCCTGATGGCAGTGATTTCGGCCTGGAATACTGAGGCCAGTTTTTGCCTAGAGAGATGACGCCCTCCAGTCTTGGCTGCACCCCGTATATCCCGGCCCCAACACCTTGGTCTGATTTTGACCCGTCAGTGAACCAGACAATATCCCCCGTATGATGTCGAACTATTTTCTCCCACTGATCCCTACTTCCAATTGTTATATTGAAAGGCTTGTTGAAGCAGTATGGGGTTATAGTCGGCTGGCATTTTCCCAACCTTTCCTATATTTACCTCACTAACTATTTCAGTGTGTGATTCTGGATATCCCAAAGAGTTCCAGTTGTTGCTAGTTTTGAGTCTGTACGCACCAGCCGATGCCTCCATCTTGACCCAAAGGTGTAATGGGGGCATATCCAGCATGGTTTCCATCCCAGCAGTTGGTGTGCTGCTAATTCCGCCTGTTATGGCTAAGCAGGCTAGTCTCTGCACCTTACCAAGCTCCTTCTTCCTTTTTCCACCACACGACCGCCCCATAGGTGATCCTGTGTCTAATCACTGTGGTGTATATACAGTGCATACCCTTGGGGCTCAGGCCTCAATTTTTGCCACAAGAGTACTTAAAAGAGTACTTTTTGCCTTGGAGGAAATATTCCTAATATGAGGGGTCCATGTCAGTTTCTCATCTAGGGTAACCCCTAGATATTTCACTGTCCCCTTTACAGGTAGCACTTCATTGAAAAGCTTTAGACTACAACATGACTGTTGGATATGCTTCTTTGTGAATGGTACAACAACAGTTTTCTTAGGACTAACCCCAGATCCTGTTTTCTGCACCAGTCTTGCACAATGTCCAATGCACCTTGTACCATATTCTTGACTGTGTCAGCAAATTTGCCAAGTATTACTATGACAAAATCATCTGCGTATCCTTGGCAAAAGTACTGCCTAGAGTTAAATTCTCCAATGAGATCATTGACCACTAGATTCCACAATAAAGGGGGAAAGAACTCCTCCTTGCGGGCAACACCTAGTGGTGTTGTTCAAATGTTTGTAAATCTATCGGACCAAACTGCGTGGTCATCAGTCCGTAGCTTACAAACTTCTTAAACCTAGATAAACTAACCTAAGGACAAACACACACACCCATGCCCCAGGGAGGACTCGAACCTCCTCAGCGAGCAACTGCGTGCTCCGCAGCAAGACGCTTTAGACCGCTCGGCTACTCCACCGCGGCTAGTGTTGTTGATTACCATTTTTTCATCCATCATGGCAGCCTCTACCTTTCTTCCACTGAGCGTGGCCCTAGTCCACCTACATATAGTGGTCCCTTGGTCATGCACCTCTGCTCCCCTAACCATGGAATCGAAGGTCGTATTGCTAAAAGTCACCTCGATGTCCAGGAAGATACAGAGGGCTATTTCCTGAAACTGTAGTGCTTTCTCCACCTTCCCAACGAGTTGGTGAAGAGCTGTCTCACATGATTTGCCTGGTTGATATGTTGGTTTGAATCAGGGTGGTTAATAGTTATTTTCTTTGAACTGCAGTAATGCTCCGCAGCTGTCACATAGGTGACTCAGTGGTGGTCCGGTCGTGTGCGCAGGCCGGCGGTGTCCAACTTCATAGAGCGGGAGGTGCTGAGGGCGCCGGCTGACTGTCCGGCGGGCGGCTTCCAGTGCCCAACGGGTCAGTGCATCGAGGGCCACCGCGTCTGCGACGGCAGGAAGGACTGCCCCGCCGCCGCCGACGAGAGGCTGCCCCAGTGCCGTGCTGCCGCTCCCAAGTGCAGGTCAGTCTCCTCTGAAAATCAAAGCACTGTAGCAGACAGTAAGACAATGGCCTTACATGTGAGTAAGGGGAGGGCTCACACACTAAATATGATCTGGATTAACCAAATGTTCATTCGCTATATTCTTTGATCCCACTGTCAGATTTTGCCTCTTAGGCCACTCTCTCCAATGCTCATGATAAGCTCTACTGTCCCATTCACACATATAGCAAGGCATCTTAGTGTACCCTGCTTGCTGACCAAGAAGAATGCCAATCACTTTAAAGTCACCACACACAAGCCACTGGTGTTCTTCGTACTTCACATTTTGTAGAAGTATTTTCATGGTATTGTATGTCTCTTTTAAATGTACTGAATACGCAATTGGAATTGATCCTAGGTCATTTCCAATATGTAGAACACAGCTTTAAAACTTCGCTTTGAAGAATCTATAAACAATCACCATTCCTCACTCTCATACTTCTGAGCTCCCATTTTCATCACTAATCCGGCGATGTCTTTGCAGAACACCATTAAACCATCTTCAACAAAAAATTCCCTGAAATCTTTATCACGATTTCTGTACAATGAATATGATGTAGGCCTACCGTGTGCACGTAAGTTATTTTCACTGAGACGTGATCCCAGTAGTTGTGCTGCATCTTTTGAGAGTCCTAAGTCTTTCACCAAATTGTCAAGCTCTGTTTGAGTAAGAGGTTTTGGGCTACTATCGGTACCACAGAATAGTCGGATTCACTGCTTTCTTGACTTATATCTGGTTCAGAGACTTCAAGAGAATCCACTGATGTTGGTGGAGAGGGGATTGGTACCCCTGGGCCATTAGGAACAGGTCTAATTGCCGAATCTAAGTTTGGATACGATATGTTTTTCATGTTTCTTCTGTTGTAACAGTCATCAACATGATTCTTCTGTTCACGCCATACCATAGGAATGGCGAAGTTCAAGCACTTGATTTTACCTTCACTCCATTTCCTTAACTGCTCCACACATGTATGGCACACAATGTGTGAAGAAAATACCTTGTCCTGATCACCGAGCTACATGCCGAAATATTAAATATGACTTCTGCACAAATTTTGTTATTTGTCGACGTCTTGCACGTATCACATAATTTCCACAGATATACAAAATGTATCCGGGCTATTCACACACTGCCTTCCTAACATTAACACACCTTCAGTGAAATACCACCACTCACAACAAAGCGTGAAAGCACCTTCTTGTGGCTGTAGCACTCACTCACTGATTTCTGTGGCGATAATGGAACGTCAGCTCCAAGCTCATTAGCCCCCTCTGCCTCACCTTCACACAGAAAATTCAGCTTTCCCACATTTCTGTAGTTGTGGACACTGCATAACATAGATTTCACAGCCAATGGTAGGTTTGGAGGGGGGTAGCTGTGCAGAAAAAACTGAGGGTGGTGGAAAAAAACTTACATGATTTTCATATTCAGGGGTGCAAATGTAGTAAAGAACACTACTTACTTTCGAAACCCCAGAATCCATGTCGACCTGTGTAATCTTTGTATATAGTTTTCCCGCCAGCCAGTTAGTGTTATACTGGACTCCAAGTAGTATTGTACTTAGACTTTGAAATACCTCACTTCAAAACCATTAAAAGATGGATATATATTTTTTACTTGTGTCTACTAATTTTATGTTTAACGATGCCTCAACCTGGATGTACTCTTTTAGTATATAAAAATGTCGTGAAATTATGTAAATTACGATAGGTATGTAACCATACAATTGTAATATAAGTAGTCTCTTGCAAATCATGTATGTAGATCAATTGTTAAACTTTGTGTAATAGGTCTGAAGATTGCGTCGAGTACGCCGAAACCGGTCACATAATAAATGTAAAATGCGATCTCGGCTGCATAATCATTATTAAACAATTATAGATCGCCCCACTTAACTATGAGTTCCTTATATAAAATATACTGAAATAAAAAGTCAACCTTTGTATGATTGCCTTTAATTAAATATCAATTAATACTGCATTGACAGTAAGACCTTCAGGAGATTCTATAACAGCGCTGACAACTGCATGTATTCACTGCAGGTAGTAAATATAACGTTTAAAAATATTAATTTCATTTACAGAAATTAAAAATTTAGACTCAGAGGTATTTGAATACGAGCCAGCGCGCTATTCAACTCTGTATGCCGCAATATTCGTCGTATACTGTTCTTCCGCAACCGTTACACGCAGCGCGAAGAGAAATATTGATCTGGTGCTGCAGTCGGCCTCAGCACACACGAGCCGCCAGGCCTGACGTCACGTCTGCGCATGCGCACTAGCGAACAGACGACTGCGGCGCCTCTCTGCGCACGTACCAGCGCGGCTGAATCCCACTTCAGCACACGGAGCTGGTTTCCAGCTATCGCGGCGAGAGCGCTCCAAAATGCGTTATCATCCTTATTACTAGCATTCTAATACGCATTGGAAGGGAACTGGCGTAATTTTACTGTAATATGTGGCTCGTATTCCAAGAGAAAGGATGCATTTTTATAGCGATTTCTCGCTTGCATTCGAAGAGAAATGGCATAATTTTAGAAATATATTTACAGTGTGCTGCAGCACAATAGCACATTATCACCAGCCGCCACTGATCAAAACGTCAGCAGGCATCGTCATGAAATCAAAGCACTGTAGCAAACAGTAAGACAATGTCCTTACGTGTCAGTAGGGGAAGGGCCTCACACACTAGAATAGTGAGTGAGGTAAATATAGGAAAGGTTGGGGAAATGCCAGCCGACTATATTATAACCCCATACTGCTTGAACAAGCCTTTCAATATAACAATTGAAAGTAGGAAAGTCTGTAACTAAGGTAGAATTTAAAAAATTTTTTGGTGTCTGGATAGATTAAACTGGAAACAACACACAGACGTTCTGCTGAAACTTTTGAGTTCGGCTATGAGGATTATTGTAAATTTTGGTGACAAGAATCTCAGTAAATTAGCTTACTATGCCTATTTTCATTCACTGCTTTCGTATGGCATCATATTCTGGGGTAATTGATCGTTGAGTGAAAATGTATTCGTTGCACAAAAGCGTCTAATCAGAATAATTGCTGGAGCCCACGCACAATCATCCTGCAGACATGTATGTAAGGATTTAGATATACTCACAGTAACTACAAAGTGTATATATATTCCCTTATGAAATTTGTTGTTAATAATGAAACCCAATTATATAGTAGTGTGCACATCTATAACACCTGGAGAAAGGATGATCTTGACTATGTAGGACTAAATCTAAGTTTAGCACAGAAAGGGGTAAATTATGCTGCCACAAAAGTCTTTGGTCACCTACCAAGCAGCATCAGAAGGCTGACAGATAGGCAACAAGCATTTAAAAATAAATTAAAAGAATTGCTGAAACTTCCTGGCAGATTAAAATTGTGTGCCAGAACCGAGACTCGAACCTGGGACGTTTGCCTTTCGCGGGCAAGGGCACTACCGACTCTGCTTTCCCTACACGACTCACGATGCCGCCTCACAACTTCACTTCTGCCAGTACCTCGCCTCCTACTTTCCAAACTTCACAGAAGCTCTCCTGCAAACACGCAAGACTAGCACTCCTGGAAGAAAGGATATGGTGGAGACATGGCTTAGCCACAGCCTAAGGGATGTTTCCAGAATGAAACTTTTGCCCGCGAAAGGCAAAGGTTCCAGGTTCGAGTCCCTGTTCCGTCACACTGTTTTAATCTGTCAGGAAGTTTCATATCAGCGGCCGTGCAAACTGTGACTGGCGCGCCGCAGACCGCTCGGCCACTGCGGCCGGCAAATTTAACATATTTGTATTTTATGTAGATAGTCTGCGTTTGTTTGACCTTCTTCAAAATACTGCAGTATTTTATATACAAAATTGAGTAAAACATTTCTAAAAAATTCTTTCAATATGTTTCAGCTGCTATTCCAAACGAAGTCAGATTATCAAATGTTTCTCTGTATTTGAACACAGGCAACGGCACGATTGCACGTCACCAAGCTCGCTTCCTGTAAACCATGACTGTAGCTCGGTGTTTCCAAAATTTGCATTAAGTTTTGCATCAGCATATTGATTTAGGGAGCGTAAGTCTATAATCGGTTAATGCCCATTTATTTTATTTCCAAGATTATTGTTTCGTTTACTCTTGTTGTCATTGCAACGTATCCATGCTATAGATATAATATTACTCTCAAACCTAACTTTAGAAAGTATTACAGGTACTGAGAACGGTGCCTTATGATATACTAGAATATTGCCACTCCAAATAACGACTCCACTGCTAACACGAAACTGCTGTAAAGAGATAAATAAGCTATTATAATAGTACTTACTTTAACTTAGCATTTTTTTACCTTAACGCTAGTGGACAAATGAAAGTCGGTTTTTCTCTTTTTTCTTGTTATGAAGTTATCCATAATTGGAGACTATCATAATAGCTCAAAAGAAATAAACGACAGCAGTTACATTACATTCCACTGCGAGTAAGAACTGTAGTGCTTAACATAGCAATAATGGAGTAAGGCCAACAATGGGGAATGGCTAAAGGTAGGCATTCAAAATCGTTAATAAAAACATCGATGTTGAGACATCGATGTTCCAGTGGAAAAATAGCGATGTTAAAAAAACATCGCTCTGAAAAACGATACATCGATGTTTTTCCGATGTTTCCATACGTTTAAGAAATATTAGGAAAATGAAGCTGTGTTGCCAGAAAGTATCTGCCTTATTTTTGTTCTTTCACTAGGCTACGAATACACAGCGAAATGGCAGATTAGAATGAAAAAGAAGTTGGGAATAAGATTTCGCTACCTATTGCGCTGATTTTACTTGGGATTTACATCGATTTGGTCATTACATGCGAAATAACTTGTGTTTTGTTGATGTATTGCATTTTTCTTAGCTGTCGACGTGGAGAAAATTAAACATTATGCATATTTCAGTTACTACTTAAGAATGTATTTTTAAAATGAATATTCATCAATGACGTTTATCACATCATGTACCTTGCTGAAATGAAAATCTATGTTATACTTGGTTTGTTGGCTTTTGTCTCGGATTTGTTTGATGTTTTAACTGACGTTTTGACAGTCTGACTGGGTAACACTGTCAAAGATTCGATTCCACTGATGTTGGAGGGTGAAATTTCAGCAATGCCAGCAGCCCGTGCTGGACAAACATCAGATTAATCATCAGATTGTTTCATATTTCACTTACCTACTATTTCAAAAGTATGAAAACAGCGACGAGCGACGACAGCAGGAGCACCGCACTTGAGCTGACGCTGGCTGAACAACTAATAAAGTAATAATGGGGTTACCAATCAATTGTTGAACGATGTTGATAGCTTTGGACTTCTGTCGTCGATGCATCGGAGATATATCGCTGTTCAAAACATCGATGTTTATGGACGAAACATCGATGTTTTCAAAACATCGATGTATCGTTTGCATCCCTAGCTAAAGGAGGACTGGGCAATAGCTGATGCTGTTATAGATGTATCGGTAATTAAAATGTATAGATGGCTTTGTTGACTGTCGGTCCTGCATACTCTTTTTCGTCGTATGATAATAACAATATCATTCAGTTTCTCTAATTGGTAACTAGGTCGTGTCTTCTTTAGTCCCTTTGGAGGTTAGAGTCTACCATCGACCATGTGTGTGTGTGTGTGTGTGTGTGTGTGTGTGTGTGTGTGTTGTCGTTAGCATAAGTTTGATTAGTATTTTATCGTTTAGGTAATAGGGGGATCCGGACCCCAAAGACCCCCCCCCCTTTTGGCTACGTCCTTGCTAGTCCAAAATAAGCGTGGCACAGTTGTCGGGCGGCGCACGCAGTGTTGCCAGGTGTTGAAAAAAAAATCCGGAGGTCGTAATAGAAAAATCCAGAGATTTGTCAACAATTTCCGGAGACACTTTCGAATCTCTCTATATATAAAATAGGCTGTATGTGTGTATGTCTGTATGTTTCTATGTATGTTCCACATCTCCTAAACTACTGGACCGGTTTCAACCAAATTTGGTACACATGTTCCCTGCCGTCCGCGGTGGCCGAGGGGACAGGCGCTCCAGTCACGGTCTGCACGGCCACTACGGTCGGGGGTTCGAATCCCCCCTCGGGCATGGATATTTGTGTCGTCCTTAGTCTTAGTTAGTTCATAAGTAGTTTGTAAGTTTAGGGACTGATAACCCCGTAGTTAAGTCCCACACCAGCGTTCCTGGTTCAAATTTCGCTCGCTAGAGGCCGCCCCTCAACTATCGGCTTGGACGCCTCGTTTGTTGCAATCATTTTACATCCTAAGAATTTTTGTACCTTATTTAAACAATACATCCAACTTTAATGTAAACTAAATTGAATACAATTGGCATTAAGCTAAATTATTATACTTCCTGTATCAAAATTTAAATTGACGACACGCCCACTTTTCACATAGCCTCGTTGGCCGCTATATGTTCCGTCTTCTATCCTAACTGACATTTATAATATTTTACTATTGACCTTTACATTTTATCAACTAATGTTTAGAATTTCATGCTTGCAATGAAGTAATGTTTATATCAGAACACATCAGAACATGCCGATTATAATGTTTTGGAATGTTAAATACGTCACGCCCATTTTCTCATGTCGCCATTGGCCAACAAAAGTTGTAAATTCTCTGAGTTCTATTGTTGTAATCACTTGACGTTGCTTTCTCTTTGGCATAACGTAAGTTTCTTTCTGCTTTTGTACAGTACCTTTTTACATATATAACATTCTGTCGTGTACCATGTAATTCTTGTAGACTTATTGTTACACATTATATGCAGGTTTGTCACACTTGAAAATGGCCCAACATAGAGGCCGAAACCGGTAGTGTGAGCTTAAATAAAGCACCAATAAATGCAACTGGAGCTGGACTTTCATTAAAATTTGAACCACAGTTGCGGCAACAGCAACCATCCAGTGATGGAGAAACTAATAAGTCCCATAGACTATACAAACATTTGAACATGTTGCCTACTATCAGGCAACAATCGCTGTCGGGGTAAGAACCACCTACGACACATACGTCAGGAGATATGACGTCATAAAAAACAATGACATTCGTCAAAAACGGCCGCATCATGCGACAGTATTCTACACCTGCTCCTAAACTAATGGAACGATTTCAACCAAATTTGGTACAATTATTCTTGAAGGACAGGAATCATTTGCTATGGTGGCAAAACCTGCCACGATGCACAGTTAATACGATATCACGTCATAAACAATGAAAACTGCCCTAACTTGCGGTGCATGATCTCGTGATTTTATTCGTCAACCATTTGAGAACGAGTGCACTTAGCGACTTGCAATAAACTTTAAACATAATTTCAAATCATCACGAGACTTTTTCTCGCTGATAACCCCAACAAAATGATGAAAGGAATAAAGTTTATCGCTTACTACTTTTCCGATATTCATGATGTATTACTTCTACACTGTAAATTGTATTCGCGAGAATTTTCACAGACAGTACACATACATACTACTGAATGTTCCTTCGATATTATATCACTGTTTGACATACAGTTCATGAGATACGAAGTGATAAACAATTTGGTTCATGAAAAACCGCGTCATCACTCATGAGATTTCGATTTATTACGTCTTTACTGCTAACACCAATCACGACATATTTTGCAGACGTTAGGCACATATACCACTGAATGTACCTTCAAAATTACATCATAGTACGATATATATTTCAGGAGATTTGACGTCATAAACAATGAAATTTGCCAGTAACTGCTACATCATGCTCTATTTTTCACACCTCCTCCTAAAATAATGGACCGATTTCAACTAAACGTGGTACACGTATTGCTTGCTATCGGATAACAATCGCTGTGGGGTTAAATTCTACCTACGGCATTAGCAAAATCACCGCTACCGTAAGTAAAATTTAACCAGTCGGTATCTTCCAGGGCTCGTCCGTGGAAGAATACAGTGAACATATCGGCACCGAAACGTTTATCCAGACCAGATGTGTTCGTTTTTATGTGTTACATTTTATATTTAGGGAAGCATTAAGGCCAATTCACACTGTCCGTCACGTCAACGTCACGTCACGGAACCGTCACGTCAAGTTGTATTCACACTGTCCGTCCGTGTCCGTCACGTCAATTCGTCCATCTCAATACGCGATGTTGAAAGTGAGGTTATATGAGTGGCGATCTGTTATGTAGAAAGTCATAGTTTAATACTAGAAAGGGGGAACAACAACGCTAAATGTTATTAACGGCCAAAGAAAACTTTACAGTGTATGTTTTTGGCCAACTTACTGGGACCTGAAACAACATTTCAAAACATCGACATCTATTTTCAAGCGAAAAAATAAACATATGAAGACATCAAACCATACTTGTAAGAGCATAAATAGCGCTTGAATACTTTAACCATTACGATTTGCTCGCTGACATTGTTAATACCGTCGTAAACAACTGAATTTTTGTCTTTCATTAGAACTGACATTTTAATTTAAAGTGTTATTTAATGACAATAGCGTAATCAAATTACAATCTTATTCAAATAAACAGTTTGCTTCAGTCGTTTCTGTTACACTATTACGTAACATAAACCATTTTTTGGTTTCAGATATCCGACCTCGATTTCAGGGGACACTCAATTGACAAAAATATTTAAGTCGTCATGAAACATTTGAGATTTACCCCTAAAAAGAGGTATAACAACAACACAAAGATGAATAAGACACATTTGCATATAAACAGTGCAATCGTCGACTGCAACATGTAATTCGCGTGACGAAAATAGATTAACTTCCGATGTTAGCAGACGGCCGTCCCGTCAAAACATTCTTCTCGAGAAAGCTTGACGGACGTTGACGTGACGTGACGGTCCGGTGACGGACAGTGTGAACGCCGCCATTAGAAATACATTGCGGAATGTTCTGACGGACGGTGACGTGACGTGACGGACAGTGTGAATTGGCCTTTAGTAGTGAAATAAACTATATAATTGTCACCTAGAGAAACTGGTTTTTCTAAAATACAATAAAAAATCCGGATATTTCAACATTTTTTCCTATTTTTCCTGGAAGATAAAAAATTCCGGAGATCTTCGGAAATTTCCGGAGACCTGGCAACACTGAGCTCACGTAGCAGCCGAGGTGTCGGCCAGTTGGCAGGCGTGTAGAGGCGCGTGTGCCGAAGATTCAGCTGCACTCTGTGTGCGCATGCGCGAGAAACAGCGGCGAACGCTGCGCCAACGGACTTCGAAACGCGGCGCTCAAGGTCTGTTGCATTTTAAAGCAGGGGTGTGTACATTTGACTGGCGCGCTTTGCTTCTGTGACGTCACCTGGCAGGTAAGCGCCGAGCAGTTGCCGCTAGAGATGGGAAAACTGAAACATCTGACGGTTTCGAACAAATGAAACTGTACTATCTGTGGTTTCGAAACCATGAAACCGTGAAGCAATGTATGTTTTGTCATGAAATCTTCGTTCTAGGAGGGCAATATTTTACACTATGTGGACAAGAGTACATACAAGAACCTGTCTACCATATAGTATATAATTACTTCTTGGTCTGTACGAAACATGTTGATAAAGATTTTCTCCCGTGTTGTTGATGTTGACAACAACGAGGCCGCCGGTATGGTAGGTAAAAGTTTACCCCGTTAGAAACTCACAAACTGCAAAACGGTACACTTATTACTGTGATGGATCATAAATGCTACTTTCTATACATACTAAATAAATTATGCGGAATAAAGGGCACACTAAATAATCACAAATAATGCTATGGAGTTACAAAAATAATAAAATAAGAGACAAGTTCACCACTTGTATGTCTTGACCGTTATACCACCGTAGCCGCAATTCCTTTCACATGACTGTCGAAAAATTATAACGACATTAGGTAACTTCGTTTTCGCTCGTAAGAAACTAATTCTTTAACCCGAGATTAAATATGCAATCTACCCTTGTTAGTATAAAAAATGTCATTTCAGGCTTCATGTTGTACCTTATTTTTAAAAATGTAGTTTCACTCGTGTGTTTTTAATATGGTAGATAAACCTAGAATTTAATTGGTTACTTGAATGCAAATAGTGAACGTTGTTATATTGTTCTTTTACATTTATAAAGCAGACATTATGTCATTTCGGAATACAGCAGTCTCTTGCAAACGAATCTTGATTTCGGTAATCATAAGCTGCAGACTCACGAGTGTCAATTACTTTTTGACACTCTCTAAATGGTTTATATACTAGTAAGTTATATATGTATCTGTGTGCAGCTTCAGTAAAACGAAACACCACATTTCGATACCATTAGTCTGTTCCGCCTTTCTGCATTAGTGGTTTGAAACACCGGTGTTTGTGAAACCGACATGAAATCGTGAAACCGACACGATACCGTGAAACCGATAGGAAGAAACGGTTTCAGTGTATCGACAATCGACTGCGAATGTGATCCGAAACAGAACTGAATGAAACCGCATGGTTTCAAAACCGTGAAACATGCCGGTTCTGAAATACTGAAACTGTTGTGTGTATCGAAACCTGGTTTCGAAACTATGAAACCATAGCCAACTCTAGTTGCCGCAGTTCCCTTATGAAACGTGCATGCAGGAAGTTCTGTTTTGCGTTCGCTCGTTTCTTGACCTTTTAAGTGTTCGGATAGAAAGTAGCTTTCTTGTATTAGGGAACAATTTTTCCATATATTCTTTCTGTAATTATGAGTAAGGATACTTCGTGCTGAGCTGTTGCGGAGTGCAATAACAGAGGACGCGAGACGGAAGGCAGTTTGCACCATCGGGTTCCAAAAGATGAACTTCAGCGCATGCCATTCAGTCGATTGCGATAAAAGTTCGTCAACTTATTGCATGAACTAGCGTCACGGTTATAGGCATAGTAAAATTTCGAAATTCGCACTCTAAGGGGGTGAAATCATGATATATAAAACAGAAGCACATTTTCTCTGTCTGTCTCTTTAACCTTATATAACTGTAGAACTACTGAACGTATCGTGATGAGGTTTCTTTTAAATTGTAGATCTCACAAAGGTCTAAAAAAAAGTCCGGGAGAGCATATGTGTAACTTTTACGAGTGAAGCATATGTATCATTATTCTCTCCATAGGCGCTGGCGCCGTATGGCTTCAGACTACATAAATAGTGATTGTGGGAAATCTATAAAAGTTAGACATGTGCTCTCATGGACTTTATTTTAGATCTTTATGAGCTCTACAATTTAAAAACAAACCTCATCACGATACGTTCAGTGGTTCTCGAGTTAAAGACGTTTAAATATTACCCGTACCAAGTCGCGGGACGGGACGGGTTAGCTAGTTTTTAATAGTGTTTGAAGCTTTTCTTTTTCAGTCCTTTGTATATTAGTATACATATATATTAATCACAAACGTGTTCCACCGCTTGAAAACAATGTTTTTTGTCGAATGAGAAAAGAAGGAACGGAGAATATGTGTTCACGGCGGCCTTTTAGTACAGTGCCGAGTGACGTAACCTTTCTAGTCTACGTACCTTGATTTTAAAGCGCACCGACGTCTGTGTGAGGAGGTCCGGCTAATGACTACACTGATCTCACGCGGACGGATACTATATGCGGAGTATTCGCCGTCTGCGATACTTTTCATTACCACCCCACCTACACTCCTGGCCATTAAAATTGCTACAGCAGGAACATGACGTGTTACAGACGCGAAATTTAACCGGCAGGAAGAAGATGCTGTGATATGCAAAGGATTAGCTTTTCAGAACATTCACACAAGGTTGGCGCCGGTGGCGACACCTACAACGTGCTGACATGAGGAAAGTTTCCGACCGATTTCTGATACACAAACAGCAGTTGACCGGCGTTGCCTGGTGAAACGTTGTTGCGATGCCTCGTGTAAGGAGGAGAAATGCGTACCATCACTTTTCATACTTTGATAAAGGTCGGATTGTATGTAGCCTAGCGCGATTGCGGTTTATCGTATCGCGACATTGCTGCTCGCATTGGTCGCGATCCAATGACTGTTAGCAGAATATGGAATCGGTGGGTTCAGGAGGGCAATACGGAACGCCGTGCTGGATCCCAACGGCCTCGTATCACTAGCAGTCGAGATGACAGGCATCTTATCCGCATGGCTGTAATGGATCGTGCAGCCACATCTCGATCCCTGAGTCAAAAGATGGGGACATATGCAAGACAACAACCATCTGGACGAACAGTTCGACGACGTTTGCAGCAGCATGGAGTATCAGCTCGGAGACCAAGGCTGCGGTTACCCTTTACGCTGCATCACAGACAGGAGCACCTGCGATGGTGTACGCAACGACGAACCCGGGTGCTCGAATTGCAAAAACGTCATTTTTCCGGATGAATCCATGTTCTCTTTACAGCATCATGATGGTCGAATCTGTGTTCGACGACATCGCGGTGAACGCACATTGGAAGCGTGTATTCGTCGTCGCCATACTGGCGTATCACCCGGCGTGATGGTATGGGGTGCCATTGGTTACACGTCTCGGTCACCTCTTGTTAGCATCGACGCCACTTTGAACAGTGTCCGTTACATTTCAGATGTGTTACGACCCGTGGCTCTACCCTTCATTGGATCCCTGCGAAACCCTTCAATTCAGCATGATAATGCACGACCGCATGTTGCAGATTCTGTACGGGTCTTTCTGGATACGGAAAATGTTCGACTGCTGCCCTGGCCAGCACATTCTCCAGATCTCTCACCCATTGGAAACGTCTGGTCTATGGTGACCGAGCAACTGGCTCGTCACAATATGCCAGTAGTGACTCTTGATGGGCTGTGGTATCGTGTTGAAGCTGCATGGGCATGTTCTCACGATTTATGCACCCAAATTGCGTAAAAATGTGATCACATGTCAGTTCTAGCATAATATATTTGTTCAATGAATACCCGTTTATCATTTACATTTCTTCTTGGTGTAGTAATTTTAATGGCAAGTAGTATCATTTCATAAAGCGGGAAATGTTCGAAATTCTAACAGTGAGCCAACGACAATTGTGTCTTGAAATGAATAATGGTGGTGAGGCAAATTATATCTATTTTACCGCCATTAGTATAACAATCTATATTCTTTTGATTCACTATCCGTATTTCGGCGCTAGAGACATTTTTCGGTGCAATCTTATCTTCATCCTGTCAGTTGGCTCACATACGTTCCCACATCGTCGTTATTGGAAATAAAATCGAGAGATATGTGCATCCATATGAGTTGTAATTGAGTAATAAATCAATCAATATCTACAAATATGGATGTATGTATTATAATAGGACTTAATTATCAATGCCTTTTATTACAGTGGTATTTAAAATCACTGAAGTATTCGAAGTCTCAAGTTTAGATAGATTTAAACAAACAAACATCACTCATCTTTATAGCATTATCTCCAGATGGGGTATAATCTGCTCACAGCTTACTTTCAGCTGGGATGTTGATTTCAATTGAATAAAAAAGCAATCAATAAGTTTGCTGAACTTTAATTCTTCTCAGATAGTATTTTCACTTACACCATAACTTGTAACTTTTCAAACACATTATAAAGAGAACCATACTGTACCAATGTAAAACTGTATTGTTGAAAAATGGACTGCTGAAAACTGCACTGTGTTTGGTGCTCCAAGGCATATATATGTACTTCTAGCAACAATAACCATATCAGCGTCATCGTTTATAATAATCAATTTAAAATAGACTTAAAAGTTACAAACTCAAATAATCATACAAACATCACATGCTACTATATACATTGCTGAGATATTATATACAACAGAATCAATAGTATCTTTCCTACATGATTGACAAAAACGTAAAATGATGTGAACTGACAATAAGAATAACATTCGCCTAATGAATCAATTACAGGAGTTATTTCTAATGTTGTTAACATTTCTCTGAAGTCTATTGACAAGAATCAACGAGAACAGAATGTCCATATGAAACAATCTACAGGAATTTACGAGTAAATACATTTAATTAATGGTTTAACAAGTTATTTTGTAAATGTCACGCATTGTAACCTACTGATATTTGCTCCATTCACGTTCCTATTTACAATTGTTTAACATGGAAGATGATGAACGTTCTAGAAAGATGTTATTTGTTTTGTTAAATATGAACCAAGGTAATTTCTGATCATTCAGAGTGGCGTGATTTTGACATCAGACTCAGTTTCACTGTTTAGTAAGTCTAGCATTGGTTTAGCATTTATTAAATGAAATTTGTTCACTTATTCTCGAGCTCATCATGATTCAGTAAGTATCCCAAATAATTAATACCCACTCCATTACACAGTTTGGTAATCTACACGTCTTTCTTTAGTCATTTAGTCATAATATCTGCCATAAGTGACCATGTCTGCATGCAATGAAGGTTCGCTAATACACATTCTGTCACACACTGATCTATGGAATCAGGTGTTGGTAACGTGTTCTTGCATTGACGTAGGTCTCCTGTACTTCATATGATGCAGGGGCTGATATTGCCACAGTATGTATATACGTATCTATTTATGTATGTCCGTTCCATATGCACTCAAAGACAGCTGGAGCAATTTTGATTAAATCTTCAGGAAATGTTCAGATTTGCTCCTTGGGTAGTCCTGTAAAGCTTGAGAGTGATCAGGTCAAGATATTTATTAACATATTCGTAAAAGTTTGCACCAAGTCAGTAGCCCCCATAGCGGAGAAAGAGCCGAACGTTTGTATCGTCCCATTCCTCTGTAACTGTAGCACCGCTGTGTCTCTTCTGTGACTATATATACACATGTGGCGTCTGTTCGGAAAGAACAGACGTCACATTCTGATCCTGCAGTTGTTATTATTTAATATTCATAGAATATATGACTTCAACTGTTATTGGGCAAAGCTGAAAATGTGTACCCAGCCGGGATTCGAACCCGGGTCTCCTGCTTTCTAGGCAGTTGCGCTGACCCCTACATCACTGGGGACACAGTGATCACCGCACCTGCAAGGACTACCCATGCACGCCCCCCGTCAGATACAAATTCCCAGCTTCGCCCTGCCCATAGTACTCAAACTCGTAGTTTAACTAATTCCCGTAAGAGTAAGGGCTACAAACTTGCCCACCCCTCCCCACTAACGATAGGATCATTGCCCGTCTGTGACTGTTCATATTTTTTTCAGACTGTGAATTAACAATGCCACTATGATTGATTCTCTCTCTGCTATGGGTGCAAATGTGCCAGACATGCGTTACTGTGTCACATTAGTATGTAAATATGGATTAAACAGCTCACGATTGTATACACATGGTATGTATATTATGTAGTACATAGCAACCAGAGATAATATACCTCATCCCCCTCATCACTAGATTCGTCACTACTCTCACTACTACTTGTTCCTGAATTCTCATCACTATCATTTGCTACAAACAAACTACTTAGCACCGTTCCTTCGTCCTCAATATTTGACCATAATGCCAGACACCCAATTTCTTCATGCTGTCCTCATGACTGCCCACCACCAGAAACCTCATGACACCTCTTATTTGACATTCCCATGCTCTGAACTGTTTCATAATTCTCTTTCACTTCTTATGAACCAGACACAGATACAATTCTACTTACACTATTGCTAGGTGCATGTTCATTACTTAGATGAACTGCAATTTCTACTTACATGAGTATTACTATCTTCACACTTACATATTATGTACACATATTTTATAGATATAGAATATAAATGCCCCCTGTATGAAACCAATCTCACAATGTAATTTGGACGTATTGATACTGAATCAACAAAGCTTAAGATCAACATTCATCTTTCCTTGAGAAAAAAAATGCGGACACTCTGAATTTATTGTGGTCATATAACTGAATCATGAATTATATTGTGAGATTTATTTATTGTGAGCTTGGAGTCTATCGCAGAGACATTCTTTAATAGAATATCGGTCTACAAGCTGCATTATACCAAGCAGGGGTCCAATGAGGCCTCTCGAATAGATGTTAATCTCTTCAAGCAACAACTAGATGAGAGCTCACGCCTTAATTTATGCCCATCTGCAGGTGAAAACTCAACGTGCTCTGTAAAACGTGCAACAATTTCTCTGGCCAGCCCTATCACGAATATGATGGGACGACTCGTGCAACTTGGCAACATACAACTCTTTCAGAACTATGTGAGCAGGAGTGGAACGTTGTATCCCAAGACTGTACCCGCTATCTGTACGATCAAATGAATCAGCGGTTGTATTGCTGCTGTAGAGGCTACGCGACGAACAACACGGAAGAGCTAGAGAAACTGGTCCACTTGACTAATAGCGTGAAGGGCCCTTGCGAGCACACAGAAGTGCCGCAACACGATGTGGCATGGACTGGACTTATGTTTGAAGTAGTGCTGGAGGGAATTGACACCATGCATCCTCAGGGCTGCCCATAAATCAATAGGAGTTGGTTGAAGATCTCTTCTGAACAGCACACTGAAATTCATACCAGATATGCACAATACTATTTAGGTCTGGGTAGTTTGATGGCAACCAGAGGTGTTTAAACTCAAAAATAAGGTTCCTCAAGCCACTCTGTAGGATTTCTGGACATAATGGGGTGTCGCATTGTCAAGCTGGAATTGGTGATGTATGGCAGAATGCATAATGGACATGAATCAATGGAGGTGATGAGAAGGATGTATATGTACATGATACATGCCAGAGTCGTATCTAGACATATCAGGGGTCTCATATCAATCCAGCTGCACAAGCCCTACACGATTACAGAGCCTCTGACAGCTTGCACAGTCTCCTGTTGATACGCAAGGTGCTGGGATTCGCGAGGTCATCAACAGCCCACTGTTGGTCATGTATGGCAGAATGCATAATGGACATGAATCAACGGAGGTGATGAGAAGGATGTCTATGTACCTGATACATGCCAGAGTCGTATCTAGATATATCAGGGGTCTCATATCAGTCCAGCTGCACAAGCCCTATACGATTACAGAGCCTCTGACAGCTTGCACAGTCACCTGTTGATATACGCAAGGTGCTTGGATTCACGAGGTCATCAACAGCCCACTGTTGGTCATGTATGGCAGAATGCATAATGGACATGAATCAACGGAGGTGATGAGAAGGAAGTCTTTGTACCTGATACATGCCAGAGTCGTATCTAGACATATCAGTGGTCTCATATCAGTCCAGCTGCCAAGCCCTACACGATTACAGAGCCTCTGATAGCTTGCACAGTCTCCTGTTGATACGCAAGGTGCTTGGATTTGCGAGGTCATCAACAGCCCACTGTTGGTCATATATGGCAGAATGCATAATGGACATGAATCAACGGAGGTGATAAGGAAGTCTATGTACCTGATACATGTCGGTGTCGTATCTAGACAAATCAAGGGTGTCATATCAGTCCAGACGCCAAGATCTACACGATTACAGAGCCTCTGATAGCTTGCACAGTCTCCTGTTGATACGCAAGGTGCTTGGATTCACAAGGTCATCAACAGCCCATTGTTGGTCATGTATGGCAGAATGCATAATGGACATGAAATAATGGAGGTGATGAGAAGGATGTCTATGTACCTGACACATGCCAGAGTCGTACCTAGACATATCAGGGGTCTCATATCAATCCAGCTGCACAAGCCCTACACGATTACAGAGTCTCTGATAGCTTGCACAGTCTCCTATTGATACGCAAGGTTCTTGGATTCGCGAGGTCATCAACAGCCCACTGTTGGTCATGTATTGCAGAATGCATAATGGACATGAATCAATGGAGGTGATGAGAAGGATGTATATGTACCTCATACATGCCAGAGTCGTATCTAGACATATCAGGGGTCTCATATCAATCCAGCTGCACAAGCCCTACACGATTACAGAGCCTCTGACAGCTTGCACAGTCTCCTGTTGATACACAAGGTGCTTGGATTCGCGAGGTTATCAACAGCCCACTGTTGGTCATGTATGGCAGAATGCATAATGGACATGAATCAACGGAGGTGATGAGAAGGATGTCTATATACCTGATACATGCCAGAGTCGTATCTAGACATATCAGGGGTCTCATATCAGTCCAGCTGCACAAGCCCTATACGATTACAGAGCCTCTGACAGCTTGCACAGTCACCTGTTGATATACGCAAGGTGCTTGGATTCACGAGGTCATCAACAGCCCACTGTTGATCATGTATGGCAGAATGCATAATGGACATGAATCAACGGAGGTGATGAGAAGGAAGTCTTTGTACCTGATACATGCCAGAGTCGTATCTAGGATTCGCGAGGTCATCAACAGCCCACTGTCAGTGCTGACAGACCCAGGCGAGGTGTAGAGGTTTGTGTCGTGCAAACAGCGGAGTACAGGAGTGGGCCTTTGGCTTCGAAATCCCATATAGATGGCGTTTCATTGAATGCTTCGTACGCTGATACTTATTGATGGCCTGGCATTGAAATCCACGGGATTTCTGTCACGTTGAACGGTTCTCTTCAGTCGTCATTGGTCTTACAGGATCTTTTTCCAGCCGCAGCGATGTCGAAGATTGGACGTTTTACCCGATTCCCAATAGTCATGGTATCGCTGGCAGTGCAGGAAAATCCCCACCTCATCAGTACCTAGGAAGTGCTGTTCCCCATCTCTCTTTTAAATCGTGATAACTAGTAACTGACCTAAGACCTACGCCAAACACCTGTTGTCATATATGGGCGTTGCAGACAGCCGTCAGTATTTACGTATCTTTGTGTGCTATCGCGATGCCGCCCCACAACTTTACTTCCACCAGTACCTCGCCTCCTACTTTCCAAACTTCACAGAAGCTCTCCTGCAAACACGCAAGACTAGCACTCCTGGAAGAAAGGATATGGTGGAGACATGGCTTAGCCACAGCCTAAGGGATGTTTCCAGAATGAAACTTCACTCTTCAGCGGAGTGTGCGCTGATATGAAACTTTTGCCTTTCGCGGGCAAGTGCACTACCGACTGTGCTATCCCAACATGATTCACGATACCGCCTCACAACTTTCCTTCCGCCAGTACCTCGCCTCCTACTTTCCAAACTTCGCAGAATATCTCCTCCAAACCATGCAAGACTAGCACTCCTGGAAGAAAGTATATGCTGGAGACATGGCTTAGCCACAGCCTAAGGGATGTTTCCAGAATGAAATCTTGCAAAGGCAAAGGTCCTAGGTCGGAGTCTCAGTTCCGGCACACAATTTTAATGTACCAGGAAGTTTCATATCAGCGCACACTCCACTGCAGAGTGAAGTTTCATTCTGGAAACATCCCTTAGGCTGTGGCTAATCCATGTCTCCACCATATCCTTTCTTCCAGGAGTGCTAGTCTTGTGTGTTTGCAGGAGAGCTTCTGTGAAGTTTGGAAAGTAGGAGGCGAGGTACTGACGTATCTTTGTGTTTGCCTATAGCAGTTTCTGTGGTTCTTCAGTGAGATGTGGCTGTCTAAGCATGGATGCACACCTCAGTACCGCTTGACCTGCTGATCTCTAAATTCTAACATTTCTCAACGTTCAAATGTTTGTAAATCTGTCGGACTCAACTGCGAGGTCATTAGTCCGTATCTTACAAACTACTTAAACTAAGGTAAACTAAAATAAGGACAACACAGATGCCCATTCCCAAGGGGGGAGGGGACTCGAACCCCCAATGGCGAACAGCCGCGCGCACTGCAGCACAGCACCCCAGTGCGTACTGCTAATCTGCTGCGGCAAACATTTTATGTACTTCATACTCACTGATTCGACAATACATCTTGAGTGAATTGTAAAACTGTACGACGGTATGGTAATTTTTATTTTCGGCAGTGGGTGTTATCACAGTGACTCAATAAATCAGTTCAGGTCACTTGTGACACACGTAGAATGTCACAGGGTTCTGGTGGAGCTAGGGGAAAGCAATAGAGTAAACCTATTGTGGGTCCCTGGCCACTCGGGGATCACTGGCAACGAACATGCCGACAGATTAGCCAGGATGGGGGCAGAGACTCCATTTATTGGACCGGAACCTGTCCTGACAATCACCAAGGCAATGATCAAATTGGAGCTACGTAACTGGCTCAGAAGACAGCACGTAGAATATTGGACCAAAGTCCATCAACAAAAACATGGCAAGGTAATGATGCCAAAGCCATGTTTTAAAAGAAGCTCTGCAATCCTGAGTATGAACAGGAGAGAGATTAGACTCATGGTTGGATTGCTGACAGGCCATGGGAATTTCAAAAAACACCTACGTACAATGGTAATAACAGAAGATGACCCTAAATGTAGGATCTGTGATGATGGTGATGAAACTACATCACATCTAATCTTCGAATGCATTGCATTGGAGAATAAAAGGCACAGAATATTTGGGACAACCAGACCCGAAGAAATTGTGTCTAATAAAGAACTGGTAAAGGGACTCCTTGCACTGTTCAAGGGCGTTGGTTGGCTTTACTAGATTTACAGGGAGCGATACCGCACAATAAACTTAGTTTCGGTGCGGGCAGTGGCGGGTTGGTCCAAGACTGTTTTGGCTTCCCTGCAAAAATCAATCAATCAATCAATCACCTGTGACACTATAGTGCAAGTATTCTGTGATGGCATAATGTTAATTTTGCAAAAAATATTACCTGAAAACAAAAAATGTGAGCATATAGGAAATTAAATTTCAAATAGATTTTCTGTTCAGTGATCCACTATCCGAGATGACGGAATTATACAGGGTGTCCCAGCTCTCTTGTCCACCCAAAATATCTCTGGAACAATGACAGCTATTGGAAAACAACTTTCACCGGTATCAATGTACGGCTGGGGCCCATGAATGTACATATTTGGAAACATTCTAAAACGAAAGCAAATGTGTTTTTTTTAACACAAACTTATGTTTTTTTTTTTTAAATGGACACCCTATATTTTTTCTTCAGGAATCCATAGCATAACAAATCACATAAACAATGGCGTTGATTGCATCGCAATATTCCAATTACATCCCGAGATATTGCGACGCGAAGTTGACGCTTGAAATACGCGAAACGCACGGCTAGCGCACGTCCTGAGACTCAGGCGAGAACCCCATGCAGCTCAGGACGAGCGCTAGCCGCGCGTTTCGCGTATTTCAAGCATCAACTTCGCGTGGCAATATCTCTGGATGTAATTCGAATATTGCGATGCAATAAAACATAAGTTTGTGTTAAAAACACATTTGCTTTCGTTGTAGAATGTTTCCAAATATGTACATTCATGGGCCCCAGCCGTACATTGATACCGGTGAAATCCGTTTTCCAATAGCTGTCAATGTTCCAGGGATATTTTGGGTGGACAAGATAGCTGGGACACCCTGTATAATTCCGTCATCTCGGCTAGTGGATCACTGAACAGAAAATCTACTTGAAATTTAATTTCCTATATGCTCATATTTTTTGTTTTCGGGTAATAATTTTTGCGTCCACTTTTCACTAAAGCTTCGGCTGTCTAATGAACTTATGGCGCTCTAGTGAGGTAAATAAATGTGTGTTTCAGCGCCGGTGAGTTCCAGTGCAGCTCTGGGACGTGCATCCCCACGTCGAGTGTCTGCAACGGGGTTCGCGAATGCAGCGATGGCGGCGACGAAGCGGTCTCTCTCTGCGGCACTCCTGTCAGCAGTTTTCCCAGGTACCTACCACTACCACTACCACTACCACTACACTTACCTGTTTACACTCGTCTGCACAAGGCGTGGACCGTTTTTGATTTAGCGCCGTGTTTTGGCGTGCCCCGACCAAAGATCTTGTACAAATAACTAGATCAACGAGCTTAAATTTCATAGAGTGGCGATAGGTCCGCCATGTTTGACGCAAAGTCAACTGGCGTCCGCCACGTTATTTGGGGTCATAGACTTAGTAAATAAAAACTAGAGATTCGTTCGAGTGGCCCAAACGCTGATAGTTCCTGATAGTTAGTGACGATTTGGAAGGCCCCCACTGCGCATGCACGCTTTTTGACAGTTGCCAACTCCGAAGCCAACTCGAACGCTTATTTCACCTGTTTCGCAGTTTGGCCACTCATAGCGCTAGTTGGCATATTTTCTCTCTACCGATGTTGAAAGTGAGGTTATGACTGGCGATATGTTATGTATTTCTCAATTGAGAAAACTATTTAAGTCGTCATGAAACATTTGCAATTTACCGTTAAACCAAAGTATAATAATACAGATTAACAAGACAAATTTGCCTGCAAACCGTGTATCTGTCGATTATAAAATTCGCGTGACGAAACTAGGTTAACTTGCGAGTCGCGATGTTACAAGAAGACCATTCCATCAAAACATTCTTCTTGAGAAAGCTCACGTTGACGTGAGGTGGCGGACCGGCGACGGACAGTGTGCACTCCGCCATTAGAAATACATTGTGGATTAAATTCTGATCATAAACTTCGACAAAACGCAAAATACACGTAAACATGTCCCCCCATTTATAAATAATGTAGCCAATTTAACCTGACAAAACCTCATACAAAAATGAGGTAAATTAGGATAGTTGTGTGTGAAAGGAATATTTGGTAACATACAACTTCATATGCATTTTGTCCCATTATTATGAGTTACAATAAAATTTAAAAAATGAAACATACAAATTAATATACAAAAATTTGCAGTTGTTGTGCAAGAATTATCGTACATGATTTTCCCAGAAGTTACACAATTAGTGTAGAAACGCCCACATTGGCACTAATAGATTTCTATAATATATAACCACAAGGAGAAACACGGAACAGTAATTGTGAGACGCTATAGTGGCACATATGTCGGTTATAAAGATCTATCATTGCTAATGCCTGTTGTGAACTATATTATTCTTATGTGTCAATCACTTCATTTACAGATGGCACAGAAAATCTCAGTAGGACTATTTTGACTTCATTTTCAGGCGAATATATCACAATCCAAACTGTAAAAACATACGCATTCATCTTTAAATTCGTATGTTATGAAAATTTCTACACCTTTCATTTATAGTATGCATGTGTGTAATAAAAAGGGGACGTACTGTATTAGAAGGCCACATAAGTTGAAAGAATGCCTGTCTAATATACAAACTCAGCCTCAATCAAGAGAAAATCGAAGACTTAGAACACAAACCTCTTCGTAAATATGCGGGCTTGTCTTTTGGAGAAGGCTTATTAAACGCTGTGGAGTCAGTCAGAAAACAGTTTGACGAAAATCCGCTGACTTAAACTTACGGTCGCCAACTATCAGCTCTGCCACTCGAACACCAGATTGGCAAGTCAGATATCGTCAGAAAGAGTCAAAAGTGCCACTCGAACGCCTCAAACCGTTCCAGACCGTCAGCAGCGCCACTCGAACGAAGCTTAGACCGCTCGCTGGCGCTAGTGTCGCGTTCCCGGACTGAACGTGGCACAAGCCGCCATTTGCAGGGAAACACTGCGGAAACGTGGTTCGTTTGTGTGCTGCTTTTAATAGTAACAGTAAGAATGGAAGCAAAGACGAAGACGGAAACAATGTTACATTTCACATGTCAGTCATTACTTGTATATCGTATAGTATTTTCATGCAGAAATAATAAATCATGAGCGTTTGTTTTACCTTTTGGTTTTCTCTTGCAAATCATTCTCCATTAGTTAGAAAAGTACTTTCTTCCATGTCAAGTACTTATATTTTATTTGCATATTAATTACTAAAAATACTAAGTTGAGCTGAATGAAAACTAGGCGTATTAAAGATATTTAGATGTTTAATAATATGTATCAGTATGATGAAGAAGTAGGAGGAATAATTGTTTTTAGACACTTAACAGGTGGTGATTGTACTTCGTAAATGGTCATTATTTGGTCAAAGGTTGCATACTCAACCACTTTCAAGAGTACTATCTCTGTTAAAAAGTAATGTGCCAATGATATGCCTATTTAAAGTTGTATGGGTTATTACAATTATACTTAAATTCGAGGAAGTCGAAAGAAAACTTCTGTGTAATATGTAGACAAAAATGTGATGTACAAAAATAAGCGTGCAAAACGTACAGAGTAGTCGGCAAAAAGTAAACAGGACCTGACAGAAAATTACGTGGATTAAACAATAATCGCACTCTCTGCTACTTTACAAGTTTCATGCAATCGTGCAAATATTTCGATGTAAAAGCGCTCCACCTTCTCAGAAAAGAGCCTTGTATTATTAAAATTTCGTGTGTCTACGAAGATGTATTTCGGAAATTAGGAAACTTTATTCATTTAAGAATACCTTTTAAACAGTCTGCAATAATCAGTAATTTATTAAAATAAACATGTGTTTATTTTGTGCTTTATTTTACTGTTATTGCGTCCCATACACTACAAATCACAACCAGGGTTGCCAACGAGGTCATGATAAAAACTACCGAAGTGGGCGTAAAATCCCACCAAAAACCACCGAACTTTCTGAAGTTCCCATGCAAAAAACCACTGTCTATTCGTTTGTTCTTGAGCAATTGATTTGAAATTTGGACGCAACTATGCATTTTAAAGGAGAAGTTTTTATGGACCTGACTTATCTGTATACACACTAGACAGAAATACAAAAAAATATAGTTTATTCAAAAGCACTTGAGTAAACATGTTATTTATAAAAACAAACAATAATTACTTTGAGCCATTGCAAAGCTTGTCGAGTACAGACAGCAAACTGTGAAATATTTGAAATTGAAAACAGAGAGTAATCCAGGCTGGAAAGGAGGTCAGCGTCAGTCATTCTATTGTCTTTATTTTATGTCAGAAGATCTAGATTTCAGTTATAGTCCAATGTAATCGCATCTGAGAACAAAAGAAAGTTAACAGTGAAAGTACAGTCTCATATTAAGTGTCTGCAATGTTCAGTCATTTTCACAACAAGAAAAATCTGATAAAGTACTGTAGCAACAAATACATGCCATTAACACAATGTCAGTGTGTGATGCAAGTACAACACTCCCTCTCCATGGAGATTGGAGAAGTCAACACAGAACTAACAGCCTACAACAATGAGTCATACCATTGTTAATATCTTTGAACTGTTAAGAATTTTACATTTTATCCAATAATGTGATACATTTATCTGTCCATATTCGCCATATTCGGTAATAATTTCAAATCATTATTATATTACTTCTGCAACTTTTTTTATTTATTTTTATTTTTATTTTTATTTTTATTTTTATTTTTTTTTTGGGAAACGATTTCATTAAAAACCACCAACTCAAATTTTTCCCACCGTCGGCTTTAAAAAACCACCAGATTCAGTGGTAAACCACTGATGTTGGCAACCCTGATCACAACACCAGTACCGGGATTCTGCCCTGCAAATGGCGGCGATCAGCTGCTTCAATTCGGATACAGTTGGCTCGCATCTTCGCTACGGCGTATTAGAGGCTTGTTTAGGGTATTGGTTGACACCCACTAGACAATTTTACCAGTTTACACAGTTCAACATCTTAAATACAGAAGGGCTATTGAGTACAGATTCTGTCGGTGTCTCCAGACTTTATCAAAGCTGCGAATTGATGAGCCAAATACTGTATTTCCTGAAAATGCAGAAATGAAGTCGTACGAACGAAGTTCATAGTCTAAAAAGTGCTGGAAAACTTATACAGTGAACAGTAATTGATATGATGAAAATCATGATCATGGATTTGCATCTGTTGTTAATGTGTTGTAACATATTGTTTCATAAAGTTTATTACACATTTATTTGGTGCTTATTAAACGTGTCCACATACTTGTAAGATCGCTGTTAAAGGGTTTGGTTGTGAAGTTTGGTTGACGAAATTTGACTACAAAGACGAAAGTGACAACAAAATATTGCAGATAAAAATTCACCTGGGTCAACTGCCACAAAAGCTTTCCACGCCAAAATAAAGTGCCATTAATAACTTTCGTTGTTGTCTTACTGGAAGAAGTAAAGTTTGGTGGGACAATTTTCAATACAAAGACGAAAGTAACAATCGAATACTGCAATCAAAAATGCGCCTACATCAGCTGCCACAAAAGCATTCTACACCGAAATAATGTCTATTAATAATTTACATTGTTGGCATGCTTATGTACGTAAATATTTGTTTCAAAGAACATAGACGTTTAATAAGTGAAAAAATTCCAGCTATTACTGCTGCTTCCACGATTTGCAATGATTATATGATAACCATGCTTGGTCGAATATTGTCAACAACAAATGAAAATATTTTTAAGGAAGGTGTAGACATTAAAATGTGTTTATTTTATTTTATTACTGAACAGATGACGCACTCTTTCATCAATCACAGCAGCAACAGAAGAAGAAACACATAGACACCAGGCAGAAAACTGAGCCTTTTTAATGGTGTGTACTTCAAGAGAATTGCAAGATAAGTCTAGAGGAAGCTATGTGCTATTAGCCAGGATTTTTGTTTGTGTATAGACAAACTGTGATCAAACAAGGGAAAACAACTGGTGTTCTTGGTCGAAATATTTGTCGTTGTAACACTTCGATTTGTGTATTCAAATGCTGACCGCACTTTAGGCATATTGCAGAAGCAAAAATTGTAGAGCAAATGTACACTAAACACAGTATACACTAAATAAAGCACTTCACTTTCAACAACAACATACGATTGCAGACTCCTCTCATGTGTACTGAACACCGCCAATATGGCGGCCGAGTTTCCACAGGTTGCCATGAGAGCGCTATAGCCACAGACATATATTACTAGACTGACAATGCCGTATGCAGTATCATTGGTGTCACTGAAGTCGCTCGCCCGCCATATTTCTATACTACAAACGTACGAGCAGTCGTATGTGTATTTACAGAAAACAGTCATAAAATACGGATGAATTCACATAACTACGATGTCTTTAAGAGTTGAGAGACAGTGGTAATTTCGTGTGTTGTATATAACTGCAATATTTCGTACAACAAATGGAAGATACTGATATATACAATTACGTGTTCATTGATGGCGTTTTTATCAATCTGTTACCAATTTCATTCCATTTTGTCTTTTCTATCAGTAGTACGGTCGTTATAAAACAATCATTTGTCGTGGATAACACGTATCTTTATTCTTTTGAGAGTTCTTACGAAAGCTACGGTCTACTTTGATACATATAGTAACGAGTCCCATTAATTTGCTGTTTTTGTTCATCTGTTATCATTCTCGATCAACTGCGGGATTTTCTTTTAATATTATGACCGCTTTAAATGTGCTATTTGTCGTGGGTAACAGGTATCTTTATTCTTCTCAGTGTTTTTCCCATAACTACAATCTGCTTTAACTGTATGTAGGCCTAATGGTAAAATTTCACGTACCATCCCGGTGGCCTCGTAGAATTATGTTGGCAACGTCAACAAAACGGTAGAAAGCGCTAACCAAGATGTTGATATTTTTAGTAATCCATACAGAGTAAGTTGGTTAGTGTTTCGTACAAATGATAAAGTAATAAATAATGCTGTTCGTCCTCTACGGTTCACAGATTTTTGTATGTGCCCTGGTTCACTCAGTACTAGTAATTGCCCTCATAAAACGAAGATTTCATGACAAAACATTTACATCGTCAAGCGAATGACTAATGCCAACATCACACGACTGACAACATAATCACGCGAGGCTGCTAGGACAGTTAGTAAAATTTAAGCGTATATAACACATTCTTCTCATAACACGATTCGACAAATGTATACCTCTATGTTAGAATCAAATATTGCGGGAGTGTTAGCTCAAATACAAATCATGTTCAAACCAACTAGTACAGCTTACAATGTCTTATCGTGTCAGAAGATCATAGTACCGTATGGAAACTTTTTGACGTGAAGATGGTGGCATCTGGCTTCAGTCACAGAGGTAAGTTTGCCAGTCTAGTAATGTATGTCTGTGGCTGTAGCTCGTGCCTTAGGCACTATAATTTGAACATTCAGTTGCTCGCCATTATAGTGACAAGCGTCAGACAAATAGGAATGTTGTTAAGATATAGATCGTGTACTATAAAGCTACTGTGGTATATATACACAATTGATAGTCACGTCAAATGTTCAAATGTTTGTTAAGCTTATGGGACTTAACTACGGGCTCATCAGTCCCTAAACTTACAAACTACTTATGAACTACTTACGAACTAGGACGGCACAAATATCATGGCCGAGGGGGGATTTGAACCCCCGACCGTAGTGGTCATGCTGACCGTTACTGGAGCGCCTCAGTCACCTCGGCCACCGCGGCCGGCGATAGTCACGTCTGTATTGTTTGACTACTGCATTGTACATGAAGCACGATGGTGAAGAGCTGCTCAGTGTTTAAATGCACAACTCGGTTTAAGAAAGGAACGAATACTGTCCCATTTATATTCATCAGGAATGCAAGTAGCCATTCTACTTATGTTCATAGATAGTTACTCTGCCTTAACAGGCTGTAAGTCAAGACAATATCAGATTTATAATGAAATAAATAACAGGCTTTTACAATACTGGTATCTCTTAAAAACGAGCTACTTTAGGCAGTACTGGTGGACAGGAAGTTCAAAAAGTTTCATTTTATGATTGTGTAAAATAACTATTGGGGGCACGAGATCAGTTGCCTCACTGCAGTTGGAATTGTTGTTTATAAAATTAACATTAGCAACTTGTAACACAGAACTTAAAGGTCAGCTGATTTGCATAGAGATATAAAAAGAGTTTTGCGTTTCTGTGTACAGATATATATATATATATATATATATATATATATATATATATATATATATATATATATATATGAATGACACATAGCCACACACATTGTGAAGTTGAATCCTATGATGGCAGTTGCTAACTTTTGAGCAGTTTGCACACTTTAAGATGTTTGGCTTACAGCATTAAACATGTTAATATTCGTACTAGATGCCCTAATACAAATGTTAGATGCACTTAGAAACGTTATGGCATACTACGTGTTCTTAAAAGAATTTGGTAGTTGCTGGTTGCTGTATTCACAAGGTAAGGAGCTATTTTACAGTTATGTATCGGGTAGGATATTTCATTTTTAGAGTCGATTTTTAACATTGGCTGTTTCAGGCAGCTCTGTTTCATTTTTTGATGGTACAAAATATCTAAATATTGGAGACTACAGCAGGCACACAAATAAGGACGCATAGTGTTTTGCAACTTTTCCGAAATTAATGTTTGTACAAAAGTTTCACCTTATTAGAATAAACTGAGTAACTGCCCAAAATCCGTGTGTGAAGATAGATTCCATTCATATGCTGCACTTAAACGCTAAAAAAACTAAATGTTATACTTTGGTTTAATTAGGAAGAAGAAACGCTGTTGGCAGATTTCTACACCATATGAGAACCAAGTTTCCACACAACCAATAGTTGCTGTATATTCAAAGAGTCTGATGCTGTTTTGTAGTCACATATTTAAACAAGACATAGTTTTCGTGACTTAACTCGAATGAATACGGGTGCTAATCAAAACAGTGTTACACACATTTAAAGTTGGCGCAGAAGGTTGCCACCATAATGGCCACCGAGGCGCTCTTCAATTATGTGCCTTTAAACATAGGATTTCACCCTGCACTAGCCCTGCCCATTCACCCCCCCACCATGCTTATCCATAGTATAAGCCCCGCTCCAGACCTTCTGCAAATTCCGCCCAATGGAAGTTACATCAAAGACCATAGCATCACAGATATGTCGCTCAAAGACACTACATAGACTTACTAAATAAAAACTAGACCGCTCGCTGGCGCTAGTGTCGTCTCTCCACATTGAACGTGACAGAAGCCGCCATTTGCAGAGAAACAGTGCGTAAACATTGCTCGTTCGTGTGCTGCTTTTAATTGTAACAGTAATAATGGTAGCAAAGTCGGGGTTGGAAAGAGTGTTACATTTTACAGATCAGTCATTTTTTGTATACCGTATAGTATTTTCGTGGAGACATAATAAATCATGAGCGTTTGTTTTTGTTTAGGTTTCCTCTTACAAATGATTCTCTAAAACTGAGAAACTTACTTTGATGCATGTCGAGTACTTTTATTTTATTTGCATATAAATTACTAAAAATACTAATTTGAGCTGAATGAATAACTGGGCCTATAAGAGGTATTTATCACATAAGTATGATGCAGAAGTAGGCCAAATAATTATTTTAGACACTTAACAGGTAGTAATTGTATTTCGTAAATGGTTATTACTTGATTGAATGTTGCATACTCAACCACTTTGAGAAGTACTATCTCTGTTGAAAGGTAATGTGCGAATTAAATGCGTATTTAAAATTATGAGTTATTACAATTATTCATACCCAAAATCGAGGAAGTTAAAAGAAAAATTCTATGTAATATGAAAAGGATTGTAGACAAAAATGTGATGTATAAAAGTAAGCGTGCAAAACGTACAGAGTAGTAGGAGAATAGTAAACAGGACCTGACAGAAAATTACGTGAATTAAAAAAAAATCGCACTCTCTGCAACTTTACGAGTTTCATGGAATCTTACGCCAATATCTCGGTGAAAAGTCGCTCCACCGTATCAGAAAAGAGCCTTACATTCTTAAATTTCGTGTCTCTATGCAGACGTTATGTCGAAAATTATGAAACTTCATTCATTTAAGAATACTTTTTAAACAGACAGAAATAATCAGTAATTTTTTTAAACAAACAAGCGTTTATTTTGTTCTTGTTGCGTCACACACGCTTCAAATCACCACCCCATTACTAGGATTGTTCCCTGCAAATGGCGGCGATTAGCCGCTTCAGTTCGGGGACAGTTGCGTCCTTTCTCCGCTACAGCGTGGTAGGTGCTTGGACACTATATCCGTGAAAACACCAAATATCTTAGCATCACTGAATCACAGATATGTCAGACAAACTCAAGAATACATGACATCACAAAATCTTTTACAGTATGTGTTAGATCTACGAAGATATTCAGTAACCAGCAACAAATCTACGTTTTGTGGATATAAGAGTATATTATTAAAGAAATAAAAAATGTATAGGGCATTGAAAACATAACTAGTAACAGAAAAAGTCAGGAAGGGTAAATTTTCATCAAATAATTCACTTCGTATGATGGCTATTTTAATGATATCATAAGCCATTCCTGTGGAGTCTGAGTAATCAATGCATCAGACGTAATCAACGGTGAAAAATAGTTTACCTTGGAACTGTCTTGTTCGTAGTAGTTACAGGGATGTGATCGATTCATGTATGGATCGATTACTCGATTGCTCATACGATCTTACAAATAAACAAACTTCGAGAGTTGCTAACAAAACCAGCAAAAACTCAAAAATAACATCAGAAAACAGGATACAAAGAAGAGAGATCCACATCAAAGCACAAATTTAAACAACACGCTATATAGCCACATTTATTTCATCTTAATACCCAGAAGAGAACAATAAATTTATTCGTTTTGTAAATAAAAAGTTTTGCCATTGGAAATGACAATTGTAAAACATTACGTAGCTACATAAATACATGCAGGCTATACCTAAAATATTCAGCGTCTTTATCGAATGTAAACAATTTCGCCAAATATCGATATGTACTATCGAAAAATCTGTAACACGAAATACATTTTCAGAAATTTAGGCACAGTAAGGACTGAAACATGTTGGGCGATAAAAACACAAAAAGATGTCTTGCATAAAGATTAATTATGTGTGGAAGCAAACTCCTTGGCACATTATGTATTCTTTTCCCTCAGATTCAATTAGTGCGTTTCAGAGAATTGCGACAAAATTTCACATAACTGCTACGATGCACAAGAACAAACGATGAAAAAGTATTGTACAAAACAGTTACAACTGCAATCTGTATATATAAAAACGAATGTTTGTATGTCCTCTATGTGTCCATAAACCATTAATTCGATTGCAAAAAAACTTTGGTGAACTATTCACCATACGCCCTCGAAGGTTCCTTACCCAAAAACAAAAAAAGCGCGACATTTAGCTCAGGAAATATGACGACATAAATAATGAGAGGGCACCTCAAGAGAAAACCCAAATTTATGCGTCAATTATTGGAAAATGAGAGTAGTTAGGGACCTGCAACAAAGTTTGCATGTAATTTAGGACGTTTATGAAGCGTTTTGTAACTGATCCCCCCCCCCCTACACACACACAAAGTGATGAAACAAAAAGAAGTCTACCGCTCACAACAGTTTCGCTGTAGATGCCGTAAAACTGCCGCATCAGGCATGACCTTGTACCAAATAAAGTTAGCATTACAGATTTTCATGTTGCTATTTATTGTTGTCTGCACGTCTCCCTTAATTCTCTTGCATCCAAAATTGAGCAATCTGTTTTCATAATCCCTATCTATATAAATGCTAAAGGACACTCACTCACTCACTCACTCACTCACTGAACACGAAATATGGAAAAATACTTCACCTATGAAGCTGAAATTTGGCAGGAATGTAGTTTATAGATAGAAATCGTCAGCTAAGTATTTTGCGATAGGTGCATGGCGGAGCATACTTCTCCTACAGACTCACGAAATCAACACTTTCATTCCGATCTTCACGAAATTTCGCATGCTTGACCTTCAAAACAAGAGGAAGGTCACCGTCTACCTCAAGTTTCATACGGTGCATGGGGGAAGCTACCTTGCAACATAAAAGTGGATGCCTAAATACCTTGGTAGCGTCATTACTTGGGAACGGCTCGACCGATTTCACAGATCCTTTTTTTTTTTTCTTGTTTTCGTTATTCTCAGAACAAGGGCTGTATGAAATAAAACTGGAATATTTGAGGACAACAAAGTGCGTTTTTCAATGTGACCCTGCGTTTCTATTGCATAGAAATCTGTAGTTTTGTTCCGATATTGACGAAATTTTTCACTCTCTACCTTAAAAACAAGTGGAAAGTCACTGTCTGTATAAAATTTCGTTCGATGGATGAGAGAGGATACTTAACTTATGGAATTTTACAAAATGCATAGTTTTGTTCCAATCTTTGTGAATTTTTGCACACATGAACTTTAAACCAAGAGGAAGATCATTCAATGTTCAAATGTTTGTAAATCTATCGGACCATACTGCGTGGTCATCAGTCCGTAGCTTCCAAACTACTTAAACCTAGGTAAATTAACACACACACCCTGCACCCATGCCCCAGGGAGGACTCGAATCTCCACGGCGAGCAACCGCGAGCTCCGCAGCGAGACGCTTTAGACCGCTCGGCTACTCCACCGCGACAGGAAGATCATTGCTTACATAAATGTTTGTATGGAAAAGCTGGTACAAGCTGACCTCGGGGAAGATCAGTTTGGATTCAGGAGGAACATAGGAACCCGGGAGGCAATACTCACTTTACGTCTTATCTTAGAAGATAGATTAAGGAAAGACAAACCCACATTTTTGGCTTTTGTAGATTTGGAGAAGGCATTTGACAATGTTGACTGGAATACACTATTTCAAATTCTGAAGTCAGCAGGGGTAAAATACAGGGAAAGGAGAGTTATTTACAACTTGTACAAAAGCCAGACCGCAGTTATTAGACTCGAAGGGCATGAAAGGGAAGTATCAGTTGGGAAGGCAGTAAGACAGGGTTGTAGACTTTCTCCGTTGTTATTCAATTTGTACATCGAGCAGGCGGTGAAGGAAAGCAAGGAAAAATTTGGAATAGGGATTACAGTTCAGGGGGAAGAAATAAAAACATTGCGTTTTGCTGATGACATTGTAATTCTGTCAGAGATAGCAAAGGACCTGGAAGAGCAGTTGAATGGCATGGATAGTGGGTTGAAGAGAGCGTATAAAATGAACATTAACAAGAGCAAAACACAAATAATGAAATGCAGTCTTAGAAAATCAGGCGATGCTGAAGGAATTAGATTAGGTAACGAAACAATGAAGGTGGTAGATGAGTTTTGTTACTTGGGTAATAAAATAACATGCGATGGTCGCAGTACAGAGGATATAAAATGCAGAATGGCAATGGGAAGAAAAGCATTTTTGAAAAAGAGAAATTTGCTAACATCAAATATTAATTTAAGTGTAAGGAAGACTTTTCTGAAGGCATTTGTGTGGAGTGTTTCCTCGTACGGGAGTGAAACATGGACGATAAGCAGTGCGGACAGGAAGAGAATAGAGGCTTTTGAAATGTGGTGCTACAGAAGAATGCTGAAGATTAGGTGGGTAGATCGCATAACTAATGAAGAGAATTGGTGAGAAAAGGAATTTTTGGCATACCCTGACTAAAAGAAGGGATCGCTTGGTAGGACACATTCTTAGACATAGGCGAATCGTAAATTTAGTATTGGAGGGAAGTGTGTGGGGTAAAAATCGCAGAGGGAGACCAAGAGACGCGTATAGTAAGCAGATTCAAATGGATGTGGGTTGCTGTTCTTATGAGGAGATGAAAAGGCTTGCTCAGGATAGAGTAGGGTGGAGAGCTGCATCAAACCAGTCTCCGGACTGAAGACCATAACAACAACAACATGGTACATGACATAGGGTACCTTGCAGAAAACTTTGCCGAGAGAGGGAAAGGTGGAAAGGAACAGAGAGATGGGAGAGAAAGAGGTGGATGCAGAGAGAGGGGGGAAGGGGATGTGGGCTACCAGAGTGTAGGATAAATAAATACCCGGGCAACACCGGGCTTACAGCTAGTAATTTTATAAAAGCCATTAAACACTTTTGAAACATCCAACACAAAAGCAAAAGCATGTGTGCCGGCCGCGATGGCCGAGGTGACTGAGGCGCTCCAGTCACAGTCAGCATGGCCACTACGGTCGGGGGTTCGAATCCCCCCTCGGGCATGGATATTTGTGCTGTCCTAGTTCGTAAGTAGTTGATAAGTAGTTTTTAACTTTAGGGACTGATGACCCCGTAGTTATGTCCCATAAGCTTAACAAACATTTGAACATTTGGAAAGCATGTGCCCTTCGCGGGCTTCCTGTTGTGGCGATGGGGTTGACTGGGTGGGACGTTCTTCTAGCTATGGTGGGGGTAAATGGGCGTGGTTATTGAGAGGTGAAGTCCTATCGTTAACGTTCGCTTTTCCAATATTCGCAGCCGGCCGGTGACAGGCCTGTGGGTCCCTGTCCCGGAGAGCCGCTGACTGGGTGGGACGTTCTTCTAGCTATGGTGGGGGTAAATGGGCGTGGTTATTGAGAGGTGGAGTCCTGTCGTTAAAGTTCGCTTTTCCAATATCCACAGTCGGCCGGTCACGGGCCTGTGGGTCCCTGTCCCGGAGAGCCGCTGCGTGTACCCGCCGGCCCCAGCGCACGGGGAGTACTCGGTGCCTGACTGCGAGTCCTGCTCGCCCACGCCTGGGACGCCTGTACACGCCGGGGCCAGCGTCTTGCTCTACAGCTGCGACTCCGGCTACGAGCTCCAGGGCGACAACGTGATCTTCTGCCGCGGCGGCAAGTGGAGCAAGAGCCCTCCCGTCTGCGAGCCGCGTAAGTACTGCACCGCAGCGTGTCGACTCAGCTCCGACTCTGTTCTTGTGTACACTCGACTACTGCGTGAACGGAAGACCAGCCTGTTTACGGCACTGACTAACCCAAATAACTGTGGAGTGGCGCACAGTGACACTCGGCGTTGCTCGCGAGCTTCTCGAGAATCGCTCGAGTGCTGACAGCTCGAGAAATTCTTGGTGCACTCGAGTCGCCGCACCTCCCAGTCCCGTCCATTGCAGGATTTCTAGCCTGGCAACGTCCACATGAGAACAGCTGATTGTGGTTGAATATTTTATGAGGGTGGTTTGATAAGTCTGGTAAATTTGTGTGAAAGATCGGGAAATTTTCTGAATCGCTACTGTTGTTGGTGAGCCTGATATTTCCATGGGTAGTAACAGCACGATTCGAATGGCAGCTGCTGTTAGTTGATTTTTGGCTGCCAGCTTCCACAGACATTACAGCAAGTTTAGAACGGCAGCTGCTGTTAGTTGATTTTTGGCTGCCAGCTTCCACAGATATTACAGCAAGTTTCGAATGGCAGCTGCTGTTAGTTGATTTTTGGTTGCCAGCTTCCACAGATATTACAGCAAGTTTCGAATGGCAGCTGCTGTTAGTTGATTTTTGGCTGACAGCTTCCACAGATATTACAGCAAGTTTTGAACGGCAGCTGCTGTTAGTTGATTTTTGGCTACCAGCTTCCACAGACATTACAGCAAGTTTAGAACGGCAGCTGCTGTTAGTTGATTTTTGGCTGCCAGCTTCCACAGATATTACAGCAAGTTTCGAATGATAGCTGCTGTTAGTTAATTTTTGGCTGCCAGCTTCCAAGGATATTACAGCAAGTTTTGAACGGCACCTACTGTTAGTTGATTTTTGGCTTCCAGCTTCCACAGGTATTACAGCAAGTTTATAACGACAGCTGTTAGTTGACTTTTGGCTGCCAACTGAAGTAGTAACGGCATAGTTAGTTGCTTAGGATGGAGAAAAAGGAATTTCGTGCCAGTGGCGGACTAAAGCTTTCAAGGTCCGGGGCGACAGCAAAACAAAATGAGGCCTCCTGCCCACTTGAAAATACAAATACATGTAATTTCTGAGTTTTGGAGGCCCCCTAGAATAAGAGGCACAGGAGTAGTCAAAAAAGAAAATAGTTTTCGAGATTAGGAGGCCCCAGAATGAGAGAGCCAAGGGCCCGATCCCCCCTTTCAATATATATATATATATATATATATATATATATATATATATATATATATATATATATATATATATATATTTGGGCGGTCCACCCCCCACCCCCATTAGTCTGACACTATTGCAATCTGTCATTAAACATTTTCATTTTGAAAGTAGCCTGTTATTAAAATTAGCAAGATCTCAGGCAGTTGAGATCTGCAAATGTAAGTTAAAACGCTCACTGCTGCTCTAAATTACTTTATGACTGGCCACAGTACTTGCGCAACTGTAATTTATCTAACTGCTCACTCCTTAAGGAAACAGCCAACGTATTAAAAAACACAAAATCAATGTTAAAAATAAATGCATAGATAATTATACATGGGACAGTGAGCATGAAATCATAAAGCAGAGGTTTGATACCTTAAACTCATAATCTATTCAGAAAAATGAACAAGCAAATAAATGTTGGAGACCAAAATAAGCACACACCTTGTACAAATGTGAATTAAATCATAAAATTACTGCCCGTAATGAAATTGTATCTGCCCTTTTCTGAATATGGAGGTAACATAGGAGGAAATTTGCAAATACACAATGAGTGGCTGAAAGCACATTCATTCTTTCACTGACAAGCGCATAAAGCTAGGCGGTACATTACTCTCCAGGAACACTTGAAAGCAGCGGTGAAACGAGGTGTCAGCGGCATCTTGACGAGATGGCAGGTGTCTTGATCATAAATTTTAAATATACTGTGCGCTAAACGAACTCGTGTGGGTAGGCAGTGGCTCACTACTCTTAAGTACCACGTGGTGTGTGACCTTGCCAAATTTCATAACATTTACAAACAGAAATTAATTTAGAATAAGCGAGTAAAGCACATGTGAGAAATCGTATATAAGAAAACTAGTATTAAGAAAAACATGGCTGAAGGCTGAAGTAACGATCGTTACGAAAGCACTTAGTGCAGTCGGTCATATAAGGCAGGAAATACAGAATCAAACAAGAAAATCTAAGAAATATTTAGCACACTTGTGGATACAGAAATTACGCGAAAAGACAGTTACGACCACCAAAGAAATTCAAACACGCTAAATTTACACAAAGGCTGAAGGCCACACACTTGTATTCTAACTTGAACAAAACTGGACACACAATCATCACTGGAATGAAAATGCAAATAATAAATTTACACTTACTTTACTCGAGTTCTGTAAATTAAGAAACACTTCGCCTCACATAATGAAAGAATTACTCAAAAGTACTATCACTGAAAATCCAAGACTGCCTGATCACGAAGAAATCAAGGTCCTAACAGCTTGCCTTACCCTCAGCATGACCTGACGAAGTACTTACTTCCAAGGCTGCAGCAAGAGTGAAGCTCTACGGCACGGGAAAACCTCCTCCCACCCTACACCGGTTGTAGAGCGCGCTAAAAGCGAGGCAGAGTGCGTTGAGAGATTAGTGTGTACCAACCCTTGCTACCTGGCCAAGACAATTCCCTCTACATCCGCTCCCAGAGAGGTCTCCTGTCACATCTTTCGTCCAAGATTAGGTTGGTACGGCACTAAGAACACGTCCACCTCGCCACCTCGCCAAGTAAGCTTGTCTCTGGCCAGCCAGCAGACGCCAGCGCAGACGACAAACGAAGCCACGTGTTCTGAACTGAACTACAGCAGAACGAGGCCTAGAGCGCGCATGGCGACTGTAAGCCACTGCGCAGCAGTCAGTCATTCACATTTATTTATTTATTTGTTTTTTCTGTTCCATAGGACCCAATTGAGGAGTGAGACTCCATGGTCATGGAAACAAGTCAATACATTAATTGTTACACAAGAATGGTAATAGAAAATTTTTAAGTAGTCCTTTGCACACGACAATCTCAAGACAAAGTGAAAATAAACAATAAAGAAAAAAATGAAATTAGCTTAATTGTTTAACTTTTCTAGGAGTTCCTCGACAGAATAAAAGGAGTGAGCCATGAGGTAACTCTTCAATTTAGATTTGAAAGCGTGTGGATTAGTGCTAAGATTCTTTAGTTCTTGTGGCAGCTTATTGAAAATGGATGCCGCAGAATGTTGTACCCCATTCCGCACAAGTGTTAAGGTGGTGTGATGCAAGTGCAGATTCGACTTCTGTCTAGTATTCACCTATTGAAAGCCACTAACTCGTGGGAATAAGCTGATATTATTAACAACAAACGACATTAAAGAAACAATGTATTGTGACGCCAGAGTCAAAATTCCCAGACTACTGAAAAGGAGTCGACATGATGTTCGTGAACTTACACCACATATTGCTCGAACCGCCCGTTTTTGAGCCAGAAATATCCTTTTTGCATCAGGCGAGTTACCCCAAAAAACAATGCCGAACGTCATAAGTGAGTGAAAGTAAGCGTAATAGACTACTTTTCGTGTTGAAAAATCACTTATCTCAGATATTGTTCTAATGGTAAATATAGCAGAATTTAGTTTCGGAACAAGATTCTGAACATGGGCTTTCCATGACAGCTTACTGTCTCTATGAACACCTAGAAATTTGAACTGTTCAGTCTCACTTATCACATGCCCATTATGTGTAATCAGAATGTCAGCTTTCGTCAAATTATGTGTTAGAAATTGTAAAAACTGAGTTTTACTGTGATTTAACATCAACTTGTTTTCTACAAGCCATGAACTTATCTCTTGAACTGCAGTATTTGATATTGTGACAATATTACGAGCAACACCCTTCACTACCAAGCTGGTATCATCAGCAAACAAAAATATTTTACAGTCACCTGTTATTCTCGAAGGCATATCATTTATATAAATAAGAAACAGCAATGGTCCCAAAACAGACCCCTGAACATACAAGTTCAGTCACACAGGTGGAAACATATATAAATATGGGGTGGACATACATAAACATGAGGCATTGATCATTCATAAAAATAATAAAATAATTTACACACATATAGATAGCATTAATGTTGCAGAAACACTTTAGGTTAAAGAATCAATCAAAATAGAACACGACCACACATTCAGTATATGCATTTTAATTTGAAGGGTTGGCCAGCTGCACAGATCAAATTCAAGTTAGATGATGTGAAGTTCTGCACCAATAATGAAGACTATTTATTTCTGGATCAAAGAGTTAAAAGTGGTCGGAGAAGCACAGACCACGAAGCACTCTGTTGAAGTCGCCACACAGGAAACGATCGATAAGGTGCATGATATGGTAATGGAAGTTCGAAGATTAAAAGTTGGCGAGATAGCTAACATTGTAAGCACCTCGACTGAACGAGTGCATTACGTCCTCCATGAAAAACCGGCCATGAAAAAGCTCTGTGGGCGATAGGTGCCGCGCCTTCTCACTTTGCACCAAAAACAGAAATGAAAGAACATTCTGCTCAGAATCTCACACTGTTCAGGCGCAATACACAGGACTTTTTGCGCAGATTCATAACTGGGGATGAAACTTGGATCCACCATTACACTCCAGACATCAAACAACAGCCCAAACAAAGGATGAAGAGTGGGAAGAGTGCACCAAAGAAAACATTGTTTTTTGTGAACTGAAAGGCGACGGCCACTATCTTTTGGGATTCCCAAGGTATAGTCCTGAAATGTTATTTGGAAAAAGGCAGATCCTTAACTGGGCACTATTATGCTGCTCTGCTGGATCGTTTGGAACAGAAACTAATTGAAACTGTCGAAGACTGGCTCGGAAGAAAGTGCTGTTTCACCAGGACAATGCTCCAGCCAACACAACAGCTATCGCAATGGCAAAAGCGCACGACTTGGTTCCTCACCCACGCTATTTACCAGGATTGGCTCTGAGTGACTACTTATTATTCCCAAACTTGAAAATTTGGCCTGGTGGGAAGAAATTTTCATCGAATGAGGAAGTGTCCGCCGCTGTGACAGACTATTTTGCAGAATGGGAGTAACCCACTAAACGACAGGCCTATTTCATTGACGCCAATTTGCAGCAGGGTTTTCGAACATATTCTGTATTCAAATATTGTGAATTATCTCGAACAGAATGATCTGTTGACTCGAGGTTGAGACGGATTTAGAAAATATCGTTTATGCAAAACACAACTAGCTGTTTACTCACACGAAGTGATGAGTGCTATCGGCAAGGGATCTCAAATTGATTCCGTGTTTCTTGATTTCCAGAAGGCTTTTGACACTGTACCTCACAAACGTTTCTTAATCAAATTGTGTGGTTACCGTCATGTACCGTCTAGTAAAGTCATCTGAAGATCAAAATCAACTGCAGAACGATCTAAATAAGATATCACTATAGTGTAAATATTGGCAATTGACTCTAAATAATGAGAACTGTGAAGTCGTCCACGTGAGTACGAAAAAAAATCCGTTAAACTTTGTTTACAAAACAAATAATCAGTCAAAAGTGAAGGCCGTAAACTCCACAAAATACCTAGGAATTACTATTACTTCAGACTGAAACTGGAAAAAACCCGTAATAATGTCGTGGGACAGGCGATCTAGAGACTATTAAAGAAACTGCATACACTACGCTTGTCCGTCCTTTCTGGAGTATTGCTGCCCAGTGTGGGATCCTTATCAGGTGGGTTTGACGGAGGACATCGAAAGAGTCCAAAGAAGGGCAACTCGTTTTGTATTGTCACGATACAGGGGAGACAGCGTCACGGAAATGATACAGAATCTGGGATGGGAATCATTACAACAACGGCGCTTATCGCTGCGGCGTGGACTACTTACCAAACTCCAATCACCAACCTTCTCCTCCGAATGCGAAAATATATTGTTGACACCCTCTTACATAGGTTGAAAAGATCATCAGAATAAAATACGAGAAATCAGAGCTCGAACGGAGAGATTCAGGTGTTCATTCTTCCCTTGCGTTTCTCCAGAATGAAATGGGAGATAAAATAGTATAAAGATGGTTCGAGGAACACTCTGCCAGGCACTTAACATATTCTGGACGATTGATTGATGATTTATTTTCACTTGGGCCTCACTTCTTTTGTGACGTAAATTAAATCTGACGTGTACAATAATACTTTATATACAAAGAAAAAAATTGATACCATGAGATCAGTATAATTTTGGCGTCACACCACAGTGGCGTTTTCAGGCCGCTAGGATAGATAGTGGCGTTATCGCAGGCAAACCCCCATAACAAACAACTAGCAAGGAATGTCTATCAATATCGGATATTGTTGTTTTGGTGTTTCAATTCATATTTTAACGGTATATTTCATATTCTGATGTATTTTGTAATGTTACTAATTTTTATCTTTACTTTTCATGGGACAGACACATGAGTTTCAGAAAATGGGGACAAGTAGTAATCGATGTAAAGACTATTTATTGAACAGGAAGATAGTTATATATAAAAACAATTTTAAGTAGATGAAGAAAACATAGTAATTCGAAGAAAATCACTTGCACTTATGTATATAGATCTGTATTCAAAACAAACCTACATTTCAAAACTTCAGGGAATGTACACAAGAATGAAAACGTATTGACAATATAAACACGATTTATCAATATCTACAAGAAACAAAGGTACAGAATTATACTATAGGCATACAAGTCCAGGTCGTAGCCAGAGGTGTTTCGACCCCTTCCCCAATTTCGTCAAATAGCTCAGTCCCAGTGTACCTCTGAAAAAAATCTTCGATATGTACCTGTGAAATTGGTCTTGTGAGATAACATACCTTTTAGAAAGAAAAGTATCCAAATGGTAGAGTAATGAAGGTGAATATTGGAAGAGCTGAATAAAATCAGTTGCCACTCAAACGAACCACCCTCAATGACAGGACATTGTCTACTGAGGAATTGGCGAAAGTGTTCAATTTAATCTGCCCGCCGGACCGAGCCTATGAGCAGGTGCTTTTTTATGTTTTATTTCATTTATTTATTTATTTATTTATTTTTTATTTATTTTTTATTTTTTTATTTATTTATTTTTTTTATTTTTTTTTTTTTTTGATTTTTTATTTTTATTTTTATTTTTTTTTTTTTTTTTTTGCGATCTACTGCCAACCGGCTCGTGTTCTGTTAGAATAGCTACATTATTGAAATATTTTTTTTTACAATACCAGAACAATGGACTGGAGCTGTTCTAGTGGATTGGAGGTATCAGCCCTAGACAGAATTAATGAACAGACACAGTATTTGGAGCGAGATGTGCTCAGAGAAACAGAAATTAATAAAAATCTGCAGGATGTGCTGCAGAAAATGGTTGCTGAAATCAAAGCTACTGAAGAACAATCCAATACTTACAGAGAAGTTATTAAAACAACCCTGAACAGACAAAGAATTGTAGAGAATAGTATTCAAAGCACTTATGAGTCATGCCTTTCGGTGGATAAGCTACGGTGTGATCTAAAAAAAAAAAAAAAAAAAAAAAAAAAAAAAAAAAATCGCACTGACGTGTTTTACGGCCCACTTTAGATTTGTAGTTTTATATGTTTCTGCAAATATTTTGGACCAAAATAATAATCTAAATAATAAAAAATTAATTAATAAGAGTGCCTGAAACCGCTTCTTAAAAAAAAAAAAAAATAAATAGGTAGTGGCGGGTTCCGAACCACTGACCTTTAGCGTCACAATACAACGCATTGTCCACTATGCTACAACTTTTTTTTTTTTTTACGCTACGCCTATCAGTTAACAGTTTTGTTCTTTAATTTCTTACTATTGATGGCCGTTGGTAACTCATTCTAATATGGCATTTGTAGACACTAGATTTTCATTTATCGTTCGGAGAAAGACGTGTTTTTGATAATTATTCAGTGCGCCATTGCTTTGAAATGACAACGTGTAAGTTACAATAAGAAAACCAGCAAATACGCAAAGCAAGATGGCGTATGCCCCAGAGAGTTCTGGGCGAGGAATGTCACGTGACATCTGCGAACGACTGGTTTTCGTTAATACAATGGTGGGTGTCAAAATTCCGTTATTTTTGCAAATATCTCTCAAACGATACGAGATATGAGAAAAAACATAAGGGAACAAAGTTGTAGAGAAATTTCTCCTCTACAAATTCGTTTATTCAATTTTCGCGTCAGATGAACGGTTTATTTGCAATTTAAATTACATTACAAACGGCTCTTTTGGTATTTACTAACTTATTTCTTGTCCGAAATATTTGAAAAAGCGAGGTTCTGGTCTGTGGTAGCCAACCATCATGTCTTTAAAATTTGGTGCCGATCGGTTGAACGGTTCGACCTAAAAAGTGGGAACACGTTACAGCCAGAAAGACATCGTCAAATCGCCGTTATTTTTACAAATATCTCTGCGACAATGCAAGATATGAAAAAAACATAATAGAGCGAAATTGTAGAGAATTTTGCTCTCTAGCAATTAGGTTATTCAATTTTCGTGTCAGATGAACGGTTCGTTTGCAATTACAATTATATTACAAACGGCTTTTTTCTATTACTACCGTATTTTTTCTCCGAAAAATTTGAAAACGGGAGGTTCTGGTCTCTGGCAGCCGACAATTATGTGTGAAAAATTTGGTGCTGATCGGTTGAAAAGTTCGTCTTAAAAACAGGGAACACGTTACGGACAGACAGACAGACGTACATACACCCCAAAATCGCCGTTATTATTGGAAATCTTTCTGAAACGATACGAGATATGAAAAAAACACAAGAGAGCAAAGTTGTAGAGAATTTTCTGCTCTACAATTTCGTCTATTCAGTTTTTGTGTGAGATGAATGGTTAAGCCGTTATTTTTATTTAAATTTCGAGCTGTCAAAAGACGATCGCAAAGGCCCACTTTTAGTGTTACTACCGTAACCAAAAGTGCGCCAAAACAGGTGACTCTTGAAGAAATTAGAACTGAAGAACACACAGAAATATACATGTGGCGCCTGTTCCGAAAGAATAGACGTCAGTTCTGATCCTGCAATTGTTATTATTTAATATTCACAGAATATATGACATCAACTGCGATTGGGCAAAGCTGAAATTGTGTACTCAGCCGGAATTCGAACCCGGGTCTCCTGCTTTCTAGGCGGTTGCGCTGATCCCTACACCACTGGGGACACAGTGATCACCGCACCTGCAAGGACTACCTAAGCACGCCTCCCGTCAGATACAAATTCCCAGCTTCACCTTGCCCACAGTACTCAAACTCGTAGTTATAAACTGTTTTCTGGAAATCGTTTTAAATTGTCAATTATGTCATATTATGGTCCAAACAAGCTTTTTTACCTCGTGGATTTCAGTATTTTTTTTTTTTTAGAAAAAGAAATGAAATTCAAATCATTTGAAAGCCCGCTAAAACGCTACATTTGAGTCACGTGATGCCTGTGACGTGATACAACACGCTGCTGCTGCTGCTCTCGTAAGATAAACAAATACCTGTATATTGTTTGGGCCGAGACCTCGTGTTTGGGCGTTAACGTTTGCATAATGACCTACAAATATTGCTTAGTTCCGCACTGTACCAATACATCTGTCAAGCCTCCAGAAAAATTGTTCTTGCAAGTACCAAAAAATAAGAAGATACGCAAAAAGTGGTTGACACTGGCGCGAAGAGATCCAAATGAAATAGCGGCTACTTCATGTGTGTATTTCTGTGAGGATCATTTTGATCTAAGTAAACAATATTATTCCATTGGTAAACTAAACTGTTTAGTATCATTCTTTTTTTCTGCAAAGGTGTAAAGTAGTATTATGTGTAGGTTAATGACCTGATGTTTACATTTGCGAAGAAAAACTTCATAATGTTACACGCCTACGATTTATGTGTAATTAAAGCCGTTTCCTAATATATTTGGTGAAAGAACAACATGAATATTGTTGCAGCCCATTATAAAAGTATAGTACTGATTATTTATCTCCAGTAAGTGCAATTTTATCACCAGTAGATCTAGATAAAAAAAAGTAAGCCTTTTCTTCTGCACAGCAATTTTCATTGCAAGTAAATAACGTTTCAACTGATTAGCGCTTTTTTTTTTAAATTAAAGCATGGGGCTTCGTATGTGGACGAGTAAATGTAAATGGATTAGTTTGTAGTGTCAAAAGTAGTGACACATTCATATCAAACCAAATCTTGAATATGTAAGGAAAATACTGGTTTGCATGGCAGAAAGTTTACACACAATCGCAAACATTCACTCACAAAAACAACAATCCAGAAAATCGCTGTAATTTTCGGCGCTATAAATTTATTCGATCGTGTCTCGCTCGCAATGTTTACGTGAAAGTGACATGCCTTTGGCTACGCGAAATGTGCGTTGCTAACCTACGAGCGGAATGAAAACACCACCGACGCAACCCGCTGTCCCTGTTCTAGAATATAGATATATTGTATAACTATACACAAGGCATTTTTGCTGTATTTTACAGGTTTTGATGTTTCACTTTGCACCAGTATTGAAGTAGTTAAAAAAAATTACTCCCTTAACTGCGTGCTTTACTGGGTTAAATTTCACTAACTATCCCGGCGGCTTCATGTGACTGTGTTGGCAACAGATGCTGAAGCGAGAATCATGAGACGTCGCCATTAGCCAATCGCGTGACAGCGCAAATATTTTGTCGTGAAACCTTTGATTTACGAGGTCAGTTACTTTTACTGACCGGACAAGGGTATATACAAGAATCATAGAGCAGGAACAGCATTATTTATTTACTTCATGGTCTGTACTAATCTAGTCATTCTATGTGGTCTGAACATCTGGACAAAAATTTTCTATCTTGTTGTTGATGTTGCCAATATAATCACTCAAGGCCGCTTGGATAGAAGATAAAATTTCACCCTGTATTGCATGATATGGTGACTTCAGATTAAGTCTGCTGCCATCAACAAATAGAGTACTTTTTTCCAATGGCATAAAATATCTCTCGAAATAATTAGCTTTAAAATGTAGGTATGCGTTACTTAAAATGCAGTTTTCACGTTTCTTATTTCTGGCACGTAAAAATTTGGATTGTTTAGAAAGGATGAAGCCACCATAATTGCATCAACTTTAGGGAGGTTTCCGCTGTCAGCCTTCACATAACCATCTTCCATTGTGGCATAAAAACTGTAAACGCGTTTAGATCACGAAAAAACTTAACTTAAAGCTGCGAAATGGAAGAAACGCGTACAATAATACAGCTCCGACTTCTAGATGCTGCGCTGTAGGTGTTCTATGACGTCACCAGTACTTCAGCCAATAACGGAGCGTTTTCGATCACGTGATCTAATCGTGAAATTTGATGATTTTTAAGCTTTAATTACGTAAAAATAACAGATGTTTTGTAACAATTATGAGCGAAAATGCTGTCTGAATGTTATAATCATTCAGAATAACAACAATTCGAACCATATTTTTAACACAGGAAAATACCATATTGCCTAGACAACAGGAGACCCGGGTTCGAATCCCGGCTGGGTACACTTTTTCAGGTTTGCCCAATCGCAGTTGATGTCATATATTCTGTGAATATTAAACAAACAGAAAGGCTCGAAAAAATACTTACTAAATATGAAAAGCTATGGAATGACTATGAGATGACGGTCTTGCAAAAGATTTTTGGAGCAGATGATGCTGGCAGAGACCAGCGAAACAGGTCGTCCAAAATAAAACTGATCATCAGTGATCTTGGGTTTAATATTTTTTGAACATATCAGAATTGGATCGCGTTCTGCAATATGTTGTTGTTGTTGTGGTCTTCAGTCCGGAGACTGGTTTGATGCAGCTCTCCACAATACCCTATCCTGAGCAAGCCTCTTCATCTCCACATAAGAACGGCAACCTACATCTGTCTGAATCTGCTTACTGTATCCATCTCTTGGTCTTCCTCTTCGATTTTTACTCCACACACTTCCCTCCAATGCTAAATTCCACGATGTCTAAGAATGTGTCCTACCAAGCGTTCCCTTCTTTTAGTCAGGGTATGCCAAAAATTTCTTTTCTCCCCAATTCTGTTCAGTACCTCCTCATTAGTTACGCGATCCACCCACCTAATCTTCAGCATTCTTCTGTAGCACCATATTTCAAAAGCCTCAATCCTCTTCCTGTCCGCACTGTTTATCGTCCATGTCTAACTCCCATACAAGGCAACACTCCATACAAATGCCTTCAGAAAGGACTTCCTTAGGCTTAAATCAATATTCGATGTTAACAAGTTTCTCTTTTTCAAGAACGCCTTTCTACCCATTGCCATTCTGCACTTTATATCCTCTGTACTGCGACCATCATTTGTTATTTTACTGCCCAAGTAACAAAATTCATCTTAAAAGTAGTGTGTGTTAGTTTGAAATGAAAAGCAGTATGTGTTTGTGGGGCGAGCGTGTCACTGGTTTCGTTAAGAGACCGTCCCCGCTAAAATTCCCAAATAAATGTTCTGTTGTGGTTTTGGTAACAAAATAATTTGAATAAGCAATGAGACTTAGTACCTTCCTTTGCCCTGTTAGAATAAATTGCAACTGACATGGGATGCAATGATCTTACGTAAATGTGGTTTAGTTTGATGCGCAACGGATAACACTTTAAATTGTACAGTTGTAATTAGTCAACAGTAATTAAGCTCGTAATTGGTCTACACATTAATCTCGTGTGTGAAAAACAATGTGAGCAAAAGAAATGTTTAGATATGTTAGCGTGCACCGTATATTAGTAGCCTGACTATACATGTACAATTCGACTGCGAGAGCGAACTGAAAGAGCTACTACAGTGATAATTTTGCTATTTGAATTAACAAGGATATTTGATATTAATTGGATATCAAGATTACTGCAGTTGATAATGTGCCTATTTCTACAACAATTACCATACAGATTCAATGTAATAAAAAGTGTTCTACAAATCTGGTAAAGATTTCATGTATCACACACTGCAAATATGTCTCATCTCTTTACTTGATCTACTTCTCTTCTAATCAAACCAATCACATTAACTGTTACTAACATTAACTACCTAAACCATCTGAACTTTCACTGAGACTGAGAAAATCTTTAACTATGATCTTTACTGCAATTATGAATAAACTACTTCCTGCTCTCATTAATAAACCAACTGATCATCACAAAATGCCTACACTGAACTGTTCTAATTAGCATATAAATTTACAAACACAATAATTATGCAACTCTATCATAAGAAACAATGATCAGAACGGATAACAATTCAAATTGGTGAAAGGAACGAGGAACTGGTAAAATGACACAGGGATAAATGATAAATGCGAGCTGAATTAAACAGTATTCATTACCCAAAAGACAAACCAACTACAATATAGGCTACATACAGGCTACCATACATAACAATAGAAAAGTACAAGTTTACCTTATTTGAGACATAAATTTCCACACAAAATTTTCAATCTGCAGACTTGGCTGCGACTCTTCAAAACCGAATTTTTACTCTTCGAATCTAACACACAGAATAACCCGACAGTTTCACGACTACAACTCTACATCAACTATCCTGCACGAAGGTCACACACCGACTCCTTAAACGCAACAACTGTGAGTGGAAGACACACTCCAAAGATAAAACAAAGTCTTTGGTTGACAGCAAAGATATGAAAATGAGTACAGTATGTTATATCGATTAGTGAAATGGTACAAAATATTCTATAAATTTGTTTTCTATAGAATTGTAGCTTAGATTTTTTGTAACAAAACTGTGGTGTCGCACAAGTCCGAAGTGCGCGCCACCTACTTTCGCCGCGCGTCGCCATGCACGCACGGCGCGGCGTTCTTACGACGTCAGCCACGAGCGCCCTCTGCTGCAACTCCGCTCGTGGCCACCACTGAACGACATCATTCACTTGGGACTGAGATAGAAACCAGTTAAGACTCCGGAATCCGATAGGCACCAGTTAAGACTTGGCTATCGTACAGGCACTAGACAGACCTCTAGCCCAACTATGTATCAGCATTCTGCACTACAGATCTATGTAAAAGTTAAGTATTGTATAAATTCTGTGCAATATATATCTCGTTCTAATTTACTCTAGTGTTTATAGTTTGTGGCTGCTCCCCTCCGTACCTGCACCAGCGTGCTATCTTTATTCCTGTGTCGGTCTCATTCCACTCGGCCACCGACACTACGACGGAAACGAGACACAAAAGCGGCGACGAGGCTGGGACACACACACACACAAAAAAAAAAAAAAATAAAAAATAAAAAATAAAAAAAATAAAAAAAATAAAAATGCTCAAGGCTGTATGACAGGCAAAAATTATGTGAAAATTATATTGTGTATTCCTTCCAATCTACCTCCTTTATTGCTTCGTTTCCCAATCTAATTCCTTCAGCATCACCTGATTTTCTTAGACTGCACTCCGTTACCCTAGTTTTGCTCTTGTTAATGTTCATCTCATATGCACCTTTCAGCACACTGTCCATTCCGTTCTGCAATATAAACAAATACAATTACAATTGTATGTTTAGCAGACTTGTCATGTCGCCTCGGCATTGTGGTGTGGAGTGTCTGTTGTTGGTCGCCAGGCTGACTGGAGCTTTTTGTGTCTCAGAGTGCCCGCCGCTGGCGACGGAGTCGGTCTCCGCGGACTGCTTCCGCGGCGTGTCTCGCTTCACGTGCGACGTGCCCGTGCCCCCTGGGACGCGCGCCGTGGCCCGCTGCCGCCTCTACTACACGTCCGGCGGCGCGCGCAAGCAGAACCTCGTCTGCCGGCAGGACGGCCGCTGGAGCGGGTTCGCCATGGAGTGCTACCCGGGTAAGTCCCCGTGTTGCTGCCGATGTGCTCTGCACTCCGCAGCAAGCGTAAACTGAATGGTACTACAGTTCCGCCAAACCCCCTCCAGACGGGTAGAAGGAGGCGGAGTCTCTTGAGCACGTCATTGGTACGGCTAGTTTACACGACGACACTAGGTTTCATGAAACTGCGCTACTGGCCAGTGCGCATGCGCGGCAGGCGTTCGCGCAACTCGTTGACGAAACTAATAGTTTCGGCACGTTCCAACTTTGGCGAAACTGATTGCGCGTGTTTTTAGGTTAGGTTATGACCAATACAGAATAAAATACAACATAGAGGGGGGACGGAAGAAATAATTCGGTTTTTTAACACATATACGTTGCCAACACCGACAACAGTAGTACAGGTTTATATGCCAACTAGCTCTGCCGATGATGAGGAAATCGAAGAAATATCTGAGGAGCTAAAAGAAATTATTCAGACAGTTAAGGGAGAGGAAAACTTAATTGTTATGGGAGACTGGAATTCGGTAGTAGGACAAGGAAGGGTAGGGAAGATAGTAGGTGAATATGGTCTGGACAGAAGGAATGAAAGAGGAAGTCGCCTGGTAGAATTTTGCACGGAACATAATTTAATCATAACAAACACGTGGTTTAAGAATCACAAAAGAAGGTTGTATACTTGGAAGAGACCAGGAGACACTGGAAGGTATCAGATAGATTTTATAATGGTAAAATATAGATTCCGGAATCAGGTTATAAACTGCAAGACATACCCAGGGGCAGATATAGACTCTGACCATAACTTGTTAGTCATGAACTGTAGGCTGAAACTGAAAAAACTGCAGAAAGGTAGGAAAATAAGGAGATGGGACCTGGATAAATTGAAGGAACGTGAAGTTCTGGTGAATTTCAGAGGGAGATTTAGGCAACAATTGACAGAAACAGGGGGAAATAAAACAGTAGAAGAGGAATGGGTAGCATTGAGAGATGAAATAGTGAAGGCAGCAGAGGACAAAATAGGTAGAAAGGCAAGACCTGCCAAAAATCCTTGGATAACACAGGAGATACTAAATTTAATTGATGAAAGGTGAAAATATAAAAATGCAGTAAATGAAACAGGCAAAATGGAGTACAGACGACTAAGAAATGAGATTGATAGGAAATGCAAAATGGCTAAGCAGGAGTGGCTAGAAGCCAAATGCAAATCTGTAGAAGAATGTATAAGAAGGGGAAAAGTAGATACCGCCTACAGGAAAATCAAAGAGACATTTGGGGACAAGAAAAGCAATTCTACGAATATCAAGGACTCAGATGGGAAACCAGTTCTCAGCAAAGAAGGGAAAGCTGAAAGGTGGAAAGAGTACGTAGAGCAGCTCTACAAAGGAAATGAACTTAGAGACGATGTTGTAGGAAGGGAAGAGGAAGTAGATCAAGATGAAATAGGAGATACTATACTCAGAGATGAATTTGACAGAGCCTTGAAAGACCTAGGCCGGAACAAGGCCCCAGGAGTAGATGATATACCCTCAGAGCTACTAAAGTCTCTGGGAGAGCCAGTCATGACAAGACTATTTGAACTGGTGTGTAGGATATATGAGACAGGCGAAATGCCCTCAGACTTTAAGAAAAATGTAATAATCCCCATTCCAAAGAAATCAGGTGCAGACAGGTGTGAAAATTACAGAACCATCAGTTTGATAAGTCATGGTTGCAAAATTTTAACACGAATTATCTACAGGAGAATGGAAAAGCTGGTAGAAGCTGACCTAGGGGAAGATCAGTTTGGATTCAGGAGGAACGTAGGAACCCGGGAGGCAATACTCACTTTACGTCTTATCTTAGAAGATAGATTAAGGAAAGGCAAATCTACATTTTTAGCCTTTGTAGATTTGGAGAAAGCGTTTGACAATGTTGACTGGACTACACTCTTTCAAATTCTGAAGTCAGCAGGGGTACAATACAGGGAAAGGAGAGTTATCTACAACTTGTACAAAAGCCAGACCGCAGTTATTAGACTCGAAGGGCATGAAAGGGAAGCATCAGTTGGGAAGGGAGTAAGACAGGGTTGTAGCCTTTCTCCGATGTTATTCAATTTGTACATTGAGCAGGCGATGAAGGAAAGCAAGGAAAATTTTGGAATAGGGATTAAAGTTCAGGGGGAAGAAATAAAAACATTGCGTTTTGCTGATGACATTGTAATTCTGTCAGAGACAACGAACGACCTGGAAGAGCAGTTGAATGGAATGGACAGTGTGTTGAAGAGAGCGTACAAAATGAACATTAACAAGAGCAAAACAAAAATAATGGAATGCGGTCTTAGAAAATCAGGCGATGCTGAAGAAATTAGATTAGGTAACGAAACAATGAAGGTGGTAGATGAGTTTTGTTACTTGGGTAGTAAAATAACATGCGATGGTTGCAGTACAGAGGATATAAAATGCAGAATGGCAATGGGAAGAAAAGCATTTTTGAAAAAGAGAAATTTGCTAACATCGAATATTAATTTAAGTGTAAGGAAGTCTTTTCTGAAGGCATTTGTGTGGAGTGCTGCCTTGTATGGGAGTGAGTCATGGACGATAAACAGTGCGGACAGGAAGAGAATAGAGGCTTTTGAAATGTGGTGATACAGAAGAATGCTGAAGATTAGGTGGGTAGATCGCATAACTAATGAAGAGGTACTGAACAGAATTGGTGAGAAAAGGAATTTTTGGTATACCCTAACTAAAAGAAGAGATCGCTTGGTAGGACACATTCTTAGACATCGAGGAATCATAAATTTAGCATTGGAGGGAAGTGTGTGGGGTAAAAATCGTAGAGGGAGGCCAAGAGACGCGTATAGTAAGCAGATTCAAGTGGATATGGGTTGCCGTTCTTATGAGGAGATGAAAAGGCTTGCTCAGGATAGAGTAGGGTGGAGAGCTGCATCAAACCAGTTTCCGGACTGAAGACCATAACAACAACATACGTTGCGTAGATGTTTGTGCGATTTTAACGGCGTGTTAGTGCTCTTCTGGCAGTTATTTGTGAAATTAAATATTGATGGGTCGACGATTAGTGAATTGCAGACTAAAATACATCCAATTCGAAATACCTATACATACGAATAATGGCAATTGTGTATTTAGGAACACGGTGCAGGTACTGTAGAGACGAATACCAACTTGCCAAGAAACGTAATGCAATTTGCAATTTCAATTCTCGTAACAATGCTTCACGCATAACAGTATCTTATTTTCTTTTCTTTTTTCTTTTTTTATTGCATTACTAACTCTGTTTAAAAGGAATGTGAATTGCTCTGGTGACATTCTAAGTTGATTAAAATAACGTCTAGGGTCTTCAATCATAATTTCTTTCAGCAAGGTCGCTGAGCAACAGCTGACGTCTTTTTCTAATCCATTCACGAACCCAAACACGTTTCTTCTTCTTTTTATGTTTAGTCTTATGCAGCGACTTCACACACACAAGCAATAGATTCGCCACAACTCTTACAACTACTAAAACTTTCATTTTACGGCAACTACGGCACTCACAAAACAACGAAACTGAAGTTTATAGGTATCGACGCCGTGTCTACAGATATACACGAAACTAGTTGCGCGCAATTCATTTCATGCAACGCGTTTCGCAACCTAGTGTCGTCGTGTAGACTAGCCTGTAAAGCTGTGTACAGGGAAAGTATGGCCAGCCTGCCAGCGGCAGCCATGCTGGGCCTATTCTATTCTATTCCGCTGCTTCTTGCGCACCGAACGGTACAACGTTACCAGCGCTTAACAATACTTCTCAACCGGTTTTGAGAAAACTATTCAATGAAAAAAAATTTTTTTTACATGTTATAGTGTGATATATTCGCTCGATAATGATCTAATGTTTTATTCATTATTACTTATAGTTTCCGTGCTATGTCTAATTAAGTAAACTACTGCGCAAAATTTTGAATAGTTTGCAGAGGATAAATCGCATTGCGTAGAATTTTCGTTTGGTTGACTTTAGCACACACAATGCTGCGGACGAAATGTAGGTAAGATATCGAAATTTTGTTTAAGGTTCAGAGCAGAACGATAACTCATTTCATTCTCGAGATACAGGGTGTTACATCCGACGGACAGATGCGGGAACTTCGAGTAGTTCTGTCCATGCGGACCTGGCTGCTATACGAAATACTTATCGTCCGATTTTAAGAAAACTGTTTCGTTTGTGGCTCCAGATCTAGAGAGTTCACATATAAATTCAGATTGACCTGCACTGTAGCCAAATATTCCAATAGATCGCGAGCATGTAGTCATCGGAGCATAGTGTAAATTAAGAAAACGGCTGAGATTATGGATAAGTCCTCGATGAGTATTTTCTTCCATATTATGTACTTATATCTTAAATGAAGTACGAAAAATGCAAGGAGATACCCACTACATAACTTTTACCAAAAATAGAAATTAAATTGCCTTTACAACGCCAATCACATTTGAATGTCCAATATTTGTCTTGTTCCAATTCTTCGTTTCCTGCAATGATACACTTAACACACAAAAATGAATGAGAAAAGCTTGCTTCAGGAACTGTGTTTTAATTTCATACATAAAAGAGAATCTAGTTCACTCACTAATATGTCCAAAATTTGAGTCTTTTCGGCAACTACCTGCAGATAAAACCAACGACGCGTGAATAATTTAACCTCACGACATTATACAGGGATTTCTTCACAAATTTATTCAAGTTAAAAGTATATAGCTATCTGCTGCGTGATCCATTCGACAGTGAATCTTTAATCTGTTGATTTACATTATGAATTGAAATCATTACAGTGCAAGAACCGAAGTTCGCTTCCGGACTCCTAGTTTTCTCTGGCGTCTTTCATCAGTTAGACTATTCACCTTTCTGCATTTCTGATATTTAATGGAAGTGCTACAATGTTTGCCTCTCTTCTTCGCTTCTTAAGAACACCCAAAAGTACAACACTGTGGCATTATTCAAACCCAAACATACGAATATTCACAAGGCTTCTCATGGCAGCCAAGCAACGTATAGGACCAAGATGGCTGAAATAGCCACGTGACTCGATTTCAGCCAATCGCGAGCCGCAGATGGCGGCAAGCGGCGCGGAAAAGGATGGCCATACTTTCCCTATACAGAGCTTTAAGTAGACAATACCTACGCCCGGTTTCACCAAACTTCGTCTAAAATATGATTCCTCAATTTCTCCTGGCGAATAATAACTTCGAAAAACTTACGGGTATGCTGCCAGGTACCAACATAGACGACGGCCGATATTTCGGCAGGAGACCACCCTGCCATTTTCAATGCGGATCTGCGTTGAGAAAGTAATGTGCAACGATCTTTAAAACCTCGGTTTTCAATGAGTAAACAGGAAAGACAACACACACGGAGCAAGCAAGCACACTGCGCCGCCACGACCAAAGATGAAACCGGTCAGAATATCGATAATAAACATCAGTTCTCGACAGATGAGGTCGGATTAGTTTTCTCCCTCTGTTTTTTGACAAGTGAGAGAGCAGGATCCCAAGCGCAATTTAAGCAGAAGCCTCCATCCCTATTCATGAGGTTGTCATCTAGATTTATTTCTATCGCTTGCTTGATAACACAGTCCCAGTAGTTGGAAGTGCATGCCAGAATTTCCGTTTTGTCGTATTCCATAGGGTGACCTGTGTCTAGACAGTGTTCGGCCACAGCAGATTTGTTTGGCTGTTGTAAACGTGTGTGACGTTTATGCTCAATACAACGGTACTCGACAGTTCTAATAGTTTGACCAACATATGACACGCCACAGCTACATGGGATACGGTAGACACCCGCCTTACGCGAACCGAGATCATCCTTAACGGATCCCAACAGTGCTTTAATTTTTGAAGGTGGACGAAACACACATTTTACATTATTTTTACACAAAATGCGACCAATCGTATTAGAAGTGCTGCCAACGTATGGCAGAAAGGCCACTGACGTGGGTTTCGACTCAGTGCTATCACCACTAGCCCGTTGCACATGTGGTCGATAGCGCAATGCTCTTTTAATCTGCCCTTCACCATAGACATTCTGTCGAAATGTTACCTCCAGATGAGACAGCTCAGTGGGTAAAATTTCCGGGTCAGAAATGACATGTAGCTGTGGCATGTCATATGTTGGCCAAACTATTAGAACTGTCGAGGACCGTTGTATTGACCATAAACGTCACACACGTTTAGAACAGCCAAACAAATCTGCTGTGGCCGAACAGTCTTGACACAGGTCACCCAATGGAATACAACAAAACGGAAATTGTGGCATGCACTTCCAACTACTGGGACTATGGTATCAAGCAAACGATAGAAATAAAACTAGCTGACAGCCTTATGAATAGGGATGAAGGCTTCTGTTTAAATTGCGCTTGGGATCCTGCTCTCTCACTTGTCAAAAAACAGAGGAACAAAACTAATCGGACCTCATCCGTCGAGAACTGATGTTTATTATCGATATCCTGACTGGTTTCATCTTGGTCGTGTCGGTGCTGTGTGCTTCGTTGCTCGGTGTGTGTTGTCTTTTCTGTTTACTCATTGAAAACCGAGGTTTTTAAGATCGTCGCACATCGCTTCCTCACTGCAGTTTCGCCTTGAAAATGGCAGGGTGGTCTCCTGCCGAAATATCGGCCGTCGTCGATTTTGATACATGGCAGCATACCCGTAAGTTTTTCGAAATTCGTCTAAATATGTTAGACAAACGTCAAATTCAACGCCTCGTTTATTTTGACGTACCGTCTAAAGCTACAGCGTTTCATCATCGCCAGTCTCAATGAAATGACGAGGCGTTTATTTTAACAGACTCTCCAATCGAAACAGCGTTGAATATTGTGTATTAAATCGATACTATCGAGTTTTATCGTTTGTTTTCACTGTTGTTCTCTAGTTTTCGACTGAACAAATGAATATCGCTTCGTAAATAGCAGGTTTTTCAGTACGGCCAAAGTTGTGATTAGTAAGTTTGGTGAAACCGGGCAATAATAACGCTAAGAAAATGGAAGGTGCAGATGAAATAAAGAGGGGTTCTAACATGATGAGAAAAGTTTTTTTGTGGGCCTTATTTCGAAATGATAGACGTAATTCCTTGTGGGAATTTCACAAAAAATTGAAATGTTCGTAAAGTCTATGGGACTTAACTACGGGGTCATCAGTCCCTTACAAACTACTTATGAACTGCTTACGAACTAGGACGGCACAAATATCCATGCCCGAGGAGGGATTGGAACCCCCGACCGTAGTGGCCGTGCAGACCGTGACTGGAGCGCCTCAGTCTCTTGGGCACCGCGGCCGGCGGGAATTTCACATATAGAGGTCTCAGTGAAGCAATTGCTTCTGAAACCTTCTTGAATATATTGGCAGACGGTTCATTTCAAAACCCCATTTAAGTCTGCTATTACCATCTGAAGAGATCCAGTAGCATAGTATCGTAGAGTTGAAAGCAACTTTTATATTGGGGTTAATGATCTGTTTCTGTTAGTTGGATACTCTAGTCTATTTTCAATTTGTTGCAGAAGTTTTAATGCTACTCTCTTGGACAACCTGTACCTTGTAATGAATTTTATATCATTCATTGTGTAGAAATGAGCATTGCGCTCATAAATTTCGCGTTCAGGCCCTAAATTTTCTAGCAAATCTATATACAATACATCTGCATCAAAATTATCTGCCATCTTCACAACCAGAAGACGTGAACAGCAATAAGGTATCTTTGTTTCCTTTACAAAAACTTCCGAAAATTCAAACTACAGTAAACCCGCCTTGTATAAACGACTCGTCAAATGGTTTGACGACGCAAAATCGGCGCGTCAGTTTTGACGGCGAGTTAAACGATCGTTACAGTAAGCAGACGTCGATGAAACGCAAAAATGAAAACTAAACGATCGTGAAATCATAAACGACGCTTGGTGAAATCGGGCACTAGACTCACTAACGTCGCTACTGTGGCGGGGTAATTTTGGGTGATTCTATTTACACTTCGGTAAAATCAGACGTGACGTCATTATGACGTATCCACAATATCGAAGACGACTGGAGCCATGATCGACTTGTGTGGTCGTTCTAGACGCAAAACTGCGGTTGCAATTGTAGCAGACGAATTAAAGGAGTAGCTGATAATATCTTCAGTTGGTAATGGTATATTCATTACAGTATCGGAAGCTATAACATTGCTTTTTTTTTTTTTTTTTTTTTTTTTTTTTTTTTTTTTTTTTTAAAGGAAGAAGCTATAAACTTTCCGAAAAAGGACCTACACTGTGAGCTCTGAAACGTTAGTCAGCCAAATCTGATGTTGTCATCGTGACCCATTTGTGAAGGTCGTGTTTAAAACTAATGAAAACCTTGTGAAGGTTGTGTTTAAAACTAATGGAAACTTTTTCTTTAAGCGATAAATGCTACAGAGTTGCATTGTAGTACGGAGTCAACGTTAAACTAAGAGGACAAAATACGGTTACTAGGCTATGAAGCGACAATGTGTACCAGGACATGTCAAAATATGCGACATACAAAAACAACATATAGTCGCCGTAGGTATATGTATGTTTTCGCCGAAACTATAAATCAAATGAGCTGGATATTAATACAGTCATTTGTTACAGAGGCTCTGCGAACATCAGGTAAAACATTTCGTAAAACTGGGTACTCATCTACCGCCAAGTTGCTGCAACATGCTGGTTCTTTTCTTTGAAAATGTGTGAAGTTGTCGTTTTCTAAGGCTCGGTCTGCGTAATTTCTGACATAATTTTCAATATACATTTACTGAAATTTCCGTCAGTGCTTTCCAAAACATGATACCAATATTAAGTAAGGCCTAGTTTTGTCACTAAACTATGAAGGAAAAAAGTATGCAGTTCAGAAAGAATGTCGAATTAAGCGCGTTGTTCCACCCGAAACCAGCGTCTCGAACGATGCAAAAGTCGATGCGCTGCTCTTCTGGTCGTCGATAGTGTGGATACGTCATAGTGACGACACGTCTGATTTTACCGAAGTGTAAATAGAATCACCCTTTTAACCTTCGGACGGCCGCCATGATAGTGGCAAGCGTCACGTAAATACGAGTGTTGTTAGCAGGGAAATCGTGTATTATATAGGCTAGCTACTGCGGTATCTACAGCGTGTCTCACCTAAGAGTCATCAGGCGCATTTTCTCTCGTGTTTGAACAGATACCGTATATTTAGTCAGATAAAACGACCTTCATATAAGACGAGTTACATATTTTCATCGAGATATTACAAGTTTAAGCATATATCTGGCCTATAAGACGACCCCCAAGTTACCGTATTTACCTGAATGCATTCCGCACTTTCTTCCCAGTTTTTGGGATTTACAAATACGCTCGCGACTTAATATCCGGAGGCAAAGCTTCAGGAAGTTCCGAAAAATACCGTTAGAAGCCGCCATAAGCAGTTTTCGTGATTGGTACGCCTGGGTTTCACGATTTGTCGCAGTGTTTGCGGTCTGCCTTTGAACTTTCGTGAGTGTAGTGCTACGTTGTATCCGATCGTGAAGAAGTTAAGACCGCGAAGTTAAAAAAAAAAGTAATTTCTTTCGCCGAGATGATATTTAATCGCGTCAGTGCTCCGAAATATTTTAACCCTTTCACTGCTCCGTACGTAAATATACTCTAATCGTTCCAGTGCGAGTCTGGATATACTGACAAACTATTTTTGACAAGCGACATTGTAATATCAAGTTCATTGTAAATAATTAATTCTTGCTTTTATAATAATTATAATTATTATTTAATAATAATTACAATAATTAATTCTTGCTTTATGGCATATAGGTTATCGTATAATTTCTGTCTTTAGCATGTGGAAAGGAGCGATCCAACGCTACAACTCTTATTTCTGGTGGCACAGTTGTGAATGGCCCGGAATTTCCATGGCATGTGGCAATATACAATAATGAAGACTACAAATGCGGTGGTTCACTGATTTCCCACAAGTACGTTCTGTCAGGTAAGTGTCTTGTTATTCTTATACCTTCTAATTTCCAGCATGAATTATTTTCTACAATGTAATTCTTACTCTTCTCTCTTCAGCCTGTTTGATTCCAGCATTTGACGTAACTTTACTTTTCCTCCAGTACAATTTTGTCTTATACAGGGTGAGTCACCTAACATTACCGCTTGATATATTTCGTAAACCACATCAAATACTGACGAACCGATTCCACAGACCGAACGTGAGGAGAGGGGCTAGTGTAATTGGTTAATACACACCATAAAAAATGCACGGAAGTACGTTTTTAACACAAACCTACGTTTTTTTTTTAAATGGAACCCCATCAGTTTTGTTAGCACATCTGAACATATAAACAAATACGTAATCAATGCCGTTTGTTGCATTGTAAAATGTTAATTACATCCGGAGATATTGTAACCTAAAGTTGACGTTTGAAACCTCCGACGTTCAGTTGCGTGTGGTAACAAACACGGGCCACGGTCGGCGAGCAGCATCTGCAGGGACATGTTTACGATGACGACCGTGTTTACCAGTGTGGCTGTAGTGCACTGTTGTGGTTTGGTCTAGCTGTCGCAGTGTCCGCATGTAGCGCTTGCTGCTATTGTTATTCTGCACTCGTCTTTCCACGCAGACTGACTGTAGTACACTGTGTTACCAGACGTCTGTGATAGTGTAGTGTTGTAGGAACTGTGACCATGGTGTATTCGAACTCTCCAAAGGCGGAGATGATACTCATCTATGGCGAGTGTCGACAAAATGCAGCTGAAGCCTGCAGGGTGTATGCAGAACGGTACCCGGACAGAGAGCATCCAACGTGCCGCACATTTCAAAACGTCTACCGCCAACTGTATGCAACAGGTATTGTCGTAGCACGCAAACGGGTCCGTAACAGGCCCGTCACACGAGAAGCGGGTGCAGTTGGTGTGTTAGCTGCCGTTGGCGTGAACTGACACAGGAGTACACAGGACATTGCGAGAGCCGGTGGACTGAGTCAAAGTAGTGTCATGCGCATACTGCATCGTCACCGGTTTCACCCATTTCATGTGTCGCTACATCAGCAATTACATGGTAATGACTTTCATCATCGAGTGCAATTCTGTCATTAGGCATTAACAGAGAATGCGTTGCAGTTCTACGTCTTTACCGATGAAGCGGGTTTCACAAACTAAGGGGCAGTGAATCCACGGAACATGCATTACTGGTCCGTGGACAATCCTCACTGGCTCCGACAGGTAGAGCGACAGCGACCGTGGACTGTAAATGTATGGTGCGGAATCATTGGCGACCACCTCATTGGTCCTCACTTCATTGCAGGGGCCCAAACAGCTGCAACGTACATCGCGGTTCTACAGAATGATCTGCCAACGTTGCTCAAAAATGTCCCTCTGGAAACGCGTCGACGTATGTGGTATCAGCACATTCCGCAAGTAACACTAGGCTGACCCTTGACAGTATGTTCGACGGGCGTTTCATAGGACGTGGAGGGCGCATAAATTGGCCAGCCCGTTCTCCTGATCTGACACCTCTGGACTTCTTTCTGTGGGGTACGTTAAAGGAGAATGTGTACCGTGATGTGCCTACAACCCCAGAGGATATGAAACAACGTATTGTGGCAGCCTGCGGCGACATTACACCAGATGTACTGCGGCGTGTACGACATTCATTACGCCATAGATTGCAATTGTGTGCAGCAAATGATGGCCACCACTTTGAACATCTATTGGCCTGACACACTCTATTCCACTCCGTAATTGAAAATGGAAACCACGTGTGTACGTGTACCTCACCCCTCATGGTAATGTGCGTCAGTGAAAAAGACCAATAAAGATGTTAGCATGTGGACGTAATGTGCTGTTCTAGTCTCTTCTGTACCTAAGGTACTTCACCGTACCCTTTGGATCCCTATTTAATTCGGTGCTCTCCGATACACATGATCGAACAGCGCAGGAGTGGTACTTTTAATGTTTATGTGATTTTTCAAGTAATTACATTTCATTCTACCATTTCAAAACAAGATACTCATCTTTTCAACATTACGATGTATGGGGGTTCTGCTCGCTGCAACATTATTCTCCTGGGGCGTCGTGGTAGAAATAAATACTCGATATATACAATTTTTCACTTCTTCTTTAATTTGAAATCAAACTGCTTCTCCACCAAAACATTACAACTTTATAACATGCGTAAACAATTTACCACAACAACACAGTGACATAGATTCCAAAGCACATAACGATTGCCAAACTCGAACTCCCCCACGCAAGGCGGTGAGGCAAATATATAACATCGGCAATAATGACCTTACATTTTGCATTGTTCATAACAATTGAATATACTAATTTACAATTACCAAACACACAAGTAAAACATTTCATGTACACAAAAATAACCACAATATAAAATGAAAACTATACATACAATAATTGTAGATGGCGTAAATCTTTTTAAGTCGTAATTTCGGTTCTTTGTGTATGACAACAAAGTGCAATGTTAAATGTCAATTAATTAGTTAATGATTACATCATACATGTTCCTAATATATATTGAACTATCAAATATCTTGTCCATTCTCAAAATATACTCCAAATCTTACGTCAGTCAATATATACAAAGAATAACGATATTCAAATCTCGACTATTGCATTAATTAACACAATTAGCTGGTCAAAACAACTTCTTTATGAGCCTAACATATATACAATGCTATTTATTTTCATTTACATAAAGTTTCTAAAATTCGTCTGTCTAGTTCTTGAAATAATGTACAATGACAAAACTATTGTTTATAGAACTGTCTGGAAAGCATCTAAACGAATCTCTTAATTAATGAAATCTATCACTTGTTTTAATCACAGTATCACCGAGACACTGTCCTACACTAATTCCTAGGCTGCCTATTTCGTTTTTAACTAACTACACACGATTCCGGGTACAACGCAGACGGTATCGTACAATAACATTCAGATGAGAGGGCCAGCAGTATCATTACATACTCAAGCGTCAACTTTAGGTTACAATATCTCCGGATGTAATTAACATTTTACAATGCAACAAACGGCACTGATTACGTACTTGTTTATATGCTCAGATGTGCTAACAAAACGTAGGTTAGTGTTAAAAAAATACTTCCGTGCATTTTTTATGGTTTGTATTAACCAATTACACTAGCCCCTCTCCTCACGTTCGGTCTGTGGAATGGGTTCGTCAGTATTTTATGTGGTTTACGAAATATATCCAGCGGTAATGTTAGGTGACTCACCCTGTTTATTAATTTAGCGTTCACCATATGTGCTTAACTTGATACTTGTCACCCAGTTTTTGGCCTCCATTGTCTTGCTTGAAATGCCCACCCTTCTTGCAATATTTAACCTCTTTTTCTGCATTGCATCCACCTGCCAACCCTACTCCCTCAATCCTCCTACTATCATACAGTTTTGATTACATTAATACTTGTTCCACAGATCATTAATACGACACAATGATATGGAACGTGTCAAGTTAATGAAGAGTATCTGTACAAGACGTTACATTACACAAAATATTACACGACCCATTTTTTTAAATTTACTAATTAATATGTAAAAACTCATTCATCCATTTTTTTTTAGAATGAAACTTTCAATCTGCAGCGGAGTGTGCGCTGATATGAAACTTTCTGGCAGATTAAAATTGTGTGCTGGAACCGGGACTCGAACCTGGGACCTTTGCCTTTCGCGGGCAAAAGTTTCATTCTGGAAACATTCCTTAGGCTGCGGCTAAGCCGTGTCTCCACCATATCCTTCCTTCTAGGAGTGTTAGTCTTGCAAGTTTCGCAGGACAGCTTCTGTGAAGTTTGGAAAGTAGGAGGCGAGGTACTGGCGGAAGTAAAGTTGTGAGGCGGCATCGTGAGTCGTGTCCGGATAGCTCAGTTGGTAGAGCACTTGCCCGCGAAAAGCAAAGGTCCCAGGTTCGAGTCCCGGTTCCGGCACACAATTTTAATCTGCCAGGAAGTTTCAGAAATTCTTTTAATTTATTTTTAAATGCTAGTTGCCTATCTGTCAGCCTTCTGATGCTGCTTGGTAGGTGACCAAAGACTTTTGTGGCAGCATATTTTACCCCTTTCTGTGCTAAACTTAGATTTAGTCCTACAAGGTCCAGGTCATGCTTTCTCCTGGTGTTATAGCTGTGCACACTACTATTACTTTTGAATTGGGTTTGATTATTAACAACAAATTTCATAGGGGAATATATATATATATACTGTGACGTTACTGTGAGGATACCTAAATCCTTACATAGATGTCTGCAGGATGATAAAGGGTGGGCTCCAGCAATTATTCTGATTACACGTTTTTGTGCAATGAATACATTTTTACTCAATAATGAATTACCCCAGAATATGATACCATACGAAAGCAGTGAATGAAAATAGGCACAGTAAGCTAATTTACTGAGATTCTCCTCGCCAAAATTTACAATAACCCTAACAGCATACGTAGCTGAACTCAAACGTTTCAACAGACCGTCTGTGTGTTGCTTCCAGTTTAATTTCTCATCAGTTCACACACAATTTAAAAAAAATAAAATTCTACAGATTTCTGTTCAAAGCCTATATTTATTACTGGAGTTGTGCCATTTACTGTGCAGAATACTATATTTTATCGAAATTTAATGACAGTCCGTTTGCAGAGAACCACTTAATAAATTTTGTGAAAACGTTATTTACGATTACATCATCTAGTTCCTGCTTTTTTTATTTTTTTTATTTTTTATTTTTTTTTTTTTTTAAATGTGATTACTATATTTGTATCATCAGCAAGAAGAACTAACTTTGCATCTTCATCAATGTAGAATGGCAAATCATTTACGTATATCAAGAACAGTAAAGGACCTAAGACCGAACCCTGTGGCACCCCATCCTTGATAGTCTCCCAGTTTGAGGAATCAGCTGATGTTTTTACATTACATGAACCACTTGATTCAACTTACTGCATTCATGACATCACCAGCCGAGGGTATGTCTCTAAACTTTTTCTTCATAGTAGAGTGGATGTGGCACCAGTCCATTTACGGCCTTCTTGATTTAGGTTTAAAGTGATAAATATATGTTTCGTCGCCTGTAACAATGTCTGACAAAAATGTCACAGTGAACCTCATGAGGAGCAAGCAATTCTGCACAGGTGGTTCTCCTGTGCTGTTTACAGTCTTCTGTTAGACATTGAGCGGGAACAAACCTTTACATATCCCGACTGGTGACTATCCGTGACGGCACTACCGATAGAAACGTCAAGATCAGCAGCGAGGTGTTGAATGGGCTTATCAATATCTAAGTGCCCCGATTTTCTGCTAAAAGAAACGCAGGGTTGGTTTGTTTGGTTGGGATAGGGGGACTAAACTACTGAGGTTATCAGTCCCCTGGTGGGGAGGGGAAGGAGTGAGGATAGGAAACGAGGGGAGGGGGAAAGGAAATGCAGTCCGGAAAGTAAAGAAGGAAGGAAGGCTGCATTAGCTCGGGGCCCCGTGCTCGCCACACACATACTCATGAAAGAACTCGATCACTGCCCATTGTTGGACTGCACCTCTGTTACAGGTGTTATAACAGCTCCGTGTAGCTGCCAGCTATAGAAAGTCAATGAAACTATGTGGGACGAAGTGGGAATGTTTGAAATTGTTCCACAAAAAATATCCGGTGTTTTCAGCCCAAGAAAAAATGGGTTGCATTATTTATTGAACTCCTCTCGTATTTTTAGGTTGCATACATTCATAACTTTTTTTTTTTTAAAAAAAGAAAGAAAACCTTAACAACTTAAAAAGGTTTCAGGCTGTGCTTCCATTACTGGTACCTGCTGATCCATCTGTTAATATTGTTGCTGTTATTGTTGTCGTTAGTGTTGATGATGTAAAATCTTTAGCAGCATCATGACCATGTTTTAACTGCTTACTAATATCATTGGGATTTATTTTTAAATCACTAAAATAAAGTGAATTTCCATTTTCTTTAGCTGCTCACTGCTTCTGGGTTGAAGGAAGAGGTGGGACGTTTCCTGTCGAGGTTTTCAGAGTAATCGCAGGAAAAGTCCACAGGAGCTACACCGTGTACGACCCTGGCCAACAGGAACGAGCAGTAAGTGACTGACGGTAAACTTCGCTGTCTGCACCATTTTGATTTTTTAATAAGCCGAGTAATGGGAACTGGACATAAAGTAGTCTGTGAAACAGTTGGTTAAATTCAGTGTGTGCCACTGGCGTATCCAGGTTGGAGGAGGCTGTCGGGCTACAGCCCCCCAGTCCCTCTTCGAACCTCCCCCCAGAGCCTCCTCGAACCCTTTAGACAATAATGTAGCTCCCTCCAACCCCTCCTCAAACATCCCCCAGACCATGCTGCAGCCCCCCAAATCCTCCTTGAACACCTCCAGATCCTCCTCTAACCCCCCCCCAGACCATACTGTAGCCCCTCCAGACCCTCTTCGAACCTCTCAAAGACGATGCTGCAGACCCTCCTCAAACTTCCCCAGACCATGCTGCAGTCCACCCAGACCATCCTCGAACCCCCTCAGACACTACTCTAGCACCCTCCAGACTGTCCTCAAACCTCCCCCAGACCATGCTGCATCCCCCACAGACCCTCCTCCAACCTCCCCAGACCATACTGTAGCCCCATCCAGGCCCTCCTCAAACCTTCCCAGACCCTCTTTGAACCTCCCCAGATCATAGTATAGCACCCTCCAAACTTCCCCCAGACCATGCTGCAGCCACTCAGACCTCCCCCCCCCTTCAAACCACTCAGACGATACTGTAGCCCCCTCCAGATCCTTCCTGAACATTCTCTAGACCATGCTGCAACCACTGAGACCCCTCTTCAACACCCTGAGACCATACTGTAGCTCCCTCCACACCTTCCTCAAACCTCTCTCAGGCCGTGCTGCAGTTCCCCAAGACCCTCGTCGAAACACCCCAGACCCTCCTCAAACCCCCCAGACCATACTATAGCCCCCTCCAAACCACCCTCGAAATTCCCCCAGACCATACTGTAGGCCCCCGAGACTCTCCTCGAATGCCTGAAGACCCTCATCAAACCCTCCAGACCTTACTGTAGCCCCCTCCAGAGCCTCCTAAAATCTCCCCAGACCATACTACAGCCCCCTCCAGACCCTCCTTGAACTTCTTCCAGACCATATTGCAGCCCTCCCAGACCCTCCTCGAACCTCCTCAGACCATACATTAGCCCTTCTCCATACCCTCCTCAAGTCTCCCCTAGACCATGCAACAGCGCCCACAGACCCTCCTCGGTCTTCCCCAGACCATACTGTAGCCCCCTCCAGGTCCTCCCTGAACCTCCTCCAGACCATGCTGCAACCCCCCCAGACCCTCTTTGAAACCCCCAAACCATAATGTAGCCCCCTCCATGCCCTACTCAAACCTTTCCCAGACCATGCTGCAGTCCCCCCAGACCCTTTTCGAACCACCCCAGACCATAGTATAGCACCCTCCACACTCTCTTCGAACTTCCCTCAGACCAAGCAGCAGCCACTCAGACCATCCTTGAACGCACTCAGCCCCTTTCAGATCCTTCCTGAACCTCCTCCAGACCATGCTGCAGTCCCCCAGACCCGGTTTGAACCCCCCAGACCATACTGTAGCTCCCTCCTCACCCTCCTCAAACCTCTCCCAGACCATGCTGGAGTTCCCCAGACCCTCGTCGAAACCTCCCAGATCCTCAACAAACCCCCCAGACCATACTATAGCCCCTCCAAACCTCCCTCGAACTTCCCCCAGACCATGCTGCAAGCCCAAGATACTCTCCTCGAATGCCCGAAGACCCTTCTCAAACCTCTCAGACCTTTCTGTAGCCCCCTCCAAACCCTCCTCAAACCTCCCCAGACCATGCTGCAGCCCACCAGACCCTCTTTCAACCCCCCAGATCATACTGTAGCCCCCTCCAGGCCCTCCTCAAACTTTCCCAGATCATGCTGCGGCCCCCCAGACCCTCTTTGAAACCCCAGACCATACTGTAGCCCCTTCCAGGCCCTCCTCAAACTTTCCCAGATCATCCTGTGGCCCCCCAGACCCTCTTTGAAACCCCCAGACCATACTGTAGCCCCCTCCTATGCAGGCCAGTAGAAACGAAACTAATATTTAAAGTAAACGAACATATTTATCAAATCATAATATTTTACGTGTGTGAGGCAGTAAATAAGTCGCAAATTGAGGTAGAGATGCCAGTACTGAGTTTACAAGCCTGAAAATTGCGTTACTTTTCAGCTGACTCCACCTGTATATATGAACACTTGTTCCATGGTTTGAGAAGGCTTTGAAAGCCTTAAGCTTGGATCCTTTGTGACGATCTTGTGGCGATCTTGAGCTGTGACTTTATTTGCTTCCTTCAACAGCTGCAGCTCAGAAGACGGGTGTGTCGTGGTGGTAGAGTAATACTGCTACACAGCGCGCAGTACTGGCATGTCTACCTCAGTTTGCGACTCATCCTCGTAATATAGATTTTAACGGTGTATACAGTTTTATTTTTTTACAGCATTTCCTTACAGGCAAAGTTAGCTGTACGTCGACCCTTACATGTAATTTCTATTTTTACATTTTTCAATATTTCGTCGTGGGATAAGGAAACATCCAATTGTCTGTGACTGTATCCGGCAGGTAGATTCCAACTCGACCCACTCTATGCCCTTACACTCTCTGGATCATAACAAACGATAATTTAATTGGAAATTGCCGTCGTTCATAGTTTTAGATGGGGACCCGTTCAGATAGGCGTGTGGTCTAAAGGCCCCTACACACGCTCCGTTTTGTCGTACGGCCAACAAGATGTCCAACGAACCAACCACCAGTTAGTAGCAGCCTACACACGTTCTGACTAACTGCACGCAGCGCCACCCTGTTCTGGTGTCTGTTTCTCGAACTGCCTTGAACCGGTCATCCTATGGAATACAACAACACGGAGATCCTGGCATGCACCTCCACCTATTGGGATAGTGGTATTAAGGAAGCTGTTGAAATTAAACTGGCAAGCGACCTTATAAACAGAGATGGTGGTTTTTGTTTAAATTCTGCTTGGAATCCGGCACTGTCTCTCGTCAAAAAACAGGGGGACAAAATTAATGCTGCCTCACCTGTTGATTAACAGTCACTATCGATATTTTTGATGTTTGGTCGTCTTTGGTGGTGTTGTGTTGTGACTTGTACTGTGTGTATTATCTTCCTTGTTTACACTTTGCAAACAGAGGTATTAAATACGCTTGCACATTGCTTCCTTGAGTGCAGTTGAGCCTTGAGAATGGCAGGGTGTTCTCCTGCCGAAATATCGGCGGTTGTCGACGACGTCACCCGGCAGCATACCCGTAAGTTGTTTGAACACTCATTACGCCGGGAAAAGTTAAAGTCTCACCTGTGGATGTGATTGGCAGGTGCGGAAGATCGACATCCCCGAGACGTACCTGGGCTCGCAGCTGTCGTACCGGGACGACCTGGCCGTGCTGACCGTGGCGACGCCATTCCGTCTCAGCGAGTCGGTGGGGCCCGTCTGCGTCGACTGGGACGGCAGCAAGGAGCTGGCCGCCGGGGACCTCGGCCGCGTACGTACCACACATTTAACATTAAATGTACAAAGGCTCATAACAGAGCGTGTTTATCAATCTACATCTACATGGCATACTCTGCAAATCACATGTAAGGGCCTGGCAGGGGGTACATGGAACCACCGTTACACTATTTATCTCCCATTCCATTCTCGAATAGCGCACGGGAAGAAAGATAAAAAAAAAAAGTTTGTTAAGCTTATGGGACTTAACTACGGGGTCATCAATTCCTAAACTTACAAACTACTTATCAACTACCTTATACTAAGGACGGCACAAATATCCATGCCCAAGGGGGGATTCGAACCCCGACCGTAGTGGCCGTGCAGACCGTGACTGGAGCGCCTCAGTCTCGTCGACCACCGCGGCCGGCACACGGGAAAAAAGAACACCTGAATCTCTCCGTTCGCTCCCTGATTTCTCGTATGTTATTCCGATGATCATTTCTACTTATGTCAAGTGGGAGTCAACAATATATTTTCGTATTCGGAGGAGAATGTTCGTGATTGGCGTTTCGTAAGTAGCCCACGCCGCAGCGATAAGCGCCGTTGTTGTAATGATTCCCATCCCAGATCCTGTATCATTTCCGTAACGCTGTCTCCCCTGTATCGTGACAATACGAAACGAGCTGCCCTTCTTTGGACTCTTTCGATGTCCTCCGTCAAACCCACCTGATAAGGATCCCACACTGGGCAGCAATACTCCAAAAATGGACGGACAAGCGTACTTTATGCAGTTTCTTTATCAGTTCTGTTGCATCTTTTAAGGGTTCTGCCAATAAAACGCAGTCTCTGATTCGCCTTTCCCACGACACTATCTACGTGTTCTTTCCAGTTTAAGTCTGAAGTAATATAGGCGGTCGCCAGGTTAAACGTCGAAAATGCGGACGTCTGGTAACCCTAAATAACACACATATGCGTGTAATCTATGTAATCGTGTACATCTTCATCTACATTGGATACTCTGCAAAAAACATTTAAGTGCCTGTCAGAGGGTTCATCGAACCACCGTTATACTATTTTATCTCCCATTCCATTCACCAATAGCGCGCGGAAAGAAAGAACACCTGAATCTCTCCGTTCGCTCTCTGATTTCTCGTATTTTATTCCGATGATCATTTGTACTTATGTCAAGTGGGAGTCAACAATATATTTTCACATTCGGAGGAGAATGTTCGTGATTGGCGTTTCGTAAGTAGCCCACGCCGCAGCGATAAGCGCCGTTGTTGTAATGATTCCCATCCCAGATCCTGTATCATTTCCGTGACGCTGTCTCCCCTGTATCGTGACAATACGAAACGAGCTGCCCTTCTTTGGACTCTTTCGATGTCCTCCGTCAAACCCACCTGATAAGGATCCCACACTGGGCAGCAATACTCCAAAAAGGACGGACAAGCGTAGTGTATGCAGTTTCTTTAGTAGTTCTGTTACATCTTTTAAGGGTTCTGCCAATAAAACGCAGTCTCTGGTTCGCCTTTCCCACGACATTATCTACGTGTTCTTTCCAGTTTAACTCTGAAGTAATATAGGCGGTCGCCAGTCTAAACGTCGAAAATGCGGACGTCTGTAACCCTAAATAAGACACATATGCGTGTAATCTATGTAATCGTGTACATCTTCATCTACATTGGATACTCTGCAAAAAACATTTAAGTGCCTGTCAGAGGGTTCATCGAACCACCGTTATACTATTTATCTCCCATTCCATTCTTGAATAGCTCGCGGGAAGAAATAACACCTGAATCTCTCCATCTCCCATTCCATTCTCGAATAGCGCGCGGGCAGAAAGAACACCTGAATCTCTCCGTTCGCTCTCTGATTTCTCGTTTTTTATTCCGATGAACATTTCTACTTATGTAAGTGGGAGTCAACAATATATTTTCGCATTCGGAGGAGAATGTTCGTGATTGGAGTTTCGTTAGTAGCCCACGCCGCAGCGATAAGCGCCGTTGTTGTAATGATTCCCATCCCAGATCCTGTATCATTTCCGTGACGCTGTCTCCCCTGTATCGTGACAATACGAAACGAGCTGCCCTTCTTTGGACTCTTTCGATGTCCTTCATCAAACCCACCTGATAAGGATCCCACACTGGAAAGCAATACTACTAAAAAAAAAAAAAAAAAAAAATGGACGGACAAGCGTAGTGTATGCAGTTTCTTTTGTAGTTCTGTTGCATCTTTTAAGGGTTCTGCCAATAAAACGCACACTCTGGTTCGCCTTTCCAACGACACATTATCTTCGTGTTCTTTCCAGTTTAAGTCTGAAGTAATAGTAATTCCTAGGTATTTAGTGGATTTTACGGACTTCACTTTAAATTGATTTACCTTGTGAAAAATGTGTTTAACGGATTTCTTCTCGTACTCATGTGGACGACTTCACACTTCTCATTATTTAGAGTCAATTGCCAATTTTTACATTATAGTGATATCTTATTCAGATCGTTCTGCAGTTGGTTGTGATCTTCAGATGGTTTTACTAGACGGAAGAAGACGGCGGCATCTGCAAACAACCTAATAAAGTTTTAACGCTTTATAATATGTAGCGTGGTTACGGTATATCGCCCCAAATTTGCGACTGGATAGGGGATTTCCTGTCAGAGAGGACACAGTTTGTAGTAATCGATAGTAAGGCATCGACTAAAACAGAGGTGATATCGGGCGTTCCACAGGATATTGCTATTGGTCGTCAGCTGTTCCTTATTTACATAAACGATTTAGGGGAAAATCTAAGTAAAGTCTAGTAAAGTCATCTGAAGATCAAAACCAACTGCAGAACGATATGAATAAGATTTCACTATGGTATAAAATTGGCAATTGGCTCTAAATAATGAGAAGTGTGAAGTCGTCCTCCACATGAGTACGAAAAGAAATCCGTTAAACTTTGTTTACAAGATAGATCAATCAAAAGCGAAGGCCGTAAACTCCACACAATACCTAGGAATTACTGATACGCCAGATTTTTAATTGGAAAGAACACGTAGATAACGTCGTAGGAAAGGCGAACCAGAGACTGCGTTTTATTGGCAGAACCCTTAAAACATGCAACAGAACTACAAAAGAAACTGCATACACTACGTATGTCTGTCGTTTTTTGGAGTATTGCTGCCCAGTGTGGGATCCTTATCAGGTGGGTTTGACGGAACTCATCGAAAGAGTCCAAAGAAGGGCAGCTCGTTTTGTATTGTCACGATACAGAGGAGACAGCGTCATGGAAACGATACAGGATCTGGAATGGAAATCATTACAACAACGGCGCTTATCGCTGCGGCGTGGGCTACTTGCGAAACTCCAATCGCCAACATTCTCCTCCGAATGCTAAAATATATTGTTGACTTCCACTTACATTGGTAGAAAAGATCATCAGAATAAAATACGATAAATCAGATCCTGAATGGAGAGATTCAGGTGATCTTTCTTCCCGCGCTCTATTCGAGAATCGAATGGAAGATAATTATAAAGGTGGTTTTAAGAACCCTCTGCCAGGCACTTAAATGTGATTTGCATAGTATCAGATGTAGATTATGTTAAACTTACAGTTATAAATGATGTCAAAGGAAAGAGCGACTCAAAACATTGTTGTTTGGCACCAGTGCGCAATGTTTCCGCTGCCGTCTGCTAGACAGCGATACTAACAACGATGGCGACTAGAGAACGGAAAGTGTTTTGTGTTGCAAACACCGATGGCCGGTTTCTGAAACAGAAGTTACCTGTCCCGTTACAGTTACCTGTGGGTTACCTGACCGTTAAGTACAAAATGGGTTTCCGAGACAGCAGTTACCGTCACAGCCGTAGTTACCTGTACGTTAAAAATTAATGCGCGTTCCCCTGGGGTTACCTACACGTTAACCTTAGTTTTAACTATATCCGTTACGTAACGCTAGTATCTTCCAAACGCAAGTCCAGAAGTTATTTAACGGTAGTTTTTTGTTTTTTGTGACTGGGTTCAGTATAATTTTCATACAATTTTAAAATTTTTGAAACTGACGAATAGAAATTCTTTCGTCATCGTCGTCACTGCCGTCTTCTTCTTCTTCTTCTTCTTCTTCTTCTGATGCTTCGGACAGTCGTCCAAGAGAAGAAAACTTAGCTGTACTCGGCGCTGTTGAAAGACCACGACGCCTTTTTCGTGTTAGATGACAACCATTTGATCTGTGTAACGAGAGCAAATTTAAAATGCGTTTCAGAATTTTTTTTAAAAAAAAGAGCAATGGCATTGCCGGGGTCAAACGAGGAAAAACGCGGAAAACAACATTCCGGGTTAAATTTTACATCGCGCTCGGCGGTCGCGAGAGATAATGTTGACAACGGGTGACGTTTGCATCAGCTGCATCTCCCTCGCGATTGGTCAAGCAACATCTCGACACTGAGCACTCATAATAAAACTTTCAATTAAGCATAAAGATACTTCCCTTTGCAAATAGTGTACTGCCATGCAATTGACATTACGATCAATCAATGTTTCAAGTGATTATGTTTCTTAATTATTATTACAACGTGGGGCTCGGGTATGTGGATAGATGGACGTAAATTGACCAGTCTGTGTTGTGAAAAGTAATTTCACATTCACAGAACAATGGGAAGAACTTTAAAATCATAAAAATGTACGTTGACAACAGAAATAATACGTATGATGTTATTGTTAACCCTGTTTTCGTTGTTGTTTGTCCTGTTTTTCTTTTTAAAAAAGAATACAGCTCTCTAAGTTGCCTTACCGTTTTCTCTCCTGTCTAAGGAATTGTACTATTTTGTGAAATCTTCCAAAGCGTGTTGTTTTTCCAAAATAGTCAAATCATCTGCCTTTTCATTTACTATAACTACTTTCCTTTCTAAAAATCAGGTGGGTCAAAAGATTTTTCTCAAATAGAGTCAAATTTTTTCCTCGCTTGTCGCCCATTGCCTTTGAAAACAGAAACAGAAAACTCGTAACAGCTATACAAACTAAGACGCGTCTTCGATTTCAGTTAATAATCGATAAAATTCGAGTAATTGCGATTTTCGTTAATAGTGCCATCTGTTATCTGTTGAGACGTACTATTTGCTTCGACAGAAGGCGTAGTTACCTGATAGTTAACTAACGGTCGTTGAAATCAGCTACGGGAAACACTAGGAAGTTTCTGGCAGGTTAAATTATAACGTGACGGTAGCTAACGGCACGGTAACTATGGTTTTCTAGAAACCGGGCACGAATCTGTTGTTACTGTGCAATGTGTGTCCCGGCTGAAGTGCGGTTGTGATCTTCCAAGTGATTATGACATTGGTAGATGGTATCATTAGTTTCAAGATACCAGCTGTCTCTGTAAAGGGAAGAGCACGAGCAGGGGACGACCGAGAGTTATTGAAGAGACTGATGAGCGAGTGACAGATGCCCGGTTTCTGGAAAACTACAGTGACTGTGCCGTTAGCTACCGTCACGTTATAATTTAACCTGCCAGATAACTTGCTTGGGTTTCCCGTAGCTGATTTTAACGACCGTTAGTTAACTATGAGGTAACTGCTCCTTCTGTCGATGCTAATAGTTCGTCTCAACTGATAACAGATGCCACTACTAACGAAACTCGCAATTACTCGAATTTTATCGATTATTAAGGGAAAATCGAAGACGCATTACAGTTTGTATAGCTGTCACGAGGTTTTTGTCTCTGTTTTGAAACGCAATGGGCGACAAGCGAGGAAAAAATTTTACTCTATTTGAGAAAAAACCATTTGAACGATCTAGTTTTAGAAAGGAAATCAGTTGTAGAAAATAAAGAGAAAGATGGCTCGACTATTTTTGAAAAGTAACACGCCTTTGAAGATATCACAAAACTGTACAAGTCCTTAAATCAGGAGAGAGGACGTAAAACATTCTGTTAAAAAAAATCTAGGACAAACAACAAAGATAGGGTTAGTAATAAAAATCATACGAATTATTTCTATTGTCAACATCTATTTTTATGAATTTAAGTTTTCCTATTATGTGAATGTGACAATACTTTTTACATTACCAGCTGGTCAATTTACTTCCACCCATCCACCTTCCCGAGCCCCATGTTTTAATGAAAAACACTGATCACTTGAAACATTGATCGGTCGTAATGGCAATTGCATGGCAGAACACTATTTCAAAACGAAGTATCTTTATGGTTAACTGAAAGCTTTAATATGAGAGCATGGTTTTGTGACTCGGAATGTAATAAAATGTTACATCCAGATCGGCGATCGCGAGAATGTTGGCCACTGTTGCTCAGTGTCGAGATGTTGCTTGACAATGAAGAGGGAGTTACAGCTAATACATAGCTAATGCCTAGCCGAGTACAGGTAAGGTTTCCTCTTTTGAAGACCTGTACGTAGCATCAAAAGAAGAAGACGTAGAAGAAAAAGTCGCTGATGACGATGACGATAGAATTTCCATTCTTCAGCTTAAAAACTTCTAAAATTGTGCGAAAATTACACGGAAAGCAGTCATAAAAACAAATAGCAATTGTTAATTTATGGACTTGAGTTTGGAAGCCGCTAGCGATACGTAGCGGATATAGTTAAAACTAAGGTTAACGTGTAGGTAACCCCACGGAAACGCACATTTATCTTTAACGGACAGGTAACTACGGCTGTGACGGTAACTGTTGTCTCGGAAACCCATTTTGTACTTAACGGTCAGGTAACCCACAGGTAACTATAACGGGACAGGTAACTACTGTTTCGGAAACCGGCCAAGAGTCGTCCACTCGTAGCCCAAACATGTCAGTCCGGAAGGCTAGTCGTGAATTACATATTCCTGCGTCGACTGTTTGAAATGTTTTAAGAAAACGCGTACAACTACGTCCTTGCCATTTAAAGCTATGACAGGCTCTGAAGCTGACAGACTAGCAATTACGTGCCAACTTCACAAACGACTTCTTGTTCTGTGATGATGAGGTTCTTGATCGTATTGTCTTTGGTCATGAATCAATCTTTCACCTTACTGGACATGTTAACACTCACCATGTGCACCTGTGGGGTTCAGAAAATCCTCGCGCGATTATACAAATGCAATAATGCTACTATTGCTTTTCGAGAATGGAATGGGAGGTAAATAGGGGGAGTAGTAAACAGTGAAACAAAAATTACCCATTTGATTGTTTCGTATAAAATACTTCTCACAATACAAATTTTCTTTATTTACTTGAAAGAACAATACTTTGTCAATATTTTGGAACAAAAAATAATAATTTTACTACTAATTAGTAAGTGAAATAACAATTTTAAACAACCTTCGCAAATGTTTCACTGTGTACTATACACGGTACAGCTGTCATTTTTTATATTTAATACTAGCTGGAACAACTGGTAGAAACTGACCTCGGGGAAGATCAGTTTGGTTTCAGGAGGAATGTAGGAACCCGGGAGGCAATACTCACTTTACGTCTTATCTTAGAAGATAGATTAAGGAAAGGCAAACCTACATTTTTAGCTTTTGTAGATTTGGAGAAAGCTTTTGACAATGTTGACTGGAATACACTGTTTCAAATTCTGAAGTCAGCAGGACTAAAATATAGGGAAAGGAGAGTTATTTACAACTTGTACAAAAGCCAGACTGCAGTTATTAGACTCGAAGGGCATGAAAGGGAAGCATCAGTTGGGAAGGGAGTAAGACAGGGTTGTAGCCTTTCTCCGATGTTATTCAATTTGTACAACGAGCAGGCGGTGAAGGAAAGCAAGGAAAAATTTGGAATAGGGATTAAAGTTCAGGGGGAAGAAATAAAAACATTGCGTTTTGCTGATGACTTTGTAATTCTATCAGAGACAGCACAGGACCTGGAAGATCAGTTAAATGGAATGGACAGTGTGTTGAAGAGAGCGTATGAAATGAACATTAACAAGAGCATAACAAAAATAATGGAATGTGGTCTTAGATAATCAGGCGATGCTGAAGGAATTAGATTAGGTAACGAAACAATGAAGGTGGTAGATGAGTTTTGTTACTTGGGTAGTAAAATAACATGTGATGGTCGCAGTACAGAGGATATAAAATGCAGAATGGCAATGGGAAGAAAAGCATTTTTGAAAAAGAGAAATTTGCTAACATCAAATATTAATTTAAGTGTAAGGAAGACTTTTCTGAAGGCATTTGTGTGGAGTGTTGCCTTGTACGGGAGTGAAACATGGACGCTAAGCAGTGCGGACAGGAAGAGAATAGACGCTTTTGAAATGTGGTGCTACAGAAGAATGCTGAAGATTAGGTGGGTAGATCGCATAACTAATGAAGAGGTACTGAACAGAATTGGTGAGAAAAGGAATTTTTGGCATACCCTGACTAAAAGAAGGGATCGCTTGGTAGGACACATTCTTAGACATAGGGGAATCGTAAATTTACCATTGGAGGGAAGTGTGTGGGGTAAAAATCGCATAGGGAGACCAAGAGACGCGTATAGTAAGCAGATTCAAATGGATGTGGGTTGCTGTTCTTATGAGGAGATGAAAAGGCTTGCTCAGGATAGAGTAGGGTGGAGAGCTGCATCAAACCAGTCTCTGGACTGAAGACCATAACAACAACAACTAGCTGAATGCCTTATAAAACATAAATGTCTTTGTTAAATACAGCTACAAACATTAACATATACTGAAATTTGTTCAGTGAATATTAAGTCCACCAAAATTGATTGGAAAACGAACGTACCGCTGGTTGGAGAATCTCTTAGTAGTCATAGACAACGCAGGTGGCAAAATGATTGCAATGTCCTTATGTGAAACACAGACTATATCTTCTGCAACTGGGAATATAGAAACAGTCTTTTTTGGCTTTTCCGAATGTATGAGATTTTATACTCAGTACCACAAATGACTTCAAGACTTTAGCTACAAAATATACGTTGTTTTGGAATTTCACCAATCGTAATGTTCCGCTTCAAGTTAAAAAGATCTAATGAAACACTTTTCTCTGTTTCACTGTATGGCCTTCATCTTTGTCACTTTCTTCATCACTTTCACTTGATGCTGTTTTACTTACACACCACTTAATTTTTTGATTGTTGACTTTCTTCATACTTCTTTTCTTCCAGCTCTGTCCTTTTTCTAAAAGTCTTTTCTTCAATAGCTGCTCACTCTGGCGTGCTTCTAATTTTGGAACGTCCACTTGTTTTTTTTTTCTGGGAGGTGCTTTGGGCAAACCACGAAACTCTTTTGGCGAGATGTACGGTTTGCTGTTGTTACTGCAGCTGGCTGCCTCGACATCTTCCATAGTACTCTCCAAAGTGTTAGGAGGAGTCATGCATCCATCTGAGGCCAATGGTCCTGTTTCACTGTGTACCACATACAAGTGCATGAAAAAATTTTTGAAAAGTCTTGGTCGCAATTAGCTTTATTTCATATGACGCGTTTCGAGAACATCATCATCAGAAAAAGATTTTAAAAAACGATGGGAAATACAACCATCTTGGTATAGGTGCCTGATTACAACTTAAAATATCACCGTGGACGTCTGGTGACAGTGTTGAAGCAGACTCACATGCCCAACTGTGGAGTGGGCATGTGAGTCTGCTTCAACACTGTCACCAGACGTCCATGATGATATTTTAAGTTGTAATCAGGCACCTATACCAAGATGGTTGTATTTCCCATCGTTTTTTAAAATCTTTTTCTGATGATGATGTTCTCGAAACGCGTCATATGAAATAAAGCTAATTGCGACCAAGACTTTTCAAAAATTTTTTCATGCATGCCAACGTATGGTCGCTTGTCCACAAAATGGAAGGTTTTATGAATCAAGTGCTAACCACATACAAGTGTTTCACTGTGTACCAAAGTCACCATAAACTAAAAAGTTAGCCACAACTCTTAATCTACGTATCTACCAAATCTACAACTGATCAATACATAGCTAAAGATATGCATGTTATCACAAAACACAATACATCTTTTAGCTTTATGTTATATCGAAAATATTAAACTTACACAGAGACGTTAACTGTAACTTCTGACCACCGAAAACCAATAATAACGCATAGAAAGAATAATAATCAACCAAACTGTCCACCATTACAGTCTAAGATGTATCTTATCATAATAAACATACAGGGATACCAACGGGTAGAAAAAAAAATTACTAAAAACAATTGAGGTGGAATATTTCACTGTGTGCCGAGTTTCACTGTGTACTACTCTCCCCTACTATTAAAGGTGGTTCTATGAACCCTCTGCCAGGCCCTTAAATGTGGTTTGCAGAGTATTTTATGTAGATGTAGATTATATTAAAGTTTCAGTTATAAATGATGTCAAATGGAAGAGCGACTCAAACAGTTTGGTTTAGCGCCAGTGCACATGTGCAGTTCGCAATGTTTTTTTTTTTTTTTTTTTTTTTTTTTTTTTTTTTTTTTTTTTTTTGTGCCACATCCTGACCTTTCTTCTTTGGTGAACCTACTTCTATCTTCTTACCTTGATACTCTAGACCAGTGTTTTCAACCCGTGCGTCGCAGCAGGGTGCAGCAGCAGCATATCAGATAGCAAACGTACATTTCATCATGTTCTGCTACTGTGACAGAAGTGCTACACGAAGTAATAGAACGCAGTATGTTGTTCTCGACGGCGAGTGTACATCAGAGACGAGTGCATCGTCAGGCGTGCCCCAGGGGAGTGTGATAGGACCGCTATTATTTTCTATCTATATAAATGATCTGATGGACAGAGTAACTTGTAATTTGCGGCTGTTTGCTGATGATGCTGTGGTGTATGGGAGGGTGTCGTCTGTAACTGACTGTAATAGCATACAGGTTGACTTAGACAAAATTTCTAGTTAGTGCGAAGAATGGCAGCTAGCTCTCAATGTAGAAAAATGTAAGGTGATGTGCATGAGTAGAAAAAACAATCCTATAATGTTCGAATACAGCATCAGTAGTGAGCTTCTTGATGCGGTCGCGTCGTTCAAATATCTAGGCGTAACATTGCAGAGCGATATGAAATGGAACGAGCATGTAAGGACAGTTGTGAGTAAGGCAGACAGCCGACTTCTGTTTATTGGGAGAATTTTGGGAAGATGTACTTCACCTGTAAAGGAGACCGCGTATAAAACGCTTGTACGACCACGTCTTGAGTATTGCTCAAGTATTTGGGACCCGCAGCGATCGGTTTGAAGGAAGACATAGAGGCGGTTCAGAGGCGAGCAGCTAGATTTGTTACTGGTAGGTTCGACCAATGCGCGAGTGTCACGGAAATGCTCCGGCAACTCAATTGGGGATCGCTGGAAGAAAGACGATGTTCTTTTCGTGAATTTCTGTTAAGTAAATTTAGAGGGCCGGAATTTGAAGCTGAGTGTAGTACGATCTTGCTGCCGCCTACTTACATTTCGCGTAAAGATCACAAAGACAAGATAAGAGAAATTAGGGCTCGTACGAAGGCATATAGGCATTCTTTTTTTCCTCGTTCTATTTGGGAGTAGAATAGGAAAGGAAATGCCCAGTAGTGGTACAGTGTACCCTCCGCCACGCACCTTACGGTGAATTGCGGAGTATGTATGTAGATGTAGATGTGACAGGGCATCATGAAAGTCGCTTAATTAACATGTAATCCGTAAGTGGAAAATTTGCTTTATTGTGTCAAGTTTCAGTGACCCTTAATCAAACATCATAAGTGTTCAAAATATTCAAATGTTTCTAAATCTATCGAACCAAACTGCGTGGTCATCAGTCCATAGCTTACAAACTACTTAACCTAAGGTAAAGTAACCTGAGGACAACACACACACCCATGCACCAGGGAGGACTCAAACCTCCGACGGCGAGCAACCGCGCGCTCCGCAGCGAGGCGCCTTAGACCGCTCGGCTACTCCACCGCGGCCATCATAAGTGTCACCTATGGCACTTTTGATTTCTGATCATGGGCCGACGAAAACGCAAAGCAACGAAGCCGTTTATTCCACCATATGGTGACTTGTTAATTGAGTGTCTCAACAGCAGTACTGCCACAGTTATTCACAATATTCGGAATTTTCTTGCATGACTTTGTCAGACGTTCAAATATTGTTATCTCAGAAAAACAAATAATCAATAATTTAATATTATTTTAATCAATGCATAAAAATACCTTTTTATGACTGAATCGTAGTAATTTCCTGCTGGTGACAAGTTTTCAAAACAGTATTATTTTTCATCAACTAATAACAATTTCATTTTATTACTGCATTGTGTCATTACTGATGACATTGTAATTCTGTCAGAGACAGCAAAGGATCTGGAAGAGCAGTTGAATGTAATGGACAGTGTGTTGAAGAGAGCGTATAAAATGAACAGTAACAAGAGCAAAACAAAAATAATGGAATGCGGTCTTATAAAATCAGGCGATGCTGAAGGAATTAGATTAGGTAACGAAAAAATGAAGACGGTAGATTAGTTTTTTTACTTGGGTTGTAAAATAACATGCGATGGTCGCAGTACAGAGGATATAAAATGCAGAATGGCAATGGGAAGAAAAGCATTTTTGAAAAAGAGAAATTTGGTAACATCGAATATTAATTTAAGGGCAAGGAAGTTTTTTCTGAAGGCATTTGTGTGAAGTGTTACATTGTACGGGAGTGAAACATGGACGATAAGCAGTGCGGACAGGAAGAGAACAGAGGTTTTTGAGATGTGGTGCTACAGAAGAATGCTGAAGATTAGGTGGGTAGATTGCATAACTAATGAAGAGGTACTGAACAGAATTGGTGAGAAAAGGAATTTTTGGCATACCCTGACTAAAAGAAGGGATCGCTTGGTGGGACACATTCTTAGACATCGGGGAATCGTAAATTTAGCATTGGAGGGAAGTGTGTGGGGTAAAAATCGCAGAGGGAGACCAAGAGACGCGTATAGTAAGCAGATTCAAGTGGATGTGGGTTGCCGTTCTTATGAGGAGATGAAAAGGCTTGCTCAGGATAGAGTAGGGTGGAGAGCTGCATCAAACCAGTCTCCGGACTGAAGACCATAACTAAACTAACTAACTACTGCATTGTAGTACTTTGCCGTTGGTTAAAAATTTTTAGTATCCTTTCAAAGAAATCCAAAGTTTATGAGCATCCTCGAAATATTAAGAAGTGATGCATCAGCTTTGATGGTTTCATACTCGTACATGTCAACACGATATGTTACCACATATTACACACTAAAATTTATTTTTCATGACAGCAAAAGCACACATCAAATAGTTGTAGTGATAAAGTCTCTTTTTTCAGTTTTGCAATGGCTGCGCAGATCTTAGACACATCATAGAAATAAAATTAAATACTTTGCCTCTGGAATCACTGACATACCTTTAGCATGTGCTTGGGGGGGGGGGGGACATCGGACATTTGTACTCGGAAAGGGGGTCGCAAGTTCAAAACTATCGAAAAATACTACATTAGAGCAATGGCAGTTCCCTCATTTGGAAGAAGATGAGTCAGCGTACTTCATTTTCCAGTAAGATGATGCGCCACCTTGTGAGGATACAGGGTTTTAGGTTAGTAACCCCTTTTGGTCGAACGATAGTTATCATTGATGTGCAGCGAGAGCTGCTGGCAACAGTGCTTCGGATGGAATGTTCTTTGTTTGTTGGCCAGGGTGCGGCAGTCTCCCGCCGACCGCAGAGCGAGGTGGTGGCATGTTGGCAGTGAGATCGTAACCTGCGTTTAGTGGTGGCTAAAGTTTTTGCCATTCTGTCGTATCGCATACGGGTTGCAGTTGTATATTGAAATGTTTCAGTGTGGACTTGTAGACATTCATCGTAGTGGCACGCGGTTATTAAATCAGTGTGTTTAAAGGGAAGAGTTTAACATTTGTCGTTCCATAATAAAGGAAATTAACAAAGTTTACTGTTATGGATCAACCTAGTAATTGTCCACATCCCATACTGTCAAATCATTGGAACAATTATTAAATGATTAAGCATAAAATAGAATGTAACGGCAACTTCGCCCATCGAGGATTAGGTGACGCAGCAGTGACGTTACAACCTCACTGGCATTGCGAAGTACCCAATTGGTTGAACGTCACTGTAGCGAAACGCTGGGTAGTCCGAAGGGGTCCAATGACAGGGCTTGCTTCGCATTGGCCTCCACGTTCATCCGACCTAACACCATGCAATTTTTTTTCCTTTGGGCCTCCATCAGGTAACGTGTGTACGTGCCTCCGCTACCAGCTGACCTCCTTGAATTAAGAAACCGGGCTGAAGAAGCTGTTGCTGCAATCACTGAAGACACACTTATCGACGTTTGGGAAGAACTCGGCTGTAGACTTGATGTGCGCTGTGTCGCGACTGGGGCCCACATTGAATGTTTATAAGGATCTTGGTAAAACTGTCTGAGTTGCTCTTTCATTTGACATATGATTTATAGCTGTAAGTTCAATATAATAATACTCCGCTATTCATTTATAAACACTCTGTATATACTACGACAATACAGAATGAAATATATAAAAATAATAATACGATACATCATACTTTTATATATTCTTATTTGAAATATTTAAAAAATGTACCGTAAAAAACGCCAAGGCGTTCTCGAAGACCTTATCCAAGATATTCAATTATCACAAACATTTTTTTATAGAAAAGATAGATAGGTAACACAAAAAAGTTAATCTGGTTGGAATATAGAAAAATATAGAAAATTCATTCATGCTGGATATGCCCCCATTACACCTTTGGGTCAAGATTTAGGCTGCAGCTGGTGCCTACAGACTCAAATCTGTCAACAACTGGAACTCTTTGGGATATCCAAAATCACACACTAAAATAGTGAGTGAGGTAAATATAGGAAAGGTTTAGGAAATGCCAGCCGCCTATATTATAACCCCATACTGCTTCAACAAGCCTTTCAATATAACAATTGGAAGTAGGGAGCAGTGGGAGAAAATAGTTCGACACCATACGGGGGATATTGTCTGGTTCACTGACGGGTCGAAATCAGACCAAGGCCTTGGGACCGGGGTATATGGGGTGCAGCCAAGACTGGAGGGCGTCATCTCTCTAGGGAAACTAGCCTCAATATTCCAGGCCGAAATCACTGTCATCAGGGCATGTGTGGAGGAGAATTTGCATAGGTGCTACAAAGATCGTAGTATCTATATCTATTCAGACAGCCAGGCAGCCCTGAGATCACTGGCAGCTCCTACAACAAGGTCTAAAGTTGTTGCAGAATGTCACAGGGTTCTGGTGGAGCTAGGGGAAAGCAATAGAGTAAACCTATTGTGGGTCCCTGGCCACTCGGGGATCAGTGGCAACGAACATGCCGACAGATTAGGCAGGATGGGGGCAGAGGCTCCATTTAATGGATCGGGACCTGTCCTGACAATCACCAAGGCAATGATTAAATTGGAGCTACGTAACTGCCTCAGCACGTAGAATATTGGACCAAAGTCCATCAACAAAAACATGGCAAGGTAATGATGCCAAAGCCTTGTTTTAAAAGAAGCTCTGCAATCCTGGGTCTGAACAGGAGAGAGATTAGACTCATGGTTGGATTGCTGACAGGCCAAGGGAATTTCAAAAAACACCTACACACAATGGGAATAACAGAAGAGGACCCTAAATGTAGGATCTGTGATGACAGTGATGAAACTGCATCACATCTGATCTTCGAATGCATTGCATTGGAGAGTAAAAGGCACAGAACAATTGGGACAACCAGACCCGAAGAAATTGTGTCTAATAAAGAACTGGTAAAGGGTCTCCTTGCACTGTTCAAGGGCATTGGTTGGCTTTACTAGACATACAGGGAGCGATACCGCACAATAAACTTAGTTTCGGTGCGGGTAGTGGCGGGTTAGACCAAGACTGTTTTGGCTTCCCTGAAAGAATCAAATCAAATCAAATCAATAAAATTCATTGTCTTGCTTATGCAGACGATATTCTACTAATAAGTGGCAATAAAGAAGAATTGCAATGCATGATAAGCTCCTACAGAAAGATTGTAAAGAAAGCAGGATTGGAGATCAACGAGATGAAAACAGAGTACACAGTCGTGAATGAGGCACCTAATGATGGCATCCACTGGCAGTTGGTGATATCACTTTTAAAAGGATTCCCAAATGTTTGGAAAGCATCATCATTGACCGAAATAAAATGGAAATAGAAATTCAAGGGAGGCTACCACCAGCGAATAAAGCTCATTCTGGCCTATGAGATGTGTTGTGCAGAAGAGCTGTTTCGAGAAGCTTCAAACTTAGACTATACTGAATTGTAGTTCTGCCAGTAGTTCTATATGGGTCAGAAACCTTTACATATAAAAAAGCAGATGAACAAAAACTATTGGTTTCTGAAAGGAAAATTTTTGGCCCCAAGAGAGACTCAGTTACAGAGGAGTAAAGGATACTAAAAGATGTGAAGATATAGGATTTTAGGTTAGTAACCTCTTTGGTACGTTTTGGTCGAACGATAGTCATCGTTGGTGTGCAGCGAGAGCTGCTGGCAACAGTGCTTCGGTTGGAATGTTCTTTGTTTGTTGGACAAGGTGCGGCAGTCTCCCACCGACCACAGAGCGAGGCAGTACGGTAGCATGTCGGCAGTGAGTTCGTAACCTGCGTTTAGTGGTGGCTAAAGTTTTTGCCATTTCGTCGTATCGCATACGGGTTGCAGTTGCATATTGAAATGTTTCAGTGTGGACTTATAGACATTCATCGTAGTGGTACGCAGTTATTTAATCAGTGTATTTAAAGGGAAGAGTTTTAACATTTGTCGTTCCATAATAAAGGAAGTTAACAAAGTGTACTGTTATTGATCAACCTAGTAATTGTCCGCATCCCATACCGTCAAATCATTGGAACAATTATTAAATGATTAAGCATAAAATAGAATGTAACGGCAACTTCGCCCATCGAGGATAAGGTGGACGCAGCAGTGACGTTACAAAGACCAGGAACTGAAAGAGGTATATCAACAGGCTGATGTTAGCAGAAGTGTGATGTCGCACAAGTCTGAAGTGCGCGCCACCTACTTTCGCTGCGCGCCGCCATGCACACACGGCGCGGCGTTCTTACGACGTCAGCCACAAGTGCCCTCTGGGACAACTCCGCTCGTGGCCATCATTGAACGACATCATTCACTTCGGACTGAGATAGGAACCGGTTATCACTTTGGACTGAGATAGGAACCAGTTAACACTTCGGAATCAGATAGGCACCAGTTAAGACTTGGCTATCGGACAGGCACTAGGCAGGCCTCTAGCTCAACTATGTATCAGCCTTCTGCAGTACTGAGCTATGTAAAAGTTAAGTATTGTATACATTCTGTGCAATATATATCTCGTTCTAATTTACTCTAGTGTTTCTAGTTTCTGCTGTCCCACTGGCTGCTCCCCTCCGTACCTGCACAAGCATGCTACCTTTATTCCTGTGTCGGTCTTCCTACTCGGCCACCGACACCTACGACGTAAACGAGACACAAAAGCGGCGACGAGGCTGGGACACAAAAAGAAGGATGAGAGAAGAAGACGGATGTGTGCTGGACATATAATTAGGATGGAGAAGCAACGACTACCTAAAGTAGCATTCTCTGAATCCATGGAGGGAAGACAGAAGAGAGGAAGGCCACGTACCATACGGAAGGCTGACATCGACAGCGGTGGTTGCGGTGACCATGGGCCTCAGGAAAGAGAATGGACTGCAAAAGCGAGGAATGTAAGAGGAATGTATGGTCTGCAAGGCCCAGGCGACAATTAAGAAACAGAACGTTTATTTATCTGGGTTGCGCATTTGGAAACATCGAAACCAATATCAGTAATCATCATGATTATTGGCAGCACACTTCGAAGATGCAACAGTGCCACTAAATAAACTGCGCACACATCACTTGTGCGTCCTGTTTTGGAGTATTGCTGTCCACGGTGGGATCTCCGCCAAGTGGAACTGACGGAGGATGTAGAGAAAGTTCAGAGAAGGGCAGCTCGGGTTGTATTATCGCGATGTAGGAGAGAGAATGTCACAAGAATGATGCACGACTTGGGGTCGAAATCATTAAAAGAAACGCGTTATTTGTTGCGGCAAGATTTATTTGCGAAATTCCTGTCACCAACTTTGTCTTCCAAATGCGAACAAATTTAGTTACACCCAGCTTGGAAGACATGATCATCATAATAAAATAACAAATAGAAGACGGAAATATTCAGGTGTTCCTTTTTCCTGCACACTATTAGAGAATGGTAGGGTATAGAAATATCACGAAAGTGGTTCGATGAACCCTCTGTAAATTATTCATTGCAGTCATTGTAATAAATTATACCTCCACGATGCTATATGGAAATAGCCTGATGATGGCCACAGTGCCGAAATAAGGCCTATTGCGATAATAATAAACAGTTTTTAATATCTATAAAGTGAAGCAGCATTTTGGCATTTCATAGATTAACAATATGTCCTTAAAAGACATACACAATGCTGCAGGCCCAAATGAAATGAAATTATTAATTTATGATTCACATTTTTTTTAAATTATTTCCTTGTAGACGGTATTTTCGTGTGATATATTCACCCCTCGATGAAATATGAACCTCAAACCATTCTTACAACCACCATTAATCGACTTAAAAGCAAACGAAGATTATGACAGGGACACCTTTCAGACTCAAAATACTGCAAAAAGTTCAAAACATTTCTCGAAATTCAATTCTGAACAATTTTTTCAATCAGACGCGCAATAGCTCAGATAAGACATAGCGCTGCCCTCTAGCGGCGTCTGTGACATTTGGTGCCGATCGGTTGAACGGTGCGACCTGAAAAGTGGCAACAGCCAACGCTGTTATTTTTGCGAGTATCTCTTTTCTTCAGCGCCTTATTTTATTACATATGGAGCAAGTATCGATACAATGATTCTAAATTTCATCGCTATTGAAACAAAGATGTTTAATGTTTGTGAAGCTGTGTGACCAAACTTCAGTGGTCATCAGTCCCCAGAGTTACATACTACTTTTAACTTCAACTGATCTAAGAACAACACCGACACACATACACACACCTGATGGAGAACTAAATACCTAGGAATTACTGTTATATCAGACTTAAACTGGAAAGAACACGTAGATAATGTCGTAGGAAAGGCGAACCGGGGACTGCATTTTATAGGCAGAACCCTTAAAAGATGCAAGAGAGCTACTAGACTGCATACACCACACTTGTCCGTCCATTTTTGGAGTATTGCTGCCCAGTGTGGGATCCTTATCAGGCGGGTTTGACGGAGGACATCGAAAGAGTCCAAAGAAGGGCAGCTCGTTTCGTATTGTCACGATACAGCGGAGACAGCGTTACGGAAATGATCTGGGATGGGACTCATTACAACAACGGCGCTTATCGCTGCGGCGTGGTCTACTTACGAAACTCTAATGGCCGACATTCTCCTCCGAATGCGAGAATATATTCTTGACTGCCACCTGCATAGGTAGAAAAGATCATCAGAATAAAATACGAGAAATCAGAAGTCGAGATTCAGGTGTTCTTTCTTCCTGCAAGCCATTCGAGAATGGAATGGGAAATAAATAGTATAAAGTTGGTTCGATGAACCCTCTGCCAGGCACTTACATGTGATTTGCAGAGTATCCCGTGTAGATGTAGATGTAGAACCTCTGACGGGGATGGGCAGGTGTTGAATAGCTACAGGTATTGAAACATCCGCAACAGCGGGACTTCAGTGTGTTGCAGTCAGTGTTTCCACTTCGGTGAAAGAGGTCCCTTGTTGGGGAAATTCTCAAGGTTAGAGGGAGGAAAAAAAGGAAACCAGTTGACGGAGGGGAAAATTTTTCCTCTGAAACATGCTATACGCCGTTCCACACAGCATACAGTCTAATCCAGTTCCTATTTGTTTCTTAATCGAAAAATGCAAAATACGAGGGGCGTTTGAATAGTCTGTGAGATGGCACCACTGGCGCGTATCGAGGTCATTGTGCTGTTACCAGGAATGGAGTGTTGGGGTATCAGAACAGTAAGAAGCGAATTTCTATTTTAATTTCATTTAATTTAATTTTCTATTATTATTAAAAAATAGAGAGAAAAAAATTAATAATAATAACAATAATAGACAATTATTAATTAATGTTGTGAAAAAAATCATCTGTGGAACTAAAAGAAAAAAGTGGAAGAGCAGTATCTTTGCTTTTTAATTAGCAGTCAGTCTTATTTTGACTTCTCGAGCAGTTAGAAGTGATGAGCTGTCTCATTTGTTTCTTCTGTGTAAACTTTCAGTTGAGATGTAAATGTTTTTAGAAAAATACAAATTCTTTTCAAGAGTGAAAAGTTTCGTCTTAGTTCATTACTTCAGCCTTAAAGTGAACCACTTAATGACCCTGAGATGTGATGAAGCAATCAACAGTAAGAAGACATTTTGAAAACTGTCGGTATTTTTTTACATGAGTTTATTCTACGGTTTCTCTGAGGTTTATTAGTATACACTGCAGTTCTTCTTTGCTAAGTTTCATTAACAATTTTTAAAAATAATATATATATATATATATATATATATATATATATATATAATGATATTTCACAATATAAAGGTGTCCCATCATGTTTAGGTAGTAGCCTCTTTGGAAGAACGCACACCAAGTTTCAGCCATATTGGTCTATTTCTGTGTGTTTGGCATTCGTGTGAATCAGGAAAGTGGAGTGAATGTCCAAGAATGGACGAAAAAGAATTTCGTGTGGTGATTAAACATTACTTTATGAAAGGCATAACGCCTCAGGAGAGAAAAGAGAAGCTTGATAAACATTATGGTGACTCTGCACCCTCGATCAGAACAGTTTACAAGTGGTTTCAAAATTTTCGGAGTGGCCATATGGGCACAAGTGACGCTGAACGTTCTGGACGCTCTGTGGTCCTTACGACTCCAGAAATCATTGATAAAATCCATGATATGGAGATGTATGACAGAAGAGTTAAGATACGTAAGCTAGCTAGTGCTGTAGGCATCTCGAATGAACGGGTACGTAATATTTTGCATAAACATTTGGACATGAGGAAGCTATCCGCAAGGTGGGTGCCGCAATTGCTCACACACACACACACACACACACACACACACACACACACACAAAAATTAAACGTCGTTTCGTCACTGTGGATGAAACATGGATCCATTACTATACTGATGAGACCAAAGAACAATATAAACAATGGATTACCAAGGGAGAATCTGCAAGAAAAAAAGGCAAGACTGGTCCATCAGCCAGAAAGGTTAAGGCGACGGTCCTTTGGGATTCGCAAGGGATAATCCTCATCGACTGTTGGAACAGTATAAAATACTATAGGTGCATATTATTCATCGTTATTGGACCGTATGAAAACCGAGCTGCAAGAAAAATGCCTGCGATTGGCCCACAAAAAAGTCCTATTCCATCACGACAATGCACCAGCTCACACTTCAGCGGTTGTGGTCGCAGGATTTTTGGAAACAGGATTCCAACTCGTTTCACATCCCCCCTAGTCTCCAGACTTGGCTCCCTCGGACTACGGACTAGGGGAGACCGGGGAACATTTTCCATAGGGGCAGGTTTTCCAAATCCCTTCATTTTCGAAACAAACCGCTAGATGTCACCACCGGCGATACTGTAGGAAGTAGCAACAAAACACACTTCATTTACGAAAGTTTCATTGTTGTACCAGCAGTCACAACGTCGGCAGGGCTGTTTTCATCATTTTTGCAAATGTGAGTAAACTTTCACGTTTTTATTGAAACTTAAAATATACATTCTAGCATTATACTTATTATTTTGACATTGCACACACTAAAAGTGGGTTTCAAATGTTCAAATGTTTGTAAGTCTTATGGGACTTAACTACGGGGTCATCAGTCCCTAATCTTACAAACTACTTATGAACTACTTACGAACTAGGACGGCACAAATATCCATGCCCGAGGGGGGATTCGAACCCCTGACCGTAGTGGCCGTGCAGACCGTGACTGAAGCGCCTCAGTCTCCTCGGCCACCGCGGCCGGCAAAGTGGGTTTCTTTCTTCACGTAACTGTACATTTGTTTTGTAAATAGCTTACATTGTTACTCATGGACGTAGTGTTATAGTTCCGAATATGGCGACGGGGCAAGTTTTCCGAGTGCATACGGGGCACATATTCCTTATTGCTTTGAGTCTTACACCAAGTCTAAAGCAAATGAAAAGTGTGTACAGTGCACGAAATGGGCGCATGGAGACTGTACGAAAGGGAAAGTTCCATTTTTTTTGTTTGCTTACATTGTGATTCAGACAATCAGTATAAGTATTGTTAAAAATGTCTGTATTTGTAAAATATTTATGTCACGTATTTTGAAAAACCATTAAATAGCATTTGTTTTTATTTAATGTGGCTATTTTTACTATCCTCTTTTGTAATGTATTGTAAATTCATGATAAAAATCCGTATTCAGTGAAATCAAGATAATTACCTCTGTTTTAACATAGAAAGTGTAATTGGAATATTTGCCCCTGTACATTTTAAGTAAGCTTGAAAACTTGCCCCTCATACGGGGCAAATTTTCCAATGCAACATGGCCAGACAAAACCATTTGCTACCAAGAATGACAGTTACTAATTTCAAAAATATCTGTACAAGACTGTAAATAAAGGTGTAGGAAATATAATGATGCGCTGTTTACCGCAAAATCGATAAAAATAAGAAGTCCAAAAATAAAAATGTAAAATGGTGTAAAACGTGCCCCGGTCTCCCCTACTGTTTGTTCCACAATTTGAAGAAATGGATGGTGGGACAAACAAGGAGACGGCAGGCCCGTGGGGTCGGGGATGTGTCCGAAATTTTGTGTGGTGGAAGAGGACCCCTAACACCTCACGTGGTTAAGATATTAGGACTCACTACTCGGAAATGCCCGAGAAAAATCGATCCGATGTTTCTTAGGTGCCTTATGAGTATAAAACCTTAGTCCATTGCCGAGCGGCCAACTGGCCTAGACGGTTAGACCTTTTAATGCAGAGGTCTTGGGTTCGATTCCTCCTTCGGCCCTTTTCTTTTCTTCTGTTTCATTTTCTTTTGTTATTCCACCAATTATTCAGAAAGTTTCTCAAACCTACATTACTTTTAAAAACATTATTTTAGCCCAAGAACGTAAAGTTTTTCAATCACTGAAAAATATTTTTACTTCTCATTTGCTCTCGGGGAGGTCAAAACGAATCCGGAGATATATTATACCATTTTTCAAGATGACGAAAATATGCCAACTTGGTCTGTAAAAGTCGTACCTCCAAAATGCACTTCTTTGGTGCAACCTCGTGATGTCTACTTTTACAGGCAAGTTAAAAATTCCACAAAGCGCTTGCAAAATTGCAGCATTGTTAAAGGAGAATCGTGAAATTAATTCCTGGGAAGATTGTATAAAAATTAATTCTATAATTCACCATCAGTTACCGTCACCAATATTCCAAGACATGATTCAGTATGCCTGGTTTGCCTCCAAATTATCAGAAACTCGAAACATTTTCGTAAATGTTAACAGGGCATGTTTTGTACTATTTATTGCAAACGCCCTGTGATAGTAAAAAATCCGCTTTTATATGTTGCACAAGATGTCGCAGAATTAATGCTTTGTGTGTGTTTTACGATAATTACCATTGCGGTTCTTGTTTATAATTCTTATATGTATAAAAATATAATATTTCCCAATCGACTTTGTTATTCTCATTAAAAACCCAATATTTTCTCCTCATATAAGTAACAATGAAAAATGGAAAACCCACTGCCGTGAATCGTGTTGTTGGACAAAAAGAAACTAATTTTTATTCAATATCGTAACTAATTTGTTAAAGATAATGTAGCTCTGGGAAACTTTCTGAATAATTGGTGGAATAACAAAAGAAAAGAAAACAGAAGAAAAAAAGTGCCGGAGGAGGAATCGAACCCTAGACCCCTGGCGTAAGAGTCTGAGACCTAACCATCGTTTTTATTTTTATTTATTTTTTATTTTTTTCACGATTTTAACCGCGTGAGGTGTCTGGGTTTCCCTTTACCCACGCAAAATTTCCGACAAATGCCCGACTCCACGGACATGCCGTCTCCTTGTAAGATTTCATTCAAACGAGGAGGTGGTTGCGGAAACTAATAGCTATTTTGCAGGCTTGGTAGTTCCTACTATTCGCAAGGGATCAACAAATCAGAACAGCTCCGGATGAAGTGTATAAGTCCAGTGGCGTAGCTATGTCACCAAGGGCCCCGGGATTTATGATTAAGGAGCACTCCCTCGGGGGTATTCACTTCACAAAGAGGAGTTAGTAGAACAATACTGTTCTGTAATAATACACTATAGAAACTTCATATTCAAATGTGATCACACCGTGTATTGCTTGTAATTCAGCGCCATTGACTGTTATTTCGCAACTCCGACTTCAACCGAAAACACGCTAATAGTGATACGGTACACGTCTTAGCGGACATACTGAGGTGGGAATAATTTTGGATTTCACTTCGTGCCTTTGAGGTTTGTTGGTCTAGGGTAAAGTCGAAAATCCTTCATTCAACTAAAATATTATATAGATTAGAACGTCGATTATCCAAAGTAATTGGGAGACCTGGATGGTCGAAAAACCGGTTTATACAGATAATCGTACTGTACACTTCTGTTTACCAATAAGAAGTTTATACAGTATTTGGAGGCGCGCGATTCTTCACACTGCGCCAAGCGGCACGCCGCAACACTTGGAAGTCTCAGCTGTTGCTGTGAGCAGCTTTGATGCTGCCGCTACTTCTGCAGCTACACCGACTGAAGTGTGCCGATTGTTGTACACAGCTTGGCCGGTCAGCTGCGCTTCCGAATGACGTCGTGTGAAGTGAAGGCCCCAATAGGAAGCTTTGCTCCGCCTTGCCGTGGCCCAATGCGGTTACTATTGGAAACTTGGTGGGAGGGGAGGGAGATGTGACGGATGTTAGAACGGGAAAAAAAAAAAAAAAAAAAAAAAAAAAAAAAAAAAAAAAAAAAATAGGAAAAGAATCGCGCTCTATTGTAACTTTTCCCGGAGGCAGCCCACGAGGGTCCCGTTAAGAGTCCTGTGAAGTTGGCACCCCTATTTTGCAAAATGTACATTTTTTTCAGAGTTCTAGACAGATATACAATAGTTCTGGAGTTCTCTGTACAAAATTTAAATAGTTCTGCAAAATTTCGCCGAAAAAATACGAAAAATTACCACAAAATTTAGTTTTTTCAAAATAATTTTTTGCCTAATTGTACAAACATAGTTCTGATCACAGTTCTAAATGGCTCTCAAAGATTTATACAGGAAATCCTAATGACATTTTTCTGTGCAGATTGTACTGCATGAGATAATTGCAATAATGGGGAATCCATTTACACGCTACTGTGAAGTTGGCACCCTTTTTCTCAAAAATGTACATTTTTTTCAGAGTTCTAGGCATATATGCAATAGTTCTGGAGTTCTCTATACAAAATTTAAATAGTTCTGCACAAATTCGCGAAAAAATTACAAAAAACTATAACAAATTTTAGTTTTTTCCATATAATTATTTGCCTATAAGCGTAAACATAGTTCTGATCACATTTCTAAATAGCTCTCAAAGAGTTCTGCAGAAAATTCCAATGATATTTTTTTTGCCCAGATAATAGTTCATGAGCTAATTGCGTAAATGAGGGACATAAACTACACAAATTTGCGCCAGAGTCGTGTGAAGTTGGCACCCCTTTTTTCAAAAATGTAAATTTCTTTCTGAGTTCTAGACAGATATGCAATAGTTCTACAGTTCTCTGTACAAAATTTAAATAGTTCTGCAGAATTTCGAGAAATGTCGCAATTATGAATAGTGGGAGAGCTATGAAGTTGGCACCCCTTTTTTTCAAAAATGTAAATTTTTTTCAGAGTTCTAGATAGATATGCAATAGTTCTGAAGTTCTCTGTACAAAATTTAAATAGTTCTGCAGAATTACGCCGAAAAAATAGTAAAAATTACCACAAACTTGAGTTTTTTTAGTTTTTGTAAAATAATTATTTGCCTATTAGCGCAAACATAGTTCTGATCACAGTTACAAACAGCTCTCAAAGAGTTCTACAGGAAATCCTAAAGAAATTTTTCTGTACAGATTATACTTTATCGGATAAATGCAGTAATGTGGAATACATTTTCACGTTACTGTAAATTGGCACCATTTTTTCGAGAAATACACATTGTTTTTTGGGGTTCTGTGTACATATACTGTAGTTCTAGAGTTCATGTGTATATTTCTATGTAACTGCCCGAAAAAATTATGTTCACAATTTTGAATATCTGATAAGCTGTCTTATTTGTGCCCCTTATTGGAGAAATATACCTTTTTCTTAGGTCTTGACAGATATTCTATCTGCTGCACATTCAATTTGTTGTTTTTACGTCTGAGTGATTACTGCTTAACGTAAACAAGAACTATTGCACATGTCCCTAGAACTCTGGAAAAAAGTTTAATTTTTTGAAAAAAAAAAAAAAAAAAAAAAAAAAAGGTGCAAATTCCACAGTAGCATGTAAATGGATACTCCATTATTGTAATTATCTCATAAAGTATAATCTGTACAGAAAAATGCTATTAGGATTTCGTGTAGAACTCTTTGACAGCTATTTATAACTGTGATCAGAACTATGTTTGCGCTAATAGGGAAATGATTATTTTTAAACAAACTAAAAAAAGAAACTCAAGTTTGTGGTAATTTTTACTATTTTTTCGGCGAAATTCTGCAGAACTATTTAAATTTTGTACAGAGAACTCGAGAACTATTGCATATCTGTCTAGAACTCTGAAAAAAATATACATTTATCAAAAAAGGGGTGCCAACTTCACAGCTCTCCCACTATTCATAATTGCGATATTTCTCGAAATTCTGCAGAACTATTTAAATTTTGTACAGAGAACTCCAGAACTATTGCATATATGCCTAGAACTCTGAAAAAATGTACATTTTCCAAAAAAGGGGTGCCAACTTCACAGGACTCGTTAAGCTCGGGGGCCCCGGGGCATTGCCCCGCCGAGCCCTATGATAGCTACGCCACTGTGTAAGTCTAAAAGGAGACTATATCAAAAAACAAAAATGATTTTCCCCAAACACACTAGTAGTATTTATTTTTGCACGGACTTTTAAAAACGCCCCTCGTAGATATAATAGTGGTGGCTGAAGTAAATGTCGAAACTGCACGTATTGTACCCTACAGCGCAGTTCTAATAACGTGACGGAATGGCAGAGGCTGAGCAGTCTGAGTACTGGATAATGAGTTCATCGACTCGCTTTCGCTCGGTACTGGTCGCTGTACGTCACATTAATCTGGCAACCATTCTGACAAACTGATTTCTGTACCATCTGCTGACTCGACCGTGTAACTATGTTGCAGGTTGCAGGTTTCGGGTCAACAGAAACCGGAGATCCGACTGAAGTTCTGCTCTCTGCGGAATTACCTGTGATTGACTACACGGAATGCATCAACAGCATCGAAGCGAGGCACCGGTCGCTGTTCGGGGGAGACAAGATCTGCGCCGGATACAGGAACGGTAAACTACTGCACTCTTTTCGTTAACATTTATTTTGTTACTCCCAAACAATTTACGTTCATGTTTGTGAAACGGAAATTCTGAAGGTACTTTAGTGTCAGCTGTACGAAAAACTAGCTGAAAAGCCGGCGGTGACCAGGTGTTTGTTTACTCCATACTGCCAATACTCGGAGATTTTCAGCTATCAGTCAATCTTTTTTTTTTTCTGAAATCTTTATTAGCAAATCATGATTTACTATGCGTGGTGTGAGTTATCCATATTAATAACATCTTCAGTTAAACACATGCATTGATCCAGAATGAAACTTCACTCTGCAGCGGAGTGTGCGCTGATATGAAACTTCCTGGCAGATTAAAATTGTGTGCCGGAACCGGGACTCGAACCTGGGACCTTTGCCTTACGCGGGCAAGCGCTCTACCGACTGTGCCAGAGTGAAGTTTAATTCTGGAAACATCCCTTAGGCTGTGGCTAAGCCATGTCTCCACCATATCCTTTCTTCCAGGAGTGCTAGTCTTGTGTGTTCGCAGGAGAGCTTCTGTGAAGTTTGGAAAGTAGGAGGCGAGGTACTGGCGGAAGTAAAGTTGTGAGGCGGCATCGTGAGTCGTTTCGGGATAGCACAGTCGGTAGTGCGCTTGCCCGCGAAAGGCAAAGGTCCCAGGTTCGAGTCCCGGTTGCGGCACACAATTTTAATCTGCCAGGATAATGATAATGGCCAGTTACTGGCCGAAATAATGATTTGCTAATAAAGATTAAAAAAAAAAATCTTCCTACCTCGGGGAAGATCAGTTTGGATTTAGGAGAAATGTAGGAACATGGAAGGCAATACTCACATTACGACTAATCTTAGAAGATATCCTAAGGAAAGGGAGAGCTACATTCTTCGCATTTGTAGATTTGGAGAAAGCTTTTTACAATGTCGACTAGAATACACTCTTTCAAATTCTGAAGGTATCTGGGGTAAAATATAGGGAGCGAACTGTTATATTCAATCTATACAAAAACCAGACAGCATTTATTAGAGTCGAAGGGCAACAAAGGGCCGCAGAGGTTGGGATGGGAGTAAGACAGGGTTTTAGCCTTTGTTTGTAGAAAATGTTTGTAGAGTCTATAGGACTTAACTATGGGGTCATCAGTCCATAACTTACAAACTACTTATGAACTACTTACAACTAAGGACGGCACAAGTATTCGTGTCCGAGGGGGGATTCGAACCCCCGACCGTAGTGGCCGTGCAGACCGTGACAGGAGCGCCTCGGTCCCCTCGGCCACCGCGGCCGGCTTTTAGCCTTTACCCAGTGTTGTTTAATCTGTACATTGAGGAAGCACTGAAAGAATTCAAGGAGAAATTTGGGGAGGGAATTAAAGTGCAGGGAGAAGAAATAAAAACTTTGCGGTTTGCCGATGACATAGTAATTTTGTCAGAGACTGCAAAAGATCTGGAGGAGCAGTTGAATGGGATGGACAGTGTCTTGAAAGGAAGATATAAGATGAACATTAACAAGAGTAGAAAGAAGGTACTGGAATGTAATATCAGAAAATCAGGTGATGCTGAAGGAATTAGATTAGGTAATGAGGCAATAAAAGTTGTAGATGAGTTTTGTTATTTGGATAGCAAAATAACTTCTAATGGCCGAAGTAGAGAAGATATAAAATGCAGAATGGCTATGGGAAGAAAAGCGTTTCTTAAGAAGCGAAACTTGTTAACATCCAATATTAATTTAAATGTTAGGTAGTCCTTTTAGAAAGCATTTGTCTGGAGTGTAGCATTGTATGGTAGTGAAACGTGGCGATAAGGAGTTCAGATATATATATAAAAAAGATAGAAGCTTTTGAAATCTAGTGTTACAGACGAATGATGAAAATTAGATGGGTAGATCACGTAACTAATGAGGAGGTGCTTAACCGAATTGGGGAGAAAAGCAGTTTCTGGCATATCCTGACTAAGAGAAGGGATAGATTGGTTGGACATATTGTGAGACATCAAGGAATTGTCGGCCTAGCATTAAAGGGAAGTGTGTGGGGTAAAAATCGTAGAGGGAGACCGATGGACGAATACAGCACGCAGATTCAAAAGGTGTAGGCTGCCGTTGTTATTCTCAGATGAAGAGACTTGCACAGGACAGGGTAGCGTGGAGAGCTGCATCAAACCAGTCTGCGGACTGAAGTCCACAACAACACCAAAAAAAAGATCGACTGAGAGCTGAAAATCTCAGAGTATTGGAAACATATCACAGTCGTGGAGCGCAAACCATGGGAAGTAACCTGATGTACTCCATACCGTTTCTCTCTCTCTCCCTTCCCATAACGTCTCTCTGCCCCCTATGTATGAAAACTCATAGGAAGATTCCGAATTTTATGTTAATCGCCTTATTTTAGACCTGAACCTTACACGATTACTTCAGAGAAACCATTAGAGTTTTGTTTGCAACTACAGATTTCGTAGTATATGTCGATTATATATATATATATATATATATATATATATATATATATATATATATATATATGGCGTCTGTTCCGAGAGAACAGACGTCACTCCTGATCCTTGCAGTTGTTATTATTCAACATTCATAGAATATGTGACGGGAATTAGTTCATTACTACGAGTTTGAGTACTGTGGGCAGGGCGAAGCTGGGTATTTGTATCTGACGGGAGGCGTGCTTAGGTAGTCCTTGCAGGTACGGCGATCACTGTGTCCCCAGTGGTGTAGGGGTCAGCGCAACTGCCTAGAAAGCAGGAGACCCGGGTTCCAATCCCGGCTGGGTACACATTTTCAGCTTTGCCCAATCGCAGTTGATGTCATATATTCTATGAATGTTATATGTCGATTACTTTGACTTTTGTCAAACTCTTCGTCTTCCTCTCATTTGCGAGTAAGATAGCAAATGTAGGCCGGTGATCTGACGAAGGAAAACACAATTGGATATACGTAAAAAATCATTTTATTTTAAGCGCAGAAGTGGCATTAATACCATACCTGCCTGTTTGGGTTCAGCTTAGCGTGGAATGAAAACCAGTGAGATTCCGCAGACGCGGAAGAATATATGAGTAGCCTAATATCAAACCTGGACATCTGACCTAAGGGTCGAAATTTAGTTAGCAGTCGATCCCACGGGAAGTTTTTCCGCTCTTTTCGTTGGTGAAATCTTTTTTTTTTTTTTTTCAAAAATTTACGTAAATGTGATAAATCACATGTTAAATTTCACTGTTCACATCAAAAGCGGACACCTACATAAGACCTTGATATCAAATTCGGACACTTGTTGAATAAAGCAGTGTGCACCAATGGGAACACAGTATTTTTTCACATGACCTCTAAAATCAGACATGGCGACAGCATGTGCCAGGTACTAAGACGTATAAGCCCATACGTAAGTTATTCAGTAATTTATTATAGTGTTATTATTAAAAACCATCTTAAAGCGAGTGAAATGGAACATATCACCAGCGTCCGAAGGAAAAGCTAAGACGTGGTTGAGACAACCTGAAAAGTGGAAAATAAACATTGCAAAGAAACAAAAGTAAGACTAGCTTGTAAAATACACTGTTTTATTGTAAGGTGTGTTGCACGAAATTATCACTTGTTGGAAACAAGTTCGATGTCAGAAATAGCGTAAGGGTGTTTAAGAAAAAATCTGGCAACAGTTTCAACAGACCTTATGCTAATAATTTAAGAGATTCAGTGCTGTAACATTTCATTTTGTATATAAGATTAAAAAGATTATTATGATTACTGTAGTTCTTCATTTTTCCAATATGTAATAGAGTTCAAAATTTAATACATTTCAGTTTATATGGATATTCCTATAATATCCCAGCTTGTACACATGTAAAAGATTCTCGTCAGCTGTAACCGAATCTCTGTGTATCAAAAACGGATATCTGAAACTGTGTTCACATCAAAAGCGGACACCTACATGTTTTGGTTTCAAAGACACACAAACATCTGTGTTTTCAAACACGATTTGAAGGTGCTTGAGTAATCAAATTGATATTATCCACTTCCAAGTATAAATCCTCGAGTATTAAATTTGATAATGCTCAAATAAGATTATAAATATATTAGCTCTACGTTTTGCAATAAAAAATGACGTTTGTCTCAGTATCTGGCAAACGGCAGATGTCCGTCTTTGATAAAAGGCTACTCATATAGTGTAATGTTTACATAAGGGTTTATTCTTATGGCGAATGGAGTGTCGCTAAGTCCAGGAAAATGTGCTCTGTGGCTCAGTCTGACATGAAAGAATGGGGAAAAAAGTATAAGAATTCTAGTGAACATAGAGTCACCGAAAAGTTAACTCCGTTTTAAACAATGAACGAACTTGTAATAGATTGATAACAAGTTGCGTTATTGGCGGCCGTCTGTCGTTTGAACAGCTGCACTAGTATGATCGCGCTAGTATCGACGCGCGAACCGATAATCGTAGCGATAAACAAATAGGGCTAGTTCTAAATGCGGTACTAGTGGCTTCACTGCGCGTGCGCGAGCTAGCAGCTGTCAGCTGCAGTCACCGCTCCAGTTAGTCCGCCATTTTCCTTAACACTTACGTATATTTTGTGTTTTGTCGAAGTTTATGATCAGACTGCGCTCCACAATGTATTTATAATGGCGGCATTCACACTGTCCGTCGCCGCTAACGCGAACTTGCTCAAGAAGAATGTTTTGATGGAACGGTCTTCTGCTAACATCGCGACTCGCAAGTTAACCTATTTTCGTCACGCGATTTTCATGTTGTATTCGACGGTTACACTGTTTGCACACAAATGTGTCTCGTTAATCTTTACTTTATTATTATACTTTGGTTTAGCGGTTAATTGCAAATGTTTCATGACGACTTAAATATTTTTCTCAATTGAGCGTCCTCCTAAAAGTGAAGTCGTATATCCGAAGCCGAAAAATTGGTTTATGTTTAGTAATATTGTAACAGTAACGACTGAAGCCAATTGTTTATTTGAATAAGATTGTAATTTGGTGGCGCAATTTTCATTAAATAACATTTTAAATGAAAAAGTCAGTCCAAATGAAGGACAAAAATTAAAGCTGTGCAACAATGTCAGCGGGCAAATCGTATTGGATAAAGTAAACAATCTCTATTCATGCTCTTATAATTATTGTTTGATGTGTTCATATGTTTATTTTTTCGCTTGAAAATAGATATCGATGTTTTGAAACATTGTTTCACTTCCCCACACTAAATTACCATAAACATACATTGCCAATTTTTCTTTGGCTGTCAGTAACATTTAGCGTTGTTTCCTCAATTCCAGTATTAAACTATGACTTCCTACATAACAGATCGCCAGTCATAACCTCACTTTCAACATCGGATATTACTGGAATGAAACTTTCACTCTGTAGCGGAGTGTGCGCTGATATGAAACTTCCTGGCAGATTAAAATTGTGTGCCGGAACCGGGACTCGAACCTGGGACCTTTGCCTTTCGTGGTCAAGCGCACTACCGACGGTGCTATCCCGACACGACTCACGATGCCGCCTCACAACTTTACTTCCGCCAGTACCTCGCCTCCTACTTTCCAAACTTCACAGAAGCTCTCCTGCGAACCTTGCAAGACAAGCACTCCTGGAAGAAAGGATATGGTGAAGACATGGCTTAGCCACAGCCTAAGGGATGTTTCCAGAATGAAACTTTCACTCTGCAGCGGAGTGTGCGCTGATAGGAAACTTCCTGGCAGATTAAAATTGTGTGCTGGAACCGGGACTCGAACCTGGGACATTTGCCTTTCGCGGGCAAGAGAACTACCGACAGTGGGTAGTGCGCTTGCCCACGAAAGGCAAAGGTCCCAGGTTCGAGTCCCGGTTCCGGAACACAATTTTAATCTGCCAGGAAGTTTCATCGGATATTACTGTTTGATTACGTTTATCGTCTAAACACGCTGCCACAAGATCTTGCACGGGTTTGTAGTTCAGAGCTAGTACGCTAGGAGCGCTTCAGTAGACTATTATCCATCCTGTTCACCTTCGTCGAGCTACGTAAATGGCTCAGAAGACAGCACGTAGAATATTGGACGCAAATCTATCAACCAAAACATGATGCCAAAGCCATGTTTTAAAAGAACCTCTGCAATCCTGGGCCTGAACAGGAGAGAGATTAGACTAATGGTTGGATTGCTGACAGGCCATGGGAATTTCAAAAAACACCTACATACAATCGGAATAAGAGAAGAGGGGCCTAAGTGAAGGATCTGTGATGACGGTGATGAAACTGCATCACATCTAATCTTCGAATGCATTGCATTGGAGAGTAAAAGGCACAGAACATTTGGGACAAGCAGACCCGAAGAAATTGTGTCTAAGGTCGGTATTACACCATCAAATTTTCTTTGACAAAGAATCTTTGCCCAATATTTTTTGACGAAGAATCCTTGTCGTGGTGAAAAGGGGACATTACACTATCAAATTTTCTTTGACCAAGAATCTGCCAAAATGCATCGAAAATGGTGGATGAATATCTGTTATTAACAAGGTTAGAATAGCCTCCTTGGTTATTAACCTCAGCTATTCCTTCTGTAGCTTATAAATATCTATACACTATGATTGCATGTACGCCTAAACTAAGTGCAACGGCTAGACAATTGAAAGACTGACAACATTGGTGACGCTTGAGTCTGCAGTGGTATTCTGCTCTAAAAATGTTAAGAGGTCGAACCAGTGCATTTGTCGCTGGTCAGGAGCCTGTGCCCTGTTTCCCTTTCGCTAGTGCTCTGTCGCGCCTGCAGTAAGTAAAAACTTTCCACATACGGTATTCATATTTTGTGTAAATATATTTCATGTAAATAATATTTGTCTGAATAAATATATGCAGGGAATTAAACACTGTCATTATGTACTTTTGGTTTCTCTGCTGCAAAAGTGGTGCGGAAGCCATTAATATTCTTTTTTTACATAGTCTACCGTGCAACCAATACTCAGTTGATCGCTAATAAATTCTGCAAGTGTCATCTAGTTTTTGGCCCAGTGCAGCCGGTTTTTGTAATCAGCCTTATATTACTGCATACATTTTGTTGTCGCAACGACACGCAATACGAATTACGTGCTCACGGTTTCAAACTATGTCAAAAGTAGTTGGAAACCGTGACCACGTAATTCGTATTGCGTGTCGTCGCAACAACAAAATGTATGCAGTAATTACATAAACTTCCCCCTCGAGTCAAAATCTGCTACCGCGATGCTAACGCTTCAAGTGGTCACATTTCTCACCGCAGTTAACAAAAGACGAACGCTTTCTTTGATCAAATTTACGGTGATCTGGTAGATTTGATCAAAGAATTTTTGACCACAGGCAACTTTGACAAAAGTTCCATATTACACTGTCCAATTTTCTTTGTCAAAGAAAATTTGGTAGTGTAATACCAGCCTAATAAAGAACTTGCAATGGGAGTCTTTGCACTGTTCAAGGGCACTGGTTGGCTTTACTAGATATACAGGGAGCGTATGACATGACAGGGCCCCCAGGCCGATGCCGCGCACTTCTATTTTATAGAGCCACACACATCGGCACATTTAAACCGCGCGGGAAATATAAGCGTCGGGAAGTTTGTGACGTAGGGGTTTTTCCGCAGGGCTGGAAAAACGGAAGCCGAGTCACAGAATAGGGAGTATACAGAAACTAAAGCTGGGGGCGGCGCCTTTGATCTGTATGTTACCAAGCGCTGCGCTCGACGCCATATTGAAAAGCAGTAAATGCGGAACTGTAGCCACTTGGTACTATGGATGGAAATGGACTTTTTACGAACTGCAGATGATCTTACCTACTTTTACGAAAGGAAACGGATTTTCATTATGCTCTGCTCTATTTTGCGCCCTGCTCTCGCACCTACTTATAATCCAACAAAAAAATAGGCCTAAATTTTAATACAACTACGAAAATGTACGGTGGAATCGATGATCGTTTTATTTGGTGCTTATCTCTAGAAAAATCCCAAATAACGCGGAGTTATGTTTGGGAAATTAGTTATAAACAAGAAAGTTACACCTGCCAGGTTTTATTTGACACGAATAAATTCGCACAAAATATTGAGTCAGACTTACCAATACAACGTGATTACACAGAACTAATGACGTCTGGGCATATATAAAAGTTGTATTTGCCTTAGGAGTATCAATTTACTGATCGGAGAAGGGGATATAAAAGAATCTGTCAACCACAGAGCAGGAACAGCATAAAATAATTATTCCCCTTAATCTATTTGAGTATCCGAAGAGCATTCGTTGCCAACATTAGCATACTACGCCTCCAATGCCGTATGTAAAACTTTTCCTGCCTACTTACGCACTATTCGTTGTCATTCATTTTATATTATTCCCTGCATAGTTAAACTAATAAAATATAAATGTACTTCAACATTTTCATGCTGTTGAACTGCTGCAGCAACAGCGACAGTTATCGTCAAGAGAAGAAGCAAGGCTACTTTTAATAATTATGCACACATTGCTATCATTCGAAACTGATAACATTTAACTTTCACTACACATATAGCGATGTTCACTTACTGCTCAGCATCTTTTGGGAAGGTGAAGAAACATATCCTTGTTTTTATTGGAATTATTGCGGCATTAGGTGCTGAACACCATCGGCCGCCTTTACTTTTATTGCTGCTCGTAATAAAAACGGAACAGCTCCAACTACTGACACACAGTTCTTTCTTTCCACTGCACCAAATACTTGTTTACTTTTATGCGATTCAGGCTGTTAAAATACACAATTAACAAAGAAAGACGGCGCATTACCACGCCACAGAGTAGGGAGCGAACACACGTTTACTGCTTTTCAAGATGCCGATTTCGCGCATGCGCACTAAATTTTGGACGACAGACTGCAGCGGGAGTTTCCTTTCTGTATACTCCTTATTCTGTGGCTGAATCTTCGGCACACGCGCCTCTACACGCCTGCCAACTGGCCGACACCTCGGCTGCTACGTGAGCCCAGTGTTGCCAGGTCTCCGGAAATTTGCCGGAGATCTCCGGAATTTTTTATCTTCCAGGAAAAATAGGAAAAAATGTTGAAATCTCCGGATTTTTTATTTTATTTTAGAAAAAACCAGTTTCTCTAGGTGACAATTATATAGTTTATTTCACTACTAAAGGCCAATTCACACTGTCCGTCACGTCACGTCACGTCACCGTCCGTCAGAACATTCCGCAATGTATTTCTAATGGCGGCATTCACACTGTCCGTCACCGGACCGTCACGTCACGTCAACGTCCGTCAAGCTTTCTCGAGAAGAATGTTTTGACGGAACGGCCGTCTGCTAACATCGGAAGTTAACCTATTTTCGTCACGCGAATTACATGTTGCAGTCGACGATTGCACTGTTTATATGCAAATGTGTCTTATTCATCTTTGTGTTGTTGTTGTATCTCGTTTTAGGGGTAAATTTCAAATGTTTCATGACGACTTAAATATGTTTGTCAATTGAGTGTCCCCCTAAAATCGAGGTCGGATATCTGAAACCAAAAAATGGTTTATGTTACGTAACATTGTAACAGAAACGACTGAAGCAAACTGTTTATTTTAATAAGATTGTAATTTGGTTACGCATTTTTCATTAAATAACACTTTAAAGGAAATTGTCAGTTCTAATGAAAGACAAAAATTCAGTTGTTTACGACGGTATTAACAATGTCAGCGAGCAAATCGTAAGGGTTAAAGTATACAGGTGCTTCTGTGAAGTTTGGAAAGTAGGAGGCGAGGTACTGGCGGAAGTAAAGTTGTGAGGCGGCATCGTGAGTCGTGTTGGGATAGCACAGTCGGTAGTGCGCTTGCCCGCGAAAGGCAAAGGTCCCAGGTTCGAGTCCCTGTTCCGGCACACAGTTTTAATCTGCCAGGAAGTTTCATATCAGCGCACACTCCGCTGCAGAGCGAAAGTTTCATTCTGGAAACATCCCTTAGGCTGTGGCTAAGCCATGTCTCCACTATATCCTTTTTTCCAGGAGTGCTAGTCTTGCGTGTTTGCAAGAGAGCTTCTGTGAAGTTTGGAAAGTAGGAGGCGAGGTACTGGCGGAAGTAAAGTTGTGAGGCGGCATCGTGAGTCGTGTCGGGATAGCACAGTCGGTAGTGCGCTTGCCCGCGAAAGGCAAAGGTCCCAGGTTCGAGTCCCGGTTCCGGCACACAATTTTAATCTGCCAGGAAGTTTTATACAAGTGCTATTTATGCTCTTACAAGTATGGTTTGATGTCTTCATATTTTTTATTTTTTCGCTTGAAAATAGATGTCTATGTTTTGAAATGTTGTTTCAGTTTCACAGTAAGTTGACCAAAAACATACACTGTAAAGTTTTCTTTAGCCGTTAATAACATTTAGCGTTGTTGTTCCCCCTTTCTAGTATTAAACTATAACTTTCTACATAACAATCGCCACTCATAACCTCACTTTCAACATCGCGTATTAAGATGGACGAATTCACGTGACGGGATACGGACGGGCAGTGTGAATACAACTTGACGTGACGGTTCCGTGACGTGACGTTGACGTGACGGGCAGTGTGAATTGGCCTTTATTCTTTCGCAACTCGCCCTGCACGCCCATAAATGTGTATAATTGGTATGTACTTTTGTTTATTAATCGAAAAATGTATTAAGGCGCACGTGGACGGAACAGCACCAAAGCGGGAATCATTTAGTGTCATCCCCTAAACGACCACAAAACGTTTTTCCACCAGAAAGAGGGAAAAGCATGTTCCGCCCCGTCGCAAGCGATACCGCACAGTAAACTTAGTTTCGGTGCGGGCAGTGGCGGGTTGGACCAAGACTGTTTTGACTTCCCTGAGAAAATCAAATCAATTACCTGCGTTCATCGTTTAGAGAGGGCTTACCAGTGGCGACTGGTGACAAGAAAAGATGGTAGTGCACTTTTTTCACCAGTTGCCCACCTCCCCAGTATGGCAGCTCAACACATTCCGAAAAAATCGCTATTGAGCCAAGATATCATAGATGTAGAAGAATAAAAAAAAACTGTTCCCTTTTCCAAATAGGATTTAATAATTACTCTAATTCTGCACTACAATTAATCAAGGCGAAAAACGCCAGGATTGGAAGATGATTCAGTCTCATCGTGTCCTCTGATGGCAAGTTCATAAGAACCACAGGAACGAATACAATTAATTATTGGATTTAGTGTGTACTTATTATCTGTAACCTTTTGATTGTGTAATGGCACGGACTTTCTCTATCCCTGACTAATCAAGTGGCTATATTTACAGTGCCTGGACTTGCCAGATTCAAAACATTATTGACATGGGCCGAAGAAAGTTCGTGTTTCCTTATTTTATCTTGAAGGTGTTGAAAGTCAATGACTCCTTGTTTACTCCAGGAAACTCTCCTCAAAATAATAAACAAGGAAAAAAAATAAGGCGTTTTTCATATCACAGCCACACATTCATACTTGCTGTGCAGTTCCGAGTTAAATTTTATGTTGAATTGACGACTTTTCGTTTTAACTATCTGTGAAATTGTCCAACTGGGAATCGGTCTACCCAGCCTCTTGATTTCTAATTTCTATTCAAACTTGCGTAAATTAAAGCGTTCAGAAAGCTAGGAAATTACTTGATTCATTATTACACCTGTTCACTTGAGCCTCCAAACTCACTATAAAACACGCTAAACAACAGACAGAACGCACAGTTACTTCGCTTGCAGCTTCACGTGAACCGGTTAAGAAGGCTCGAAAAGCCCGCTTCGTTCGAAGGGCGGACGACTCCGGTTGTCTTCGGGAGAGTTCGGTCTCTGTTTCTGCGGCTGACGGGGTGGCTCGGCCGCGATGTGTATACAACACACTCGAGGCGCCTATAGGAGAATTCTGTTGCCAAGCGTTGCCCCCGCACCCCGCGCAGCCCCTGAGAAACCTCAGTCGGCGTTTGCAGTAGAGATGGGCAAAACCGATCTTTTCAGAGATCGGATCAGAAATAGTCATTCACTGGGATGAACTAGTTCTTTTTCATGGTTCACCGACTCACCAACTGATAAAAAACGTAAAACGATGTCACATTGCTTTTTTGTCACTATACTTTTATCTGATTTGGCCATATTGTGAAATAAGAAAGAAGAGTAATAATTTTATTCTAAGTCAGTAGTTTCGAGAATTAAAATTTGTTAGTTACACCTACATTAAAAATTTAACATGCTATAACAGAATTTAAATATTTTTGCAGGTGAAATAATTGGAAAAAGAAAAAAATATTATTTTTATACTTTCATTAAAAATACAATATTTTGCAGAATAAAATGATACTAGTTCCATATTTATACAGTGAGTAGTTTGCGAGTTGAATGAAGCGTGATAAATCGCGAGATTTCCGTGCAGAACGTGGCAACTGCCGCAGCGGAATAGCCGTGCGCAATAAGGCCGTGTCCTACGTGAGCGACAAAAGCGAGCGACAGCGCGCGATATTCAGCGACGCGACACGGCAGCTACAAGCAGCGCCATTCGGCGATACGGCCGGGTGTCTTACGTGGGCGCGACAGATTCTCGCTACAAGATGGCCGCTAGAACCCATCACTTGTTATCTAAAAACTAAAGTCTGGCACCCATAAACAGAAAAATAATGATAGCTCCAGAGTAAGCAATAAAGTTTTTTTTAATTTCGAAAATAAGGCTTCAAAAGAGTAATCTCCATTAAATTTACCAAGCGAGGAATGTTCGTGGACTATTTCATTCGTAACTTCAAGTACGAAAAAAAAGACTGTGAAAATCTCCAGCCCAATTCTTCGAAAATACGACGACGAGTACAGATACTTTCGACTATGTCGTCAATGAGTTTTTCTTTTGTGCGTACAAACCATCAACAATTGATTAAGTTCGAAGAGAGTCTTAGCTAAAGAAATAATTAGGTAAATAACTGCGGTGATACTCTTACAGTCGGCGTAGTACAGAAGTAGCGTTCTGGGCTGCTATATTCTAAGTTTTGCAGTTGCTGGTAAGATTTCGGTTCCACCTTGTATTTTTAGTTCCTGTAACTACAACCCTTTCACCTGTTATTTGTGCAAAGTTTTATATATTCTCTATACAGAGCAATGCGAAATATTTTTTTGAAGTGCTTTCCAAATATAGTTTATCTTTAATTGCAAACACACACATCCTACTGTACCAAACACGTTAAATTCGTAATGAAACATTATAACAAGATATTTTACTCAGAAATGTAATTATAGATATCTCGTTTGAGATCGTAGTGTTCTCTCTCTCTTCGAAAACAAGTTTATTGTTACTGTCAAAGATTTGACGCCAGCAGCAAAAATTTCAAATGGACACATTCCCGAAACTGAATGGTTTCAGATATAGAAAACATTAACGCACATTGTTGTTTTCTTTGTTATTCGATTATATAGTCATTGTTTTCAACGTGCCAAAATAATGTAGATGCATAAAAGACGCATAATTTGTTACAGTACAAATGGATATCAAGTCAGGAAACTGCGTGATTTGGGCTTACAAAATTTAAGCAACAGAATGCACATTGCACAAGACTTTGTCACTCTTGCTCCCTTCATGCAAACTATAAGTTTTCGAGAAAAATGGAGTAGGATCTTTTTCGCAGAAATTTATATAGTTTAATTTTGTACTGTAACGCGTTTTTGCTACCGACTGCAGATTTCCTGTTATTAAGAAAAAAACATGTAACATTAAATAAATACGTTTCATCTCGAGTACTATTCGAAATAGGAATATGACGGTCTGTTGCTTCAGATGATCGTTTCTGTAAGTGAGCTGCAAGTTTTATCAGAACACAGGAGTCGAGAGAACAGAGAAATGCGCCGGAGTCGCTTTGTTCGGCACCATGCGGTTCGCCAGAGGAGTGGGGGGAATAATGAGCAGCGCGCCACACGGGCGGCTCCGCAAGCGAGCCGAGTCGAGAGAGTGGTGGGGAGAGGTGAGCCGGTGAACCAGCTGACTCACCGACTCAGTTGGCGGTCGGATCGCCTCGATCGCCCGAGTCGTGCGGAGCAGCGAGTCAGCGGTAGTCGGGAGCCGCGCGCTCACTGAACCATGCTGCTTGCGCGACTCACCGATTCTCGACTTGCTGGGGGAAGGCGCTGCACGTGTTTAGGCGCTCATTTTTTGCGTTTTATACTTGCACATGGTCTATAGCACATTTATTTTGTAGCTTAGGAAACTTCTGGAGCATATGGCAAGGGGTTTAGGAAACTTCTAAAGAATGTGGCAAGGGCTGCTTATGCAGCTCATTGCTGTCACCAGAGGGACTTTTCGGATCAGATGAACAACCACTCTTTTTTTTTCGATTCATCCATCACTCACTCCTTAGAAGGATCTGACTCTTTGAATCAGTTCAGGAGCAGATTGCCCATCTCTAGTTTGCAGGCCGGCTGCAAACCCAGCCGCTGTCGGGGAAGTTCGGTCCACTCGGGAGTGGTCGGTGCGTAACAGCCTGGGCGTTTCAAAAGAGATAAATGGAGCGCTAGTTCTCCCCCTGCATAGAATTTCTAAACAGCAAACGGAGTTTAACAATATTATTATTCCTGGAGGTAGCGCAAACCTGCAAACCTATACAGGAGCCGCCCCTGGGGCTTACGCTTGTCGTGTGTTGGCAGGGACGACGGTGTGCCGCGGCGACAGCGGCGGCGGCCTCACGTTCCAGCACGACATCAGCCCCCTGGGCGCGCCGAGCAGGCTCTACTTCGTCCAGGGCATCGTCAGCCTGGGCGTGGCCAGCACCGGCGGCTGCAACCTCCAGAACTACGTCGCCTTCACCAACATCTCCATGTTCATCAGCTTCCTCCACAAATACAAGGACGCCACGTTCGTCTTGTGACAACTGTTCCCTTCTGTACCGTTCAGAGAGTTTCGAGCACCGACACTACCTCCCCGTGAAAATTTTGAAAATTACAAACCTGATTTACACCATCAAATGCTTTATTTCTGACACTTTCCGTTCATAAATATTTTTTGTGTCCCATCCTCGTCGCCACTTTTTGTGTCTCGTTGCCGCCGGTGGTCCTAGTTCGTTGTAATTGACGGTAAGTCATCGAGTAAAACAGAAGTGTTATCTGGCGTTCCACAGGGAAGCGTTATAGGTCCCCTACTCTTCCTCGTGTTTATAAACGATTTAGGAGACAATCTGAATAGCTCCTGAGGTGTCGCACAAGTACAAAGTGCGCGCCACCTACTTTCACCGCGCGCCGCCATGCACGCACGGCGCGGCGTTCTTACGACGTCAGCCACGAGCGCCCTCTGCTACAACTCCGCTCGTGGCCACCACTGAACGACATCGTGCACTTGGAACTGAGGTAGGAACCAGTTAACACTTCGGAATCAGATAGGCACCAGTGAAGACTTTGCTATCGGATAGGCACTAGGCAGGCCTCTAGCTCAACTATGTATCAGCCTTCTGCAGTACTGAGCTATGTAAAAGTTAAGTATTGTATAAATTCTGTGCAATATATATCTCGTTCTAATTTACTCTAGTGTTTCTAGTTTCTGCTGTCCCACTGGCTGCTCCCATCCGTACCTGCACAAGCGTGCTACCTTTATTCCTGTGTCGGTCTTCCTACTCGGCCACCGACACCTACGACGGAAACGAGACACAAAAGCGGCGACGAGGCTGGGACACAAAAGTTCCCTTAGACTGTTCGCGGATGATGCTGTCGTTTATCGGTTAGTGAAGTCAGTTGAGGATCGAACGCAACTGCAAAGCGATTTAGACAAAATTTCTGCATGGTGCGAAAATTGGCAATTGATACTAAATAAAGAAAAGTGTGAAGTAATACACATGACCACTAAAAGAAATCCGCTGAACTTTAATTACGCGATAAATCAGTCAAAACTTAAGGTCGTAGATTCTACCAAATACCTAGGAGCTACAATTACGAACAACTTTGACTGTAGAGAACACGTAGAAAATATTGTGGGGAAGGCGAACCAAAGGTTACGTTTCATTGGCAGAACCCTTCGAAGATGCACCAGCTCCACCAAAGAGACTGCCTACATCACACTTGTGCGTCCTCTCCTGGAGTACTGTTGCCCCTTGTGGGACCCTCACCAGGTGGGACTGACGGAAGATATTGAGAAGGTTCAGAGAAGGGCAGCTCGTTTTGTTCTATTACGTTACGGGGGCGGGGGGGAGCGTCACGGAAATGTTGCAAGAATTGAATTGGAAATAATTTAAAAAAAAGACGTTACTCATTGCGGCATGATCTGTTTGCGAAGTTTCAATCACCGACTTTTAGTTCTGAATGTGCAAATATTTTGCTAGCACACACCTACTTAGAGAGACATGACCATCCCAATAAAATAAGAGAAATCAGATCGAAAACGGAACGATTTAGGTGTTCTTTCTTCCAGCGCGCTATTAGAAAATGGAACGGTAGAGAAAAGTTATGAAAGTGGTTAATGAACCCTCTGCCAGGCACTTGAATGTGATTTGCAGAGTATCTATGTAGATGTAGATGGGTGTCGGTGGCCGAGTAGAGAGAGAACCGACACTGGGAAATAGGATGCACGCATGTGCAGGTACAGAGTCTGAGGTGACCAGCCGGTGGGACAGCAGAAACTAGAAACACTAGAGTAAATTAGAACGAGATATATATTTCTTAGAGATGGTACAATACTTATCTTGGAGAGCAGCAGACTAGTAGAATGCTGATACATAGTTAAACTAGATAGAGGCCTGCGTACTTAACTTGTGCATGTCCTAATACCAAGTCTTAACTGGTGCCTATCTGATTGCCAACTGGCCGATGCAGCAGTGGTGGCCACGAGCGGAGTTGCAGCAGAGGGCGCTCGTGGCTGACGTCGTAAGAACGCCGCGCCGTGCGTGCATGGCGGTGCGCGGCGAAAGTACGTGGCGCGCATTTCAGACTTGTACGACACCACAAATATTTTCTACGAATAACAGCTATTCAAAATGAAAAGATTCAGGTTAGGTTGAAAAAGATAAAAACCTGTATTTGTAAATATCAAGCATGACTTAGAAAGATTCGTGCAATTTTCAAATACTGTTGTTGTTGTTGTTGTTGTGGTCTTAACTCCGGAGACTGGTTTGATTCAGCTCTCCACACTACTCTAACCCGAGCAAGCCTTTTCATCTCCTCATAAGAACAGCACCCTACATCCATTTGAATCTGCTTACTACACGCGTCTCTTGGTCTCCCTCTGCGATTTTTACCCCACACACTTCCCTCCAATGCTAAATTTACGATCCCTTCATGTCTAACAATGTGTCCTACCAAGCGATCCCTTTCTTTAGTCAAGGTATACAAGAAATCTCACCAATTCTGTTTAGTATCTCTTCATTACTTAATTTTCATCATTCTTCTGTAGCACCACATTTCAAAATCCTCTATTCTCTTCCTGTCCGCACTGCTTATCGTCCATGTTTCACTCCCGTACAATGCAACACTCCACACAAATGCCTTCAGAAAAAGACTTCCTTACGCTTAAATTAATATTCGATGTTAACTAATTTCTCTTTTTCAAGAACGCTTTTCTACCCATTGCCATTCTGCAATTTATATCCTCTGTACTGTTATCATCACATGTTATTTTACTACCCAAGTAACAAAACTCATCTACCACCTTCATTGTTTCGTTACCTAATGTAATTCCTTCAGCATCGCCTGAATTTCTAAGACTGTATTCCATTATCTTTGTTTTGCTCTTGTTGTGTTGTTGTTGTGGTCTTCAGTCCGAAGACTGGTTTGATGCAGCTCTCCACAATACCCTATCCTGAGCAAGTCTCTTCATCTCCGCATAAGAACGGCAACCTACATCTGTCTGAATCTGCTTACTGTATCCATCTCTTGGTCTTCTTCTGCGATTTTTACCCCACACACTTCCCTCTAATGCTAAATTCACAATTCCTTTATGTCTAAGAATGTGTCCTACCAATCTTTCCCTTCTTTTAGTCAAGGTATGCCAGAAATTTCTTTTCTCCCCAATTCTGTTCAGTACTTCCTCATTGGTTACGCGACCCACCCACCTAATCTTCAGCATTCTTCTGTAGCACCATATTTCAAAAGCCTCTATCCTCTTCCTGTCCGCACTGTTTATCGTCCATGTCTCACTCCCATACAAGGCAACACTCCATACAAATGCCTTCAGAAAGGACTTCCTTAGGCTTAAATCAATATTCGATGTTAACAAATTTCTCTTTTTCAAAAACGCTTTTCTATCCATTGCCACTCTGCATTTTATATCCTCTGTACTGCGAATCTCATTTGTTATTTTACTGCCAAGTAACAAAACTCATCTACCTCCTTTATTGCTTCGTTTCCCAATCTAATTCCTTCAGCATCACCTGATTTTCTTACACTGCACTCCATTACCCTAGTTTTGCTCTTGTTAATGTTCATCTTATATGCACCTTTCAGCACACTGTCCATTCCGTTCAATTGCTCTTCCAGGTCCTTTGCTGTATTTGACAGAATTACTATGTCGTCGGCAAATCGCAATGTTTTTAATTCTTCACCCTGAACTTTAATTCCTTCTCCAAATGTCTCCTTGCTTTCCTTTATAGCTTGCTCAATGTTTAAATTGAATAACAATGGAGAAAGACTACAACCCTGTCTTACTCCCTTTCCAACTAATGCTTCCCTTTCATACCCTTCGAGTCTAATAACTTCAAATACTACAAAGTCAATAGTTTTATAACTGAGAAATTGTTAATGAAAAAAAAAATATTTTGGAAAGGATAGTTTGCTACTCACCACAGAGACGGTCGATCAGCCTCAAAAAGGCACATATAACAGAAAACAAAAATAAAGCTAAAGCTTTCGGCTGTTAAGCCTTCGTCTGCCAGAGAACACGCATATACACATACGCACCCACACAATCACACTGTAATATTGCGTTTTCTTTCTTCCGATCACGTGGTGGATTGGTAGTTACTGTTCGTAGCCGCTATTAAAGTTCACTAACGGTACAATAATACAAGAAAATAATTTGGTGGATCTGACACATTTAGGTAACTTTATAGATAGAAGACTCAAAAAAGGAAGCGGAAACTGACATTGAAGTTTAGCGGCAGTAGTAATTTGGAATGAAAGCAACACCTGAGCACAATATTACACAAAGAAACTAGCAGATTCCCCGATGACCTTTCTTACCATGATTATTATGTTAAGTTGACTGGATGTAGCAGTAAAATCTCTTTCTGCAGTGTGTAAAATGATGCTTGGTTGGCTTGGAGCAGATTGTACTAACTGAATGATCTTTACAAAAAATGTGAAGTTAACTTTCGTGACAAAAGGCTCTTTAAATCGATCGGATTTCGTTTAATTCCGAAGATTTCTTTGCAGGCATTACTAGAAAGTCACATTCATGAAAATTACAAATAATGAGACCTCGAAGTAAATCTAGAAAATTATAGATACAAGTCCAACAATGGCTCCAAGCATCATATTACATAATCAAGATTACTGCTGGAAAAATAGAAACACTTCATGAATCATTAAAAGGTGGGTCATTTTAAATAAATAAAAGATTTATACGTAACTAATTATATTTTCACCATACTTCACAACAAAATCGCTCTCACCGACACTTACATTGAATTATGAAGAAGTCCCTGACGTGCGACTGTTCTCAAACATGAAAGATCAAGTTCACAACCGCGTTCTGGGCAGCTCGTAAAAGACAGATGAACATAAAAAAATATAAGACGAACGTAATTAGCTGCCAGAGAACGCTGTGGTCAGCGATAAGCATCGTAAACAAATTATTTATCGAATGAAATTTTTTAAATGTAATACCACAGTCTAACATATACAGTCGCGACACTCACTGCTGTAAAAGTTGTTACCAAATGACAGTTGCAACGACACTAGCGCTCCTAGCGGTGGGTAAGCCACCGAAAGAGTGATGTTTGTTTGTAATTATTTGTGTGCGTAATTAATGAAATAGTTAATATAATTTTTGTGTTACAAGCATTAGTAATATATAAAGAGACATACATAACACGGAAAGTAATGTAAAAACAGTCGAACTTACTGATTCAGTGGTATAACGAAGAACTTCGTCATGAACCAATACTTACGAATATGTGTATATTTGCAGCTTATTCAGCTGAAAGTAAGCAGAATATAAACATATTAGAAACATAAATTTCTGTTTTGATGTGTTGTTACTATGACAAAGAGTTTTTTTGACACATATCGTTGTGGTATGGTGTCTAATGATTCGCACATTTTTAGGCTTCACTCGTCTTTCTTATAAGCGCATATTCTTTTGAGTGTGATTACTTTAGCTTAAGAAGACATTGTCTTGAAGATTCTTGCCGTTTGTGGTTCATCTGTAGCAACAATTGTGGAACTGGGTTGTTCTTTGTTGAATACAGTTTGATTGGTTTTTCAGTTTTCTTATCACGTTTCTGGTGTTTTCCTTCAGCGACAGTTGTGGTGACTGATTTGGTATGTTAAATACCGTAGTTATTGCATTCTACATCCGTTTCCTACGTTCCACGCTCACTGATTTCACTGGGATTGGAGTGGAGAAACGTTAACGTTCTTCAGAAGAAAAAACACGTCTTTCTGCCAAAGGGTGGGTATTCGGTGTTTCCTAGCCATTTTTCTATTTTTAATAGTAAATTAAATTATTCAGTTTAACCCTTTGGGTTACAAGATAACTGTAAATAAACTGTGCCGCAATGTACCGTTTCCAACCTTGTCAGTGATCGGTGGAGCTATTTTTAAGTTATTATCTATTTTATGATACTACATACGTTCTCTAATGTAAAAAAAGTGTTAAATTCGATATAAACGATACTATTCGCACTCATCCACTATCGTATTCATAAAAGTAGCTTGCCCTCCGCTTGGAGCGCTGCTGTCGCAGTGTATAACAAAAATCCACGGAAGTGTCGTAGATTGTGGTAATACTACAACACAAACCCAACCGCCGTTGCCATACTGAAAGAAGTAACGTTTGGTACGACAAATCTGAGTACAAAGACGAAAGGGACAACAGAATATTGCAATAAAAATGCGCCTGGGACAGCCGCCACAAAACCATTCAACACCGAAATAACGTATCATTAATAACTTTCGTTGTTGCCACGCTGAAATAAGTACGTATTTGTCGCAAAGAACACAGAGATACACAAGGGAAAAAATTGTGGCTGTCAGTACTGCTTCAGCACATTGCACTGGTTGCATGTCAACCATGCTCGATCAAGTATTGTCAACAACAAATGAAAATATTTTTAAAGGTGTAGACACTGAAAAGTGTGGTTTCATCAACTTCAGGAGAGACAGAAGAAGAAATAACTCAAAAACACACTAAGTAGAAAAAAATGTTTATACAGCTTATGGGACTTAACTACGGGGTCATCAGTCTCTGAACTTACAAACTACTTATGAAGTAGTTTATAATAAGGACGTCACAAATATCCTTGCCTGAGGGGGCATTCGAACCTCCAACCGTAGTGCCCGTGCAGAACGTGACTGTCGCACCGCAGACTGCTCGGCCACTGTGGCCGGCAACAGTAAGTAGAAAACTGACCTTTTTTTTATAGCGTGTACTTCAAAAGAATTTCAGGATAGGTCATCTCAAGCTTCACTCTTGGGGCAGCAAAATGTCATTAGTCAGGAATTTTGTTTCAGTATAGCTAGACTGTGATCAAACAAGACAAAACTTTTACTTTTCTTGCATGAAGTACTTGTGATTTGATTACTTCCGTTTGTGCATTTAAATCCTGAACACACTATAGGCATATTTAGCAGCAAAAATTGTATGGGCAATACACACTAAATACAGTGTATACTAAATAACACTTGATGCTTAACAGCAACACACGAGAGAGTGACTCCTCTGAAGTATACTGGTCCCCAAAAACATGGCGCCACATATGGCGCTGTAGCTCGTCTCTTAGCCACTCCGTCACCCCGTTTACATGGGCTCCCAAAACCGGATTTCGTAAACCGATTTCCCAAATCCGCTTTTGGTTGGTCATGTAAACACTCCAAAATCGATTCTGGAAATCCGCTTCTATAAAGCGCAACCGTTTTTGAAGCGTTCTTGGCTTGTCAGATTGTCTTTTCTTAATCAATATATCCACGGGTGTACTGCCGGTCTACAGTATCCAACGGGCACAATATTTCGGCGATCATACATGTCGCCATCATCAGGTGAACTGACGGACTGAGCTCCTGGAAACGCGCCGGCACGGAGATCCGCACGCTACGGCTGCTCGAAGGGACCTGGGCATTGAGTCAAACAGAGCTCGGATGGCGTCTACAGGTACAGATGCCCATGCAGCTTCAACACGATACCGCAGTTCATCAAGAGTAGTGACTGGAGTATTGTGTCAAGCCAGTTGCTCGGCCAACATTCACCAGACGTTTTCAATTGGTGAGAGATCTGGAGAATGTGCTGGCCAGAGCAGCAGTCGAACATTTTCCATATCCAGAAAGGCCCGTAAAGGACCGGCAACATGCGGTCCTGCTGAAATTATATGGTTTCGCAGGGATCAAAAGAGGGGTAGAGCCACGGGTTCTAACACGACTGCTATGTAATGGCCACTGTTCAAAATGCCATTGATGCGAACAAGAGGTGATCGAGATGTGTAACCAATGGCACCCCATACCATCACGCAAGGTGATACGCCAGTATATCACTGCGATGTCGACAAGCACGGATGCGACCGTCATGATGCTGTAAACAGAACCTGGATACATCCGAAAACATGACGTTTTGCCACTTGTGCACCCAGGTTTGTCGTTGTATACACCATCGCAGGCGCTCCTGTCTATGATGCAGCGTCAAGGGTAGCCGCAGCCACGGTCTCCGAGCTGATAGTCCATGCTGCTGCAAACGTCGTCCAACTGTTCGTGCAGATGGCTGTTGTCTTGCAAACGTCCCCATCTGTTGACTCAGGGATCGAGACGTGGCTACACGATCCGTTACAGCCATGCGGATAAGATGCCTGTCATCTCGACTGCTAGTGATACGCGGCCATTGGGATCCATCACGGCGTTCCATATTGCCCCCCTGAAGCCACCAATTCCATATTCTGCTATCAGTCATTGGATCGCGACCAACGCGAGCAGCAATGTCGTGATACAATAAACCGCAATCACAATAGGCTACCATCCGACCTTTATCGAAGTCGGAAACGTGATGGTACGCATGTCTCCTCCTTACACGAGGCATCACAACAACGTTTCTCCAGGCAACGCCCGTCAATTGCTGTTCGTGTATGAGAAGTCGGTTGGAAACTTTCCTCGTGTCAGCACGTTGTGTGAATGCTCTGAAAAGCTAATCATTTGCATATCACAGCATCTTCTTCCTGTCGGTTAAATCTCGCGTCTGTAGCACATCATCTTCGTGGTGTAGAAATTGTAATGGCCAGGAGTGTAGTACACACGAAAAAACGCAGTGACAGTTTTTCTCTTTGGAAACTAACCGGCTAACTATCTATGTACGGTAAAACGTGGACTCTCAAGGTGAGACCAAAAAAAGGCTATGTACTCCTTGTAGACCAGAACTGAGGGATTTGGTGGAAAAAGGAGGCAGCTCGATTTGTTGGCTGTAGTGAGTTGATTATGCTGTCACATATAGAAAAAAATCTGCTTCGTTTGGTGAAAGAATTAGGCAGTTCCACCCGCTAGTTCCAGAGAAATCCATAAGATGAGGAGCTGTCAATGTGGTGTCGCACAAGTACAAAGTGCACGCCACCTACTTTCGCCGCGCGCCGCCATGCACGCACGGCGCGGCGTTCTTACGACGTCAGCCACGAGCGCCCTCTGCTACAACTCCGCTCGTGGCCACCACTGAACGACTTCGTTCACTTCGGACTGAGATAGGAACCAGCTAACACTTCGGAATCAGATAGGCACCAGTGAAGACTTGGCTATCGGACAGGCACTAGGCAGGCCTCTAGCTCAAATGTATCAGCATTCTGCAGTACTGAGCTATGTAAAAGTTAAGTATTGTATAAATTCTGTGCAACATATATCTCGTTCTAATTTACTCTAGTGTTTCTAGTTTCTGCTTTCCCACTGGCTGCTCACCTCCATACCTGCACAAGCGTGCATCCTTTATTCCTGTGTCGGTCTTTCTACTCGGCCACCGACACCTACGACAGAAACGAGACACAAAAGCGGCGACGAGGCTGGGACACAAAAGTGGGGACGAGGATGGGATACAAAAGTATATACTCTGAGTTTGCTTGAAAACAGAGGTAGCTCCGGGAGCAGCTTTGTTCTTTTCCCAAACGATAGCAGGAAGAGGCAGGAGGTCATGTTACGTGATGTTCAGCAGACCAATGTAAATATTACGCGTTCTCTGTGAGGGACATTTTTCACCAGGTTTGTGCTTTCATCGTCTTTTTGATTTCACGGTGTGTGTCAATATGAGTTAGTCAGAAGAGGAAGCACTGTTTAATTGTGACTCTCCATAAAACTACGAACCAGGTCAATATGAGATCCAAGAAGCAGAGCCACAGCTAAATATACATTCATTACTTCGCAATTTGCGATAATTTCCGACTTCAGCTGCCATTCTTCAGTTGTTCAATCATTTTGTAACATATGAAAATTTGTACCGGACCGGACTCGAACCCGGGTCTTCCATTTTTCGCGAGCGTACCGTAACCACTCAGCTCGCGAAAAGCGGGAGACCCAGGGTCGAGTCCCGGTCCGGTACAAATTTTCATATTTTACAAAATGATTGATCAACTAAAGAATGGCAACTTAAGTCGGAAATTATCGCAAATTGCGAAGTAATGAATGTATAACATTTATAGCTGCGGACCATCAGCAACGTCAGTTCCAAGGACTGAAATATCATGGTAAAGAGACACAGTTGTTGGGCCACTGAAGAGGGAAACAGGATCACACAAGGAGCAACGGGAATGGAACAGAAGAAATCAGCAGAACGTTGACGGAGAGCAATACAAGGATACGAGTGGGGAAAAATATGCCTCGCTGGACTACGAACAGCCATACATCAGTAAAGGGATTATTGAATGCAGTGCGGATGGGGGATGACTGTCTGCAGTAATACGCAAATTTGCAACCGAGGACCTGCGACTCGCATAAAAGGTGTCTACCTTCAACAAGCTTATGATTGTCTCCTCCCGCTTAACCCTGTGATGCATGAATTATTAACATACGAGGAAAAAATTCTGGAATGGGTCTCAGATAGTAAAGAAGAATCTCTTTTCATAAATTCCAAAAATTTATTCTAATTTTCTGGTTGGAAAAAGAAAGAAATAAAGAAAGAAAATGTCATGTCGTCACTGTGCGATTGACACCTGCAGAGTCCTTTCTGTGAAATTTTGCTTTTTGTGTGAAAACTTTCAAAACATTTTGGATGCAGTGGTTCCTTGCATTCGGTGCAAAAGTACTTTGCCTCTTTTTTTTCCGAAACTGGTAGAACGTTGCAGGACGCTTGCCGTGCTTAGCACTTGCCACCTTGCCTTGCTACGGCCTTCGGGTGAAAAACTGACGCTTTTCAGTTCAGCTGTCGACGTCTACGGTGCAGCACCTGATGGCAAGTTTCCCTGGGGTGGACTCCATGCGTTTACGACTGGAAGAACGATCTAGGACGCTCATAAATGCTTCCAGTAATAGCCGTCCACGCTATACGCCACAGGGTTAAAGATCAGTAGTGTAAAAAAGTCAAAGAGCTAGCCACAAAGTATGTCGGGCAAAACGAAATGTGGTTTCACGACCAGTTTCGAAGTAATGCTTCAAACAGTCTTAAGCAAACTGAGGGGGAGTTGGAAGGCTGAAGAAAAACTGGACTGATGTATTAGGCCAATAAAGTAGTACTTTCTTTATTAATAAATGTTATCCAACTGAAATATGATTAATTATGGAAAAAATGGTCCTACAAAGACTTTTTCATTCACTTTGCAAGCAAAAAGAAGGCAGCTCCAAATGTTCAAATGTTTGTTAAGCTTAAGGGGCTTAACTGCGGGGTCATCAGTCCCTAAACTTACAAACTACTTATGAACTAGCTAATGCTAAAGACGACGCAAACATCCATGCCCGAGGGGGGATTCGAATCCCCGACGGACAACGGCCTCGCGCATCGGAGCATAGCGCCTCAATGCGCTCCGCCGCGGCGGCAGCTCCAAAATTCAAAACTCCATTCCACGTATGCGTGCATGCAAGTATTCTGATCAGTATTATTAGATACCCAATATCCTAACGCAAGGCTGACTATTTCTTGGATTCGGTGGAAACTGAATCTTGAAAACGATTTCTTTAATTTGCCACAAACTGGAAAATATGAAGCTACCTCCTTCTTGCACCAAACCCTTCAATTTACATAGCTATCGCTGGTGTGGAAGGGGATGAATAGGCGGGACTAGTTCCAGCGAAAACGCTACTGTTAGCTTTCCGACAGTTATGGTGAGGCATTGGCGTCGGATGTCGTCTTTCAGCATACCTAGCCTAGACATGTCGGGCGATCACGATACACTTGCGACTTCAGGTAACCCCAAAGCCAATAATCGCACGGACTGAGGTCTGGGGACCTGGGAGGCCAAGCATGACGAAAGTGGCGGCTGAGCACACGATCACCACCAAAAGACACGCAAAACAGATCTTTCGCGCGTCTAGCAATGTGGGATGGAGCGCCATCCTGCATAAAAAATCGTACGTTCCAGCAGGTGTTTATCAGCCAGGCTGGGGATGATGCGATTCTGTAACATATCGGCGTACCTCTCACCCTTCACGGTAGCAGTTACAAAACCAGAATCACGCAGTTCCTCGAATAAAAAAGGCCCGATAACGGTAGATGTGGTAAATCCAACATACCGTGACTTTCTCGTCGTGCAACGGAGATTCCACGACAGTTCTACGATTTTCGGTAGCCCAAATTCTGCAGTTGTGGGCGTTGACAGACCCTCGGAGCGTGAAATGAGCTTTGTCGGTCCACAACACGTTACTCAACCAAACGTCATCTTCCGCCATCTTTTGAAACGCCCACACCATAAATGCCCTCCGCTTCACCAGGTAACAGTTCATGATGCCGATGGGTTTTGTAAGGATAGCGTCGGAGGGTACGCCTAAGTGCCAACCAGACAGTAGTGTACGGAATGCCGGTGCGACGTGCGCCTGCACGAGCGCTGACTTCCCCATAGACAAACCCGCCACAGTCTCCATTTCTACCTGAACTGTCTCAGCAGCATTACGCCTTGTGCTCGTTCGGCCATTACGGGATCTATCTAATCAACCCGTGGTTTCGAACTTCGAAATCATTCTCGCCACAGCTGCATTTGTCAACGGACCCGTTCGAATCCCCTTCCTATGGCGATAGGATCGTAACGCTGAACTAGCACATTACCCCTTCTGATAATACAGCTTCACTAAAAGCGACTTTTCAGGTAACGTCAACATGCTGCGACTGCTGGTGCATCTGATTCTCTCATTACAGCTCCTTTTATACATGATTTTCATGCGCAGTCACTGACTGTATTTTCTTTTATTTTATTTTCTAATAAAATCCCATGTAATTCCAAGCATGTGTGTCAATTTTTACCTCTCTATCTACATTATTCCGTGATTTATTAAGTTTTCAAATTTATACTGACTTTTTGATCACCCGGTATACAGTTCCTTTCATGATATTTTTTAAATACAGCAGATCCTAAAATGTCTTATTGCCGTAATTTTTTACGAACTTCGCATATTTCCAGAAATAAACTGATAAATCCCTAACGATTATGGAAAATAGGTAATAGTTGACAGCTATGAGGTACCTGCACTAGCGTTGTGTCTGTGTGATGTCCTTAGGATACTTTCATTCATTATAAGACATAACTACACAATGCTCAACTGACTGCCTTTCGCGTTTTGATTGCTGAAGTAAAATCACAATGTAAACCACTTTTCTTTGCAGATTATTGCTTCTTCATCTATTTGAACTACACAACACTGTGATATTCGAGAACACATTTTTCCATACAAGCGACCCCCCCCCCCCCCGTTGCTTTCGTATTTCTCTCCAGACATTATTTGCCTTTCTTTGCGCTTTTGGGTAACACATTTAAAAGTGATCGATGCTGTGTGTGCTACAGTATGTACGAAAGCCAATGTCATCATTTAGCGCTGATATACTATCACTTATGTTTACTCACATGTTGGTTGTAATATTACAGTGCACTGAAAAAGCATCTGGAACACGTGTGGTAAATTTTTCCAAGCTGGTTTCAGTTTTTTAGTAAACTATAAACCATGCTGTTTCTTTAAAATGTATATTAAACTCCAAAGAAAATTTAATGAAGTGTTGTTCTTAGGTTTAAATTATAAATGGCCATTTCGTATAAGTTGACGAATTTATTCGGCAGACAAGATGACGACTCGTTGTCTTTCCTAAAGAATCTATAAATCATTTTAATGAGCTTTTCCTACTGACTTGCAGCACTAATCGTGTGTAACAAGGATAAATGAAGAGCCGTGAAGGCCACAGGGATCGATGACCATTGTGGAGGAGGTACAGAATGGTGCAGTGGTATGTGGAACTTCGAAGAGAAAGCAGAGGAAAAAGTTGCCCTCATTACACAACACAAACAGAAGCCGAACAGAAGAAAAGGAAATATAAAAGAAAAAGGCAGGAAAATTTAATGAGACATAGGGGTCCAAGGGGATATGAAAAAACGAAACAAATGTGAATAGGCACTCCTTAATTCCTCGATGTCAGTCAACTACAATCATGATTTCGTTAGAGAGCACTTTGTGAAATCAACAATGGCTGTGCTAAATTAGAGACTTTGTTTGGTTGTTCGTGCTGCCGTTAATGGTCCCATGCTGCTTGTACCGAACTCATGGCGGCAGATACAAAGCTCAAAACAAATGTACGCCACTTCTGTGCTTAAAATAAAATGATTTTTATGTTTATCCAATTCTATTGTCCTTCATCAAATTATCCGCCGATATTCAACTTACCCCGCAAACGGGGGTAAAAGAAATCTATATCTATATATAAAAGGCTTGTATGTGTGCTGACAGACTTTTCTCCATGACCACATACTGCCACCCACTCGTGGTTGTGGTGGTAGATAGCCCTTGGTCTAATGAAATTAGTGAGTTTGGTCGCGGTGCGTGGCAGTGGGTGCGTGTGACGAGCAAAAATTCGCAAAATATGCAATAAATACTCTTAGGAAAAGCTATATACTCTGTGACTTAAGAACGTTACGGCACGAGTCAAAATCTGTTTATTCTTTCAATCGTCAGACAATGCGGTCCTTTTAGACTTTAATAACGACGAGGAATATCAAATACGCAATTTTTTAAATAGATCACATGTTTCCGTCAACCACACATTACCGACTATGAACAGAGACACAAAACAAAGATAAAAATCCAGATAGACTCAAAGATAAAAATACTCGTGGAACATTGATCACTGTCGTGGAAGCGTGGTGGAAACACAGACATACATTAATGATTGTCTCTTAGGTCATATCATTGATCTCTATATTATCTGGATGTTGAACTTCAGTTGTCTTAGCGTGTCAGCCATAGATATTCATATTTAGTTTCTTGCCAAATTCAAACATGGCTACTAAGACGCATTTAAAGAAAAATAGAAGGAAATATGTTGCGATTCCGCTCCCATATCAGCCTACAACATCGAATATTGAATTAAATTTCAAGTAAAAAGGTAAGCAAGCAATTCTTTGTCATGTAATAACTGATGGGAACTAGTTTGCCAAATGTAAACATGGCGGACAACGCGAAATCGTGTGCAAAACAGATGAATGTGCAGGCACGCTGTAATTCTATGCCCAGACACCAGAGTTATACATCCAGTTTGTATAGAGATCACTGGGCCATATATATTGATTTGCCTGTGCCAGTAAGCTCACTGCTCTGTGCTAATCAGTGATCTCTGATACATATAGCCGCCACCATTGATCTCTATACTCTCTGGATGTTGAACTTCAGTTTTCTTAGCGTGCCAGCCATAGATATTCATATTTAGTTTCTTGCCAAATTCAAACATGGCTGCTAAGAAGCATTTAAAGAAAAAGAGAAGAAAATATGTTTCGATTCCGTTCCCATATCAGCCTACAACATCGAAAATTGAATTAAATTTCAAGTCAAGAGGTAAGCAAGCAATTCTTTGTCACATAATAACTGATGGAAATGCCAAATGTAAACATGGCGGACAAAGCGAAATCGTGTGCAAAACATATGAAAGTGCAGGCACGCTGTAATTCAATGCTCAGACACCAGAGTTATACATCCAGTTTGTATAGAGATCACTGGCCGCCACACACTCTGATGTGAAAGGTGATATCGTTTGATAGCCGGGTCTTCTATGCGACGTAGTCCTACTCATATCCCGGCGGCGTCCTGTGATAATGTTGGCAACAGATGTTGAATAACGAGAATCATTTGACATCGACATAAGCCAATCGCGTGACACGCAAATATTTTGTCGTGAAATCAAGCATACAGCTAGAACAGCAGTATTTATCAACACTATATGTGGTTCGTTTATCTTTGCAACGATTTTATATCGTGTTATTGATGTTGCCAACATAAAAACACGAGGCCGCCAGGATAGAAAGTGAAATTTTACCGAATCAGATACATCCGTTGTTGTCACATCTCATTATGACCAGCACTTTCACGCGAAACTCTTTTGTATAAAGTCTCATGATTCACACAGTCTTACAATTCATTCCAAATTCCTATTCAAGAAGATATATGTGAAAACTGTTACAAATCAATATTCGCAATTATGCAATATCGTTTTCAGAAATGTAATTTGCCAGCCGCTTTCGGCGCTGCTGTTGCAATGTGTAACTTTATGAACATAACCTAACATTGAATTTACACTGTTCCGAAGTACGGATTTAAATTAATTTCACTCTTAGTATGAAAAACTTTATGAACATTCATCGTTTTCAACAATGACTTCTACTTAAATTTGACATCTTGGCTAGGAGAACTGAGTTTATTGACAGAGAGATCCAACAAGGATTGTGTTTTTGCTGACCTACGTCCGGAACCCAAAGAACCATGATATACACAGGACCTTCTTTAACAACCGTTGCGAAGCATGGGCATATAAGCTAGTAAATAAATAAAATAAAATAAATTCGGAAGCTTTCTGTCGACATCTAACCCTCCTTTCTACTCATTGGTCTGTCGCATATATAAAATTTCTGAATCTTATTCTACCACTAAGTTTTCCAAGCTTATAGTGAAAACAGAAAAAGCCACACTCTAGCTTCAATAAAAATGTGTTGTTAATTAAATTCAATCGATACAATGAAAGTAAAAAAAATCTCTGTTATTTTCTAGTTTAATAATGGAACTTGGTTTTATTTCAAAATTTTACAAATTAATTCACTCTCATAGGAAAAAGTAGGACATAAATACAAAAAATTTTGATAGATAGTAAAACATGCCATCAAGAAGCTAAATTCCAGAATAGGATGTTGCAGTCTTGTTCACGATGCAAATGTTGGTAATGCCTTTGCTAGGTTGGCAGTCAGTTAATAGCCAGAAAACACGAAATATGAAACAATGGTTGTGGTGACAGGGTGAACTGTAGAGTATACCAAGATCGAGTTTGCGTTGGGAGGCTTATCATCGTGAGTTGGCCCACAAATATGAAATCAGGAAAACTGATAATGGTAAAGCAAACTGTTTTAAAATCCAGTATTTGAAACTACAACATCACTATTAGCCATTTAATACACACCTCAGATGTTGTGGCATCTCATCTTTCCAGGACTGCTCGTGGTAAGCATTACAAACATACACGACGCACTAAAAATGCAGACAGCCCATTCTAAAATTTACCCGTAAACGTCCTTCTTGTGTGTTATGATCCGGTCCCTTAATGTAGTTTTTATGTTCTGTAGCAGGTGCTACAAGAGACGTCATTGAAGAGCTAAACGTATTACAGGGACAACTGGAACTCATTTATCTTGTGTGTAAGACATTAATGATAAATCTGAAGCATTGAATTAAAATTTGTGATGCGATCGGGAATCGAAACCTGGACCTCCAAGCTCATTAAGCACACGTCTTACCACTAGACCACCGTATCACCAGCGATTAGGTTGACATATTTGAGACTAAAACCGATCTCAGGGATTACAATTTGTATTTAAATTGATATTTATATCATCTTAAACAGGAGTGTCCCAATATGTCCATTGCCGAGGTGATATTCCGCAGCATGGAGAACCTCGGCAGTAGTGGCAATGTTCTATGGATCACAGAAGCTGAATTAAAGTTTGTGACGTGAAGAAAATCGTGCTTACACTATTCCGAGGCGCCTTAATGTGGTCTAGCGGTAAGAGGTCTGCCTAGTAAGTACGGAAATCCGGGTTCGATTTCCGGTCGCGTCACGAATTTTAATTCAATGCTTCAGATTTATCATTAATGTCTTTGACATATTTGAGACGAAAATCCGTCTCAGGGATTATATATTTGTATTTATCTTGTGTGTGTTGAGAACAGGGGAGTGGCGATTGGCCGGCCGCGGTGGCTGTCGTTTATCGGTTAGTGAAGTCAACGGAGGATCAAAAGCAACTGCAAAGCGATTTAGACAAAATTTCTGCATGGTGCCAAAATTGGCAATTGAAACTAAATAACGAAAAGTGTGAAGTAATACACATGACCACTAAAAGCAATCCACTGAACTTCAATTACGCGATAAATCAGTCAAACCTTAAGGTCGTAAATTCTACCAAATACCTAGGAGCTACAATTACGAACAACTTTGACTGTAGAGAACACGTAGAAAATATTGTGGGGAAGGCGAACCAAAGGTTACGTTTCATTAGCAGAACTCTTCGAAGATGCACCAGCTCCACCAAAGAGACTGCCTACATCACACTTGTGCGTCCTCTCCTGGAGTACTGTTGCCCCTTGTGGGACCCTCACCAGGCGGGACTGACGGAAGATATTGAGAAGGTTCAGAGAAGGGCAGCTCGTTTTGTTCTATTACGTTACGGGGGGGGGGGGGGGGAGCGTCACGGAAATGTTGCAAGAATTGAATTGGAAATCATTAAAAAAAAGACGTTACTCATTGCAGCGTGATCTGTTTGCGAAGTTTCAATCACCGACTTTTAGTTCTGAATGTGAAAATATTTTGCTAGCACACACCTACTAGTGTAGGATCGAGCTCTCTATCAATAATTCCAGTAGTAACGTCACTGCTATCCTCCCTATTTTTGCGAATGCGATTGACCCCTGTGTGAACTGTTTGCATTTGGGACAACCATAATTGATGTATTTTCCGTATCACAATGTATGTATTATGAAACAAGGTCCTTGCAGTGCAACAGTGCACTGAAACTTATCAACACTGGTAACATGTCCCTGTGGGTATGACTTCATGTAGTAAAGCGTCAATGAGAAAATAGAACAGTAATTAAGGAGTGGTTATTTGGTGACTTCTGTGGTCTGGTGCATAACATTGTGATGTAGAATGAAGTCCACATCTTAGGAAATGCAAATATTTTTTTTCATTTCATAAATGTATTTATAATACATTTTGGGAATTTCCATTTTATCTAACTGAAGCGTATTATGCAATACTGGATGTTATTTAGAGTAACCCTCTCTCTATTTTCCTAATTATGCACAAAGCACACAAATGAGAGTAAAACAGTCAAAACAAATTCATTACGGTGTAAAAGTAACTACCACTCACGGGGAACAGCTTTGACCACAAACGCTCGGAATTGCATGAAACCATGCTTGGAATAACAGGCAATCATAAACATGATAGTGGGATGCCTCAAGTAAAATTTTAACAAAGAGAAATAAAGTAACTAGATATCAGTATCATAGGAAGCAAATTAAATCTTATTTAATGGCATCAGTGTATCATTACATATTCAATTAGCAGCGCCAAAACGTTTCTGCTTAAAGTACTGGGTGATCAAAAAGTCTGTATAAATACGAAAACTTAATAAATCACGGAATAATGTAGATAGAGAGATAAAAATTGACACACATTCTTGGAATGACATGGGGTTTTATCAGAACAAAAAAAAAGTTCAAAAAATGACACTTCATCTGATCAGAAAAGCAATAATTAGGAAAAGAAATTAAGACAAAGCAAAGATGATGTTCTTTACAGGAAATGCTCAATATGTTCACCATCATTCCTCAACAATAGCTGTAGTCGAGGAATAATGTTGTGAACAGCACTGTAAAGCGTGTCCGGAGTTATGGTGAGGCATTGGCGTCGGATATTGTCTTTCAGCATCCCTAGAGATGTCAGTCGATCACGATACACTTGCGACTTCAGGTGACCCCAAAGCCAATAATCGCACGGACTGAGGTCTGGGGACCTGGGAGGCCAAGCATGACGAAAGTGGCGGCTGAGCACACGATCATCACCAAACGACGCGCGCAAGAGATCTTTCACGCGTCTAGCAATATGGGGTGGAGCGCCATCCTGCATAAAAATCGTTCCAGCAGGTGTTTATCAGCCACGCTGGGGATGATGCGATTCTGTAACATACCGGCGTACCTCTCACCTGTCACGGTAGCAGTTACAAAACCAGAATCACGCAGTTCCTCGATGAAAAAAGGCCCGATAATGGTAGATGTTTGGTTCTAATAAAACCCCATGTCATTCCAAGCATGTGTGTCAATTTTTACCTCTCTATCTACATGATTCAGTGATTTATTAAGTTTTCGAATTTATACCGACTTTTTGATCACCCAGTACTTACAACAACGCAAAACACACATATACAGCAGTACCACACACCTGAAAGTGCTTACATTGGACATCAACGTGCAGATGTGGGATTTCGATGAAGTGGTTTAAACAAAGTGGGAGAGAACGATGTGCACACCTCAATGAAGCCACGTTATCACATTCCTAATCGGTTTTGTACTCAGTGTGACTTGATTGTTCCTGTTGCTCTGGAGATGAACGTCATCTACTGCTTCAGGTTCCTCCTGTCCTTTCCAATTCTGTATATCTATCCAGCATACCGTCATGTATTTCTGTTTCATCGCCATTATATTTCTGAATTAATATGTTGTATAATATATCTGCAAACTCCAGATCCTTGGCCTCAATGCCATTTCCATATTCAGCATGTCGCAACTTGGTCCCTAACATACGGCGACTAGACATCCCGTATTTTACGTGGTCGTCCCTTATTTAGCCTCAGTGTCCCATTGTCCCGATAAAGTAAATGTTGTTGTTGTTGTGGTCTTCAGTCCGCAGACTGGTTTGATGCAGCTCTCCATGCTACCCTGTCCTGTGCAAGTCTCTTCATCTGAGAATACATTCAGCAACCCACATCCTTTTGAATTTGCTTAGTATATTCGTCCCTCGGTCTCACTCTACGATTTTTACCCCACACGCTTCCTTCTAATGCTAAGTTGATGTCTCAGAATGTGTCCAATCAATCTATCCCTTCTATTAGTCACTGTATGCCAGAAATTCCTTTTCTCCCCGATTCGGTTAATCACTTCCTCATTAGTTACGTGATCTACCCATCTAATTTTCATCATTTGTCTGTAGCACCACATTTCACAAGCTTCTATCATCTTTTTATCTGAACACCTTATCGATCATGTTTGACTCCCATAGACTGAGGCGCTCCAGTCACGGTCTGCACGGCCACTACGGTCGGGGGTTCGAATCCCCCCTCGGGCATGGATATTTGTGCCATCCTTAGTCTTAGCTAGTTCATAAGTAGTTTGTAAGCTTAGGGACTGATGACCCCGTAGTTAAGTCCCATAAGTTGTACAAACATTTGAACTCCCATACAGTGCTACACTCCACACAAATGCTTTCAGAAAGGCCTTCCTAACACTTAAGTTAATATTGGATGTTAACAAGTTTCGCTTCTTTAGAAACGCTTTTCTTCACATAGCCAATCTGCGTTTTATAGCTTCTTTACTTCGGCCATCAGAAGTTATCTTGCTACCCAAATAACAAAATTCATCTACTACTTTTATTGTCTCATTACCTAATCTAATTCCTTCAGCATCGCCTGATTTTCTGACATTACATTCCATTACCTTCGTTTTACTCTTGTTAATGTTCGGTTCGGAACCCACGTTAAACTGTAGGTCCCCCTATAACTGGCTGAGTAAGTCAGTACGAAGGTCGGAGGAAGGCAACGGCATACCACCTCCAAACGGGACCATGCCTAGTAAAGCACTGTGGTGTTCAAAACAATCGCCGGATTTTTGACTGCTTTACCTTAATGTTCATTTTATATTTTCCTTTCAAGACGCTGTCCATCCAATTCAACTGCTCTTCGAGATCTTTTGCGGTCTCTGACAGAATTACTATGTCATCGGCAAACTGCAATTGTTTATTTCTTCTCCTTGCACTTTAATGCCATCTCCAAATTTCTCTTTCCAATCCTTCACTGCCTGCTCAATGTACAGATTGAACAACATCGGGGAAAGGGTACAACCCTGTCTTACTCCCTTCTCAACCTCTGCGTCCCTTTCTTGCCCTTCGACTCTAATAACCGCTGTCTGGTTTTTGTATAGGTTGAATATAACTCTTCGCTCCCTATATGTTACCCATTCAGAATTTAGAAGAGTGTATTCCAGTCTACATTGTCAAAAGCTTTCTCCAAATCGACAAACGCTAAAAATGTTGGTTTCCCTTTCCTTAGCCTATCTTCTAAAATAAGTCGTAATGTGAGTATTGCCTCTCGTATTCCTACATTTCTCCTAAATCCAAACTGATCTTCCCCGAGGTTGGATTCCACAAGTTTTTCCATTCGTCTGTAAATAATTCGTGTTAGTATTTTCCACCCATGAAGTAAATATGAGACGTATATTGTCCCATATTTTGCTAACATCGAATATTTTGGAATTAAAATCTTTTAAAGTAATGTTACCGTAATCAGACATAGAACAAATGTAGTCATACTCAAGCAATGAAGGAAATAGGCTTCAGTTCAAAGGAAATGAGGCACAATTTTTGTTGTATTCACATATTTCCAATTTCCAACCTTTGGTGGCGATCTTTTTTTAATTTTAAATGCGATAAAGCGTTTGGTTCCCAATATTTCGATTTTAATTTTAAAGCATTCACGGGCAAACTACGATTTTTTGCATTTTTAAAAAGTAATTCTTTCACGTGGAATGTGCAAGTCTTCCAACGATACAAATTTAGTGATCAAGTTAGGGATTAATTGGAAGAAGACAGAATGCTGAAAAAGTCTGATTTCTTGGACATTTTAGGTTCATTTCACGAATCATTAACTTATTATATCGCGAAATTGAGCTTACCCTTTTCATGTGCTAAATGCATTTAACTAATCTCAACTCAAATATCCCCTTCTATGGAAGTTTGTTTAGTAAAGAACTAAATCTATACCTGAGTTTGATTTTTAAAAAAAGTTGCAAGAAAGATTTGAAAAACAGCTTATTGAGAAAGTGAACCATCTTCAAAATATATGTGAAAAGAAAATTTAAAATTCTTGAATGTCCGTCTCCAAATCGCTTATATTTTCTAAAACATTACCGGTTTCGGGACAGCTGCCCATCTTCAGATCAAAATTTAGAAGTTACAGAGTAACCTGTCCTGTAATGAACGAATGTTCACAGTAACGACTGTTTTAGAAAATATAAGCGATTTGGAGACGGACATTCAAGAATTTTATCCATATAACGATCGCAATAACTCCCTGAAGACTAATAAGTCTTGCTTTGATAAAAGAAAATTTATTAACTGATAATTGTGTAGCCCGTTGGTAAAAACTGCTCTCTCATTTTCATTTTCAACTTATTTGCATCTGAAGATATTTGGAGCAAATGCTGATGTGGACACAGTGTTCTCCATCACAAATTTTAAGTGGACTGCGAAAACAACATATTTAGGGTGTAAACTGTGAAGGAAGGAATTATAAGGATCTCATTTTCACAATACTTCATGTGGTGTTAATTATGTCAAAATACCGACCTCTGAAATGACACACATTCTTCTGAAAATATAATTCGTAGAGAAATACGTAAAGTGCGTAAGTATATATATATCGTATGGTATAATGTCAGCTACATATAATACTTTAGTAAGATATACTAGTGTCTAATTAATAAGATAAATCATATCTCTGTCACAGAGCCAAGTCCAACTCCTTTAACCACTGGACAGCTTCCTGACTGACTATATGGAGTTCGATCATCCCTCCTGAGAATGATCGTAATGGGTAATTAGTAAGTATGTGGGTCATCGTTTGTATGTCTGCTCCACAGTCACATGACTGGTCGTCTGTCTGTCCCCATTTGAATTTCCAATAGTTACAGCGACCAACACCAGTTCGGAAACGGTTGATCAAAGACCATTCTCTCCTGGGAAGGTCCATTCCTTGGAGCTGCTTAGAGGGATCGTCTATCCAGATGCTGTTTTTTCCATTAAACGAATCCCAAATTCTTGCCCAGTTTGATTTAGGTGAGAAGCCACTCTCATGTAGTTGCACAGCTGTTTTAAGAGGTGGTTTACGTGATTTCAGCCGGCTTACCGGTGGTGGAAGGTCTTGCAGGATAGGAAGCTCAGGAGTGGACAAGATCTTATAATACTCTCTCATTAAGGCTTCCTTCCGTCTTAGATCTGGGGGAACGATGTTGCATAATATTGGGAGCCATTGAAGTGGTGTAGCCATCAGAGTGCCACTGATCAATCTCATTGTTCTATTTAATTGTACATCAATGTCTCTCACATGAGCACTGTTGAGCCAGACAGGAGAACAGTATTCAGCTGCAGAGTAAACTAGGGATAAAGCTGTTGTACGCAAAACCTTAGCACTGGCTCCCCAAGATGATCCTGCTAAGTGCTGCAATATGTTATTCCTAGTTTTAACTTTGTCTGCTGTTTTATGAAGGTGGTACTTAAAAGTAAGAGATCTATCCAAGATGACTCCCAGGTATTTTGGATGTTCATTATGTTCAACATCCAAAATACCTGGGAGTCATCTTGGATAGATCTCTTACTTTTAAGTACCACTTTCATAAAACAGCAGACAAAGTTAAAACTAGGAATAACATATTGCAGCACTTAGCAGGATCATCTTCCGGAGCCAGTGCTAAGGTTTTGCGTACAACAGCTTTGTCCCTAGTTTACTCTGCAGCTGAATACTGTTCTCCTGTCTGGCTCAACAAGTGCGTAAGTAATCATAACTTTCTTGCTTGTCTGCGTGTGATAAGAAGTATTTCCTTAATTAGTAATGCAATTTATTTGGCTTTTAGTTGTGCGAGTAGTTCTGTTCAAAATGTTCAAATGCTTTTAAACTTATTGGACACACACCCATGGCCATGGAAAGACTCTAAGCTCCAACGGCGAGCAACAGCTCTCTTCGCAGCAAGGCGTCTTAGAACACTCGGTCACTCCGAGTACCTGTGTTTCGTTAATTTTTGTATTAGCAACTGACTTGGCTCTTTAACCAATTGAATACTTTTCTTGTTGTGGTAATCTATATCTATAAATGTGAATGTCTGTTCGGTGTACGTTTATCATGTCTGAACCACAAGACATAAAGAGCTAAAAATTTCTATAGTTACTAATGTCTACCCGGGGAAGGCTGTAGGCACGGCTTTATGGCGCTCAGATAGCTATTTATCTGTATATATTAATGTGTATGTGTGTTCGGTGTACGCTTATCACGTCCGAACGACAAGACGCAGACACTTAAATATTTGTACAGTTGGTAATTTATACCTGAGGAACGTTTTAGGCACGGTTTTATAGCGATCTGATAGATATTTACTAATTTGAAGAATATAACGTGAAATGCCGAACAATAATTACTCTTTGAAAATTATATTTACACTTTGAAAATGGTTTTATTTGTTGCATTGTTGCTTGAGGGTTGATAATGATAAAAGTGTGGAGTATATTGGGATGGAACGTTATCGGTGTATATAAAATTTTACGTGTGTGTGTGTTAATATTTCACTCTGCAGCGAAAACTATAGAACGCAAACAAACGGTTTGTGTGTAATTGTTGTCCGAAGTCTCCCGTTGTACACCATAGCAGTTCCATGCCGATAGCTATAAAGGGATGGACGATATGGTGGTTGAAAGTCGTCAAATTATTAAAAAAATCCGGACTGAAGGTCAGCAATGACGTTTGCGACTCTATAGCAAGGAGGTTACACACAGCGAAACGTGATGCCACAGACCATATCTTTGATCTATGTGTGCTACAGTGTCTTCAGCCCTTTCTCTGTAAGGATAAGCATGCGAATAAGGAAATATAAAAATAAATAAATAAAGCAGTAAAACAAATTTCTTTTAATATATCTCTGATATTATTACAATCAAATGTTCAAATGTTTGTTAAGCTTATGGGACTTAACTACGGGGTCATCAGTCCCTAAACTTACAAACTACTTATGAACTACTTACAAACTAGGACGGCACAAATATCCATGCCCGAGGGGGGATTCGAACCCACGACCGTAGTGGCCGTGCTGACCGTGACTGTAGCGCCTCAGTCACCTCGGCCACCGCGGCCGGCTATTACAATCATTATTGTTGAAATTCGCGAATGGATTCTTAGTAACGAGTGCATTTTTACGTGTGATTTCTAATTTCTTATATATTCTCTGATAAATGTAATATGTTTTTAGAAAAAAGGAGATGGACAGACAGAGAGTGGATAGGAAAAGTACTAACTCAAGGCTCGAATAAATAAATGAATACCTAGGCAACGCTGGGTTTTCAGCTAGTAGTTTCATAAAATAAATGGTTTCGAGAAAATGTAAATACGTTAACCACCGAATACGACACATTAGCTTGGGGAGCAGGAGCAGGGGGGGGGAGGACCACTGGTTTTCTCAACTGTGTGTGTGCATCAATTCGTGTTTTTAAGTATGTGTTAATGCTACCGATCAAAGTAACATTTAGTGTCACACGCATCGGTACCCATATGTGTCCCGTATTTTTATTTTGGAAATCTGGTCACCCTACCCTAATATCTGAAACACATGTGTAGGATTAAAGCTCTTCAAGATATAATTGCACTGTGTTCTGACCTCGTCACCTTTTTGTTTAGTACTCATCCCGGTCTAGTCGTCAGTAAAGGTACTGGTACAGGAATCGATGTTTAATGAAACAACTGTTCAGATTAATAATACAAGTTTTATTGTCTGAAAGTTTTAATACTCAACTTTAGAACATGTGTCTGTTTCCTCTCTCTTCTTGCGGTGTCATCCTTATGATGATAGCTGCGCTGAGACCTAGTTACTACTAAGTTTGTAGCCGCGTTCTCTCTTAGTACTGTCCTAGTTCTGTCCTCGTAGCTGCCTAGTAACTGTCTGAATTCTGAATAGTAACTGCTGAGTGCTGTTACCGGAATAGTAACTGCCGGGCGTCCAGACGTATGTGGGCCTAGACACAGCCGGTTGTAGAGGGCGCGCATCTTCGGACACTCCCTCCAGGATGCGCGGCGCCTGCTTGCGATTGGCTTTGGTCGATCGCTGCCTTCTCCACGATCGTTCTCTACGTTTGGTGTGTGGCGCTGACCTTAGGCCACAACACACTGTACACCGTTTACACAGTAATTCGCTTGTGGACACTCCAAGAGACAAATATGCACTGCAGATGTGTCATGTAACTGGAGCATTGGTGGATAAAGCTAGAGCCAATACAGGAATCTCCATGCAGCTACACTATGCTACCATCTAGCAGCTAGGAGCAGGTATGGGGTTTTGCATGTAAATGGCGCACTCTCCTATTTTTTCATAATCAATTGGTATTATATCTTCCAGTCTGTCAGCCACAGTATTGTCTATCCCAGAGATGTGTCTAATACCTGTTGTAAATTGAGATATGTACTGTAGTGACACAATTGCATAGGTGTTACCTTTTCAGTTTTTTGTCTAAAAGCATAAGTCATTGGAGCATGGTCAGTATATACTGTAAATCAGAGATGGGCAATGAGCGAGCCGCGCTCTCGGAGCCGCCTGCCTGAGCGGGAGCAGAGCCGAGAGCAGCTGGCGGCCACCACGTAGCTCCTGCTGGAAAGACTAGATGGCATTATGCGCAGCCAACACGCTAACGTAACCGCAGAAATGCACCTGGCTGAGTGTCTTACAAAGATAATAGTGCAAACTCATTAGTATCCAACTCGAATGAACAGATTCCACTGCTAGAGGTATCTCCTGAAAAATGCTATTATGTTTATAAGTAAGTAACCTATATACATAATACTGGAAACTCTTCTCTAAAACGTCCAACGCGTGCAATCGAGCCGGCAAATATTTTATAAAGATAAGAGCGATTTTTGTTTTGTTTCAGAAGACACCGCTAACAGTGCCATCTGTGAGTTCGAATTTTGTACTTCAGGGTTTTCGTTACAATCTATGATATTACGTTATGGTACAGTAGGCTGTGGAGTTGAAATGGCTAGTCAGATCGGCGGGGTAAACGGCGTTCTATTTTCCAGTTCAACTCTAGTTGGGAATGTGATTACTTGTTCACTGAAAGCGAAGGAGGAGAAAAATGTTTGGTAAAATACTAGGAATAAAAAAGTACAATTTAGAACGCCACTATAGAAAACATCACTTCAACCAGTATGGAAGTGTAGACGGTGAAATGCGACTTAATCTTCTTAATAATCTATGCGAGGAAGGAAGTAAAGTATGTATTATAATGCTGTACCTACTTATGACACAACTTAATCACTGTGTTTTGTTTAATAAAACTAATTTTCCTTTGAAATGACAACTGCTAGGGGTATCTCCTGAAAAATGCTATTATGTTTATAAGTAAGTGACCTATAAACATAATACTGGAAATTTCTTACACAGGAATGTGATGCCTCATCCTCCGATGCAGCTGTTCGTGCTAGTTACAGAATAGCTATGCTGATAGCCCGTACTTCCCGACCATTTTGTGACGGTGAATTTGTGAAGCAGAGTTTGGAAGTCGTAGCAGACGAACTATGTGCACAGTTGTCACGTTCTTTCGCAAGTTTGAGTCTGTTGCGGCGTACTATAACTCGCCGTATGGAACGTTTGTCAGGTGCGCCAGCAAGCATGCAGACCTCTAGGGTCTCTACCGGCCGAGCTGCTCTTTTTCCGGCCTGAGCCGGAGCGCTGCTCATTGAGCCGATTTCTGCCCACCTCTGCTGTAAATGATCGCCAGCCGCAATGGCCGAGCGGTCTGCGGCGCGCCAGTTACAGTCTGCATGGACGCTATGGTCGGGAGTTTGAATCCCCTCTTCTAGGGCATGGATGTTGTGTCGCATTTAGTATAAGGTAGTTCATAAGTAGTTTGTAAGTTTGAAACGTGTCCATAAAAATTATTTTTGTAAGAAAATGTCCAATATTGTGCTTCCTGTTTTGTATCGAGTAACTTGCTTGCAAGAAAATGTATAATATCGCTTCTACTGTATGTATCGATATGTGTACTTAACTGTGTAAAGTTTCATCTTTGGCAAAGATCATGTATTGCATAGCATTGTAGCTCGCGCTGAGAGAGAGTAACACTTGTGGTTCAGCTCGCTTAAAGAGCGGTTGAGTTGTGTGTATGGCTCCGATGTAGAGCAGAGGCTGCTTTGCCAGCAAGTCAGAAGTTGTATTATGTAGGTAATGTAATGCTGATTATTAATAATAAGTAACTTGACCTTTCTTTCCTGTTTCATTTACGTAGTTAGAAAATTAACCTACTCCCTTCATTTGATAATGAGTTATTAGTGGATTTAAAGTGGAGTATTGATTTGAATAATATTGTTGAACAGATTTCGTTATTGGTGCCACAGTAAATGATAGTTAATTGACTGTGATACTAAATTTCAATAATCAGAAACTGATCTGCATAAAAATTCTCACAGTCAAGCATTAAGAAATTGGTTTGTGGTTTTTTAATATCTTTCTCGCAGTCAAAATTTTTGAGTATAGTCAGTGTCTGTTTCAAATGGTGACTTGTCACAGTTGTTTTGTGTTTAAAATATCCGTTGCACACATAATCAGTTTAATTGCACTGTTTCTTATTTAATAGTATATACATCAATATCAGGGCCATAATTAAAACAAATAGCTGTGTTAATGAACAATTTGTTGTCTGATTTAACGATAGGTTCAACATCCACAACACACACACAGCTTTTAAGTTTAGGGACTGATGACCCTGCAGTTAAGTCCGTTAAGCTTCAAAAAGATTTGAATTTTCAAATCATCGTCCTTCAAGTAGGTATTAAAAAAATACTTTATTGCCATGTACATGTTGAGAAGTACCCTATGATAAGTTGAATATTTCTTTGGGATGGTGAGAATGTTTTTGAGTAGAAACCAATTGGTCTCCATATTCCCTCTTCTTTCTGTTGCAACACTGTTCCAGCTGTAAAATCAGAAGCGTCAACAAATCGAGCAAGTTCATTGTTTATATCTGGAAATGTCAAAACAGCTGCATTGGCAAGACCCATTTTGCATTTTTCAAACTCTTTTATTGCGTCCTCTGTCCGCAAAATGTATCTTCTGTCTTTTTTCTTGGTGTTCTTTAAATAATCATTTACAAGAGCTTGATGTTATGCAGCTTATTCCAAATGTCTTCAGTAAAAATTTAATTCTGACACAGTTACTGGTGATTTGAAATTAGTAATAACTTCTACTTGTTTTGGGTCTGGTTTTGTACCTTCTGAAGCGATTACATGGCCTAAAAACTTAATTTCTGGAACGCCAAAGACAGATTTTGCAATGTTAATTCTTTAACCTAATTGTTCAAGTGTTCAAATAAGATATTTAAATGCTGAGTGTGTTCTTCTGGGGAGGTAGAAGCAATCAATATATCATCTAAATAAGCAAAACAGAAATCTTAATTTTTTAATTTCAGTAATAAATCTCTGAAAGGTACTTGGCAGGAAATTAAATTCATACAATCCAAAGGGTGTGATTACAGCACTCTTTTCCTTATCACTTTCAGCTATTGGAATAGTAGGAGATCAACTTTGGAAAACAATTTCTTGCCAACTAGAATGGAATTTACAAAATTTATGAGAGGAACAGGATAGCGGTGAGGAAGGGTTCTGTCATTAAGACTTGGGTAGTCTCCACTGTCCATCAGCATTTTTAACCATATGCACAGGACGTGCTCACTGTGATTTACAAGGGCGAATTATATTATGATTCATTAGAAGTTGAAGTTCTTGCTTAGCTAATTTCAGTTTATGTGGATCCAATCTGCGAGTTTTTGAGTACACAGGAGGGCCACTGCTTGTTGTAATATAATGTCTAACATTATGCTTAATCTCTCCAGGAGTAAGCATGCTGTAGCTTTTTTGGTGTGATTCTTTAGTCTAATTTGGAGGTACAGTGCAGTAATATTTCTTCACAATTAAACTCACAGTATTTACTTTAAAAAAACCTAACCTCTGTGGAAGGGATTCTTTCCTTTTACTATTTGCGTTCATTTTCTGAATGACAAGGCTGCATAGGAACACAAAATGAACAAAATGTTGCCATGAGAAATTTCTTATTATAGTTCACTAACCACATGGATCACACAACAACATATCGGATGGAAAACGCTTTTATCTCTACTAGTATTGCCTATGGTCGAAAATCGACCAATTGTGTTTGCAGTGGTCACTGGGGTTGAAATTTTACGTATCATGTCGGCGACCTCGCGTGAATATGTTGGTAACAGCAACAACACGATAGAAAATCTTTGCCCATTTGTTCGAACCACATAGAATGACTTGATAAGTGTATCTTGCAGATCATAAAGTAAACAAATAATGCTGTTCCTGCTTTATGGTTGACAGGTGCTTGTATGTACCCTCGTCTGCTCAGTAAAAATAATTGCCCTCGTAAAGCGAAGATTCCATGAGAAAACATCAGCATTGTCAAGTGTTTGGCTAAAATGAAGACTCACAGGATTCTCACTATTCAGCATCTGTTGCCAACATTATCATAGGAGGCCGCTGGAATATTTGGTAACATTTAACCGGCACTGGGAGGTATTTTTCTACGTGTTAAGGAAAATGCCTGACACAATAATAACAAATAAAAACGGAAGTATATACTTCTCATGCCATTTTCGAATTATATAACTTTCACTAGCTTTCACTAGCCTAATATTTGAAATGGAACTACAATTTCGATGTTCATATATTTATACAACGAAAAGAAATAATTTTATTTCGATACTGCGATATTCAGAATTCCAGAGCTGACAACATGTCGACTTCGTAGTTCTATCCGTGCACCGCTACATGCCTCTCCCAGCGCATCATCATTTATGTCGTTTATTTTTGTGGTTTATTTCGTCGCCTTTAACTTCACAATAGCAAACAAATAAACAAATCACATAACACTTTGACAAAGATAGCACTGTAATTCCACAACTGTAGACTGTAAATGACCGATTCTGAGAGTGTAACTCACTGAGACTGACTGGGTGTAACTCTCCTAGGAAGTAACTGTGGCGCTGGAGTGCGCTTCTATATATATATATATATATATATATATATATATATATATATATATATATATATATATATATATATATTGTTAATAATTACATGCTGTAGGGTGATTGTTATAACAATTACAGATGTTTATTCACGATTATAAAAGTTAGTGTGAATTAAATCATACAATATGATATAACAGCAAATACAAAGCACATGATATTTACACAAAATTACAGCCTCTCTTATCTATCTTACTTGGTAATTTCGTACTATTCTATTTACAAACAATCAAATGCTTTAAGACGTAGTTATCTAATTAAATACTGAATGAACCATTTTGCTAACGTTTACATATTAATAATTACAATGCTGTAGGGTGATTGTTATAACAATTACAGATGTTGATTTACAATTATATAAGTTAGTGTGAATTAAATCATACAATATGATATAACAGCAAATACAAAGCACATGATATTTACACAAAATTACAGCCTTTCTTATCTATCTTACTTGGTAATTTCCTACCATTCTATTTACAAACAATCAAATGCTTTAAGACATAGTTATCTAATTAAATACCAAATGAACCATCTTGCTAAAGTTTACATAGCTTGTGACATAACAGTGATTAATCGAACAGTCATGTGCCACTAAGAGTGCCACTCATGCTAGTCTAAGGACAAGACTTGGACCAAAACTCCCCAAACATTTATCCAAATAAGAAATAAATTATAGGAGGCAACAGCTATGCTTGAAACAGATGTGGCATATGGCAGATAATTCGGATACTATGAAGTCTGAAATTGGCTTATGCACCCATGAAATACTATTTCTGTACTAATTAGATTTATGAATAGGATAATTCATTAATAGAAATATACATGGTCACCAGCCTAATGAGGCGTGAGAATACCAGTCAGTGATAAAGTAAAGATAAATGCAGTTATATCTGGAATCTTGGTACTAGATAAATGTAGGATGGAAGAATTTTGTCACCAGTTTCATAAAAAATTTAAAAAATGCTAATAACAGAAGTAATTAAGACTCAAATGAAAGCAGGTACTATTTCAGTTACTGTAAAGGCAAGTCTCACCTCACCAGTTACTTTCTGATACTATAAAGAGTATAGCATGGGATGCAGTACAAGCGTCATATTATAAACAAAATTACTGAAAAACTTATAATTTAGAAGTAACAAAAAAATTTCAAATATCTACTGATGTTATTGTTAGTGCCGTCCCTAAAGCTCTTTACAAGTAAGTAGGAAATTGGTTATCACTACCTCTATTCAAAGGCCTACAAAACAACACTGACTAGTAGATATAACTTTGCTGAAAATTATTAAGTCTTTCTGCCTAGCATGAAACAAATGATTACTTTTATTCTTTCAAAAATAGCTATATTCAGGTAACACTTTACTGAATGGATTTATCAATTAAATCTACTAACCCTGAATCTGTAATGATATCACTTAAACTGTACTGATGATTTATAGAAACACTGTCTCAAATTTTGGCTAATGCCACACACATATGCTCCTATCTGAACTATTTAAAAGAAATGAGCTAATTTTAAGAAGTTATATGGCAAGACAATAACTTATTCCTTATCGATTGTGCAATGAGCAATCAAATATATAGTTGCACCACCATATATTGCACTTGGAATTCCTATACGCATACACGGAGGAACCATTCAAAGCAATGTTACTTCAAAAATAAGCAGATTTGAAAAGAAAGGTTCTCCACAAAATTTACACAGTGCTGCTCTTAATAAAATTGGATTAATTAGATAACAAATCTTTGTAGGAGAGAGTGCCTACTTGGTTTTGTGACTTAGGATAAATTAAGTTTACGTACACACTTACAGAAAAGCAACCTCTATTGAAAATAATCAAAACTTATTATTAAAGTTCTCATCAACCAGTTACAAAATAATATTAACTATCATGACCTGTTATTAATGTGGAGTGGTGGTAAGGTGGAGGCACAGCGTTTATAGATCAGATTTCCTTTTCGTGCAGGCTGGGTGCAGGCATCGTAACGACGGTTTCCAGTAGCTTCCATTTAGCTCCACACGCAGACGGTATGAATGTTACCATTACAGTTGCATGTCCAGTGAGGCCGCTGTAGGTATGTTGGTCTTCTGCTTCCAGTGAACAGATATTTGGCCCAGAAAACAGGTAGCACAAGTCTGCCACTGCTCGTCACCTGCAAGCTACTACTGTGACCTGTCTGCTCCTTCTGAAGTCTTGCTGCTGTGAACTTCAACATCAGACAGACTATTGTTCACTACATTAGATGCATGCCAACACCTCCTTTTCACTCGAAACAGAACTACGTTCACAGTGGAATCATTACATGTTTTACATATAATGCTGATCGGGAGATTGTAGCAGTACAGAAATTTTTTGGAGTGCATCATGACTTCTGGACGAAAGCAAAACGAGAGTATATTGCTTACAACTTAGGTTGACGAAATTGTTTTGTTTATGTGAATGGTATATTTATACCTAGTAATTTTTATTGTTGCATGTTTTCACGTGAACACACTGGAGCAGCGGGACTTAACCACAGTAAGATGGCGTACGCTTCCCTGGACATACTAACAGTGTGGAAGCAAAGGATAAACGGGTCACCCGCAGAGCATAGAAGCGTGTTACAAAAAAGAAACTCTATGTAAAGGAAAAAAAATGAATGTGTCCGTAGGTCAAGGTTTTGCTACCAAAAGTAATGTCGATTATTATAAAGAAACAGGAAATCAGCCATCTGAATGTGATTTACATGATGAATTGATGCATTCTGGAGAGCCGAACGGCGAATTAATGGAAAAGGCAGCCACTTTAAGATGAGATATCAAGGGTAAAGTGCCGTAATTTAATGTTTATCGAATTCTTGTTGCATACTGGAATGCGCCAGTTAGTAATTTATGCGGTATCTTATGTGGTTTTATTCCACGAGTAATTAATTAATCAGTAATAGAACATAATCCTTCGTCTTATTTTTACGAGAATTTACTCGTAAATCAAGGAAGTATCTATCTGGTCATGAAAGTTATATTTCATGCATATGGTTGAATTTCTTTTGTTATCAGTTTGATGGTCCACAGAATAACTTCTCTTAGCCAGGTGTATAATTACGTTCTATTCGTAATGGAATTTAATAGTTACCCTGTATAATACAGTGGTAAGTTGATTTTATTAAAATTTTTGGACATAGCAGATAGTCTGATTTTTGTAGTTGGGAGTTAGTGTGGATGGTAGATACTGTCGGAGGCTGCGTGTTGTCCGAAGTATCGTGAGTGTGACGGAGTTCCACTCATATTTATTATTGATAAGTTGGATCTATACTGCTTATGGTCCATATTTGAAAAATAATGCGTGGAAATAGTATGATTCACCGGCTAAGAGCAAGAAGGGCAATTAAATGTAAAGTTACATTCATGACCAATACAGACCTTTTCTTATTAAAGTAAAAAGTTGTTTTTGTTTATTAGACACCGCATAAGGTCTACAGAACAAAATAACAATGATTATTCTATTTGAAGTAATTACGGTACTCCATTTGGGTAGTAACTAAAGTAAAACCTTACCTATTGACGACTACATTCATTTTCTTTCCTAGGCTGTTATTAAAGATCAACAGGCAGACTCTATGGGTTGTGGGAAACCAGACCTTTTGAATGATTAATTTCGCCCACACCTGAAAAATGGCCCTCGCCTTTATTTTGTAATTTTAATTATGAGAGGTGTCCGGAAAGTGGTGGTGGCACTGTAGGTTATTTTCTGTTTTTGTTGTAAAAAGATAGCATAACCAGTGAGGATAGGTATTTGCAAATTTAGAGTCTGGCCAGGATTTGTATTAAAAAATATAAGACTTTTCTTTCAAATAAATCGATCCCTGTGGTCGAATTTAAAGTAAACTTGCAGTGTAACTTATTATAGTATTTTACAAATAGTTGACCTACGATCGCTAATGCTACGTGGAAGTATCATTAGCGAGCGTAATTTGTAAAAGTAATATTTCTTGTCTATATTAAAAGTTTATTATTATTTGTTACTGCGATCGAGCAGTATTACTGGTCGACCGCAGCAACAATAAAGTGTGTCAGATTTCAGCATTTTTCAACTTTATTAGTATATATTACTCTTTGAAGATAGCGACTAAATGAACTATGTTCCAATGATTAGTCACAATTTTTCTGGACACACGCTGCGACCAAAAAAGGCCCACTGAACTGAGTTCTTCTGATTATTAGATTTGTTTATCAGATGCGTTGACTTTTATTTTGGGTGGCGCAGCGATTTATATCTATGTGTTCGCTGAAATGAAAGACTATCGGGATGGCGACACAGGGCTGAAAACTTTACCACCTAAGTCGAGCAACACCTTAAGCAAATATTACTCCACTCAGCAAGGGCAACGGTGTATTCGACCTTGGGAATAAAAAAAGAAAATATTTTCTCCCGATTGTTACAGCGGAACAGAGATTGTAGGAGTTCAGAGATTTGTACCACTGAACAATATGGGCAATACTTATTAACGTGAACTGAGAGTCTATGGTAGTGAACTTTATCCTATGATTTCTACTGCTACAAGGTATTACAATTTACATAATATTCACATACATTAAACAGTTCAAAAATAAAAAATGACATTACCAAAGCAAATTAAAATTACAAAAAATATACAAAAATAAACATGACGTAGATGTTCATAAAACATACAAAGCATATGGAGTACAGAAATCACATACCGTACAGTAGTGGGATCGATTGTAATATACATCAAATTTAGTATTTTACATAATATAAAAATGAAATATTATTATAAAAAATGGTAAGAATTTTGCAATGGCGTTATAAGCTTCTGGACAAACATTGGTAAGATTTTATAATAATAGTTTTCATATTTACAGTTTATATATGTACAAATACAAAATCGACTATTTAGCTTTCTACACCTATTTTCATATTTATTTAGTGAAATCTTAGTTACAATGAAAGTAATGCTGTTTAACACTGTTTATTTAGCTGAACAGTCTTGTCTGCCATCAGATTTTAGTTTTTCTAGTTTTCAATTATCATTAATGGCGTGATTGTTCTTCTGCTATCTACAAGCTTCAATGTACTGTTTTCGTAAGTATACCACAATTAACGTTCTTATTATCAGAATCACAAGTAACATTTGTAACCACACTTTATATTTAACCTACATCCAATTTAGTCTTTTTGTATTCACGTATGTCTGAAATTTAACTTGACTGAATCAGCTGATACCGCCATCGGTATATGCGAGTCTGGGTCGCCTGTGCTTCACTTCACCACCAGTTCGTATGATCGCTGCATTAAAGCTGGGGGTAGGAGAGGGATATTCTATCACAATATACATACTCAAACAATTTCAGTCATTATATCTGCTGATAGTTTATTCAGAAAGAAATATGCAATTGGGAACTTAAATTTGTCAGTATATGATACAATCTGAAAAACTAAGGCTTCAGCAGCCAGCTCTTCAGCATCTATTTTCACAATGTTACCCATGTGAGTATAGACTATTGAGTCATCCTCGATGCCATTTGTTGAGTTCTCATCCCAGTATAGTTTTCAGGAAAAGTACAATGCAGGATGCATGAACATCTAGAACAGTCTTTCTGATTATTAATGCAAGTTTTATTGACTGAATAATACAATACTCAACTTCTATCTGTTCTTCTCTCTTCTCACGGCATCCTCTTCTGTATTATGCTAGCTGCGCTGAGACCTAGTTACTGCCTAGTTCGTAGCCGAGTTCTGACGGGTCATCCAGACGCTAGCCGGCTTAGATATAGCAGCTTGTAGAGAGCGCGCATCTCTGTTACTCCCTCCAGGATGTGCAGTGCCGGCGTGCTATTGGCTGCTGGACGTCATCCGCTGCCTTCTCCATGATCGTTCTCTTGCATCTGGCATGTGGCGCTGACTTTATACCACATCATAGACTGCATAATCTTTTTTGTCGTTGTTTCAAACAAGCTGCTTCGTAATTGACATACTGTCAAAAATAAGTGTATATTCTCTGAGATATTGTTTGTGACTGACATTATGTGTTAAACAGTTAAAATCTTCATGTAGATAGCCAGGATCACAGTTCACAGATGATACCCAACCACGAAGAACACTGGGGTGTGGCAACAGAAACATAGAGTGTACAAATCTATATGCCCTAGAGGAATAGAAATGCAGTGTGAGAGCAAATTGTTTAATGAATTCACTGTAACGCCTGGAATGCTTTTTAGCATGGTTGTTTTTCAACTGCGTAACTATATAATCTAAAGCAAAGCCACTGAAATGTTCCTGAGGAACTCTCTCCAGATTGTCACTTATACAGTTTCTTTTCTTCAGCAATGTAAATAATTCTGCGTTGTTTCCACCTTTTTTTCACGCCGGTGAAATTTCATCTGCAAGCACCTCACTTTTTTCCTCAGGTCCACAATTCTATGAGACACATCAGTCTGAACACTTGCATCACGTTTGCTGGCATCAGATTCACAGAATGTATTTATCAGCTGGATCACATTCACGCCTTGCAACCAAATTAAAAAGATCCATGCGTAATATTTACGAGCAACTGCATAATGATACATTTACAGCAATCAGTTGCTATAAGTTAAAACACATGGTCTTTCCTCAGAAACTGTTGGTTTATTCCGAACAAGTTGCCTTCTCCGACTGATTTTACCTTGCAAATGGGCTGGGAAACTGAATGAACTCGGTACAACATCATTCTTCAGCAGCTGTTTATCAGCTCCTGATGGTAACAGATAACTGCCTTTTGTAAAATGACTGCTGCAAATAACTCTGTATTTCGATGTTTTGCGGTATTCCCATCGTACTGCAGTATCCATTTCTTCAGAAGTTTTGGACATGAAAGAAAATCTAGAAAGATTTTAATTTTAAGTAGCTTGTAAAGTATTCGGATTTCTCTAACACATTTCTTGTACAATACCATATATTAAAGCGTATATAATTTACAGGTGGAACTGAATACCACTACCACTGCATCCATAAGTAACACAACTTTTAACCATTTTCGTCAAAGAAAGAGACAGAATCAGTTTAAAGGCTAAAACAGAAAATCCACTAACAACAACAACAAATACTACTGTCCCTTACAACTATGGCGACTCAACCAAACACCGTCACCATTTTCCAGGCAAAGATACCTTTGAGTAGTCTCTCCAATGTAGTATTGAGCTCACTAGCGAACACTTACAATTGCGACCCGTGCGCGAGAAAACACTTCTTTTCCAGAGGGGGAGGGGGGGTATTTGAGTAGTTAGCGAAATGATCAGAACTTAGGGGCCATTCATAAATTACATCACACATTAAGGGGGATGCAATCAACAAAGTGTGAGAATGTTTGAAAAAGGATTTCATTTCTTACTGTACTATGCTTCTGAAATTAATAAAAGTTTGTGTACTCGTATTTTTTGTTTTGTGGCCCACTTTAGTTTACGGTAGTAACACTAAGCTGGCCGCGGTGGCCGAGGAGACTGAGGCGCTCCAGTCACGGTCTTCACGGCCACTACGGTCGGGGGTTCGAATCCCCCCTCGGGCATGGATATTTGTGCCATCCTTAGTTGTAAGTAGTTCATAAGCAGTTTGTAAGTTTAGGGACTGATGACCCCGTAGTTAAGTCCCATAGACTCTACAAACATTTGAACATTTTTTAGTAACACTAAAAGTGGGCCTTTGCGATCGTCTTTTGACAGATCGAAATTTAAATGAAAATAACGGCTGAACCATTCATCTGACATGTATATCAGAAAATTTCCTACAACTTTTCTCTCTTGTGTTTTATTCATATCTCGTATCGTTTCAGAGATATTTGCAAAAATAACGGCGATTTTGGGATGTCTGTCTGTCTGTCCGTAACGTGTTCCCATTTGTTAAGACGAACTTTTGAACCGATCAACACCAAATTTTAAAGACATAATTGTTGGCTACCAGAACCTCGCTTTTTCAAATATTTTGGACAAGAAATACGTTAGTAATACAAAAAAATAATTTTAATTTGAAATAAACCGTTCATCTGGCGGGAAAATAGAATAACAGAATTTGTAGAGGAGGAAATTCTCTAAACTTTGTTCCCTTGTGTTTTTTTAATATCTTGTATCGTCTGAGAGATATTTGCAAAAAACGGAGATTTGACATCCTCCATTGAATTAGCGAAAACCAGCCTTCAGAGATGTCACGTGACATCCTTCGCCCAGAGCTCTCTCTGGCATACGCCATCTTGCGTTGTGTATTTGATTATTTTCTTATTGTAATTTACACATTGTCATTTCAAAGCAATGTCACACTGAAGAATTAACAAAAACATGTCGTTCTTAGTACGATAAATGATAATCTACTATCTAAAAATGCCGTATTAGTATCAGTTAACAATTGTACAAAACTGAGGAACGCAACTTCTAATTGTTAGCTGTAGCGTAGTGGGAAATGTGTTGGTCTGTGAAGCTGACGGTCAGTGGTTTGGAACCCGACACTACCTATTTTTTTTTCTTAAAAGGGTTTCAGAAACTCTTCTTAATTAAATAGAGCTATGTTCTTCAATGTTTAGAGTTTGCATACGTAAGAATGCTCCTTCTAACTGCATGTTTGTTCTATTTCGTGAACATGCCATTAAAGACGTAACACGAATTGAACAATGGTCTTCTGAAGCATATACATGTAAACTGGGAGGTTACTGTAATAAAGAACATTCTGCACAAAGTGCTGATAAAAGTAGCTTCCTATATGAAGGAAGTCTCAGATTTCTGTGGAAAGTGTAGTTCCTTAATCAAACAGAAGGGAAGTGAATACATTGCAATGAATTACCTTGTTTATTTTTTTTTTCTAAGCGTTTATTCACTATTTGTGGATTATATTGAAAGTTATTAATTAGAATCAATGCATCTACTAAAATGTTTGTCTTTGACATGGTTGCTATGGACGCTTTTAACGTAGATGGTATTACCTTTTCTGTAGTTCAGATATGACTTCGTTGATGTTAGACTGTTCTGCGTTAAAATAAAGAGAAAATATTCTATTTCAAACCGTCTTCTTTTACAGCTAAAATCGCAAACGGAATAAGTGTGGTAATACTGAATTCCACATAACTTTAGTACTCAATATATATTCAAAGTTAGCACCATCAATACGTCATTTACAACAGTCATTGTATCAGTATCTCCCCAGTTTATGTACATGTGTATATATATACATATATACTTTGGGGTCGTTTGTTCATATTTGTTCTGTGTTGTTCGTTAAGAATGTTACTCAGTTTTTTATTGGCATTGAACCAACACCATCTGAAGAGACGTCCTGTGCACTGCTGTGCCACGTCACATCACACAAAGCAGCTTGCGATAACGTAGCTTACTGGCTGGCTGATGGGGCACAGCCCACCGCTTCACAGCGGCCAGCCAGTGAGCTAAGCAATCGCGACGTGCTCTGTATGATGTGACGTGGCACAGCAGTGCACAGGCCTTCTCTTCTGATGGTGTTAGTTGATCTGTCTTTCATTCTCTCTCTTTCGATTGGTTCGTCGGTTTGAACGGGTACTTTGTGGAAGTTGGTTTGTTTTGTCATATTTTGGCTCGTTTCTGTAACTCAGTTCTCTCGTTACAGAGGGCATCAAGCTACCATGCCGGCAACCCTCTGACTAAACGCGCTGAGCAACCGCGCCCTACCAACTTCCGAACCACCGTGTAACATGTTTGTACATCACAAACTAATTCCTTGAATATTACTCTATGACGAACACCCGCAAGAGTAATTCATGATTCTCGAACTATCGATGGCAGAAGTTAAGTAACTAACCAACATTAGATTATAATTCATTGTCCTAAGAACAACATGTTTTTGATAATTTTCAGTGCGCCATTGCTTTGGGTGACAACGCTTGAGTTATAATAAGAAAATCGTCATATAGAGAAAGCAAGATGGCGTACACAAAAGAGATTTTGGGGCGAGGGATGTCACGTGACTGATTTACGAACGCCTAATTTACACTGTGTTCCATACAGGCTATAGTCACTTGTCTGAACGAGAAATGTACGCTACGTTCGTTGCAGCCTATAGTCATTCGTAACCAGTACAGGCAAAGAAAATAAATTTTGAACTACCAAGGCAATCAGGTGATAATTTTAAGTGAAAAATATAATGAAAATGTGGGAGAGATATGAAAGTGATAGTTCAAAGAGGTAAAAGTTGAAAAATGAGTATGTTTGTCAAAGCTACACTCAAACATCATATAATTTTGGCTGTTTGTTAAAATACGTCAGAAAGAATATTACATGTTGGTGCATAGATATTACCACAATAGTAGAGTCCTAATCTTATCACCATAATTGTTTAGTAATTAGATTATTATTTTGGTCCAAAATGTTTGCAAAACCTTATAAAACTACAAATCTAAAGTGGGCCATAAAACACGTCAGTGCGATTTTTAAATTTCGTGACAAGGGTGTATATATCCCCCTTACCCATTGCGACCGCCTCTACTGCGTGCATAACGTTTACACAGGAGCTAATTCTCAAACGCCTCAGTGTAAACGAGGCTTAATGAATCTCTGTAAAATATCTTCAGAAAGTTCATCAAGAACTATCACCACATGGGTGTGACCGTTTTTCAATTAATAGAAACTGAGTGCGATTCATTCGTCAATTCAAAATAGTTTTCAGTCAAAGCTACGCAAAGTGGAGAAAACTGTCACAGGCGTATAGTAACTGGTTCTCGATGGAATTTCCCGAAGACCTTCGCTGGCGGTTTTTGAGAAGTTCATCGAGAACAAGTCAGGAAATGGTTGTGACAGTAATTTTCCCATTGATTGCAAAGTCTTTTAAATCATATAAAATAAAAAAACACGTCACTCACAACAACTCTAGCTAATAAAACACCTTTCCGTGACTGCGATCTAAACACACTTCATAAGGCGCGCGTCAATAGTAACACAATCGATTTAGACTTGCACGTCCAGTATCATTTCAGGCCTAGCTACTTCGAGTGCAAGCGTTCTTGGATTTTACCGATATTTTTAAGTCATCATAAAAACCAGCTCATTTAATTAGTTGTTAACTTTTGCGTGATATTTAATTTGGCGCCGTCTCTTTATTTGCGATATTCGATTGGCTATCGTCGCTGTTTCGATTCCAAAGATCTAGAAAATTAAGCTCCCTGTTTCTCTTTGTTCTAGCCGGTCACGTGGTGTCAACTGTCAACATATATATTGTGGCGGGCCGGCGGGGCGTGCGTTTAATTTAGTCTACGATCATAATACATACGTTTACGCGTTATAATGTTGGGGTATAGTAGGTAAGATAACTACACTTCGTACCAATATTTAATGCATCCTTGTAGAACGCAGTTTTAATTGTCCTATTACCAATGTTACAGTTAGCACTTAGCAGCACTGTGTGAATGAACAGGGAAGACTTCTCCATTATGTTTCATTGTGTGCCAAATTTTAATACTGATGAGTAATGATAATTTAGAATTAAAATTTTACAAACTAAGTTAGAAGGGTCATCCATCAAATAGGAAACACGCATTGTTTTTGTCAGTTTACCGTGTAACACCGCAACTAAATTAGAATGTTCTCAATGTACCGGTAATCATGTTTAATTTGGTATATTCTATATGAAGGTATTCTATGTGTAAAGTAAAATTGATAGTAATAATTTCATTTGCTGTACATTAGTGTCTGGAAAGTGTTCTTAAGACGGGATCAAACACACAAATAGACTAAATGGGAGGAGTCTTATTTCTTTGTTGTGTGGGGTTGCACTTTGAGACTCTTACTTCCACGTCGTCTTCTACTTTCACTTGTGATTTTTAAGATTTTTTTTTTCTGCTGACCTTCATTAGTAAGAAGATTATTTGGGTACTGTACGGCTTATATTTTATTGCGTTTGATCCTCTAGTAAAGATTTTTCAGCATATGACACTGGCTACTACCTGTTTAACACGTTATTAACTGTACTGGGTCATCTGTAACAGTGTGTGTTAAGATATCTTAAAAATTACGCGGAAATTAATTGCCTAAATTTTGTCGGGACGTTAGGAGTTGCACATAAACACAAGCCAGAAATTAATGCAGTACCATAACTTTGACAAGAACATATGTACATAGGCTGACAATGTTAATGGTGTCAGTTTTATCCTCATCTTTAAGTGCAACCATGAATGATGTTCTGTGATCTCCTCTCCCCCCCCCCCCCCCCTCTCTTTCCAACAATGTGACAACTGCTATTTAGTTTGTTTTATCCTGTAGTGTGTGTTATTTGTTTCAGGTGATTAAGTTGTCCTGCCACAAGGTGATATCTAGCAGCACCTCCATGTGGTTCGTGGACCTCACCCCAGTAGCTGCAGTGTCAGGTTTCGCCCTGTTGGGCCCACCTCAGGTACCAAAAACTACACACAGCACGGTTGCCCAACACTCCTGCTGAAGCCAACACAGTCGTGAGTAAAAGATCAGTTACCAGCACGCTGAAACTGATTAAATTTGCTGGTACTGTGTAGAAGCACTTCATTTGAATGAAATTGGCAACTGAGTAATACCTGAAAGTTTCTAATTTAGTGATAATTGTTTGGTAATCTGTGATATACACCATTCTGTCCATAATGCAGTTTGTTGTACACATTTGTCTATTTTACGGCAAGAAACCGGCAAGGTACAGAAATGGCTGTACTCGGTCAGTATGAATATACTAGAATACACAAAATGAGGAAATGTGTAACTATATTACTTATGACCATGATCTATGAAACTGTGACAATACTTTCCTGAAACATTGCAAAAGCATTCAAAAAGCAACTGTTCGCTTTGTTGACCACTGTACGCACTCTTTTTAGTGTGATTATTCAAATTTTGTGTAGAAGCTTTTACGTTTCTGAATTTCACATTTTCCTGCCACTTACACCATTTGTCGGTCCTGTCAAATTTCTTATGTTAACAATGTTGGTTTGTTCCTTTTTTTTTATTAACATACTTACACTTTTCCCGCATTTTATGGTTTTTGAAACCATGTTCGTGAAGAAAAAATGACACAAATTGATGGTGGCATGACTTTCCCTTAAAGTGTTATTTATAAACAGTACACAAAGTTTCTTGACACTTAAATTTAACAAATGTATATTTCACATTTTGTTTGTAGTACGCAGCTAGTTGACTCAAGGCGCGGTGGTTAATGGGAGTGTAATATCCCATCAGCCACCATACCGGTTGTCAGCTTGGCTGGTAGTTTTTCATGACACGTGTTGAGAATTTATTCTTGTTGGGAAAATGCAAATATTTCTCAGTATTTTTTTTGTGATTTATAATGGTGAGGGTGATGGTTGCTTGTATTTTCTGCACATTGAAGGGGGCACATTATAACCTCAAAAAGCAGATTATAGTTTGAGATGCTGACCCTATGCAAATTTCTCAAAAATACATGTGCAAGTATCTGCACTCGAGAAATTGAATAAATTCTTGAATATCGTCGTGTGAAACATAGTTAAATACAAAAATGGAACTTGTCAATTTTACTATGTGAAAATTAATCAGTTATGGCTTGCTGACAGGCAGTTACGATGAATGAAATTAAGTCAATTTTCTAGTTTCCAGTTCTGCCTGGCACTTAAAATGGTAAAAATTTTGATAACCTTCATTACATAATCTTCCTGGTGAGTATTTTGATGCTTATTATGTACATATGTCACAAATAAACTACGAAAGTGAAAGCGTGATCCTGTAAGCATATTTTACCATTTAAAACATTACTTCCTGCATTTTACTCGATTTCATTGAAGTCCTTTGAAAAGTGTAAAAATGGGATTCTACTGTGGTTAATATAAGCTGGCCTTCAGGTAGTCATGTACGGAGTGAAAACTGTTTAAATTGTGAAAGTCTCCTCCAGAAAGAATGGTCCCCTTATTTTTTTGCATTAACAATGAAATGATTGTTACTTTTTGTACATTATCTGTAAAAACTACAGATAATTGTGAAACTAATATAAACCTGTTTTTATTTTTATCGGTATACTAGGCCTACCTTAATACCACATGTAGTTGTGGTTCTTCAACTCGCAAGTCACTGAATTTTTGACAGTTTGTCCATCTGCAAACCAAAACATGTACTTAATGGGGTGAATGGTTAGCTTGTAAATATCGGGATTTTTATGAAAATATAGGCTCTCTCTTTTTTTTACTGTTGCAACTGTTTCTATAATAAAATGTTGGTGCGTTTATAGCAAGTTTTTGTCACTCAGTTTGTTATGAAAACAAGATGGTGGGCAGTTGAATACTGGGATTAGTGTTAAGAACAGCTGACTGTGGTGGGGGCGGGAGTTTTTGAATCGTGTTACTTTCATGTGTGTGTGTGTGTGTGTGTGTGTGTGTGTGTGTGTGTGTGTGTGTGTGTGTGTGTTTTTGGGTTTTGTCACCTCTTTTAGGGCAGAGGATGTGGTTCTGTTGCAGAGGCTGTATATTCATTTTTCTTTCTACTACGGTATTCTGTATGTGGTAGTTCTTAGATCATTAATTTTTGTGGGAGGCTTTTGCTGTGTTTCAGAATCTTTAGATCAGTATTTGTCAGTTGGTTTGTGGTTCTTGTTTGAGGCATTCTGCAAATGTGGAATGACTATTGCTTTTTCGTGCTCTTCTGTGTATCTGGTGTTGAAATTTCTGCATGCCTGTTTGATGTAAACTGAGTTACAATCCTGGCATGTCAGTTGGTAGATGTCAGAAGTATTAAGTTTGTCTGTGTTGGTGTTGGTTGTCTTTAGTTTTCCTTGTATTGAGTTATGTTCTGCATGCTACTTTCAAGTCTTGTTTTTTTTTTTTTGAGAATTTCCTATTCTGTGGGTTGCTTTGTCATATGTGGGTGTGCAATTTGTTTTTTGATTTTTGTTCCCGTTTGTGGGTATTTGGTTTATGGAAGTTGAGTAGGTTTGTTTTGTGTGCTTGTGATGTTTCTGGTCTGTTTTTGTTAGTTTTGTGTCCCAACTTCGTCGCCGCTTTTGTGTCCCAGCCTCGTCGTAGGTGTCGGTGGCCGAGTGGAATGAGACCGACACGCTGGTGCAGGTACGGAGGGGAGCAGCCAGAAACTATAAACACTCGAGTAAATTAGAAAGAGATATATATTGCACAGAATGTAACAATACTTAACTTTTACATAGTACTGCAGAATGTTGATACATAGTTGTTAGAGGCCTGCCTAGTGCCTGTACGATAGCAAAGTCTTCAATGGTGCCTATCTGATTACGAAGGTCCTAACTCGTTGCTATCTCAGTCCGAAGTCCTATGTCTTTCCGTGGTGGCCACGAGCGGGGTTCCAGCAGAGGGCGCTCGTGGCTGTCGTCGGAAGAACGCCGCGCCGTGCATGCATGGCGGCGCGCGGCGAAAGTAGGTGGCGCGCACTTTGTACTTGTGCGACACCACAGTTAGTTGTTCCTTTTACTTAGGCAAATTAAACCACAAAATTAAATTGTTTGTATCATACTTATTCCGTTGTTTGATTGTAGCTCATTCTTGTATTCATCACTAAGTGGGGTTTTGTTCAGTCTTTGCAGCATGTATTGGAATCCGGCTTGTTTCTGTGTAGTTCGATTGTTTGAGCATTTGTGTAGGGCTGTGCTTGTGGTGGGTGGTTTTCTGTATATGGAGAATTTGTGTTGATTTTTTGTCTCTGTGTATTGAGAGGTCAAGGAAATTTATCCTTCTGTCATTTTGTTTCTATGGTGAATTTTATTTTTGGGTGAACATTGTCATTATGAAGTTCTTGTATGCAACTGGGTTTCATCCAGGAGGCATATGATGTCAGCCACATAACAGTGGCAGTAAATTTTGTACTGCTTGGGTTATTCTGTGGTGTCAAATATTTTTTCAATGTGCTTGTGGAAAATGTTTGCTGGGAGTCCATCTTCCTGTGAGTAGAATTGGTTGTCAAATGTGAAATACTTTTGCTCTGTTTGTTTTAGGATGTCGGTTATTTCTTTTGCGTGATTTGGGAGGGGGGGGTGTCTGTTAGATTATGTTGATGGTTTCTGTAGTGGGGATATTGGTGTTCATGGGTGTGAAGTCAAATGATGAGAGGGTGGCTGTTTGGATTATGCTTATTTTTTTTTATTTTTTTTTTTTATTTTTTTTTTTTTTTTTGTGTGTTAGCTCTGAGGTGTTTAGTATGCTTCTGTTGTTAGTGAATAGTCTTATAATACAAAATTTGGTAGTTTTAACAAAATGTTGAAGGGACTGATACTCACTTTTTTCCCACTCGTAACCTATATTTCCAATTACTTTCGTGGATTTACAGACAAGCATTAATACTACCAACAATGGCAACATGTGGTAATTGTATAAACCGCCAATTCCGTACACTTATAAAGAAATAATTCTTATTTGTTGAGCCCACATTAGCCACTGCTGTCCATTCCACTTCAACTATATATCTGTTGTGATATGTTGTTTCACTAATATCTCACAACATGTCTTTTGTAGACTTGTGCAATCAAGCTATAGGTACGAAATTCGATGACAACATATTTTAAATTCAAACCTGTTTGAATCTTAAATGTTGCCCATTTAAGTGCGACAGTCGGCACTCACACAGGACACTCCCATTGCAAAACATGCAGCCATGTTTTGTCGTGTGAAGCTGTCGCACGCTGTTCTTAGAATGTTTAATGAAAGTCCAGCTCCAGTTGCAATTATTTGTGCTTTAAGCCCACACTACCAGTTTCGGCCTCTGTTAGGCCATTAGAATGTGTAGCCCATGCACATGTCAAAGATCATTCCTTTCTGATCTTTCACTCTTAGGGATGACTTTTCTGTTGCTAACGGATGATGCTTTCCCTCTGAGATAAATTTTTTCTGTGGGAATTGGCTTTTAGAATCTTATAGCAATACCCACAGTTTCATTTGAGGCAATTTCATGTTGCTTTGTGTGAGCACAGTTCTTCCAAACAGTTGCCACATATTGCTCTACCAAGATGCTGAGCACAAATCCTGTGGTACACAACAGTGTGACTGGGCTGCCCACAATGTAACTTTTGGCTTTTATGGTATGTTTTTGCTGGCACCAACTTTTTCCTTAATGTTGCTCAGTAGTAAATGCTCTGTTCAATGTCACTCTTAAGCTACTCGTACTGTCCAGCTGTCTCCCTTAACCTGCAGCTTGAAGTTTCCATCTCAGTTGTTTGTTTCTAATGTGGAAAATGGATACATTAGAAAGTTATGGGGCTACAGCTTGAGGTTATTTCTTTTGTAGTAAGTGGCTAGTTCTATTAAGACTCCTTTGAGATTATTCTCCACTTGTTTAAAGGCCACTTTCAAGTAAAGCATTTTCTGAGAAATGATTCACATTTTGAGAGGGGGTGTAGTGGAAAGATTTTTAAAAGCTGTTATGCTTTAAGCATTGATGACACATGATCGGGGACAGGTAAGTCGGTGTTATTTTCTGGCAACCTTTTCCTATTTTCGGTGATCTATTGTTATATTTAACCATTTTTCAATGGTATATTGAAAATGACTTGTTTGCCCATAAAAAATATTGATACAAATAATTGATTTAACATTAAGTTTTAGTTCATTTATTGACACATAAATGTTGATCAACACATTTGGGATGTAATCCCTTCTTACAAAGGACACAGATTGTTCTGGATTGTCGCCTCGTATTCTTTGTAGAGCACACAACACAGGCTCGCTCTTTCTTCCCTGGCAATAGTTCTACACCATACACTGTGGGGGTGCTGCATTTGCACTTAATGTAGTGGGTGGTAAGTTCTTTATCTTGAACCACTCCTGGGCCAATGTGCAAATAATTGTGATATTTGAATTTCAGACGTGTCAGTGGTTTCTCGGACGAAGGTAGACTTTCTTTATAAAGAATGTAAGCATTGAGAAACATTCTGCCAATAATGCTAAAAACCACTTTCTTCGGTAATTTGTCTTACTTTCATCCAGATAAGTGTCACCATGTCTGAGGAATCAATCCCTCCCATGTATTTATTATATTCAAATATGACATTGGGTTTCTTTGAATGTTGTCGGTTTCGAATAGTTCTGACACTGCTGCAGTAGAGGAACTGATCAGAAGAACAGGATTTTCTGTGACTTATTTTCCCAGAAGCCACTGAGAAGCACAAAGGCCTTTCTAGAGTATTTGACCTGCCCAGTGTCAAACTTCGAAAGATCAGGTGGGAGAAATTTTCTGTTCCTGTCTTGTGCCAGTGAGGAAGGTTCCCATGGAATACAGTTTTTCAACTACTGGAACTGATGTGGAAAACTAAACAGAAAATGTGGTAGCCCTTGTTCATATAATTACCAAGAGCAAGTAATTTTGTAATGACTACATGCCCTAATCCATGCTCTTTTACCTCCACTGTCAGCTTCACATCTTGCGCCACGGTATACATAAAATCCAAGGCAGTAGTTCACCACAGAATTACACAGCATCCAGAACTTTACACTTGATCTGTGGTGATGTTTGTTTGGCAGATACTGGATGAGCTGAGAATGGGCTTTAGAGCCAACAAGACTTTCGTCAACACTCAGCTGTTGATGAGGCATATAATAATGAAAAACATTATTGGTAATCAAAACAAACTGTTTTTGTGCTACTAAATTTTATTTACTAACTAGTTTTCGGCTTATTAGGCCATCGTCAGGTAAACTGTTGACATGCTCAAGTTTACCTGACGATGGCCTAATAAGCCGAAAACTAGTTAGTAAATAAACAAAATTTAGAAGAACAAAAACAGTTTGTTTTGATTTCAACCGTAAATTTGGAAGCGTTCTACCAAGAAGCGACGGAAGAATCCATTTATATGATTATTGGTAATGTTCACCATGAAAACTTAGCAGTGGGATCATAGGCTGGATGCCCAGGAGCGTGCAATTTCATATTGTCTGTCAAATGGAAAATTTCAGAAGCAACTGAAATCAATTTCGTGAAAACATTCTTGAAAACCATGGAGTTGCCATATTTTCTTCTGTGGTCCAGTAACTAAAAATTGTATTTTTCTTCAAGTCCCATATTTAGAATTACTGCCACAAAAGCCCTCATTTCTGGCTCTGAGGTAGGATACCACTTACTCACGCGAGTGTTTACCGATAAATTTGCGTTTGCTTCGACAAATTGATGAGCATATCTGTTTGGTCCATTGCCATTATCGTCAATAATTGCACTGGAAAAGAGGGTTAAAATATAAATTGGCATAGCATTTTTTGGTACACGTTTGGGACCTGGTAATTCTGAAAACGTGAAGCTGTGAGGAGCAGGATTGTTGAAAAAAATCAGTTCCAATTTCAGCAAATGTGTTGCCGGTTGCAGTCAATTCTTCAGAATCGTCTTCATTGCTGCTGGCTGCACAATTGGCTATTGATGAAGCGCACGAGTAATCACCACTAGACCACTCCCAGATTGATCCACTGTCCGAAAAACCCGCAAAATCGTTTTCACTTTAACTACTTTCCACGGTATACAGTGTGCCTTGGTTGCACAGTGGTAGTGCCAGGCTACAAATCCAAAGGTCGCAGGTTCGATCCCCGCCAGGTCCTAGGATTTTTATCTGTCACTTTCCACTTCTTTCACCTCTGGCAGTATTGCTTATGTGAAAAATACCGAGTAGCACCGTGGTTCGGAACCCACGTTAAACTGTAGGTCCCCCTATAACTGGCTGGGTAAGTCAGTTCGAAGGTCGGAGGAAGGCAATGGCATACCACCTCCAAACAGGACCATGCCTAGTAAAGCACTGTGGTGTTCAAACCAATCTTCGGATTGTTGACTGCTTTACCTTTTAAGGCTGACAAAGGGGTGCTGCTTACAGTTTCACGTGACCCGAAGGTAGCTTGTCTCTTCATCGTAACAGATTCATTTTGCTACAGTCATTTAACAGTGTGTTCGGTTACTTACTGTGTTTTAGTTTTCATGTGCATATTCATATCTTCTTGGTGTTTATTATCAAAGAGAAATGAACAACGTTCAGTATCTTTTCGAAAGAAATTGCTCAGCTTTAAACTTGGAACAAAAGTGAGAAATAAAGAAGCTTGGTAAGCTGACATACTTCAGATCTTGTAACGAAAATATATCCAAAGGGGGCGGGAGAGGGTCAAACCAGGGCGCTTTCCCCTTGCATCGATGCGCCGAGCGGGAAGGAGAGGAAGGGGCGGTGCCACTATTAAGAAAGAAGTGAACCCCCAGTCAGCTGAAACACCAGCCTCCACTGATTATAAAATAATTACAATGACTGTAATGACTGCTTTACCTTTTTTTACAATGCACTCAAACGAGACTTCTTGCTTGATGGCGCCATATTACCTTCGGAATGAATGAAAAAATAACCTTGTGTTTGGAACTCGAAAATATTGATTAGTGACTTCAATTGAAATGAACTACTTGGAAAATATCATTTGACCTTCGTTTGTCCTTAAGACATAGATATAGGCCTACCACGATTGTGCCTTAGTTTGAAAGCAAAGTGCGCGAAAACGGCAGTACGATTAGATCGTACCTGGCACAGTTTCGCGTGTACTGCGTGATCCAGTTAGATCGTATTTGGCACTGTGTGTTAAACACAGAATTACCTGGATCTGTAACTCGATTGTCAATTTTGTTTGGTTGTGGAGTCCAGTTCTCTTTAATCCTGCTATAATTTTGGCTTGAAATTCTTCTCTTTGCAAAATCTTTGTGGTTTAATCACCAAAGATGCCTTTACCAACAGCACCAAAACACACTTAAAGCTGCTTCAACTTTGAGTACTGTTCATGAGCAGTAAGTTTACACATTTCCAGGAAGACAGCCATGCTCATCAACACTTTGGAATGTTCTTTTATGAACATTGCCTCTGCCAGAATTCTGTTGACACCGTCATTTGACATATGCAATTCCTGCATTTGTCAACTCACGCATATCATCACTGCGAAAGAATTTTACCACGCGTCAATAGTCGGCTACATGTGTGGCTGTAGATAGCCAAGAGTTCCACTGTATCAACAATGGAAGAGGAAACACCTTTGGCCCTCTACCTTCATCTTTAAGGAACTCCAAATATGTTTCCTCTTCCTGGTGTTTAAAAATGCACTTTTGTTACTCACTGCACTGTTAAGGTTGCTAAGTTCTCTGGAAAAGACGTCAACAAGATTGAGTATATGTTCTCAGCACTGAATGTGAACTAATTTCTCATGTAGTATTGTCGTCAGTCAATGAACACATTTGTTCATATATCTCGCACTGTCAGTCATTATAGCTTTATAGTCGGGCCGCTGAAACATGTCGCTTCACAGTTCATGCATAGTTAACATGTAGTTGGCTATACTGCGACTAAGGTTGCAATAACTACACAGCATACTACTACAGGGACAGCTCATAGCTCAGAACGTCCAAAATATGTAGTGGAAATGTCGCCTAACACCGTGAATAGGAACGGTTGCATAATTTATACAAAAGTATAATGCAGGATGTGTTGTTTAAACAGAAAAATCACCAACAGAAATACCATTTGTTAGGAATCGATAATATATTATTTTGTAATGTCTTTGTAAATATCTCTGGATTGATGATTGAATCTTTGATGTAGCTTTTGTCTTTGAAAATACAGAACGTAAACAGTGTATCTGTGTTATTATTCACGACGTACGCTACATAAAAAAAATTGGTGCCGAAACCCGGGAGGAGAACGCAAGAAAGGGAAAAATAACACAGACACAAGATTCAGTGATAATTATGTAAGCATACTGCACGCCGTATCAGAGTAATACGGAGCTGTGAATGAGGAATCGCGTCACGACTTCGACATCGTCTCAACAGCTGACTGAGATAAGTACAATGACTACTTATTTGTAGCCTTGCTTCACGGCGAGATATTATTGAAGTAGCAAAGAATAGTAGAAGCCTCACAGAAATAAATATTGTTGTAACTTGAATACCATACGTAATAATCTCCGACAGCAGATAGGTATTGCAGTTGACGTCACACGCGCTGTCGATTGTTTGTTTGGCATTCACAACAGTATCGTAGTACGAAGTTATTAAAAGTAGCGTACGCAACGTGCGTTAATATTTTACGCAGTTCTTTGAGTGGTGCTATATTCACTGATTACTACAAAGTAAAGTAAATCTGTTCTGCTTCAGTTACGCATTCCATACATTGCGAAGTACCGTATAACATAGCCAAGATGTCTGACGTCGAAACTACTGACGCAAGCGCACGTTTGCATCATCTGAAAAGACGACGAACTAGAGAAAGAGCCAATATTACGCGGTTTGTCAAAGAGATACAAGAATTTGCCGATTCTTCGTCCGTGGAGAACGTGGAGTACTGTAGGGAACGATTAAAGGAGACCTTAGATAAATTGATACGACTTGATGACGAAATTCACAGCCTTCTTGACGATAATGATTACGCCGCTGACATATCCAAATGCGATGAGTACATAGATACTGCAAAGCGAGTCCTCATACTAACTTCTGAAGAAATGGAGAAAAAATTGTCTAGAGCCATGTCGCATGTTTCAGTTAACGACGCCCAACCTGCAGCAACAGTTGCCTCTGCTGCTCCAGTAACCACAGTTAAGCTTCCATCCATAAAGCTTGAGTCATTCTCAGGAGATGTAGAATCATGGGCACGATTTTGGGAACAGTTTGAGCAATCAGTTGATAAGAACGCCTCATTGTCAACCGTTCACAAGCACATATTTTTGCGCGGTTATTTAGAAGGGGAACCAAAAAGTTTGGTGGAAGGTATCGCTGTGACAGCCGAAACATATGAGGAGACAAAGAAGATGCTTAAGGCTCGTTACGGTAACAGATAGAATTATACAGGCTCACTTGGATTATCTCGAAAGTATTAAGCCAATACAGTTTGTGACTCCAGATGTGCTTAACTCCACATTTATTGACTGCAATCGCCGTATTCAAGCTCTGCGTGCACTCGGAGAAGATGTAAATGCCTATGGCCGAGTGCTCGCACCGAAAATACTTAGAGCATTTCCAGACGACATGTGTAGGCGTTGGATCATACATGTTAAACGTGAAGGTCTGTCAGAGGGTGATATTCTTAAACTTATTGAATTTATAGGAGAAGTAGAGGCAGCTCTCACCACAGAAAAGATACGTTGCTTGACGCCTACGTCTTCAAGTTACACCTCTACCGCGGCAGCTCTCCATGTTCGCACTAAATCCAAGCAACAGTTAACGAAGGTAACTAAACAACCGGTACCGTTCTGTGTTTTCTGCGAATCTCGTGACCACTGGGCTCAGGATTGTGAGACAGTTACAAACGTCGCGAAAAGAAAAGAGACACTAAAAAATTCTAACCGTTGTTTCTTATGCCTGAACAGAGGACATAAAGCAGCTAACTGTGGGGAAAAAGGCAAGGCACTTTGCACTAACTGTAAAAAGTCACATCATAGGTCTTTGTGCAAGAATCAGGATACCCTTAAGGCAACAGGGGATCAGATAAATGTCGCTTCTGTCAGTCAAATCGATGCTACGACCAGAAATTTCACGTTCCTGCAAACAGCTCAGGTTTGCATCATAGGGCCGACCGGCCTAAGGCGTTTGACTCGGTGTATACTGGACAGCGGAAGCCAAGCTACATTTATATCAAAGTCTCTGATAGAAGAGTTAAAGCTACAAATCACTGATCAACATGAGATGACTGTTTGTACTTTTGAGGCAGAGAAGACTTACTCATGTCACCGTAAACTTGTTCGTTTTAATATTAAAGGAGCCTGGGCAAATTCGACTGTCTCTATTACTGCTTACGAAAGTGATCACTCTTTCTCACCTCAGCCAGTGATCTCCCAAGACATTGTAACCAAAGTGAACCTTTGCAGAGTTCAGTTAGCTGATCCTAAAACTGGATCTCAAGAAGACTTACCAATAGAGATCTTAATCGGTAGTGACCATTACTGGAAGATAGTCAAGGCTAGTTCACCTGTCCGTATTTCTCCGTCGATTGTTCTAATTCCCACCATATTTGGTTGGGTCCTAAGTGGAAATCGTTCGAGAGTTTGTGCTAATTCAGTTGCTGTAAATCTCATCCATGAAACATACTCACCATCTGATGATGAATTACGGAAGTTCTGGGACTTAGAAACGATTGGAATAACGGCAAACCCTCCTCGAGCTTTGAGTAAAAGTGATTCTGCAGTTCTTGAGGATTTTCGTTCACCCTATTGTGTGCGAGACCATCGAAGAGTCGTACGTCTCCCAAGAAAACAAGATGTTCCGCTGGCAAGTAACAGACTCAACGCAGAACGTCGATTTAACATGTTACATAAGACTTTGCAATAACAAAAACCTTAAGGACATGTACTGCAATCTCATGTTGGACTACATTACAGAAGGTCATACAGAATGTGCCCCCACGAAGATCTTGGAAATGACATATTCTATCTTCCACATCAAGCAGTGAAAAGAGAGAAATTTGGTAAGACGAAGTGGAGGATAGTCTTTGATGCATCATCGCATGAAGCCAATACATCTTCTCTCAATGACGCATTAGAAGCGGGACCGAATCTTCTACCAGAAATATTCGCCATATTGTTAAGATTCAGACTACATCAGATAGCAATCGTCAGTGATATTAAACAAGCATTTTTGCAATTAGTCTTGCACGAAAGTGACAGGGACTTAACCAGATTCTTATGGTACTGCGTAATCAAAGACAGTGATGGGAATTACCAGACGACAGATGAAGTAATGACTTATTGCTTCACGAGACTGCCATTTGGACTAACATGCAGTCCATTTTTACTCTCCGCAACACTTAGAGAACTAGCTGAACGACATAGAACTAAGTTTCCCCTTGCAGCACCTCTTGTTGAGAGCAGCTTCTTTATGGATGATTTCGTTTCTGGCACGGAGAATGATAATGATGCTATAACTCTGTACTATGAACTCAGCGCAATGATGAAACTACTGAGTTTCGATTTAGCGAAATGGGCCACCAATTCGGATCAACTAAGGACCATATGGAGGGCTGAAGGACAAGACATAAACCCAGAAACGCAAGTTCTTGGTGTTTACTGGAATACAGAAACAGACTGCTTCTATATGAATGCAATGGATATTACTAGTAGGACTCCTGTAGGTCCCACTACTAAGAGGACACTGTTGCAAATTACAGCCAAATTTTATGATCCATTAGGATTGTTCTCTCCAGTGTCTCTTATTGGAAAACTGTTATTTCAGGATACATGGTGCAGAGGTATTGATTGGAACGAGTTGCTGCCACCCGATATTAGGTCTCGATGCAACACTTGGTTTTCTACCCTACCTTCACTGTCTCAAATACAAATTCCACGATGGCTAGCAAATTCAACAAAGAGCAATACTCAGATCCACGTCTTCTGCGATGCCTCTGAGAGAGCATATGGAGCGGCTTTGTATATTCGCACGACCGTGGAAGACCATATTGTTGTTCATTTGGCATGTAGCAAAACCAGACTCGCCCCCATCAAGAAGTTAACTCTTCCGCGGCTTGAACTTCTAGCAGCGTTAATAGGATCACGATTATTGTATTACTACTGCACAGCAACAGGGCATAAAATAAATGAAGCAATATTGTGGTCAGACGCTATGGTGACTTTAGGTTGGATACGCAGTGACCCAAACAGGTGGAAGACATTTATATGCAACAGAGTTACAGAGATTCACGCCCATACAAATCCCAGTCAATGGAGACATTGCCCTGGGAGTGAGAACCCTGCCGACCATCTTACACGAGGACTTTCTGGTAACCAAATACAATCTGTGAACCACTGGTGGAAGGGGCCTCCATGGCTTGCACTTGCAGAATCAAGATGGCCATCTAACGCCTCATTCATGACTGATAACCTACCAGAAGAAAAGAAGAACTTACGGCATGTGATGACAGTAGCCACTTCTTCTAACCTTATGGACTGCTCCAAATTCAGCTCCTATTGGAAACTAATTCGCGTAACAGGGTGGATACTAAGATTCATTCACAATATTCGACAAAGTTCGAAACTCGAGGGAGAGCTGTAGGCAGTGGAACTTGCTCAAGCACGTCATTACTGGATACGAGCTGTTCAACAGGAATGTTTCTCACAGGAGCTCCATGCACTCAATAACAATCAACCTGTCCCGAAAGACTCTAAAATAGCATGTTTCAATCCCTACCTAGAAGATGGTTTTCTCCTACTTGGAGGACGCTTACACTACGCAGCTGTCCCTAACGAGCAACGTCATCCATTACTCCTCGATGGTAGCCATCACTTCACAACTTTACTTGTTCAGCAAATGCACATTCGACTACATCATCTTGGCGTGAGAATAGTGTTGGCAGAACTTCGAAGAGAGTTCTGGATCCTGCGTGCCCGTCAAGTTATCAAGAGAGTTTTGCACTCCTGCCTTCCCTGCAAAATTCTACACAATCTACGGGGCCAACAAGTTGAAGCACCCCCACCAGCCGATCGAGTAAGACCATCCAAGCCATTTTCTATAACTGGCATAGATTTTGCAGGCCCTCTCTATGTAAATGTTGGCACTACCATGGAAAAGGCATACATAACACTCTTCACTTGTGCGACGACACGCGCAGTGCACTTGGAATTGTGCTCTAACATAACAGACGCATTCCTCATGGCTCTTCAAAGATTCGCTGGTAGACGTGGACTACCCCATACAATCTACACAGACAATACAAAGACGTTCCATGCAGCTAATGCTGAACTGTCTGAACTATGGAGTGCGTTATCTAACCCAAAGACTCAACGTGTCCTGGCCAGAGATGGCATTTCATGGAAATTTATCGCCCCCCGTGCGGCTTGGTGGGGAGGGTTTTGGGAGAGGATGGTGGGTACCATCAAACGATGCCTACGAAAAGTACTTGGTCAATCAAGGTTAACGGAAGAGCAGCTCAATACCACGCTGATTAATATCGAAGCCGCAGTGAATTCGAGACCAATTTCTCAAGGAGACGACGATGAACCTTTAACACCAGCCCACTTTCTTATTGGTGAAGGACTACTGACAGTGCCAACAGGACCAGAACCGTCGACTAAATCTGTTTTGACAAAAGAATTCAGACTGCAACAGAAGTTGACAGATGACTTTTGGAAGCGATGGACTAAAGAATATCTATTGCAACTTAGAAGCTTCCACGAAGTTCGGGGTACTTCGACAAGAGTCATCAAGTTCCGCCCCGGTGATGTTGCTCTGGTACAAGAGGATGGACGCCCGCGCCACCTATGGAAGAAAGCAAGAATAGAGACTAGTCGAAGGAAGAGATCAGAAAGTACGAACAGTAATTCTATGCACACCAGAAGGACACCAAATAGTTCGTCCCGTTCAACTGGTCATCCCCCTGGAGGTTGACCAGGGTGGGGAGGATGTTAGGAATTGATAATATATTATTTTGTAATGTCTTTGAAAATATCTCTGGATTGATAATTGAATCTTTGATGTAGCTTTTGTCTTTGAAAATACAGAACGTAAACAGTGAATCTGTGTTATTATTCACGACGTACGCTACACCATTTCGTAATATGCGAAACCGTGGAATAAATAGTCTAACTTAAGGACAGTGTCTAAGTGATGTAATTGAGAGTTGTTAACGTAATAGAGGCACATGAAATGTTGTACAATAATGTAAAGCTGTTCATAACAAAGAACACGCAACCAACAATCTTAATACGAAATAAACAGTTGCATTCTGTGATGCAGAGTGAAAGAATTCTGCACAAATTTAAACTCGCCGGTTTATGAAGTCAGTGGTGCAATTCTGTAAAGTTATCAATCACTGACATCCGAATCGGCACCAAAACAGTCATCATCGAGGAAAATCATTGTTATTGTTCATTTATTATGCCATCTATAGTCTGCGCTTCTTTAATAAGTTTAGCAACATGCTACCTTCTTTCTCCACGAGGTGGCGTCAATAGTAGAAAGTCTTTCCACTTCTGTTATAGTGAAAGACTTGTTTTTCTTCGTAATATACGTCTTGATGTCACTCCAAACCAATTGAAGAGAGTTGAAATGGCAATGATACGGTGGTAGTCTAATTACCGTAGGACCCTGTTCCCTTGCAACTTCGTGTACTACATACATAGGCGTCACAAGTTTATTTTGTTTCACAAGTGAATATAACAGCAGCTTTGACGTACTCATATCTGCAGCAATGTCTCTCGCTAACAACCACTGTACCATAGTTTCTTTCCGGTCACTAGTTGTCGGAGTTTTGTCTAATATGACTGAATGGTAAGGTGCATTGTCCATTACACACTGTTGGGACACTAAACAGCGACGACAAATTTTTAAACCACTGCAGGAAATGTTGGTGGTCCATATCTTTATGGTAATCGCCATTTTTTTCTGGATCGAAAGACTAAAAGTCCATCATTCACAAATCCACTTCAAGATCCTGCATGTGCCACAATTAATCTGGCACCTCTTCCTGTTGGCTGATGACCAGTGCTATTGGGAGTATTGTTTGTCCAGCATTTATCAACAGCTTCTCCAGCGTTGACCCAGGTTTCATCTAACCATACAATGGAATAGATATCATTGCCTGTAATTTTATGTAAGAATATACTTCTAGCTGCAACATGCGGCTTTTCAAGTAACAGTCTTCGTCCATTCCACTATTTGAAGTTCAAGCCATTACTACTTAACACTTTTTCAGAGACTTTTCCACACGAGAAAAGATAGCATGATTTTAATGAAATTAGCAACTTCGCTACAGTCTGATATTCTTTCTGGCTATAATAGCCATAAACATGACGACGGATTGCATCAGTTTGAAACAAATCGAGCTTGGTAACAGGGTGAGGCTGCTTCTTTTCCTTGTCTGGGGTAGCTAAAAACAGTTTTCTTCACCCACTTTTTCTTGCACACAGTTTGCTTCACTGTCTTGTAGTTCCTGAAGCAGCACACCTTTCCTTATCGTTCTTTGACTCAGTTGGTGTTTTCGAGATACGCTCTAAGACCTTTGTCAGCCGGAATTGATGGTTCCCCGTGAACAGAAAAAACTCTTGTTCGTAGAACTCCCACGTTCTAATTCCATTGCCTGGCTGTTTAATGGCACTCCGCGACACAACAGACTGTAGTTTGGTTGAAGATGCTGTTTCGGTGACATTTTTTAATATATAAAACATGTACGCGAAGCAGTAAAATCACACAATACAAAAGCTGACAATAGCACACGAACACAAAAAGCTTTCGTAGAACGCGGCAACGTGGTAGTGACAACAGAACCAGCATTCGTACCTGTGCTGTGATTGGTTCAGTAGATGCAGCGTCTCGTGTTCATTTGTTCTTCAGTTATACTGGCAACTTCAAAACACTCTTGGAGTGACCTTGAAGTGACATGTTTCAGCAGCCTGACATTAACATTGTCATGTGTAAGTATGAAGAGCCCTCAAAGTAGCCCAAGCACACTGTAGTTTGCTACATAAAGAGCTGACACACTTGCCACAAAGATTCTGCTCGTCCATTGCTTCGGGTTCTCACCAAAACAGCATAAATGCAATCACCTCTTCTGTTCGTGGTCTCATCGGCAAACAGGTCTTTTCCTGAAAGTTGCTCCTTTACTTCTCCTTTGCTCCTTTACTGCAGGCACAATGGTCTCCCTCATAGTTTTCACACATGGGATGTTATCAGCACCTATAAAGAACAGTCAGTTATATGTACTTTTCAGATGATACTGCACAAGAACAAAATTCTGTTATTAACATGCAGTTAGGCACGTAAAATTTTACTTAAGACAGTGTGATGCTGACAGATCTTTGACTGCTCTGTGAATACAAATCACATACAATGAGGGGGAATAACATGCTGTTTAAACCATGATACGGTCAGTTTATTCTCGTAAAATGAACATTTCATTGCCAACATTAGCATGCTACACCGCCACCGTAAGTGGAATTTAAAGTTTTACCAAAATCGTTTTGATGCCAGCTGTAGCCACAATATAAATTACAAAAAAATCTGTAACCACGATATAACTACGCTGCTCACCTTCAATGAACTCGTTCATCCACTGCCAACAGTCTGTTCTCAAGTTTGTGGAGTGGAATGTCTGCCTTCAAAAATGTTTCCACTGTCTTTTTTGCCAGATATTCACAATCCTGCTTTTCCTTTTTTCCACCTTCAATGCAGCTGCTGATTGTGGACTGCCTCTTACTTGGCAAATTGGAATCCTTCAATTTGTTGCCCTTATGTCTTTGTCTGGACATGTTTCACTATAGAATCTATACAATCCCATGCAACTTTAATATTACAAAATTTGCAAAGCCTCATTAATTTATCGGGAGTATAGAAACCCTCCTTTTCGAATTCTCGTGCCCGTTCTTGTGCGGTTACATTCGGCTCCATTGCAGACCAAAGAGAAATCCAAAATAAAGTCCAAAACAAGCAATAATTCAGATAGTAACATAACTGTAACGAATATAGCAATAATGCAGACGAACAAAGAATGAAGATGAAACTGCTAAGTTTACAAGACTGTAAAAATGCAGGTACCACAGCCAAAGATGGGCATGCACAGCTTGTCGAATTTGCAATCGGTTAGGTAGTTATTTGACCAATGAAAATAGTTCGGAACGGTTTCAAAAGGCTCGGATCAATTAGGCAACAAAACTTTTCATTCAAAATATGAAAACAATCGTATTGATATTAATATTTCTGTAAGATAAGATACACAGAAAAATGTGCTTACTGAAAATTACCAAACGAAAACTGCCAACATATGCAGTCTAAACTGTGGCGCTGATTTTCAAACTAAAATAGTCACTAAATTTGAAGCAGGAACATTTGTTTGTTAAATGTCACTTATTTACAATGTTTCTTACCCAAACAGAGAAAAATCATAGAAATCACCAAATTTGTGTTTTCTTTAAAAATTGACAAATTTGTTATTCCCCTAAAATTGACAAATTTGTGTATTTGTCGCATTATCATTAAAACAAAATTTTCCTGTCTCTGCGTGATACTCAACATTTTCAGCTAGAGGTGAAGTACATAATGATATAGAAACCTGAATATTGTAGCATTCATCAAGAAATTGAAATTTTTTTTTGAAGTACCATAAAGATGGTACATAAATCTTAAAGCAATTGGTAATGATAAATGTACATCAAATCACTTTTGGAAAAAAAACTATCAAGTGATATACTTCAATCATCTGCGCCAGCTTCTTTTCTTGCTCTTATTTTCATGTTTAAACACTGTACATGTTCCTCATGTTCAAAAATTTTGTTTGGTATTCCTTTTCAGATGTTGTGTTCTGCCTGATAAATTTCACTTTTTCGTAAACATGATGCCTTGGATCGATGGTTTAATTCTTGTCTGGTATTGTATAAACTCTGTTCCTCCTTCACTGCTTCAATTAAAATTGACATTCGGTCCTGTCACCATACAGTAGCCATTTTCACTTTGCATGCTCTGTGAAACCAGACTCTTAGGCTGAACTATTCCAACAAAATCAAATGCGGCAGATTTTAAATGCCAAGAGGGAACAGAGATGTAGGGTGCTGGTTTGCTAGCATGGAGATAAACTGAAAAAATTCTCTTGTGGACAGGACAGTTAGTTCTTCTTTGTAACAAATAACATAAAATATGGGATATTATAATAGTTTTTAATTTACAAAAAAAAAAAAAAAAAAATCCTTAAATAGTTGAACCAAATTGTGGAAAAAATATGATAGTGGTGTCCACCTCTTCTACAGTTTGTGGCATTAACCATGGCACTTGTCTTATTAGAAAGTGACAATGAGTATTGGGTATTAGACATATATTAATTTAACAAGATACCATATTTACCCGAATATAAGATGACCTTCCATCCCCTCCCCCCCCCCCCTATTTTTTATTTTTTGTTTTAAGCTCCTCAGGAAATTTTAGCACAATTCTTGCTAATCAAATGTACAGACTGTTACATTGATGGATAGTATATTTCAAAAAATAATTTTGATGATAAAAGGAGAAATAAGTTTACCTTGAATTTTATTTTCGTTTCTTTTTGGTTACTATATATATGTCTTCACCTCCACCATCCTAATCACTGATATCATTTTCTTCATTTGGAAGCCTAATTGTATTTTTTCTTCCTGGCACTCCTCCCACAGTATGTTGCCTCTGTGCCATCCATTGTATTTTATATGCAGCATTTTTTTAAATCTTTTTACTATTGCTTTACTAGTCTGCTCCAGGCAATAAGGATCCATTGTGCCAGATTTGTTACTGATGGTTTTTTAACTTACCCCCTGGTGTAAGGACATTGTGCCGTATGAATAAAACGGAGAATCTACTTTATACTCTGAATTCGAGAACGTACTCAGGTTCGCATGAATAAAGTGAGTCGGAGAATATACTTCAGCCGAGGATGTTCTCAGCGTGTGTAACAGGGTGGGAGAAGTTGCTCACAGCAGAGAACATTCTCAAATTTCCTATGAATAAAACTAGAGAAGTTTCTCAAGACCGGAGAACATTATCGGATTTCTGAAATGAGCTCTCTAGTACACTTTCAGCTGAGAGCCGGCCGCGGTGGCAGAGGGGACTGAGGCACTCCAGTCACGGTCTGCACGGCCACTACGGTCGGGGATTCGAATTCCCCCCTCGGGCATGGATATTTGTGCCGTCCTTAGTATTAACTAGTTCGTAGGTAGTTTGTAGGGACTGATGACCCCGTTGTTAAGTCCCATAAGCTATACAAACATTTACTTTGGGCTGAGTAACTTCTATTAAGTTTTACTGTGGTTTATTATAAAAATTACAACATTTGTGTTACTTAGAAGGCAAAACAAGTTCCTTTATATGTAGTCTTTAAGAAATATGAGGGGATTTAAAAACTTAATAAAAATATTTTGTTGACAAGTAGCTTCCTTCAGAAAAATCGTGAATGTGACACTTAGAGCATTTTATATAGTGATGAGAGTAATTTAAGAGGAATGTTTTCATTACTGGCATAGAAATGAAACAAAAGTGGATTCAGCTGCATGTTTTACCCATTTGTTTGGATTGTATATTTTCAGCTGTAAACAGCTACATAGCAAAATGTTTCTAAATCGGGTCTATTAGTAAGGCCTTATGATGTTAGTTCCAAATACAGTGCATACCAAGACCTCAGTTTCTATCACAAAATAAATATTGCTGCAATACCAGGTAGGCCTACTTAAGTATTGTTTCTATCCAAACCGGTCGGCTATTCAAATTGTGTTTTCCGACTTCGTAATCGTAATTTTTGTTATGCTAAGGAAAATTAATAGCTACCTAGCAGCCTGTTTCTTGTAACAATCACATGTCCTAACACTTATGAGCAGACTATTAGGTGTCGTATTCAACAAGTAGGCCTATCTCATGTTTAAAAAAACTCAAACAGCATTCCATGTTGCAACAGATGAATATGTGATGCATTCTTAAAATTTCGTTCGCAAATTGTGCTAACCCAACTTCATTAACAATAATGTTTCCCGCATCAGAATAATACATTTTCTTAAAAAGTGAACATTTAGTCCTAATAATATGCCCCTTCACAACAAACTAATATCTAAACATAAGACAGTTCTTCCTGAACATGTAGATGCCTACTCCATATTTGTACACTTAATAATTTGCCTTATTAAGCTATATGATTGAACAGCTGATATGCCGGACATGACACGGAGAACTTAAGCAAGGTGGAGGGGAGGTAGTGAGAATGAACTACTTGCTCAAAGCATATGCTTCAATTTTTTATTCATACGAAATTAAGAACTTATTCAGAGAACGTTCTTTTGCTCTGAAAATTTTCTCTGCTCTTTTTATTCATAACACACACACTCACTCACTCACTCACTCACACTGTGATGCTCTAGATTGCTGCGTGTGTAAGACTTTGAACATCAGCAATTCTGAAATTGTTGTTCTTTTCAGCGACTTACGCTTTCACTTGCGCCCATATCATTTCTATCGGATTGTAATGGCAATGGTACGGTGGCATTCGGACCACCTGGCGCCCATGTTCTTTCGCTATCTCGTCTATTTCATATGTGCAGTACGCTGGCTTATTAGCATTGATAAGCAACAGCAATTCTGCTCTTGTTTGCGAAGGATTGTGACTGATATTGCTCAATAACTGAGCTATGGTGTCACATTTCCTGGTGTGGGTTGTAGGTACTTTGTTCAGTTGTACTGAGTGAACACTGGCATTGTCCGTCACAATTACTAAATTTGGGCTTAGGTATGGCAATAGCTGAGTGGTAAATCATTGTTTAAATACACTGTCATTTCGCAGTGATAGTCCTGATCTTTTCGACTTTGAAGCCTTAAATATTAATTCACTCTGAGGAAAAAATCCAGTGTCTGCTGACCCTGCATGTACAATAAGGCGAGTACTTTTACCTATTGGCACTTTAAGACCACAGTCCACTGCACATTTTCCAACACATTGATCTTGCACAGTTCTAGTTTACATAAGTTTCATCGATGTAATAAGATGTCCCACTATCTTGAATCACTTGCATTTTTCTTAAAAATTCTATTCTGGCAGCCACAATGTCACTTCTGAAACCCTGTGTCCTTTAATATTCTCAACATTGTCCACCGACTGCCCTTAAAGTCAACTTTTCTTTCATCTGCAAAACTAACTTATATGCAGTCGGAATTTCGCCTCTCGAATAAATTTCAAATATTGTCTGACACAAAACATTCTTCGATAAATCGTCCGTATCGCCTACTTCTTTCCTAAGATTGTGTCACTTCCCTGGCGATATAAAGGATGCTGACGTTAAATACTTGAAACACAATAGATCTTGCTTGCTTGTGTAACACTTGGCACTTTTCTGATCCGTCAGCTGTAACAAACACTTTGCAAACTAAATAACCTTAGACACGTGTCCACTGGAGGAAAAAATCATGACTACACGTTGAAAGCACTCTCCGCACGGCGCGAGGCAGTGAAATGACGCTATTGGCTGGGACGTCGTGTGGTATACTGGCTCTTGCTACTGTAAGTCACCCACCACCCGCCTTCCTAGCTGCACACAGCTATAATAAAGCGTGAATGAACGATAACAACCATGAAGTGATGAGAAAAACTTTCTGCAGTTAAAAAGAAAGGTTTAGAAATATGAGTGGAGTTAAAGTAAAGCTCCATATGTTCCAGTATTCCATTAAATATATTATATCCTTTAGTCTTCAGGCAAAGGTCGCTAGTTGAAATTTGTTTATATATTTCATCTTCCATAACAATTTTCTACAGACTTGCTGTTATTACTCGGACACTGTATTGCGGCAGTCTGCTGAGAGAATAAACAAATGACCACCACTTTAAAAGTAGTAAAATGGCCTCTTCTAGTGAAATGATTCCCCTTCCTACATAAAGAGGGTGTTTTAATTTTTTCCTCATTTGTTTACGATCACTGTTGACTGACATAGTATAGTGTCCAAGTAATATCAGTTTCGACAACCAGTCTATTGGTCACATAAGTAGAAATATAATAACATAGGTTACTGAAGAATTATCTTTGGGTGCGACAGCAGTAGGTGGCTCCTGTGGATCTGCAGCACACTTTTCCTTTGATACTTTCTTCAGTGGATGCCTCAATTTTCAGGGCTGCGACTGCTCGCTCGACGACTAAACAACGTCAAGAGGCCCACCACTGTTTCCTCCTCAAAATAAAACCATGGATAGCAAGAGTTCATGGGACTGGCTCTTTAAAGTAGTGCCCCTGATGATTTTCTTACAGTTGGAGGAAGAAGCCATCTCGCACACCTCTGAAATTAGCGACATGTAACATGGCACGAACAAAACTGGTAACACAAGAGACAAACGAACATGCGACAGATGCTTTGCAGGGATTGAAGCATGCCACCCCGCGCAACCATGAGTGGCAGGGTGGCATCCCGCCAACATTTACGGATTCCAGAGCTCAGGTTGGTGCTTGAGGGCGCGCCCCCCCCCCCCACCCACCCTCTGCGGCCTGCGTGTGCAAACTGTCGGGGTCGTTCTTTCGGCAGCCCAACTTTAGTGACCAAAAGTTATCTATGTTAACCTCGTGCAGTTTGGGTCAGCCATTTCTGTGTTATAGCAAAAATGTAAATAGGATCAGATTGATCGGAAGAGTAAATATATTCAAAGTTATATCTAAAGATATATTTAATATAGGTAATAAGTTTTTTACTGACAGGGTACTACAAAAAATAGTTTAAAATGTAGCAGTGTTTCTGTAGTAGGCCTATATTTTCATTAGGCTCAGTTTGTTCATTTACATGAAACATAAACAAAATAGAGTACAGTAAATAAAAGTGAAACAGATAATTTACAACCAACATTAATGTCAAAGAATGTTTAAAGGTATATTTGAGATGATCACCACCTGAAATAGAAGGAACTGGCAGAACTAGTAAAACGTCCTTCTGGGAATCACTTTTTCATTCCCATCACTTTTACCTCCCCTTCATCCAGCTCAACTATGCAAACAAATCTAAGCTTCCCCCCTCCCCCCCCCTACTGCCCCCTAAGAATTCAACCAACACAAACAAACCCTTCTTTACATTACCAGTGCTAGGATTTCCATCTGGTAGCTCAGTCCTGTTCCAGCACATCTTCACTTTAAACTGTCATCTGATCGTCTGATTCCTCAGTAGCAGATCCTTAATGTTTATCACTGCTTTCTACAGTGACACTTCTACCAGGCTCAACTGTCACTTTTCCCATGGCGACGGGACATGGGACCATAACACCTTCTCTTCAGAAACTGTCAAGGAGTCATTTATTTTTTCCTGTAAATCTCTCTTCATCTTCCTTGGGTAATTTCTGTAGTACATGCTGAGGGTTAAATGGTACCAACCCACATGCTAAAAATCGTGGAATGAGATTGCGCTTAACTCCTTCTCCTGCTGCTCCATTTTAGGAGGAACTTCATTCTTGGTTTTCAAGGCTTTGAACAGTGGTGATGGAAAGTCTTTCTTTGGAAGGCCAGTGTTTCCATGACTAGCCTTATAGTTGAGAATCTTCCGCCATGCCATCTTAAAGGGCCGGAAGAAGGCCACATCCAGAGACTGACAGATTTGTGGCATTTGGTGGCATACAAACAAATTTTATGTTATTTATTTCACACAGTCTAAGGACTTCTGCACTGATATGGGATGCCAAATTGTCTCCAAGGAGAACTTTAACACCATCCAAATGTCTGGCATGTGGCAAAAATGACCACTCAAACCAGTCAGTAAATGTCGCCATGTCAATCCATGCGTGTGATGTGTGATTGTAGCGACTCCAGAAGCACAGCATGGCCTGGTGCAGCAAGGATGTCCTCTTGGGCCATTCTCTAACAACTGGGGATGGTGGCTTCTGTAGATGATATAAGGAGGGAGCAAGTCACCAGCTGCTGAGCCACACCACATAATGGTGGTTGATGATTTGGAGTGACTGCAGACTTTTTCGGGGTACTTGATTCCACGTCTGTAGATAACTAAAGACTTCCCAGGGTCATCATAATTGAATATATTAGCTGGAGGCACATTCACAAGTCTCTTTCAGATTGTTAAAATATGCCATAACAATTTCAGGTGAGACACTAGCACGTGACACTTTAATGTTAGATGCTAGGCGCGACCCTGCAAAATATTTGTCGGTCCAGGACACCACGAACCCAATCTTTGCCTAGGAGATTATCTGTGAATTTAGTGCAAACTCTACCTTGTTCATCCAGGAAAGATTTAACGAACATGCTTAAATCTAACAAAGTCAATGGAAATCCCCAGGAGGCACATTTAAAAGAACTGTCGGAAATGCTTTTTCTTAATTTTGGATAAACACTGTTTGAGCTCTAGGCTTGTTAATCCTGCGTTGTGGTATTTATTATACAAAGTACCATAAACCAGTTTGTGTTTTGCAGCTTCTTTTCTCAGTGACATACTGTTGTCAATAACATCTTTCAAAGCTGATTCAACTTTGTACTCCGAGTCCTTATCATACACTCTCTAACCCAGGTCACGTTTATATATTCTTCACATTTTAAATCACCGTGACAAAACAAGCAATGAAGTGTAAACATGCTGTATCTGCAATAATAGTAAAATTGTGTGGTATTTAAGGGATCCCAATATTAGAGATTTTTCCATCACTTCTTGGTAGAACACTTCCATTTTTAAGGTTGAAAACAGTTTGTGTTCAGGTCAATAACAGTTTAATATTTTTAAACTGATAACGAAAGGTATGCATGGGCAAGTTTTCCAGAGTCTGTAATATTTCTGATAACTTACCTTTGAAGTACTAAAATGCAGCTATTGCCCTCTTTCAAAAGCCCATGGGCTTTAACACTTAAAGAAGGATAATCTTACACAAGGTAAAGGTACCTGTCCGCAGTGTCGTGAAAGCATGTTGCTTCATGGCCAGCAAACCATAAAAATATAAGAATGTGCTGTAATGGGAGAATCTTACCATTCCCACAAGACTATAATTATAAAAGTGAGAATTCCTAAACGTCTCTGCCAGTTCTTCAGCCAGATGCTGCTGCACCCTAAAATGTGATACAAATTCCCCTTCCGAATACTGCGGCACCACAATATCATATCGTGTATATCTATCCAGCATAGAATATTTTGTAATGCCTTGATAAATCTCACCCCATGCAGATTTAGAGGTGATAGTCAGGAAACTGACTTTTCACAAAAGTATTAAGTGCTAAATGACCAAGGAATAAAAATTCTAAAGGTAATATTTAATCAGCAGTACACTTAAATCAGATTTAACTTAAATGCAATCGTAAATAGGTCTGTGGAAACACAAAATTCACTGAACTTCAACACGTGCTTCTCTGCCAACTGTAGGCACCGCTTGATATCAAAGATGGTGACCAATTCAATAATACTTTACAAATACTGTCAACAATGAGAAACAATAGCTATAATTGTTAGCTTGAAATATTTCAAAGTAAAAAGTTGCATACTTATGAATCTCATCCTTTGAAGTCACTCACTCCATTCCACGGTAAGTAAACCACTTAATATTTTTATTGTATGTAAATCAATTATGAATTCAGTATAATGTATCATTGTGGACAGTACTAATACTTGTATCCATAATTACTATTAAATGTTGAGCAGAGTCTTATAATAATTATCTATTTTTTGGAAAGCACTACATTAAATTTCCTTCCTCGCTGGGTTAGACGCCCTGTATCTGTCACACACGTACACGTACGTGTGTGCGTGCGTGCACGTAATATGAAAACAGAACGTGCAAATGAATTGGAGGAGAAGAAAGAAAAGCTTATGGTTGATGTATGAATCAGGGTCCTCTTTGGGTTTCCTATCCTGATAGTCCCATCTATAGCACCAGTTGCACCTGGCATTCCTTTATTGTGGAAATGGAACTCTTCTCTTCTTTCTTCTGCAGACAGCAACTTTACTGTTGCAATAATGTGAAATTGGATGTTAGATTCCGACTACTGATTTACATGTCTTTGCTAGCAGCGCGAGGCCTACCAAATGGGTGTGTGTAGGCTTATATGTTCAATCATTTCAAATTAAAGAAGAAAAACAAAATAACATTTCCACGTCCACACTCATGCTACTGATAAATCTGGTCACTCTTCTGATGACCAAATACAATGAACTGACTGCAATGTTGAACATGTAAATAAAGTACGAAAATGCAGCTATTGCCCTCTATTGAAAGCCCGTAGGCTTTAACACTTATCTGCAATGTTGCAAAAGCATGCTGCTTCATGGCCAGCAAACCATAAAAATATTAGAATATGCTGTAGCGGAGTATCTACCTATTCCTGAATGACTGATAATTATAAAAGCGAGAATTCCTAAACTTTTGCCAGTTCTTCAGCCAGTTGCCATCGCACCCTAAAATGTTACACAAATCCCCTTGCGAATACTGCTGCACCACATAAAAAATAAAAATAAAAAAATCACGTCTTCCTTTCATTTCGGCACAACATTTCATCGAAATTGTCGTCACTGAACACACAATTTGAATCGCTCGACATCTGGAAGAAATGGAATTTGAAAATGCTCTTCTAACGTTTACAAGTGATTTCGTAGAAATAAATATACTTATAAAATAGTAATACATCAATATACAGAAACAAATAATGAACTTCCTTTACAAACAGGAGAAGAAACACAGAATGTCAGAAGTAAAACACAGTACACTTGTACTCTAGAACGCTGTAGACTTTCGAAAACTTTAAACGAAGGTGCTACTTATACCCCTACTACAAGACTGACGGCTGAGTGCGCCAACTTCGGTCAAAAGTTAATCGCGGTCAAGTCGGCATTTAACCGTGGTCAACTCAGGTTTCTGGTGCGCCGACACCGATCAAAGTTAGAGGGAGTTGATCGCGGTTAAATTTGATCGCGGCTGACGCCCGGTTTTGTCGAGATGATCAGGGTTATTCGAGTGTGCAGTATCAAGATGGCGGCGCGTTTTGCTGTTTTAGACGGAATTGACAAAGATTTATTTTACCTCAATCATTTAAATCGGGATCAAAACCGGAACGCCGTGATTGTGGAAAGGGGGACTCTTTTGAAGATTAGTGACAAAAAGTTCGAAGAAAAAATTTTGTTTGTCCAAAGAAAGTGTGGTGGTTGTTAAACCAAATCAGTGACAGGTTAGAATTTCCTACCGATAGAAATAACCCTATTTCGCCTATGAACAGACTATTGATTACGTTAAGAGCATATGCAACTGGTGCATTTAACATACTTATTGGTGGCAACAGTAACATATATCGCTAAGACACATTGCCAGGAAAAGCAGTTCGCCGCGCCATAATTAATGAATATTTCCAGTAAGGCAACTATCAAATTCAAAAAAAGTTTTGAATAAAAAAATTACGATATGTTCCATAACTATAATCGTAAAGCTTTCGTGTTATTAAAACATGTTATCTGTATATTTCTGTTACCAGGTGAACATGCGGTGCATGGGAAAGTACGCTGTGAACAACGACATTTGAGTTGATGTGTTCGAAACAAAATCATAATTTAAGTAATTATATAAATCTGTCTTAGGGTGTTTTTTAATATTAATTTCTCTTTGCAATATGATTGGATTCGGTAAAATTTTACGACGCTTCTCGCTGGGCTCCAGTGCTTATGTTGGCAACAGATGAACAATGAAGTGTAGAGTTGCGTTAATATTTTTCACAAGCTACAGAGTAAATATTATTGTTGCTCGTTTCACTCGCAGCAAAATTAATACTGTACCTGCTCTATGATTGAAAGGTTCTTGTATGTACCCTTGTCCATTCAGAAGAAAATAATTTTCGTTTTAATTGAAGTTGTCACGAAAAAATATGTATTGGTCATCTTAGTTGCCGTCATTACCATTGATGCCAACATAACCACTGCAGCCCGGCGAGAAGCGTCGTACAATTTTACCGTATTTACAATCTTGTACATGCAAATCACGTGGTACTGTCGTCATTCACCAAAGATAGTCGAGAATACACATGTAGGTAAGCTCAACTAACACCTTTGCATTACTTGGGTGCCTTCCATTGCGCTACACGGACTTGATCACGATCAAATGTACGATTGGCTGACGACGGTTTGCTGACCGGTGCTTAACATTGGTGCACCGCAGAGACGTTTTAACCGCGGTTAACTTTTGACCGTGTTCTCGGAACCCTTGATTATCATGCTTTTTGACCGAGGTTGGTGCACTCGGCCGTGAGAGTTATGTGCTTGTGAGAGTGTGGCAGCACGAGCTGCTGTAGAAATTTCCTCTTGCAGCTTATGGCTGCAAGAGCTCCAGGCCTGCAGCTCTTCGAACACGATTTTTCATGCTGCGCATGTGCTGCAGCATGAATGCAGCCCTTCAGAGTAGCCATACTGGACAAACACGGAGCGAAGATGGCAGTTCTGCCGATAAAGAATCCGCATCTGAGATTGCTGTTGCCCTACGTATGAGTGTCCGTAATACACCACTACCTTGAGAAGGTTGATGACAACTTGTAGCTTGCAGATACAGGTCAGTGTGTGTTACTGTGGCCCAAGTAAGTCTTCATTTCGACAAACCGTGACGTCCAGACACGGGAGCTTTCCATTTTCCTCCACTTCCGTGGCAAAGCGGATATCTAGATGGCGTGAGTTAAGATGTTCTAAGAATGAAGGCAGTGTGGCGGACCCGTGTAGCCGTACAATAAAGGTATCGTCTACACGGGTTTCAATGGTGCCATCTAAATTGCTTTGGCCTCAATCTTCCACAAAAAAAGGGGCAGAGGGCTGCCCATAGCTATACAGTCTGTCTGCTCAAAATATTGGTTGTTGAATTGTCTGCAATGGTTCTTTGCTCTAAAAATTTCAAGAGATGGAACACCAATACATTTGTGGCTCGTAACAAGCCTAGGCACTGTTTCCACTCTTGTTAGTACTGTCACGTCTGTAGTTAACTAAACTACAGTAAAACCTCGTTTTTACATTCTCGGTTTTTACGTTTTCCCGCCATTTACACCATTTTTTGTCGGTCCCATCAAATTTTCTATGTTTACAATGTTAATTCGCCCTCGTTTTTTGCGTTAACATATTTACACATTTTATGCTTTTCGGAAGAATTTTCGTGAAGAAAAATGACTTAATGTACATAAATTGACGCTAGCATGACTTTCCCCATTAAGTATAGCGCTTGAAAATTATTCGCATTCGAGTTTGACACTTTGCATTTATTCAAACGTATATTTCGCCTGTCGTTGATGACTTACGACAAGCCGATTTGTGGCGATATAGTTCCTCTTTCAACCAGCTTCTTTGCCATAGCGCTTGGCGTGAGAATAATGTTGATTTGTGGCGGTGCAGTTCCTCTTTCCGCTAGCTTCTTTGCCAAAGCGGCTGGCATCTACTCAATCAGAACCAGTTGCTTTCTTGAAGTGAGAATGAAGTTTCATTGTTTTTGTGATACATATTTCTGATTAATAAAAAACGTTATCTGTCAAAGTGGTTCAGGTAATTTTGAAGATGTTACATAGCCTAGCAGTGGCGTCCTCGATTATAATGAACGAAATTACGTCAAATTTCTACTTCCCATAAAATTACCAATTCTGTTTGGCGCGTGAAATAGCGGCGTCCTTGATTATAATGAATGAAATTACGTCAAAAAATTCTACTTCCCGTAAAATTGTTTTACCTGGTGCTTAAAATAGTAAAAATTTGGATAACCTTTATTGTATAATAAACTTCCTGGCGAGTATTTAGATGCTTATTATGTACATATATCACAAATAAACTACGAAAATGCAAGGCTCATGCAGTAAGCATTTTTTACCACTTAAAACATTATTTCCTGCATTTTACATTTTCCTGCATTTTACACTATTTAAGTCCCTTGAAAAGCGTAAAAACGAGGTTCTACTGTATTTGTATTTAGTGTAAATACATGCAAATATATTTCTAGTAAATATTGTCATTTTGTACTTCTGCTTTCTCCACTGCGAAGGTGATGCGGGGCAATTTTTTTTACATTGTCTGCCATGCAAGTGGTCCTCACTTGATTGCTAATGAATTCTGCAATTGTCTTCTAACTTCAGATCGATGAAGCCAGTTTTTAAAATCAGCTTCATACAACTGCAGAAAATTTTATTGTTGTGACACCCCACCATACATACGAGGGGAGTTGAAAAATAAGTTTCCCCTGTCGACTATGGCCAGTTGCATATGTAAGGGGGAAAAAAGAATGTGACATTAAATATAAGACACAGTATCTTTTATAATGTGACAGAAGAACTCGCCGTAAAGACGAATGTTGAGCCGCTGGACACACAAATAAGACTTCCAAATTTTTGGCCGCGGCCTTCCTAAGAAATAGACTCATCCACACAATCACTCGGGCACACTCATCCACACATGAAGCCATCTCTGAATGCCCAACACTGGTGGCTTACGTTGCATATGGAAGGAGTGTATCACGGCTTGTTTGACATCAGCATTGCTTCCAAAGTGCCTTTTGTCTTCAAAGCTGGAAACTGATGGAAGTCGCTTGGTGCGATATCAGGACTGTATGGCAGATGGCGACAGCAACGCAAAACCATTTTGCAGCTCTTGGTTGGGAGTGCCTACACGGAGTGTGGTATCGACAAAATGCCAGATCTGAGAAGGCCAGGCAGCTTTTTCTGAATCACCTCCTTCAATTCCGACAGTGACACAGTACTGCACAGCATTGATGGTTGCATCCTCCAAAAAGTCCAGCAACAAAACTCCTTGGGCATCCCAGAAAACTGTGTGTAGCACTTTACTTAGTCAGAATGCTTTTGAACTTCTTTCGGACAGGTGATGACGGATGTTTCCACGCCATGGATGCGGACTTAGATTCGGGTGTGTGATAGTGGACCCACGTTTCATCCTCCGTCACAATCCAAAACAGTCATTGCCGTATACATGGTGAATCGATGTCTCGCACGGGCGCATTCACCTGCTGTCGTCTTTCACCCACAGCTGTTACATGCTTCTTTTGTGTTGGATGCCATGAGTTTTACTAGACAGTTTTTTGAAGCTTATGAAGTAGTTTGACAAATGTCTCAATGTACTTGGAAATTATGTAGAAAAAGAAAAGTAGTCACAGAATACCTTTTTTGTCTCATTCTATTTTTTCCTTTCATACACTACTCTGCCCACAGTCGACAGGGCAAACTTATTTTCCAATTTCCTCTTTATTAAGTAGTCACATTTTGAAACAGTACATCCAAACTGCTGCTGTGGTGCTAGTGCTTCACATTCATCACCCCAGTTAACAGAAGACCAAGTGCTTCCTTTGAACAAATCTAAGGTGGACTGCTAGACTTTGACTAATGTTCCATATTATACTCTCTAATTTTCTTTGACAAAGATTTATTTTGTCAAAGAAAATTTGGTAGTGTAATGTTGGCATAATGAAGCTAAGATGTTGGCCAGTCAACTACTTAGATATATCAATTGGTTTGTCTATTTCGTATTATTTCTATCAATGGTGTTGATGAACTTGTTAAAGATGTCATCCATGTCAACAGTGATTTTGTTGCCTGTGGTAAATTCTGATCAGAGACTTGGCACAGACTTAACATATACTTAGAATAAGAAAAGTACGCATTTTTACTAAAATGAGTGCACCATTTGTGATGTAAAATAGTCGCCAAAAAGTTCACAGCCATAATTAAATTGCTATTGCAACTTGTCAAATAAAGTTAAAAAGATGCAATATTTTCCATGAAATTTTGCTTTGCTATACAACACTATGGGTTTGAGATTTTTTATTTATTTAAAAGAAAACTGAAAATTTTAATGAAAAAGCAAATCTCCAAAGCTTTAAAAATTATGAATAGCAGTGTTTGTCCATCTTTTAAACTACAATAAAAAATCTGATTTTTCTCACCAGGCACGTTTAGTTTTAATGACAGTAAAACATCTTCAGTGGTCTGGTTATAAAAACTTAGTACCCAGTAACTCTTCTTTTGGCCCTCTGTGTGAAGTATGAAATGTTGTTGTTATGGTCTTCAGTCCGGAGACTGGTTTGATGCAGCTCTCCACCCTACTCTATCCTGAGCAAGCCTTTTCATCTCCTCATAAGAACGGCAACCCACATCCACTTGAATCTGCTTACTATACGCGTCTCTTGGTCTCCCTCTGCGATTTTTACCCCACACACTTCCCTCCAATGCTAAATTTAAGATTCCCCGATGTCTAAGAATGTGTCCTACCAAGCGATCCCTTCTTTTTGTCAGGGTATGCCAAAAATTCCTTTTCTCACCAATTCTGTTCAGTACTTATTCATTGGTTATGCGATCTACCCACCTAATCTTCAGCATTCTTCTGTAACACCACATTTCAAAAGCCTCTATTCTCTTCCTGTCCGCACTGCTTATCATCCAAGTTTCACTCCCGTACAACGCAACACTCCAAACAAATGCCTTCAGAAAGGACTTCCTTACACTTAAATTAATATTCGATGTTAGCAAATTTCTCTTTTTCAAAAATGCTTTTCTTCCCATTGCCATTCTGCATTTTATATTCTCTGTACTGCGACCATCACATGTTATTTTACTACCCAAGTAACAAAACTCATCTACCACCTTCATTGTTTCGTTGCCTAATATAATTCCTTCAGCCTCGCCTGATTTTCTAAGACCGCATTCCATTATTTTTGTTTTGCTCTTGTTAATGTTCATTTTATACGTTCTCTTCAACACACTGTCCATTCCATTCAACTGCTCTTCCAGGTCCTTTCCTGTCTCTGCCAGAATTACAATGTCATCAGCAAAACGCAATGTTTTTATTTCTTCCCCCTGAACTTTAATCCCTATTCCAAATTTTTCCTTGCTTTCCTTCACCGCCTGCTCGATGTACAAATTGAATAACATCGGAGAAAGGCTACAACCCTGTCTTACTCCCTTCCCAACTGATGCTTCCCTTTCATGCCCTTCGAGTCTAATAACTGCGGTCTGGCTTTTGTACAAGTTGTAAATAACTCTCCTTTCCCCATATTTTACCCCTGCTGACTTCAGAATTTGAAAGAGTGTATTCCAGTCAACATTGTCAAAAGCTTTCTCCAAATCTACAAAAGCTAGAAATGTAGGTTTGCCTTTTCTTAATCTATCTTCTAGGATAAGACGTAAAGTGAGTATTGCCTCCCGGGTTCCTACGTTCCTCCTGAATCCAAATTGATTTCCCCGAGGTCAGCTTCTACCAGCTTTTCCATTCTCCTGTAGATAATTCGTGTTAAAATTTTGCAACCATGACTTATGAAACTGATGGTTCGGTAATTTTCACACCTGTCTGCGCCTGATTTCTTTGGAATGGGGATTATTACATTTTTCTTAGTCTGAGGGTATTTCGCCTGTCTCAAACATCCTACACACAAGTTCAAATAGTCTTGTCATGGCTGGCTCACCCAGAGACTTTAGTAGCTCTGAGGGTATGTCATCTACTCCTGGGGCCTTGTTCTGACCTAGGTCTTTCAGGGCTCTGTCAAATTCATCTCTCAGTATATTATCTCCTATTTCATCTTGATCTACTTCCTCTTCCCTTCCTACAACATCGTCTCTATGTTCATTTACTTTGTAGAGGTGCTCTATGTACTCTTTCCACCTTTCAGCTTTCCCTTCTTTGCTGAGAACTGGTTTCCCATCTGAGTTCTTGATATTCGTAGAGTTGCTTTTCTTGTCCCCAAATGTTTCTTTTATTTTCCTGTAGGCGGTATCTACTTTTCCCCTTTTTATACATTCTTCTACAGATTTGCATTTGGCTTCTAGCCACTCCTGCTTAGCCATTTTGCACTTCCTGTCAATCTCATTTTTTAGTCGCCTGTACTCCATTTTGCCTGTTTCATTTGCTGCATTTTTATATTTTCTCCTTTCATCAATTAAATTTAGTATTTCCTGTGATACCCAAGGATTTTTTGTTGGTCTTGCCTTCCTACCTATTTTGTCCTCTGCTGCCTTCACTATTTCATCTCTCAATGCTACCCATTCCTCTTCTACTGTTTTATTTCCCCTGTTTCTGTCAATTGTTGCATAAATCTCCCTCTGAAATTCTCCAGAACTTCACTGTCCTTCAATTTATCTAAGTCCCATCTCCTTATTTTCCTACCTTTCTGCAGTTTTTTCAGTTTCAGCCTACAGTTCATGACTAACAAGTTATGGTCAGAGTCTATATCTGCCCCTGGGTACGTCCTGCAGTTTAAAACCTGGTTCCGGTACCTAATGCTGCTCTTTCACCCTTCCTTTACTTCTTTGTAATCTCTTTGAGAGCTGGTTTTCCTCCTTCTTTCAGGATTCCATTCTAGGGGTGTGGCCTATTGAGTGGGGTAAGTTGGATGTTTCCACTCACCTGCAGAACACCCCAACTTATTTTGCTATTATTACTATGTTGATTTTATTATTCATGGGACAACTAATATTTGTGTTTCTTGTTTCCTTATTTTGCTCAACTTCAGTGACTATATCAACCTTTCTGGTTTAGATACACCATTCTTGTACTGAGGGACTGGTTGACCTTTTTGTTCAGTCACTTATACTACAACCACCCAGTCATCAAACTGCCATGTCTGTAGTCTTTGTTGTCCTGCTAAAGTATTTTACCTTCCAAAGTCAGATCAGTTGTAAAATCTGAGCTTTAACGTCTTTGGTATAGCATTGGACTAGGGGATGGAAGGAACTGCATGCATGTTTGTCTACAAAGTGTCTGTTCTGGGATTAGATTCCAGTTAAGTTTCCTAATGAATGGCTTCAAGAGGCATCAAAAATTTAATGTTCAGAAGCCCATATGTAAGTGATGGAATTAAAAAATGCTAATTAAGAGCTGTAATCTTACAAGGAAGGTCAACACTGAAAAGTAACTGTTGTTCAGCTTGTTCTGAGGCAGTGCAACCACTGGTGTGCGGATAACTAGAATTTATTCATTCAGCATTTTAGAACATGTAGTGAAAATGTATATGCTTGAGTAGTGCATGTGCTTCATGCCATGTCGTGATGGGTGTGGTACTTCTAATTCGCTCATTTAGGATCAGACAGGCATAACTATATTTTTCGTTATAATTTGAGAGACTAAAATATGTAGAAAAATGAAATGAAATAAACTTTTTATTTACAGTATGAAGTTGGGCAAAAACCTGTTATGTGTCTCTGATCCTGCATGGGCAAACTATTGCCCAACATAATTCTGTCATGGATTACCACGTACTCAATTTCATCCAGTAACACACTGGCAATATTCTAAATGGCTAGGTTTTCAATATTGAAACTTCCATGGAATATGCTTATACCTGTAAACTTTTTTGAGTGTGTCTGACATTGTTCTAATAATGACCTTAAATGAGTAAGAGGTGTGCAATTAAATGGTGTTAAATGTGGGAGCTACTTGTTCATTATAAATGTTTGACCTGTCATTGTTGCTTGGGATTTCACATTTGTAACATGTACATAATTATGGGTTTATATTGATTCATGTATGTGAGAAGTTTCTACAACACTGTCATCTTGCCTCTTGTTTTATTCTGTAGTTTATGCTATCGCATTGAGTGATACTTTCATAGAGATGCTTGGCTGGAAAAAAAATTGTACCAGTGAGTACTTAATATGGAAAAAATAGCATTCTTGGTTGATTTTACACTGGAGCTCAATAACCACTGATACAGCTACTGTTTTGGGGCAGCTGACTCTGTACGAATTTTCTGTATATTACTGTAAGATGTATGGTTCCTACGTGTGTGTGTGTGTGTGTGTGTGTGTGTTTACTTAGGTAAAGTCTATCAATTTTTGTAATTTAAATTGTGGCAAATTGTAGAGTATGGTAACTGATTAGCACTTCAGGTCCAAGTTTTACAATTGGTCCAGTTTGTCATTTTGTTGATTGTCAAGAAATAAATTTTATATAATGTTATAAACCAGTTTAAGATGAAGTTGCTCTGTTCTTAGCAAGTGAGCAACGCTACAATTACCTACTTATTTTTGTGTACAATAGTTACTATTCAGGTTTGGCCAGAAATAAATGATTCTCAAAACAGAGGTTTGTTAATTTGATCTGTGTGTTTATGGGATGTAAAATAAGTGTTAGGCAATGAAAAGCCTGTATCTCCTTACTTAAATTTTGTAGAAGAGGTAAAATGTTTTTAGTATTAAAGTGATTAGATGCAATTGCTACAGACAATGTATTCGGGGATTCCAAATGCCTCATCAGCAAAAAATGTATTGCACTCAGCAAGAACAGTGAGATAAATATGAAAGAAATTTTTAGTTTCACTGAAAAGTGTCGAGTCCCTACCTGCATGAATATTATCACAGTTTCTCTTCAGCGCAGTAGTGTCATTTTGGTAGTAGGCTAGTTTTTCATAGTAAATGTCGCTTTTCTGAATTATTCCATTTTTTGGTTCAGTGTTCTTGCCAGTGTGTGATATGTTTTTGACATTAGGATCTTTCCACGGATAGTCAAGAGGTTTTCGATACCTACCTTTCAGACTGTAGTTATTGTTACTTGTTAGTACTACTCTAAGCGAATGTAGAATAGTCCATGAATATTGTATTGATTGACATTAACATCTTTGTTACAAATTAATGTTATTCCTCAAGGATTCCAAACATCTTGGTGGTATTAGCACACACCTTTGTAAATAATCTACAATAAATGTGGTCAGGTTGCACTTTCCATTGTATTATTTGAAGTTGTTGTTAATGTATATGTCCACTTGCCTTGTGTTTAAAGATGTTCTTTACTCAGTCTTAAGGACCAATATTATGCTGTTAGGTAAATATACAAGGTGTAACTTTCAGGATTAAAATACACCTAAAAAGTCTTATCAGTCTATTTATTCATTATATTTTATGGTTGCCGTGACCCTTTTCACCCAGGACTAACAAAAAAGTTTCATATTATGATCGGCTCAGTTTTTGTAGCTGAAATTATAATTGTAATTTTGTTTACTTAGTATTATGTAGCTTTGGCTATACAAATATATAGAAATTTCAGTAATACAATGTTTGTGTATTATAAAATCACTGCGATTGAAAAGTAGTGTTTTTGTTTAGACTAAAACTTCCTTTCTATTTCATGCAGTATTATGTGCTGTTTGGTAATCACTCCTGATTAGCTTCATAAGAATCTACTTTTGATGTAAAACATCATTGTATTTTGTCAACATGTCAGTGTACATGTAAGCAACATAACTAATGTATGTAATTAAAAGTGGTAAGCAACGACCCAGTAGTATTTTTCTATGTGTAATAAGCAATAATTAGTCTAATTCCACAATACAACTTGTGTTCAAATGTGCTCTGATCATTGTCATGTTATCGAAAGCTCTCTGCTAAATGTGACATTGCTTCCACTCACTTCTATCCCACTTCTGTTTTCTTTCCTGTCGGCCCCTCTCGGCCAACTCTTGTTTCCTTCGACCCCGACGGTATTAGATTGCGAGGCCGGAGGGTGTCTTCCATTTCTCTTTTCTACCTTCCATGGTGTTGTGCTGAAGGTTCAATCCTGGCTGCCTGTGTGGATAAAACTATTATACACTCATTCACAAAAACTCTGCAGCAAAATGACACATTTGATTATATTCCTCTGCGTGAAGTAGTCTGGATGGAGGAAGTGTTCGGCATAAGAAGGCAACCTTAAAAGTGGAATGTGAACCACAAGTTTGAGTGGTTGCCCATGGATGTGGCATCACAAGTGACATAATGGGGAAAGTTGGAAGGCTGTATTAATCCTACTGCCATTACTTCAGAAACAGTCTTGCAGACAAGTGGAAGCGATCTTAACAGATGTTGAAGAAATGGAAGTGTACCCAACAGGTTGCTGTTTAAGAAGCAAAGTGCCATTGTGCTCCAGACTGGACACCCTTGATGGACAGACATTTTGTTGGGGCTTGATGTTGGGAGAAGGCTGGAGTTAAAAAATCAGTGTTGTGGTGCAGTGTTGATAAAACTGAACTACTGGTGTATTTGGTTCCAAAAGAATAGAGCTTCGCAGATGGTATAGAGTTCAGTTGTGTGTGGGGTGTTATAGACAACTGTACCAATCGCCTCATTTCTATTTTGCTGGCTACTATTAAAGCAAAGTGATAGGTTTAATTTTTTTTTTTTTTTTTTTTTTTTTTTTTTTTTTTTTTTTTTTTAGGACTATTCTACACTTCTGATAGCAGGATGATAGTTCCAGCCAGCTTGACCAGTTTCCTGAAGTATCTTCACCTGCAGTCCTATTTTAGAAGGGACACAAGCTGTCCTTGGCCAACATCTTTCCTCAAGTCTTATCCGGCGTCTTCCAGTTGTATATGTTCGGCATCCCTAAAATGTTACAGGAGCTGGATACCAATGTTCAAATGGGAGTTCAAGGTACCTCAAACTACACGCGCCATTTTTTTTCTGGCAACCTTCAATATAGGCTGAAAGCAATCTTGTGCATTTGTCGACTATTAGTTCGACCTGACCGGAGAGCTGCCACTGCGGAAGAAGTTGCAATCGGTAAGCCAGCATCTGAAACACGGAAGTTCCTGCCAGACATTTTGAGAGCCAGAATGGAGTTAATAACTACTGACCATTAAACTGTTGCTGTTCTTAGGACTAAGTGATCGGCACTTAGGATTTGTGAAATATTTTGTCGTGGTATAAAATCGCCAGAGCAGTGCAGTGTGTTGTGCTATGAGAGACTGCAACCAAATTCTCACAGCCTATTTAGTTTTTGCATTGCACTCAGTTGCAACTGAAGACTTTGGAGAATCTGTGTTACAACTAAAGAACCTATTGGGTTGTGCTGTTGTCATGAGGAATGAACATTGTCCTGAGCACTTCTGGTACGTTGTGTGTACTGAGGCATGATAAAGTAAAGTATCACAGGCAGCCTTTTTGTGAAAAAATCTCAATACAAATATATTTAAGTTAACAGTTATTCAAAAGTATTACTTGTTAGAACAATGTTCCTGTAACAAATTTTTAATTTGACCATTGTTTTGATATAAATGATACTGTTAAGATCATGTTACAAGTAAATGGACCCAGAGAAACTACAGTGACACTATAGTGGACTCTTGTTGGTTAGTCCTTCCCGCACGTGTGTGTGTGTGTGTGTGTGTGTGTGTGTGTGTGTGTGTGTGTGTGTGTGTATTGTCTTTAGCGTAAGTTAATTTAAATAGTTGGTAAGTTTAGACATGTGAACACTGTGGCATTCACCAGAAATAATGTAGCAAACTCTTGCTCATTTTAGAGGTGATATATGCATTTTGTCAAATAATCACAAGATATTCTTTCATTTATCTGTGACTAGCTTGATTTTGTTATTCAGCAATAAACTGTGCTGCATGACTTACATAAGAGATAAATTCAAGATTTTAATGTATATGCAATTTGATAATTATAATTTCCATTGTTATAGTTGTGGTTTAGTCATTGGCTTAAACTGTAATATACAGCACATAGTGCTTTGTTGGTTCCACAATACAGTAATTTTGAAAGATTAACACATGAAAGCAGATCTGCTATAATGCTTCTTTAAAAGATTCAAACATTGTAATTTTCCATGCCACCTTTCGACTCACCAAAATGGTTTTCTGGAATATGAATATTGTATATTGAAACTATTATTAAATAGTGAAGTCTTAAACATCATACAAATGTAAGTAGGCCTAGTGCATTTTTTAAATATTAAGTGTTGAACTCTGCTAGAAGCAAGTCAGATTGCATATATCTGAAATCATTAATGACGAGCCTATTTTGAAATTTCATGAGATAATTAAGGAAATGTTCCTGACATTTGTAGTTGGAGATATTATGTACCTATCCCCAAGAAAAATGTAAACTGTGCATTTTGCTGTTTCCAACTGTATAATGGGTGTTTTACAGTTCCAATTTTGGCTTCAAAGTGTTGAAGAGAACTTGGGGCATAATTTTGCTGGGAATTTGTGCCGAAAAATTTCACATTTTCATCTAATTTAAGTTTAAAGGCCAGAACTTCCAGGTACAACTCCTACCAGAAGTCTCCTTAAGGAATTGTAAAATGCCCATTATTTATTAATGACCAGATGGGTAGTAAATCTTTTGCATAAATTTTTTAGATTCAGCAGCAAATATTTGATATACAATTATTAAACATAAATACACAAAATAAAGAATTTATGTGGGTTTCTTTTTGTTCTTTTGTAAGTTCACTTCTTTTGAATCTTGTTTGTTCTGTTCATTAGTATCAACAAAGATTTTCAATAAAGCTTGGAACTTAGTATACTTAAGTTTCAAATTCCATATGGGAGAGAAGTAGCTTTATTTTTGTAAAATGTCATGTGGGTTTTACATTACAAAGCCCTTGTTAAGCCAGATACCAAATGTAAGATTTCAAATGCAGTTAATGTGTCAAATATTTAGATGTAGTGCTTTTAAGTGGGAGATTTCAAAGGTTTGAAATGGTGCTTAATGTCGCTAAGAGCTCTCTCAATTACTGCAGAAATGTGTGCACTGTCGGTGTCATTTATTAATTGTAATGGTTGTGACATGTTACACGCCAGTTAAGTGAATAGAAACACAGTAAGACAACAAGATTTTTTATGTGTTGTTTATAAGATCAGTAAATCCATAGAATAGCAATTTTTTCTTTTTATGCTTGAAGCCATTCAGTAGGTTTAAAACTCTCCAACCGCACAGTGGGGATGTAGTTACTTTGCTTAATTGGCACTGTCTGCAAAATGAAGAATTTTTGCATCTGATGTTCTCAACTACAGTTCCTGCTGTTTTGTCTCACTAGTGTTGTGCATGCAGCTGAAGAGCAACCTCAGAGGTCGAGCACTGGAGATCGATCGTTCGCGATCGAAAGGTTCCAAAGGAACTGTTTACAAAAGTGTACTGAAGGGCCGAGGAACGGCAGTTCGCCATTCACTTAGGTGCTCCTAGTAAGTCGGTTCTGGTCTGACACGGCTGTGATGACTCAAATCCCAGAACTGTCTGTCCTGTTCTGGTCTGGTCACTCTTTCACTGCCAGCTCACTGCTCAGTATCTAGCTGACATCAAGTCTGTTCCCTGTGCTTGCCCAGTCAATGTGTTTGACTCAATTTGAACTTGGACGCTAAACAGAATGTGCAAAGAACCAGTAGTCCGTCGCCAGTAATTTTCATTTTACAGGTTTATCTTTTGTAACTCAAAGCACTAAAAATTGCATTCTATTTAATACATAGGCTGTTGTCCTCTTCATATGCCCCATCATCTTCCTTGACCGACACATCAGGTGAGGCTGTCATAAAGATTCTAGCAGTTTGTTGTATAGTGGAGGGGTGTGTGTGTGTGTGTGTGTGTGTGTGTGTGTGTGTGTGTGCGTGTGTCCATTGCCAGGCCATTTTTTATATTTCTCCATCTCTTTTGTAGACAATCACTGCCTCGTCCAGATATAATGCCATGCTGAACTCATTTCCCACGGCGTGTTAAACTTTTTTATAACTAGGGCGAACGTTTGCGAGAAAGTGGGTTGGGACTGGCTGCCTAGGTATAGACGTCAGGGGGCAGAGGAATCCAAATGGGAAGAAAGAACACCTAAATCATTCAGTTTTCGATACCATTTCTCTTACTTTATTGGTGTGGGCACCACCTTGACAAAGCACTGTCCGTGTGGGTGGAGAGGATTGTGCATCCGTGGGAAGCTGAGGGCTATACCGAAGGTAAAGAACCTACTGCTGGAAAGGCCTCATCTGATGGATCTAAGCGTGTCCCACAATGTCCCGTCTTCCTTATCCGCTTCCAGCCCTTTCCCAATTTCTTTCCCAACCCAAGGTGTGATGTGATCTGTGCCGAGGGGTGCGTGGCACGTGGGTGGATGTCTCGAACGGAACCTCAGGGATACTGTGCAACCTCCCTGAGTAAGTAGCCTTGCACCACGCGGGGTTATCGTGGTGTGGACCATATAAATCCCCAGATCTCATGGGACTAAGATGAACACAGAGAAAGTATTTGAAAAGAATCTGAGGTGCAATCTGAGACCTCAGATACTCGGACATCATGATCAGGACTGATGGAGTGCACTCCTACTTCTCAGTCAGGGTCTAGACCTGAGCAAGAAGTGGAACTGTAACAGAGAAGTTGGACCAGATTAGGATTAAGGTCTTTACACCAAATACTTCGAGGGGGGGAGGAGGAATCTAAATCAGATTGAAAACTGAACGATTTAGGTATTCTTTCTTCTCATTTGTTTTATTGGAGTGGTCATGTCTACCTAAGAGGTTGGGTACTAGCAAAATATTTTCACATTCAGAAGCAAAAGTCTGATTGAAACTTCGCAAACAGAACACGCCGCAGTGAATGACGTCTTTCTTTTAATGATTTCCACCCCAATTTGTGCAACATTTCCGTGACGGTTTTCCCTCTGCAACATGATAAAACAAGCTGCCCTTCTCTGAACCTGCTCAATATCTTCTTTTCAGTCCCACCTGGTGAGGGTCCCACACTGGGCAACAGTACTCCAGGAGATGACGCACAAGTGTGATGTAGGCAGTCTCTTTGGGGAGCTGTTGGATCTTCGAAGCGTTCTGCCAATGAAACGTAATCTTTGGTTCTCCTTCCCCACAATATTTTCTACGTGTTTTCTCCAGTCTACGTTGTTAGTAATTTTAACTCTTTAAGTATTTAGTGGAATTTACGACCTTAAGGTTTGACTGATTTATCGTGTAATAAAAGTTCAGCGGATTTCTTTTAGTGGTAATGTGTATTACTTCACACTTTTGTTTATTTAGTGTCAATTGCCAATTGCGAAGTGTACTTGTCTGTGTAAATGTGTGGGTGTATGTGCATTTATTTACCTTCCATTTTTTCCCCCAAGGTAAGTCTTTCCTGTCCCGGGATTGGAATGGCTCCTTACCCCCTTCCTTAAAACCCTCATCATTTCCTTTTCCCTCTCCTCCCTTCTGCCTGATGAAGCAGCTAGGCTGCGAAAGCTAGCATTTTTGTGTGTGTGTGTGTGTGTGTGTGTGTGTGTGTGTGTGTGTGTGTGTGTGTGTGTGCGTGTGTGTGTGTGTGTGTGTGTGTTTATTTGTTGCTATTACTGCCTGTGCCCTTTCGCCTGGTAAGTGTACTTCATCTATTTTTTACATATATAATACTGATGTTAGTTTCATATTTTCTGCAAATCGAGCGTTTGACTGACTCGACACTTACGCGAAGTAATTGTAAGAATTTTATTGTTATCAACATATCACCACCCATAGCTCTCCTTACCCAAATGGGACTGATGACCATCATAATTTAGTCGCTCAAAAATCTCATCCCAAACCAAACATTCTTATACAGTATGTTAGAAGAAACTAAAGAATGGACTGAATAGACAGAAAAGAATGGCGAGTTGCAAAAAATTGCAGAAGCCATTCAGTGAAGAATGGCCTGGCTGTACTGCAGATGTTAAAAAAATACCCTGTCTACAGTGAGTCCTCCACTATCCCAGCATAAATTGCTGCTTGGATCAATGTGGAAGCAGAGGACGATAGCTGTGGTTCTGGTTGTAATGGAGCATTCTCCCATATGTTTGTCATCAGTGCAGTCATGCAGTACGTGCATATGCAGCAACTACCACCTTCTCCAAGTCTCTGAGCTCAGAGGTGATGTACTGCCCAATGGCAGTGTAGCAGTCTTCTGTCACAGACCGCATCCTACTATCAGCCACAGCCTTTAGTGTTTAGGTTGCCTCCTCAAGCACATTGGCAGCTCTTGTCGTTTTTCTGTGCTTTTTTGGAGGCTCACTTTGGGGCTGTCATATTGTGGGGCCCCAACTCCTTCCTCGGGCTGTAGGCCTACCTCTATTTCATGCTACAAGTATAGAAATAAAAATTATTATTTAAAATATTGCACATGCTTTATGTACATAGTACTAATAATTTTAGCAGCCTTAAAGTTGTGTTGCAAAGCATCCTGTTGTTTTACATCTGAAAGAAAGGCTTATGTCAGATTAGCCAAATTATGTTAGGTTTTTGGGAGTAGTTTGATGTGATATGTACATTGTTACAATACAAGAAGGAACAGATGAATTTATATTCCATACCACGGGCTGTCAAAAAGTTATAGCTATGAATTCATGCATTACAGATTATTTAAGGTATCAATACACTGCACAAAGTTTACCTGAACAAGCAGTCAAACACTGCATGACTGGTTAGATGCCCACACATTCTACAAGTGACATTATTAATTATAGTGTTATACTTTGATGTTAATATCAAGCTTATGACTTACTTTAAATATCAGTTCTTTTGTGATGTGTGTTTCATGTTATCTATTGCCATTATGGCCAACTGACAAATTTTTATTACATACATGTGTTTATAGGTACCGACAACCAGAGAGGAATGGGAGAAATGGGAGAAAATTGCGAACGATTTTGAAGAGTGGAATAGTTATAATACTGTAGGGGCAATGGATTGAAAGCACATCCGAATAACATGTCCACAAGCTAGTGATTCACACTTTTTAATTACAAATCTTATAACAGCATCATTTTATTTGCACTCGTGGATGCCAACTACAGATTTTTGTACGTAGATGCAGGTACAAACGGAAGTGTCGGTGATGCTGGTGTTTTTTCAAAAATGAAGGTCCGAGAATGTCTTGCCGATGGATCTATTCTAAAGATACCGGAAGGCAGATGTCTCGGACACCAATGTAATCACTCCCATGGTTGTCCTGACAGATGCCTTTCCATTAACGTACAATATAATGAATCCCTATCCCTTGAAGGATATTACAAAGGAAGAGAAATTTAATTACAGATTGTCATGAGGTAAGAGACTAGTTGCAAGCACGTTTGGTATCCTCGCAAGTCGGTTCAGGGTTTTCCTTACTTCAATCTGTCCCCAGAGAAAGTGACAGCAATAATACTAGCAGCATGCACCCTGCATAATCTGCTGACTGGGAGGAGACTACATCTGTATACTCGTCAGGAAACTAGATTAACTGTATAGGAAACTGCACATATCCAGCCACAAAGCACCAAGGATCCAAGAGAAATGTTACCTTTAGGTACCCAAACTGTCCCTGGGTGTACATTGCATAGGAGAGTGATTAGAGATGCACTGAAAACATTTTATAATGGTGCTGGGAAAGTCCCCTGGCAGGACCATCGCATATAGGTACACTCACCTCAAAAATTTCGTCAAAAGGTGTGCCTCTGTCACTTTGTGTTTAGTGTACCTCTGACTCTCGCTGTCAATGTTTGAGACACTTTCATCAGCAGTTATTGGCTGGTCCAAAAATTTCATCATTGGAAACCAGTACACTTGAGGTTGATAAACACACTGAGCACTGGATCCACTTTTTGACATACTTTTTACACTCTGCAGTAAACAGAAATTTGTAAATTAGTTGTGTGTTTCCATTACTGTAAATGTGATTTGCATCTAGTGAATCAAATGCGTTGGCGAAGGCGCAAAGTTAATTTTCATGTTTGTGAAGTGAACATAATGCTTTTCTCATTTTATACTTTCACGTCACTAAAATATTCATTTCAGCTGATACAGTGCACTAAAGATATCTCCATAATATGAGATTTTTGGTATGGTTGGTGTGCTAAAGTGCTGTAAATGTGACACTTGAGCACAAGAAGCTGTACTGGTCCTAAAAATTACGCATAATTTAGAAAATATGGTGGCTGAGCGTGTCACCCTTAAATGACCATGTTTATACACTTCATTTAGTAAACTATGTAGGTATTAACTACAAAGGAACTACTTATCAACTATTGATGTAATTTTGCTCACCTTAATTCATTTCTTTATAGATGAAATCAGCTTCTCTCCGGCTGCGCTGCAAAATGGTCTTTGACCATTTCATTGTAATTAGGCCGCTTCAGCAGTTCTTTTTCAAGAGAACACATCGCAAGTGCACAAAGTCTGTCCTCATTCATGGTGTTCCTTATAAATGTTACTGTGATTTGGAAGAGTTTAACACTCCCAGGAAAAGCATTCGCTAAACTGTTTTCATAAAGTTCAGCAAGGTCAAAGCACCTGAAGTTTTCATGTAGTTCTTTCGGCTGTACAGGACATTCAGTTCATGGCGTAATTCGGAAGACTGCAACTTAAACAAATTAACAGCTATTTTCAGTTCTTTTTCGGGGAAAACAATCTGATAATTGGAAAACAATGACAGTTCAAAAAGCTGTGAGATTGACAAGTGATCACTAAAACTAAATCATTCATTGATCTGTACTATGATGTGGTCGCAGGTATCTCGTGCACACGCTATTGAGTCTGTTAAGCATCCCCGTTTTGCAGTTGGTTCTTCTTGTTCCTCGACAGTTACTGTGTCAAGTGAGGCTCAAATTTAACGGATACAAGCTCCAAAGTTACTTACATATTCAATAGTTTTCACTGTGTCAATGTTTCTTTGTTGTAACTGGTTGAACAGGATGTCACATGAGGCATGAATATTAAAATAACGTAACTAGAAGAGGAAGTCTTCCTCTTGGAGAAAACCCTTCTGTCACACAGCTTTGTTTACTGTCTTGTAATCATTGCTATCATCGTATATAATTTTTTTTTTTTCCCATACACTCAACAATTTCGTTCAGGTATTTGTGTACAGTTGCCACACTCCTTGATTTAAAATTCCATCTGATGGACTGAGGACATGTAGGAATGCGTTTTTTCACTATATCGTCAAGAACTATTGTCCGTTTAGGTGACTGGGAGAGAAACGAAGAAATTCCTTCTACATTGTGTGACAAGCAACAAGCAAGTCAACATTTTTTCAGCAAAGTTCAACAATCAAATTTAACTGATGTGCGTAACAGTGAATAAAGTGAGCATTTTGATACACTTCATTCTTAAGGTCCCCACACATGAGCGACGTATCACAGCGATTGATTGCATGCGATATTGCCGCTGTCTATTGCACGTCGCGACCACTCCACACACGTGCAATTTACGAAGTGATCTCGGCCAGTTTTTCGAGCGCATTTTGGTTTACATTCTTCACCTTGTCTAGCAGAGCTAGCATACACTTATCTCTTTGATTTTTGTCATGATAAAATTTGCTCTTAACTTTCCACAAGCATTCCTGCTCGCAGAAGAGTTCTATAAATTGCTTGGTTAAGTCCCTACTCAAAGTTGCCATCCTGTTGTTCAGTCAACGAAAACGCGCTTCGGGCACTATGAAGCAGACGCTAAACAAATGTCAACAACAGGACGCCATATTGAAATCGATCCTGCGATGCCCACAGATCGCATAGGATTTCCATGCGACGTGCGACAAATCGCTGAGATTTCCCCACACGTGTGCTATTTACGAAGCAATGGATCGCGCGTGCGACGGATTGCAGTGATCCGTCGCTCATGTGTGGGTGGTGGGGCGCCTTTATCTGAACTCCATTTTTGTGGCCACTCATAACAGGAGCACCGTCGTAACACTGAGCTATCAGTTTTTCCAGTTTTTGGTGTGTTCATTTTCCAGCTCGCAGAGAATAGCTGATTCTACATTCTCTGCAGTGCGGCTTTTCGCTCGTACAAAGGAAATAAATATTTCATTTATTTTCCCCAGTAATTCATACCGAATTAAGAGAAACAATTGCAACAAAGTTGCACAGTCAGTCGTTTCGGCAACTTTGATTGTGACTTACCAACAGATCCAGGAAAAGAATATATAAATACAAAAAATACAGGCAACTTAGCATCAACATATGTAGAAAAGTAATACATGATACAGGCAATTTAGCATCAGCATATATTTTGTTTTGTAAGTAATACATAATCCAAAAAAATACGTAGAACTTAGTGTGTACTGAAAACATATGCATATGTTGATACTATCATTGGTTTTTGAACACAATTTTTTTTTGTGAGAACTCCGAACCCAAGCATCATGGAGCCTCTCACTTTACTTTAAAGCTTCATCATGAAGCCAGACTCCAAAGTACTCAGCCAATATAAGTTTTTTCAGCTGGTGAGTACGATTGTCCAGTGGTGGGCAATTTACAACATGGTCACTGAGCTTAACAAAAATGTCACTCCTTGCATCTTATAATGTTAGTGACTAATTTGTTTAATATACTTTTGTCATTTAAAATTGGTGTTTGTCTGAACACCCTCTCACCCATTTTGCACAGATAAACATCACTGGATGGAATTGACAACCCACCTCTATTCTTTACCTTCAAGATACCACAGTTTGTACTATCAGAACAAAAGTGCCATTTGGCAGAAATTGCACTTAACCTTTTTTGTGAGCTTCCTGACCACAAATCCAGCTATATATTCAATGACATCATACACACATAGTGAGGGAAGCTGGATTGGGTATGTAATCATGGTCATGATTAATCAGTGCCACCCCTGGAACAGATGGCAACTGATTACAACAAAGCTACTCTTCTTTGCGATTACCTCATGTAACGTTAAGAATAGTTGTCGAATCAATAGCAACACAATTCGTAGTGGTCTGTGTTCCAATCTGGATGTCGACTAAAAGCCTTTGAAAGCAACTTCAAATTGTCGGGTTAGTCTGCCGCGCCCCCCCCCCCCCCCCACGACTTCTTACTGCACCGAAGGAAAAAAAAAACACTTCCAGGTGGTCCTGTCTAAGTTTTGTCAGTACGAAGGTCATCCCTGGTGCAAATCAATCTTGTATGTCCTCATAGATAGCCAAGGATGAATACAAATGATTAGGTCAATAAAACACTAATAATGTCCCCTCAGCAGATTCTTTCAGTTTAAATAGCCAATCTTTTGTCTCCTGGACATATTGACGTACATTGTTGTATGTTGAAAGGGCCAAGGGTCTTTTGAAACCCTTGGAAAACAAGTTCCTGCTATTTAAAATGCTAAAAAACATTATTTTTTACTCGTACAAATTTGGCTGTTTCTTCACAGCCCTGAAACTGAGGCAGACCCATATTTTTTTCATAGTAGGTAAGAGCATTGGCTACACTGTCACTAAATGTCCGTGCAGTAAGTTTCACTTTCATTAGCTCTTTCTGCCAATTAATATGGCGTTTTTAACTTTTGTTGCCAAATATAGTCCCTCTTGAGCCTGTAACTTTTGGACTTCCAGGAAATAAAATGGAATTATCAGGCCATCTCCACTGGATAAAGTTCCCTCCATGGCAAAAAATTCCTGACAAGTTTAATCATGTGACAGGCATCTAAGAGAATATGAACTTTCAGGCCTGTAGATGGGTTATAATAAACCATGGTTTTATGCTATCTGCACTAAGACCCGCTCCCAAGTAACGAGCCATTGCCAAATTTGCACCTGCACCATCAAATGTTAATGAAAGTACATTGTCTATTTGTTGCAGGAAATCAAGACAAGCCAGAACTGAATTCCCCGTTCACTGCCACTTAATCCACTTGTCAAAAAATAACCAACTGGAATTTTCTAGTTGTCATTCAATGAAACTATCATGAATACTAAGGCATCTTTTGCCTCTGGTAAATTGTCACATTGTCAGCACCACAATCCACATAGCCGACAGTTTCCCATCAAATTTGGTGTGTTTCTTGTCATTTCGTCCATTATAAGAGACACCACAACTTTTTTGTCCTTGGCTGCCATATGGTATGACTCTTGGAGAAGTGCAGCTTTTGCTTCTGCACTGAACCCCGGTTTTCCACTAAACCGTTGGTATAATTTTCTTAAGGTACTGGGATGTGGTAATGAGTTACAGAAAACCTCTCTGACATAGTCATATCTCTGCTTGAAAAGTAGTTCAGCGTTAGGGCAAATTTATGTAGCTATTCAGAATACTGCTTCCCATTTTCTCCTCTGAAGCTCCTCAACAAATGAACCACAACCGGTGGGAGAAAATTCTACAAACAGAAAGGAAAACTTTGATCAAAAATTGAATAAGATATGTGAAAATAAAACATTGGCACAACTTCTAATTTGAATTACTGAAATTCTGATCAAAATTAACTTGTGGCTAGTTGTATTACTTAAAAGTACTTAATGACAATTGCATATTACTGCCCTTAAACTCTGACACTTTGCTGTTGGAAAGACTAAGAGTAAAACACAAAAGGTAGCACAGTTACCCTATTGTTTTATTCTGTAGTATTCTTCGTATTGTAGTACTACAGGGTAATAAAAGAAAATGTAGAAATATTGACTTACCTCTAATGTGTCAGCTGTACTTTATCATTTGCTTCTCTTTTAAATCTGCCAGCATATCTTTAGCAGTATTCATTTTAACATAAGACGACATTTCTGTCCCTCCAAACATAATTGCTTTTTTGCTCTTCAAGTCTCTTTTGAGCAACTTCCACAAGATTTGTTGCTTTACTGGGTGGTAAAGTAATTGGTTCTTTATTGCCTGAATGTTCTGGCTCATTTCTGCTGCTGTTCATCGTGGATGGGACCAAGAAAAAACATGTTGACAATTTTATGCATTGTTTTTGACAATAATTTACAAATATTTTAGTACTATCAACTAGGTATACAGCATAAACCATATTCAGCAACTTTTGCTGCAGTAGTTAAAAAAACTATTCCATGTTTACAATTTTGGACTGTCTGTAATAGTTGGTTTGGACTTTAAAGGTATCAAACTGTTAACACCAGTTCCACTGTTAGAGGTGCTTCCACTTCCTATAGTGAGATTGTGCCTAATTATTTCTCTGTTATCTACTTTTATGACAACATATAAATACACCACAATAATCATTCACCTGCACTTTGAAAACTGCAAAAGAGTCTCACTAGTAACATTGATGCAAGATGCTTCCATACACTTTCTACAGGGAGAAGAAACAATTATTGTATACAACTGTAGTTATATTAATAAATATAAACTTAAGATACATAATTGAGCACCAAGTCCTACTTCCCAGTTGCTTCTGCGACAATTTATAGAACATCTTTTCTTTCTGCGTCACTAGGAAATCGAAACATGCGAACTCTGAACTAATCACAACAAACAAATCACAGCAATGCAACCACCCATTTTCAATCACGCTTCTTCAATAAATTACGAAAGTTCACTCTCATTGCCACTCGTATGTAAGTGTGGACGACAGTGCTACAGTATTGGGAAAAATGGCGGGCAGTTGAGCTGGGGTTTATAGGAGTCTTTGGCCACCCGAGTGACGTCAAACCACAGCCTAACACCACCAAGCCTGCTTGGTGAAAATGCTATCGGTGGAGTGTGCGCTTGACAAGCACATGCATAGACATTCAAGCAAGCCATTGAGCATTTTCCACGAACACGTTGTTAAGCCTATGTCGACTATTTCTTTGTCATCGGAGTTCAGTTAGCAGTATGGTTAATGTTTACTGATACTTATAAAGGTTTTATTGCATTGGCTTTAAATCTATGTATGAAAAGAACAAGAAGCAGACATTGATGGACCAAGGAATGGTTGAAATTAAGAGAGTACACCCACGAAAATATCCTGTCCGAAATGTTACCGACAGAACCAGGCGATTATAGGGACTTAGTAAGAATGGACAGTAACACATTTAATGGAATTAATTCGGCCTCATATTGAGGAAGAGGATCGAGAGCCCATTCCAGCATCTCAACGTTTAAGCATTACAGGTAGAACACTAAGCTGTATTGTTATGGAAACATGTGAACCAGTAAAAAATGATTTAAAGGATAATATTTGTTTGTAATGAAAATATTTATTATTAATACAAATGTATAATTGCAAGTCATTTCTTATTTTTTATTTTTGCATAATTGTGTTTATCTGTAACTTCCACTTATGAAACAATCTCTTCACTTGGTGACAAATTAGAGTTAATGCCTTTCTATTGTCAGGTAGTGCCACTTGCTGCAGTGTTGATGTCGAAAGCATGCAACTATCACTTCCAGCGTTCACTGAAAATTGCTGTTCAGATTTCCACATTCCTCCTAAAAAAAGTCATTAATGAACTTTTCTGCCAGAGCACACTGTTGAGATTGCAGGCGTAATTTTAATGACCATGCAGCCCATGCTTTAGCTACAGTGTCGCTATCATTTTCCACTTTTTGTAGGTGTTTGTGTGCCAGTTTGAGTAGCTCTTCTTGTATGTCTTCTCTTTTCCTTTTGTTTTTTTATGTTTGTTGTTGCTGTTGCCTGTGGCTATTGTGAAATTGTTTCCTAGAACAAGATATAATAGTGTCTTTATGCAAGTAATATATCACAGAATAACTATATAAAAAATAAACTCTGTGTTTAGTTTTCAATTGTATTGTGTGAAACCTTTTTGATAGTGACTAGATTATATGTTTACATTACGTGCAGTGTATCTAGTGAAATATAGCTACAAATTACGTAATTTATAGATGCCCTGAAATTCACGTACTCATAAAGACTGTAAAAGCAATCATTTATAAGCATTTTATTAAGCTCCTGATAAAATATGTTCATTTTGATTCTTAAGTGAAGCACATTATAAGAATGTTAGGATGGTGTATTATGCCTTTGATACTTGCCTTTCTTATATACTTCTCTATGAAAGTCATCTCTGACCCCATTTTGATAATCATGAAAACCACTGTTTAGAGAACTGTCCACGGTGTTTCAAAAGTACTTCAATATAAATCAATGGAAGAGTTATAGACTTGTGGTTGATTCTGCCTTATGCAAGACATGTTTTTTTTGTTTTAATACCAAAAATAGTTTCAGCACTTATTGTGCCATCTTCTGTTGGTTTCTGGTGTTCATTTTATTGTGCCATTTGCAGGATTTGCATGTGCATTACTTGTGGAATGACAAGTTTTGACAGCCTGTTATATTTGAGCTGTGGTGTTGCTGCTTGTTTGTTTGTGGCGTGTTATGTTTTACAGTCTTCAGTGCAATTTTTGCTGTGAAACAGCACTGTTTGTTGCCATTTATCTTGCTGTGGTGAAGAGTTATAACTTATTTGAAAATTCTCCTACAGGACTCTATACAAGGTGATTCAAAAAGAATACCACAACTTTAAAAATTTCTATTTAATGAAAGAAATATAATATAACGTTCTGTTATACATCATTACAAAGAGTATTTAAAAAGTTTTTTTTACTCAAAAACAAGTTCAGAGACGTTAAATATGGCCCCCTCCAGACACTCAAGCAATATCAACCCGATACTCCAACTTGTTCCACACTCTCTGTAGCATATCAGGCGTAACAGTTTGGATAGCTGCTGTTATTTCTCGTTTCAAATCATCAATGGTGGCTGGGAGAGGTGGCCGAAACACCATATCCTTAACATACCCCCTGCGAATTTTTCTTATGGGGGTAAGATCAGGGCTTCTTGGAGGCCAGTGATGAAGTGCTCTGTCATGGGCTGCCTGGCGGCCGATTCATAGCGCGGGTAGTAGACGTTCAGGTAGTTACGGACAGATAAGTGCCAATAGCAGCCTTTACACGGACAGTTCTGCTGGCAGGATTTGTGCCGCGCCTAGCCACGCAGGTCCTGGGGGGTGGTTCGGCCACTCCATCTCTCGCGCAGAACCGGCACGCGGAACGTCGTCACGTTTACACAGCCGCGCTTGCCCCCCCAGGGGGCCCACAGTCCTTTTGTGGGTACGTGTGTGGCACGCACGGGGCCCCGAGCCGGAGCAGCCTTTCTTCTGCCCCAGGCTGCTTCACTTTCCCTCCCGGTTTATGCCTTCGCCCGGAGACGGGCGTATTTCACGAGTTCAGGTGTTTTCTTGTTGTCGTTTCTCTTATTCCTTGGTTCCTTCCTTTCTTACCCTTTGTTTCTGTCTCTCTCTCCTTGTCCTCTCCTCGCCTTCTTCTCCTCATTAGTCTCCTCCTCGGCGTTTGAGACACCTCTTTCCTTCTTTCTCTTCACTTCCTCTATTCTTCTTCTTTCCTCCCTGTGCGTGTCTGAAGGCCGACCCACGCATTATCATGCGTAGCAGGTGACGGGGTAACGCGTAATTCCCCGCCCCGGGTAGACAAGTAGGGCACGTACGTACCCCCTGGTAAAGGCCAGGCCCAGGGAGGGGTGATTACCCGAGCTGGTACCTTCCGAACATGCCAATTGGTCCCTCCGTCAGTTCTCGGGAGGTGTGACCTGAGGTGTGAACAATCACCTAAGGCGGGTAAGCCCTCGGAGAGGGCCCCCACTAGGAAGGAGCGCGCCATCGGAGACGCCGGTAATCACGGGGGACACTTCCGCAATGACTTCCTTCTCTTCTTCACTGACATTGACCCAGAAACGTAAGATAGACTCGCCTCAGCAAAAGAAGACTCTGCCTAATTTGCCGAAATTTCTTGTTGTGTCGCGCACCGACGGAAAAGACTTCAATTCTGTCAATCCTTTCGTTATACAGAAAGGTGTTGATGCAATTGCTGGCCCTGTTAAAACCTGTTCGCGTCAGCGCAATGGCTCATTGTTTCTGGAAGTGGACAGTGCTTTCCAAGCCCAGAAACTTATCCGGACTACGTTATTGCACACGTTTCCAGTCAAAGTAGAAGCGCACCGCACACTCAACTCGTCACGTGGGGTAGTTTTTACGAGATCCCTTGACGGGTTGTCTGATGACGACATCCGGTCCTATATGTCCGATCAGGGTGTGACAGCCGTCCACAGGGTGATGAAAAAGGTAGATAACCAGCTGACACCGACTCGTACTGTGTTTTGACATTCGACAGAGTTGACCCCCCGTCGAAGGTCAAAGCAGGGTACGAAGTTATCTCAGTCCGCCCTTATATTCCAAACCCAACGCGCTGCTACCAATGCCACAGGTACAACCATACCCGTGAACATTGCCCACATGCAGCAAAATGTGTCACTTGTGGTAGGGACGCCCATGAGGGGGATTGCCCACCTCCGTCCCCTCACTGCCTTAACTGCAACGGCGACCATGCGGCTTCCTCTCGCGACTGCCCTGTATATAAGGATGAAAAAATCATTCAGCAAATTCGGGTCACGGAGAAGGTATCGACATCTGCCGCTCGTAAGTTGTTGGCGAGTCGAAAGCCCACTGTCCTCCCAGCGGGTACATACAGTAAGGTCCTCACCTCAACTCGACCTACTAAGGATTCCAGTACCCAGACTTGTGATTTCACTTTCGCTGACACAGTTGTGCGATCCGCCAGCCCGAAGATTGCCCGTTCCACGTCGCCGCTTCCTCCTGCTGCTTCTAAGGTACAGTCTTCGTCAACATCTAGTAAACCGCGGGCACCTAAACAAGATGCCCGGACCTTGAAAAAGGAACCCGTCCGTGAGGATTTTCTGCGTTCTCAGGCTTCCCAACCGTCAACTGCCTCTTCCCGCCGTCACTCTTCCAGAAGAGCTGACAAGAAAAAGAGTTCCTCTCCTTCCCCGCCGAGGCATGACCCATCTGTCGCGCCGTCCAACAGTTGCCGGCCTCGGCCGTCTTCTGTTTCACCGGGACGCTCCGTTTGCCGGGCGCCCGGCCCTTTACCGGCGGTGGAAACTGCCCCTCCTGATCAACTCAGGGAGGTGGCAGGCGCGTCGGTCGAACCAATGGAACATGACCCTTTGCCCCCAGACAGCGATAGCAGTGCTCCCTCGAAATCCGGTCCTCAGCGGCCGTCGAGGTGACACCGCTCGCTACTTGGTTTTTATCCTTATTTCTTCTCTCATTTTTATCATGGCGCTCCTTCAATGGAACATTCGCGGCATTCGTTCTAATCGGGAGGAGTTGAAACTACTCCTTCGATTGCACTGCCCGCTTCTAGTCTGCCTCCAGGAAACTAAGTTGCGTCCACGTGATCGTGCAGACTTTCCACACTACACCTCTGTGCGGTTCGACCTGCCACCCGTGGAAGGTGTCCCAGCCCATGGAGGGGTTCTGATGCTCCTTCGAGACGTCTATTTCCATCCCATTTCCTTGCACACTCACCTACAGGCAGTTGCCGTCCGCATCACCTTATCCACATTTACCTTCTCCCTCTGTAATATATATTCGCCATCGTCATCTGCCCTTACTAGGGCAGATGTGCTAAACCTTGTTGACCAGCTCCCTTCACCTTTCGTGTTGGTAGGCGACTTTAATGCCCACCACCCCCTATGGGGCTCTCCGGCACCTTGTCCGAGAGGCTCTCTTTTGGTGGACCTTCTCCAACACCTCGATCTTGTCTGCCTCAACACCGGTGCACCGACCTTCCTTTCTGACACAACACACACTTATTCCCATATAGACCTCGCAATATGCACTCCTCAGCTTGCCGGTCGGTTTGAGTGGTATGCACTTTCTGACACGTACTCGAGTGACCATTTCCCTTGTATCATTTACTTCCTACATCACTCCCCATCTCCACGTCCCACCAGTTGGAACATTTCTAAAGCCGACTGGGGGCTTTATTCTTCCATGGCTGTTTTTCACAATCAGCATTTTCCCAACTGTGACAGTCAGGTCGAATACCTCACAGAGGTTATTCTCACTGCTGCTGAACGTTCCATACCTCGTACATCCTCTTCTCCACGTCGTGTGCAGGTCCCTTGGTGGACTGCAGCCTGCCACGACGCGCTTCGAGCCCGACGCCTTGCCTTACGCACCTTCCGCCGCCACCCAACTTTGGAGAATTGCATCAATTACAAACGTATGAGAGCGCAGTGCCGTCGTATCATAAACGACAGCAAGAAAGCTTGCTGGACTGCTTTTACTAGTTCTTTTAACCGTTTTACTCCCTCCACGGTTGTCTGGGGTGGCCTACGCCGTTTGTCCGGCATCAAGGTCCACTCCCCGATTCCTGGCCTGACCGTGGAGAACGCGGTCCTCGTGGACCCAGCTGATGTTTCAAACGCATTGGGTCGTTTCTTTGCGGAGGTTTCGAGCTCTGCCCATTACCACCCTGCCTTTCTCCCTCGCAAACAGGTAGAGGAGGCACGGCCGCCTTCTTTCCGCTCTTTTAATCGTGAAAACTATAACGTCGCCTTCACCATGCAGGAGCTAGACCATGCTCTCGCCCTGTCCCGGTCCTCTGCTCCCGGGCCCGATTCCATTCATATTGAGATGCTGAAGAACCTCTCTCCTGCGGGCAAGTGCTTTCTTCTTAGTACCTACAATCGCATATGGACTGAAGGTCATGTTCCCACAAGTTGGTGTGAAGCCATTGTTGTCCCCATCCCCAAACCAGGGAAGGACAAACACCTTCCTTCCAGTTATCGTCCCATTTCTCTGACGAGCTGCGTCTGTAAGGTGATGGAACGCATGGTTAACGCTCGGTTGGTCTGGATCCTCGAATCTCGCCGCCTCCTGACTAATATACAATGCGGTTTTCGTCGACACCGCTCTGCTGCTGACCACCTCGTTACGTTGTCGACCTTCATTATGAACAACTTTCTAAAGAAGCGTCAAACAGTAGCCGTGTTCTTCGACTTGGAGAAGGCATACGATACCTGTTGTAGAGCGGGTATTCTCCGCACATTACACACATGGGGCCTTCGGGGCCGCCTTCCTCTTTTCATTCAAGCGTTTTTGGCGCATCGCAAGTTCCGGGTACAGGTGGGCTCTGTTTTGTCAGATACCTTTTGCCAGGAGAATGGGGTACCACAGGGCTCCGTCTTGAGTGTGGCGCTCTTTGCCATTGCAATCAATCCGATCGTGGACTGCCTTTCAGCCGACGTTTCCGGATCTCTTTTTGTTGACGATTTCGCAATTTATTGTAGCGCCCAGCGGACGTGTCTCTTGGAGCGTTCTCTCCAACGCTGTCTTGACCGTCTATATTCCTGGAGCATCGCAAACGGCTTCAGATTCTCCACTGAGAAAACTGTGTGTATCAATTTTTGGAGATACAAGGAATTTCTTCCACCTTCTCTACGTCTCGGCCCTGTTGCTCTCCCTTTCGTGGAGACTACAAAATTCTTGGGACTCATGTTGGATCGGAAACTTTGCTGGTCCACACACGTGTCCTACCTGGCTGCCCGTTGTGCCCGATCCCTTAACGTTCTTCGTGTCCTCAGTGGCACGTCATGGGGAGCGGATCGTACCGTCCTGCTTCACCTTTACCAGGCCATTGTTCAGTCGAAGCTCGACTACGGAAGCCTTGTATACTCTTCAGCACGGCCGTCGATTCTCCGCCGTCTCAACTCTATCCACCATCGTGGATTACGTCTGGCAACCGGTGCATTTTATACCAGCCCTGTTGAAAGTCTGTATGCCGAGGCTGCTGTATTACCCTTGACCAATCGACGTGACATACTCTTGTGTCGGTATGCATGCCGCCTACGGTCGATGCCCAACCATCTCTCTTACAGATTATTTTTTGACGACTCACTCGATCGCCAATATCAGTTGTCTGCGATTGCCTTGCTTCCACCGGGAGTTCGGTTTCGCCGCCTGCTACAGCGGCTCGATTTTACCCTTCCTTCCACCCTTCGGTTGAGCGAAAGCCCATTGCCACCGTGGCATCAGGCCCAGGTTCACACACACCTCGAACTTAGTTCGCTCCCCAAGGAGAGCACTCCGGATTTGGTATACCGCTCGAGCCTTGTCGAACTCCGGTCGCGGTTCGATAATGCCGTATTTATTTACACTGATGGTTCCAAGAGCACTGCCGGTGTCGGATCTGCCTTCGTCGTCGGAGACAACCGGTTCCAATACAAGCTCCCTGACCGGTGCTCGACCTTCACGGCTGAGCTTTTTGCCCTCCACCAGGCCGTTTTGTATACCTGCCGCCACCGCCAACCTTTCTATGCCATATGTTCTGACTCCCTTAGTGCCCTGCAGAGTCTTAAGGACCCTTTCTCGAACCATCCTCTCGTGTATTGGATCCAACGCTCCCTCCAGTTGCTGGCGGATGACAGCTGTCACGTTTCTTTCCTGTGGGTCCCTGGCCATGTGGGTGTGCCCGGGAATGAGGCCGCCGACACAGCAGCCAAGGCAGCAGCTCTTTTACCTCGCATGGCTACCTTTTGCGTCCCATCGGACGATGTTCAACGGGCTCTTCGCCGGAGTATCGTGTCGCAATGGCACAGTGTGTGGCTTTCACTGTACAACAATAAATTGCGAACTGTCAAACCGATCCCGACCGCTTGGAGGACATCCTCACGCCCCTCTCGGCGGGAGGAGGTCATCCTGGCTCGGTTGCGGATCGGTCATTGCCGTTTCAGCCACCGTCACTTGCTATCCGCCGAACCTGCACCGCTATGCTCCTGCGGTGAACTGTTGACAGTGCGACATGTTTTACTGACTTGTGTTAATTTTAATCATCTCCGTGTAGCCCTTCACTTTCCGTCTACTCTGGAGGAAATTTTAGCTGATGACACACGAGCAGCTGCTCGGGTTTTGCGTTTTATGAACTTGGCCAACCTATCCAAGGATATTTAACCCTTTTAATTGTCTTTTATCTCTTGTTTTTAGCCTCTTGCTGATGTTCTGACAGTCACCATTTTTTTGAGATCATAGCGAATCAATGTTCTTACCTGGGCGCTAATGACCATAGAAGTTGTGCGCCCTAAAACCACAAAAAAAAAACAAAAAAAAAAAAAACAGCCGCGCTTGCAGTCCAGAACCATGGCAGACTCACGCTGTTGGGCAAAGGAATTCCTGTGTGAATTTATTGAATTATACCGGCAACAGCCTTGTTTGTGGCGAATTCGCAGTAAGGACTACACAAATAAAAACCTAAAAAACGAGGCATACGATAGACTAGTAACTTTATGCAAACCAATTTTTCATAATGCTGATAGGGAATTTGTTGCAAAAAATATATAATTCAAAGTTTACATGGTTCGATCCGAAAAGAAATGAAAAAGGTTTTGGACAGCAATTGATGTGGTAGGTCGAGTGATGAAGTTCATGTGCCTAATCTATGGTATTATGACCTAACATTCAAAGCGGATCAGGAGCTTACGTCGTCAAGCATATCGAATATGGATGGGGAATATGAAAGATACGTGGGTGACGCCGATAAGTGTGCTGTAAATGAAGAGCATCTCGATGACAGTATCAATGCAGAAGAGGTATTTGTAATTGAGGAGCAGCAACATACCGAAGGAAATGAACAGGTTAGTGTTAAATTTCAAACAAATGTAACAAAGGAAGGCAAAAATATGTTATGAGAACAGTACTTCATTAACAAACATATAAATAAAAATTCTTAGGCTCTTCTTAATTTCAACATTTCGTCTTGACAAGATACTTTTTACTGAAACAAAATATTTCTTGTGTAACTCTATTCGCTTTATCATTTTTGTTTGAATTTCTACGTAACATATTTTGTAAACTATGTAGTTCCATTGTCGCCAATCTGCTTTGCGCAGTAAGGTGGTCTCTGTATCCACAGCTGATTGTGACATATAGCCATGACTGTTTCTGCGCATAAAATTATGCAAAACACAGATAGCGAAAACATCATATTTTTTCTGGTTTCATATTAATGGCTTTCTTTAACCCTCGAAACCATGAAGAAATAATGCCGAAAGCATTTTCTACGACATTCCGAGCACGAGATAACGTGAGTGTCGGTGTTAGGCGTTCTTCTGCTGAAATGCTTTTTTCATCACTGTATCTGTCTCGGTAATTTTGTGCTTAATCAAATCTAGCAAAATGTTAAACAAGGCACAATCCATCCGTAAATAGTTTTTAAAATCATCGGGGAAATTATCGCGCAGTTCACTAATTAAAGGCAAATGACTATAGCGGTGGCTGTATTCTTTCACCCAGACATAGTGCTTTGTCTTATTTCGGTTCATTAAAAGTGGCACGCACATCCCAGCTGCAGGACACGGTCTCCCTGCAGCTGCGACTCGCTCCCTGACGCCACGCAGAACTTTGGGACTCGCCCGAAACGCCAGTCGGGCCGCTCCTGCACGGCGAGCGACGCGCCACCCCCTGCTGGGACCGCGCCTGCCGCTCAAAGAGACACGCCAACGTTCCTGCCGGCCGGCAGGAGCGGTCGGGCAGGCGCGCCCGTGTAAAGGCCGCTATTGTGGTGGTGCTCCATCCTGCTGAAATATGAATTGTGCTTCTTGTTAGAGCTGAGGGAACAGCCAATTCTCTAACATCTCCATATACTGTAGTCAAGTTACAGTAGCACCTTCGAAGAAAAGGGACCAAAAACTTCATTGGCTGAAATGGCACAGAAAACGTTGACCTCAGGTGAGTCACGTTCATACCGAGTTGTTTCCCGCTGATTCTCAGTGCCCCATATACAATGTGACAGTTGACTTTCCCGTTAGTGTGGAAAGTTGCTTCATCACTAAACACAGTCTTTGAAACGAAAGATTCATCTGTTTCCATTTGAGCAAGGATAAAATCACAGAAATAGATTCTTTTAATCTTATCAGCTGCAGACAGTGCTTGAACCAATTTCAGACGATAAGGTTTCATAACTAACCTTTTTCGTAGGACTCTCCATACAGTCGATTGTGGAATTTGCAGCTCTCTGCTAGCTCTGCGAGTCGATTTTCCTGGGCTGCGAACAAATGCTTGCTGGATGCGTGCTACATTTCATCACTCGTTCTCGGCCGTCCAGAACTTTTCCCTTTGTGCGCGCACGCCCGCGCACGCGCATTCTCTGTAAACTGTTTATACCAACGTTTTGTACACCAGTGGAGAACAGCAGTATATTTTTTTATTTTTTCCCGTAATTTTCGACATGATTTTCCATGTCTTGCCGCACATGCCTTAGGACAGAGGTAGTCCGATCTCCCCTGCCATACGTTTACGTCGTGCGCGTCACATTTCCGCTGCCGCGCGCATTCTGAATCCCCTGGTCCGATTCGATCTGTGCTCAGCAACCGGCACGTGCTGCCGATCCATGCAACTGCGGGCGTGGAACCTGCTGATCAGAGCACCTGTGTCAGTCCACAAGGCAGATCGCAACTAATCACAGTACGAACGCAATTACGTAGATTCAGCACTACTGCCTAGCTGCGAGATCGTTACAGACGGTAAAGTCTGTCTGCCGCCGGCTCTCGCCCCGATAGCACGCTCCCCGCTCTGCAGCCCTCTGGGCTCGCTCTCCTTCTTGAACATCATAATGATTTCTTCTGTTGCACCACTGGTGACTCTCCTCAGGCCTTAATATCAGATATTGTATCTCCTTTTCTGAAATACAACCTTTTCGTTAACCGCAACACTCGTGTCCGAGTATGATTTGCTGGTCCTGTCAAACCCCGTCCGGAAAACGCCCGCAGCCTTCTCCCGTTCGTGCCATACCTGCACAGTTTAATACACCACCTATCAGGACATTTAACACCATACTTCATTTGAAATGCACGCTGAACAACTGTCGTCGATTCACTTCTGCCGTTTTCAATAACACAAAAAGCTTTCCGTTGAGCGGTCGCCATCTTAGCATCAACTGACGCTGACACCTAGTCAATAGCACCTCAAGCGAACAAATGTACAACTAAATGAAACTTTATAGCTCTCTTAATTCGCTGACAGATAGTGTTTAGCTCTGCCTTTTGTCGTTGCAGAGTTTCAAAAAGAATACCACAACTTTAGGAATTTAAATCACCCTGTATAATGAACGTTATCATTCACTTCGTGAGATTTACACAAATAAATACTCAGTGACTCATTCTCATCTGCTTAATAACGATATAGCCAGTAAATGAACCAACTTCATCACACAGAAGATTTTCATAAATACATGTGCAATATAAAAATAGCTGTACCTGCGGAAAGAAATATTGCTTCCTTTTACAAATCTTTCAGTGCAACTGTACGCAGCACAAGATCTCACCATCATAGCACTCTCAACCTCAAATAAGTAAAAAAGAAATCAAAACATACACCAGCAATCACCACAAAGCAGAAAAACACTATTTCCTGCCCCGCATCACGTGATTTAGATGTTAGAATGCGTGTGAAATCACTACACTGAAACCGTGTTATTTGTAGTCTCTCTCCTACTCACGACCAAAAATTCACATTGAAAACAAAATAGACGTTTTCTGAATTTGGCGTTCTTTTGTCTTCAGATAGTGTAATGGGAATTGTTACCAGACCAGAAATACACAAATGATCAAATTGTCAAAGAATTACCCCTCTTGACGAATTTGCATAATTGGGGGAAAGTGGATCTTCCTTAAGGAGTCCCAAACCCTTCAAGTTACTAGCTGTTGATTTTGGTGGATTTGATACATCAAATATAGTTGTCACAACTGTCTGCTTCAGCTTTTCCCAATTATCAGCTTGGTTGTTCCGAGATTCTTCACAATGCGCCTGAAATGTTAATATTAAAAAATTGCAGAGGGAGATCAAGAGACAATTACAGTAAAGAGGTTAAAAAATAACTTATTTTTGCTATTCCACATGTTTACTATTTTGGACTGTCTGTAATAGTTGGTTTGGACTTTAAAGGTATCAAACTGTTAATAACACCAGTTCCGACATTAGAGGTGCTTCCACTTCATAGTTAGATTGTGTGTAATTATTACTCTGTTATCTACTTTTACGATAACATATAAATACACCACAATAATTATTAACCTGCCTTTTGTAAACTGCGAAAGAGTCTCATTAGTAACATTCTGAGGCAAACTGCTTCCATACACTTTTCTACAGGGAGAAGAAACAATTATTGTATAAAACTGTATTCCTATTTAATAAATATAACTGTAATATAAACTTAAGATACATAATTGAGCACCAGGTCCTACTTCCCAGTTGCTTCTGTGACAAATTATAGCACATCTTTTCTTCTTTCTGCGTCGCTAGGAAATCGAAACATGCGAACTCTGTTGTGATTAGTTCAGTTCACAGCAAAGCAACCAACCACCCATTTTCAATCTCGCTTCTTCAATAATTTATAAAAATTCACTCGTATTTAAGCGCGGACGACAATGCTACAGTATTGGGAAAAACGGCGGGCAGTTGAGCTGGGGTTTATAGGAGTCTTAGGCTGTGGTTTGACGTCACTCAGGCGGCCAAAGACCATAAAGTCCGCTTGGTGAAAATGCTCTTGGCGGAGTGTGTGCTTGACAAGCACATGCATAGACTTACAAGCAAGCCATCGAGCATTTTCTGTGAACACGTTGCGTCTGTGTGCCGACTATTTCTTTAACTTACCAGAGTTTACTGTTAACAGTACGGTTAATACTGAAGCGTTGAAATGGAAGAACGCTTGACTTTGAAGGCAGGGTTGTAGACTGAACACAGCACTTACACTGAAAGCAGGTTTATTGCGAACTGAAACGTACACACAGCACTGACTGCCTCTCGGCTGAGTGCTGTGATATTTATTCATAGATAGAATGTACCAGAAATTAAAAGAATAGTTAACATAAGAAATATGTAGAACATTCTTGAAATGTTAATTACAAAGAAATAAATTTTTGCCGGTGGACGGGATTGAACCGGTGAGCTTCGGCACCGTAATCTGTGACACTATCCCTTGCGCCATCCCGTCAGTTATCGTCGGGTTCTTGCGGCAATATGTTTACTGATGCATATACATGTTTTATTGCTTTAGCTTTAGATCTATGTATGAAAAGAACAAGAAGCAGACGTTGGTGGACAAAGGAATGGTTGAAATTGAGAGAAGTACAGCCACAAAAATATTCTGTCCGAAATGTTAAGAACCAGGCGATTATAGGAACTTACTAAGAATGTACAATAACACCAGAGATGCCAACCATTACAAATCAATCGTAATAATTACGAATTTCCTCCAATAATTAAGACATTACAGGGACATAGCTAAAATTATGATTTTTTTCGTAAATGTAAACTCACTGATGCTTTGGGAATCAGAAAGTACCCGTCACCAAACGTATTATGGCTGTTCTTCTGGTGCCTCGCAGTAATTCCCCTGTAGGAAGAGTGACGTTTGGTGAGAAAGAATAAGACAGTTTAAAGCTAATATGAACACAGAACTGTTAAGTGCATAAGATGCATATGACGTCGCACCTAAACCATGTTACTGATGTACTTCCTGCGAAATGGAACTGCTAGAAGCTAAGGGGACAACTAAAGTATTCAATTCAAAAAAATGAACCTCCTACTTCACTTATGTAGTGCCGATCTGAGATAAGAATTTAGTGCTTGCTTGAACAAGGGACTGTTAAGTGCTCTGTTAGTGCACAAGTTATATGATACCAAAATAATAAGCATGTTATCAGTGTAGTTTCACCAAACAAGAGCCGTTTATTGGCAACTGAAGTATTCAATTCAAAAAATGATTCTTGAACTTCTACCTCACAAATGTAGTGCAGATCATAGGATCTGAGATCGGAATTAAGTGCTAATATAAAACAGAACTGTTACGTGCTGTTAGTACAGAAGATGCACATGATGCAAAAACAAAAAGCATGTTAAAAGTGCAAACAGTAGCAGAAAAAAAAACTAGTTTAACAACTGAAGTGCAAATCTGAGATGACGTCAATCTGCAGATAAGAAAAAGACTCTGTACAAATCAGTCTTAGTTACATTGAATTTGTTTTAATATGTGTTTGTTTTTCTGTAATGTCTTACTTAGCGATGTCGATGCATAAAAATTCCGCCTTTCCCTAGGTAACAGCACTGCCTGGCCTGACTCGGCCATTACGAATTGGCTTTCTCAAAAGTTGGCATCTCTGTAACACGTTTAATGGCTGCTGAAATTAATTCGGCCTCATATTGAGGAAGAGGATCGAAAGTCCATTCCATCTCAACATTTAAGCATTACACATAGAACACCAAGCTGTATTGTCATGGAAACATGTGAAGCAGTAAACAATGATTTAAAGGATAATATTAAAGTATGTATGTAATGAAAATGTTTATTAATAAAAAAAATGTGTAATTGCAAGTCATATTTTCTATTTTTCCCATAGTTGTTTATCTGTAACTTCCACTTCTGAACCAATCTCTTCACTTGGTGAAATGTACATTGCCTTTCTATTGTCAGGCAGTGCCACTTGCTGCAGTGTTGATGGCAGCATTTACTGGTAATGAATTTCTGTTCAGATTTCCACATTCCTCCTCAAACAAAAGTTTATTAGTGAACTTTTCTTCCAGAGCACACTGTTGAGGTGGCAGGCATAATTTTAATGACCATGCAGCCCATGCTTTAGCTACAGTGTTGCTATCATTTTCCACTTTTTGTAGGTGTTAGTGTTCCAGTTTGAGTAGCTCTTCTTGTATGTCTTCTCTCTTCCTTTTGGTTTTTATGTTTGTTGTTGCTGTTGCCTGTGGCTATTGCTATTGTGAAATTGTTTCCTAGAACAAGATAATTATTTATTGATCATAAAATTTACCACATTTGTGTTGCATTTACATATACTGTTGATACAATATTTAGTAAAGTATGTTAAATAATAGTGTCTTTATGCAAGTAATATATCACAGAATAACTATATAAAAAATAAACTCTCATATCAAAAAGGTTTCACACAATACAAAGGAAAACTAAACACAGTGACTAGATTACATGTTTACATTACGTGCAGTGTATCTAGTGACATGTAGCTACAAATTAATTTATAGATGATCTCAAAATGGATGTACTCATCAATACTGTAACACAGTCATTTATAAGCATTTTATTAAGCTTCTGATAAAAATATGCTGTTCATTTTGATTCTGAAGTGAAGGACATTATTAGAATTTTGGGATGGTGTATTATGCCTTTGATACTGGGCTTTCTTATAGACTTTTATAGAAAAGTCATCTGACTCCATTTTGATAATCATGAAAACCACTGTTTAGAGAACTGTCCACGGGATTTCAGAAATACTTTAATATAAATCAATGGAAGAGTTATAGATTTGTGGTTGATTCCTCCTTATGCAAGACACTTGTTTTTGTTTTAATACCCAAACTAGTTTTGACACTTATTGTGTCATTCGCAGGAGTTCATGTGCATTAATTGTGGAATGACAAGTTTTTGACAGCCTGTCATAATTGAGCTGTGGTGTTGCTGCTTGTTTGTTTGTGGCGTGTTATGTTTTACGGTCTTACTGCGATTTTTTTCTGTGAAGAGTTACACTTTTTTTTAATATTCTCCTACAGGACTTAATATATATTCAACCCTTTTTATTAGACTTATTGCTCATTTTTCTATTTTTATAAAAAGTGTGTTTTGCTAGACTACGCAGTGGAGAAACAGTAATTCATGCAATGTTTGAGTGTACATTCGTTTTACTTACCCGGGACCAGTTTCAAATTACCTTGCAATTCATTATGAGATTGGAAAAGGTTTTACTCTGCATTTCGAGCAATGTGGGTATTATATATTGAGTACAAAGAAAAAAAATGAACTTTATATAAACTGAGGATTATTTACCAAGTAATAGTCAGTAGTGACTTTTAATTGGTAGCATCCATAGTAAATTTTTGTGGCTCTTTCAGAAAACCATTTGCACTAATAAATAAGTACACTTTAACACGCCACACCTGCTATACAGAACATGAACAATATAAAGATCTTCGCCAAAGATATTGCGCAGTGTGTTTGAATTGGGACAGAACTATCTGGTTAGCAGTAACATAAAAATTACATTCACTAACATACATCATTACATTTTTAAAAAGTCATTGTTAATTATTTATGGCACAGTGTTGTTACATTTTTTATTGGCGTGACAGATTAGGATGATAAATTTCATGTAATTTGGAATAAAGCTCTCATGGAAGGTTCATTATTATAATTCTGTCCTAGAAAGCTGTTCATTAAATCATACACAATCTACATGCATTTGTAAACATCATTTGATGTACCTGCACCAATCGATTCTTTTTTTCTTTCGATAAAGGTGATTGGTGACATTTAACAATTCTTTATATATATATATAAATATAAAAAATAGAAAACAGATGACTTACCGAAAAGGACCGGCTTGTCGATAGACACAAATAAAAATAATCACACTCAAAACACACTTACTAGCTTTCGCCACCACTGGCAGCTTCTTCAGGAAAAAGAGGAAAAAAGGGGAGGAGAAAGGGAAGGATATGGGTTTTAAGGAAGTGGAAAAGGAGTCATTCCAATCCCAGGAGTGGGAGGACTTATCTTGGGGGACAAAAAGGAAGGTAGACACACACACACACACACACACACACACACACACACACACACACACACACACACTCTTCCTTGCAACTATGGCTCAAATGGTTTGATACATTGGTAGTAGCATTTTTGTTATGGTACCTTTTACCAGATTTTTCAAATAAATCTTCACGTTATTACGAAGTGTCGTATTCATGATCTGATCTAATCTTGGTAAAGCTCCAAAAACCCAGCACTTAGAAGTTGAATTTACTTTTTAACATAGGAAGGCTAGAACTTAAATAATACTGGCAACACTGCATTGGAGACACTGTGCAATGGGATTTACTGTTGTCGTTGATAGCACACGTTGCTGACATACCTAGCTTACCTCCGAGCAAATGGACTCGCCCATCCCACGTCACCAGCGTGCGCACAGTCGAGGGAAATAGTCACTTGTGAGCGAGCGGTCTAACGTAACGGTGCCACACGTTTTCAAAACAGGAACAATGGACACATCAATGCATTATTACCGTTCGTTTTTGCAGCATTTTGTGACCAGCTTTGCAAAAAAAGCGGTGACACTTTCTGCGCAATCCATCTGTCATTTTGCACGACAACGCGCAGCCGCATTCAGCGTAAGCTGTCGCTGCTCTATTTGGTCGCTGGAACTGGAAAGTACTGTACCGTCCACCATACTCCCTGGACTTAATTCCTTGTGACTTTGATTCCATAGATGAACAACTTCGTGGCATACGCTTCAGAAGTGTTCCATTTGCACCATCAACAAAAGAGGTTCTGCTAACAGTATACTACACTTTACACATCGCTGGAAGTAGGTTCTACACAACGCTGGTGACTACTTCGAAGGACAGAAACAGGTGCAAACATGTAACCCTTTACTATCACTTGGTACTGAAATAGTAGCAACTATTAATTTACAACACCCATACACACGGATATGGCAACTGTCGAGACCTCACGGTTTCCACATGAGCAGTCAACTGTTACGAAAACAGTGTAGGCTAGAAGGTGTGGACCCAGCTTAATAGCATGTAATGCTACTTTTACCCTTTCAGACTTGAAGTGAAAGTCAACAATAAATGTGTTTTTTGCTGAATTTCTTACACAGGAGCCTCAACAGTCACGCTTTTCATTACAGATGTTTTTTTCTGTTTCTTCCTTTAGGAGTTGAAAGTAAATGTGATAAGCTACCTCATTGTGCTTCAGCCTATAGGACTATATAGCTTAAATCAGGTCATGTTATTTGAGTTAAATAAAGGAAATATCCTATTAATTCCCTATAAGGTACTTTCTTATGCCGTCTTTAATCATCCTCAACTTCCCTGTAATTCAGTTCCATGGGTGTCTTAATTGACTTGCAGTCATTTATACCAAATCTCTTAAATAGAATTTCCAAATACGTTTTCTGGCTCAAAATTGTTTTGCAGTTTTGATGTAAAGAAGTTACATGGAATGAAGAACTCAGGCTTCCATAGAGAAGTTTCTTTGTAATTGGAAATCAGCTATAATTTCTAGTTTTCTTCTTCAGTAGGTTGATTTTTAAATTTGATAGATCTATATTTTTATGTTCATGCCATTTGAATTGAATGTCCATACCCATAATGTGTTAGAAAAACGAAATGGTTACTGACTTCTTTAAAAGAATGGCAGTCATGCGAGAATGTCATGCCTCAATGATTGATTCTTTCTTTACGTAGGCCACGGTCAAAAATTAAAGTTGTGTGAATGTGATAGTTGTACATATCTGTTGACAGTTTAGTCATTCTTTTCAATAAGTTACCAACTATCCTCATATTACTGGCATTATAATGTTTCCTCATTGCAGAATCCTTTAAATGTTAAAGAAGTTGTATTATATATCTTTTAAAAATCGGTTCATAGAAATTATGGGTACTTTGGAAGTTATATAAATGTAAGTAAATGATTTGTTGATGTAAGACTACAGTCATTTCTGTATTGCTAAGGAAGGGGGGGGGGGGGGGCGGCGGCGGTGGCGGTAACATTTGTATAGGAACAAATCACACCTAGGAACATCGTTAGTTGCAGTAAGTGTACTGCATCATTAACTTTCTTGGAGTTCTCTCTTCACTGAGAGTACAGTTCTAATGCCTTTTACTGACCTGCATCACTTTCGTTGTTTTTCTTAAATCAGTACAGAGATTAACCCACCATCTTTTGGGTTATCTGAAATAAGTTATTGTACTTACCATATTACTTTATGCATAAAATAAGTCTTTTCTTGGACAATACTTCAGTCATGTGATCATGCATTAACAATTGGAAATCAACTAAAAGAATGATGCACACATACCATAATTCTCTGCACTTATTAAAATTGCATAGCATGTGATTAAATTTTTTAAACTGTTTCATCAGGACTTGTCTACTTGATACCATCTGTCAGCAAGCATAACATTCTGAATATTTCAGTAATATTAGTACTACAATGTATAATGATTATAATTTGCTGCCATGAACCTTACTTCAGTGTTAAGTGCATCATTTTATTTTATTTTTTCAGGTTATTAAAGTATATTTCCCATTTCAGGTTTTCCTTAATATATATGCTTAAAAATTTTGTCTCGTATACTGATTTGACAATTTGTTGCATTAATGTTAAAATTTTGTGTTGCAGGGTGAAGCTGTTGTGATGTATGACAATTTACTGCCACTGTTTCACACGTATTTATAAGTGTGTTAATTCTGAACCATTGTTCTAAATTTTGAGTGTATTCAGATGTTTCTTGTAGGCGATCTTCATTACATATTAATGTCATAAGAAATCAGAACTGTGGTCCTATTGGTTACACTTTCCGTTACATCATTAACATACAAAATGAAAAGAATGGGGCCAAGAACTGACCCTTGAGGAACTCCGTAACTGATGTATTATTCTTTACTAAAAAAAATTAAAAACTAGATGTGTTTTTGTCTCTGTGTGTTACCTCCATGATCGTCAACACATCACACACGTAAGACTGGATCCACTTGTTTGTTAAGCCACGATTCCTATAATTAGTTTCTGCTGTTAAATTTTATGATTAATTACATCAAAAGCTTTAACTGAGGTCAAGAAATATTCCAGGAACATGTTGCTTATCAATGGCAGTTAAAACTTAGTTTAAGAATGCAAAAATAGCCTACTAGGTTTTCAAAAGCCTTCTACAAAAGCTAGAAATGTAGGTTTGCCTTTTCTTAATCTATCTTCTAGGATAAGCCGTAAAGTGAGTATTGCCTCTCGTCTTCCTACATTTCTCCTGAACCCAAACTGATCTTCCCCGAGGTCGGCTTCTACCAGCTTTTCCATCCTTCTGTATATAATTCGTGTTAATATTTTGCAACCATGAGTTATTAAACTGATGGTTCTGTAGTTTTCACACCTGTCTGCACCTGCTTTCTTAGGGATGGGGATTATAACATTTTTCTTAAAGTCTGAGGGTACTTCGCCTGTCTCATACATCTTACACACCAGGTGAAACAGGTTTGTCATGGCTGGTTCTCCCAGAGACTTCAGTAGCTCTGAGGGAATATCATCTACTCCAGGGGCCTTGTTTCGACTTAGATCTTTCAGTGCTCTGTAAAATTCTTCTCTCAGTATAGTATCTCCTATTTCATCATCATCTACATCATCTTCCCTCCCTCCAATAATGTCTCGAAGTTCATTTCCTTCATAGAGCCTCTCTATATACTCTTTCCACCTTTCAGCTTTCCCTTCTTTGCTGAGAACTGGTTTTCCATCAGTGTCCTTGATATTCATAGAGCTGTTTTCCTATCTCCAAATATCTTTTATTTTCCTGTAGGCTGTATCTATTTTTCCCCTATTTTACATTCTTCTACATCCTTGCATTTGCCTTCTAACCACTCCTGCTTAGCCATTTTGCACTTCCTGTCAATCTCATTTCTTAGTCGTCTGTACTCCATTTGGCCTGTTTCATTTACTGCATTTTTATATTTTCTCCTTTCATCGATTAAAATTAGTATCTCTTGTGATATCCAAGGATTTTTTGTAGGTCTTTCCTTCCTACCTATTTTGTCCTCTGCTACCTTCACTATTTCATCTCTCAATTTTACCCATTCCTCCTCTACTGTTTTATTTTCCCCTGTTTCTGTCAATTGCTGCCTAAAGCTCCCTCTGACATTCTTAAGAACTTCAGGTTCCTTCAATTTATCCAGATCCCATCTCCTTATTTTCCTACCTTTTTGTACTTTCTTTAGTTTCATCTGCCCCTGGGTGTCTTACACTGTAAAACCTGGTTCCGAAATCTATGTCTTACCATTATAAAATCTATCTGGTATCTCCCGGTGTCTCCTGGTCTCTTCTACGTATACAACCTTCTTTTGTGATTCTTGAACCAGGTGTTTGTTATAACTAAATTATGGTCCGTGCAAAATTCTACAAGGCGGCTTCCTCTTTCATTCCTTTTGCCCAGACCATATTCACCTACTATCTTCCCTTCCCTTCCCTTCCCTTCCCTTCCCTGTCCTACTACCGAATTCCAGTCTCCCATAACAATTAAGTTTTCCTCTCCCTTAATTGTCTGAATAATTTCCTTTAGTTCCTCATATATTTCTTAGATTTCCTCATCGGCAGAGCTAGTTGGCATATAAACCTGTACTACTGTTGTCGGTGTTGGCTTCATAGCTATCTTGACAATGATAATGCGGTCGCTGTGCTGGTCGTAGTAGTTTACCCGCATTCCTATTTTCTTATTCATTATCAATCCTACTCCTGTGATACCCCCAATTGATTTTGTATTTATAATCCTGTAGTCATCTGACCAGAAATCCTGTTCATCCTGTCACCGAACTTCACTATATCTAACTTCAACCTATCCATTTCCCTTTTTAAATTTTCTAATTTTCCTACTCGATTAAGGGATCTAACATTCCACGCTCCGATCCCTAGAATGCCAGTGTTGTCTTTCCTGATGATGACATCCTCCTGAGTAGTCCCCGCCCGGAGATCCGAATGGGGGACTATTTTACCTCCGGAATATTTTACTCGAGAGAATGCCATCATCATATGTTCATACAGTAGAGCTGCATGTCCTCGGGAAAAGTAATGGTTGTAGTTTCCCCTTGCTTTCAGCCGTTCGCAGTAGCTGTGTGGCAAAGCCATATTAGCTGATGTTACAAGGCCAGCTCAGTCAATCATCCAGACAGTTGCCCCTGTAACTATTGAAAAGGCTGCTGCCCCTCTTCAGGAACCACACGTTTGTCTGGCCTCTCCACAGATACCCCTCCGCTGTGGTTGCACCTACGGTACGGCTATCTGTATCGTTGAGGCATGCAAGCCACCCCACTTCGGCACTGTCTGTGGTTCATGGGAGTGGTAACTAGTTACGTGGAAATTAAAACAAAGCAACCGCAGTCGAGTGTTTCCGTATTTTAAAGAACTGGACAGCAGAACCGCTGCAACTATTTAATAAAGAATTTTAAGAACACAAGCGGTTTTAGTTGCATCCTCAGGTGCTTTCTGTTTACAAATGAATAAGGAACTACAGTTTAAACTGATAAAATACCTGAGAAAGCAATTGTAAATTGCGAAACCAATCGTATTATTTAAAAAGGATTTTTAACAGTCGCAGCTGTTCTGTTCTTTGAAATATAATAAAATATTATTAATAATCCAAATAATGATCACACCCTACAACATATGCAACTTATACGAACAAATTTTTTATGAAGAATTATTGGTAATTTTAAAGTAGCTGCAGTCTGTCGTATGACTTTGTTCGTAAGTACTAGTAAATAATACTTATATTCTTCACGGTATAAAATCAATGCCATCATCTTCTTCGTTGTCAGACGTCGAGGAATCGCACTCTGGCAGGGGCACTATTATGGAACCATTCGTAATTAATCTTGCAATTTCTCTCTCGTGATCTTATTCCTGCGATTTCTCTGCATGTCTTATGCAAGCTGCCCATGCAAATTCTGAGATGCTCTCTATTGCCTCTGCAATTTTAAATGTTTTGTTTTCTCCTGCAATATATGCTTTCACCTGAGCCCATACCAGTTCAATTGTGTTACAGTGGCAATGGTACGGTGGTAACCTAACAACATGATGTCCATGCTGTTTTGCTATTTCATCTATCTCATAAACTTTGTATGCTGCCTCATTTGCATAGACAAGAACCAGCAATTCTGCTCTGGTATCTGAGGAGCTGTGAGGTATTCTGTTTGATGTTGACCATGTAATAATGTCTCCTTTCTGGAATTCGTTGGGGGAACTTTGTTGACTTGCACGAAATGGATGCTCGCGTTGTCCATGACAATAACAGAACCGGGAGGGATGTATGGCAAGACTTGTTCTTTAAACCACTTTTTGAAGGTATTGTATGTCATCTCAGAACTGTAATCTTCAGAATTCTTAGCCTTTGAAGCCTTAAAAATATCTTACTCTGGGGAATGAAGTCAGTTTCTGCTGATCCGACATGAAGCACTATAATTCTGCCACCCTTACCCACTGGAACTTTCAATCCACCATATCCATCACTCATTTTCCAGCACATAGCCCTTCCATGATTCTGGTAGACGAAAGTCTCATCTAAATAATAAATTTAAGAGGTGGCGGCTTCTCTAATCGGGTGCATTGTTCTTAAGAACACGGTCCTTGCAGCTACAATGTCGCTATGTTCCAACAGTAATTTCCTCCCGTCATTTGTTTTCTGATACCTGAGCCCCATGTTCTTCAGTATTTTCCACATGATCCATTTACTTCCATTAAAATTCTCAGCTTCTTTCATATGCGAAACCAATTTTTCTGTCGGATATTCGCCTCTAGCGTACATGCTGAATACTATGCGGCATAAAACATTTTTCGTGAAATTGCCTAGTTTGCCCACTTCTTTTTTGCGATTGTGACGTTTGTCTGATGATTTAAACAGCTGAGCCACATGCCAGTAGACGCGTTAGCTTTGCTGGAGATCCTGTAAACAGTCATAAGCCAATGCCGCAATCCTCGGCCGTCTGCTCCCGGCATCTCGCAATGGCGCGATCCGCACCTTGTGCCGGTGCGGCCTAAGCAGAGTACACTTTTGAAGTACTGATACACACGATACACTATTCCTCTTGCCTGTTTGTGCAGAACTTGGCACGATTGCTTAACATCACTCATAATGTAGACTATTATGGCAAAATAATCACTTAGCACAGAACACACTAATAAACACAGAACTTCACGAATACAGCACAACCCGCACAGTACGAAGACAGGAATGCCACTGGCGTGTGGTTGGCTGAAGGTCGCGATGCTACTGCGCATTTGACATTGACCTGCCTTCGTACCTGCTCTCCACTCTAGCAGCATGCACATTGCATGATCTACTGACTGAGAGAAGGAAACACATATACACGCCAGGAAGTAGTAGGAAACTGCAGGTATATTGATTCACAAAGCAGTGAGGACCCACATGAAATGCTACATATAGGTTGCCAGGATGTTTCAGGATGTGCAGTACACGTAAGAGCAATTAGACAAGTTTGTCATTTTATAATGGTGCAGGGAAAGTTCCCTGGCAAGACAACCACATTACATAAAGTATGGGCCTAAACAAGTTGACCTACCTCAAACTTGGTCGAAGGTGGGTTTCCCCTCTGTCGCTTGCACTCTTTTTCACTGCCGCTCTCCATGTTGCACGTACTATCATCGGCAGTGGACGACTGGTGAAAAATTTTAAGAGTGGATACCAGAAAACATGCGGTTGGTATACTGCCCGAGCACTAGCTCAAGTTTTAGTACTTTTAAGAATCTACCAAAAAAATGTATGTACTGTCAAGTTTTTGTGAATATTATTTAAATACATAGTGAAATAAATATTTATCATTACTTACGTAAACAGAGAAATAAAAATGTATTTACAAAACTTGACTCCAATGAAATGTCATTACTTACTTTTGATCTTTCATTGGCGTAATTTGTATGAAGCCATTTATATATCTCTCTCTCTCTCTCTCTCTTTTTTTTTAAAAAAAAATATTTATCCCACCAGGAAAGTTTACCCAATAATTAATATTATAGAAGGAATCTTTTTATACTCATGGCTAATTCAACTGGTGTTGTGGGAAACAAGAACAATGTTTTCTGTGAATTTTTAAATTCATTAGTAGTCTATTGCCATCTGGTTGTGCTTTGTAACGTCTGGTAATTGTGTGTTGTACTATATTTGAAAAGAAAGTGTTAAAAAACAGATCTCACCATAGTGGCTAGTAAATTGTTAATTTCTTTAAGTTCTAAGTTGTCATTTATTGATTTTATGCTTATTTCTTTTTTTATGATTTTCCAAGTTGGTTTGGTCTTGTTCCTGGCATTTTCTGTTTGTTAGTCATTGTCAAACTTTCATATTATTTAAATTAGTTAATAAAATTAGGATTTGTGGTTTGAGTAATAATATAATTTTATTTTATTTTGGCATCATATTTTTATTCGTGCTATGAACCACTTGTTGGCATTGCGTACAGACTTCATTACGGATGTTTGTTTTGAAATTGCTTTCTCCAATGTTTATATGTAGCTATAAATTTATCAAACTTGTCATCTGTATGTTTTTGGAGGTATGGACATCAGTCCAGTTTATTTTTGCTCCCTCTTGAAAAGAGCAATCCCTTTTTTATTGCAGAACTTACTGATATGACCTCTAGTTTTTGGGGGTTCAGTGAGTCGTGGAATAGAAACCATCAAAATATGAGCCTGGTGATAACTATAACCAGTGTTTATACATACATTACACAAGTTGTATTTACCTGACTTTATAAGAAACTGGTCAAATAGTTGTTCTGGAAGTCCTAGTAAGACGAGCTGGCTCGGTTACAGTGGGTTTTAAGTTAAGAGTTCAATAAATCTTCAACTTCATATTTAAATTTACTTTGTTTCAAAAAAATCAACATTGTGATCTCCACATTATTTCTTTAATTTTTGAGTGTGTTTATAATATGAAAAAGCTGCTTAAGTGTTAAAGGGCTTTAATCTCAGTCTGGTACCCTGTATACACAAATAACTGTGTTTTGATCCCGAAGATCAATTATTGAGATGTCGTTTTCTCTGAATAAGCTGTCAAATTTGGTTGTACTTCCGTATGCAAGATTTTGTCTGACATATATGCAACTACCACCATTCTTCAGTACTTCTCTAAAATAAAATCCACTTAATTTGAACTGAGGGATGCATGTCATGTGTAACTTGCTTTTGTCCAACCAGTGTTCATGAAACAGAGAAAAGAAACATCATTTAGTAATAGCTTTATTTCATTCAGTTTCTTGGTCAGTGACTGCAGAGTCTGGTGAAACAATATAAAATTTTAAGTGTGGCATGTATTATTACATGCTTCACCACTTTCCTCTTACTTCGATCTGGTCTTGTCAGCTGTAAAAATAAATAAATAATCTTGGTGAGTGTGTAATGTCGCCTTGACTGCTGGTTCCCTGAATTCTGGGTCCCACCTGTCTTGTGCTGTGGGGCTCCTTCGTAATCCACTTGTCAAGAAGTATTTGTTTCATTTGAGGCACTTCTTCTTTATTGATTTTGTGACTGTTTTATTTCTGTTACAGTGTCTCCAGACACAGTTTCTGGCTAACAGATGAATATACAGATTTTTTGTACAATTATTAATTTTAATTAATGAACAGAGCCTTTTGCATATTTAGTCCCTTCTCCTTTCTGTTCAAGTGAAAACCATGATGTGTAAATATTCCATGGATATAGTCTGTCCATTTCAAAGTTTATGGATATTCTACTTTTGTTGAAAGGTGTGAAAGGTGTGGGAAGATTATTAATAAAGTGTGGAAGGGTCGCCAATTGAAAGATGTGGAGGATAGTTTGCTTCGGAAGTGGCTGGCCCTGATTTTTATCTATCCAATTAATCTTTGATATAATTTTTTATATTATTAATTAAAACTATTGTTTGATCAGATGCGGCTAGTCATCCGTCAAACTTTAAATGGCACTGATGTAATTTTCCCTCCAAAAATCCACTGGTATAAAATAAGATTGAATCACCTACAACTTGTTGGAAAAATTGACATGAACGTTCACAATTCCAACAAACTGGAAACAATAACCTAATTCAAAAAACTTCACACAGCATTCTCAATCTTAATTGAACACAGACTGGCAAGTCAAATCCCTAACCAAATTCTTTATAAACTACGTAACATAATGAAATGTGCGCACAAATTCTAAATATAGAGAACCTAATTAAACTGCTATCTGATGGTGTAAGCACAGCTATACATTACACCACATTGTCAATCTGCTGTGATGTCACCATGTTGCTCTGGCGAGAGGCGTTGGACAGCAGCGAGCTAAAAAAAAATTTCCACGGCACGAAAAATAAACCTTGCTCCATAACTTGGAGACGATACGTTCCTACTATCAGCCACTGTGCCCATGGCAGTACACAGTGCCTGTGATCTCTGGCAGTTCTGCAAAGTCAGAGCCACTTCAGTCAGTATACAAGCACACACAAGTTCCGGATACTTTTACTGGGTTTTAACGACACCAGACACCTGTAACCAGAGTTGATCACTGATCGTGAAGTTGATTTGTCTGTGTTTAATTAAATATGAAATGAGTCAAAAGTTATGGACAATAAGTGCATTAATCTTTGCTCTAATGCACTGATTTTTGATAGTAGAATAATTTTATCTTGCTGCAACACTAATTATTTCTCTTTCATTGCTGAGTTCATTAACAGTAAACAATTTTCATCTCCATGTGGCACTAGAGTGCAGTTTTTCATTCTCAATTGCATATATGTAACTTTAGAGTTTGATTTACTTTATGTTGCACATGTTATTAGAGTTCCTTTATTACCACCATTTTTTGACAATTAGTGCATAGCAAAACGGAATTTATATCTATTGCAGGAGCTGTGGATATGTTGCAACTTCACTGTGCATCATTTAAATCGTAGCCTGTCTCTACACGGTATATTTGAAGCAACATCATTAGTATTAAACACACAGTAGTAATTGTATTCAATGAATCATATTTCAGGAACTGGTGGAAAAGCTTTCACAGGAAAGAAAATCCTCATATGCTAAAATTGTGAATACCAGATGTAGACAATATATTTATAGGAAAAGTGGATGTGTGACGCTGGATAATGGGGACAGTAGTCCCAACTTTCCTAGAGACAACACTTCCGTAAATAGTTTCTGTGCTATTGCCTCCTTTTCAAGCTTCATTTTCTTCATCTGTTCACAATATGGGATTGCCAAGGCTTCCCACTTGTCTCGCTTTGCAGAAGCCAATGTCTTTGCAATTGTTATCAGTTCATTCCTCTGTTTTCCGTTCTTCTCTTCTATGGGTCTACTTTGCCTGATTCACTTCCGTTGTATGTTCCTGAAAATGATAGTCAAATACGAGAGGGGGGGGGGATGGAGAGGGGGAAAGGTGGAGTGGTGAATGAAATGTATTCTAGAGAGGTATGTATCTAAGCTCTCCTCACTTCCCACTGGGCTCGTTTCTTATTGGCTGGCTCATCCTGTATTATGCTCGTGATCAATCACCCACATTCTTTTGCTGTTATGTTTTAGTTCTGTTGACTACTTGGTCTACTCAGCTCGAGTTTTCTTGTGTTGTTATCATTAACTGATTATCTGCACATTCCTTGTTCTGTGAAGTACTCCACACCCAGTACAAGCTGAACAATTCAAAATGCAGGCAGACTCCATCCAGAATCTGGTGCAGAGCGACCGCATTAAAATTATTAAAATTGGAAGAACCAGCTTTGGCCGCATTGAATTCTTTTTTATATACAATACAGATTGATTTTGCTCAGTGTCTGACCATCCTCAGTGCACGAATCCAAGCCCTGTGGGCCCACAAAAACTTGCACTTTGCATATTAACATAAAGTAGGCAGTACATCAGTAGAAAGTCGAAAGCCACAGGGCTCGGATTCGTGCACTGAGGATCATAAGACACTGACCAAAATTGATCTGTATTACATATAAAAAATAGATTTCAATGCAGCCAAAGCTGGTTCTTCCAATTTTAATAACCTCTTAGATAGAAACGGGGGACTGATAACACTGCAGTTTAGCCCGCTTTAAACCCCCCAACAAAAAAATTGTCAAATTTGTCGGATGACCAATAAATTGGAATGTGTATGGCCCTTTAAATTTTAAAAGGAACTAATCCTCATTATCTAACCAACCTTTACATACAGTGCACTGTTTGTAAAATCAGTACAGGTATTTCCATGCAATGTGTATTCTGTACTGTTTCTCAACCTATTGCAAAATAGTGTGTGAAATTTCATTATATTGTTTTAACCAAGTGGTACACTTTTCTTTAAAATTGTTTTTGCATTACTTTCATGATTTACTATAAATGATACTATGTATTTTTATATTTAAGCTGATCTGAATATGCCTGATTCATCAACAGTAGTTAGGAAACATTAAGAATTTTGAAATAAATGGTAGTCTTGGCAGTGTACTTCTTTTTTAGAATTTTTATCAAATTAAGAAAAGTTTTGTTTTGGACATTATAAGATTAATAGTTTCCAAATTGTTTTACACATATGCGGTGAAAGTAAATTATAGATAGTATTTTTTTGGCAGTTCTACTGAAAATGTCATTTTTATGTCATGTTTGTTTTTATGTGATATAATTTTTGGTTTAAGTTTGTTGTAATTGTTAACAATATTGTGGAGTTAATTTGTTGCAATACCTGAAACATATTTACAAGGAGTGAAGCCACTGGAGTGGACTAAGAAGCTGAGCACTATTACATTGTTCCATTTTATTAGTAAGTGTAATGACATCAATAGATTTCAACAATGGTCTGCACATCCCGATTATATCGGGTACCTGAACTGGCCTTACTGCAGTTCGCACTGCAGTCGAACTTACTCTAAAGCGGTCTACACACGGTCAGATTTATCCTCAGACCAGCCGACTGACCGATTGACAGACCAAATTCGTAGCAGCCTACACACGTTCTGACCAATTGCATGAGATTGCAGCGCCTCCCTGCTCTGGCGTCTGGCCGTCAAACTGTTGTTTTGTTTTAGTGTGTTTACTGTTCGCTGTGCTTTGTGCTTTATTAAAAGTCATGTTTTTGTCTCTAAAGCAGAGATTAGGGGTTGCCTTGGTCGTGTTGGAGACAACAGGGCAAAGGAAAACCGAAAGAAAGCTATGGGCTGAGAAATGGCTTTTACAGTGACGCAAGTTTACTCGTGCCCTTTTACTGAAGGAGCTTGAGGCTGACGTTTTTCGCAATTATTTGCGGATGGATGAAGATTGCTTTACGGAGCTGCTAGAGCTTGTAAAGCTGTTTTTGGCGAAAACGGACACTTTGAGAGCGGCAGTAAGTTGCGAGGAACTGTGGCGGCCGCCACTCCCCATGCAACTCACTGACAGATTCTCCAAAGCGATGAAAATTGTGCCCTTAGTTTATTCGCACGCCTGTGTTTCCTGCGCGCTCGGCCAGCAAGGAATTTCGGCAACCTAGCTCTCCTTCCAAGCCCGTGTCCAAATGGTAGAAGGGGGGGTTCTGCAGTGCCGGCGATTCGTGGCGACGACCAGTCGGCCCCGAGCAGCGGAGAGCAGAGCAGCAGGTGAGTCCGGCTTGGCGCGGCTTGCAAGCTCCCACATGGCCATGAGCAAACCACCTCATGTAGACGCAAGCAGGAATCACAGGCGTGCCCCCCTTTTCTTTTACTCAATACAAAAAGTTAATTTTTCCATGTAATTTTATTGTAATAGTTCGTTAGAGTAATAAATTCGTTAATTTCACCTGACTCTATTTTTTTCAATAACCCCCCACTCAGTCAGATAGTTGGTGTAGATATTAATTGCTTTGCCACAGAAAGATTGATGGCCACATTGCGTTTTCTTGCCACTGGCCGAACTTATTACGGTGCTGTACTTCAGATCTTCATATCTCCACAGCTGCTCTGCAAAGTAATTCCAGAAACATGCAGCACTATTTATCATTGCCTGAACAAATACATTAAGGTAATTTAAAACCAAACCATTCCTCTGATATTAAAGTACATCGTAATGGGTGTTACTTTGATCTATATTTGGACTTATGTCAAAATCGTATAATGAGCATAATTGAACCCTTCGGGTTTGACATCATAGGGAAGGAAGTTAATAATAAACAAATGCATCAATTTACATTACATGTGGGTAAAATTAACTTTTTGGTAGTGACTGGTTCTCATTATATGGCTCCAAATCATGATATGTTATCAATTTGTAATTCCAAATATATTCTATCAACTTTGCTGTGACGAAGATTTTTACATCTTCGTCACAGATGGTATCCCATTCTTCAATTGATCCATGCCGATGTTATTGTAGATATATCGGTAACTGAATATAACCTTAAACTATATATGTTGAAACTACTTTCTTTGCAAAACATTGCCTTATCAGTGCATGTCATCATGGTTGTTAGGAATGCACAATCTTATGTATCATAAATTATACCCAATTCTTCAATGTTTCAGATGCCATCATCTGCAGCTGAGTGGAAGGAATGTGCTACAACATTTGAAAGGAAGTGGAATTTTAACCACTTTGTAGGAGCCATGGATGGCAAACATATTGCCATTAAAAAACCACATGGAAGTGGCTCTCTGTTTTACAACTATAAACATTTTTTCAGCATTATTTTATTTGCAGTTGTAGATGCAAACTATCAGTTTATGTATGTACATGTAGGTACTAATGGTTGTTTCAGACTCAGCAGTTTTCACTAAAACAAAGTTCTACCATAAACTAATGGCAGAGGACTCGGACCTACCCACTCCCTCGACACTTGAAAATAGTGAGAAAGTAGCCCCATATGTATTTCTGGGAGACAATGCTTTTGCCCTTCATAAGTATGTTATGAAGCCATTCCCACTGAAGGGCATTAAAAGGCAGAGTCGCATATACAACTATCGCCACTGCAGATCGAGGCGAGTAGTTGAGAATGCTTTTGGCATTCTTGCATCAAGATTTCGGGTTTTGCTGCAAACACTTGGCGTTAACCTGGATGCCGTAGACAGCATAGTATTGGCTTGCTGTGCTTTGCACAATTATTTGGCCCAAAAGAGCAGGAATTATACAGCAGGCACAACTGTTGACAGGGAAGATGTTGACTTGGTGACATTAATCCCTGGCGACTGCGGCAGTCTCAGTCCTACTACCTGTAGCTCAAGGAGCGAGGCACCGATATGAAGAAGGGGCTGAGATGCGTCAAGTATTTGTGGATTCCTTTAATAATGAAGGTCAATTAGACTTTCAGGAGCGAATGATTGTTGGTATGAATGATTAATGAAAAACTGTGAATGATGATACGCAAAGTATTTTTATGTGTGTTTTATTTTTTATTTATTTTTTGTGTGTGTGTTTTATGTTTGTTTGACTTACCCAAAGTACAGGCTCGTCAATTTAATCTTTATTACACATAGCATCAGACAGCCCAAAAGAGGTTCTGATTCATCATGAAGATGTGAGTGCACTTTACAGTGTGAAACACTGGAATGGTCTGATTCTGTGTGTTCCATTTTTTTATGATTGTGTAAGATGTTAGACAATTGTGTTTGCAGTTAGTGTTACTTCTCATTGTTAAATTGCAACCTTGACATTCCATCGTAAATCATGTAAGTTAAATACGTGGGCATGGGAAGAGAATGTTTGTTACATTAATGGTAACTTCTTACCACTTCATCACATATCTCACATTTCTACTGTTGTATGTATTCCATGTAAGAAGTACCACAGCAAAGTTAATAGGCTAATAAAAATTTAAGATACCACTACACAAGAAAGTGATTATACCATGTTCTGTGATACGTATTTGCAATGGGACACTAATTACTAAAATTCAGATTTCTCAATAATTTGGAGATTTTCTGAAATTGAGAAACTACCTTGATAAATCAGTAGTAACTGTAATGGATTTCAGTGAAAATAGACAAAGAACACTACCAATTACCTTGTTTCAGACAACTGGTGTTGCCGACACTTAAAACTTGTGATAACACATTTGCAAATATATAAATACACGTTTTTGCATCACAGGTTTTTGAAAAGGTAAAGAAAGTGATAAAACAGAACCAAATTCTAAAAACATTGTCATTTATTATTTTTTGAATTCAAAAACATTTTAATAATAATAATAATAATAATAATAATAATAATAATAATAATAATAATAATAATAATAATAATAATAATAATAATAATAATAATAATAACCACAAACACTACTGTATAATCAGAAACTCTTGCAGGGAGCCGTCACTGCTCTCAGTGAGATGGATTTCCACTGGTGTAGCGGAACCCGAAATTGAGGTTTGTTGACTGACCATAATTGAAGATGAGGAAGAAGAGGATGGGGACGGTGAAGGAGAGGACAGGACATGCCTAATAGGGGGTGAAGGGTTTGGAGGAATAATTCTTCCTTGGGCGGGGTAAGAGGGGATAGGCGAAAATGGTGACAGGAGCCGTAACCTCCCTAAACACAACACCTCCGATATGAGTTTCTGTGCTACTGCCTGTTCTTCTTGCAACTCACGCAGCTGAGCGCAATAAGCCAAAGACAGGCCCTCCCATTGGTCTGGCTTTGACTCTAGTAGTTTCTTTGCCATTGTAAACAGCTCCTGCCTCTCTCTATTATCCACCCGTCTTCTCTTGCGTGGACGATTCACTCCGGCTTCCAATAGCTGTTCCTGAAAACAAGAGGAAAATATATTAACACGCTATAACAGAAAGAAATGAAATCGTGGAAGTATTTGAGGTTCTTTAACAAAGAATGAAATCTCAAAGAAACTGCAGTCATAGCATAAAGGGGGTTAATTATGAGCCAGCACAAAAACTCGATGTATTTCATCAAATACAGGTATTTTAATTCATAAATAGGATCACCTGTAGATGGGGATACCGCCCGTCACCTTTGACTTGACATAATCACAGCACGGTAGTTTTGAGGTGCTTTCATTTTTTTATAATGAGTGAGTGATTATGTGGTGGTTGAGTTAAAGACTGTAGTTTGTTTACATACAAAACAGATTAATATTTTGTGTTTATAAAGTGATGTGTAGCTTCTCTCTGATTAGGTGTAGGTTAACCATGAGATTTTCTTTTGTTTCTTCCCCCCCCCCCCCCCCCTCTTGGTACGTGAGCACCGAAGGTGTGAATTTTGGGCCAAGACCTGTGATCAATGGTACATACTGTTATCTATAATAACTACAGATTATTTGTATATGCAATACAGAAGTATTAAGATATCCCATATACTGGTTTTAGACATCTTGATGACATCATGGGTCAAAGCAGACGGGTGGTATCCCAGTCTACATTTATGCCCATAAATATTTCTCCTTCACATATCAAGTACCCTTTAATTAATCAAGTAAAAAAGACAAGGAATGAAAATTTTCATTCCCAAACTTTTACTGTTTTTCCTTTAAAAACTTTCTCTAAAAAAATTCCTGATGCTACTTCACATTTACATTGTTGAAAACCTTCAATGCTATAATTTAAACAAAGGACACTCATTGATTGAAGTGATGTACTAAACACAACCTTCTCATGTTAGAGATTAGGTTAACAACTGTTTACACTTTTAGGGTAAATATGATACTGGATTTGTTTGTGCTTTGTTTGGTAGTCTTCAAGATAACCGTAGGTTAGCTGCACCGTGGGTAACATTGGTTGTAGGGATTTGCCATTATATATTCACAAACTTGCAAAGCTGGTTGTTTTTGCTAATAATTCTAGTGTAGTTATCACACTTAACAGACAAGAAGTAGCTGATTAATTTGTAAACAATGTGTTTCATAAAGTCATTAAGTTGATTGCTACAAATGGACTATCATTAAATGTTGATAAAACACACTACAGTTCCATAAAGTAAATGGGGTGAAACCATTAATAAATATGGACTTTGATCAGAAATACACACACACACACACACACACAGTATTCGTGTAAACACACTAGCTGAGGAACTGACAAAACCTTTCACATGATAATTCATTGTGTTGAATCTTGCTTCTTGACTGACCTCCACATTACTTAACAAAAAAAAGTATAATAGCCATACACTGCACCAAGTATTCTTAAGTTGTGCCACACTAGACTGATGTATTCAATATATTTCCTTCAGTGAACTAATGGTATAAGAAAAACATCTTTGTAAATACCTATTTAACTACATTAGCTGTAATTATTTCTCCCTTTTGTATACCAAGGTTGTTATTAAATATCTGTCAACAGCAGTCATGATATGTTGGTATGCTGCCAGCTTGCATTTTACACTTACCGAAATTTACCGATACTCAGAAGAACTCTGTAATATTTATTAAACTGCACATTTTCCTTATCTCAATGACACAAAATAAAATTTTAGCCCAAGAACCAACTTAAACAGTACACTAAAAACATAAAAAATTTGTCTTACCTGTATATTAGTGGCATCTCCTCCTCCTCTTCATCGCCTCCTGTCTCTTTGCCAGCCCTCGTGTTTACATTATTTTCATTGAGGAAGGAGAGATCATAATACCACAGGCGTGAAGTATGGATACCATCCACTCCTGCTCCAGATGACCTGGTGTCTGCTGTAATACCATGCAATATGATAAATTCACTAGTGCACAATATCGACACAAATTCGAGAAACTTATATGTTTATGGCGTTAGTGTAATTATTACATTTCAAGGATATTTTGGTAAAACTACAGTTGCCAACATACATGCCATGCTAAAAACATGGGCAACAGCTGCAAATAGATCGCGTCTAAGCGCCCTCACATACTAAAAAGAAACCTTACTTTCACTTAAAATGATCTGTTTCGTACAGATCACAAAATAAGTAACACACATACCTGCTCTATGGTTGAGTGCTGTGATGAACATTTGCAGAGCGAGGGCAACAGACTCTGCAGTTTAGCCGATATTTGCATTACATTTCTATTTCATATGCATATCTTACCTTTTTAAATTCTCGCCTATAGGCGGTCCTCATATTATCGATTTTTCTCCTCATGGTGAGAAGCGTCGCTCTGGGGTGTGCTATTTGAAAAATTTGAAACAGAGAAGTGAGTGCTTCATGCCTCACTTCTGTTGCTGTAGCCTTCAAATAAGGTGTCCCATAAACACCTGTATTCTCTGTATCTTTCTAAAAATTCGGTCATAACGACACGATCGCCATCGAAATCTCCTATGTTTGCCATTTTACTTCTTTATTTTTCGCTGCAAGCAGACAGCAGACGATCGCCAGGCAGGAAGTTGGTCGAGGAGCGCTACACACGGTACAGTTTGTACAGGGGACTGGTGGGGGGTCGGATGTCGGACGGTCAGGCCAGACCAAGCATCAGACAAGAAAAGTTGATCTGGAAGAGCCTTCACACGTACAATTTATCGGACTGCTGATAAATTTGTCCGGATAAATCCGACCGTGTGTAGGGCCCTTAAGACTCTAAAAGTGGATTTGCATTGCAGTAATGCTGGAGTCTACTACAGAAGTATCAGCAGGTACTGTGTGCATTAAAACTAAGTACACCAATGGAAGACAGCCCCGCCAGTCGATTACAGCATATTCGAGGCTCTGACCATCGTTCAGGAGTGCTGCTGTCACTCTTCTGTGAGGAAATGGTCATCATAAGATGCGGTCTGTTGGTGGGAAATGGTGTACACTTGCTGGCTGCTGCACAGCATGTCCTACCCAATATGTGACAACTGCAGTGCAAAGAAGACGGACATGTGATTACCTCTCAAACAGCTCTTCATAACTCAAAGAACCATTAAGGACCTTTACAAGTCAGTTCTTTTGTGTCAGATGGTGCTGAGAGATGGCAGTGTCTGATTTGGAAGTGTGGGCGGTGAAGTTGACAGAGCTCACATGTCAGCATCTCTCCACTGATTCTTTCTGTATTGGACATTCTAGATTTCTTGGATTGATCCTTTCCACTTTGTCTTGAGATGAGAACTTGCAGCATGGCCCAGTGACATCAGTGTACATTCGACACCAAAGGGAGACACTTCAGCTTCCTTGCTGAAAGGAAGCTGTGCCCAGGCTGATAGATCCTGACCACAGCTGTAATGTATAACCTGCTGTAGCTCTTCAGTTAGAGATTTAGTGTCAGAGTAATGGGGTTATGAACTAAGAACTTTGCAAATGTAGAATATTCGTGTCGATGTGCCTCAGAATATTTGGCCTGGGCTGCAGATTTTGGTTGTGCTGTGGACTGTGGTAGTAATAAAGCAAGCCAATCTTTTATGAACTGCTCCTAAACAGGGTACGTGCATTGGACTTCTGGATGCGAACATCCGCCAGCACCTTCAGAATAAGGAAGCTTACAGCAGTAAACGTGTCATAAGCTGTCATTTACTGGAGAGCAAATCTACAATCTGTATCATACATGTGTTAGATGTCAACTATAAACTAATTGCCACTATGAATTAGCAATTGTGTGTGCATGAAAATTTCATTTTTTTTTTTTTTTTTTTTTTTTTTTTTTGTAAATGTGCACATTGTTGTGCTTTTAGAAATAAATTGTTTAAGAGTTAAAATTTTGTAAACCTATTGGACGGAAGTGCTATGGTCATCAGTCCCTAGACTTACAAACTATTTAAACTAACCCCCCCCCCCCCCCCCACACACACACACACACACACACACACACACACCTTCGCCAGCGAGCGGTTGTGTGCCCCATAGCAAGATGCCTTAGAGTACTTGGCCACTCCACTCTGGCTTATTTATGAGAATTCTGTTTTCAAGGTGTTGATGTAAAGAATTGTATTGACTGTAATCCGTGCACAGTATATTCCCTATCAGTGTGTATTCATTTACCATTTTTATATTTGTATTTTCTGCTTTTCACATACACCATAATACTGTCATCCAATAATGGAATTTGTAATTATATGAATAATTCAAAATGCAGTGAATACTATTTGTGATAACAACATATTCAATGTAAACTAACTTGGGAATTATTGCTATATTCCTAGATGAATTAATTGTTAAATGGTAAACAAGACAATGTTCTAAATATATTAAGGCGAGTTTGAAAGAAAAGAAAATTTTATACAAACAGCTCACTTTTTTGTGTACATACAGTACGTCTCAACAAATGAATAAAATAAATTGATGTAACGTAATTTTCTATTGAACTGTGTGTTCATCATTTGGATGTTACATACAACAGTGCATCATTTATCTTGTTTCTATCTTTGTTACTTGGACCATTTTGTCTGGAAGTTTCATTCAGCAGGACTGTTTTGTAATTCAGTTGTGAAAATTATTATTGTTAGTGAATGTGCAGGTTGTTTGTATTCAGTATTTTGTTTCAATGTTAGTATTGTTTGACCTTAAAGGCATATATGTACGCAAAAGAAATCTTATTGTTTTGTACAATATGTGTATATTAATTGATATTCACATATGGACTGCTCATTAGTTACAAAAAAATCTTCTATTTATGCCTGTATTGCCTATTTATGTTAGAAATGGGCATTTCTGAGGATGCTTAAATTTTTATCCAGTGATTGTGTAAATAGTTATACTGTCATTTCAATGTAATACAATGCTGTTTCACAAACATTGCTGTTTGAATTCATTCCTCTGTCACAACTTTCCTGTTTGTGAGAAATGTAGAGAATAGAATTTTCTCAGTATTCTGATGCGAGGACACTAAAAACCATGAGTTACGCAACTTCCATGCAAATTTTGAAATTTTGGGCAAACTAATATGGCTGAATCAGCTTTAACAGACTACTACTTACAATTGCAGTTTATTCTTAATATCTCTCACGTATGAACATCATTTGTTTTAAATAGTTAACATTGCGTTATTCATGAAAGCACTGCAATCTCAGGAAGGCATTTTCAGACTTTCTCTTGTCTTAAGTAAACGTGTCCAAATTCTTCATATTACTAGTATTTTCCTTGACGAAACTGAAGTACTGCTTGTGACCCCTTCTGAAAAATGCTGAGAACAATTACGGCAGATATTTATGGTCAGCTTCCAGTCTTTTTTTTTGCTTCTCGCAGCTTTTCACATTGGATTAATAGGAAATCTTAAGTCAAATGAATCATTCATTGGACAGTAACAGATACAAATAAATGTGATAATACTAAAGCAGAATTAGTATATCCATAAATGACAAACCAGCATTTTTGGTTGGGCTTCCACCAAACTAATGTTCTGGTAGTGCTAACACTGCAAAAATAGGCGTCAAGTTTATGATGTGACAACTTTTCTTAGTTGCAACTATTGTACAGTAATTGTTTGGGGTTCGCTGCCTTGACTATAACAATTACACCTCGAGTGATAAAGATCCAAGACCAGCACAGTACAAACCATGACAGGTAACTACCACAAACTCAGATGATACAATAAGCTTGACTTCTCCCTGAAAACCACAGGAGCAACATCTAAGAACATTCAAATTGTTTTGATTCAGATGGTAATCACTTGTAAGCAGTAATTGATTGTACACTGCTAAAACACAGATATTGTGGTAGGGTAAGTTACAAGAATGCTCTTGTTGAATGTTGAACCTACTCGAATCACATTTGCGTATGTTGTCAGGAGAAAGCAGTCTGTCTACGGAATAAGAACCAGAAATGATGCATCTATGGTCTACTTCACGCACAGTGTTGCTCGATTGTGAAAGCTTAATTTTGATAAACAGGAAAGAGTATTAGTTAAACTTACCATTGCTAATGCTGCCTTCAGTCTTCATGATAGTAAATGTTTCATAGTGAATCATATCACACCTACACAGTTTATAACCTAACATTTGAAAACAACGAATGTGATTGTCACATTGGTGCTACAGGTAAGTTAGATGAAATGTACTTAGTACCAGTTTCAATTGTCTTGCTTCAAAATATATACAAAATAGTAGACTAAGAATAAAGCTTGTATAGTAGAGTAAAAATAAAGCAAATATCCCATCATTACTTAACACAGCTATGGATGTTTCACTAATGAGGCACACTGTCAGGTGTAGGACCTTGTGGCAGCTACTTACTAAACAAAAACCATGCCTAAATATGACATTACATTTTGCACTGTTCAATCACTTAACAAACTGCAGTACTATTCATTTCCTGAGGAAATATTATGTGACTCACATTGTGAGCAGTTTTAAAAAAATTTTCTGTTGCAGTTTAAGTTTATTGTGTGTATCTCGCAAGCAAATAAAACTGCAAAAAGTATGCACTTTCGTTTCAAAGCCAATTCAGTACCAGCCTAAATAAATTTAGTCATTAAAAATGAGTTTTATTTCATTAAGTAATACATGCACCTTGCATATTGGAATTTTGGCATGTTAGTTTAAAAATTAACTTTCAAAGAATCATGGTGTTCCCTGACTATTTCAGTTCGATAACAAACACCACATAACGTAAAGTTATTATATCCTCCTTGTACTTGGTAATATTAATGACTGATTTTTCCCATTTTTTGGAACCGGCTACTGTTTCCAACCGGGAATAGTTCCTTGTTAAGTATTCAGACTCCAAATATCTCGAAGACTGCATTCAGTAGTGATTGCTGAAATTCTGCAAGTTATTTTGAAATGATTTCGTAATTCAACAAATACATTTATTGCAGAAGCTTTGATCTACTCCAGTCAGCTTGACAGTCTGACATACTCTGTTCTTTTGTTTGGTGTAAGAATGTTTTTGGTTCTTGAAGGCCAGTGTTCATTATCGACAAACATTATGTGCCTCACATCTTTAACACAAAGCTCTCAGCTCCTCTTTGCTATGTGGCTGTTCCATTTCTTTGGGTGCTTAATAACTGTCATATGCCCGGAACATGTACAGTTGGTTCCCTGGGCACTTTCTGGCCTCAACTTGTTTAACATGGTTCACTACTTTCCTTCAGCTTGACCCGAGATAATCAAATGTTTTATTTGAGGAAATATTCTACCAATGTTGGTGCCAGTGAAGTGGTATATGTTATGCACAGTTGATCTGACACTTTGTATTATGATTCCTAATGTTGCTTTTTTATGTTAAAATGAAAATGACCTCCTTTCATATCCTCAATGACTTGTAGAGACTTACTTCTGTGGGTCTTTATTTTCTACTGGCATCTATCGGAAAAAAGACCTGTGTCTATTTTCACTACGCCGAGCGGTCTGGAGCACCACATTATTGATTGCGCAGCCTCCCACGTTAGATGTTCGAATTCCCCCTCGGGTATGGATGTGTGTGTTGTCCTTAGGTTAGTTCAACTTAGTTTAAGTAGTTTGTAATTCTTGTCGGATCAAACTACGTTGTTCATCAGTCCCTACACTTACAAACATTTCTACTTTCACTACCAAATATGGAACTCCCCAATTTTCCTGCTGCTGTATATTTTAACAAAGAAAGTTGTATAAAATTATTATTGCTGAGAAAATTCAGAAATTTTCTACGCCTGTGTTCAGCTTATAACAGCTGTCCACAACTTTAGATAAAGTTGCCAAAACAGATCTTCAAATATTTTCTCAATATCAGGGGGTTTATATGCTCCTCTTCAGGCTGATTTGAAGCTGTGTGGAAGGTTGGTGCTAAAATAAGAAATTATAATCTTAGTTTGAATGAATAGATTAAAATTTCACAGACAAATACATCAGAGTAAACAACTTTACATCATAGACAGTTTTTGAGATTCCAGAGATACTTCACTTTGTTCAGTCCAGTGCAGTTTAGCTGTGAATTCAAAGATCCTGGGCTATAGATTGGGGCAGTATAGCTATATAGTTTTTGAAACAATACCAATATCAACATTCAGTATTGATCCACATTAAATTTCTGATTTACAATTAAAATTGTGACATTGCAATCTGTTTCTTAGGTGCTTACAAAGGTAAGTCAGAAAGAGGTAAGCATATGATAAAATCGGGTCCTTTCTTTGTTTTCGGTGAATTTTTAAAGCCATTTCAGCTATCGATATTATGTTAACATTTACAAATCGTGTTTTTGTAATTGATAAGTTTTCCTGGAGTATTTAATTCACAGATATTCTTTACAAACTAACATGGGCTTACATTCTTGCAACTAGTTTTCATTAATTTACCACCAAATCCTTTGACTATTCACATGATGACTGTTTTCTAATTTGATGCTTTTAAATGTATCTATATACTAGCTTAATTTCCACTGCTTCGCATGTGTAGACTGGACGGTCTGCATTGGTTGTTTCTACTTCTAAATATAAATTTTCATAGATTTAACTTTATTAGAACAGCAATTTTATAGTATTTTGATACAACTTGCCACCCCCTATTGCACCATTGATGGCAGAACTCAAAACATCCCAAAACACACTTTTTTTTTTTTTAATTCTAACCGTCATTCCAAATTTTCTTGTTTGTAGCATCAAAATAGTCTTAGTAGCACTCTTAAAATATTTTACCTTATTTCATCCGCTTAACAGTTGAATTTCCAAAACTATGGAAACACAGATTTTTTATTAGAATTTTAAAAACATAAGTCCAAAGTTTTGTATTTCTTGCTCCAAAATTATGTTAAAAGCAAACGTATTTTCGAAAAACCGTTCATCCCCTTAGGGGTGGGAATATCGAAAAATCGTTGATGCCTACAGTGTAAAATAAACAGTCTACAAATTTCAAGTTTCGGTCGCTGGAGACAGAATAAGACACTGAAAAAAGTATGTCTTTTAGAAACAGATCGAAAACGCGAAATTTCTTTGTTAACGCTTTTGCATCTTTTTCAGTAGTTTTACTTTTCAAACTACAATAAGCACTTATTTTTCTTTGTTCGTATGCTTGTTGCAGAAAAACTGAAGAATGTGCATCAGGCAACCTCCTTGACATCGTGTTTTGCTCGCTGTATATAATCTCTTTACCATTATTGTGGCAAAAGTCATTGCTGGTCTTCAGTCTGAATTTTATATAAACTTATGACCAAGGAGGTTAGAATAGCCTCCTGTAACTGAACTGCTATGGTGTAAAAGGGACAATTTGTACAACAATAATACAGAGAGATCGTTCAACTCCATTGTGTAGTTTTTGATGAAGAGCAAAATATTGACACCCACACATAGAACTTTATATAAGTCGGTAACGTTCAACTCCCGTATCTTCCATCCCCTTACCATTATTAACCCTCTACCAACATTGTGTGCAATGGGAGACTGTGCCTAAACTTCAATCTGCAGCCGAAGCTACACATAGCAAACGGATAGTGTCTGATACCTACTACACATACAAACACCTTAATTGCAATCACATGAGGTACATTTGTCTTAATATAAAGAAAAACTATGTTTTTGTTAATTAATGGACCTTTTCTGCTATTTACATTTGTTAGCATTTATCAGCATGATTATTTATAGTTGAGGGTATTTCAACACTAAAGTTAACACAGCAAACTGTTATAGTTTTGTTGCGTATTAAAAATGAACCACAGACATTGCCGAGGAGGGGTGGCTTGTGCACCTCAATGATACAAATAGTCGCACTGTAGGTACCACCAGAACATAGGGGTATCTGTGGATGGGCCTGACAAACGTGTGGTTCCTGAAGAGGGGCAGCAGCCTTTTCAGTAGTTACAGGGGCTACAGTCTGGATGATTGACTGAGCTGGCCTTGTAACCTCAGCTACTGTTTAGATTGTTTATTGTTATCAGTCATTCAGTATTTTTGATACAATTGGCATTGTCTATGTATTAATTACAGTTAATTGTTTCTTTTTACATGTAACAATAAATTGTACTATTAGAACAGTTTGAGGTTTCTTGTTTACTTATTCATACCTAGTTTATAAATATATTATTGCCTAGAAGCAATTTCATATTAATCAAAAATATTTACATATTACATGCTTATAACACTGTCATATTGATCACAGATATTTACATATGTAATGATTCTTTGATCTTTTGGTTACATATAAGTGCTTAAAACAATAGAATTTATAATTACAAATATTTGGTTATTAAATAATACAGCTGATCACTGTTTATTATTGTTCAAAGCAATATAACTTAACATTATTCTATTTTACATTTGTGTTACATATACATAAATTTATTACAAATAATTTTACTGAGCTAGGTGTTGCTACTCAAAGCAACAGGTCTTTAACATCTCTCTCCATGAACTCTTCCACTGTGTAAAATTCACACTCTTTTAACCAAGTTTCTAATACCCTTTTAAACTTGTGCATAGGGGTGGTATGAGCAGTCTTTGGTAATTTGTTGAAGAATGTGAGGCTCATGTGTTTACGGCTATTGTGTGCAAGAGAAAGTCTGGAGTATGGTAAATCAATCCTGTGGTTATATCTTGTGTGGTGTGAGTGTACATTCTTAGTATAAGTTTGTTTAAATTTTCTTTTGCATGGATTAGACAATAGTTTATGTAGAGACTGTGGACAGTCATTACGTTTAATAGTCTGAATTTATTTCTGCAACTCTCTCTGGAGGGTAAACCTAGGATACATCTAATGGCTTTCTTCTGCCACTGGAAAATGTATGCCGATCCTGGTGCATTTCCCCATAACAGTATTCCATATTGCAGGTGAGATTGGAAGAATGCGTAATAAGAGCAGAGTAGGAGGGTCTTGCTAATATTTTGCTGTAATTTATGCAATAGAAACAATACCCTTGCTAGTTTGCTGCTTAAATAGGATTTTTCCAGACTTTGTTGCTCTGAGATGAAAATAAAGTTCTTCTGTTTTTGCTTCATTGATAGCTCGTTAGCTCGACACCAGTGAGTAGTAATCTCAATTATTTCCTTATTGAGGTTTTGTACATTGAGTAAGTTTTCGCCTGTTATCAGTGTGATGTCGTCAGCGTACAGTATATTCTTACATGGTATATGAGTTGAGAAGTCATTTATATAAACAATGAAGAGAAAGGGTCCAAGTACCGATCCCTGGGTATTCCACATTTTGTTTTCAGCAATTGCGATGTTTGTTAGCATATACTTGATGTAGTCTGTCAGGTAGGTAGGTTTTAAATAAACTTAATGATTTTCCCCTTATGCCGTTATAGTTCAATTTCATTAATATACTCTCATGTGACACTGAATCAAAGGCTTTGCTCAAGTCTATAAGTGAGGCACATGCAGTTTGTCTATTTTCAACACCATCGTGTGTATTATCTAATAGATTTCCTATTGCTTTTATTGTTGACAGGTGTGGTCGGAAGCCAAATTGGTTTGCATTCAGTAACCCGTTATTTTCAAAATAGTAATATATTTGTGTGTGCAGGCAGCTTTCACTTATTTTTGAAACAGCTGGTACAAATGCAATTGGTCTATAGTTATTAGGAAGGTTTCTATCCCCTTTCTTAAACACTGGTAGTGTAATGGTGATTTTTAGTGCTTGGGGAAAAACACCTTCTGTCAAAATTCTATTGACTAAATAAAGAGCATAGCAAATGAAATTAAATTGGCTTTGCTTTAATACAACATTACTGAGTCCGTAATAGTCCTTGTTGTTAAGTTTATTGATCGCTTTGCTGATATCGTAGAGACTGATTTCAGACCATGAAAATGTAGGTATATTTTCTAATTAGGTGCCGAGAATCTGCTACCCCAAGCTGCTGTTGTAGGTTGAATAGTGAGTGTCTGTGCAGTGTACAAAGTATTCCTGTAGTACATTTGAATCTATGGGAATAGTATTGTCTCTTTTGCGCTGATTTATTTCGCTATTGATGTCATTCCAAGCTGCTTTCAATTTATTTTTTGATTTTAAAATGTAGGTATCATATGCTTCATATTTAGCAATTTTGATTTCTATTTTGTAGATTTCTTTAAGCTTTGTGTATACTTTCTTCATTTCCTCACTTTTAATAGATCTGTCTTTAGCTATAAGAAGCAGTATTCTTATTTTATTCAGTTTTGCTGTACTACTGTAGTATTTTGTTATCTACTTTTAGTGTCATTGGTGTTTTTCTTGTCTATGGTTGGACAGTTGCTATTTAGTATATGTTGTAGTGTGTCTAGAAATAGATAAGAGCATTCATTAATGGTTTTCTCAGCTGTCAATGTACTGGACCAGTCTATTGATTTTAAATCCTTTGTCATGTTTTCAATGTTGTGCTTGTTTAGTTTTCTGTATTTTACAATATTTGTTATACCTTCTGAGGGTGACTCTTTTATTTTTAGCCACAGCCCTTCGTGATCAGATATTCCTAATTTGGGTACACTACATTGTACATAATCTTTATGATCATTTGTAATTATGTTGTCCAAGCAAGTGTCTAGCCTTGTTGGTTGTTCATTGAGGCAATAGAAATTGAGTGACTTTATTAAGTGAGAAAATTTTTCCCTTATATCTATGTTAATGTCACCTGTTATGTAGAGTCTGTGATGTTTGTATTTTGAAATTAGTGTGTTGAGTTGTTGTATGAACATTTTTCCATCAGTTCTTGGAGTACGATACAATGAGACCATTACGAATTTGTGTGTGTGTGTGTGTGTGTGTGTGTGTGTGTGTGTGTGTGTGTGTGTGTGTGTGTGTGTGTGTAATACCACTGCTGCTGCTTCAAATATACCTTCCAAACTACTAACATATATTGCAGATTACTTGATATGAGGATTATCTCTTACGTAGATTGATATGCCTCCATGTACCATACTTGTTCTGCAATAACTTGAGATCAGTGTGTATTCAAATGGGACACACAGCTCTATTTGTGTATTGTTTAGCCAGTGTTCATTTATACAGAGTATACTACAATTGTTTTGTTCCAACCAGTATTTTAATTGATTAAGTTTTCCCCTGAGTGACTGCACATTAATGTGAAGGAGAACTGTTTCTTTTTTGGTGCAGAGAGGTACATTACTACATTCACATGTTCTGGTATTTGTCTGTTTGTCTTTACAAATTAACTTTTGTGTTTTCTCTTAACTACTGGTTGTCCTGCTATGGTTTATTCTAAAAAAGGAGGTGTGCAGGTATCTGCAGGAGGGCTGTGTTGCTTTCAGCTGATCACAGTAGCTGTGTGGCTAGGGGAAACCACAGCCATTACTTTTTCCGAGGACATGCAGCTCTACTGTATGAATATATGATGATGGCATCCTCTTGAGTAAAATATTCTGGAGATAAAATAGTCCCCTCATTTGGATCTCCGGGTGGGGACTACTCAGGAGGATGTGATCATCAGGAAAAACAACACTGGCATTCTACGGATCGGAGCGTGGAATGTTAGATCCCTTAATCGGGTAGGGAAGTTAGAAAACTTAAAAAGAGAAATGGATAGATTGTAGTTAGATATAGTGGGGATTAGTGAAGTTCGGTGAAAGAGGAACACACAATCTTGTACTCGCCTGACCAGAAACTAAGTACAAAGTCAGTTGGGGGTATTACAGGTATAACAGGTCTGATAATGAGTAAGAAAGTAGGAATGCGGGTAAATTACTATGAGCAACACATTGATCACAAAATCATCGTCAAGTTGGCTAACAGTGATCGCAGTATCATAGTCAAGATAGATACAAAAGCAACACTGATGACAGTAGTACAAGTGTATATACCCACTAGCTATGCTGATGAGGAGATCGAAGAAATGTATGAGGAGGTAAAGGAAATTATTCAGACAATTAAGGAAGAGGAAAACTTGTGATGGGAGACTGGGATACGGTAGTAGGAAAAGGAAAGGAAGGAAAATAGTAAGTGAATATGGACTGGGCAAAAGGAATGAAAGAGGAAGCCTCCTGATAGAATTTTGCACGGAACATAATCTAATCATAACAAACACCTGGTTTAAGAATCACGAAAGAAGGTTATATATGTGGAAGAGCCCAGGAGACACCGAAAGGTATCAGATTTTATAATGGTAAGACGTACCAAGTCTGTAAAACATACGCAGGGGCAGATATAGACTGACCATAAATTATTGGGTCGTGAACTGTTGGCTGAAATGGAAAAAATTGCAGAAAGGTAGGAAAATAAGGATATGGGACTTCGATAAATTAAGGGAACCTGTATAGACTGTGTGCTTTCAACACACTACGTATTTATTTAGTAATTTATTTATTTTCGTGTGACTTTTGGGAATGTTTTGTTTTACTTTAGTGCAAGTGTAGTTTGAATTCCAAAACTGGTGACAATATTAACACATTATTGACGACAAACAAAAACACGCTTGGTGTATTCATGCAGTGAGGGACCAAATATTTCCTAAGTTGACAGTATAAATGTGTGTATAGGGAATAGAAAATATTTGTTATAGATTGTGTGGTAGCAGTAGTAGTAGCTCATTCATCCATAGATACTTTTATTCTGAAAGCTATTGCAAGTGTTGTTTTTATGTTGTTATTAATACCAATGGCACACTAAAAAGTTTGAATACTGCCCTTAATGAAGATAATTCCTTTCTCTTTTCTCTGCCAGAACTTTTTTGCACAAACTAGATTTCAGTGAGCCTATAGGTAACTGCAGAATGTGTATAAACAAATTACACAAGCCTGCTGCACACTGTACTGGTGCCAACTAACTCAGAACAAACAGAGCTTACTTTGTTAGCAAGATAAAGAATGTGAACTTTCCAATGTGAATTTTTATCACTGAACTAGCCTAAAAATTTTTACTTCGAATTCAGAGATAGAGTTCCTGGCGTATCTTTGTTTCCCTATAAAGAAAGGTAAATAAAACTAGTTTTGTACATGATCTTGTTACAGATGTTGGCAATAATTTGTCTATATCAACAACATTTGTGCCAACAAAGTTGTGATATCATTTACATAAATATGTAATAATAGGGTTCTTAGGGTACTGCCCTGTGGTACCCCATTGCTGCAGAATATCAGACCTGTAAAAAAAAAATTTTATTTTTAAAAACTTAAATACGTAATATTTTTGTTCCACAATACTTTATATTTGCTTGTTATTAGCAGCTATCCGCCTCTTAGGCCATCGTCAGATAACTTCATACTAAAGAAATAGTTCACACATTTAATGTTTGTGGAAGTAATTTTTACTACCTGTCTTCAGTCGAAGCAATATGACTGACATAATTTCTTTGCTACTGCTATTGGTTACATGTTCCACGTTTCGACATAGTAGTTTTATAAAATCTAAAACTATGTATAAATATTTTCTTTTCTTTTCTTCAGGTATAACGCCACAGGTGCTTCACTTCGCCAACTCTCTTTTTCATTCAGAGTTGGCAAGACAACAGTGGCTGATATTGTGAAAGATGTATCTCACAGCCCCTGCCACTTTGGGTCAAATTCCTTGGCAACACTGGACATGCTTTCTGGCAATTCATATGCCAGAACCAACTAAGGAATTTTTTTTCAATTTCCAAATTGCATTGACAGTATTGATGGGAAACATAATTAAAGTATTGGTTTCCAGAATTGTCAGGATTGTGTATTCTTAAGTGTTTTTTCTCTATATTCCTTCTGACTGTAACAGATGCAAACTACAGATTTATAGTGGTGGACATTGGAGCATATTGGACAAAGTGATGCTGGTGTTTTCAACAATTCTATTTTTCGAAAGAAAATTGAGGCAAGTGAACTGATTTTACCAGAAGATTCATATTTACCAAATAGTGAAGTGAAAGTGCCTCATGTCTTTGTAGGAGATAAAGCATTTCCATTAAGGACACACTTAATGCAGGCTTAACCTTTCATTAAAAATTGTCTTTTCGGCTGTTAAATTTCTTGAAGGATGTCTAGGGCCAGGAGAGTGGCAGAATGTGCTTTCGGAATACTGTCAGCGAAGTGGAGGGTTTTATTGAAGGCAATAGAAACTAATGTCGACAGTGCAATTGCAGTTCTAAAAGCTACTGTTATATTGCATAACATTGTTATTGATCGGGATGGCATTGGACAATCATTTAATGCTGCCAGCAATCAGACTACAGTAGGAGCAAACAGTAGTCCACCAGCAAGACTCAATTCTTCTCAGAGAGAGGCAATTAATGTTAGAAATGTTTTCTGTAACTCTTTTAATTGTATAGAAACAAAATTCTGAATAAATTTCATTTATAGTTGTAGGTGAATGTTTTCCTTACTGAATGATGCTTAAACATAAGATTTACTACGTCCAACACAGTTTAAATCAGGTTAATTAATGTTGCTCAAAATTTGAGAATGAAAAAAAAACTGTTTTAACAAATATTACTAATGAGAAAGCTTTTGTTATAGATTATGGCTGAATTTTAATCATGCAATCCATGTGTGATATTGATATTGTGGAGAAAATATTTGTCAGTTAACATTTTTTGTCAATGTATGACTTATTTCTACAGTTTCCTCTTAAACTCCATTAAATAGATCACACTTGGAGGGAGATGTAACATAGTCTGATAACAAAACAGTGGCAGCTAATGTGTGGTTAGTGTCAGAAAATTTTTCTCTTGACTACAATGATTTTAGCTGAGGTTGCAAAGTCATACATGCAACTGTACTAATAGTCTCAAAGGAAAGAAAGGGACAAATTAGCCACAAACAGTAAAATGGGTAGGGACAATGGGGAATTTTCCAGGCTTACAAGTTTGTAAGGTGGCTTGTAACATTTTGATACGGGTACACTCAAAAAAGTAAAAATGCCATCAATAACCAAACATCAGTATTTATGTAAAGTATCACGCAATTCCTTCATGGCTTTAGTATCACCAGGAAAACATGAGTAAGGGATGAGTATTCTTTAATAACTCAAAATCTTAAGGTTACATTATGTTGTACAACTTTTTTATTTACAGGTTTGCTTAATCAAATAGTATCACTTCATACAGATACTTGTAAGGGTACAAATTTTCAGTGTAAATAAAATTGCTCCCTACAGGGTGGTGCAAACGTAACTTGACACTTTTGTTTTCTTTTAGCCAACTGACAGCAAGACATACTATAGTAGGAAGTTGTAAGACATGTAACTTTAAAAATAAAAACAGTGGAAAAACATCACCAGTAAATTATTCATCTCTGTTCGTATCAATCAGTCGGATACTGCAGGGTATAGGATAAGATAAGAGGATTTAAAAAAGAGAGAAAAAGACATTTTCTGTTATTTTCTATTTTCAATTTTTGTCTGTAACAGTGCTATAGTTTTCCATGAAATCAAGCTTATCCAATTGTTCAATGTATGGCAACAACGACATAAAAAATTTAGTGTCTTCACACTCTGGCTGAGAATCTAACATATTTATTTTTTGTACCTCCAACTGCAACAGTTGTTCCTCATACGATTTTTTTTTTTCTCTTTGGTTGCACCTCTCCTTGCTTTGGATGTGGGTGTGGTGCTAGTGGTGGGGCTGTTGCTGCTGGTGGGGTAGGTGCTGGAGGTGGTCAAACAGAAAGCGGGCACTCGCGCTGCCTGCTACATGCAGCGGGCAGGCTGTGACTTTCTACAGAGACCGCGGCGGGCGAGCGGGAGCAGTGTGGCGGAAAACAGACAAACTGATCGGTTTGGTGCGTCCAAACCCATTCCTCTATGTCATACGTGACCCAGAATACAGAGATGCGTCTAAGGAGAGACAGTTGGAAGGAGATATGCACAAGTCTGAATCGAACAGGTATTAATTTATTTTTCATGATTACAAACCAGTGTACACCTACTTGTCTAATCCAAACTATTACATGAAAATGAATTAAGCGAAATATTGAAAACTACAGTAAACTTTTAGTTGTTTTGTGCAAAATACAGTTAAAAAACGTAAGAAAAACGATGTGGTTGGACAAACATCAACGCAGATGGTGTAGAAGGTAATTGTTGGCTGCCAATTGTACACACAACTTGATGCTAATACCTTATTACTGGTTATTGAGAAAATGCGCAAAATCGGTTTCTGTTTTAGTCTTAACCTACATGCTAATGCATTTTCGAATACGCTATCAATCTGCTCCTCTTGTTCAGTAGGCACGTAGCTTGCATTGCTGCTTAGGAAATTATTACACAGCACGCTGCTTCCAAATCTTTATTTACAGCATCAGTTTGCAGGTCTATTGGCCCTAAAAAGACACGCCATTTTTCAAGAAGAATTTCCACTACATTTCGTCTCTTGCAGAGGCATTAGTTGTTAATGTCCTTTTGAGGATCTTCCAAGGTTACAGCTTTAGGAAACGGACATATTAAATAATTCTGCAATTTAAACCGTCACCTACTAACACGCGAGGCACACGAGTGCTTGTATCCTGCAATGGCTTTCGGGGCAGAATATTTTCTCCTTGTATAAATCCGCGGAGAAATTTAGTGTTTAAAAAAAAAATAACACTGGTTTTGTTGTGGGCAGCTAGAGCACACACAGTGACAAAGATGTCAGCATGATTATCAACTCCAAATGAGATAACTGATTTTTTTTTTTATAACAAAATAATAACTTGAGCTACTCTTTTCTTGGACATTTTGTCCGTACATGCTTTCTATGTAGCTGCCAATGCAGTTAGTTTTTTTCAATTATTTTCGAATGTCTCGCTGTCTTCACAGCCAGTGGCGGCGCTAGACGGAAACTGGGCGTCGGCGAAATCGTCTTTGCGAGGCCCCTTTCATTTTTTATACATCAATAATCAGTATACTAAAATTCTATTAGTATAATATACGGGTATTATTGCAATAAACAAACACAAATTAGAGAAACTTTTCAGCTTTTCGTCTCACAGAATTTTTGAAAAGTCACACCTTATTACTAGCCGCTATTTCGGCATCAGTTGACTGTACTGACAACACAAATAGTCTTTCTTGGCTCATTGTGCTTTTCAAGTTAGTCTTAATCAATTTTAACTTTGTAAAGCTTCACTCGGTCAAAGCTGTACTGACTGGAACTGAGCATGATTCTGATTGTTATATAAGCATTTGGATATACTTCTTATAAATCGTTTTCTGAAATGTATTGAAGAAATTGTTTTGTAAGTATTTTACTAAAAATTGCATCACTGCTGCACTCATACGGAAATAAATACGGAGAACTATCTGCCGGCTGTGAATGGCCGAGCGCACTAAGGCGTCATACCATGGTGAGGGAGATCGTTCTCGTCGGGGGTCGAACGCCACCCTCGGGTACGGATGTTGTGTTCGTCCAATGGTTAAGCTAGTGTACGCTAGATGTATGTCGTCGCTACATAACCTAGCAGTTGGAAAGCGCCGTTAAACATCAAATATATATTTAAAAAAAAAAAAAAAAAACCTAAATGTTAACAGTGTTTTGCGAGGCCCCCACAGGCGCGAGGCCGTCGGCGGTGGCCGACGTCGCCGACGCCTGGTGCCGCCACTGCTTCACACAATCATAGCTCTTTGCAAACATGGTGCAATTCATCATATTCTTCTCGTTTCATATTAATTTCATGAACTTATTTTCTTTACTTCTTTGAAGCAAGCAAAATGAGAAGTAGAAATTTATCCTCGTCTGAACTACTGTTGATGTTTACACGCCCGCAGCTGACTTGAGTAGACTACAAGCGCCAGTCAACAGTCGCCGATCGCTGCCCGCGCCGTACCTGACTGCTGCGGACAACAGCGCCTTCTGCCCGCTCTCTGTTTGGTGTTTCATTTTGATGAAGCCTGTCACAGATACACATTCAAGGCTCCGTCACTGTTTCGATACAATTCGTCTGTTCCGCTTTCCTGCATTAGTGGTCTGTAACGCCACTGTTTTGAAACAGCGAAGTCGACAGAATGAAACAGTTTCATATCGACTGCGAATGTGATTAGGGTTGCCAGATCTCCGGGCGCCGCCCGGAGTGCCCGGGTTTGGAAGGAATTCTCCGGGTCTACGGGCCAATGACTCTCATCTCCGGGCGTGAATGTAACCTTCATCTTAACCTTTTTTTTACGACGCTTTTTAAGTACTATGCTCATGTAGTGACAATCTACATCGAACTTAACGTAACTTAAACTAAGGACACAACATCCATGCCCAGGGGGGATTCGAAACTCTGGCGGGAGCAGCCTCGCGCACCGTGGCAACTGCGCTGCTAGCTGTCAGAGCTCAACTCTCGCCGTAAATAGTATAGCACTGTCGATCAATTCGCGATCTTTGTTGATATCCTGTACTTGGGTGTATAATGTTTAATTGATAAACATGATATCGTCATAGCGTCGATGGTGACCAAAGTTCATAAACCAGTCAAGAAGGCTAGGAGCGTGTTTTTGTTGGGAAGAGCCGACAAGCAAATGTTACGATCGCACTTAGAAAATGAATGGGCATCGTTTAATTCTGGGTCTATGGATGTAGAGGAATTGTGGACTAAATTTAAATGCATTGTTAATGAAGGGTTAGAGAAATATGTGCCAGTAAAGACGATTAAGGATGGAAAAGATCCACCGTGGTATAATAATAATGTTAGAAAGCTGCTGAGAAAGCAAAGGCTGTTGCACTCTAGATTCAAAAAAGAACACGCAAATGATGACAGGCAAAAGTTAGTAGAGATTCGTGCGTCTATAAAAAGATCGATGCGTGAAGCATACAATAATTATCACAGCCATACCTTAGCAAAAGATCTTTCCGAGAACCCGAAAAAATTCTGGTCCTATGTAAAATCGATAAGCGGGTCAAAGCCCACTGTCCAGTCACTAGTTGATCATTCCGGGGCAGTAATAGAAGAAAGCAAACGGAAAGCTGAAGTTCTAAATTTAACCTTTAAGAAATCTTTCACGCAGGAGGACCGCACAAATATACCATCATTTGATCAACGTACTAATTCCGAAATGGGGGACATAGCAATAGGTATTTCCGGTGTAGAGAAGCAGCTGAGAGAGCTAAATACGAAAAAGTCTGCTGGTCCGGATGGAATACCAGTTCGGTTTTACAAAGACTATTCTGCGGCATTGGCCCTCTACTTAGCTTGCATTTATAGCGAATCTTTAATTCAGCGCAAAGTTCCTAGTGATTGGAAAAAAGCGCAGGTGACTCCCGTGTATAAGAAAGGAAAGAGAACTGACCCATACAATTACAGGCCAATATCGTTGACATCGGTTTCATGTAGAATTTTGGAGCATATTCTCAGTTCGAATATAGTAAATTTCCTTGAAACGGAAAAGCTTATTTCCATGAATCAGCACGGGTTTAGGAAACATCGTTCATGTGAAACTCAGCTTGCCCTTTTCTCACATGACATCTTGCGAGCCATGGACGAAGGGCAACAGGCGGATTGTGTTTTTCTCGACTTCAAAAAGGCGTTCGACGCGGTGCCATACTGCAGACCGCCAACGAGGATACGAGCTTATGGAATAGGTTCACAGATTTGTGACTGGCTGGAAGACTTCCTAAGTAATAGAACGCAGTACGTTGTTCTCGACGGCGAGTGTTCATCAGAGACGAGTGTATCGTCAGGCGTGCCCCAGGGGAGTGTGATAGGACCGCTATTATTTTCTATCTATATAAATGATCTGATGGACAGAGTAAGTTGTAATTTGCGGCTGTTTGCTGATGATGCTGTGGTGTATGGGAGGGTGTCGTCTGTAACTGACTGTAATAGCATACAGGTTGACTTAGACAAAATTTCTAGTTGGTGCGTAGAATGGCAGCTAGCTCTCAATGTAGAAAAATGTAAGGTGATGCGCATGAGTAGAAAAAACAATCCCATAATGTTCGAATACAGCATTAGTAGTGAGCTTCTTGATGCTGTCGCGTCGTTCAAATATCTAGGCGTAACATTGCAGAGCGATATGAAATGGAACGAGCATGTAAGGACAGTTGTGAGTAAGGCAGACAGCCGACTTCGGTTTATTGGGAGAATTTTGGGAAGATGTACTTCACCTGTAAAGGAGACCGCGTATAAAACGCTTGTACGACCACGTCTTGAGTATTGCTCAAGTATTTGGGACCCGCAGCAGATCGGTTTGAAGGAAGACATAGAGGCGGTTCAGAGGCGAGCAGCTAGATTTGTTACCGGTAGGTTCGACCAATGCGCGAGTGTCACGGAAATGCTCCGGCAACTCAATTGGGGATCGCTGGAAGAAAGACGACGTTCTTTTCGTGAATTTCTGTTAAGTAAATTTAGAGGGCCGGAATTTGAAGCTGAGTGTAGTACGATCTTGCTGCCGCCTACTTACATTTCGCGTAAAGATCACATAGACAAGATAAGAGAAATTAGGGCTCGTACGGAGGCATATAGGCATTCGTTTTTTCCTCGTTCAATTTGGGAGTGGAATAGGAAAGGAAATGCCTAGTAGTGGTACAGTGTACCCTCCGCCACGCACCTTACGGTGAATTGCGGAGTATGTATGTAGATGTAGATGTAGATATTACATTACAACGTCGATTATCCGAACTAATTGAGGAACGTGGGTGTTCGGAAAACTGGTTTATTCGAATAATCTTATCTCTCATAGAAAGGACAGCACTATTACGTTTAATCATTTTATGCCCTCAAGTTTACTTCTTTACGCGGCAGCAAGTGGTCGTAACAGGGAGCAGACGGTAAGTGTGCCCCTTCTCTTCACATGGAGACAGTGAGAAGCTCTTCTTGGTGGCGCACGATCCTTCACAGTGCGTGGAGCAGCAAGCGGCAACTCTTGGAAGGCGCAGCTGTCGACGTGAGCAGCTTTGATGCTGCCGCCACTTTTGCTGCCACTTGTGCTGGGAGGGAGGAGATGATTAGTGTTTTTTTTATTATTATTATTATTTTTAGTATTCTCGTGTAACCCTGGTTGGGGGGGGGGGGGGGAGTTGGTCGCAGTTGGGGGGGGGGGGACTCATTGGGCAAGGGGGAGGGGGGCACGTCTGGTCTCCGGGCCTGCCTCGAGTTCAGTCTGGCAACCCTAAATATGATACGAAATAGAGCAGAATGCAACACGAAACTGTGAACCGTGCCGGTATTGAAACACTGAGTTCCGCGTATCGAAACATTGTTTCGAAACAATGAAACACTAACCAAGTCTAAGGCAAACAGTTATATTTTCGTAATCTTCTAGCCTACTGTCATGTACCACGCCCCTCTCTGAACTTTAAACAACATGGTCGCGATGTTACCCATGGAGGTAAGAATAAACGGAGGCGCCCTTGCGTCACAGCTGTGAAGCCAAGGGCAGCCATTTTGATCCCACCAAAAGACTGCTGTATTTACCTTGTTTGCGTATGCTTGTCGCTCGTTTTTGGAACGATTTTGCACTTTTAAGGTGACTTGTGATGTCTACGAATCGTTTTGATTGCGACGTGAAATAGAAATAATACCATTTCATGTGTAAATTGCCTCGCTAACGTGTGATTTTACCACTTTTATTGTGAACGAACCCATACAACATCTTTACTTGTAATGTAGCGTATTTATGTCTTATGATATTCTATTTCCTAAAGATGAAATTTACTTCCCCCACTTCACATACTATTTACGAATGAATAAAATATAAATCTCATTTTTATTGTCAATGATTTCGAAAGCAAAGCCTAGTTTCAATATTAATGAAACTGAACCAACACCAGATTTACGAGTACAGTGATAATATCTTTTGTATGTGTTGTAACTCTATCTAATTATTTTATCTGACCATCGTCAGATTAGCTAAAAATAGAACCCACGTTTGAGATTCGTAATATTGTAGTAACAACTATTTTTTAAACGTAATAAAAGCTAAATTTTTTAGTTTTTCGAATTTTAAACAAAAACATGCATTATATATGCATGTAACGTCCTCAAACTGGTTGATTCAAGTTGTTGTTATGGTCTTCAGTAGGTAGACTGGTTTGATGCAGCTCTCCACAATACCCTATCCTGAGCAAGCCTTTTCATCTCCTCATAAGAACGACAACCCACATCCAATTGAATCTGTTTACTATACGCGTCTCTTGGTCTCCCTCTGCGATTTTTACCCCACACACTTCCCTCCAATGCTAAATTTACGATTCCTCGATGTCTAAGAAGGTGTCCTACCAAGCGATCTCTTCTTTTGGTCAGGGTATGCCAAAAATTCCTTTTCTCACCAATTCTGTTCAGTACCTCTTCACTAGTTATGCGATCTACCCACCTAATCTTCAGCATTCTTCTGTAGCACCACATTTCAAAAGCCTCTATTCTCTTCCTGTCCGCACTGCTTATCGTCCATGTTTCACTCCCGTACAATGCAACACTCCACACAAATGCCTTCAGAAAAGACTTCCTTGCCCTTAAATTAATATTCGATGTTAGCAAATTTCTCTTTTTCAAAAATGCTTTTCTTCCCATTGCCATTCTGCATTTATATCCTCTGTACTGCGACCATCATTTCTTATTTTACTACCCAAGTAACAAAACTCATCTACCTCATTTATTGCTTCGTTCCCTAATCGAATTCCTTCAGCATCACCCGATTTTCTTAGACTGCACTCCATTACCCTAGTTTTGCTCTTGTTAATGTTCATCTTATAAGCACCTTTCAGCATACTGTCCATTCCGTTCAGTTGCTCTTCCAGGTCCTTTGCTGTATCTGACAGAATTACTATGTCGTCAGCAAAACGCAATGTTTTTAATATTTTCCTTGCTTTCCTTTATAGCTTGCTCAATGTACAAATTGAAAAACATTGAAGAAAGGCTACAACCCTGTCTTACTCCCTTCCCAACTGATGCTTCCTTTCATGCCCTTTGAGTCTAATAACTGCGGTCTGCTTTTGTACAAGTTATAAATAACTCTCCTTTCCCTGTCTTTTACCCCTGCTGACTTCAGAATTTGAAAGAGTGTATTCCAGTCAACATTGTCAAACGCTTTCTCCAAAACTACAAAAGCTAAAAATGGAGGTTTGCCTTTCCTTAATCTATCTTCTAAAATAAAACGTAAAGTGAGTATTGCCTCCCGGATTCCTACGTTCCTCCTGAATCCAAACTGATCTTCCCCGAGATCAGCTTCTACCAGCTTTTCCATTCTCCTGTAGATAATTCTTGTTAAAATTTTACAACCATGACTTACCAAACTGATTGTCCTGTAATTTTCACACCTGTCTGCGCCTGCTTTCTTTGGAATCGGGATTATTACATTTTTCTTAAAGTCTGAGGGTATTTCGCCTGTCTTATACATCCTACACACCAGTTCAAATAGTTTTGTCATAGTTGGCTCTCCCAGAGACTTTAGTAGCTATGAGGGTATGTCATCTACTCCTGGGGCCTTGTTCCGACCTAGGTCTTTCAGGGCTTTGTCAAATTCATCTCTCAGTACAGTATCTCCTATTTCATCTTCATCTACATCCTCTTCCCTTCCTACAAGATTGTCTCGAAGTTCATTTCCTTTGTAGAGCCCCTCTATATACTCTTTCCACCTTTCAGCTTTCCCTTCTTTGCTGAGAACTGGTTTTCCATCCGTGTCCTTGATATTCATAGAGCTGTTTTTCTTGTCCCCAAATGTCTCTTTTATTTTCCTGTAGGCTGTATCTACTTTTCCCCTTCTTATACATTCTTCTACAGATTTGCATTTGGCTTCTAGCCACTCCTGCTTAGCCATTTTGCACTTCCTGTCAATCTCATTTCTTAGTCGTCTGTACTCCATTTTGCCGGTTTCATTTACTGCATTTTTATATTTTCTCCTTTCATCAATTAAATTTAGTATTTCCTGTGATATCCAAGGATTTTTGTAGGTCTTGCCTTTCTACCTATTTTGTCCTCTGCTGCCTTCACTATTTCATCTCTCAATGCTACCCATTCCTCTTCTACTGTTTTATTTCTCGCTGTTTCTGTCAATTGTTGCCTAAATCTCCCTCTGAAATTCTCCAGAACTTTCCTTTCCTTCCATTTATCTAAGTCCCAGCTCCTTATTTTCCTACCTCTCTGCAGTTTTTTTCAGTTTCAGTCTACAGTTCATGACTAACAAGTTATGGTCAGAGTCTATATCTGCCCCTGGGTATGCCTTACAATTTATCACCTGGTTCCGGAATCTATGTTTTACCAATATAAAATCTATCTGATACCTTCCGGTGTGTCCTGGTCTCTTCCACGTATACAACCTTCTTTTGTGATTCTTAAACCACGTGTTTGTTACGATTAAATCATGTTCCGTGCAAAATTCTACCAGGCGGCTCCCTCTTTCATTCCTTCTGCCCAGTCCATATTCACCTACTATTTTTCCTTTTCTTCCTTTTCCTACTACCGAATTCCAGTCACCCATCACAATTAAGTTTTCCTCTCCCTTAACTGTCTGAATAATTTCCTTTAGCTCCTCATATATTTCTTCGATCTCCTCATCATCGGTAGAGCTAGTTGGCATATAAACCTGTACTACTGTTGTCGGTGTTGGCTTCGTATCTATCTTGACAAAGATAATGCGATCACTGTGCTGCTCATAGTAGTTTACCCGGAATCCTATCTTCTTATTCATTATCAGTCCTACTCCTGTGATACCCCCAACTGATTTTGTATTTATAATCCTGTACTCACCTGAGCAAAAATCCTTTTCCTCTTTCCACCGAACTTCACTAATCCCCACTATATCTAACCTCAACCTATCCATTTCCCGTTTTAAATTTTCTATTTTTCTTACCCGATTAAGGGATCTAACATTCCACGCTCCGATCCGTAGAATGCCGGTATTGTCTTTCCTGATGACAACATCCTCCCGAGTAGTCCCCGCCCAGAGAACTGAATGGGGGACTATTTTACCCAAGAGGATGTCATCATCATATTTTCACACAGTAGAGCTGCATGTCCTCGGGAAAACTAACGGCTGTAGTTTCCCCTTGCTTTCAGCCGTTCGTAGTATCTGCATGGCAAAGCCACATTAGCTGATGTTACAAGGCCAGCTCAGTCAATCATCCAGACTGTTGCCCCTGTAACTACTGAAAAGGCTGCTGCCCCTCTTCAGGAACCACACGTTTGTCTGGCCTCTCCACAGATACCCCTCCGCTGTGGTTGCACCAACGGTATGGCTATCTCTATCGTTGAGGCACGCAAGCCACCCCACCTCGGCAATGTCTGTGGTTCATGGGGGTGGTGATTCATGTAGCGACTGTAAATACAGACACAGCTATAACACACTGTCAGTGTTTTGGTCGAAGTGTCATGGCGGCCATGGCTTCAAAGCGTTGTGTGGCTGAGATAGGTAGCGCCATCTTCCTTTATTCTTACCTCCATGACGTTACCTTTCTGTGGTAGTCTATCTCTTTGAGTGTTACTTAAATATCAACAGTTCACACATGCGATAGTATCGAAGGTATTTTTAAACTATACATATGTCGATCGACTATCGATCGTTTTGGGCCTATATTTCAAATGGAAAATAACTTTCAAAGAATTTTTATTCTATACGAATTTTGTCCTGCATGTTCAATCAGAGCATGGTGTAACACTATGATGAACATGTAGGGCACAATTAGTATACCTGAAGAAGGGCAATACTTGCCTGAAACCGGCTGTAAATAGATTTACAACACCGAAACTGGTTGCCGTCTTTTTTAACCAATGTAAGATATGCAGGATTACTTTTATGTCTTTTCCTTTAGCCTGCTGCGTTTCTCATTATTACTTACGAATATGCATTGCAATACCATGAAAGCAGTTGGCGTGTTAATTATAATGCTGAAGTGCAGTCATCATACAAATAAATATTTTTAAGACTCGAAAAAGTGTGCTTTTACTGTATTCAGTTTTGTGGGCCTGGTGAGTCGATGGAGAAACATGGTGCGCTAATCGAACACAGCACTTGCAACCAAGACCTGAACGATATTTGTGCTTCTACAGAGTTAGAAGTGACGCAGGGGCCTTAGAATCGCGTCGGTATTTCGTGTTCAAATTATGTTTATTTATCATGACGTTTCGGCATCTGCCATCATCAGATTTAATACATCAATAATAAAATCTCTACCTAGTAATCTCTTCCTCTAAATCTGATTGAAGTAAATGGAGATCGAGGAATCGGTCAGGAAATTCGTTTCCTTAACCCAAAAGGTGTTTCGTGTTGTAAGAATACTAAAAAAAAAAAAAAATAAAAAATAAAATAAAAAAATAAAAAATAAAAAAAAATTCTCTTTCTTTAAAAGTCACCAGGTTTGTAAGAATATATTCTAAAACATTGTCTTTGTATTTTATATTATTTATTTAGTTTGCCAGCTAGCTCAGTAAATGGGTGTAACATGAACCTTCTCAGGGACGTGATTATTCAGGTTAAATTTTAGTTGAAGGTCTTCAACTGGTGCGAGTATTCTTACGAAGTAGTCCTACATTAAATGCAATAGAAATAATGTTCAAATGCAAATCTTGTTAATATTTCCTATTGAAGTCAATGTGGAACCTATCCGTTATATTAAAATTCTGAATATTATTCTCAGTTAGATATATCATTGAAACTTTACAGTAATTGAATGTCCAACTTGAAGTAAAATCGCGAAGTCTGAATTCACTGAAGCCAAAAGAAAACTCTCTTTTAACGTTTTAAGATCTGGCTATTAGGAAATTATTTAATGAAATATTATTCACTTCTCATTCAGAATAATAGTAATAGTCACATGGAATAATTATGCACTTCGTAATTTACAGATATTTCTAAGATACCACATTTTACCATACATTATCACAGAAATTAGCGTGATTTTTATATAAATCCTGTATGGTTTTGCAGAGCTGAAATTGAATATTATTATTTTTTATTAAACCTTATTTTCCATCCGTCCTTGCTGTGTCAGTTAGTAATTCTATATTTGCCACGTAATGACGGCGGTTGAGGCGATGTGTCGTTAGTTTCTTGCTGAAACAAATGCTAATGGCGTCCTTTAGCATTTCATATAAATGATCAGGATATTTCTAACTAATTAAAGTTCGTACACTTATTTCATTTAATACATATATTTTACGTCTTTAAAAATGTTCACACACATTTACAGATGTGATTACAATGTTTCCTTCATTTTCATCAGAAACAATCTCGTCACGATACAGGAATCGACCAGACAATAGACAAGATACAACAAGATTATTTTTTTAACATTACATACATTTATAAATTTTATTGTACAAAGATAATAACACACATTAAAATAATTATTCTTTGTTACGATGTATACACAGACATCCTTTGTTACATGATGCGTCTATATTGTGGGTGATTCTATTTACACTTCGGTAAAATCAGACGTGACGTCATTATGACGTATCCACACTATCGACATCCAGAAGAGCGGCGCATCGACTTTTGCGATCGTTCGAGACGTTGGTTGTGGGCGCGAACAGTACAAATAGTCGTTGATTGTCTGAACTAGCATGTTGCAGCAACTTGGCGGTAGATGAGTACCCAGTTTTACGAAATGTTTTACCTGATGTTCGCAGAGCCTCTGTAACAAATGACTGTATTAATATCCAGCTCATTTGATTTATAGTTTCGGCGAAAACATACATATACCTAAGGCGACTATATGTTGTTTTTGTATGTCGCATATTTTGACATGTCCAAGTACACATTTTCGCTCCGTAGCCTGGTAACCTTATTTTGTCTTCTTAGCTTGAAGGTTGTATACGTGGAAGAGACCAGGAGACACGGGGAGATACCAGATAGATTTTATAATGGTAAGACATAGATTTCGGAACCAGGTTTTGAAGTGTAGAACATACCCAGGGGCAGACATAGACTCTGACCATAACTTGTTGGTTATGAACTGTAGGCTGAAACTGAAGAAACTACAGAAAGGTAGGAAAATAAGGAGATGGGACCTGGATAAATTGAAGGAACCTGAAGTTCTTAAGAATTTCAGAGGGAGGTTTAGGCAACAATTGACAGAAACAGGAGAAAATAAAACAGTAGAGGAGGAATGGGTAAAATTGAGAGATGAAATAGTGAAGGCAGCAGAGGACAAAATAGGTAGGAAGGCAAGACCTACAAAGAATCCTTGGATATCACAGGAGATACTAAATTTAATCGATAAAAGGAGAAAGTATAAAAATGCAGTAAATGAAACAGGCAAAATGGAGTACAGACGACTAAGAAATGAGATTGTCAGGAAGTGCAAAATGGCTAAGCAGGAATGGCTAGAAGGCAAATGCAAGGATGTAGAAGAATGTATAAATAGGGGGAAAATAGATACAGCCTACAGGAAAATAAAAGAAACATTTGGCGATAAGAAAAACAGCTCTATGAATATCAAGGACACTGATGGAAAACCAGTTCTCAGCAAAGAAGGGAAAGCTGAAAGGTGGAAAGAGTATATAGAGAGGCTCTACAAAGGAAATGAACTTCGAGACATTATTGTAGGGAGGGAAGATGATGTAGATGATGATGAAATAGGAGATACTATACTGAGAGATGAATTTGACAGAGCACTGAAAGATCTAAGTCGAAACAAAGCCCCTGGAGTAGATGATATCCCGTCAGAGCTACTGAAGTCTCTGGGAGAACCAGCCATGACAAAATTGTTTCACGTTGTGTGTAAGATGTATGAGACAGGTGAAGTACCCTCAGACTTTAAGAAAAATGTTATAATCCCCATACCAAAGAAAGCAGGTGCAGACAGGTGTGAAAACTACAGAACCATCAGTTTAATAAGTCATGGTTGCAAAATATTAACACGGATTATATATAGAAGGATGGAAAAGCTGGTAGAAGCCGACCTCGGGGAAGATCAGTTTGGGTTCAGGAGAAATGTAGGAACACGGGAGGCAATACTCACTTTACGGCTTATCCTAGAAGATAGATTAAGAAAAGGCAAACCAACATTTCTAGCTTTTGTAGATTTGGAGAAGGCTTTTGACAATGTTGATTGGAATAAACTCTTTAAAGTTCTAAAGCAAGCAGGAGTAAAATATAGGGAACGTAAGGTTATTTATAACTTGTACAAAAACCAGACAGCGGTTATCAGAGTTGAAGGGCATTAAAGGGATGCAGTGGTTGGAATGGGAGTAAGACAGGGTTGTAGCCTTTCCCCAATGTTGTTCAATTTGTACATTGAGCAAGCTATAAAGGAAAGCAAGGAGAAATTTGGAGAAGGAATTAAAGTTCAGGGTGAAGAATTAAAAACATTGCGTTTTGCCGACGACATAGTAATTCTGTCAGATACAGCAAAGGACCTGGAAGAGCAACTGAACGGAATGGACAGTGTGCTGAAAGGTGCATATAAGATGAATATTAACGAGAGCAAAACTAGGGTAATGGAGTGCAGTGTAAGAAAATCAGGTGATGCTGAAGGAATTAGATTAGGTAACGAAACAATAAAGGAGGTAGAGGAGTTTTGTTACTTGGGCAGTAAAATAACAAATGATGGTCGCAGTACAGATGATATAAAATACAGAATGGCAATGGGTAGAAAGGCGTTTTTGAAAAAGAGAAATTTGTTAACATCGAATATTGATTTAAGCCTAAGGAAGTCCTTTCTGAAGGCATTTGTATGGAGTGTTGCCTTGTATGGGAGTGAAACATGGACGATAAGCAGTGTGGACAGAAAGAGGATAGAGGCTTTTGAAATGTGGTGCTACAGAAGAATGCTGAAGATTAGGTGGGTGGATCGCGTAACTAATGAGGAGGTACTGAACCGAATTGGGGAGAAAAGAAATTTCTGGCATACCTTGACTAAAAGAAGGGATAGATTGGTAGGACACATTCTTAGACATCAAGGAATTGTGAATTTAGCGTTGGAGGGAAGTGTGTGGGGTAAAAATCGCAGAGGGAGACCAAGAGACGCGTATAGTAAGCAGATTCAAGTGGATGTGGGTTGTCGTTCTTATGGGGAGATGAAAAGGCTTGCTCAGGATAGAGTAGGGTGGAGAGCTGCATCAAACCAGTCTCTGGACTGAAGACCACAACAACAACAGCTTAACGTAGACTCCGTACTACAATGCAACTCGGTAGCATTAGTTTTAAACACAACCTTCACAAATGGGCCACGATGACAACATCAGATTTGGCTGAATAAAGTTTTAGAGCTCGCAGTGTAGGTCCTTTTTCGGAAAGTTTATAGCTTCCTACTTTCAAAAAAAAAACAAAAAAAAAAAAAAAAAAAAAAAGTAATAGTTTCCGAAAACTGTAATGTATATACCAATTGAAGATATTATCAGCTACTCCTTCAATTCGTCTGCTACAATTGCAACCGCAGTTTTGCGTCTAGAACGACCACACAAGTCGATCATGGCTCCAGTCGTCTTCGATAGTGTGGATACGTCATAATGACGTCACGTCTGATTTTACCGAAGTGTAAATAGAATCACCCCTGTATTGTTGGTACCACTAAACTTTCCAATCATCGATTTCGGTAAAAATTGGAAGAACATTACATTGTCTTTGAATCGCCTGATACATCACCATGTACATTTGAAAACGTAATTACAGTGACAACTCAGATCCAGAATGGACAATAATTAGTTTCTTCAGTTGTAATTATTTTATAATCAGTTCTTCTTTCTTAATAGTGGCACCGCCCCTGCCTCTCCTTCCCGCTCGGCGCATCGATGCGAGGGGAAAGCGCCCCGGTTTGACCCTCTCCCGCCCCCTTTACATATATTTTCGTTACAAGATCTGAAGTATGTCGGCTTACCAAGCTTATTTATTTCTCACTTTTGTTCCAAGTTTAAAGCTGAGCAATTTCTTTCGAAAAGATACTGAACGTTGTTCATTTCTCTTTGATAATAAACACCAAGAAGATATGAATATGCACATGAAAACTAAAACACAGTAAGTAACCGAACACACTGTTAAATGACTGTAGCAAAATGAATCTGTTACGATGAAGAGACAAGCTGTAAGCAGCACCCCTTTGTCAGCCTTAAAAGGTAAAGCAGTCAACAATCCGAAGATTGGTTTGAACACCACAGTGCTTTACTAGGCATGGTCCTGTTTGGAGGTGGTATGCCGTTGCCTTCCTCCGACCTTCGAACTGACTTACCCAGCCAGTAATAGGGGGACCTACAGTTTAACGTGGGTTCCGAACCACGGTGCTACTCGGTATTTTTCACATAATCAATGCTGCCAGAGGTGAAAGAAGTGGAAAGTGACAGATAAAAATCCTAGGATCTGGCGGGGATCGAACCCGCGACCTTTGGATTTGTAGTCTGGCACTCTACCACTGTGCAACCGAGGCGCACTTGTCTGTCTTACATTTGCGCAATAGTTGCTCTCCCCACATCTTTCCAAACAGTTAAATATTTGACATAAAAGTTTCCTGGGTGTTGTACCGCGTCATGATGTAAGGCCACTACTTAAATAACCGACATTTCGGCGGTACAACGCGGTACAACACCCAGAAAACTTTTATGTCATCTGACTCTGGCCGCGGAAGCCTACGTAAAGTTAAATATTTGTTACAACGAAGAGTATAATTGTCATTTACCCTCAAAATCGCGACACATTTCCTAAAACGTCCTAACATATTTGGCAAAAACAATACAAAAGTTATTGTTGTTCTGTATCTGTTAAAGAGAAGAATGGGTTTAAAAAAACTTGCTTGTAGTCGGTCTCGAACCCACTACCTTCGACAGCGCAGGGCGATGCCGCTAACCACACGGCTAGTAGTGACTTCATTATTATTCATGATCGGATCATCTGATGTCTTTTACAGTTGATGAGTCCTTTAATTTACTGTTATATTTTAATAAATATGACGTGTTTCTGATGAATCTGCAACTCACCAGAAACAAATATGAAGGGCGGATGTTGCCTTCATGGAGGATTTGCCCATGCAGAAGTCGAAGTGCGCAGTACCTCTATTGTCTTGCTTCGGGACCATTCGTGCGTAACGGCCAGAGCTCGAGTAGCCAGGAGCTAGCTAAAAAAAATTATGATAGATACACGAAAGGCACAGAAGCAAGGACAAGTTCGAAAGAGGGTTTAAAGGCGATGTAGAGTGTAGTCTCCTACAAGGGAAAAAGTCGTGTATATTTTTGAAAATATTACAATGTCCGAAATCCGCTAAAACAAAACTCATGCAACATCTTAGTATGCACTGAGAACGCGAACATACTCAGTTAGTTTCATATTTGAGTACATCAGGTTGCGATTTATTGCCGCTTTCAAAACGTTTTGGACGATATGAATACGACTCGGGTATAGTGAACTATATGAATTACACTGCACTGACAATTTGTTAGTATAGACTGCCATTAACAGAAGCAGTTATATTACTTTAATGATGTATCCATATTTGTATTAGAAAGTTCACAACAGCATTCAGTGACTAGGAAATATGAAAATAACAGCATTAAAAACAGCAGCTTCTCAGTTCGTATCACGCCATTCCTCAGTTACTCCTTACTGGCCGCTTGGAGCGCTAGTATCGCTTAGGCTGCAATTTTTGCCTTGAGAGTTTCGCGACTAGATTAGATTAGATTAGTACTTGTTCCATAGATCATGAATACGACACTTCGTAATGATGTGGAACGTGTCAGGTTAATGAAAGATGTTTTTACAAATTATTACTTTGTACTAAATACTACATTTTTTTAATTTATTTTGTTAATTTTAATTTATTTATTTTGTTCAAATTTACCAATTTACCATTCAGAAATTCTTTTAATTTATCTTTAAATGCTTGTTGGCTATCTGTCAGGCTTTTGATGCTGTTTGGTAAGTGACCAGAGACTTTTGTGGCAGCATAATTCACTCTTTCTGTGCCCAAAGCTAGATTTAACCTTGAATAGTGAAGATCATTCTTTCTCCTAGTGTTGTAGTTATGTACACTGCTATTGCTTTTGAATTCGGTGGGATTGGTAATAAAAAAATTTCATAAGTGAATATATATACTGAGAAGCTACTGTGAAGATCCCTAGCTCTTTAAATAAGTGTCTGCAGGATGATCTTGTATGGGCTCCGGCAATTATTCTGGTCACACGCTTTTGTGCAGTGAATACTTTTTTACTCAATGATGAATTACCCCAGAAAATGATGCCTCACGAAAGCAGAGAATGAAAATAGGCATAGTAAGCCAATTTAATGAGATGTATATCACCAAAATTTGCAATTACCCTAATAACATAAGTTGCTGAACTCAAATGTTTCAACAGATCTTCAGTATTTTTTAATTTTTTTTTTTATTTTTTTTTTTTTAAAGTTCAACCCCTCATCAATGCATACACCTAAAAATTTTGAATATTCTACCTTTGCTACAGATTTCTGACCAAAGTCTATATTTATTGATGGTGTCATTCCATTTACTGTATGGAACTGTACGCACTGTGTTGTATCAAAATTTGATGATAGTCTATTTGCTGAGAACCACTTAATGATTTTCTGAAAGACGTCATTTACAATTTCATCAGTTAGTTCTTGTCTGTCAGGTGTGATAACTATACTTGTATCATCACCAAAAAGAACCAGCTTTGCATCTTCATGAATATAGAATGGCAAGTCATTAATATATATTAAGAACAGCAAAGGGCGCAAGACCGAACCTTGTGGCACCCCATTTTTGATTGTTTCCCAGTTTAAGGAATCAGCTGTGTTTTGCATATTATGAGAATTACTAATGTCAACTTTCTGCACTCTTCCTGTTAGGTATGATTTAAACCATTTGTACACTGTCCCATTCATACCACAATAGTTTATCTAGAAGAATTCCATGATTTACACAATCGAAAACCTTTGATAGACTGTGGTAGCATAGTGGCTGTGGTATATGCTAGACTGTGACACAGGTAAACTGACTTGGAGCAGCGATCATAAGAACAGCGTAGAGTGTGTGGTGCAATCGGCAGCCTCTTGCTGGCCTTATCTGAGGATCTGCCCGTCAGATAAGATCAGGCTGCTGGCGACAGGACAATAGGGTCGGCCCCAGTTACTGTAGCACCGTGGTCCTGTAGCGGCGTGCAAAATGCAGACGGGTGAGTGCATCACTTATGTACGCGGCTGGTTGCTGGCTATCCATCAGTTCTCTGCTTTCCGTGTACTCCCTGTTGCGCGGCAAACTCCACTGCAGTCTCAGTCACTACATTTAGTGCGCATGCGCTATCTCCGCCATCTTGGGAGAGAGTAAAGCGCCGTCTTTGAAGCGAAACACGCTGTATATGTTTTGCTTTATGAACATTACTTGCACATAATCCAAGCAGTTAAAATTTAAACGATTATTTGATGTACTATGTTGTTGTTGTTATTGTGGTCTTCAGTCTGGAGACTGGTTTGATGCAGCTCTCCACAATATCCTATCCTGAGCACGCCTCTTCAACTCTACATAAGAACGGCAACCTATATCTGTCTGAATCTGCCTACTGTATCCATCTCTTGGTCTCCCTCTGCGGTTTTTACTCTACACACTTCCCTCCAACGCTAAATTCACAATTCCTTGATGTCTAAGAATGTATCCTACCAGTCAATCCCTTCTTTTAGTCATGGTATGCCAGAAATTCCTTTTCTCTCCAAATCTATTCAGTACCTCCTCATTAGATTCGCGATCCACCCACCTAATCCTCAGCATTCTTCTGTCTTTCAAAAACCTTTATTCCCTTACTGTCTGCACTGTTTATTGTCCATGTTTCACTCCATACAAGGCTACACTCCACACAAATGCCTCCAGAAAGGACTTCCTTAGGCTTAAATCAATATTTGATGTTAACAAATTTCTCTTTTTCAAGAACGCTTTTCTACCCATTGCCATTCTGTATTTTATATCCTCTGTACTGCGACCATCACATGTTATTTTACTACCCAAGTAACAAAACTCATCCACCACCTTCATTGTTTCGTTACCTAATCTAATTCCTTCAGCATCGCCTGATTTTCTAAGACTGCATTCCATTATCTTTGTTTTGCTCTTGTTAATGTTCATTTTATATGCTCTCTTCAGCACACTGTCCATTCCATTCAACAGCTCTTCCAGGTCCTTTGCTGTCTCTGCGTTTTGCTGATGACATTGTAATTCTGTCAATGTTTTTATTTCTTCGCCCTGAACTTTAATCCCTATTTCAAATTTTTCCTTGCTTTCCTTCATCGGCTGCTCGATGTACAAATTGAATAACATCGGAGAAAGGGTTGTAGCCTGTCTTACTCCCTTCCCAACTAATGCTTCCCTTACATGCACTTCGAGTCTAATAACTGCGGTCTGGATTTTGTACAAGTTGTAAATAATTCTCCTTTCCCTGTATTTTACCCCTGCTGACTTCAGAATTTGAAGCAGTGTATTCCAGTGAACATTGTCAAAACCTTTCTCCAAATCTACAAAAGCTAAAAATGTAGGTTTGCCTTTCCTTCATCTATCTTCTAAGGTAGACGGATTACAAGTACCGCCGTGTTGAGTGCTCGTATTCGTATTTCTAGCATCCATTGAGGCAATATTGTGCTTCGGTTTAATCATTACGATATCGTCTGCACTTTCTACATCTACATCTACATGGGATACTTTGCAAATCACATTTAAGTGCCTGGCAGAGGGTTCATCGAATCACCGTTATACTATCGTATATCTTATACTTATTCAATTCTCGAATAGCGCGCGGGGAGAAAGAACACCTGAATCTCTCCGTTCGAGCTCTGATTTCTCGTATTTTATTCTGATGATCATTTCTACCTATGTAAGTGGCAGTCAACAATACATTTTCGCATTCGGAGGAGAATGTTGGCGATTGGATTTCGTAAGTAGCCCACGCCGCAGCGATAAGCGCCGTTGTTGTAATGATTCCCATCCCAGATCCTGTATCATTTCCGTAACGCTGTATCGCGACAATACGAAACGAGCTGCCCTTCTTTGGACTCTTTAGATGGCTTCTGTCAAACCCACCTGATAAGGATCCCACACTGGGCTGCAATACACCAAAAATGGACAGACAAGCGTAGTGTATGCATTTTCTTTTCTAGTTCTGTTGCATGTTTTAAGGGTTCTGCCAATAAAACGCAGTCTCTGGTTCGCCTTTCCCACGACATAATCTACGTGTTCTTTCCAATTTAAGGTGAAGTAATTGTAATTCCTAGGTATTTTGTGGAGTTTACGACCTTCACTTTTGATTTATTTATCTTGTAAACAAAGTTTAACAAATTTCTTTTCGTACTCATGTGGACGACTTCACACTTCTCATTATTTAGAGTCAATTGCCAATTTTTACACCATAGTGATATCTTATTCAGATCGTTCTACAGTTAGTTTTCATCTTCAGATGATTTTACTAGGCGGTAAATGACAGTGTCTGTCATCTGCAAACAACCTAAGAGAGCTACTTACATTTCCCCTAAATGATTTATGTAAATAAGGAACAGCAGAGGACCAATGACGCTACCCTGTGGAACGCCCGATATCACCTCAGTTCGTAGTAAAAGATGGTAAAGCATCGACTAAAACAGTGTCCTCTCTGACAGGAAATCCCCTATCCAGTCGCAAATTTGGGGCGATATACCATAACCAAAAGCAGTCAACAATCCGAAGATTGGTTTGAACACCACAGTGCTTTACTAGGCATGGTCCTGTTTGGAGGTGGTATGCCGTTGCCTTCCTCCGACCTTCGAACTGACTTACCCAGCCAGTTATAGGGGGACCTACAGTTTAACGTGGGTTCCGAACCACGGTGCTACTCGGTATTTTTCACATCATCAATGCTGCCAGAGGTGAAAGAAGTGGAAAGTGACAGATAAAAATCCCAGGACCTGGCGGGGATCGAACCCAGGACCCTTGGGCTCTGAAAACGCTCTCTACCACTGTGATACGGATACCATAACCACGCAATCTGATTAAAAGCCGTTTGTGAGCTACGGTGTCAAAAGCCTTCTTTCACTTCCGTCGTAAAGTGGTCATTCAGCTGCCCTGTGTTACGCTATGGGAGCACGCTTGTACCCATCAATGGCGTCCGCCGCTTACCCTGCAAGTGACAAGATGTTGTCCTCGACATCATTTTCATCTTCATCGACATGCAAGTCGAAGAATGTCGGATGCAATCGCCCGGCCACAAAATGCCATACGATCATTTCATTTCATTCGTGCGAGAGAGAGAGGTGGGGAAGGAGGATCTGATGGACAAAGAGGGAGGGGTGAAACAGATGAGCAGGGAGACGGGGGGGGGGACAGAGGTTAGGCCCACAGCGAGAGTAGGGTGCGTGTCCAGTTCGCAATGGGATTGGATCGTGCAGTTACACCATTGAGATATGTGAGCTTTCTCTTACTTTTATCCGGCAACGCGTTTCAGATTTAATGGAAGATAAAGTCGTTTATACAGGGTGTCCAGAAAAGGACTCCCTGATTTCAAAAATAAATATCTCGACAACAAAGATCGACCGAGGAATGCAGTAAACTGTATGTTTATTGTGAAAGCTGTAACAAGTTTATACAGCAGTTTGAAATAATAGTTACAAAAGCTGCTAACAGATGGCGCTGTAATGCCTAGTATACATAGTGATCCGAAGCCCAGAGCGATCAGTTCCACTATTGAAACGTCAAATGAGGTTAGCGTACCGAAGGAAGACATTAAAATCATGTACTCTATTCAACAGCGCGTTTTTCTGGTGCTAGATTACCACAGATTAGAAGATACTCCCATGGCAAGAAGGCGAAGTTTTCAAGCACGATTTAAAATGTTCCAAAAGGACCCGATGCGAAAACCATTCGTACCCTCTTCGCAAAATTTCAAAGAACCGGCAGCGTAACTGATGATCTAGTGGGGCATGTTGGCCGCAAGCAAACTGCAGTTACGCCTGAAAATATCGCCACAGTTTCTGGAATTATTCAGCGAAATCCAATGTCATCCGTCCGTAGAATTGCATCTGAGACTGGTTTGAAGCGTTCCAGCACGCAGAAAATACTGAGAAAGAGCCTACACATGTTTCCATTCAAAATTCAAACTCACCAGGTCATACCCGTACGAGCTGTGCAACAAAGGGATGCCTTTGCTAATCAGATGCTCACAATCATTGATAGTCAAGGATTTGATGTTGGCTGCATCTGGTTTACAGATGACGCACACTTCCACCTGACTGGATACGTGACTGGATTGGTGTGAAGCGAAACCCCTGTATTCTCCTAAAGTTACCGTGTGGGCTTCAGTATGCTCAGAGGCATTATTTGCCCTTTTTTATTCGAGAAACGGTCACTGGTGCACGTTACGTTGCAATTTTGGAACAATTTGTCGCTACACAGCAAACGTTAGAGGATCGACCAGGTACTGAATGGTTTATGCAAGATGGAGCCCGACCACATCGGACCGAACAAGTGTTTCGATTTCTTGAGGAATACTTTGGGAATCGAGTCATCGCTTTGGAATATCCCAAATTTACTGGTGCAGGCATTGGACTACCCGAAGCATTCCGCCACGCTGGACGAGCTTGACTCGGCGATCTCTGTGGCATGTGAATCCATTTCGGTTGAGACACTACGAAATGTGATGGCGAATTTCATTCTTCGTTTGCGCCACCTCTGTAGTGCCAATGGTGAACATTTTGAAAACATTGTGATGTTATTGTTTACAAAGAGTGTTTTCATACGATTATTTCACTTATGTATGCTGATATGAGCTATACAGCGTACAGCGCCATCTGTTAGCAGCTTTTGTAACTATTATTTCAAACTGCTGTATAAACTTCTTACAGCTTTCACAATAAACATACCGTTTACTGCATTCCTCTATCGATCTTAGTTTTCGAGATATTTAATTTTGAAATCACTGACCCCCTTTTCCGGACACCCTGTATGTTTAAAATGTCAAATGCTTGTTAAGGTAATGGACTTGTAGTGAAAAAAGCAAATTTGCTTGTTCCACTGAATACTGGGCCACGAAAGGAAAGATGTCGTAAAGAGTAGTTACCGGTACTGATATTTAAAAATATTTGAAATCTTAGATTTAGTAGAGTCGGTCATATTTGAAATCTTAGATTTAGTAGAGTCGGTTATATACTATGCGCGGGTCTTTCGATCTTTTACTCAGATCATACAGTGCACAGTAGTGATGGGAAAAACTGACCGGTTAAAACCGATACCGGTATATTAGTTTTGAATAACCGGTTTTTTCGGTATTTATTTGGTGTCGATTGTAACCGGTTTATTTTAGTTATTGCCAAGAACCGGGTAAAAAAACCGGTACGACTACTTCCTGTAGTAGTGGTTCAAAATGTGTTTTTTGTAAATAATTTTAAATATTAAAACTAATATTTAGGGCTATTCCTAAAATTTCCACTGTTGTGAAATATTAGGTCATCGCAGTAACTAAGAAAAGCGATCAGTGATAATTTAAGAACAATCCCGGCAGTTAGAAACGCGCAACAAACGCGTGGCATAAGAACTTGAGAACTGGTGCAGCTACTGAGGCATCGATGCAGCTGTTGCCGTGTGGCGTGGCCTATTAGACGACGCGCGTGCACCGGCAGTGTACGAGACTTGCCTCCGTCTGGTCATGCGGCAGTTCCTTGCTGTCGTCGCCAGACATCGGTTGTGTCTTAAATGTCACCATCCCGAGTGTGGAAGTACTTCACGAATTACGGTAGCAGTGAGGTACAATGCTCCATTTGCTTTAAAAAGCTGAAAACGGGTGGAGGTACTACAAACATGCCGTGTCATTTAAGGAGAAAGCATCCAAAATGTTCCTTGGAAGAGAAGGTAAATTCGATTCTTATACCTATTATGTAAGTGATGTATTCTAAGCTTGGAATACTAACTTTTAATGTATTATCATATTGTTATGCTAACAAGTTTTATTAATGTGAGCCGGCCGCGGTGGCCGAGCTGCCTGCGGCGCGCCAATCATGGTCTGCACGGCCACTACGGTCTGGTGTTCGAATCCCCCTCGGGCATGGATATTTGTGGCATCCTTAGTATAAGGTAGTTCATAAGTAGTTTGTAAGTTTAGGGACTGATGACCCCGTAGTTAAGTCCCATAAGCTGTACAAACATTTGAACATTATATTAATGTGATTCCTTGAAAGCGAGAGGCTTTTTTTAATAACCAATATGGGTTTAGGTAACATTGATCATGTGGTGCCTCGCGAGGTAGCCGTGCGGTCTGAGGCTCCATGTTACGGACTGCGCGGCTGCTCCAGTCAGTCGGAGGTTCGAGTCCTCCCTCCTCCCTCGGTCATGGGAGTCTATGTTGTCCTTAGCTAAGTTAAAGTCTAGGGTCCGATGACCTAAGCATTTGGGTCTCATAAGAACTCACACCCATTTGAACATTGTTTGATCATGTGGTACAGAGCTTTCCTAGTTCAATTTGCGTAAATAACTGACAACAATCATACTGTTAGTCGGATCTGTGACTTTATTTTTCGAAATACTTCTGCAGCACTGATATATAAGTTACAGTCAGTAAATAACCTTTCTATGTTGTATGTATAGCGAGATATTCGTATGCTCTGGCTCACAAGTCCAACTTACGGAGTGGTTGGCTCAATATTCACAACTGCCAGATGGAAATACTAGGCCAGGAAATCTGTATGCTTCGTATATCGTCTTCTACGGACTCCTGGCTAGGCTTACACACATTCAAGAAGGCGTAGTATTGGGAGGGGATCTTGCAAAATATGGAAAGACTCGTCATTTGTCGTATAACGTAAATTTACCTACATTTTAACTAAATTTCGTAAGTTTCGGTTTCGGTCGAAACTAGAAGAACCGACGATTACGGTTTCTGTTTCGGCCGCAAAACATATTTCGTTCGAACTCTAGTGGAAATAATAGCAATAAAAACCGAAAACCGGTTATTTAAAAAACCGGTTATCTTGAGCAATTTTTACGGTGCGGTTAAACTGGAGATGAAATGAAGCGGTATAAACCAAAACCACTTGTTTCAGCAATAACCGCTATCCCTAGTGCATAGCGGCCGAGTGGTGGAGTTGTCAAAGACATTAGAAATGCAGCGATGTGGATGACGAAATTAATGTCTCGGAGAAACACACTTCCAGTGAACATTAAAAACAATACTTATTGTAATTCCATAAACTATTCATTTGCTATTTCAACAAGTCGAGATAAGTGTTTCATGATATGTTTCATGTATATGAACGTGATTATTGTGAACATATTGTGTTTTATGGTGTTGAAACTAGTTTGTTGTCAAATGCAACAGTCTGTTTTCGTCTCTTTATTTTAAAATATACTATATAATAAATGAAATTGTTACAAGAAGATCACTTATCCTGCAGAAGATCGGTGTACATCGAAGTCTGTGATGCCAAAAATATTTATTACACGGTTACAAGATCATTAAAGAAGATTTTAAACGGCGACCAAATCACAAAGTTACGTTTACTTTTAAAGCTGTGAGCAAAAAGGAAATTGTCTTATACATCCTAGCTCACAAAATTTATTACAGCCAATTTGGAGGTTAATCGATTTACGTCTAGCCAAAGCAGTAAAGCAGAATAAAGAAACCCTCCAGACTTAACTGCGAGGTCATCAGCCCCTAAACTTACAAACTACTAGGTTATACTAAAGACAGCACAAACATCCATGCCCGAGGGGGGATTCGAACCCCCGACGGGGAACGGCCTCGCGCATTGAAGCATAGCGCCTCAATTCGCTCCGCCGCGGCGTGTATATGCAAGTGTCCATATTCATCCGAGTCTTCTTGCGAAAACTACAGTCTGCTTTAAATGTGGGCATACGTATCTCAATGTTTATCTTGTAATACGAGTCTACAATTTGTGTGTTAACCCTTTAGTAACCAAATTATTTCCATAAGTTGTAGACTTTTTATGAATCCATTGTTGGGCTAAGAAGCCAAACACAAAATCATAGTTCAAAACTTGAAAGTGAGAGTTTTGCCTACAGGTATAAAAAATTAGTGGGAGATAGTGTTCCCACCGAACTTTACAGTAATTGGACTTAATAATTTTAAAAATGTATACCTTTATTTTTAGTACAAAAAGCATATTAAACCTTTTATTTACTTTTGTATTAGTTCATATTGTCAACTGAGTTCACTAAGGTGTCGTACTATGGAACTTAGAGAAGCACGTTGCTACACACAAAAGTACACGTCAGTTGCTACTCATTATTGTTGTCCTCTTGTCTTTGTTTCAGGGGCTACATTGGCGGCACTTTCTGATTGTTGTATCTTTTATTGTCAAATGAGTCCCAGCTTTCGCCAGACGAACTTCATGTGGAACTCCAGACACGCCTCTGTTTGGTGTCTGAAAATGAACGGGCGTTCCTCTTCGCTTACGACTTGAGAAGCTGATGATGAGCTGCCTTTCCAAATGCAATCTAAATGTTAGCTGGTCTGTTTCTGTCTTTTGTAACTTCCCATAATGAAAGCATTAACAACTGCCAAATCTAGGGATACCACATGTTCATCATGAAAAAAGAGGACAGTTCATATAAAAAAGAGGACACTTTATTATTAACATAAATGTAATTTACGAATTTATTAATTAACCACGTAAAACTACAACAAACTAAAACAGTAACCTTGTGTCGTTATTGTAAAACAAAATATTATGAACCATGTCAGTTCATTCCTCATCATTACACTGAATTGTCTCATTTTTTTTTTTCTTTTTTTTTTCACTTTTGAACAAACTGTATTTGGAGGACGACGAAATCTCTCTCGAAGGCTTTTTGTTTTTCATCCTTTTCAGACGTTTCAAATGTTTGAAAGTATTCTGTACAGATACAATAGCTTTTATATATTCTATTTAATTCCCTGGATTCAGTGGTCATTTACATCAATACGATCCAATATTAACCCTTACGATACTTATACGAATTGGCTATGTTAGCAACGAATATGTACGTTCCAGCAGGGCAAATCAAACATTCTGCTTCATATTCGTTTCTTTTTCTGTTGAATGAATTGTATTTCTCCATAAGCAAATCATTTAACACTGACTTTCTGTACGGCATTTTATACTTAAGTTCATACTGTATTTTGAAGCAAAAGGCTATCTACGATCTCGAACACACAATACAGCTTTAACCTAAACCACAAAGTACATCAAAAGCAGCACTAAAGAACGTAATGCAGAAGACAGAATACACTGGCTGAATACAGGATAGACAACCGGGTTCCTACGAGAGAAGTTCCGAATCGTTTGCAACTGTCAGACCCATGCGGAGAGCGAAATTGTGAACGGCAATTTCACTCTGTGTATGCGCGTGATAGTTGCGTACAGTTTGGAACTGCAGGGCGAACGAACTCGTTGACGCCAATGATACGAAAATAAATTTTCTTTCTCGGAAACCAAAAAAAGAGGACATTTTGTAGAATTTTATAAATTCCGGCCGGACACATTTTCTTGCCTCAAAAAGAGGACGTGTCCGGAAAAAAGAGGACGTATGGTAACCCTAGCCAAATCTGCAAGAAAGAAAAATAGCTAGTCTGTGAACGACGACCTACAGCATACTGTTCGCGCAGCTGATCAAATCGTTCTACTACTGCCACAGCCAGTGGGCAGAATACTTCACTTCTGCTTCCATCTTTGTTTCTTCTCAGAAAAGTTGTAATGTTTTTGGGATTGTGGTAAAGCGTACAAAACTCTCAAAACGTCAAACAATAACAATGCACGTCACACACGTTCAGTGGGAAACATAGTTCCCACTAACTTACCTTGTAATATTCATGTATTTTCATTGATATCCAGCAAATATATACTACTTTTATATTTACGAGGGGGATCTTATTAGACAAATACAACACAAGTCACTAAACACAAATTCAAATGTTTCTAAATCTATCGGACCAAACTGTGTGGTCATCAGTCCGTAGCTTACAAACTACTTAAACCTAGGTAAACTAACCTAAGGACAAACACACATACCCATGCCCCAGGGAGGACTCGAACCTCCACGGCGAGCAACCGCGCGCTCAGCAGCGAGACGCTTTAGACCGCTCGGTTACTCCACCGCGGCACTAAACACATGTAGAAATACAACCACTTTCGCGCACTTGTTGACAGTCTATATGTAGGGGAGACCGGGGCACGTTTTCCACCATTTTACATTTTTATTTTTGTACTTCTTATTTTTACCGATTTTGCGGTAAACAGCGGATCATTATATTTCCTACACCTTTATTTACAGTCTTGTACAGATATTTTTGAAAATAGTAAATTTCAATCTTGGTAGAAAATGGTTTTGTCTGACCATGTTACGTTGGAAAATTTGCCCCCTATGCGGGGCAAGTTTTCCAGATTACTTAAAATGTACAGGAGCAAATATTCCAATTATACTTTCAATGTTAAAACAGAGATAATTATCTTGATTTCACTGAATACGTATTTTTGTCATGAATTTACAATACATTACAAAAGAGGATAGTAAAAATAGCCACATTAAATAAAAACAAATGCTATTTAATGGTTTTACAAAATATGTGACTTACATATTTTACAAACACAGAAATTTTTAACAATACTTATACTGATTGTCTGAATCACGATGTAAGCAAACATAAAATGGAACATTCCCTTTCGTACGGTCTCCATGCGCCCATTTCGTACACTGTACCCACTTTTTCTTTCCTTTAGACTTGGCGTAAGACTCAAAGCAATAAGGAATATGTGCCCCATATGCACTCGGAAAACGTGCCCCGTCGCCATATTCGGAACTATAACACTACGTCCATGAGTAACAGTGTAAGCTATTTACAAAACAAATGCACAGTTTCGTGAAGAAAGAAACCCCCTTTTAGTTTGTGCAATGTCAAAATAATAAGTTTAACGCTAGAATGTTTATTTTAAGTTTCAATAAAATCGTGAAAGTTTACTCACATCTGCAAAAATGACTAAAATAGCCCTGCCGACGTTGTGACTGCTGGTAGAACACTGAAACTTTCGTAAATGAAGCGTGCTTTGTTGCTACTTCCTACGGTATCGCCGGTGGTGACATCTAGCGGTTTGTTTCGGAAATAAACGGATTTGGGAAACTTGCCCCTATGGAAAATGTGCCCCGGTCTCCCCTAGTTAGCACTGTAACAGAGATGGTAGCACAAGTTAGAAGTGGGAACTCGGATTACCACTGACCTTATAGAGAGGGCAAATAAGTGACAACTATAGTTCCCACTGGTCATTAAAGGGTTAAATTAAGCTATTACGCAAATATTAGCTCAATTTCAGAACCTGCTTAAACCGCCGCGAAAAGATTAAAACGTCATTTTAGTTCTGAAGTTGTCTAAGTAAAGAACACAAACTTTCCGATGGCAACGTCAGGCTTCACTCAGACCAGCCACTTTGCTAGTCTACTTAATGTATGTCTCTCACCACTAGTGAGTGGTTACACCACAGTAACATACACACTCTCTCTACTCACTGCTGTGAAAGTTGTTACCAGCTGACAGTTACAACGACACTGGCGCTCCTAGCGGTGGGCAAGTCGCCGTGACAGTAATCTTTCTTTATAATTAATTTTCTATCTAATTAACCAAATGGTTTTTGTAATTTTTGTGTTTTAAGTATTAGTAAAATATTGAGACACACAATTAATAGAGAAATAAATGTAAAAACAGCCGAATTTCCCCGATTCAGTGAAATAAGCAACAACGTATACACACATTCGTAAATATTGACTAACGAATATTTTGGAGTCTACTCTCCTGAAAGTAAGAAAATATAAACAGACGAGAAACATTAGAGTCAGTTGTGGCCTCTTCTTATATGACAGACACTTTCTTTGAAATCTAAAAAGTCGATATGGAGTCTAATGATTCCAACATTTTTCCATTTCACTCGTCTTTGTTATAAACGCATAAACTATTGAGTGTAATTACTTTTGATTTTAAAAAGGAAAGTCTTGAAGATCCTTGCCATTTTTGGCTCAAATTTAGTAACAATTATGGAATTGGTTTCGAATTTTATGGGATATAAAACTGAATGTTTGTCTGTATGACCTCCATCTGTTCATAAACCATTCATTCGATTACAATGAAACTATAGTGAACTGTTCACCATACGCCCACGAAGGTTCCTTACCCAAAAACAAAAGAACACGACAAATAGCTCAGGATACATGACGTCGCCGGCCGCGGTGGCCGAGGGGACTGAGGCGCTCCAGTCACGGTCTGCACGGCCACTACGGTCGGGGGTTCGAATCCCTCCCCGGGCACGGATATTTGTGCCGTCCTTATGAACTAGCTAATCCTAAGTAGTTTGTATAGCTTATGGGACTTAACTACGGGGTCATCAGTCCCTAAACTTACAAACATTTGATTTTGATATATGACGTCATAAATAAGGAGCGACCACCGCGTGAGAATTCCCAGATTTATGCGTCAGTTATTGGAAAGTTTGCATGAAATTTCGGGCGTTTATGGAGCGTTTTGTAACTGACCCCCTCCCCCACAAAATGATGAAACGAAAGGAGGTCTACCGCTCACAACAGTTTCGCTGTAGATGCCGTAAAACTGTCGCAACAGGCATGACCTTGTATCAAATAAAGTTAGCATTACAGATTTGTATGCAGCACAACCCATAACGGGCGACTCGCTTGTTGCAGGGCAGGACGCGGAGAAGGCGGCGGGCGCCAACGGCGCCACCGGCGCAGACGTCGACGCCGCGACGCCCTTCGAGACCGCCATCGAGCTGACAGGTGGGTGCCTCAGGCGTAAAATAATAATAATAATAATTAATAATAGTAAAACGTCCGCTGGCCGACGCTACCTCTCCCAGGCCGACCGACACGACTGGCGAGCACTGTTTGTTGTTGTGGCAGCTATACATCTACAACCATACTTCACAAGCCACCCGACGGTGTGTGGCGGAGGGTACCTTGAGTACCACTATCGGTTCTCCCTCCTATTCCAGTCACGTATTGTTCACGGAAAGAAAGATTGTCGGTATGCCTCTGTGTTGTCTCTAATCTCTCTGATTTTATCCTCACGATCTCTTCGCGAGATATACGTAGGAGGGAGCAATATACTGCTAGACTCCTCAGTAAAGGTAAGTTCTCGAAACTTTGACAAAAGCCCATACCGAGCGACAGAGCGTCTCTCCTGCAGAGTCTTCCACTGGAGTTTATCGATCATCTCCGTAACGCTTTCTCGATTACCAAATGATCCTGTAACGAAGTGCCCTGCTCTCTGTTGGATCTTTTCTACTTCCTCTATCAATCCCACCTGGTACGGATCCCACACCGGTGAGCATTATTCAAGCTGTACAAGTGTACTGTAACCTACTTCCTTTGTTTCCGGACTGCATTTCCTTAGAATTATCCCAATGAATCTAAGTCTGGCATCTGCTTTACCGACGATTGATTTTATATGGTCGTTCCATTTTAAATCCCTCCTAATGACTACTCCCAGATATTTTATGGAATTAACTGCTTCCAGTTGCTGACTTGCTATAGTGTAGCTAAATGATAAAGGATCTTTCTTTCTGTGTATTCGCAGCACATTACACTTGTCTACATTGAGACTCAATTGCCATTCCCTGCACCATGCGTCAATTTGATGCAGATCCTCCTGCATCTCAGTACAATTTTCCATTGTTACAACCTCTCTATATACTACAGCATCATCCGCAAAAAGCCTCAGTGAACTTCCGATGTTATCCGCAAGGTCATTTATATATAACGCGAACAGCAACGGACCCACGACACTCCCCTATGGCACACCTGACATAACTCCTACTTCGGAAGACTTCTCTCCATTGAGAATGACCTGCTGTTTTCTGTTACCTAGGAATTCCTCAATCCAATCACTCATTTGGACTGATAGACCATATGCTCTTACTTTGTTCATTAATCGTTTGTGGGGAACTGTATCAAACGCCTTTCGGAAGTCGAGAAACACAGCATCTACCTGAGAACCCGTGTCTATGGCCCTCTGAGTCTCGTGGACGAATAGCGCGAGCTGGCTTTCACACGAACGCCTTTTTCGAAACCCATGCTGATTCCTACAGAGCAGATACCTAGTCTCGAGAAATGTCATTATACTCGAACATAATACATGTTCCAAAATTCTACAACTGACCGACGTTAGAGATATAGTCCTATAGTTCTGCACATCTGTTCGAGGACCCTTCTTGAAAACTGGGATGACCTGCGCCATTTTCCGATCTTTCGGAACGCTACGCTCTTCTAGAGACCTACGATACACCACTGCGAGAAGGGGGGCCAGTTCCTTCGCGTACTCTGTGTAAATACGAACTGGTATCCCATCAGGTCCTGCGGCCTTTCCTATTTTGAGCGATTTTAATTGTTTTTCTATCCCTCTGTCAATTATTTCGATATCTGCCATTTTGTAATCTGTGCGGCAATCTAGGGAAGGAACTAAAGTGCAATCTTCCTCTGTGAAAAAGCTTTGGAAAAAGACATTTAGTAATTTCGCCTTTAGAGTGTCATCCTCCGTTTCAGTGCCATTTACGTCACAGAGTGTCTGGACACTTCGTTTTGATCCACCTACCGCTTTGACATGGACCTACCGCTGTCCATGGACACTCTGCAAGTTACACTGACGTGCATGGCAGAGGATTCATCAAACCAATTTTATGTTGTTTCTCTACAGCTCTGTTCTCTAATAGCTCGCGAGGAAAAAGGAACACCTAAATCTTGTTTTCCTATGTATGTGGGTGCTAAAAAATGTACAGGGTGTCCAGAAAAGAACTCCCTGATTTCAAAATTAAATATCTCGAAAAAAAAGATCGATAGAGGAAGGCAGTAAACGGTATGTTTATTGTGAAAGCTGTAAGAACTTTATACATCAGTTTGAAATGATACTTACAAAAGCTGCTAACAGATGGCGCTGTAATCGCCATACGTAATGCCTAGTATAAATAGTGATCCGAAGCCCCGAGCGATCAATTCCACTATTGAAACGTGAAAGGAGTTTAGCCTACCGGAGGAAGAGATTAGCACCAGAAAAATGCGTCGTTCACTGGAGTACATAGTTTTAGAGAACCACAGGTTAGAAGAGAGTCCTACGGCAGCAAGGCCCAGTTTCCAAGCACGATTTAATGTTCCAAAAGGCCCCGCTGCGAAAACCATTCGTACGCTCTTCGCAAAACTTCAACGAACAGGCAGCGTAACTGATGATCTAGTGGGGCATGTTGGCCGCAAGCAAACCGTAGTTACGCCTAAAAATATCGCGAGTTTCTGGAATTATTCAACGAAATCCAATGACATCCGTCCGTAGAATTGCATCTGAGACTGGTTTGAAGCGTTCCAGCAAGCAGAAAATACTGAGAAAGAGCCTACACATGTCTCCATTCAAAATTCAAACGCACCAGGCCATACCCGTACGGGTTGTGCAGCAAAGGGTTGCCTTTGCTAATCAGATGCTCACAATGATTGATAGTGAAAGATTTAATGTTTGCTTCATCTGTAAACCAGATGCAGCCCACTTCCATCTGAATGGATACGTGAATGAGCAGAACTGACGATTTTGGTGTTCCGAAAAGCCATATTGGTGTGAAGCGAAACGCCTCTATTCTCCTAAAGTTACTGTGTGGGCTGCAGTATGCAAGAGAGGCATTATTGGCCATTTTTTCATCCGAAACGGTCAGTGATGCACGTTACGTTGCAATTTTGGAACAATTTGTCGCCACACAGCAAGTGTTAGAGGATCGACCAGGTACTGAATGGTTAATGCAAGATGAGCCCGACCACATCGGACCGAACAAGTGTTTCGCTTTCTTGAGGAATACTTCGGGAATCGAGTCATTGCTTTGGAATATCCCAAATTTACTGGTGCAGCCATGGATTGGCCTCCATATTCGCCGGATTTGACTCCCTGTGACTTTTTTTTGGGCACAGTGAAAGACATGATCTACCCGAAGCATCCCGCCACGCTGGACGAATCGGTGATCTCTGTGGCACGTGAATCCATTTCGGTACAACCCTACGAAATGTGATGGCGAATTTCATTCTTTGTTAGCCACCTCTGTAGTGCCAATTGTGAACATTTTGAAAACATTGTGATGTTATTGTTTGCAAAGAGTGTTTTCATACGATTATTTCACGTATGTATGCTGAAAAAAAAAATATTCAAATGTTTGTAAAGTCTATGGGACTTAACTACGGGGTCATCAGTCCCTAAACTTACAAACTACATATGAACTACTTACGAACTAGGACGGCACAAATATCCATGCCCGAGGGGGGATTCGAACCCCCGACCGTAGCGGCCGTGCAGACCGTGACTGAAGCGCCTCAGTCTCCTCGGCCACCGATGTATGCTGATATGAGCTGTACAGCGTACAGCGCCATGTGTTAGCAGCTTTTGTAACTATTATTTCAAACTGCTGTATAAACTTCTTACAGCTTTCACAATAAACATACCGTTTACTGCATTCTTCTATCGATCTTCGTTTTCGAAATATTTAATTTTGAAATTAGGGAGCCCTTTTCTGGACACCGTGTATGTTCGCATTCGGAAGAGAAATTTGGTGAAAGAAATTTCGCAAATACATCTCGCAGCAACGAATAAGACTTTCTTTTAATGATTTCCACCCCAACTCGTGCATCATTTCCGTGACACTCTCTCCCCTATATCTCGATAATAGAAAACGAGCTGTCCTTCTCTGAATTGTTTCTAAATCGTCCGTCAGTCCCACCTGGTGTGGATCTAATAATGCGCAGCAATATTTCAAAATAGGACACACAAGGTGTGGTGTAGGCAGTTTCTTTAGTACAACTGTTGCATCTTGTAAGTGTTCTGCCAACGGAACGTAGTCTTTGGTTCAGTTTCCCTACAATATTTCCTATGCGTTCTTTCCAATTTAGGTTGTTTGTAATTGTTGCCCCTAGGTATTTAGTTGAATTTATGGCCTGTTGCAACTGATTTATCGTGTAAATGAGGTTTAACGGATTTCTTTTAGAGGTAATATGGATGACCTCACACTTAACTTTTTTAAGATTCTGTTGCCAAGTTTTGCACAATGCAGATATCTTGTCTAAATCATTTTGTAGTTTCTTTTGATCTTCTGGCGACTTCAGTAACGAATAAGTCACAGCATTATCCGCGACCAACTAAGAGAGCTATTCAGATTATCTTCTAAACCGTTTATAAAAATAAGTAACAGTAGGGGCCCTATGACACTTCCCTGGGGAACACCAGATATCACTCCAGGTCTACTAGATAACTTTCCGACAATTACAATTTCTGATAGGAAATAACGAATACAATCACAAAAATGTTCAAATGTTTGTATAGCTTATGGGACTTAACAACGGGGTCATCAGTCCCTAAACTTAGAAACTACTTACGAACTAGTTAATACTAAGGACGGCACAAATATCCATGCCCGAGGGGGGATTCGAACCCCCGGCCGTAGTGGTCGTGCAGACCGTGACTGGAGCGCCGCAGTCCCCTCGGCCACCGCGGCCGGCTATGCAATCACACAACTGTGACGGTGTTCCATAAGCACGAAGTTTCATTAGAAGACTCTTGTGAGGTACAGTGTCGAAATCCTTTCGGAAATATAGAAATACGGAATCTATTTGATATCCCTTGTCGACAGCACTCATCACATCATGTGAGTAAAGAGCTAGCTGTGTTTCTCAAGAACGATACTTTCTGAATCCCTGCTGATTCTGGGTCCAAAGGTCGTTCTCTTCGAGGTAGTTCATAATATTTGAGGAAGATATATGTTCTAGAATCCTGCTGCAAACCATCATCGATGATATAGACCTGTAATTTTGCGAATCACTGCTATTGCCTTTCTTCAATATTGGAGTGACCTGTTCTACTTTCCAGTCTTTTGGTGCGGAACGTTTACTGAACGAGCAGTTGTTTATGATACATATGATGCATCTTTTCAGAGATATTTGCAAAAATAACGGCGATTTGACGATGTCTGTCTGGCTGTAACGTGTTCCCACTTTCTAGGTCGAACTGTTCAACCGATGGCACCAAATGTTACAAACATAATTGTTGGCTACCAGAGACCAGAACCTAGCTTTTTCAAATATTTCGGACAAGAAATACGTTAGTAATAAAAAAAAGCCGTTTGTAATGTAATTTTAATTGCAAATAAACCGTTCATCTGACGCGAAAATTGAATAAACGAATTTGTAGAGGAGAACATACTCTACAACTGTGTTCGCTTATGTTTTTTTCATATATCGTATCATTTGAGAGATATTTGCAAAAATAACGGAATTTTGACACCCTCCATTAAATTAACGAAAGCCAGCCTTTCGGAGATGTCACGTGAGATTCCTCGGTCAGAACTCTCTCTGGCGTACACAATCTTGCGTTGCGTATTTGATGATTTTCTTATAATAACTTACACGTTATTATTTCAAACCAATGGCCACTGAAGAATTAACAAAAACACGTCGTTCTTCGTACGATAAATGATAATCTAATGTCTACAAATGCCATATTAGTATCAGTTAACAACGGCCATCAATAGTATGAGAATAAAGAACACAGCTCCTAACTGATAGCCTTAGCGTAGTGGGCAATGTATTGGACTGTGACGCTGAAGGTCAGTGATTTGGAACCCGCCACTAACTAAAATATTTATTTTTCCTAAAAGAGCTTCAGACACTCTTATTAATTAATTTTCTATTATTACATTATTATTTTGGTCCAAAATGTTTGTAAAAACTTATAAAACTACAAACCTGAAGTGGGCCGTAAAACACGTGAGTGCAAGTTTTTTTTTTCCATCTTGCTAAAAGATTAGTTCACAGGTAAGAGCGCTTCCTCTGAAGAGTGAGCCTATTTCCTTTGGCTGTGGCTAGACTTGTGGTGATACCACCAATCTTCAGTCATGCATCGAGAGCAGGACAGTTGCAGAAAAGTGTTGCTTTACAAATATACTATAGCTGGCGTCATGTAAGAAGGCGCTTCGGCGCATAGGGGCGGAGCGATAGCGGAAGCGTGGAGGGGGGGGGGGAGGGGAGGGGAGGAGCTACGGCCGAGCGCCGACAGGGGAGCCTGCGGGAGAAACACTGCGCCTAGAGAACGAATATTATTGGTTGCCACTTGCGGTAGTAGAGGGGGGTGCACAGAACGGCTGAAAACTGAGCCGCCTTCGTACGTAACGCTGACTATAGTCCCGGTGTAACGATACACAAAAATTAATATTATTTTGTTTATCTTCGATCAGCGATGCTTATCGCCTCCGGTTCCCTCTGACTCGCAATGCAACTAATTTAATTTCGTTAGTCATTTTTTACTTACGAACAAGCGAGATAGTTTTTTTTACGCACTCTCTGGTCTGTATCGAATCGGTGTAGACGTCTATCATACCTGTATCCACTCATGTAAGTAAGAAGAATGCAGGCTGTTGCTGAAAATATATTATTTAAATTTAAAAGCATTCCCTCTCGTTGGTTTTCATTTAAATCAAACTCCTCCACGTGAAATATTTAATTTATTAACGTTTTCAGCTCCTTCGCCTCCGTAATAGTTTAATGTTCAGACGCCATTACAATCGCTTCGCATTACTTCCAAAATTTCAATCAATCAATCATCCTTATACTATACTTTGCTTGATTTTAGAACCTGCAGTCATTTCTTTTGTAATTTCACGAAGTCCGATCATTTTTTTAAAAATTATTTTATCATTACCAGTAACTTCATGTTCCACCCACGGTCACACAACAATGAAAAGCGAAGTCAACAGTCTGAACATTGATCTCCTACGGAAAGTATCCCCAACGTTCACATATTAAATAAATAAAAGCTATCATTTCCAGCTCTACTATACGAACCGCAGGATCCAGCTAGATGCTTTCCGTAAGTCTTATAACGTGCTGTTGCTTGTATGGAGCCCGACTTTAATATGCAACCCGCGGTTTATTTGCTTTAATGTTCATTTTGTGCTGTACTTTAACTAAATAATTTCAAATTAAAAATTCAGTACCATCAATTCCTTGTCCAAAATATAATCGCGGAATCTACTTTAACAATTATGGCATCGTACAAAGCAAGGGCAACATTATACTGGCAAGAAACAATTTTATAACACAATTTACAATACAATTACAATAACAATTTAGGTCTGTTACCTGCATAACTAAAACAGACATTTACAATCAATTATTATACATTACAAATTGTTTGGTTGTTAGTAATAAGTTAATGACAACTCTAAGTATAATTCCCGCCTCTTAGCAAGCCTCCTGAAGGGAGGCCAGTACCCATCCCTACGACGTGGACGTGGGCGGGGCCTACTTACTAACGTAACCACTGCAACTCTTATTAATTTATCAGATTGTTACATTTACAAAACAAAGTTAATTACTCTACTTCTACTAGTGGTGCACTGATTTACACTATCCATCTCCTTTGCACCACTGGATTTCTAGTCTAGATTGGGTTTGGAAGGTAGCGAGGCAGCCAACAGCAGAGAACTTATTCCAGTGACTTCTCCCTGATGCCTTGCTCACGCAAGGCGGGGAAGTCGTCCAGCTCTTCACTCCTTGCCTCAACTAACCTTCCGGTCACATCCGGTTCCATCCGTGGTGCCAAACCGACGTTAGCCGGCCAGACGCCAGGGATGGTGATGTCAATCCGGTTTTACGTACGCAGTATATTGCTGCCAATGTATGCCTCATGGAGGCATGCACGGCTTTTCTCTCCTGTTCTTTCGCAGCAGACTATCCTCAATAGATCTGCTGCGCGTGGTTTGATAATTTCTCAGTTAGTATAATGAGGATCTCTACTAAGTAATCGTTCCTTATTATTTCATAGATGTCCCTGGTGGGTATGGCTTGCCTCTCTACAGAGGCAACTCGTGCGTGTACTGGGCACTCGAAGATTACGTGTTCCGGGCTACCTATCTCAGCACCACATTCACAAACTGCATCAGACCGTTTCCCTATTCGGCGCAAGTGCACCGGGTAGGGTCCGTGATCTGTCAAAAAGTGCACTAATCCTTTGGATGGAAGAAATTTTAACTTCATCCTTTCTCTCACTGATGGTAGGAAGGAGTGTACGCGCCTGGCTGTTTCAGATGAATCCCAGTCCCGTTGCCAAATATCGTTAATGGCTTCGTTAATTTCTCTTTTATTTTCACAGACCCTCCCAATTATCCTTTCTACTTGAATGAAGTCGTGTCTTTTCAAGACAACCGGCAAGAGACAGCTAGCTTGTGGAGGGCTACGCATGCACAGATTCATGTGGCTACTGTCACAGACAAATATACAGACGGGAAACCTCCGTAAGGACCCGGTCCTACGCTCCAGGGTGCGGGGAGGGAGGGTTTCAAGCAGTTCCGTGCGATGTGCCATGATGGCGCTGCGGTCAGAAGCAGCCCTTTAAACTGGCCAGAGCAGGCGGCAGGTAGCGGCTGCCCCCACCACCACCTCCCCTCAAACGCCGGACACAGCCATAGCCTCGTGGCAGGCGGCACGAGCTCTCACCTCAGCCTCCCATCCACGCTACCCTCAGAAGCGCCTCTAGTGTGGTCTACCGGTACTAAGCCAGGGAACCGCCTGACACCTGCTAGCATCTTACGGAACTACGAGGGGGGCGTAGGGCAGTGGTTTAGGGGGGACTGCTTCTCTGTATATGTTACTCTGTGCTCTAGTGTGGTCTACCGGTACTAAGCCAGGGAACCGCCTGACACCTGCTAGCATCTTACGGAACTACGAGGGGGGCGTAGGGCAGTGGTTTAGGGGGGGCTGATTCTCTGTATATGTTACTCTGTGCTCTAGGGTGGTCTACCGGTACTAAGCCAGGGAACCGCCTGACACCTGCTAGCATCTTACAGAACTACGAGGGAAGCGTAGGACAGTGGTTTAGGGGGGGCTGCTCCTCTGTATATGTTACTCTGTGCTACAGTACGTCACCGCTCGTGCGCATGTTGCAGGCATCGGCCGCTTCCACTGGACGGCGCTGGTGGTGTGCGGCTTCTGCCTGATGACGCTGCTCTTCGAGTCGCTGGCCGCCGCCTACGTCACCCCGGCCGCCCAGTGCGACTTCGAGATGTCCTCGTTCGAGAAGGGGTTCCTCAGCGGCGCCATCTACATAGGTTAGTCCAACCGAAGCCAAACCATATCCTGCCTGACCTTCATCCTTTTAGTTCATACATTTTCATGTCAGCAAGTCAGCTCCTTATTGTCTCCAGTTTTATAAAGTATTTGATCATTTATTTCTTGTGCACACAACAGTTTCCTCACTTTGTCATAAATGTTTACATTTACATTTACTTAGTACACCCATTCGATATTGAAAGATGACCGTCTGTCGTCTTCCATATATTTTATGTTGTTGTTGTTATGGTCTTCAGTCTGGAGACTGGTTTGATGCAGCTCTCCACCCTACTCTATCCTGAGCAAGCCTTTTCATCTCCTCATAAGAACGGCAACCCACATCCACTTGAATCTGCTTACTATACGCGTCTCTTGGTCTCCCTCTGCGATTTTTACCCCACACACTTCCCTCCAATGCTAAATTTACGATTCCTCGATGTCTAAGAATGTGTCCTACCAAGCGATCCCTTCTTTTAGCAAGGTATGCCAAAAATTCCTTTTCTCACCAATTCTGTTCAGTACCTCTTCATTAGTTATGCGATCTACCCACCTAATCTTCTGTACCACTACATTTCAAAAGCCTCTACCCTCTTTCTGTCCGCACTGCTTATCGTCCATGTTCCACTCCCGTACAAGGCAACACTCCACACAAATGACTTCAGAAAAGACTTCCTTACACTTAAATTAATATTGGATGTTAGCAAATTTCTCTTTTTCAAAAATGCTTTTCTTCCCATTGCCATTCTGCATTTTATATCCGTTGTACTGCGACCTTCGCATGTTATTTTACTACCCAAGTAACATCTACCACCTTCGTTGTTTCGTTACCTAATCTAATTCCTTCAGCATCACCTGATTTTCTAAGACTGCATCCCATTATCTTCGTTTTGCTCTTGTTAATGTTCATTTTATACGCTCTCTTCAACACACTATCCATTCCATTCAACTGCTCTTCCAGGTCCTTTGCTTTCTCTGACAGAATTACAATGTCATCAGCAAAACGCAATGTTTTTATTTCTTCGCCCTGAACTTTAATCCCTATTCCAAATTTTTCCTTGCTTTCCTTCACCGCCCGCTCGATGTACAAATTGAATAGCATCGGTGAAAGGCTACAACCCTGTCTTACTCCCTTCCCAACTGATGCTTCCGTTTCATGTCCCTCGAGTCTAATAACTCATTTTTCGGATTATTTATTTTATCGTGTGCAGATATGTGTTCTAGTTTTTCAATCCAGTGATTTCCAACAGATAAACGCGGTGTATGTGTTACTAGTTAAAGTTTGGTAACAGCCTGGTATATTCAAACCGTTAGACATTATGTGGCAGTGTACGAACTCTGTATAAATTCTTTCTAGTTTTGTGGGGCCCAATTTCTAACACACATTGTAAAATTTTTCTTATTGTTTTCCTTCTGTGAGTGATATGTGTTTCATGTGGTTGGTTCTTAGAACAAAGCCTTCAGCTTCCACTATTGTTACATGCCTATCAGGCAAGTAACTATCCGTGTATCTTTCTGATAACCACTAACATTTCGCGATCTTCTCTCCCCACCTATTTTAATTTTGCTGTTTTTTCACTGAACTTGTAGTATACACTCAGTCTTTGTCAGTAATTCTCTGTGAGTCTTGTACAGCCTCCTTTAATAGCTTGCTTATGAAATTCTCGTATTTTATTTTATTTTATTTTATTTCATTTTATTTATTTATTTATTATGTATGGGACTTAACTGCGGGGTCATCAGTCCCTAAACTTACAAACTAGTTATCAACTAGCTTATACTAAAGACTGCACAAACTTCCGTGCCCAAGGGGGATTCGAACCCCCGACCACAGCAGCCGTGACTGGCACCTCACAGACCGCATATGTAGTCGAGTCCCCTCCTTCCTATTGGCCAGCGCGCAAAGGAGGCAGAGAGATAACTAGACTTTAGGCGCCCCCGGCGGCCGAAGTACTGTTGAGCGACTTACCGTCTCTTCTCGAAGATGCGCGGCGACTTGTATAGACCACCAGCGGTTTGAGGAACAGCGACGCTCACTATTTATTTAAAAAAAGTCTTACGGGTATACTGGATATGAAGGTCGCCGTCGATATTTCGGTAGGAGCCTGGCTGCAATACCCAATTTAAGGGTCACAATGTTATTTATTGCAATATCTGTATCATCTACAAACAAAACGAACTCTGTGTCTGACAGTGTCACTGAGGAGAGGCCATTCATGTATACAAGAAAAAGCAGTGGCCCCAAGATGTATCCTTGTGGGACACCACATATAATTTTTTCCAAATTCGATGATGACTGATAGCTTATTTCCCTAGTCCTTTGCACTGACACCTTTTGTTTCCTGTAGCTAGGTATGACTTGAACCATTCTGCAGCATTGCCCGTGGCACCATATGATTCTAATCTATACTACTAGCCATTAAAACTGCTATGCCAAGAAGAAATGGGTATTGATTGCTTAAATATATTATACTAGAACTGACATGTGATTACATTTTCACGCAATTTGGGTGCATAGATAATAAGAAATCAGTACCTAAAAGAACCACCTCTCGCCATAATAACGGTCTTGATACGCCTAGGCATTGACTCAAAAAGAGCTTGGATGGTGTGTACAAGTACAGATGCCCATGCAGCTTCAACAAGATACACAGTTCATCGAGAGTAGTGACTTGCGTATTGTGAGGAGCCAGTTACTCGGCCAACATTGACCAGACGTTTTCAGTCGGTGAGAGATCTGGAGAATGTGCTGGTCTGGGCAGCAGTCGGACATTTTCCGTATCCAGAAAGGCCTGTACAGGGCGGTCGTGCATTATCCAGCTGAATGTAGGGTTTCACAGGGATCGAATGAAGGGTAGAGCCATGGGTCATAACACATCTGAAATGTAACAGCCACTGTTCAAAGTGCCGCAGATGCGAACAAGAGGTGACCGAGACGTGTAACCAGTGGTATCCCATACCATCTCGTCAGGTGATACGCCAGTATTGCGATGTCGAATATACGCTTCCATTGTACGTTCACCGTGATGTCGCCAAACATGGGTGCGACCATCAAGATGCTGTAAACAGAACCTGGATTCATCCGAAAAAATGACGTTTTGCCATTGGTGCACCCAGGTTCGTCGTTGCGTACACCATCGTAGGCGCTCATGTGTGTGGTACAGCGTCAAGGGTAACTGCAGCTATAGTCTCCGAGCTGATAGTCCATGCTGCTGCAAACGTCGTCGAACTGTTCGTTCAGATGGTTGTTGTCTCGCAAACGTCCCCATGTGTTGACTTAGGGATTGACACGTGGCTGCACAATCCGTTACAGCCATGCAGATAAGATGCCTGTCATCTCGAGTGCTAGTGGTATGAGGCCATTGCGATCCCGCACGGCGTTCTGTATTGCTCTCCTGAACCCACTGATTCCATATTGTGCTAACAATCATTGGATCGCGACCAACGCGAGCTGCAATGGCGCGATACGATAAACCGGAATCTCGATAGGCTACAATCCGACCTTTATCAAAGTCGGAAACGTGATGGTACGCATGTCTCTTCCTTACACGAGGCATCACAACAACGTTTCACCAGGCAACGCTGGTTAACTGCTGTTTGAGAAATCGGTTGGAAACTTTCCTCATGTCAGCACGTTGTAGGTGTCGCCAGCAGCTCCAACCTTGTGTGGATGCTGTGAAAAGCTAAGCATTTGGATATCACAGCATCATCTTCCTGTCGGTTAAATTTTGCTTCTGTAGCAAGTCATCTTAGAGATGTAGCATTTTTATTGGCCAGGAGTGTACTTGATATTTCCCACCACGGAAGTTTCTACAGTCGGTCCTGACTGCCAGTAGGTTTGTAGTGTTGCGGGGCAAGTGGTGACCCCCCAGTGTGTGTGTCGGCAGGCATGATCCTGAGCTCGCACCTGTGGGGCTTCGTGGCAGACACGCGCGGCCGGCACCTGGTGCTGTCGGTGACGCTGGCGGGCAACTGCGCATGCTCCGTGGCGGCCGCCTTCATGCCAAGCCTGCCGCTGCTCATCCTCATGAGGCTCCTCAACGGCGTTTTGTGAGTACCTCTGGTCAGCCACATCATCTCCACAGTACTGTAGGCACATGTGTACATTTATTTATTTTGCACTTCTCATTCCTCTCCCTGAGGGGGTGAGGCGGGCTGCTTGAGAGGGTGCTTATGGTCTTTCCAGCCTTGAGAGGGTTCCCACACGTGTGGGATGTCTTGTTTCTTTCTTGTGAAGGGGGGGGGGGAGGTTTGTCCCAATTGGGAATATTCCGTGGGCATGGGAACAGCTCCGGTATTCACCTTACAGCCAACAGGAAACCACGGAAACCTGGCCCAGACCGGCTGGTGGTAACCACCTTGCATGTCGGTGTGCTGGTGTGTTGTGTTTGGTGTTGGCTTCTCAGGGTCTCCTTCGGCGCTGGCCGTGGTGTCCCCTCTTTTCCTTTTCCTTTCTGTCTTCTTCTTCTTCTTCTTAAAGCTTCTTCGGGGCTTCTGTTGTGGCATCACCATACTCTTCTTGAAGGTATGGCCGTAAAACGCTTGTACGACCACGTCTTGAGTATTGCTCAAGTATTTGGGACCCGCAGCAGATCGGTTTGAAGGAAGACATAGAGGCGGTTCAGAGCGAGCAGCTAGATTTGTTACCGGTAGGTTCGACCAATGCGCGAGTGTCACGGAAATGCTCCGGCAACTCAATTGGGGATCGCTGGAAGAAAGACGACGTTCTTTTCGTGAATTTCTGTTAAGTAAATTTAGAGGGCCGGAATTTGAAGCTGAGTGTAGTACGATCTTGCTGCCGCCTACTTACATTTCGCGTAAAGATCACGAAGACAAGATATGAGAAATTAGGGCTCGTACGGAGGCATATAGGCATTCTTTTTTTCCTCGTTCAATTTGGGAGTGGAATAGGAAAGGAAATGCCTAGTAGTGGTACAGTGTACCCTCCGCCACGCACCTTACGGTGAATTGCGGAGTATGTATGTAGATGTATGTAGATGTAGGTGGTGTGGAACATACTCCTTCCAGTAAGGCTTGTGGAAGACCTTCTTGTGGGGCCACTGTCCATCAGCCTTCTCTTGGTAGAAGCGTTCTTTGTCCCAGTTGAAATCATCGCGCGTTTGAAGCTCATGTTTCTAGTTTAGTACCTCCTCCGTCATCACTATTTGCTTCGTCGTCGTCTTTGCTGAGGGGGCAGCCTCTTCTGTCTGCGTCCATTTCTCTGCTTGGTGGATGGTGGCCAGTTTTCGTGTCTTCATGTGGGGCGTCCACGTTTAGACAATGTATTCTTCTTAGGTGGAGTGTAGGGTTGTCAGGTACAAGACATGCATTCAGCTATCTACAATATCTGCAGCTCAATTGGCAGGTTGTTGTAAGGATTGAAACTAAAACAACGGTTACATCGACATGGCTCTGGGGGAGTTTGGACGCCCACACACCCCTTTGACCTTAATCTTTCACATTTGGAACCCAATAGAGACATGAGCCTAGTATCATTTTGGAGGTATATAGCATATTATAATTAATATTAACACGAATTATATACAGAAGGATGGAAAAGCTGGTAGAAGCCGACCTCGGGGAAGATCAGTTTGGGTTCAGGAGAAATGTAGGAACTCGGGAGGCAATACTCACTTTACGGCTTATCCTAGAAGATAGATTAAGAAAAGGCAAACCTACATTTCTAGCTTTTGTAGATTTGGAGAAGGCTTTTGACAATGTTGATTGGAATAAACTCTTTAAAGTTCTGAAGCAAGCAGGAGTAAAATATAGGGAGCGTAAGGTTATTTACAACTTGTACAAAATCCAGACAGCGGTTGTCAGAGTTGAAGAGCATGAAAGGGATGCAGTGGTTGGGAAGCGAATGAGACAGGGTTGTAGCCTTTCTCCAATGTTATTCAATTTGTACATTGAACAAGCTATAAAGGAAAGCAAGGAGAAATTTGGTGAAGGAATAAAAGTTCAGGGGGAAGAATTAAAAACATTGCGTTTTGCCGACGACATAGTAATTCTGTCAGATACAGCAAGGGACCTGGAAGAGTAATTGGACGGAATGGACAGTGTGCTGAAAGGTGTATATAAGATGAACATTAACAAAAGCAAAACTAGGGTAATGGAGTGCAGTGTAAGAAAATCAGGTGATGCTGAAGGAATTAGATTGGGAAACGAAGCAATAAAGAAGGTAGATGAGTTTTGTTACTTGGGTAGTAAAATAACAAATGATGGTCGCAGTACAGAGGATATTGCAGAATGGCAATGGGTAGAAAAGCGTTTTTGAAAAAGAGAAATTTGTTAACATCGAATATTGATTTAAGCCTTAGGAAGTCCTTTTTGAGGGCATTTGTATGAAGTGTTGCCTTGTATGGGAGTGAGACATGGACGATAAACAGTGCGGACAGGAAGAGGATTGAGGCTTTTGAAATATGGTGCTACAGAAGAATGCTGAAGATTAGGGGGGTGGATCGCGTAACTAATGAAGAAGTACTGAACAGAATTGGGGAGAAAAGAAATTTCTGGCATACCTTGACTAAAAGAAGGAATAGATTGGTGGGACACATTCTTAGACATCAAGGAGTTGTGAATTTAGCATTAGAGGGAAGTGTGTGGGGTAAAAATCGCAGAGGAAGACCAAGAGATGGATACAGTAAGCAGATTCAGACAGATGTAGGTTGCCGTTCTTATGTGGAGATGAAGAGGCTTGCTCAGGATAGGGTATTGTGGAGAGCTGCATCAAACCAGTCTCCGGACTGAAGACCACAGTAACAACATAGCACATTATATAAACCGGGTAATCAAAAGTCACTATACATTTGAAAACTTAATAAATCACGGAATAACGTATATAGAGAGGCCCGATAACGGCAGTTGTGTCCATTTTTACCTTTTTTCTTCGAGGAAATGCGTGATTCTGGCTTTGTAGCTGCTACCGCGACGGGTGAGAGGTACGCCGATATGTTACAGAATCGCATCATCCCCAGCCTGGCTGATAAACGCCTGCTGGAACGTACGATTTTTATGCAGGATGGTGCTCCACCCCATATTGCTAGACGCGTGAAAGATGTCTTGCGCACGTCATTTGGTGATGATCGTGTGCTCAGCCGCCAACTCGTCATGCTTGACTTCCCAGGTCCCCAGATTATTGGCTTTGGGGTTACCTGAAGTCACAAGTGTATCGTGATCGACCGACATCTCTAGGGATGCTGAAAGACGACATAGTTTGCCAATGCCTCACCATAGCTCCGGACATGCTTTACAGTGCTGTTCACAACATTATTCCTCGACTACAGCTATTGTTGAGGAATGATGGTGAGGATATTGAGCATCTCCTGCAAAGAACATCATCTTTGCTTTGTCTTAATTTGTCATGCTAATTATTGCTTTTCTGATCAGTTGAAGCGCCATCTGTCGAACATTTTTTTAACTTTATCTTTCCTAGTAAAACCCCATGGCATACGAAGCATGTGTGTTAATTTTTACCTCGTTATCTCCATTGTTCCGTGATTTACTAAGTTTTCAAATTTATACTGACTTTTTGATCACCCGGTATATATGTCCCAGTAAACATGGGACCGCAAACGGGCTGTTTGGGAGATACTTACAGTTGAATGGCTCCAACCCTCTTTCTATTTACATACGAAGCGGGATTCACACGCGATGGTCTTTCAGTTATTATAATACACATTAGTGGTGTGAAATAAACCCACATGCTGTTCATGAGTCACAACGTCAGCAGAGTTTCGCATTGAATGCTTGGCTTGGGGTACCAGGTGATGAACTTATTGGGCAACACATTCTTTCACCAAAACTTAAGGGACGGAGGTGCCTTAGGTTTCTGCGACATCATCTTCAAGGCTTGCTTGTGAATTTTCCATTCAGCAACGCCAGAGTATGTGGCACATGCGTGATGGAGCTGCGGCACATTTCGCTGCTGTTGTGAGACGGCATGTAACGCGCAGATGCGACCACAGATGGATTAGCAAGAGGCGGACCAGCGCCTTGGTCTGCAAGATCATCTGATCTGAATCCTCTGGGTTTTAGTGTCTGGAGTCACCTCAGAAGCCAAGTGCACAGCACACCCGTTAACACGGCTGAAGAACTGGAGCGGAGAGTTGTACACGCTTGTCAAGAAATCCGAAACGATCCATCGGTTTCCGAAAGAATTCGAAATTCACTGCAGAGACGAGCGCAGTATTTCATCCAGATGCAAGGCAGACACTTGGAACACCTCCTTTGACAGGCAACCCATACGTGAAATGTGAGCTAAATGCCATGTGAAACCTAATAGTATAGTCTAAATTTAAAATTAATGTGTACTAACTAGGACATGTTTACAATGACGTCAGTGGCTGCTTGGAACCATTAATTCGTAATTATCTCGCAAACGGCTAGTGCAGAAATTTATAGTATCAGCTGGCGATCCTCACCATATCATGATAGTACCACAGTCTATAGCCCGTTCTACACGGGAAGTGAAAGCTTACAGGTACTATATGCACTATTTTCGTACGTTTTCATTTCCAGAAGGCTTTCGACACCGTACCTCACAAACGGCTTTCAATCAGATTGCGTGGTTATGGTATATCGCCCCAAATTTGCGACTGGATAGGGGATTTTCTGTCAGAAAGAACACAGGTCGTAGTTAATCGATGGTAAGGCATCGACTAAAACAGAGGTGATATCGGGCGTTCCACAGGGTTGTGTTATTGGTCCTCTGCTGTTCCTTATTTACATAAACGATTTATGGGAAAATCTAAGTAGCTCTGTTAGGTTGTTTGCAGATGACGCCGTCATTTACCGTCGGGTAAAATCATCTGAAGATCAAAACCAATTGCAGAACGATCTGAATAAGATATCACTATGGTATTAAATTGGGCACTTGACTCTAAATAATGCGAAGTGTGAAGTCGTCCACATGAGCATGAAAAGAAATCCGTTAAACTTTGTTTACAAGATAAATCAATCAAAATGAAGGCCGTAAACTCCACAAAATACCTAGGAATTACTATTACTTCAGACTTCAACTAGAAAGGACACGTACATAATGTCGTGGGAAAGGCGAACCAAAGACTGCGTTTTATTGTCAGAACGCTTAAAAAATGCAACAGAACTACTAAAGAGCTGCATACACTACGCTTGTCCGTCCATTTTTGGAGTATTGCTGCCCAGTGTGGGATCCTTATCAGGTGGGTTTGACGGAGGACATCGAAAGAGTCCAAAGAAGGGCAGCTCGTTTCGTATTGTCAAGATACAGGGGAGACAGCGTTACAGAAATGATACAGGGTCTGGGATGGGAATCATTACAACAACGACGCTTATCGCTGCGGCGTGGGCTACTTGCGAAACTCCAATCGCCAACATTCTCCTCCGAATGCGAAAATATACTGTTGACTCCCACTTACATAGGTAGGAATGATCATCAGAATAAAATAGGAGAAATCAGAGCTCGAACGGAGAGATTCAGGTGTTATTTCTTCCCGCGCGCTATTGGAGAATGGAATGGGAGATAAATAGTATAACGGTGGTTCGATGAACCCTCTGACAGGCACTTAAATGTGATTTGCAGGGTATTCAATGTAGATGTGGATGTAGACATCCAATATCGTATTCAAAAATGTAGCTTTCCGGCCACTTGAAGCTCTACTGTCGCAGTGTATAACAAAAATCTATGGGAGTGTCGTGACGGTATATCATAGACTGCGCTAGTAGACTTTTACGTATGTGCTCTCTGAACTTGTAATCATACTATCCGTAAAACCAAGCCGCGGTGGATTAGCCGAGCGGTCTGCGGCGCCTCGCTGCGGAGCGCGCGGTTGCTCGTCGTTGGAGGTTCGAGTCCTCCCTGGGGCATGGTGTGTGTGTTGTTCTTAGGTTAGTTTACCTTAGTTTAAGTAGTTTGTAGGCTACGGACTGATGACCACGCAGTTTGGTCCGATAGATTTACAAACATTTGCACATTTGAACAAAACTAAAGAGTGCATATCCTCTTGATGATTAAAGAAGTAAACACTTTTAAAATTCAGTCAGGACACAAATGGAGCACTGGAAATGGGTAAACTGAAACAGCTGACAGTTTCGGAACATATGAAATCATACAGTGTGAGATTTCGAAACACTGTTTCAAGACCATGAAACAATGTGTATTTCGTAATAGTATGATCCTGTATATTGTAACATCGTCAGTGCGTACTGTAGAACCACAAACATAGTGCGAGAAAAGAAACTACAGGAGAAAAAATTAAACTCTTATCAGGTGCCGCGGCAGTTCTATATTTCGTGCATTAATAAAATTGTACCTACCATGTCGGGAGCCTAATGTACGAGGTACGTCCAGAAAGTAAGTTCCGTTTCGTTATATAAAACAAACTTGTACAGATACAGAAAAAATATTTATTATACAAAAATCTACAACTGTTAAACTACTTTTCTACATAGCTGCCGAAATTTTGTAGGCGTTTGTCATAGCGTGGCACAAATTTCTGTATGCCTACTTCATAGAAGGTTGCCGGCAGTGTATTCAGCCATGTGGTAGCATGTTCTTTCAGTTCGTCATCGTTGAAGTGTTGAAAGGACAAATTTTAGGTGTAAGAAGAGGATTTCCATCAAAAGGTGGTGTTTTTGTTTCCACGATATAGTCCAGTCAATATGTATTTTTACCAGGAAAGTTTTAGGGTAGTTTTGATTTCTTCGATTCCGTATGTTTTTTGGGGTGCTGAATCCGAATCTGGCATTTCCCAACAAAATTTCGTGACGCAACATTGAAAAAAATACAAAAATTCGAAAAAATAGCATTTTTCGATGGTTTTCTGCTTATAACTCGGAAACTATCAACTTTTCACAAATTGCCTCCTGGTACAAAATTGAAGTCCATAAAATTTCCTACAGATTTCACTATTTATGTTTTGATGTCAGACGAGGCGTTCCGGCTCAATCGCTAATTGAAAATTGGCGTATTTTGGCTGTCTCCGCTAAAATCCACTTTTTCCACTCAAGAAGTCTAATTCATTATTAAAAGCCGATATTTAGTGAATTATTACAAGTTCTAAATCGTATAGAATGTAGACTGGTATCCACTGCTTCTCCCAGTTCTCTATGCACACCTTCTTTAGATCGTATATGTAAAGTTATACGAAATTAAAAAAGAAATTACATGAAGTTCAAGTTATTAATAAAATCAGAAATTGTACAAATTGTCACAGTAAGTTGAAATTCCGAACAAAATTTTGAAAACTTTATACATATTATTACATTGTATTACACAGAATACATTATTATGTGCATCAATTATATATGCCGCTGTCGTTTCCAAGAGGGTGCTGCCTGAGGTTCTTGGAAGGCGGTGGGTCCTGGAATAGCAGCAGGTTGTTCTGTCGCCAGTGTTGGGGCTACTTCATCTGGAAAATGAAGGACGTGGCTGAGAAATCCATGACCAGTGAACATATCTCAAGGAGAATTGTTACGAAACAGATGGTGAGATTTGACATACCTTCCACATGGTGCAGGTGTGTTTCTTCAGCCTGTTCTTTGCCTTCTTCTTCTACCTCTTCATCTCCTACATCAGTGCTGACGTCTGGAAGTTTGACGTCATTAGACAGCCCTTCACAGGATGTGCAGATGGGGGAGCAGTGGAGGCCCGCTTTCCTGCATCCACAATTACGTTGGCAGCCGTTTTTGCATTTACAAGAAATTTGTCGGAGTGTCGAGTCCGAAGCAGGCTCCAAAGTTGTTGGCACAGGGACAAGACCATTCCTTGTTTTTTTCCATCCCCACTCGCTTGGGTCTCTTTGTTGTTCGTCGAGAGTAATTTTACTGGATAACCACTGCTGCACTTGAAAATAAACTTTCAGTGAATGTTGTCGTGCAGCAGCTTCGGTGGGGGGTAGCGAGGCAATGCTGGTTTTACTTTTATAAGAAATAGATACGTATTGCCGCTATCGCAAATCGTTCAGGCTAGTATGATGTTCTTTCCCGTAGAGTTTCTTGAGAAACATGTTCCCTGCTTCGGCAATCTCATCCTGATGTGCACGAGGGTTGTAGAAAACATCAATGACTGTTTGCAAGTCATTGTACTTCTGCAGGAGCAGGACTTTTATAAATTTGTTTCCCCTGGTTAAGCAAAGCAGAAGCAGTGTCACACCACTCATCGCGTGCAGGAACAATATACGATGTGATACAGTTCTGTCAGCGGCCTATTGAGCACAAGTTGACTGGAAATCGACACATTCAGATGAAGAGCTGCGAGAATTTTTGTTATGAACTTAGCCCCTACCCTCTCTCTCTCTTTTCGATGAGCATGCGATTAGGAAAGGAACCAAATCGGGCTTGTACAAGGCTTTTTAACCGACTGAACAGGCAGACTTGAATGGTACAATATATGTAATCGACGGCGGGTGTTTGTTACATAGGGTCAAACGGCACCATGACCAGACATATACAGAAATTTGCGACAGCTATATATGTTACGTGAAGTCAAACTACACATCAAATGTCGTTCTCATTTTCGATTGTTACCCTGACGAAGTTTGTGAAAGCAACAAGGGCTTAGAACGATTAAGAAGAACGCAAAGAAAGCTATCTGCTACAATATCATTTACAGAAACTATAATGCCTACTGCTTCGCAGGAGAGTTTCCTTGCAAATTACAAAAACAAGAGACGGTTCATACGTATGTTAATGGAAAAATTTCATGTTGCAAAAATTAATTCACGGCAAGCTGTGGAGGCTGCTGATACACTAATTATCACAACAGCCCTTAACTTAGCCCCGGCAAATGAGTACGTGAAGGTGGTGGGAGAAGATATAGACCTTTTGGTGATTTTAATGGGTCTGTGTAGCCCTGAAGTAAAGAATGTCTTCTTTTTGAAACCAGGAAAAGGAAAGGTGCCTCCAACCCTCTGCAATCCTCATCTTGCCGCTGACAGAACTGTATCACATCGTATATTGTTCCTGCACGCGATGAGTGGTGTGACACTGCTTCTGCTTTGCTTAACCAGGGGAAACAAATTTATAAAAGTCCTGCTCCTGCAGAAGTACAATGACTTGCAAACAGTCATTGATGTTTTCTACAGCCCTCGTGCACATCAGGATGAGATTGCCGAAGCAGGGAACATGTTTCTCAAGAAACTCTACGGGAAAGAACATCATACTAGCCTGAACGATTTGCGATAGCGGCAATACGTATCTATTTCTTATAAAAGTAAAACCAGCATTGCCTCGCTACCCCCCACCGAAGCTGCTGCACGACAACATTCACTGAAAGTTTATTTTCAAGTGCAGCAGTGGTTATCCAGTAAAATTACTCTCGACGAACAACAAAGAGACCCAAGCGAGTGGGGATGGAAAAAAACAAGGAATGGTCTTGTCCCTGTGCCAACAACTTTGGAGCCTGCTTCGGACTCGACACTCCGACAAATTTCTTGTAAATGCAAAAACGGCTGCCAACGTAATTGTGGATGCAGGAAAGCGGGCCTCCACTGCTCCCCCATCTGCACATCCTGTGAAGGGCTGTCTAATGACGTCAAACTTCCAGACGTCAGCACTGATGTAGGAGATGAAGAGGTAGAAGAAGAAGGCAAAGAACAGGCTGAAGAAACACACCTGCACCATGTGGAAGGTATGTCAAATCTCACCATCTGTTTCGTAACAATTCTCCTTGAGATATGTTCACTGGTCATTGATTTCTCAGCCACCTCCTTCATTTTCCAGATGAAGTAGCCCCAACACTGGCGACAGAACAACCTGCTGCTATTCCAGGACCCACCGCCTTCCAAGAACCTCAGGCAGCACCCTCTTGGAAACGACAGCGGCATATATAATTGATGCACATAATAATGTATTCTGTGTAATACAATGTAATAATATGTATAAAGTTTTCAAAATTTTGTTCGGAATTTCAACTTACTGTGACAATTTGTACAATTTCTGATTTTATTAATAACTTGAACTTCATGTAATTTCTTTTTTAATTTCGTATAACTTTACATATACGATCTAAAGAAGGTGTGCATAGAGAACTGGGAGAAGCAGTGGATACCAGTCTACATTCTATACGATTTAGAACTTGTAATAATTCACTAAATATCGGCTTTTAATAATGAATTAGACTTCTTGAGTGGAAAAAGTGGATTTTAGCGGAGACAGCCAAAATACGCCAATTTTCAATTAGCGATTGAGCCGGAACGCCTCGTCTGACATCAAAACATAAATAGTGAAATCTGTAGGAAATTTTATGGACTTCAATTTTGTACAAGGAGGCAATTTGTAAAAAGTAGATAGTTTCCGAGTTATAAGCAGAAAACCACCAAAAATTGCTATTTTTTCGAATTTTTTTTATTTTTTTTCAGTATTGCGTCACGAAATTTTGTTGGGAAATGCCAGATTCGGATTCAGCACCCCAAAAAACATATGGAATCGAAGAAATCAAAACTACCCCAAAACTTTCCGGCTAGGGGCCCTATTGAGCACAAGTTGACTGCACTAATGGTGCCGGATCTCATGTGGCGAATGTGACGAAACAACTGTTACGGGAATTTCACTGGGACGTGTTTGATCATCGTCCGTACAGCCCGGGCCTCGCTCCTAGCCACTTTCACCTCTTCTTACACCTAAAAATCTGTCCTTGGTGGTCAACATTTCAACGATGATGACGAGCTGAAAGAACATGCTACCACATGGCTGAATACACAGGCGGCAACCTTCTATGAAGAAGGCATACAGAAACTTGTGCCTTGCTATGACAAGTGCCTACAAAATTTCGGCAGCTGTGTAGAAAAGTAGTTTAACAGTTGTAGATTTTGTACCATAAATATTTTTTTCTGTATCTGTACACGTTTGTTTTATGTAACCAAACGGAACTTACTTTCTGGACGTACCTAGTATTATGTTGGCAGCATCAACAATACGGTAGAAAATCTTTCCCAAGATGTTAATATTCTCAGAAATGCACACATAATGACTTGATTGGTGTTTCCTACAGACCGAGACGTAAAGAAATAATGCTGTTCCTGCTCTACGGCTGACAGGTTCTTGTATGTGCCCTTATCCACTCAGTACAAGTAATTATCCTAGTATAACGAAGATTTCATGACATATTTGCGTAGTCACGCGATTGGCAAATGCCAACGGCACATGATTGCCAACATTATCACGCAAGGCCGCCAGAGCGATAAGTAAAATTAAACCTTAACACCTAATGCATTGCTTTCATAATAAGTGACGTTCCTGCTTTCCTATTAGCTGAGGACCGACGTTTTTATGTCTATCCTGTATTTTAGTGCCTAATTTCGATAGGTAGTGTGTGTGCTAACCTACATGTGATATTGAAAAGCCATATTATCAGCCAAAAGTTATCGAGCTAACACTATGGGAAGGTTTAAGCATCATTATCGCACTGCTGGGTACTTTACGAGAATAAACAGTATCTTATAAATCTTGTTTTATAGATGCCTTTAATGCGCGGTTTCATTTACCGTCAAAATTTCATAATATGGAAGTATTAATACCAAATTCGTGAAATTCGGAACATTAGATTTACATACATTTTCATCTTTTAAGAAATATCTTTTCTTTTAAATGTGTGTTCAGGCAACATTGTGACGATGTTTGGTAACTTGCTCTTGCTCACAAGAAGCTAAAGGCATGGGAAAACATTCCAACTCATTAACCCTAGATTAATTACTAATTTACAACGGATTTTTCATATTATTACATTCTTACCAGAATGCAAAAAAATATTACTAAACTCGAGCGAAATATAGGAACAAGTAACAGATTTCATTACATTCTACCTTCTGTTTCATACCTTCACGAATCATAGTTAAAATCCAGCTTTTAGCTGTGAGCCATTTTTAAACGATTGAAAAAAAGTGCCATTACTTTAGGTACTGGAGTATATTTTCTGTAATAAAAACAGTAATAGGGTCAGTTTTGTAGTGAATATTACCATAATATTTGGAAATGTTCCAAAAAACGAATTGGAAGAAAGGCATATGAATTATAAGAAGCAAATCTTATGGTGAGCACTTACCAGGTAGAGGTATTACTTCCGTTTTCGTTTGCCCATGAATGAACGCTTGATATCCTTCCTCTTGTGTGTCACTCCTCCTTCACGTGTGATGCACCAACAGTATTCAGCCATCATGTTTATTCCCCAACGACCTTGATAACGATGTTCCATAGTTTAAAGTTCCTCTGATGTGTCAGCCAAATGTGACATTAGAAAATGTAGTTTTAGAGAGACCTTGCATCGTAACTATTTAAAGGACTGTAGCATGTCTTCCGCTATTTCCTTGTAATCAGGTTGCTTATTTTGGCCAAGGAAACTTCTCTAAGCTTGAAGTTCTATTTCCATCATAGAACTGCCAAAGTGCTCATCAGACATCAACTTCCTTATATCTGGTCCAACAAATATCCCTTCTTTCAACTTTGCAGCCGATAGATTTGGGAATTGCCTACACAGGTATTGGAAACAGTTTCCTGTTTTGTCCAGTGCTTTAACATATTGCTTCATGAGTCCTAATTTGATGTGCAGTGGAGGCAATAAAATATGATCTGGATTAACCAAATGTTCTTCACTATTTTCTTTGATCCCACTGTCAGATTTTGCCTCTTAGGCCACTCTCTCCTACTCCAATGCCCATGATAATCTCTACTGTCCCATTCACACATATAGCAAGGCTTCTTAGGGTACCCCGCTTGCTGACCAAGAAGAATGCCAATCACTTTAAAGTCACCAAACACAAGCCACTGGTGTTCTTCATACTTCACATTTTGTAGAAGTATTTTCATGGTATTGTATGTCTCTTTTAAATGTACTGAATACACAATTGGAATTGATCCTAGGTCATTTCCAGTATGTAGCAACACTGCTTTCAAACTTCACTTTGAAGAATCTATAAACAATCTCCATTCCTTGCTCTCATACTTCTGAGCTCCCATTTTCATCACTAATCCAGCGATGTCTTTGCAGAACACCATTAAACTATCTTCAACAAAAAATTCCCTGAAATCTTTATCACGATATCTGTACAATGAATATAATGTACCGTGTACAAGTAAGTTATTTTCAATGAGACGTGATCCCAGTAGTTGTGCTGCATCTTTTGAGAGTCCTAAGTCTTTCACCAAATTGTCAAGCTCTGTTTGAGTAAGAGGTTTTGAGCTATTATCGGTACCACACTCAGAATAGTCGGATTCACTGCTTTGTTGACTTACATCTGGTTCAGAGAATTCAAGAAAATCCAGTGATGTTGGTGGAGAGGGGATTGGTAGCCCTGGGCCATGAGGAATAGGTCTAATTGCCGAATTTAAGTTTGGATACGATATGTTTTTCATGTTTTTTTCTGTTGTATCCCGTTACATTCGTCATACAGAAGTAACAGTCATCAACATGATTCTTCTGTTCACGTCATACCATAGGAATTACGAAGTTCAAGCACTTGATTTTACCTTCACTCCATTTCCTTAACTGCTCCACACATGTATGGCACACAATGTGTGAAGAAAATACCTTGTCCTGATCACCGAGCTTCATACCGAAATATGCAAAATATGACTTCTGCACAAATTTTGATATTTGTCGACTTCTTGCACGTATCACATAATTTCCACAGATATAACAAAATGTATCTGGGCTATTCACACACTGCCTTCCCAACATTAACACACCTTCAGTGAAATACCACCACTCACAACAAAGCGCGAAAGCACCTTCTTGCAGCTGTAGCACTCACTCACTGATTTCTGTGGCGATAATGGAACGTCAGCTCCAAGCTCATTAGCCCCCTCTGCCTTCCCTTCACACAAAAAATGCAACGTTGCCACATTTCTGTAGTTGTGGACACTGCATAACATAGATTTCACAGCCAATGGTACGGTTGGAGGGGGGTCAGCTGTGCAGAAAAAACTGAGGGTGATGGAAAAAAACTGATATGATTTTCATATTCAGCGGTGCATATTTAGTAAAGAACACCACTAACTTTCCAAACCCGAGAATTCATGTCGACCTGTGTTATCACTCCCGCCGCTGTTCGGCGCGACGATAGCATAACTCACCTTTCCAGCCGCTAGGCAGCGCTGTAAGCAGTTTAGAATTGCAGTTGGGCATAACAATTTAATTTCTACGGAAAAAAACGACCCAAAGCCATATTTTTTATTTCATATATTGTGTGCCAGTATTTTCGTTGATCAGATATTACTGCAGTACATAATGTTACAGTAGTACAAGTAAGACATATCTACTCATCTGACTGTGCCAGTGTCAATATATACAAGATGTTGGCCGCTTACGTTGGTTATCAGGCGTTACCTCATAACTTCCACCCGGTTGGTCGCCAATTTATATACAATTTTTGTAGGGCATATTTGCTCCATACCCTTAACTCGAATCAAAGCATTCGTAAATTATCAAGAGACATAAATAATACGGAAATTAATGTAAATCAGCCGAATTTAACTGATTCAGTTATATAAAAAACAACTTTCTCATGAAAAACTACTTACAGATATGTATTTGTAGCTTATTCCGCTCAAAGTAGAACATAATCAAAAGAGAAAAACAAAATTCTATTATGGTATATTTTGTATCCCATCCTCGTCGCCACTTTTGTGTCCCAACTTCGTCGCCGCTTTTGTGTCTCGTTCCGTTGTAGGTGTCGGTGGCCGAGTGGAATGAGACCGACACAGAAATAAAGATAGCACGCTGGTGCAGGTACGGAGGGGAGCAGCCAGAACTAGAAACACTAGAGTAAATTAGAATGAGATATATATTGCACAGAATTTATACAATACTTAACTTTTACATAGTACTGCAGAATGTTGATACATAGTTCAGCTAGAATCCTGCCTAGTGCCTGATAGCCAACTCTTCACTGGTGCCTATCAGATTCCGACGTGTTAACTGGTTCCTATCTCAGTCCCAAGTGAACGATGTCGTTCACTGGTGGCCACGAGCGGAGTTGCCGCAGAGGGCGCTCGTGGCTGACGTCGTAAGAACGCCGCGCCATGCGTGCATGGCGGCGCGCGGCGAAAGTAGGTGGCGCGCACTTTGGACTTGTGCGACACCACAGTATATTTTTACTATGACAGGTAGTGTTTTGACGTTTATCAGATCGGTGTGGAGTCTAATGATTCTTAATTTTTATGCCTCACACGTCTTTCTTAAACGTGCATATTCTGTTGAGTGTAATTACTTTAGCTTAAGAAGCCAATGTTTTGATTATTCTTGGCATTTGTGGTTCAGCTCTACCAACAATTGTGGAATTGGGTTCCTCTTTGTTGGAAAACAGTTTGATTGCTTTTGTCGTTTTATTGCTACGTCTATGATGCCTTTTGCTACAGCGATGGTGGCTGGTTTGGTACGTTAAATACTCTAGCTACTGCATGCTGTATATGTTTCCTACGTTCCACCCTGATCGATTTTACTGGAATTGTAGTGAAGAATCTCTCCGTTCGAGCTCTGATTTCTCTTATTTTATTCTGATGATCATTTCTACCTATATAAGTGGGAGTCAACAATATATTTTCGCATTCGGGAGACAATGTTGGCGATTTGAGTTTCGTAAGTAGCCCACGCCGCAGCGATAAGCGCCGTTGTTGTAATGATTCCCATCCCAGATCCTGTATCATTTCCGTAACGCTGTCTCCCCTGTATCGTGACAATACAAAACTAGCTGCCCTTCTTTGGACTCTTTCGATGTCCTCCGTCAAACCCACCTGATAAGAGTCCCACACTGGGCAGCAATACTCCAAAAATGGACGGACAGGCGTAGTGTATGCAGTTTCTTTAGTAGTTCTGTTGCATCTTTTTAGGGTTCAGCCAATAAAACGAGCATCACAGTTTCACAATACATAGTACCATCTCCATATTATCTTTGAGCTCACTGCAATACACAGACTGTAGACATTTGTTAATGTATGTCTGTGATGGAAAGTTCGTAAGTCATATATAAGTGTATACTGCTCAAGTGATAAAATTGCATTGCCAGTTCCAAAATTACCTCCATGTGAATTCTTTGAATATATTTACATAAGAATTCCATGCAAGGAATATCGAATTTATGTAGTTTCCTTTCTGATTTCGGTGTAGGCCTATCCTCATTACTTTTGAGTTCGTTATGTTTAGAAATCGCCGTAGTGCAGGAAAGGACAAATTGCGTTGTTAGTTACATAATACATCCAATACCTAACAGATGCCAATGCTTTTTTTTCATTCTCATAACTGTGGTGTAATACACTACAACAAGGGGTACAGTTTTACTTACGGCATCGGCGTAGTATGCTGATGTTGGCAACGGCAGTTCATTGCTTTTTGAAAAATCAGTCACGTAGAATGAGGGGCATAATTCATTATGGTAGTGATGATATAAATAATTAGTGCTGTTTCGGTCAGTAAACTAATTCTCCTAAAGCATTTTCACGTGTCGGAGTAGCACAAAATATATGTGTATGCGGCACACAACCAAACATCAAATATAGTTTATATGAATGGAAATTAATGTAAAAATGTTGTATGGAAGATGTTCAAAATGTTTCAAATGTTTGTATAGCGTACGGGACTTAACTCTGGGGTCATTAGTCCCTAAACTTACAAACTACGGTACTTATAAACTAGCTAACTAAGGACGGCACAAACATCCATGACCGAGGGGGGATTCGAACCCCCGGCCGTAGTGGCCGTGCAGACCGTGACTGGCGCGCCGCAGTTCCCTCGGCCACCGCGGCCGGCTTGTATGTAAGAAATGTGTACAAATAAAAAACTAATAAGAAAAAGAACTAAACGCAAAGTCTCTCACTGCAGTTTTTCCCCCTTCAATATTACATTTATAAAACTACTGATACAAAACTTTAACCCAGCGAAGCGGGTAATCATAAGCTAGTTTTTTTTACTAAAAGGCAATTAATAGTTTGATTAATTATTGACTGCAATAGTGGAAGAACGGCTTATAGGTGTCGCCATATACCCTTCAGAGTTATGCAAAGTGCATAGAAATTAAATTTAAATATGTTAGGTCCAGGAGTAGGCTAGGACCAATGTTTTGAACAGGGACTGTGTAACATGTGTCACCACTTGGTGTCACAGACATTAAGGACAATTTATTACCCAGTTGTAAAAGAAATTCAGAGTGTTCAAACTTTCATCTGAGTCATTAACTTGCACGCTTGCTTACAAATGTACGCATATGTACTCACATACATACAACAAGGACGAACCCATCACCTATCATGCTAAGGACAACACACACACACACACACACACACACACACACACACACACACACACTCCCATGCTCGATGGTGGACTCGAACCTCCGAAGGACTAAATGAAGTAAGACACAACCTAGCTACCGTGTCGTGAAACTGAACGATATTGTTATCAGTCATTCGCCGAAAATGGGATACGTACTATCGACAGTCAACAAAGCCATCTATAGATTTTTATTATCGATACATCGATAACAGCATCGGCTATTGCGCAGTCCTCCTTTAGCCGTTGTCCATTGTTGGCCTCACTCCATTATTGCTATGTTAAGCACTACAGTGGAATGTTGCCGCTGCCGTTTATTTCTTTTTTGCTGTCAAGATACGTTTCCAATTATGAGTAAGTTCGAAAGAGAAAAACCGACTTTCATTTGTCCACTACCGTTATGGTAAATTAAAATACGTACTACTATAATAGCTTATTTATCTATCTGGAGTCGTGGAGTGGTAATATTGCAGCATATGTGTAATAGTTTTTAAAGTTAGGTTTAAGAGTAATATTGGCCCACTTTAGGTTACGGTAGTAACACTAAAAGTGGGCCCTTGCGATCGTCTTTCCAAAAAATGTTCAAATGTTTGTTAAGCTTATGGGACTTAACTACGGGGTCATCAGTCCCTAAACTTACAAACTACTTATCAACTACCTTATACTAAGGACGGCACAAATATCCATGCCCGAGGGGGGATTCGAACCCCCGGCCGTAGTGGCCGTTGAGACCGTGACTGGAGCGCCTCAGTCCCCTCGGCCACCGCGGCCGGCCAATCGTCTTTTGACAGCTTTTAATTTAAATGAAAATAACGGCTTAACTATTCATCTGACACGAAAATTGATTAACCGAATTTGTAGAGGAGAAAATTCTCTACAACTTTGCTCTCTTATGTTTTTTTTTCCATATCTCGTAGCGTTTCAAAGATATTTGCAAAAATAACGGCGATTTTGGGACGTATGTATGTCTGTCTGTCTGTCCGGAACGTGTTCCCCGTTTTTAAGACGAACCGTTCAACCGATCAACACCAAATTTTACAGACATGATTGTAAGCCGCCAGAGACCAGAAACTCCCTTTTTCAAATTTTGGGGACAAAAAATACGGCAGTAAAACAAAACAAAAAGAAACAAAAAACGTTGGTAATATAATTGTAATTGCAAACGAACCGTTCATCTGACACAAAAATTGAATAACCTCATTTGTAGAGGAGAAAATTCTCTAAAACTTCGCTCCCTTATGTTTTTTTTTTTTTTTTTTTTTTTTTTTTTCATATCTCGTATCGTTTGAGACATATTTCCGGAGATTTGACACCCTCCATTGAATGAACGAAAACCAGCCGTTCGGAGATGTCACGTGATATTCCTCGGGTATTTGATGATTTTCTTATTGTAACTTACACGTTGTCATTTCAAAGCAACGGCACACTGAGGAATTAACAAAAACACATCGCTCTTCGTACGATAAATGATAATCTAATGTCTACAAATTAACATCAGTTAACAACGACCATCAATAGTATGACGAAAAGGACTCCTGTTTTGATTTATAGCCGTAGCGTAGTGGGTAAACTGTTGGACTATGTCGCTAAAGGTCGGTGGTTCGAAACCCGCCACTACCTAAATTGTTTTTCCTAAAAGGGTTTCAGACACTCTTGTTTATTAATTTTTTATTATTTAGCTTATTATTTTGGTGCAAAATGTTTGAAAAAACTTATAAAACTATAAATCTAAAGTGGGCCGTAGAACATGTCAGTGCGATTTTTTCCTTAAAGGATTACGTGTATAGATAGTATCACAATATTAGAGTCGTAATCATATCACTATAAATTTTTATTATTTACATTATTATTTTTGTCCGAAATGTTTGTAAAAATTATAAAACTACAAATTTAAAGTGGGCCGTAAAACACGTCAGTGCGATTTTTTATCTAGAGGATGGATACGTTGCAATGCCAACAAGAGTAAAAGATCCAAAAATCTTGGAAATCAAATAATAGACTTACGCTTCCTAAATCAATATGCAAGGTATTTATACTGATGCAAAAATGAATGCAGATTTTGCGAAATATCTATATAGCCACAGTCGTGTCTGACAGGCAGCGAGCTCGGTGACGTGCAGCCGTGTCGATGCCAGTGTTCAAACACAGAGAAACACTTCTCATTCTGATAGTCTGATTTCGTTTGGAATAACAACTGAAGGTTCTGGCGTATATTGAAACAATTTTTTAAGGAATGTTTTCCTCAATTTTGTATATAAAGTATTGCCGTATTTAGCTTGAGAAAGTCTTACAAACGCAAACTATGTGCATAAAATATAAAAAATATGTTAGCCTAAGTTTGTTTTTAGAATAAATGGAAAACATGGGCCTTCGTAAATTTCTCTTTAACCATTGGGTCCCCCCCTTTGACAATATCCTGGCTACGTCACTGCTTACAATTACATGCGTTAATGCGCTGCGCTTGTGTTTCCTACAGCGTGTGCGGACCGTCGGCGGTGACGTACGCCTACCTGGGGGAGTTCCACGCGGACAGGACTCGAACCCGGCACATCGTCTACGTGTGCCTCTTCTTCGCCGTCTGCAGCGTCGCGCAACCCGGTAAGCTACACAGAGTCTGCTGCATCTGTGCCTAATGCTGGTGAAATCTTTTCTTATATACAACTACAGTACAACCTCTCAAACTTGACACAATGTGGACTTAATAGGCCGGTATTACACTATCAAATTATTTGTCAAAGAATTGGACAAAGAAATATTGGACGTAGTGTAATGCGAACATCGTCCAATATTTCATCCAATCTCGGCCTCGGCCTAGATTTGATCAAAGAAATCGCTCGTCTTCTGTTTCCTGCGGTGAGAAATGTGACCGCTTGGTGCGCTAGTAGTATACAGCTTCCTTACCACTACAGCTGTTTTATTTGGAGGTTAAATATCTGGCATTACTTGGACATAAAATTCGTATTCGTAAAGATGGCTAATAGTGGAATATTTGTGTAGTGTTTTCTAGCAACAACAAAATTTTAAAAATCAGATGGGGCGTTGTATAACAGTTGACAAGGCCAATTCACACTGTCCGTCACGTCAATTCGCATAGCCCAACACTCTGCGGCAAAAGTGAGGTTGAGTTACAATCCGTGATGTAAAAAAGTCATTATATACTATCGGAATTGAAGAAGTAATACCCCTAAATCTTAATACAGCCGAAGCAGATTTTAGAATGTATGATTTTGGTAATGTGGTGTGCTAAGTTCTGGGAAATGAAACAACTTTCAAATCATCGACATCTGTTTGGAAGCGAATCTATGAACATATAAATACGTTAGCCAATTTTTGTAAGGAAATAAATAGAGCCTATTTACTTTATCAGCAATGTTTCCCCCCTTACATTTTAATAACGTCATAAACAATTTAGATTATCCTCTTTGTCAGTGCTCACATTGTCCATTTAAAACTTTATTTAATGAAACTTGCTGTATCAACTTAACAATCTTATTCGTATACACTGTTTGAGTCAGCCTTTTTGTTACTCTATTGCAAACTGCGAAGGATGAAGAGCGACAGAATAATTAGCAGTGAAGGGCCTGGCTGTTCTGCCGACGGAATAAAAAAGAAAAATCCTCCCGGTCCCGTAATAAATTTTATTTATCTCGCTCTGACACCCACGGTTTCATCCAAGTGCGTTTCTTTTTCTTTTTTCCCTCCTCTTCTAAATGCAGACACAACGCAACTGTAGTATAAACAATAGCTGAGCATTACACCGCCATTTTGAAGCAAATTTGACAAAATATTGGATGATAGTGTAATACCCCCTTTTGCGTTTCATCCAATTTCTTTGTCAAAAAATATGACCAATATTTCATCCAAGTTTTTCGTCCAATTCTTTGTCCAATAATTTGATAGTGTAATACCGGCCTTTAAGGGTTGTCGAGTTTTGAGGTTGTCGAGTTTTAGGGAACCAGGAGTTGAATAAAAACGCTTATTTAGAGTATTAAAATAGTACATTTATTGATTTATTATATACAATTATATATTCATATCAACATTTATAACTTACAAAAAAAATTAAAAAAAATTGAGAGAAAAGACCTAGTAGAATCTGAAAATACAGTGTTCATTACAATTACTACTGAAGTTTTTCATGCTGCTTATAAAACGTCCATCACAGTTACTTATGGGAAGTTTTCTGAACACTAGAAGGAAACAGTAAAAGAAAACTTATTGGAGTCGTTTGAAAAACCCTGTGACTGCAGACTGCTTTTCTGTCTCCACACGGCGTCTTGCAGCTTGATCACGGACTCGCCTGAGGAACAGAATCTCCACTCCAGTCGCATTTTGCTGCTCTAAGTACTGCAATGTCCCTCCAATAAATTTCACAGCCTCACTGTGGCTAACTGTTCTTTCTTGTCGATGGCCCTCTTCCTCTTCTTCTTCCGAATCGTCCCCTTCTACGTCACGCCCTTTGACAGCTGCGATGATTTCATCTTCTCCTAATGGTTCCGATGCTCCATCGAGATCCATCCAATCATTGACATCATTGCTTGAAGACTCTTCACACCCAGGGATTTTTTTCATGAGTTCAATCAAGTCGCTATTTTCAGAATTGATTCCATCGTCACGCGACAAATCATTGCTTGCGTGATCTAGAAGTTTCCTCCAAGAACGAATGAGGGTAATGGTCACAAGCTCGCGGCCATACGATGAGGAAAGTGGCCACAGAAATCCCCGAACGAGTGCAAACAACAGCCCGCCCCAGCTGGACAGGTAAAGGGTGCGTTGAACGACCTTGGAAAACCCAGTAACCTAGTCTGAGTCTCTAGCGGTCTCAGGCGGCCTGTGTACTGATGGAGAGCTTTACGTTATGGGCGGTGTAAAAAAAAATTATTAATTCACCAGCCCTGTCGAGTTTTACGGAATGTCGAGTTTTCGGGAATCGAGTTTGAGAGGTTCTACTGTACCTGGATACCCGTTGTTTTCCGGGTATTTATTTATGTATTTATTCAGAGCTCGATCAGAGATGCAAGGATTATGATATGGAAATCAGCATCTCCAAAACGAAAGTAATGTCTGTGGGGAAAATATTTAAACAGATTGAGTGCCAAATAGGAGGAACAAAGTTAGACAGTTTCAAATACCTGAGACGTGTTTTCTCACAGGATGGCAACATAGTGAAAGAACTGGAATCGAGGTGCAGCAAAGCTAATGCAGTGAGTGCTCAGCTAAGATCTGCTCTCTTCTGCAAGAAGGAAGTAAGTTCCAAGACTAAGTTAGCAGTGCACCGCTCTATCTTTCGACCAACTTTCAAAATGAAACTTTCACTCTGCAGCGGAGTGTGCGCTGGTATGAAACTTCCTGGCAGATTAAAATTGTGTGCCGCAACCGGGACTCGAACCTGGGACCTTTGCCTTTCGCGGGCAAGCGCACTACCGACTGTGCTATCCCGACACGACTCACGATGCCGCCTCACAACTTTACTTCCGCCAGTAGCGCGCCTCCTACTTTCAAAACTTCACAGAAGCTCTCCTGCGAACCATGCAAGACTAGCACTCCTGGAAGAAAGGATATGGTGGAGACATGGGAAAGGTCCCAGGTTCGAGTCCCGGTTCCGACACACAATTTTAATCTGCCAGGAAGTTTCAACTTTCAAAATGTTCAAATGTCAGTAAATCTATCGGACCAAACTGCGTGGTCATCAGTCCGTAGCTTACAAACTACTTACACCTAGGTAAACTAACCTACGGACAAACGCACACACCCATGCCCCAGGGAGGACTCGAACCTCCACGGCGAGCAACCGCGCGCTCCGCAGCATGGTGCTTTAGACCGCTCGGCTACTCCACCGCAGCTAGACCAACTTTGTTGTATGGGAGTAAAAGTTGTGTGGATACAGGTTACCTTATTCATATGGTAGATGTTACAGATATGAAAGTAGCAAGAATGATTGCAAGAACTAATAGATGGGAACAATGGCAGGAGGGTGTCCATAATGAGGAAATCAAACAAAAATTGGTAATGAACGATTCAAAATTCAAATGTTTGTTAAGCTTACGGGACTTAACTACGGGGTCATCAGTCCCTAAACTTACAAACTACTTATGAACTACCTTATACTACAGATGGCACAAATATCCATGCCCGAGGGGGGTTCGAACCCCCGACCGTAGTGGCCGTGCAGACCGTGACTGTAGCGCCTCAGTCTCCTCGGCCAGGGAATGATCGCCATAGATGAAGCAGTTAGAGCGAACAGACTGAGATGGTGGGATCATGTTACACGCATGGGAGAAGCAAGGGTACCCAAGAGACTCATGAGCTCGGCAGTGAAGGGTAAGAGGAGTAGATGTAGACCAAGAACAAAGTACTTAGATTCGGTGCAGAATGATTTTGAAGTGAAAGGCATAACATCAGACGAGGCACCAATGTTAGCATTGAATAGGGGATCATAGAGGAATTTTATTATAGGTACTGTGATCCAGACTGAACGCTGAAAAGCATAATCAGTCTCTAATGATGATGATGATTTATTGAGGCCTTGAGTTAGTACTTCTCTCTGTCCATCTCCTTTTCTTCAAATGTTTGTACAGTTATGATCCCAACTGCAGTGGTTAACGCCCCCTAAACTTACAAACTACTTAAATTAACTTATCTTAAGAAGGACACACACACACACACACACACACACACACACACACACACACACACACACACACACACCATGGCCGAGGGAGGACTCGAACATCCGACGGCGAACGGCCTCGCGCACTGCAGCTGGGCGCCTTAGAGCGCACGGCTATTCCGCCGCGGTTCCTTTTCTTCTAAAAATTGATTTTTTATAGAGTAGTTGCGATTATTATAATAGTACCCAGAACAACCACCTCTGCCCGTAATAACAGCCTTGATACGCCTGGGCATTGAGTGAAACAGAGATTGCATGGTACTAATAGAAAGTACTGAATCTCAAATCATTATAGGTAACGAACACTGGCTACAGCCAGAGGTACGTTCAGCTGAAATTTTTGCAAAGGGACAAATGGATAGATTGATTAAAATAGGTGGTGTCGTATTTATTGCTGTCACATGCGGTTTATCCTATAGCGAAATTTAAGTGCATTGCTCCCGTGAGTTAGTATGGGTACAGGTTATAACTGACAACCAAAATAAATTAATAATTGGTTCTTTTTATCGACCCCCTGACTCAGACGATTCGATTGAAGAACAAAAAGATCTTGGATCGAATTTCAAAAAGTACCCAAAGAATACAATTAATTTTACCCTCGATTTGTTGGCAAAAATACATGTTCAAAACCGGAGGCAAGTATCAAACATCGTGTGAAATTGTACTGAAGACATTCTCCGAAAATTATCTCGTGCAATTAGTTCATGAACGCCGGCCGCAGTGGCCGAACGGTCTGCGGCGCGCCAATCACAGACTGCATGGCAACTACGGTCGGAGATTCGAATCCTCCCTCGGGCATGGGTGTTTTTGTTGTCCTTAGCGTAAGTTAGTTTAAGTTAGTCGAGTAATTAGTGTGTACGTCTAGCGACTGATAACCACGAAGTTTGTTCGCATAAGACCTCACACACATTAGTTCATGAACCCACTAAAATAGCAAATGCTTGTGAGAACGTACTTGACCTCTTAGCAACAAATAATCCTGAGCTAATAAAGAGTATCTAACATGTGGTGTCGCACAAGTCCAAAGTGCGCGCCACGTACTTTCGCCGCGCGCCGCCATGCACGCACGGCGCGGCGTTCTTACGACGTCAGCCACGAGCGCCCTCTGCTGCAACTCCGCTCGTGGCCACCACTGAACGACATCGTTCACTTGGGACTGAGATACGAACCAGTCAACACTTCGGAATCAGATAGGCACCAGTGAAGACTTGGCTATCGGATAGGCACTAGGCAGGCCTCTAGCTCAACTATGTATCAGCATTCTGCAGTACTGAACTATGTAAAAGTTAAGTATTCTATAAAGTCTGTGCAATATATATATCGTTCTAATTTACTCTAGTGTTTCTAGTTTCTGCTGTCCCACTGGCTGCTCACCTCCGTACCTGCACAAGCGTGCATCCTTTATTCCTGTGTCGGTCTTCCTACTCGGCCACTGACACCTACGACGGAAACGAGACACAAAAGCGGCGACGAGGCTGGGACACAAAAGTGGCGACGAGGATGGGATACAAAAAAACAGACACAGGGATTAGTGAACACAGAGTGGTCGTAGCGAGACTGAATATCGGGCTTTCCAAATCCAACAAAATTAAAAGAAAATTATATTTATTCGAAAAAAAGCAGATAGAAATTTGATTAACGCTTTTCTAAGTGAAAATTTTCAGTTTTTCGAAACTAAGAATGTGAGTGTCGATCAGATGTGGCAACCTAAATCATTTTGCCGTTGCTTTTGATCTTCTGGTGACTTTACTAATTGATAAATGACTGCATCATCCAATGATGAGCACCGATCAAAGATGGTACACTACTTTTTGATATTAGCCTGCACATGTAGACACGCACGATTCCATTTAGGCAAGTGTTTCAATTACGATATCTTTACTTCTTCTGATGCTATTTTGATAAAATGGCCATTTATGTAACCGAGCGATACGCTTCACTACCTGTGAAAATCCCATGAAAGTAAGTCAATTAGTTTCAGGTATTAACGTGTTCAAAAAGACAAACATGACCTCCTGCTCACTAGTAAACCGCACTCGGACACCTCCGCCTTACGAATAATGCGACTGCTCGGAATATCCTAAGAACGTCTCCCTCCACAACACAAACGTCAGTTCTGCCTCGATGTTCCCCAAGTAACTCACATCGATACTCCATCGTATTGACGTACAACTGAATGTTGTATAGGACATTCGCATTATCCGTGATGCCAAAGTGGCTGAGTGGATATAGTGATTGCCTACAAAGTAGGAGGTCCCAGGTTCGGATCCCAGTTGTGGCACAAATTTTAATTCAGTGCCTCTCCTTCGATTCTATAGTTAGGCACTATATGTACCTGAAAATCAATTGCTATTTGATATTTACAGTTTTATTCTTAGATACTAACAGCGCGTCCTGGCTTCATATAGGTGGAATTTATACTGTATAACTATAAAAATGCTTGCGTCTCTGTAGTTTATTGATTGCTCTGATGTATATAACACGATTCAACACAATGGATACAATGATTACAAAATTCTCAGCAGCTTTAATCCATATTTATATACAAATATCACACTGTACCGAATATATAGAAGTTTATGTCGGCACTTGGAACGACTTTAGCAAGAGTAAACCACAGTGGTACTATCTAAACAAACAGTCACCAAACAACGCTAACACTCCAAGCAGAAGTTCTGCAGCTACATCAGAGTGGCATACCAGACGTGACATGGAGTCTCTGAAGAGGTATGTGCCCATTTGTGAGTTTCAATTATTAAACTGTACTATTAGGCACGCTATATAAATTCAAAGCCACAGGTGGTGATGTGGCCGTTCATTTATTATTAATTAATAACAGGCGCATCACCACAGCGTCCCTAATAGCACAGTTTAATAGCAGAAGAGTGGCATAATACAAACGATTGGGTCTTACTATGCTAGGGGGCTACTACTATTCCAAGTAGAAGGTGTAAACTTTTTCACATACGTTAATAGCGTACTTAATCGGCTATAGCATCGCACCGCCTATATAACCCCCTTAATATTTAGGTCGAAATACGAAATTTATAAAATCTCGAAAATTCGTGAATTTGTTTATGTCATATTTGGCAGCAGTAATTTACTGAATGGATCATGCTTCGTGTAATCAAGAGTTTCAAGAATGCTGACTGGCATTTCATGTGCCCTGGATGGATCAGAAGAGCATCTCTTTTTGAATTTTTACCATATATTTTAAATAACAATACTGCTACCAGTCACGATTTTTTATTTATTTAGCACGACTCGTTACGAGAAATAATTCCCATCTTCAACTGCGTTTTTTGTGCTGTTTCGTATTATTTATGATGTTTTGAGTGTGTGTGTGCCTGCTTCATTCTGCTGTCGTTGCTGTAATGTATAAATACGCCCGATTTTACATTACGGTTATCTTTATATGGAGCTAATGGCGGAATATTTTGAAAAGCTTTTTACTTACAGTTTTCGTGTGGTCAATGTGTGGTAGCTCTCACACATGTCAAACATCACATATAATATTTTTGCACACATCAGTTTGTCAGAAAGATATATATATATAAATAAACAGTTACAGAGAGGCTCTACGCTTAAGTTTGCCAAAGATACATTTTCTCATAGTATGCGACAAAGGAAGTCTTAGCTGGATTTTATCAAAACAATATTTCCATAGAGTATGCTGCGTTTTTATAAAGGATATTTTACTTTTGTTCATTGTCCTAATTTAAGTAAGTAAGTAGGTAAAATATCCTCTATAAGAACGCAGCATACTCTATGGAAATATTGTTTTGATAAAATCCAGCTAAGACTTCCTTTGTCGCATACTATGAGAAAATGTATCTTCGGTAATTTAAGCTTAGAACATCTCTGTAACTGTTTATTTGTATGTATGTTTGTGAAAACTGATGTGCTCACGTGCAAAAATATTATATGCGATGTTTGACATGTGTGAGAGCTGCCACAGAAGGACCAGACGAAAACTGTAAGTAAAACGCTTTTCAAACAATTCCGCCATTAACTCCATATAAAGATAACCGTAAAGTCAAAGTAAAATCGGGCGTATTTAAATATTACAGCAACGACAGCAGAATGAAGCAGACACTCACACACTCAAAACATCATAAATAATACGAAACAGCACAAAAAACGCAGTTGAAGATGGGAATTATTTCTCGAAACTCGTGCTAATTAAATAAAAAAAAATCGTGACTGATAGCAGTATTGTTATTTATAAACAAATCCATTTATTTATTTCTTATTATTCAAATGTTTGTTAAGCTTATGGGACTTAACTACGGGGTCATCAGTCCCTAAACTTACAAACTACTTATCAACTACTTACGAACTAGGACGACACAAATATCCATGCCCGAGGGGGGATTCGAACCCCCGACCGTAGTGGCCGTGCTGACCGTGACTGGAGCGTCTCAGTCACCTCGGCCACCGCGGCCGGCTTATTATTATTATTATTATTATTATTATTTTATTGTTATTTCATTCCTTGTGTGGGACGGGCTGGCAGCACCGGAGGCGCTCTTCAGCCTACAGAAATTTTATACGCGTAACAAAGAAAACAGAAAAAATACAATGAAGTACAAAGAGGAGACAAGATACATAAATGTGGCGAAAAAATTGATGTGCGTCGTGTATATGGAGTGATACGTGTGAAGTGTTATTAAATAATAATAATAATAAAACAAGGTGACGAAAATGTAGAGCCACTACACTGAAGCACTGATTCACACACACACACAGTTAAAAGACACAGGCATCGGCTGCAGGATGGCATGATGGCCGTTCACAGTTGTATTAAAAAAGCACTGATGTGTGACACTCCGACGGAAACATGGATGATGCACGAGCAGATGTGACGGATGTAGATGGGGAAGGAGCAAAGGGGGGAAGAAGAGGGGAGAGGGGGCGAGGAGAGTGGGGGGAGATCAAGGACCACGTAGGGGGCAGAAGGAGGGATGAAGGAGAAAGGGGAGTATCAGAGCTGGTACGAGGGATACATGTCTGGGGGAGGGCATCGTCAGGGCTAGGGTGCGGAAATTGCCACAGGAAAGGGTGCGGAGGGTGGACAGGTGGAGATTGGTGGGAAGGAGGGATACAGTGGTGATGGCGTGGCAGTGGGCTACGGTTGGTGACGAGAGGATGGACAACTGGGTGAGGGAGATACAGTTTGCAATAAAGGAAATGGAGCGAATAAGGGGATGAGGTCATACAGGAACCTCATGTTGGTTGGGGGGCAGGAGAAGTCTTCATGTCGGGTGTGCCACAGAGGAGTGTCGTGGGTCCGTTGCTGTTCACAATATATGAAGGGTCCAGGGAAAGAACCAGGTAAGTCACAATTTCAATGAAACTTAGAAAACGATTTTTTAATTTTAAAACGCAATACGTACATCTTATACAAACTAATGTTTTCAAACCATATAAAATATTGAAGTCCTGAGTATAGAGAACAAAATGAGACCGTTTCTATGTTGTTCAACATTGAGAGCACGAAAATAAATTAAAAAATTTACTCAAACTACAAAATTTTCTGGAAAGAAACCAGGCAAGTCCCTGAAACAGAAAGAGAACGGTGCATATGAGTCAGCTATTCCTTTCCCTTGTATGAACGAATGTTTTAATGTCATTTCATTTATTATTATTATTGTAATTTCTAACATTATTCTTATTGTTTATAATATTGTAATTATCATTTCTAATGCTGTTACCATCAATTATAATTTCATTATTATTATTATTATTATTATTATTATTATTATGGAAACTCACAGATCTGTTTCAAGTTATCAATTATGAGGCAATGAATGGAAAAATTCCATTGCTGCTGGACCACAGAACTTTATAAGGCTCATTAAATCATTGTACTTTGCTCTGCTAATACGTAAGTGACCTGTAGACAGTGGAGAATTTTGTTACATATTTTTACACATAAGCAACATTAAATAAAAGTTTTAAGGGTAACAGTAATACGTCATGTTGCAGTTACCTGTGTAGGACAAAGGGTAGCCTTCTGATTTGATGGATCTCTGTCAGGCTTCCTTATGAAGCTGGATACCATGTGACCATTATACGTGTCGCTGCAGTTCATCGGGCGGGGTGAATGGATGAAGTCTGTTTCCTTCACTGGTTGGATCTTAAATGGTACATATTTCTGTTTTACGAAGTATTTCCAATCATATACCATTTACTCTGAGAATATTCCTCCACAATGAATGGTGATGGTTTCATTCTCGAATTTTCAATCATACTCATGAAATCCTCTGGGGTTTCCATCCTACGTTTCAAAACCTGAAGACCAACATTCCTATCACATTCCATATAGGAATGACCTCGTTCTGGAAATGTGATCTTGATGCTTCTCCATCCATGAATGTTATTATGAACGAGACAGTGCAAGAAGCGGAAAATTGTGAAATTCTTGTTTTGCCCTCCAGCAGAATCACAGAACGCTTATAATACACATCGTTCGTAGTTATGTTGGGTAACGACAAACATTTTTAGCAAAATCCATACAAATTGCTTCCATTTTCTTGGTTTTCATAGCTTTACGCTTTGCATCTCTTTTTCGTTGGTACAATGTATCGGCTTTTCTTTTGTAAAGGACATTCGTGATTGTTAACTTCTTAATTTCTTCTTTATCTTTCTCTAGTGAGAGTGCTTTAAGTTTGGCTGAGAATTCATCACAATGAGTGCACGTGTCACTACGTGGGTATCCGAAGGATATGTTGAAATTCGTCTTCGTGTTCATAATACATCACACTTATTGTCACACCCTATGGGAATTCTGAATCTGTGTGCAAATGCAGCATCTCGTACTTTTCGCGTTTTCTTCTGTCTGACATGGTCGCCTTTTGTTGACACACAGAACTGTTATTAAACTTGCTAATTCTGTTCATTGTGTGATTCTAGACTGTTGAAATTTGTGTAGTATTTCAGCTCTTTCTGCTTCAGAATCATTTAAGACGGGAACATTTGCACGACTCCCCGATTTCATGTGAACTTAGCCTTAATTTCTTACCAACATCAGCAACTCGGCCAGTTTTCCTCCGCTTCTTAGGTTCATTTTGTGGAATTCCATCGACATCATTTCCTAATGTTGGCATCACGGCATATCACAGCACAGAACAAAACGATTTATTAAACAGTGCCGCAATAACAAATTTCACTCAGAAACACGATGTAAAAAAAAAGAAACACCTGCAACAATGAAATATCAAAGATATAATGCCGCGAAAGTCTGGTGATCGCACGGCCATCTGTTGGGATGCAGTGGACCTACCTGGTTTTTTCGCTGAAACTGTGGACTTACCTGCTTCTTTTCCTGTACGCCAAAACTTTAAGGGCAAATAAAGCCGTGACTAAGCTGGTTTATGCCCTTTTTCATGCTGCTAACAGGTAGCCCTATCGATGGAGAATCGAATGACATCTCTAACTCATTTCGGGAGAAAAATGGACTTACCTGGTTTTTCCCTGGACCCTTCATATATAAATGATGCTGCGAATAACATCGGAAGTTCACTGAGGCTTTTTGCGGATGATGCTGTAGTGTATAGAGATTTAAGAATGGAAAATTGTACTGAACTGCAGGAGGATCTTTATCGAATTGTTGCATGGTGCAAGGAATAGCAATTGAATCTCAATGTAGACAAGTGTAATGTGCTGCAAATATATGGAAAGAAAGATCCTTTATCATTTAGCTACACTATAGCGGGTCAGCAACTGGAAGCAGTTAATTCCATAAATTATTTGGGAGTAGGCATTACAAGTGATTTAAAATGGAACGACCATATGAAATCAATCGTTGGTAAAGCAGATCCCAGACTTAGATTCATTGGAAGAATCCTAAGGAAATGCAGTCCGAAAACAAAGAAAGTAGGTTACAGTACACTTGTTCGCCCACAGCTTGAATACTGCTCACCGGTGTGGGATCCGTACTGGGTGGGGTTGATAGAGGAAGTAGGAAAGATCCAACGGAGAGCAGCGCGCTTCGTTACAGGATTATTTGGTAATCGTGAAAGCGTTACGGAGATGATCGATAAACTCCAGTGGAAGACTCTGCAGGAGAGACGCTCTGTCGCTCGGTATGGGCTTTTGTTGAAGTTTCAAGAACATACCTTTATCGAGGAGTCTAGCAGTATATTGCTCCCTCCTACGTATATATTTGGAAGAGATCATGAAGATAAAATCAGAGAGATTAAGAGGCCACACAGAGGCATACCGACAATCTTTCTTTCCACAAACAATACAGGACTGGAATAGGAGGGAGAACCGATAGTGGTACTCAAGGTACCCTCCGCCACACACCATTGGGTGGCTTGCGGAGTATGGCTGTAGATGTAGGGAGGCTAGGTGGGGGCGTGGCTTTCCAAGATCTCCAGAGACTGGTACAAGAATGGGGGAGTGGAGATCCATGCAGGATGGAGACGCAGAGGATGCAGTGGATGAAGGATTTGTAGGTATAAAGGGCAGTGGAAGGGTGAGCGCCTAGAAAATGATCCAGATGTATTAAGTACTGATGATGGCAAAAGCAGAGATGAGAATGAAGATAAGGTGTCAGTCCAAAAAAGGGTCGGTGTACTCGTTTATAAGCAAAAAGACGCCGTACATTGGTATGTAATTTTTGTATTTCAGGTATTTAATTCTAACAGAACCATGCTTCTGCTAGCCACTAACAGTCATATAAGAAGAGCATATACAAACATAATATTGATAAAATAGGCTTCTCACTTGAAGTGTGATAAAATAATTAACCCTTTCGTGGTTGTTGGGACATATACGTCCCACTAACTTTGGACCTCATTTGTACCACAAGGTGGCGAGTTGCGTATTTCTGCATAGTGCTGCCATCTGCTGGTGGCCCTTCAGAACGCGGAAAAAATTGAGGCACTGAAATTCTTACAGTGTGGAAGGCTGTGACCGTTTGTATGGGCTGCCGCGTGAATTTTAGCGCCGTAACCATTGTTTATTGTGCCTTGAATGGTTTTCGTCGTTTTCTCGCTACCGAAAATCGAAGTAGGTATATTTGCTATTTTATGTTTCTTAGAAGTTTACAAACAGCAATTATGCTTTATAAAACTCATTTTACTTCAAAAGTTTTTTTTCAGTGAATTTACAATTATGGGACGTATGTGTCCCACCTTTTTTTTTCTTTTTTTTAGGAAAAATGGAATGTGCTACAATTTTTTGAGTGTCATATTTGTAATCCTGACCCAAATCAGACTCTGTAACAGCTGAGATAACTTGATATTCTAAAAAATGAGTAAAAACCACGAAAGGGTTAACAAATTTAGCCTATCTTGTACCAATCGAAGATATCATTGAATTTACTAAGTTTGTGCCTATAGCATCCTCCCCCAATTTCAGGAATAAAAAAAATCGAAAAAAAGGCAGGTAGTACAACCGAGTACACACGGTACATATCTTTCCAAACACTAAGAAATTCACTGGACAAGTCGCTGGGCTAATTTGATTTCCTGAAGATTTCATTAAAATTGCTCCAGCCATGTTGGATCCATAGTGAACATACATACATACATACATACATACATACACACATCCATTTTCATAAGGTGTATACTATGAAGAATGTGCGTCTGGTGTGATGCTAAGCCTCTGCCAGACAGTAGTAGTGTGATGTCGCTAATGGCTCTGAGTCAACATGCCCACCCGCTCTGACCTGTCCTCAGCCGTGGCGTGGCTGGTGATCCCGCAGCCGTGGGCGTGGCCGCTGGGCGCTCTGCGGCTGCGCTCGTGGCGGGTCTTCCTGCTGCTGGGCGCCGCGCTCAGCGCGCTCACGCTGCTGCTGCTGAGGACGCTGATGCCGGAGAGCCCCAAGTTCCTGCTGGTGGCCGGCCGGCCCCACCAGGCACTCGCCGTGCTCCGACACATGTTCTCTGCCAACTACTCCGTGCCTCCGGAGAAGTTCCCGGTGAGTGGATCTTCTTCTCAGCCAAATATACTTCTCAGGATAATAAATTGGCACTGGCAGACTAAGGGAGGGGCCAGACCGCCCTGGGCCTCTCGTCTTGTGGGTGGGGGCCTCCAGAAACCTCCAAAGCACATTTTTTGTGGCCTCCATACTCGAAAGCTATTTTTTTTAAACTGCTCCATGTCTCTCAACCTGGGGGGGCCTCCAAATCTCAATAGTTACTTTTTTATAGTAATACATGTATTTCCACATGGGCGTGGTCCTTATTTTGTTTTTCCACCACTCCAGGTCTACAAGAGCCTTAGTCAGCCACTGTAAATTGGTGCACCCTATTAGAGTAGAATGAGTCACTGAACATATATTGATGAAACAGTGTGTATGCAGTACATGAAATGGTTACATTTAGAGATCGATATCTCAGGTAGTAGTGAGATACCAGGTGTTGATCCATGCTGAAACGCCATACCAGTGTAATGGTAGGAAAATATTTTGGGTAGTTTTGGGGGAAACTGGTTTGTTATGATAAAGTTGTACAGTAACTCTGAAGCGTGGAATCTCTGTCTTAGCGTAAGCAGAAGAGTATCGTGAATTAGAGTGCTGATTTCAGATGGTCAATAACCTGTGAATCCAAGCCAGTACATTGTAACAACCTGGAAAACAGGGTGAGGCAGTCATCGCCATGCAATGTGCCCAACCAAAACCTCAGCAGGCCTCGTCCAAATGGGACAGGGTGTAACATGCAATGTAGTAAGTAGCACGTCCCTGTGCTGGTCGACGCCACACCTCCACCATAGTCAGACCCAGCTGCATGACACTGCCAGTGAGCATCGAACCTGGAGTCCTTCATCACTGCAAAATGGCCTGGCTGTCCTACATTACCACCAGCCAAAGAGCTTCAGTCCACAAGAATGATGGTGGTGGCCTAAAGCTGTCGAAGGCCCGGGATGGCTGCAAAAGAAAATAAGGCCCTCTATCCACTTGGAAATACTTGTATTGCTGAAAAAAAATTGGAGCCTTGCCCTCCAGGATGAGAGGCACGGTATAGTCTAAAAAATAGCTTTCAAGATTTGGAAGCCCCAGAAGAACGAGATGCCAAGAGCACTCCAAAAAATAAATACATTAAAAAAACGCGCCCTTGCTTTCGAAGTATTTGGAGGCCCACCCCTCCCAAGACCAGAGGGTCAGGAAAGTCCGCGCCCTCCACCACTCCCCCCCCCCCCCTCCCCTTGGTCCACCACTGCTGGCAGGTCCAGATGGCACGGCGCTACAGGTTAGTCCATCCCCAGAAGAGTGAATGCAATGCAGTTGTCTCACAGAGCCAGGAATCGTCTTCTGTTTCCTGTGTCTAGCTGGGAGCACTTCTGCAGGCGGCTGACACTGCCCAGCCAATCGTCGAGGCATCAGCAGGAAATCCGAGTGGTGCTTGTGTGCGTAGAAGATTCCACTGTCGGTGAAGTACCTCATGCATTCTGTCTGCTGCTTGCTGAGAGCAGAACAGAGAAATGGAGGATGCAAAAGAAAATAAGGCCCTCTATCCACTTGGAAATACTTGTATTGCTGAAAAAAAATTGGAGCCTTGCCCTCCAGGATGAGAGGCACGGTATAGTCTAAAAAATAGCTTTCAAGATTTGGAAGCCCCAGAAGAACGAGATGCCAAGAGCACTCCAAAAAATAAATACATTAAAAAAACGCGCCCTTGCTTTCGAAGTATTTGGAGGCCCACCCCTCCCAAGACCAGAGGGTCAGGAAAGTCCGCGCCCTCCACCACTCCCCCCCCCCTCCCCTTGGTCCACCACTGCTGGCAGGTCCAGATGGCACGGCGCTACAGGTTAGTCCATCCCCAGAAGAGTGAATGCAATGCAGTTGTCTCACAGAGCCAGGAATCGTCTTCTGTTTCCTGTGTCTAGCTGGGAGCACTTCTGCAGGCGGCTGACACTGCCCAGCCAATCGTCGAGGCATCAGCAGGAAATCCGAGTGGTGCTTGTGTGCGTAGAAGATTCCACTGTCGGTGAAGTACCTCATGCATTCTGTCTGCTGCTTGCTGAGAGCAGAACAGAGAAATGGAGGAATAAACACATAAATAGTTTCTCAGACACCACTGTTTCCATCATACATGCCATCACCATTCTGCGCCATCCTATTACACCAGTAAGTTGTGTAGCATCCATGTGCTGGTACTGGTATCATTTCCATCATACAGATGGCGAATACTGCCTCAGGATACATCAGTTTATGCAAACTTGACCTGTTACTGTAGTTCTGTAAGAGTTGTGGGTTTATCATGTGCATGTGCTAGTTTTTGTCCTGTCATATCCCACATGTGTTTGATTGGAGACAGGCCCTGATATCGTGCAGCCTAGGAATTTGCTGAATGTTCTGCACAGCACACTGAGTTTCATCTGCAGTGTCTGTGGGCGAGCATTATCCTGTTGCAAGAGTCGGAAAAGAATGTGTAGTGCATATACTGTGCACTTGTCACTGAATCCTCCATGAGAGTTGTAGCCTAGAGCACCTTGGACCATAAGGCCTGTGGTGGCACAAGAACGCACTCTACATAGTGTCGGAATGAGGCTAACGGAGGCTCAGGGAGGCAAAACAAACTGAGGCCCCCTGTCAGCTTGATGTACACTACTGGCCATTAAAGTTGCTACACCAAGAAGAAATGCAGATGATAAACGGGTGTTCATTGGACAAATATATTATACTAGAACTGACATGTGATTACATTTTCACGCAATTTGGGAGCATAGATCCTGAGAAATCAGTACCCAGAACAACCACCTCTTACATCCGGAGAAACTGTGAAGTGAAGTTGATGTAAGGAACACATGAGGCGCGCTGCTAGCGCGTGTCCCAGACTCAAGCGAGACTCACGGTTGAGCCTCGGACACCCACTAGCAGCAGGCCTCATGTGTTTGAAACGTCAACTTCGCTTTGCAGTTTCTCCGGTTGTAACTGACGCATCACGATGCAACCGACGCCATCCTTTTTGGTGATTTTTTATCATATCGATTGCTTAAGAAATAATATGGGGTGCCGATTTAAAAAAATGTAAGATTGTGTTGAAAATAATATTTCTTCATGTTTTAGAGTGTCTCATAGTACCTACTTTCATAAGCCCCAGTCGTACGTTCATGACTGTGAAAGTCGTTTTCCAATATCTCTTGTAATTTCAGAGATATCTGGGGTGAAACAGTTGAATGGGTCACCCTACATATATATAAAGTATCTTTCGACATTTGGATGACCCAGAAAGAGGGGCCAAGGCGCTCAAAAAAAAAAAAGAAGAGCCCTTTCGAGGTATTTGGAGCCTCCCCCCCTCCTTGGGTGGTCGCCCCCCCCCCCCCCCCCCCAGCTCCCTCTTGAGTCTGCCACTGGTTTATCGGCAGGTTTTGGCGCTGCATGAGGACCAGTGATCCCTGCTCCTTCTGCAAGTGGGCTGGTGGCCGTAGTGGCACAGCTGAGAAATGTTGTCTGTCGTGATGCGCTCTTAACGACCCACGGTGCTTGTCGACAGGTTTCGGCGCTGCAGGCGGACCCGCAGTCGTCGTCATCGGCGTCCGGCAGCCCCAAGTCTGTGCTGTCGGTGGTGAGACACATGTGGCGGCAGACACACCCGCTGTTCAGGACGCCATACCTGCCCTACACGCTGCTCGCCTGCCTCATACAGTTCGGCCTCTATGCCAGGTACGTACGCAGCTTGCATCAGCTTCCACGTTCTGTCATGGGTCGGGGACACATCGGCCGTCGTGAATTGGACGAGGATCTGTTCTTCTACAACCTCTGATGCACACACACACACACACACGTGCAGATAATCAGAATCTCTGTTTCTCACACACACATATACACAAACAAACAAACGAACACACACACACACACAGAAAGTCGCTAGTTGAACTAAAAATGACATTTATAAACAATACAAAATGTTCAAATGTTTGTTGTACAAAATTCTCAAAACGTCAAAGAATAACAATGCACTTCACACACGTTTAGTGAGAAACATAGTTCCCACTAACTTACCTTGTAATATTTATGTATTTTCATTGATATCCAGTAAATATATACTACTTTTATATTTACGAGGGGTATATTATTAGACAAATACAACACAAGTCACTAAACACAAATTCAAATGTTTCTAAATCTATCGGACCAAACTGCGTGGTCATCAGTCCGTAGCTTACAAACTACTTAAACCTAGGTAAACTAACCTAAGGACAAACACATACAACCATGCCCCAGGGAGGACTCGAACCTCCACGGCGAGCAACCGCGCGCTCCGCAGCGAGACGCTTCAGACCGCTCGGCTACTCCACCGCGGCCATTTATAAACACAATACAGTCAGAACATCACACACAAAGTTGCTAGAAGACGCCTGTTTTGACAGAAACGAAACAAAAACACATGCACGAACCAGAGAACTTGTAAGCAAATATCACACACACAGACGACAAACAAAAACAAAACAAACGACATACATAGCCTGCCAGGCCACAGAAATGGCTATTTTTGAAGAACAGTTGTACGAAGTGTAACTGTAAAAAGTGTAAATATATAAACAGTGACAGTAAGAGGCAATGTGCTACAAATCACACATGAAGAGGACAACATAAAAATTCTAGACTAATACTACTAATCCATTTTATTCAGAATCAAAACAATCCTATTCCATGACAACTGTTACCGATCGAATTTAGTAAAAATAAAAGAAAATAATGTAATACAAACCATTTCTTGTACAGTTGACCAATGAAGATGCTTTAGAATAAAGCGAAACGTGTCTGGTCTAAAGTAGACTAATTTACAGTTGCATCACTGCAACTGTGGATAAAAGAGGCCACAAATAAAGAAGAATTATGTATTTAGTTGAATTTATGGCCAGTGTATTTGATTGATTTGTCGTGTAAATGACGCTTAACGAATTTACTTAAGGGCTCATAGGGATAACTTTTACACTTTTCATTACTGAATGTGAATTGCCAATTTCTGCACCATGTAGATATCTAAACCATTTTGCAGCTGATGTTGGCATCATCCACGAACAGTCTAAGAGAATTGCTTATATTGCCTCCTAAATCTTTTTTAAAGATAAGGAAACTGGGAGTTGTATAAAACTTCCATGGGGAACCTCAGATATCGCTTCCGTTTTATTTGATGACTTCCCCTCAACTATTACGTATGTGTCTGTCGTCAGCTACACAACCACAACTAATACTGAATGCCTGCAGTGTAACTCCGCACATCGCCTTGACCGAGTGTTCTCGCCCGCAGCTCCAACGGCTTCTACCTGTGGCTGCCGGACCTGGTGACGCGCATGACGCACTTCCGGTCCGCGTACCCGGGCAATGACGCCAGCGTGTGTGACGTCATCGCCATCCTGGCCAGCCAGCAGGCGGCGCCACTTGCCGCCGAAACCACGCCCCTCAGGTGAGTCAGCAGCGGATCCACACAGATCCACTCAGTGTGTCTACGGCTGGCCTTCCAACACCGAGAACAACTGGAGATCTCACAGCCCAATTTATGCTGTACAGAGACCACACAATTGAAAGTACAGCTCCATGTGGAGCTATCTATCTATATAAATGATCTGATGGACAGAGAAAGTTGTAATTTGCGGCTGTTTGCTGATTATGCTGTGGTGTATAGAGGGTGTCGTCTGTAACTGACTGTAATAGCATACAGGTTACCTTAGATAAAATTTCTAGTCGGTGCAAAGAATGGCAGCTAGCTCTCAATGTAGAAAAATGTAAGGTGATGCGCATGAGTAGAAAAAACAATCCTATAATGTTCGAATACAGCATTAGTAGTGAGCTTATTGATGCTGTCACACCGTTCAAATATCTAGGCGTAACATTGCAGAGTGATATGAAATGGAACGAGCATGTAAGGACAGTTGTGAATAAGGCAGACAGCCGACTTCGGTTTATTGGGAGAATTTTGGGAAGATGTACTTCACCTGTAAAGGAGACCGCGTATAAAATACTTGTACGACCACGTCTTGAATATTGCTCAAGTATTTTGGACCCGCAGCAGATCGATTTGAAGGAAGACATAGAGGCGGTTCAGAGGTGAGCAGATAGATTTGTTACCGGTAGGTTAGGCCAATGTGCAAGTGTCACGGAAATGCTCCGGCAACTCAATTGGGGATCGCTGGAAGAAAGACGACGTTCTTTTCGTGAATTTCTGTTAAGTAAATTTAGAGGGCCGGAATTTGAAGATGAGTGTAGTACGATCTTGCTGCTGCCTACTTACATTTCGCGTAAAGATTACAAAGACAAGATAAGAGAAATTAGGGCGCATACGGAGGCATATAGGCGTTCATTTTTTCCTCGTTCAATTTGGGAGTGGAATAGGAAAGGAAATGCCTAGTAGTGGTACAGTGTACCCTCCGCCACGCACCTTACGGTGAATTGCGGAGTATGTATGTAGATGTAGATGTGTAGAGGAAAGTGATGAAGTATTTTTCATTTCATTCATGTTGTGGAAATGTATTCGTCACATAAGCAATTCACAGATAAAACTGTATGAGCTAAACATAAGTAGGAGGGCAGTGGCCATTCTAGACAGCCTTGAACCTTATCCAGATGTCATTCCAGGAATTCTGACGTCTTACTTCCAGGAATTATGCTACAATCAGCACTTTTAATCATCTCTATAACACTCTGGGAGTCCAGAGTATCATATTACACAATTGCTGAACTGGTGTTCCCTTCATCAGTATTTTGAGAATTGTGAGGGCAGTGTTCTCCAAAATATGGCCCATCGACCAGATGCAGCCCATGAAGCGATTTAATTTGGCCCACTTTGAAATAAAGGTCTTTGTAACTAACAACGTGATTCACTTAGAGCGGCTGCTAGGAATATTACAGGACTCTCAATACACGTTCAAAATCGTTTCAACTTGTTCATAAATAACAGAGACAGCACTAGGAGCACTCTTGCTCCTGGTGACCGTGATTTCTCGTTGTAAACTGTTTTCCTGTGTTAATCTTGTGTACGTTGTCATAGCAGGTTTTTTATTTATTGATTTCTTTGTTTGAAATACATGTATGTTCCTTTTTGAAGGTATTTTTGTAATACGTCGGCTGAAACTAAACAGAGAACAGTCGGTACTGAGAGTCGTATATTCAGTCAAGCATGTAGCATAATATACCTTGTTATAGAGAAAGGCGACAAAATAATTTGTAGGCTGTGTAATGAAGCTATTGCTGGGCTTGAGGAATATTACAATCGTCGTCATTAAGAAAATAGCATGTTGCACAGATTGATGAATTGAGTCACAATATACGTGAAAATAAACATGGACTGTGTGTTCAAAAGGCAAATTCCATACACACACTAGTGTATTAAAGAGTGATAAAGTACACTAAACTCGACATTTTTATTGAATATTGTGCCCCTTATAGAAAAAAATCATTAAGTATGTTTGGTCAAATAAAGTTGGGATTCTACAGATCGTGTTTGTAGATAGGTTGAAGTATTTTGTGCAGTTAAATAATTCATTTGTTACTTATGTTTCTTTGACGCTGGATTTGAGATATCGTGATGGTCATATTGTATATGGCGTATCTGACATATTGATGACATTGCAGGTCAAATTATACAACAAAATCGGAAATCGATTGTATGCGGCTATTGCATCAGCATACTCTGAAAGGAACATGATTGTTTTACAATCGGGACCGGGAGACTTAGTTTGGATAAGTGATTTAAGTTGCTTTAATATTCCAGGATTATCAACTTCTAAATTTCGCATGCTGGCTGTTATTGTTTATACGAATTCTGGAGTATTTACTTCGTCTTCTGTAGTGAACTAATTTCAGGAAACTGTGTTAAGCAAGTCTGCTTTAGCAAAACTGTCATCAGTAGCATCACCATTTCTATCATGTCATGAAGGTATTGTAGTCTTTGTTCCAATGTTTAAGTATAATTATAAGTCAAAGTAGGGTAACACACATCATGATATTGGAAGACAGGTACACAACTGGTTGTTAAAAGAAGGAGGTGAAAGATTACAAATGCACCAAGGCACTTCACACATCATAATCAGACATGGCAGCAGCATTACAACTCGTTCTGGCACATCTTTGACTGAACATTTATGTTAATTGTGGTCCAATTGTAGTCCTATTATTTATGACATTCCCCCTCCTCTCACCACAGAGCCCATAGTCTGATTACATGATTAAATACGAGGTATGTCCACAAAGTCAGTTCCGATTGATTATATAAAACAAACGTATACAGATACAGAAAAAGTATTTATTGTACAAAAATCTACTACTGTTAAACTACTTTTCTGGATAGCTTCCGAAATTGTGTAGGTACTTGTCATAGCGTGGTATAAGTTTTTGTCTCCCTTCTTCATGGAAGGTTGCCCCTGTGTGAGGTCAGGTGAGTAGCGACCATGAGGAATCACTTCAAAGTTGTTATCACGAAGAAACTGTTGTGTAACATTAGCTCGATGTGCGCGTGCGTTGTCTTGGTGAAACAGCATATGCGCAGCTCTTCCCAGACGTTTTTGTTGCAGTGCAGGAAGGAATTTGTTCTTCAAAACATTTTCGTAGGATGCACCCTTGGAACGCAATCGGTAAGGATTACGCCCTCGCTGTCCCAGAACATGGACAGCATCATTTTTTCAGCACTGGCGGTTACCCGAAATTTTTTTGGTGGTGGTGAATCTGTGTGCTTCCATTGATCTGACTGGCTCTTTGTTTCTGGATTGAAAAATGGCATCCACGTCTCATCCATTGTCAGGACCGACGAAAAGAAAGTCCCATTCGTGCTGTCATTGCGGGTCAACATTGCTCGGCAACATGCCACACGGGCATCCTTGTGGTCGTCCGTCAGCATTCGTGGCACCCACCTGGATGACACTTTTCGCATTTTCAGGTCGTCATGCAGGATTGTGTGCACAGAACCCACAGAAATGCCAACTCTGGAGGCGATCTGTTCAATAGTCATTCGGCGATCCCCCAAAACAATTCTCTCCACTTTCTCGATCATGTCGTCAGACTGGCTTGTGCGAGCCCGAAGTTGTTTGGGTTTGTTTCACACGATGTTCTGCCTTCATGAATCTGTCGCACCCACGAACGCACTTTCGACACATCCATAACTCCATCACCACATGTCACCTTCAACTGTCGATCAATTTCAATTGGTGTCACACCACGCAAATTCAGAAAACGAATGATTACACGCTGTTCAAGTAAGAAAAACGTCGCCATTTTAAGTATCTAAAACAGTTCTAATTCTCGCCGCTGGCGGCAAAATTCCATCTGCCGTACGGTGCTGCCATCTCTGGGACGTATTGACAATGAACGTTGCATCATTTTAAAACAAAGCGCATGTTTCTATCTCTTTCCAGTCCGGAGAAAAAAAAATCGGAGGCCTTAGAACTTGAATGCACCTCGTATATAACCAAACGGAACTTATTTTGTGGACATGTCTCGTAGAAACACATCTTGCAAATTCAGTAAACGAGGAATAACATGCCACAGTGTAAGGAAGGGGAAAATATGCAACAAACAGTGTTGTTGTGTCAGGCTTGATTCCATATTGGAATGGGTGCTCCACGACTGTATTTAATTTGTGGTAATTATTCAGCAATCAGTCGTCATAAATATAAATTCGTTATTTGTTAGCAAATCCGGATTTCGACCACTGTGTGGTCATTATCAATGCTAAAATAAATACAAAAGGGCCAGTTAGAATAACATGTTTGTCACATTATAAGCTAATTGTACAAGTTTCAGTTATAGTCAATGATAAAAATACATATCTTAAAATCAATTAGATTACTTAAAATATCTCGACCTCCATGTTGGAGGTTGCGTTCGTACTGACGCAGCTGTTACAATTCTTACACAGTTGACGTCAGCATGCGTCATTTGTGACTAAGGCGCCCTCATATAAATAACAAATTTATATGATGTATATTTATGGTAGAGAAAGTTACATTTTATTGTAATTTTAGTAGGCATTTTAACTTCAAACTGTTCTTCATTAATGAGTCTCGTTTACTGTTTGTATATAATTGGTAGTAAAAATGTGTACAAATTGGTGTCTTACAATATATATATACACAACTCTTTTAAAATATTTTATATAAAACTGATGATCTGTTAATAATTTTGTTCACAGTCAAAATCATAAAATCAAATGATGTCAATTTTAAAAAGTAGCTGTAGTAGTAAGTACAGTCGTCAGATGGTGCTAACCAACGGCTATCCCAAAACTGTCTTAGAGCGTTTATATTATAAAACATGCTTGTCTGTTAGGGTTTTCATTAAAACATGTAGCAGACGTTGTAGTCTAGTGCTAAAAGTACTGTATATTCCTATTGTATACATAAAAATACTTGATGGGTACAATATTTGTCACTGTATGGAAGGTACTCGCATGTGACAGGTGGGAAGTTTAGATGTAAATATCGGCCGACCAGTGCATGTGTTGGTTTCAGCTTTAGGTAGCTGGACTCAATTGATTTTTGAATAGCTCCCAGAAATGGGAACTTTTCGCTATCGTTTGCTCATTGAGCAGTGTCACTTTATTAGAGATCTGATGGCGATAAATTTTGAATTCTATCCACAGGTCCATGCGTTTACCTTTTCCACATGTATGGAGCAACTGCATGTGGGTTGTTATAACTGGTGGCTTGTGTTTACTTGCTATCAGGTGGGCCGCGAAATTTGAATTTTCTACCGCGATGTGTTCACTGAATCTGGTTTCCAGCCGTCTGCCTGTTTGCCCAACATAACAGGAATTGCATTCAGGACAGTTGATTCTATATATACCTGATCTTTGGTAAACATTATTTGCCTCGACATTGTTTTTCAAGATTTTACCTAAGTTACTGGTGGTGGAAAATGCCACTTTAATGTTTTGTTTTCTGAAGACTGTCGCTAATTTTTCCGTAGTATGGTAAACAGATAAATTTATTATGCATGTCGTTTACAACAGGCGATCTACTTTCATTCTGTTCCTTGCTCAGTATTTTATTATACATGCTGTCAACAAAATTGGGCGAGTAATTGTTGACCTTGGCAATATATTTGATTGTATTAAGCTCTGTTTCAAAACTTGTCTTTGGAAGTGGGATTTTTAGTATACGATTAATAGCAAAGTTGAAGTAGGCTTTCTTGTGTTGGCTGGGATGGTTACAATTGTAATCTATAACACAATCTATGCACGTGTTTTTCCGATAAATTCCGAATGAATGTTACCTATTTACAAGCGCAATGTTCAAATCAAGGAAATTCATGGACCTATTTTTCTCGACTTCGCACGTAAACTAACTAAGAGATTAATATATTATTTCAGATATGTTGATGACACTCTGTTATTAATTAAAGGGAATGAGGAAGATATTACAGCAATTGTTAACAAGTTCAATGACCTTCATCATAAAATAAAGTTCACGTGCGAAGTCGAGAAAAATAGGTCCATCAATTTCCTTGATTTGAACATTGCGCTGAAACTTGTACAATTAGCTTATAATGTGACAAGCATGTTATTCTAACTGGCCCTTTTGTATTTATTTTAGCATTGATAATGACCACACAGTGGTCGAAATCCGGATTTGCTAACAAATAGAGAATTATATTTATGACGACTGATTGCTGAATAATTACCACAAAGTGTTGTTTTGCTTTAAGGCATGCATCTTGCAGACGATTGGTCGTACACAGAATGAAGCATGAAGTAACGAGTGTGGCTCCTTGAGATTCAGCCATGTGTGGGGCCCTGGACTGGCCGCCTATGCGGTGCCCAGCTGCTGGGACGCTGTTACAAAGTGGTGGGCCCTTCCCTTCCAGCAGTGCGCTCAACGCCTCGGCCGCCGACCAGCCCTGGAGCGACTGGACCACTGTCAGCCCGCTGGAGTCCTGGAGCGCCGCCAACGCCTCGCTGGAGCCTCCAGAGGCGCGCGCCTGCGCCGTCTCCATCAGCTCGACCAGCTTCCAGAACACGCTCATCATCGGCTGCGGCTCGGCCGTGTCCTTCATGTCGGTCACCTTCCTGCTGACCGTCGTCTCCAAGAAGGCCATCATCGGTGAGTGCCCGCCCAATCCTACACCAGGGCTGCCTCAGCTTTGTCTAGACTGCTGGTTCCCAAACTCCAGATACGACAACTGCTATAGAGGGTCTCACAGGAGACCACATGGGTATCTCATTATGGTACGTGAAGTTCAGAACTCAAATAACAATCAGCCAAAGCCATTCGACGCTACTCACAAAAATTCTCGAAAAAATCGACTATGAAATTTTGCAACTGCACCTAAGTACCAATAATTAAAACAGTGCAAGCATCTATTGGAGTGCCTCGGGTGGCAGCATTCTGCCTCACAACAATAAGGTCGGTGGTTCGTGCCGGCCGCAGTGGCCGAGCAGTATGCGGCGCGCCAGTCACGCTCTGCACGGCCACTACGGTCGGGCCGGCCGCGGTGGCCGAGGGGACTGAGGCGCTCCAGTCACGGTCTGCACGGCCACTACGGTCGGGGGTTCGAATCCCCCCTCGGGCATGGATATTTGTGCCGTCCTTAGTCTTAGCTAGTTTATAAGTAGTTTGTAAGCTTCGGGACTGATGACCCCGTAGTTAAGCCCTGTAAGCTCTACAAACATTTGAAGATTTGAACTGTCTTTACGTTCCCGATGAAATAAATAATTTATGCTGTCCTGGTCAGTAAATTAATCATCCCCCTAAAGCGAATAGTTATCTGCCAACGATAGCAAACTAAATCGCTGCCACTGCAAGTAAAATTTATCCCAGGTAGCGCACCTTTTTTTTTTTTTTTTAATTCCTAACTGTATCCCATATGCTTTGCAATGTCATGGAAAGAAAATAAGTGCATCTATCGACGGGTATAACCACTAAATTGTGCATGGAAGAAATATCTATGGAATGAGCATTGCGTTCTGTGCATCTACTCAACATTAAGTTGGAATTACCAAGTGATATTGAGACAAATCCACTCTTTCCACACATTTATTTGCTCCTACGACTGGTTTGTACCGCATTGGCTGCGAAGAAGCCCCACCTCCCTTTCGCAGAGCAGCCAAATAACATGAAATATTATCTAAATAAATGTGTCACAGAAGCAACAATAAAGTTGAGGAAGCGTCGCTAAAAGAACCATTTACACATAGTCATCTGTCTTAACCGAACAAAAAAGGACCAAGAAGTCAGCGATTAATATATTTTTCCCAATATTACGTGACATTTCCACTTTAATGTTCAGGACACGAAAACTGTTCTGCGCATTTGAATGCTCACTCCAGAGATATTTCTGCTCTGTGCCTAACACCAGAGATAATATACACACGCAAGCAACCTATGAGCTTAATTGCGAGCAACAAACCAATCAGAAACCTCTCTGCTTTCATAATTGTTCCGTACAATATTGAGATTAAAATTTGAAATTACTTACTTTTGGTGCGGACTACAATAAAATACATACAGACGTCTTCTTTTGCAGAGAAAATTGTACTTAGAACTATATATTCAGAACACTATTACTGAAGGCCGATATCAATTTCGTGCTTTACGAAGTAATCACTGCAGGACGTGGGGACATGTATTAGGTGAAAGGGTGGTCGATGCTGCTAACACGTCGAGACAATTCACTGGAAATACTACTATATTTAATGGAAAGTTCTATACAGACGATCAGCTGATGGCATTCCTTAACGATTACCCAGACTTACTTTATCGCACATTGACACCACACGACGTCTTATTTAAACAGACATGAACTGCTCTGTTGATTGAATTACCAGACTTTCAGCATTCGTCGAGTTTGCGATAATAGGGAGCACTACATACAAAATAACTATATTGTCCTCAGTGCAACACTGCAACATACTATACTTCAGCATACACTTGCAGTTTAGTACTACACCATAGATCCAATACATGGCGCTCTTATTATTATTACTATTTTTCATCTCAACGATAGAAGTGTTTTCAGAAGTTTACACCAAACAGAGAATTTCACCCCGCAGTCTTAACTTTATGAACACAAACTAAATTTACATCGTTCCGGAGTAAGGACTGAAATTAATTTCACTTTTTGTATGAAAAACTTAATTAACATTCAGCGTTTTCGACAATGACTTCTACTTAAATTTGTCGTCTTGGCTAGGAAAACTGAGTTTACTGACAGAGCGATCCAACAAGGATTCTGTCTTTGCTGACCTAGGTCCGGAACCCTAGAAACTATGATATACACAGGTTCCTCTTTACGAACCGTTGCGAAGCACGGGCATATAAGCTAGTAAATTGTATAAAAATTCATTCTATAATTCACCATCAATTACTGTCACCAATATTCCGAGACATGATTCAGTATGCCTGGTTAGCCTCAAAATTATCAGAAACTCGAAACATTTTCGTAAATGATAATGGGGCATGTTTTTGTACAGATTTATTGGAAACGCCCTGTGGTTGTAAAAAAATCCGCTTTTATATGTTCATCAGGGCGCCTCGGTTGCACAGTGGTAGAGTGCCAGACTACAAATCCAAAGGTCGCGGGTTCGATCCCGCCAGGTCCTAGGATTTTTATCTGTCACTTTCCACTTCTTTCACCTCTGGCTCTTTGCTCATGTGAAAAATACCGAGTAGCACCGCGGTTCGGAATCCACGTTAAACTGTAGGTCCCCCTATAACTGGCTGGGTAAGTCAGTTCGAAGGTCGGAGGAAGGCAACGGCATACCACCTCCAGACAGGACCATGCCTAGTAAAGCACTGTGGTGTTCAAACCAATCTTTGGATTGTTGACTGCTTTACCTTTTTATGTTGATCAGGATGTCGCAAAAATTATTGCTTTGTTTGTTTTTACGATAATTACCACTGCGGTTCTAGTTTATAATTATTATATGTACGAGGGTTGTTTTTTAAACAAGGGCCGTTGGCGCGTATAGTCCCGTAGTTCGCGCGGACGCCGCAGCAAGCCACCGCGCCACTTGCAGGCATCCTTGCCGCTCACACTGATGCCAGTTGCAGCTCTGTAGCTGACGTGTGCCAGCGCTGTGATACTTTATAACGTTTACCATTATTGAATCGCCCGCCGCGTGTGAGATACGGTCAGTAATACGTTTTTTGACCGCGAGAAGCCTCTCAGCTGCAGAAATTCATCGTCAGTTAACAGAAGTTCATGGCTCGAACGCAATGAGTGAAGGTAAAGTGCGTCAATGGGTTAGAGAGTTTAAAAATGCCCTCAAAACGTCCTAGGGTTGCCAGATCTCCGGGCGCCGCCCGGAGTGCCCGGGTTGGGAATGAATTCTCCGGGTCTACGGGACAATGACTCTCATCTCCGGGCTTGAATGTAATCTTCATCTTAACTTTTTTTTAATTTTTTTTTTTTTACGACGCTTCTTAAGTACTATGCTCATGTAGCGACGATCTACATCGAACTTTACGTAACTTAAACTATGGACGAACACAACATCCATGCCCTAGGGGGGGATTCGAACCTCTGGCGGGAGCAGCCTCGCGCAACGTGGCAAGACGCCTCAGTGCGCTCGGCCATTCCCGGCCGGCTACTCTCTAGTAATTATGAATAACTTTATATAAATGTCAATTTCGTATTGCAACAAAACGCTACTTTTGTATTCCTCCTCTGAAAACTTTTCATTATAGTAATCGGCTCGCGCATTATTAAGCAAACACTGTGGGTGGCTACAAAAAGCCGATACTGATGAGTGTATGTGTAAGTGCAGAATATGCAATATCTTATTTACTGTTAAGTACGACGGAGTGAAAGCTGTGAATAAACATTTACAATCAGAAAGACACAAAGCGAATATTACCACACAAAAGAAGAACCTGTCGCTTCTTAAATTCTTGCCGGAAGACGACAAAGTCAGTGCAACGGAATTAACTTTGACTTACCATGGTGTGAAACACCACCATTCTTACAATTCTCAATATTGTGGTAATAATCTATATCCTTATGTTTTTAGAGATTCCCCAGTGGCAACGAAAGTAAGATGCGGCCGAACAAAAAGCAAGGCATTAGTAAAAAATGTGCTTCTGCCATATGCTAAAGAGAAGCTACTAAGCAAATTAAAGCAAAATGTCCCGTTTTCATTAGTCATTTTTTTTCCTTTTAGAATTCACATGTAATCCTGGTTGGGGGGGGGGGGAGTTGGTCGCAGTTGGGGGGGTGAGTCATTGGCCAAGGGGGAGGGGGCACTTCTGGTCTCCGGGCCTGCCTCGAGTTCAATCTGGCAACCCTAAAACGTCCATGACGAAGAACTTTCAGGCCGGCCCTCTGTGATCACTGACGATTTGGTGGCTGCAGTCGAAACGAAGATTCGTGAGGACAGAAGATTCACAATTTCCACTCTTTCTTTGGAATTTCCACAAGTTTCAAGATCGGTTTTGTACAAAATTGTGTCTGGAAACCTAAACTTTAAGAAACTGTGTTCTCGGTGGGTAGCCAGACTCCTCACAGAGGACCACAAAGGGAAGAGATTTGCCACTTCATTGGACTTTTTGATTCGTTACGAGGAAGAAGGGGATGACATGTCGAGTCACATTGTCACTGGAGATGAAACGTGGGTATCCCATATCACTCTCGAAAGCAAGCGACACACGACCTCACCCATCAAGGTCAAAGGCAAACAGACGCTGTCAAAGCGCAAGATTATGGCGACTGTGTTCTGGGACCAGCGCAGTGTTTTGCTAGTGGACTTTATGCCACGAGGAACGACAGTCAACTCAGATGCCTACTGTGGAACTCTAAAGAAACTCCGCAGAATAATTCAAAACAAAAGGCGCGTCATGCTGACAAAAGGAGTTTTGCTCCTGCACAATAACGCTAGGCCTCACACCTCTCAAAAGACTCGGGATTGATCGATTCTTTTGGCTGGGAAGTTTTGGACCATGCACCATACAGCCCCGACCTTGCTCCTAGCGTTTTTCACCTTTTCCGGTACCTGAAACACCATCTTGGCGAGCAGCGCTTCAATGACGACGATGAAGTGAAAGCGGACGTGAACTATTGGCTGTCGGAGCAGGCGGCCGAATTCATTGAAGAGGGAATTAAAAACTTAGTTGTACAGTATGGCCGGCCGCGGTGGCCGCGGGGACTGAGGCGCTTCAGTCACGGTCTGCACGGCCACTACGGTCGGGGGTTCGAATCTCCCCTCGGGCATGGATATTTGTGCCGTCCTAGTTCGTAAGTAGTTCATAAGTAGTTTGTAAGTTTAGGGACTGATGACCCCGTAGTTAAGTCCCATAGAATATACAAACATTTGAACATTTTTTACAGTATGACAAGTGCTTAAATAAACAAGGCAACTATGTAGAAAAATAGGTAAAAGTGTGTAGAATCAGAAAATAAAAGGTTATTACAAAAGTATTTGTATCTTTTTTTTTAAATAAAAACGGCCCTTACTTAAAAAACAACCCTCATATAAAATTGAATGTTTCCCAATCGACTTTGTTATTCTGATTAAAAACCCGACGTTTCTCCTCATATACGTTACAATGACGTTTCTCCTCATATACGTTACAATGAAAATTGGAAAACCCATGGGCATGAAATGTGTTGTTGGACAAAAAGAAAATGATTTTTATTCAATAATGTAACTAATTTGTTAAAGATAATGTAAGTTTGGGAAACTTTCTGAATAATTGGTGGAATAACAAAAGAAAATGAAACAGAAGAAAAAAATTGCCAGAGGAGGAACCGAACCCGAGACATCTGGCGTAACCGTCTATGCCAGACGGCAGCTCGGCAATGGACCAACATTTTATACTCATAAGGCACCTAAAAAACTTCGGATCGATTTTTGTCGGGATTTTCCGAGTAGCGCGTCCTAATAATATAACCAAGTGAGTTATTAGGGGTTCTCTTTCACCACACAAAATTTCGAACAAATCCCCGAACCTTGTTAATGTGCTACCAGTTTCCTATAACTGCAGAGCCCAACAAACGGCATTCATCCGTGGAATGCTGAACTGTCGCCAAAAAGCTCGTTGTGTAGCTATCACAGATCTGTTGGTTTCTAATAAGCGTGAACGGCAAAACCACGCCGTGCACCGGTCGAGATCATGTTGGCCACTGAAATGTGGGACAATGACTGAACAAAGGCAGACCACTGCCTAGAAAATGCTTAGTCGGTTCTGCAGCACCCTGTAATACATTTATAGTTATCTGTTATTCCTCACAACTAGAGATTTGGTCCAAGTCATTCTGCGTCCTACTAAAGACATTCAATTATGACACCCTCCGGTACACCTTTAGGGTGTAGTGTAGAGCTGCATCAAACCAGTCTCCGTACCAAAGACCACAACACACACACACACACACACACACACACACACACACACACACTTGTAAACCACAGCATCATCAGCAAACAGCAAAGGAAAGCAAGGAGAAATTTGGAAAAGGCGAAAGAATTAAAAACATTGCGTTTTGCCGACGACAGAAATTCTGTCAGAGACAGCAAAGGACCTGGAAGAGCAGCTGAACGGAATGGACTGTGTGCTGAAATGTGCAATATAAGATGAACATTAACAAGAGAAAAACTAGGGTAATTGCGTGCAGTCTATGAAAATTAGGTGATGCTGAAGGAATTAGATAAGGTAACGAAACAATAAAGGAGGTAGATGAGTTTTGTTACTTGGGCAGTAAAATAACAAATGATGGTCGAAGTACAGAGGATATAAAATGCAGAATGGCAATGGGTAGAAAAGCTTTCTTGAAAAAGAGAAATTTGTTAACATCGTATATCGATTTAAGTCTAAGGAAGTCCTTTCTGACAGCATTTGTGTGGAGTGTTGCCTTGTATGGAAGTGAGACGTGGACGATAAACAGTGCGGACAGGAAGAGGATAGAGGCTTTTGAAATATGGTGCTACAGAAGAATGCTGAAGATTAGGTGGGTGGATCGCACAACTAATGAGGAGGTGCTGAACAAAATTGGGGAGAAAAGGAATTTCTGGCATACCTTGACTAAAAGAAGGGTTCGATTGGTAAGACACATTCTTAGACATCAAGGGATTGTGAATGTAGCGTTGGAGGGAAGTGTGTGGGGTAAAAACCGCAGAGGAAGACCAAGAGATGGATACAGTAAGCAGATTCAGACAGATGTGGGTTGCCGTTCTTATGTGGAGATGAAGAGGCTTGCTCAGGATAGGGTGTTGTGGAGAGCTGCATCAAATCAGTCTCTGGACTGAAGACCACCACACTCACACACACACACGCACACACACCTGTACACCACAGCATCATCAGCAAACAGCAAGCAGCTGGGTTCAGCTGGATTGCCCCGACCCACCACTACCCGTGTAACGGTGCCCACCATTTTGTGGTTGTTGTTGTTTTTGTCGCAGGTGTGTGCCTGGTGGTGTCTGGGGCGTGTGGCGTGGCCATCATCTGGGCGTCGACTGAGCTGGAGGTGCTGATGCTGCCCATGGCGTTCGTCGTGCTGGCCGGCATGTGCATCGCCGTCGTCAACAGCGTCGTCGTCGACATCTTCCCCACCTACCTCAGGTGCCAGAAACAACAACACCGTACAGTACAGACTAACCAACAACAACACTGCTGCAACCGATGTCTGTAGCTCTCCGCACTACTCTATCACTTTCACCAACTTTCTGATCCAAATGCCAACGTATTTTCTTAGCACCAATCTACATAGGGAGACACGGTCATCATAATAAAATAAGTCAGATCGAAAACAAACATTTAAGTGTCTTTTTCCCTCACGCTATTAAAGATTGGAACTGTAGAGAAATATCATAAAAGCGGCTCCATGAACCCTGTGACGTGATTAGCGGAGTATTTATGAAGCTGTAAATACAAATATACAATCCCTGCGACGGATTTTCGTCTCGAATATGTCAAAGACATTAATGATAAATCTGAAGCATTGAACGGAAATTTGTCATGCGATCGGGAATCGAACCCGGACCTCCATGCTTACAAGGCAGGCGTCTTACCGCTAGACCACCGCACCAGTAACGATAAGGCGCCTCGGAATAGTCTAGCATCTACACATTTATTCTGAAAAAAATCACATTTAAGTACAGCTATCGCTTTCATAATATTTCTCTACCGTTGCATTCTCTAATAGCGAGCGGGAACAAGGACCAACGTTTCCTATGTAACCGCCTTTTTTTATTTATTATTATTATTATTATTATTATTAGTCGTACAGCTCCCATGCGGAAGACGCTAAGTAAAGCTGGTTTATTTTCCGTTCTTCTTGGTCTTCTGGTTCTTTTTATTTGCCCACCAGTTTTTCATTGTTTGAGAAAATTTAGTTCTTCTTTCTTCACTCCATTTTGTTCCAGTCCTCGGTGCTTTTGTCTCTGGTTTAACCTCCCACTTTTCAACTTTAATTCTAAAATTGTTCCTTGCAGCTATTTCTTTTTTAGTAATTTTGGCTAATTCCAAATCTTTTTTTAACTTTTTGGATCCATTCTCCTCCATTAACAAGAGAATCTACGTATTTTACAATTCTTTTTGTTAATCTGTGTTCAGAGAGTCTCATTATGTGGCCATAGAATTTGAGGCGTCTTTTCCTCATGTCTATCTCTATGTTAGAATATTCTTCAATTTTTTATGTTTTCTGTAATCTATATCCATTCTCGGTCCATCTTGGTCCCAAAATTTTTCTAATTATTTTTCTTTCTTCTTTCTTTAGATTTTCTAGATCAGTTTTCCTGTTTAGTGCCAAGGTTTCGCTGGCATATAACATTGATGGTTTAATGACTGTATTGTAATGCCTAATTTTGGCATTTAAAGATAAGCATCTTTTATTATAGAGGTTTTGCACTAATCCTAAACCTTTACGAGCTTTTTGTATTCTTTCTTGTTGTGCAAATTTTTCCGAGATAATTTCTCCAAGATATTTCAAGTGTGGTACTCTGCTGATTTCTCCGTATTTGGTTTGTAATTTGGAAATTTCCAAATTTGTTGTTGTGAACATTGTCTTTTCAAATTATATCTGTAGCCCGACTTTTTCTGCATATTCTTTTAGAATTTCTACCTGTTTTATAGCCCTTTCACTAGAATCTGCCATTATTATTATTATTATTATTTATTTTTTGATTTTTTGCTTGTGATGATCATATCTCATTATGTAGGCAGATGGCAAAGAAATGTTCAAATTCGGACGAGAAAGTTGTCGAAAGAAGTTTTGCAAATAAATCTCGCCACAAGGACAATGCTTTTCTTTTAATGATTTGCACCCTGACTCCTCCATCATTTCCGTGACACTCTATATCACGATAACACTATATGAGCTTTTTAGGTATTTAGTTTAATATGCGACCTTTATATTTGACTGTGTAATTATAAGTCACCGTGGGTGACATCATAGCCACACTATGAGTGGCACCATACCCACACCATGAGTGACACCATAGTGGAACCATGAGTGACACCATACCCGCTCCATGTGCGTCACCATAGCCACATCATAAGCGAGACCGTAGCTGCGTCATGACTGACACCATAATGCATCATAAGTGACACTGTAGCTGCGCCATGACTGACACCATAACTGCATCATGAGTGACACCGTAGCTGCGCCATGATTGACACCAAACAGCATCATGAGTGACACCATAGCTGCATCATAAGCGACACCTTAGCCGCAGCATGAACGGCACCATAGCCGCAACATGAGTGACAGCGACAGGTTGTGCCCTGTGTAACTTCCCAGTGCCCAGCATGTGGTACAACGTGAAGATAATCCACCTGCCCTCAATTAACAGCCGATCATTGTGGACCAGTCTGAGAGTAGGCACTTGTAGCGGTTTTAGATGACGTCGTATATTAACTGAGCATTCACTATTTTCACTTTGACATTCTTGTGTCAAATAGAGAACTACACTGAAGAGCCAGAGAAACTGGTACACCTACCTAATACGGTGTAGGACCCTTGCGACACGCAGATGTGCTGTGACACATTGTGGCGTGGACTCGACTACTGTCTGAAGTAGTGCTGACACCACGCATCCTGCAGGCCTGTCAGTTAATCGGTTCAGTACGAAGGGGTGGAGGACTCTTCTGAACAGTATGTGGCAAGGCATCCCAGATGAGCTCGATTATGTTCATGACTGGGGAGTTTGCTGACCAGTGGAGGTGTTGAAACTCAGAAGAGTATCTCTGGAGCTACTCTGTAGGTATTCTGGACTGTGGGGTGCCACATTGCCATGCTGGAATTGCCCAAGGGCGCAAGAATGGACAACAGACATAAGTGGATGCAGGTGATTAGTCAGGATGCGCAACTGTCACTAATCAGAATCACATCTAGATGCATCACAGTTCTGCTATCATTTCACATCATAGCAATTACAGAGCTTGCACCAAAGTCAACAGTCCCATGTTGACATGAAGGGTCCATGGATTCATGAGGTTGTCACCAAAGCTGTACATGTTCACCCTGTCCATACCACTGGAAACAAGACTCGTCGTACCATGCAACATGTTTCCAGTCGTGAACAGTTCTATGTTGGTGTTGACAGGCGTAGGCAATGTGTAAAAACCTTGTATCGTGCAGTCAGAGAGGGTAGATGAGATTCCCTGCAACTCTGAGAAAACCACGTCGACGACGTTTCATTGAACGGTTCACATGCTGACACTTGTTGATGGCCCAGCATTGAAATCCGCAGCAATTTTCGGAAGGCTTTGCTAATCTATCACATTGAACAATTCTATTTAATCGTCGTAGGTCCCATTCTTGTACGATCTTCTTACGGGGATGTCAAAATTTGATGATTTATTGGATTCCCGATATTCACAGTGCACCCCTGAAACACTCGTATAGGAAAATCCCCACCTCATCGCTACATCGGAAATGCTGTGTCCCATCTCTGTTGTGCCTACTATAATAGCACGTTCAGATTCACTTAATCGTGATAGCCTGCATTTGTAGGCCATGCCAGACACCAGTCCTCTTGTACAGGTGTATACAACAGCAGTGTCATCCTCTGTTTGCATGCACTTGCCTGTACCAGTTTGTTCCATTCTTCAATGTGTTAAATGTTATATTTCTATCTCGATGTATTTAATTTTGTATAATTATATTCTAAGGAGTCAAGATTCCCTTACATAATTTTCTGACTTATTTCACCCTCAGAGACGTTTTCTACTCTTTGAGACGAACAATTTGAGTATAAACTCGACAGTATTCAATTAATTAATAAAGAAGTTATCACCACATTGCTTATAGTAATTACGGTCATTGGTCATGTCGCAGTGCGACAAGGAAAGGAATAATTAACTGCAAGGTTGTCGCACACACACACACACACACGCTTTTATACACTGGAGGTATTTTTAAAGAATGCGGAGCGCCCGGCGTAAACACCAGGTGGTGGGAGGTCCCCAACACCCCAGCGAGCGACAGATGGCACTCGGCGATAAGCCAGCACTCCACAACACAGGTAACAGGGAACAGGATAGCGGGAGACAGCACAGGTAACAGAGATAGTTGTGAGACAGTTCACTGTTAATTGTGCGTCAGCAGTCCCAGTTAATTGTACGTCAGCAGTCTTGTAGTCACGACTGACGCAACCAAAAACTTCGTGGTGCAATAATCGGCAAGATTTCGAGCTGATGCAGCACCAAGCCTAGTGACGAAACGGCGCACGCCGGTGGCGGGATATTTAAAGGGAGAGACACGATTGGCTGTTCCCCCAGCATAACCCTCTCAGAGAAACGTTTTGATTCGCTGATGCGCCACACGTAGGAAAAGACAAGAACTAGGGACAAGGAAGCCCCAGAAAGTAGCGAGAAGATTCACTTCTTTTTGGTGGGCGACCATAGGAGGTGGTAATCGTGTGTGCTGACGCCATCCTCTGTGTGGGCGAAGTCTTTTCACGGACTTTCACGTGAAGAGCAGCTCTGTCGGCGAGCGAATCACAGTATCTTCTAGTGAAGTACGTGTGATTACGCGTTTGTTCGAGTGTCGAGTCACAATACTTCATATCCGGCTGTGAACAAGCGACAGAGTGGCGATAGTGTAACGCTTGCGAGCGCATATTGAGTGGCATCGCGGTGGGTTGCCAAAGGCCGATGTACCACGCCAGTAGAATTAACCTATGGCTAGGGCTTGTAGCTATCTTGACTTCTTCAAGATTCAGGGACAGTGCGATCGGCAGTGGTCGACCGAGGCAGTAAAGAGAGGCTTCCAGGAGTGCTAACCTTGCAAGTTTTGCAGGAGAGCTTCTGTGAAGTTTGAAAAGTAGGAGGCGAGGTACTGGCGGAAGTAAAGTTGTGAAGCGGCATCGTGAGTCGTGTCGGGGTAGCTCAGTGGTAGAGCGCTTGCCCGCGAAAGGCAAAGGTCCCAGGTTCGAGTCCCGGTTCCGGCACACAATTTTAATCTGCCAGGAAGTTTCATATCAGCGCACACTCCGCTGCAGAGTGAAAGTTTCATTCTGGAAACATCCCCAAGGCTGTGGCTAAGCCATGTCTCCATCATATCCTTTCTTCCAGGAGTGCTAGTCTTGCAAGTTTCGCAGGAGAACTTCTGTGAAGTTTGGAAAGTAGGAGGCGAGGTACTGGCGGAAGTAAAGTTGTGAGGCGGCATCGTGAGTCGTGTCGGGGTAGCTCAGTGGTAGAGCGCTTGCCCGCGAAAGGCAAAGGTCCCAGGTTCGAGTCCCGGTTCCGGCACACAATTTTAATCTGCCAGGAAGTTTCATATCAGCGCACACTCCGTTGCAGAGTGAAAGTTTCAATCTAGTAAAGAGAGTAGTTTGTGACGCAGTGACTGAGCCCAGCGGCAGCCATCTTGTCTGTGCAGTAACAAGGTACAGTGAACAATTTGCGATAGGCAAGTCCTCCCAGACCCCTGACAGCATTTACAGATTTCTCACCACAGTTCACGGCATCGCGACAACCTCGTTTGCCAAACTGAGAGTGCAGTAAATTGTGTAAAATCCAGTAGGCGCGATTTTCAGCCATTCTATAAGCCTATTACAGTTATTATTTACTATCCAGTCTATACCTATCCTATGATTTTTAAATGAACCGGGAGCAGTAGAGAAACTATGTATACAAATTTGCTTTTTATCTCACTTGTTGACGTAAAATAAACCAATCATCTTTTAGTAAAACGACTTATTTTTCTTGTAGCTAGAGGCATCATAACGTACCCTTCTTGAGCCCCACTAGTTACTAGCTTGTAAGCTGTTTCTTTCAGGAGTTGCCAGCGACAGTGACAGCGGCACGCCAGTGTTGGCGTCATTAGATAAGTGTTAGGGCAGCTCTCTGATTTCGACGTGTTCTTGCTGTAGATGTCTTCCTTGCAGGAGCCAAGGGTACATCACGAGTCAGATATCTTGCGCATTTAATATTAGTTGGAAGCATAATTTACTATCACAGCAACGACTCACACGTTAGAATATATTGTGATATTATTTATGTGTTTAATTTTATATTATATGTTTTTTCTTTACCTTTGTCCAAATGCCTGCAAAAATAGTAATGCTCCTTTGTCATGGTGCGATTTTATGTGAGGTGACAGGTACCGGAAGCTTACCTTGCCGGCATTGGGTTGTGCACTCACTGCCAGCTGTGTGCTGCACTTCTGTGATGGTGTGGCTATGGCGGCTATGGTATCAGTAGCTGTGTAGCTATGGTGTCCCTCATGATACATATATGGTGTCACTCATGGTGCAGCGGTGGTGTCACTCATGGTGTAGGTATGGAAACACTCATGGTGCAGCTGGTGTCACTCATGATGTGGCTACAGTTTCACTCATGATTCGGCTATGGTGTCACTCATGCTGCAAAAATGGTGTCACTCATGGTGCAGCTGTGATGTCACTGATGGCATGGCTAGTCATCTTTGCAGAACCTGTGGCTATGGTGTCACTAATTGTGCAGCTATTTTGTCACTAATAGTGCTGCTATAGAGTTACTCATGATGAACCTATGGTGTCATTCATGGTGCAGCAATTGTGTTACTCATACTGTGGGGCTATGGTGTCACTCCTGCTACTGCTATGTTGTCGCTCATGGTATGGCTAAAGTGCCACTTGTGGTGCAGCTATAGCATCACCCATGGTGTGGAAATGGTGTCACTCATGGTGCAGCTATGGTGTCACTCATGCTGCAAATATGGTGAGACTCATAGTGCAGCTGTGATTTTACTGATGGTGAGGCTATAGTGTCATTGATGGAGAAGCTATGGTGTTGCTCATAGTGTGGCTATGGTGTCACTCATGCTGCAGTTATGTTGTCACTAATTGTGCAGCTATTGTGTCACTAATGGTGCCGCTATGGAGTTACTCAGTCACACTGATGGTGTGGCTATAGTGTCATCGATGGAGAAGCTATGGTGTCGCTCATGCTGTCGCTATTGTGTCACTCATGATGCAGGTATGGTGTCACTAATTGTGCAGCTATTTTGTCACTAATTCTGGTGCTCTGTAGTTACTCATGATGAAGCTATGGTGTCACTCATGGTGCAGCAATTGTGTTAGTCATATTGTGGGGCTATGGTGTCGCTCATGGTATGGCTAAAGTGTCACTTATGCAGCTATAGCATCACTCATTGTGTGGAAATAGTGTCACCCATGGTCCAGCTATGGTGTCACTCATGCTGCAAATATGGTGTCACTCATTGTGCAGCTGTGATGTCACCGATGGTGTGGCTATAGTGTCATCGATGGAGAAGCTATGGTGTAGCTCATGGTGTGGCTATGGTGTCAGTAATTGTGCAGCTATTGTGTCACTACTGGTGCAGCTATGGTGTCACTCATGCTGCAAATACAGTGTCACTCAATGTACAGCTGTGATGTCACTGATGGTGTGCCTGAACTGTCATCAATGGAGAACCTATGGTGTCACTCATGCTGCAGCTATGGTATCACTCATTGTGCGGCTATTGTGTCACTAATGGTGCTGCTATGGTGTTACTCATTATGAATCTATGGTATCTCTCATGGTGCAGCAATTGTGTTACTCATACTGTGGGACTATGGTGTCACTTCTGGTACTGCTATGGTTTCGCTCACGGTATGGCTAAAGTGTCACTTGTGGTGCAGCTATAGCAACACTCATGGTGTGGAAATGTCACCCATGGTGCAGCTATAGTGTCACTCATGCTGCAAATATGGTGTCACTCATTGTGCAGCTGTGATGTCACTGATGGTGTGGCTATAGTGTTATCGATGGAGAAGCTATGGTGTCGCTCATGGTGTGGCTACTGTGTCACTCATGCTGCAGCTATTGTGTCACTCATTGTGCAGCTATTGTGTCCCTAATGGCCCTGCTATGGTGTTACTCATGATGAAGTTATGGTGTCAATCATGGTGCAGCAATTGTGTTATACTGTGAAGCTATGGTGTCACTCCTGCTACGGTGTAGCTCATCGTATGGCTAAAGTGTCACTTGTGGTGCAGCTATATCATCACTCACGGTGTGGATATGGTGTCACCCATAGTGCAGCTATGGTATTGCTTGTGATGTGTCTGCGGTGTAGCTAACGTTGGCACTGTGGGTGTTGCAGGGCGATGGCGGTGTGCCTGTCTCTGTGCTGCGGCCGGCTGGGCACCCTGGTGACGTCACTCATGCTGGGCGCCCTCATAGAGACCAGCTGCGTGCTCGCCGTCGCCATCCTGGGCGGGCTCGTCTTCGGTGAGTGTCCGCCGCGAGGAAGGCACTTCGCCGTTCCGGCCGCGCGTGCACTGTGCTTTCAGCAGACTCCACTGTCCATCTTATGGCTCTTTCACGTACAAACGGTTCATGCGGCCAGTAACCCGACAGTGAGGATTAACGGAACACCTGTCATCAGATGGAAGGAAGCCAAATACCTCAGCGTCATGTTTCGCGGCACGCACAGACGCGGTTGCTGAGAGGTCACTGATAGCGCTACACAGCTTGGCTGGAATCGGTCACCGGAGGTTTGACCTCCCACCCCATCTCATACAGCTGTATCACAACAGCATACTGACGTCTATCGCTGCGGTGGAGTGGCCGAGCGGTCTAATATGTCTCGCTGCTGAGCGCGCAGTTTATCGCCGTGGAGGTTCGAGTCCTCCCTGGGGCATGGGTGTGTGTGTTTGTCCTTAAGTTAGTTTAACTACGTTTAAGTAGTTTGTAAGCTACAGACTGATGACCACGCAGTTTGGTCCGATAGATTTACAAAAATTTGAAAATTTGATTTTTTTGACGTCTGTCGTGGGCTACGGGCCTCCAGCATGGGCCCACAGGCTCACGTGGGTGATGCCTGCCATGGCTGTGAGAAGAGTGCAGCGGAACATCCTTCTTCATTCTGTTGGAGCCTACAGGACCACTCCCAGCGGGGCTCTCTTGGTGTTCATGGGGTTATGCCCCCTTGACATCAAGGTGAGGGAGCAGGGAGCCTGGTACTGGATCAAAAGAAAGGAAGGGGGAAATGTTTCCAAAATTCTGGGGGAACCTTTAACCAGCAAGGCAGAAATCAGAAAGGAATCCAACTTTGGCAACACTCTTGGGATGAGGAGGAATCTGGGAGGAGAACACACGCTCTCCTACCGGACATTTAGGAAATTCAAATGTTTGTAAAGCTTATGGGACTTAACTACGGGGTCATCAGTCCCTAAACTTACAAACTACTTATGAACTACCTACAACTGAGGACGGCACAAATATCCATGCCTGAGGAGGGATTCGAACCCCCGACCGTAGTGGCCGTGCAGACCGTGACTGAAGCACCTGTCCCCTCGGCCACCGCGGCCGGCACATTTAGGAAAAACTAAACACTTCAAGCCATCAAGCGGAATGCAGCACTTTTTCACGGGACATGGACCCTAGCTGGCATACCGGTTCAGGAAACAGGCTACGCCAGCTTGTGCCTGTGGTGCTGAGGTAGGAACACCGGAACACATCATTTACGAGTGTCCTGGCTGTGGACCTGAGAACGGCGCTGCCCAACAACAACACGTATGAGCTTATCAGGAACCCGGACACGTTTCGCACGCTTGACGATCTCAGGCAAAGTGCTTCATGACTTCGTTGAGAATAACTAACTGACTCTGACATAACTCCCGACTGAGACAGCCGCATCTGCCATGCCGCTGGGGGGAGGACTGGACGTCAGAAATGACAGTATTCGCCATCCCCTGGATTCGGGGATTAGATGTGGCAAACACCGATCGTGAGTTAGACGTAAGTTAGATGTAGGTTTTTTCATAATTCTGTAGATTAAGACAAAAACGGGGATAACTTTTCCAGGGGGGCTGTGGTGACGAAAGTAATTGGCTGCCCAGTGCCAGGGGCATGCTCACTGGGTTTCGCTTGGCGAGCTGGCCACTCCAAGTAGGTTTGTAATGCTGGTACACATGTAACACCACAGCAGTAGCATACTAGGACTACATATGAGGGACGCCAGTTCGCCATTCACTCAGGTCATTCTAGTCTGTGCCATTTGATGGGCGTGCTCTGGAAGAGTTAGGGAGACTTCCAGTTCTGGAAACTGCCAGGTGGCCGTTCCAGTTCCAGGCATGCCACGTGGTCGGTCCCATTCTGGTCGGTCCTTTTCAGTTCCAGCTCACTGCTCGGTATCGATCTGTCATCCGTTCAGTCCACTGCGTTTCAGACTCGTTTTGGGCTTTGCACTACTCGATCTTCGTGTATTTACATATTACAGCCCTTAATTATGTAAAACATACAAGATGGCTTTTAATATTTATTTCGAAATTCGGTTTCAGCTACTTAAACTGCCATCTTCGGATCTTTGATTTCATTCACCATGTATCAAATAAAAACTTTTAAAAACGCATTTATTCACCATCATTGTTGTTGGCTTGTTATAATAGAAACAAAAAGTCTCAGTTGTAATATCATGTGTGCGTGACCACTAGTGTACCCTTGCTGACTAGTCGTGTGTAGTTTGCGAACGAACTAGTTCGGAATAGCGCTCCCACAGGCGAACTATGCGAACTACTTACCAGATCCCTTGCCTCTTAGTTCGTTTGCTACTTTTCCGAAGACTGACGGGGAACAGCGAGATGATGCGAGAGTGCGCAGAATCACGTGATTCCCTTCTGAGAGTTACCGTCATTTCGAGCTGTGTCATTTATATGAAAAAAGTATTTTTATTCACCAAAATAAACGCATTTAGCATATTTTGTTGGTAATGATTCTTCAATGACCTAATAAAAATAAATAAATCCATTTTAAAAATAAAATACTACGAATACTCTGTATATAAAGTAGTTGAATACCAGCAGCGGTAGCAAAAGCCAAAAAGAGCCAACGAGTAACAATCTGTCTCGGGAATTTGAGCTGATGAACTAAAAACAGCGGCCTACTTCGCGACGTGGCGCGAACTAATATATGCGCTACCGGTCGCGAACTAAATAATGCGCTACCGGTCGCAAACTAAAATACGCACTACCGGTCGCGAACTATTATGCCAAACGCACCTCGCTTGTTAGTTCGTTGGATTCTTTTCCGAAGACCGACGGGCAATAGCGAGAGGCCGCGCAGCAGAATTAAAAATCACGTGTTTGCCTTTTGATGATGTGAGCTATTTTAAGGTGAGCGTCTGCCAGCTAAAAGTTACATAGCTCAGTGATACAAAATTTTTGTTTTGGTGTGTTCTGCACTCTGCAATATCTAATAAATTCCATAATGCCAAGATGTAGGGATTAAACTTAAACACGAGAAATCATCCACAAACTGTTTCTTTTGGTCTGCGTGATATCGCCGCTCAGCCGTCACTGGGAGCGGAAGAACTAAAAGAGCGAACTAGTTCGCGGCAGAGCCGTGAACTAAAGTGAGCGCTCCCGGTCACGAACTATTACGCGCAAGACTATTGCTGACGGCACGACACAAAGCTATACAGTTGGAAATAATATAACCGCCTTAGCCACACTGGAACAGGTTAAGAATTTTGGACCAAATGCTAGAAACTGGGTCTTATTCAACCACTGCCGAGAAATTCTTAAAATCCCCAAAGTCTGGAGGCAGTCCAAGGTAATAGCTCTCGTAAAAGTAGGAAAAGATCCAGACTCACCAAACAGCTAACGGCCTCTATCCCATTTGCGCCACGTTTTCAAACTCTACGAAAGGCTGATCCTTAACCGAATTAATAACATCATTGATTCGAAGTTTATCAAAAATGTTGAAATGTTTGTATAGTTTATGGGACTTAACTACGGAGTCATCAGTCCCTAAACTTACAAAGTACTTATGAACTACTTACGAACTAGGACGGCACAAATATCCATGCCCGAGGGAGGATTCGAACCCCCGACCGTAATGGCCGTGCAGACCGTGACTGGAGCGCCTTAGTCCCCTCGGCCACCGCGGCCGGCGAAGTTTATCCCACAGGCCAGTATATCGTGTTTTGGCCAGATATTAGCACTGACAGATCACGTAGAGGAGGGATTTGAAAACAAATTAATAACGGGCTTGGCTCTGGTTGACCTAACAGCCGCCTACGAGACAGTACAGTATACCACAGGAAACTACTCGTCAAATTCTATATAACTAGAGAAAATGTTCAAATGTCTGTTAAGCTTAAGGGGCTTAACTGTGGGGTCGTCAGTCCCTAAACTACTTATGAACTACCTTGTACTAAGGACGACACAAACATCCATGCCCGAGGGGAGATTCGAACCCCGACGGGGAGCGGCCTCGCACATCACAGCATAGCGCCTCAAAGCGCTCGGCCGCTCCGCCGCGGCATATTACTAGAGACTATGAATTAGTAAAACTCGTATAATCGTTGCTGCAGAACCGACAATTCTACATCACTTAAGAAGGGAAGAAAAGGTCTCTGGCGAAAGCAAAACAGCATCTCTCAAGGAAGTGCTATAGCCTCCATTCTATTTGCCAGTGATCAGCCAATATCCAAAGATACGAGACACTTTCTCTATGCTGATGATTTGAGCATCACTGCGCAAGTAGTGAGGAAGTAGAGATAAAATTGGAAACAAATTACGATGACAACTGTCTCAAAGCGAATTCTACTAAAACGAAAGTCTGTGTGCCTTTCACCTTCACGCACGCCTGGCAAGTAGCAAGTAGCAAGTAGGAAGCTGCATGTTAAGTGGAATGGGTCAGCCACTGAGCACACAGGCCAGCCAACATTACCTTGCAGTGACGTTTGACGGGTCCCACACACACAAAAAGTACTGCAGAAAAACCTGAAACAAGGTAGATAATTCGTGTTAAAATTTTGCAACCATGACTTATCAAACTGATGGTTCTGTATCGTGGTACAGAACCATAATGATTTAGGGACATCACAATTATTTTATGCTTTAACGACCGTATTGTTTTAATTGTATGATATATTTTATTAATATGATGACACTTGAATTTCAAAAACTTTTATTATCTGAATATGACTCGTTAAGAATCGAAACTGGTAATCCTAGACTCTTAGGATTTAGAAATTCCAACGCAGAAGGCGGACTGCAACTTTTGAGAATGTTAACAAACGTGATGTAGTTTTGGTGTTACGTGTGTGTGTATTTGTCTTTGCTGTAAGTGTAAGTCAGGTTAGTACAGGTGCGGCTCCTAATTAAAGGCTCTGAGGCGGAGCCGCCCCAAAAAATATTTGAAATATATATATCAACAACAGATTACAGAATTATAATAATCAGAATTCATTTAGCATTTTTCCGTCACACGGATGTAAAGAATGAAGATGAATGTTTTTGGAACTGTTGATATTGAACGATGTTTTTCAATCGGGTAGTAGCCTTAAGGCTGCGCCTTGAGGTGTCGTTTAGCTCCATGTAGTGGAGGGTTGGGAGTGGAGGTTCGTTGGTGTATTGCTTCTATGGGCGTCTCGAAGGCTCCGAGCTTGTAGCGTAAGAGTGTCCTACCAACCTCCACACTACTTTCACGTTCTTATGCTTACTTCAAAAGAGAATAAAGAGTGGCTGAAACTCCACTATCGAATCTCTTGTCTCTGTATGTGTCTATTATGTTTTGGTGTGCGGTTTACCACTCGTTAGTTTTCCTGTTTTAATAGAGTTTTAGATAACTTTTTGTTTCTGATATTGGCTGTTGTATCCAGTGTTAGAATAAGTTCGCAAATTTCTCACTAGAGTGCACTACAATGCGGTACCGTAAAGTGTCCCCACCTAGCGAGAGAGTTGCGAACGATTTAAGAAAAAAGCGCGCGAAATGTGTCCCGTTACTTTCGATTCCGTTCTCTCTGATTTGAGTTTGCGGTTAATGTGTGTTATTAGTTTCGTCTTTTGTGCGTGTATTGTGGCTAAGTTTTAGTGACTTTTACTTCAAAATGATCTGCTAGAATCGATTTATGAAGTATGCCTCAATCTCATACGGAGTGAACTTGTCGCAGACAAGTTACCTCGCAATCGAAGTCGACGAAACGACTGACTGTGCAAATTTGCCTCAATTGGTCTTCATAATTGGCTGTGAATTACTGTGGAAGATGAATGAAAGATTTATTTCCTTTGTAAGAGCGAAAAGCCACACTGCAGAGAATGTAACTGCAGCAATTCTCTGCGAGCTGGAGGAAATGAATATACATCAAAAACCGGAAAAACTGATAGCTCAGTGTTACGACGGTGCTCCTGTTATGAGTGGCCGCAATAATGGAGTTAGGATAAGAATGAAAGAAGTTTATCAAAATGCGCACTTTATTCACCGATACTCACAATTATATATTACAACTCATGTTTACAATTGAAATTATCATAACATTAATCAAGCAGTGTAGTTTATCCTCACCACTTTAAAGATTCCTGCAAACGGTGTCATTTATTACTGTTTATTGCGATAAAGTCTTGAGACGTAATATCAGTAGATAAAAGCTATCAGAAGGCTTTATGTTGGTTTTAGCCTTTGATTTTTAATTGCTTCTGAAACAGGAAGAAGGTGTAGCACGTAAAGTTTCAGGTAAAATATGACATTGCCCCCCCCCCCCCCCCCGCCTTTCGGGAAATCGTCGTGGTTACAGACTGATACGTAGCTCGAGGTGTAGGTTTGTTCAGATCGGTAAATGTCAGAGCCTTCCCTAGTATGAAAACCACGAGCCGCGCCTGGGTTAGTAGTTTGTAAGTTCAGGGACCGGTGTTCTATGTAGCTTGGTCTCTGACGTCTTGCACAAGTCGAGCAGTACATGTCTGTTTTTAATTCTTGCCAAGCCCCCACAATCCCGTAAGCAGCCGACTGTGCATAGCGTACAAATTTGTAGAGCGCCTCGGCGGCCTAACGCTCTTTTGATTAGCGGCCTAACGCTCTTTTGATTAGCGTGTGTATTCACTCGAGTTAAGTCGCGAAAACTATGTCTCATTTAAATATATCACTACAAAACAGCTTCAGACTCCTTGAATATACAGCAACTATCGATTTTGTGTAAATTCGTTACACATGCGCTGTAGAAATCGGCCAACAGCATTTATTCTTCCTAATTAAAACGAATTATAACATTTAGTTTTTTAGCGTAAGTGAGGCATATGAACGGAATTTATCGTCAGAGACGGTTTCGGCACTTTCTCGATATATTTTACGATGGTGAAACTTTTGTATTACCATTAATTTCGGATGCGTTTCACAACACTTTGCGTCTTTGTTTGAGTGCCTGCCGTATTCCTCAGTATTTATAGATATTCTGTACCATCAAAAAATTAAACAGGGCTGCGTGAAACAGCTACTGTTAAAAATGGACTGTCAAAATGAAATATCCCATCAGATAAACAACTGTAAAATAGCGGCTTGCCTGGTCAATACAGCAATCAGCAACTACGAAATTCTTTTAAGAACACGAAGTATGCCATAACTTTCTTAATTGAGCGCATGAAACATTAGCATTAGGTTACCTATCACAAATATTAGTACTTTTAAAGTTGTAAGCCAAATAGCTTACTGTAGCGTGAACTGCTCAAAAGTCGGCAACTATTTTCTTAGGGTTCAGCTTCACAATGTGCATCCAGTGTAGCTATGTGTCATTCATATATGGAATTACACACAGTTCTGCAAACCCTTTCAGTTGCTATACCTATATGTAAAGCAGATTACCTTTACATTCTGTGTTACAAGATGCTAATATTAATTTCGTAAATAAAAATTCGAACTGCAGCGAGGCAACTGATCTCGTGACTGAAATAGTTATATTACACAATCATAAAATGAAACTTTCTAAACTTCCTGTCCACCAGTACTGCCTAAAGTAGCACGTTTTTAAGACATACCAGTATTGTGAAAGTCTGTCATTTATTTCATTCAAAATCCTATATTGTCTTGACTAAGCCTGTTTAGCAGGAGTAACTATATATGAATACAAGTAGAAGGGCTGTTTGTATTCCTGACAAGTATAAATGGAAATACAGTACTCGTTCTTTTTTGTTTTTTTTCCTTTCTTAAATTGATTTGTGGATTTAAACGCTGAGCAGCTCTTCACCATCGTGCTTCATGTACACTGCAGTAGTCAAACAGTACAGGCGTGAATACCAACTGTGTATGTATGGCGTAGTAGCTATACAGGGTGTTACAAAAAGGTACTGCCAAACTTTCAGGAAACATTCCTCACACACAAAGAAAGAAAATATGTTATGTGGACACGTGTCCAGAAACGTTTAATTTCCATGTTAGAGCTCATTATAGTATTTCTCATTAAATGTAAATTGAAATAATGCGTGCAAACAATTGTCAAAATACCCAATTGTTTCGTTAGTATGTACTGTACATCCTCGATTCACCGCCAGTTGGCCCAACTGAAGGAAGGTAATGTTGACTTCAGTGCTTGTGTTGACATGCGACTCATTGCTCTACGGTGCTAGCATCAAGCACATCAGTACGTAGCACCAACTGGTTATTGTTCATACGGGATACTCTACCTGTGCTGCTAGGACATGTGCCTTTACAAGTACGACAGAACACGTGGTTCATGCACGATGGAGCTCCTGCACATTTCAGTCGACGTGTTCGTACGCTTCTCAACAACAGATTCGATGACTGATGGATTGGTAGAGGCGGACCAATTCCATGGCCTCCACGATCTCCGGACCTCAACCCTCTTGACTTTCATTTATGGGGGGCATTTGAAAGCTCTTGTCTACGCAACCCCGGTACCAAATGTAGAGACTCTTCGTGCTCGTATTGTGGACGGCTGTGATACAATACGCCATTCTCCAGGGCTGCATCAGCGCATCAGGGATTCCATGCGACGGAGGGTGGATGCATGTATCCTCGCTAACGGAGGACATTTTGAACATTTCCTGTAACAAAGTGTTTGAAGTCACGTTCTGTTGCTGTGTGTTTCCATTCCATGATTAATGTGATTTGAAGGGAAGTAATAAAATGAGCTCTAACATGGAAATTAAGCGTTTCCGGACACATGTCCACATAACATATTTTCTTTCCTTGTGTGTGAGGAATGTTTCCTGAAAGTTTGGCCGTACCTTTTTGTAACACCCTGTATAACACACGATTTCCCTGCTAACAAACTCTCCTGTTTATCTAATGCTTGCCACTACCATGGCGGCCGGGCGAAGGTTCAAATTATTCCGCGACAGTAGCGCCGTTAGGGAGTCTGGTTATTTTTTAACAAGGTCTGGTTCTACCTTGCAGTGTGCGGCGTTCTGTCGACCCTTCTGCCCTCGGAGGCCCAGCTGAGGAGGATGCAGCGATGAGGGCGCCGTCGACGTCTGCGCCATCGGCGCCCGGGACCTCGCCTCACACTGTTACGCCGTCCACGATACAGCGAAGCGATCTGTACTCCTGGTCAACTCTGAGAAATAAAGAGACATACACTCTACACACAGAATTCACTGCTGATCCTAGTTCCCTGTTACCTACAGCTACAAAAAAATACTCTGCAAATCACATTTAAGTTCCTACACTGCATGGTGTTGCCGTTTGGCAACACAAATTTTCCTTACTTTTTCAGACATACTTCTTGTTGAAACTTCCTGGCAGATTAAAATTGTGTGCCGGAACCGGGACTCGAACCTGGGACCTTTGCCTTTCGCGGGCAAGCGCACTACCGACTGTGCTATCCCGACACGACTCACGATGCCGCCTCACAACTTCACTTCCGCCAGCACCTCGTCTCCTACTTTCCAAACTTCACAGAAGCTTTCCTGCAAACACGCAAGACTAGCACTCCTGGAAGAAAGGATATGGTGGAGACATGGCTTAGCCACAGCCTAAGGGATGTTTCCAGAATGAAACTTCACTCTGCAGCGGAGTGACAGATGGCAACACTATGAACATCGTATACATTGGGGTATGTTCTAAGCATTTAGTTGATCGTTTCCTCCATTTTACTCACTGTTGAGCATTAACGTAATTAAGAAACTCATACGACTTATGTAAAAAAAAATCATGTTACAGACATCCAAACGGAGTAGAAAACATCTTAGATGCCAATATTTTCCTGCAGAGTGACTTATGTCTAAATGGATGATTGTTAGTTTCTCCATCACTGGATGCTTGCCGTTGCCGCAACTGTGGTTCAAATTTTAATGAAACTCCAGCTCCAGTTGCATTTATTGGTGCTTTATGTAAGCCCACACTACCGGTTTCGGCCTCTATGTTAGGCCATTTTCAAGTGTGGCAAACCTGCATATAATGTGTAGCAATAGGTTTACAAAAATTACATGCTACAAGGTAGAATGTTACATATATAAAAAATTACTGTACAGAAGCAGAAGGAAACTTACGTTATGCCCTAGAGAAAGCAACGTGAAGTAATTAAAAAATAGAACTCAGAGAATTTAAAACTTTTGGCGCCCAATGGCGACACGAGAAAAATGGGCGTGTCATATTCAACATTCCAAAACATTATAATCGGCATGTTCTGATATAAACATTACATAAAAAAAAATTCAAATGTTCAAATGTTTGTAAAGCTTATGGGACTTAACTACGGGGTCATCAGTCCCTAAACTTACAAACTACTTATGAACTACTTACGAACTAGGACGGCACAAATATCCATGCCCGAGGGGGGATTCGAACCCCCGACCGTAGTGGCCGTGCAGACCGTGACCGGCAAACATTACATCATTGCAAGCTTAAAATTCTAAACATTAGTTGATGAAATGTAAAGGTCAATAGTAAAATATTACAATTGTCATTTAGGATAAAAAACGGAACAATGCGCTCGGCCGCTCCGCCGCGGCGAACAATTTCAGGTGTAGAGATTACTCATAGCGGTGGGGGCGGGGGTTAGAAGGGGGGGAGGACTTTTGAAACCCACTTAAAAATATGAACCGCTGGGACTGAAAGTGACACTGCTTATTTCTATTCGGAATATCTCTTAGTGCTTTTAATGCCGTTCTTAACCTTCTCGCAACGTCTACGATATTGGGTTCTTTCCTTCTTCTTTAAAGTTTCATGGATTAGTTTTGTAACTTTGCCTTTTTTCAGAAACCATCCTTTCATCTTGCTTTTCAGACTTAGCGTCTACTCAATTGAATACTGATGTTCCCATTTAGTTCTTTAACTATGTAACATTACTTTCAAATAGAGCCTGCCGGCCGCGGTGGCCGAGGGGACTGAGGCGCTTCAGTCACGGTCTGCACGGCCACTACGGTCGGGGGTTCGAAACCCCCCTCGGGCATTGATATTTGTGCCGTCCTTAGTGTTAGCTAGTTCATAAGTAGTATGTAAGCTTAGAGACTGATGACCCCGTAAGTTCTACAAACATTTGAACATTTGAAATAGAGCTATTCGGCGTATTGTTGATGAGCGCCACCACCGGACATTCGCCATATTAACTCCAGAAATGCCCACTGTATGACTCCGGCATGACGGCAGTGTTGACGTATGTAATCCAAACATCGGGAGTGTTGACCAGGAGTGTGGATGAGGTCATGGCATGGCCGTGTCCGTCGCTGCTGTTCTTTTAGGTAAATTCTTTCATTTACGTTTTTATCCTTTTGTCTCTGTTGCATGCTCCGCTTCTTTTTCTCTACTTTTATGCATAAAATCCATAATTCTTTTTTAACGTATTTTTATAACGATATTTTCAGGATAGGACCGCATCTTCATGTTTTTTGTATTTCGTACGTTATTTATAGGATTCTGACGGGTTTTGTCAACCATATCTGTCTAAGAAAATCAGGTGATGCTGAAGGAATTAGATTAGGTAACGAAACAATAAAGGAGGTAGATGAGTTTTGTTACTTGGGCAGTAAAATAACAAATGATGGTCGCAGTACAATTTCAATTCAAATGTTTGTAAAGTTTATCGGACTTAACTACGGCGTCGCAGTACAGGGGATATAAAATGCATAATGGCAATGGGTAGAAAAGCGTTCTTGAAAAAGAGAAATTTGTTAACCTCGAATATTGATTTAAGCCTAAGAAAGTCCTTTCTGAAGTCATTTGTGTGGAATGTTGCCTTGTACGGGACTGAAACCTGGACGATAAGCAGTGCGGACAGGAAGAGGATTGAGGCTTTAGAAATGTGGAGCTACAGAAGAATGCTGAAGATTAGGTGGGTGGATCGCGTAACTAATGAAGAGGTACCGGACAGAATTGGTGAGAAAAGGAATTTATGGCATACCTTGCTAAAAGAAGGGATCGGTTGGTAGGACACATTCTTAGACATCGAGGAATCGTAAATTTAGCATTGGAGGAAACTGTGTGGGGTAAAAATCATAGAGGGAGACCAAGAGACGCGTATAGTAAGCAGATTCAAGTGGATGTGGGTTGCCGTTCTTATGAGGAGATGAAAAGGCTTGCTCAGGATAGAGCAGGGTGGAGAGCTGCATCAAACCAGTCTCCGGACTGAAGACCATAACAACAACATCTGTTTTAATGATTTGACGCTACCAGATTGTGGCTAGCAATTATTTTAGTGCTACTCATCCGATGTATCAGGTCAGTAAACATCCTATTAATTTTAGTAGGAATGTGAACGGGTCTTTTAAGTTCTATGCCCCCCCCCCTCAATTTTTTTTATTTTCCAGAATTTCTGAGAATGTCCCACAAGGTTGAAACGCGTTAATCAATACACATATATTAAAATGGAACGTGGGTCGTGTGTCCGTATATTTCACCTGGTAGCCAAAATTATTCACTGCAGACCAACGGTGGTTATGGATGAGAGTAGCCTTTGGGTTCGCGGTGTGCACTATGGTGGTTTGGTCGCGGTGTGTGGCGGTGGGTGAGTGTGGCGAACAAAAATCCGTAAAATGTGGAGCAATACGACGATCAACAGATGCTCAAAGATACAAAGACTCAAAGATAAAACACTGGGAAACACAGACATACATTGACTGAGCATTAACTATGTAATGCTGCTTTCGTATGAAAATGGGTGTTGCGTATTAAAGTTAAGGTTGGGGACCACAAATGAAATTTTACCAGGTAGTGAAAAATTTTTAAATGAGATTTCTAAGCAATTTTGACAAGGAAGGGACAATTTAAACAAAATTATTGGATTCCGCCATTAAATGGTAGCGGTCGTAATTTCGGTAGCAAATACAACACCAGAAAGCAACATTACAGAAGAAGTCGGCGGAATCTAAATTTTACCTTATTGAGAGCTGGTACAAACATTTCGGTCATATTCTGTAGTAATTCTAGCTGAGATGACTGCAATATTACTTCGATAAATTGATGCTGGGATTGTGCATTTCGTTTACTATTGTTCTATGACCGTGTTGAAAATTAATTGTGGTAGTCGCCAAAAACTGCAAAATTATCGGACTTCATAAACGTCGCAAAGATTTTTCTGCAGGCATTAAAATGTAATAAACCATTCGTGGACACGAAATAAGTAAAAGTTACACAGAGAATGTTCTAGTAAAATCGCGAAACATACCGCAACAATACCCGAGCATCACTTTATGAAGTATTGGATCTGCTGAAAATAAATAACTTAAAAATTAGTGAGAATGGAAAAGGGATTGTAAGTAAGTAAGATATTTCAAATTAACTGTGGGGGTTTATTGAAATTAATAAAAAACTAAGCTCACACTTACATTAATTACACCATATCCTGGGACACGTCCTAGCACATGAAGCAGAAGAAAGTAAGTGACGAACAGTTCCGCTCTCTCCCTTCAGCTTGTTGCAAAAAAAGTTGCACGTGAGAAATGTCATATGTTTATCGATACGCTGGCAGAGAGAGGGCAGAAGTCAGCGACAAGCATCGCACAAGTTATTGAAAAATATCATTAATGTATTACTACAACTACACTGTCAATACACCAATGATCTCAATATAAACACTGGGAAGACTACTGTAGTGCTTAGGATCAAAATACTGACAACTGGATTAGAGAGACAAATATACGTCCAGCGTCACGGTTTCATAATACATAGTACCATCTCCATATTATCTTTGAGCTCACTGCAATACACAGACTGTAGATATAAGTTAATATATGTCTGTGACGGAAAATTCGTAAGTCATAGGTTACTTTGGTTTAGCGGACAGTATCGCGTTACTAACAGATTAATACCATTCGTCTATCGACGCTCTAATTTACATAAGATATCTTTGCAAGGAAAATCGAATTTATGTACTTCCCTTTCTGAATTCGGTGTATCCTCATTACATTTTGAGTGCGTTCTGTTAGGGAATGCCTCGAAAACGCCATAGTACTGAAAAGGACGAAGTGAGGCGACGTTAGTTACATAGTACACCAAATAACTAATTATGGCGTTGCTGCGTTTTTTTCTTATTCTCATAACTATGGCATAATACAGTTGAAGAAGGGGTACAATTTTACTTACGGCGGAGCTGTTGTCCTCTGATGTTGGCAACGGCCGTTGAATGCTTTTTCAAAAATCAGTCACATAGAATTTTTTATTAGGGTTACCAGACATCCACCCGGGCATGTCCTCTTTTTTGGACCCTAAAATAGTCCGGCCGGGTTTTAACAAAATGGGGAAACGTCCTCTTTTCTGCGTTGTGCAACTGCTTCAGCTTGAAACTGTGTAAATACAACTCTCTGAACTGTCACAATGACTAGAGAATTTAACCTTTCTTGAAACAATGTGATTTTTGAATTTTCTCCTTTCTATGCCGTCAACGCTCTGAGGTCAAGCTACTTCGGAACAATTGAAATAATAATGGCGTGGCAATTGTCGCGGAATACGAGCTTCGAGGCAGCCCATTAAAAACATACGTCTGCAACAATGCAAGACAGTGCAATATGCAGGGTGCCAGGTCTGGCGATTTTTCGCATTCTTGGCTTTCTTAAAATAGTAGCCATTCTAGCTTTCTGGCGGCTGGCGATTCAATTGGCTGGTAAAAGAATAAGTTGGCGATTTAATGGCTACTTCATTGTACTTCATACAAAACGAATGTAAAGCAATTCCTCTTGAGACATTTAGTCAATGACACCGACTAAAAACCGGTAGAATGCTGAGTGAACGTATCAGAGAAGTTAGATGAAATGTCTGCAGGTAGGCTATCTTTGATCTATGGGAGAGTGTCACTGAGATGTAAAGAAACTGAACTTGCAGACTCATGAAGACTGCTATTGTGAGACGAACTCTTTGCTTCACACTTCACTGTGATTAGCAATGGTTTGCAGAATATAAATGTGGATGTACAACACACGATAATTTCTCTGTCGTTCTAATGGCTGATTATTACGAATTCAAAAAATGTTCAATTGTTTGTATAGATTATGGGACTTAACTACGGGGTCATCAGTCCCTAAACTTACAAACTACTTATGAACTAGCTAAGACTAAGGACGGCACAAATATCCATGCCCGAGGGGGGGATTGGAACCCCCGACCGTAGTGGCCGTGCAGACCGTGACTGGAGCGCCTCAGTCCCCTCGGCCACCGTGGCCGGCCCCTGCATTTCAGAATTATTATTGTAGAGTCACATGACATAATTACCATTAACATAATAAAGTTAGCCGGCCGAGGGGACTGAGGCGCTTCAGTCACGGTCTGCACGGCCACTGCGGTCGGGGGTTCGAATCCCCCCTTGGGCATGGATATTTGTGCCGTCCTAGTTCGTAAATAGTTCATAAGTAGTTTGTAAGTTTAGGGACCGATGACACCGTAGTTAAGTCCCATAAGCTTTACAAACATTTGAACATAATAAAGTTAACTGATTAAAATTGCGATAATCGGCATTTTACTGATTAAAAAGATGGCTATATTTTGGCATTTTATTGATATAAAGATGGCTATATAGTGGCATTTTATTAATAAAAAGATGGCGCTATTTTGGCTATTTTTTTTTTTTTTTTTTTTTTTTTAATTGGGCGACAAAGCTCTCGAAAAACCTGGCAACCCTGGCAATACACACAGTATACCATGAAACTCTCCCCTCATTTCTCTGGTCGGAGTGTTGTGTGACATCCAAAAATAAGACGTTTATTCTTCGTGCTGGGACTCAGCAGTTATATGAGCTGTCTGTCAACCACACTTATGACTGTAAGATCAAAAGCTAGTGCAATGTTCGTTATGTATAAGTTTAATCCTTGTTCAAAACGTCATACAAATAAGGTCAGATGCCGCAGTCACCATTGCCGTTTCACCATTCGCCTGTTTATGACCAAAGAGACGTAACTACATAGCAGTGTTTTGAAAACATCGATTTAAATCTTTTGTCCTAAAAACTGAGTAGTTTTTAATAATTAATCGGAAGACTTTGCACGGTAAATTAAACGATTATTTTATGCATTGCTTTTTTCACCTGGGCCTTACACATTCCATTCACTCACTAGAATCTAGATGCTAATCATGTCTGTAGTCACGTCGATCTGATCCAAAATGGGAGCATAGCTACAACAAAGTACGCTTAGATAATTTTTACAGTTACTTTATTCGTGACTATTGTACCGTCAACAGTTCTATGGTTTCCGTAAATGATGCATCGTAAAAAAATCATGTGAAAACAGGGTTGATCGGCAAATTATCATATAAGTATGGAAAAAATGTTCAGCACTTAAGACGATGATTACAACTGGTGACTTGATGAAATATTAGGGCTTCACTGCTATGTAGTCATGTAATTCTCTCTACGCGTCTCAACATTTCATGCTTCCTAATTTGTAAGGAGTTGAACAAATTTCGTAAGTTGTCAATACGAGAGATAGAGAGCGAAAGAAGGTTTTTTTATGAATCTAGAAATGTCCTCTTTTCTGAAGACAAACATATGGTAAACCTATTCTTTATGTTCACGATGAAATAAATAATTTATGTTGTTCTGGTCAGGAAATTAATCATCCTCCTAAAGCGAATAGTTCGTTGCCAATGATAGCAAACTAAACCGCTGCCACTGCAAGTAAAATTTAACCCACATAGAACATATAGTTAAATTTTACTTGCAGTGGCAGCGGTTTAGTTTGCTATCATTGGCAACGAACTATTCGCTTTAGGAGGATGATTAATTTCCTGACCAGAACAACATAACCTCTGGCAGTATTGCTCATGTGAAAAATACCGAGTAGCACCGTGGTTCGGAACCCACGTTAAACTGTAGGTCCCCCTATAATTGGCTAGGTAAGTCAGTTCGAAGGTCGGAGGAAGGCAACGGCATACCACCTCCAAACAGGACCATGCCTAGTAAAGCACTGCGGTGTTCAAACCAATCTTCGGGTTGTTGACTGCTTTACCTTTTTAGAACATACAGACGATCAGCTAACGCCATTCCTTCAACGATCCCCCAGACTTACTTTATAGCACATTGACACCATCATGACGTCTTACTAAAACCGACATGAACTGCTCTGATGATTGAATTATCAGACACTCAGCATTCGTAGAGTTTTCGATAATAGGGAGCAGTGCATACAGAATAACTATATTGTCCCCAGTGCAACAAATGTTCAAATGTTTAAATGTTTGTTAAGCTTATGGGACTTAACTACGGGGTCATCAGTCCCTAAACTTACAAACTGCTTATGAACTACCTACAACTAAGGACGGCACAAATATCCATGCCAGAGGGGGGATTCGAACCCCCGACCGTAGTGGCCGTGCTGACCGTGACTGGAGCGCCTCAGTCACCTCGGCCACCGCTGCCGGCCCCAGTGCAACACTGCAACATACTAATACTTCAGCATAGACTTACTGTGAGAGATAAACAGTTTAGTACTACACCATACAACCAATACATGGAGGTTTATTATTATTACTATTTGTCATCTCAACGATTGAAGTGTTTTCAGGAGTTTACGCCAAACAGACAATTACACACCGCAGTCTTAACTTTATGGACACAAACAAACATCGAATTTACGTTGTTCCTGAGTACGGACTTAAATTAATTTCACTTTTTGCATGAAAAACATTATGAACATTCATCGTTTTCGACAAGGACTTCTACTTAAATTTGACATCTTGGCCGCGAGAACTGAGTATATTGACAGAGCGATCCAACGAGGATTCTGTTTTTGCTGACCTAGCTCCGGAACCCTAAATACCGATGATATACACAGGTCCCGCTTTAACAACCGTTGCGAAGCACGGGCTATAAGCTAGTAATAACTAAGAAAGCTGCAACCACGACTGTCTTTCATTGCTAAATTATTATGTAATAATGCAAACTTCTCTTATGGGTACAAACGTCGTCACTTAATATGATGCATATAAATAATTCAAGCTCTTACTTTTGATTTTTTCCTTTCAAACAATCACAGATACATCAGCCCGATCTTTACCGACTGTGTATAAAAAAATAAAAATATTGTTTCCGCCCGGGATCGAACCGGGGACCTTGCGCGTGTGAGGCGCACGTGATAACCACTACACTACGGAAACGGTCGAAGCAATGCGGCTTTAAATAACGTACTGTTCGACATTCCTACGTTTCTTTGTTTCTTTTTTTTTTTTTTTAAAGTTAATGTTAAATGTAATTATTACACTCACTTAGACATATCTAACAGCCTGGTCATTTCAGTAACATTGTATCTAACAAAGAGAATGCGTGAAAACAGTTACGATACTTCACAAAGCTATGGAAGTGCAGAAGTAGGCTCAGTATGTGATCGTGTTGCATTCGATAAGACCAATTCAAAACTGAGTCATACTGTTGGAAATCGCTTCAACTGTATGGTATTCTTTTATTAACCAACTAGTTTCGTTGCATTAGAGCCACATTATCAGGGTTATCTGTACACAAAGAAGAGCAAATGCCAGTAACAATCACGTTATGCTATTTTTACATCTGGGCTTTAGATAAGAAAACTGTAGGTGAAAGTACTCACAAGTTGTCACAAGTTGTTGCAATTCAAAATTATTTACTGTACCTCTGAACAGGATTATATGGCAGAACAGTTGCCGAAGCACTATGGGCCTAGAAAATATCATGACGGGAGGGTTCAGTCATTAGTAAACAATCAGTGTAAAGAAACTTCCAGTTAAAAAAAAATACAGGACCAAAGACAAGGCGATGTACATGTTTGCTATTAAGATAGCAATTCGTGAAACGTTCAATGACTGCTGTAGAAGAATCATATCGGACATTGGACATACGGAAAGGTGACCAAAATCTGGACTCATTAAAAACATTATGATATTATGACAAAACTTAATAAAATGTAATAAACATAAAACATGAGTGTAACATGTTAAAACAAGTACTGTACATTAATTTAAATTAGTTTAGAATTATCTAATATGAAAGTGGGCGTAATTAAATTACTTATCAGACCGTTCAGTTTTCTTCAATAGCATGTAGCACACGTTCATTAAACATTACATTTAACACTTATTTTTCCACACATTTATTTACTTCTATCTTGCACATCACACATCATGGAAGCGTAATACAGTGACAAGTGAAGAACAGTTTTTTGTACTCTTTTTTGTTTACAATCAAAGATAATAACACAGAATACCAATTAGCTTAATACAGCTCAGAAAATACAAATAGTAATTTGTCATGTCCCCACATCACCCCCTTCTCAGTCATATAGTCACTTAACACTGCAGTTCTTCAACTAATCTTGCAGGAAATCGAACTTCACGACCAGATCTTGTTTTTCTTGGTTTTCCACTGTCGGTTGCGTCTGGTTGTTTGACCCGGGCTGACCGTTCAGCTGAAGTGTCTTCAGGCTGCTTCTCATTATGATTCATGAGGTACGCAGGTTTCAGTCGATCAATGGAGATATTCTTGACTTGGTCTTTTATTTTAACACCAAAAAATTTTGGGGTTCTTTCTATTATTTCGTATGGGCCTTCATATGGAGGTTCTAATGCTTTTTTGCCTCGGTCAACTCGCACAAATACATGTGTTGACTCATTGAGATCCCTGTGTATGAAAGGTCTTTCTTTTGCTTTGTGGGAGTATTGTACAGGCTTCAGACGATTCATGCACTGCTTCAGTTGTGAAACGAATTGAGGTAAGTCTGCATCCAATTTTGTTGCATACTCTTGAAAAAAATCACCTGGTATTCTGATGGGTGAGCCATAAACCATTTCTGCAATTGTAGCATTACTGTTCTCTCTGATGGAGCATCGCAAGCCAAGGAGGATTACAGGTATTACTTGAGTCCATTTGGCAGTTGCATGGGTACGGATAGCTGCTTTAAGTGTGCGATGAAATCTTTCAATTTTTCCATTTGATTGAGGATGGTAAGCTGTAGTTTGTGTTTGGTTACAACCACACAGTTTTGACAGTGCTCGGAATAGCTCAGAGTTAAACTGCCTGCCTTGATCAGTCACTATCTGATATGGTGTTCGAAACCTAGTGATCCAACAATTGAAAAATGCTTGTGCTACTGCCTCTGCTTGTACGTCCCGAAGAGGTACTACTTCTGTCCAGTTTGTAACTCTGTCAATGCATGTTAAACAATAAATATATTCTTCAGATGGAGGCATTGGTCCTATCAAATCAAGGTGAACAATTTTGAAACGTTCATCGTTACTAGGAAAGTGTCCTACTGGTGTTTGAATGTGCCGTGATATTTTGTTTTTCTGGCATGCCATACATGTTTTTGCCCAGTTTTGGACATCCTTTTTTAAACTGATCCAGACAAATCTTGATGAGATCATTTTTACTGTTGTCTTAATGCCTGGATGAGCCAGATTATGATAGTGTTGGAAAATAGAGTATCTAAATGGTTTAGGAATATAAGGACGAATGATTTGTGTTGACACATCACACCATAGCTGTTTTCCTCCATGTGTCAGATGGTGTTTTATCTTCAGTGATGTATGAGGGCTGGTCTGTAGTTGACGAAGCTCTTCATCACCTTCTTGTGCTTGGGCTATCTCATCATAGTTAGCTGGAACTAGTTCTTCGAGCCTTGATAGACCATCAGCAACAACATTTTCTTTACCAGATACATGACGTAGGTCAGTGGTAAATTGCGAAATGTACTGGAGGTAACGTAATTGAATTGGTGTTGCTTTTTCATTCTTTTGTTTAAATGCATATGTTAGAGGCGCATGGTCAGTATAAATAATGAAATATCTTCCTTCCAACAGATATTTGAAATATTTGACAGCCATATAGATGCTAAGCAGCTCTCTATCATACGTGGAATACGTCTTCTGTGCTGTTGTAAACTTTTTTGAAAAGAATCCAATTGGTCTCCACTGTTCATCTTGCCATTGTTGCAGTGCAGCACCTGCTGCAAAATCTGATGCATCCACAAATAATGCAAGTTGATTGTCCAAACCAGGAAATGTCAAAAGTGCAGCATTTGCTAGATCTTCTTTGCATTTTTCGAATTGAGCAATTGCTTCTTCTGTCCAGTTAATATGTCGTCGGTCCTTTTTTGTTGTTCCTTTTAGGAAATCATTCAGCAATGCTTGGTTTTCAGCAGCATGTTCCAAATGTCGACGATAAAAGTTGATGATCCCTAAGAATTTTCTAAGTTCACGGACTGTTTTGGGTCGTTTGTAGTTCATTATTGCTGCAACTCTCTCTGGATCTGGCTTTGTTCCAGCAGGTGTAATTAAATTTCCTAAAAATGTTAGCTGTTGTACACCAAATACTGATTTGGAAACATTTATGACAAGACCATATTTATTCAACTGCTCAAAAAGTAAATTTAGATGCTCAACATGTTGTTCTGGTGATTCAGATGCTATTAGAATGTCATCCAAATATGGAAAACAAAATTCTAGTTCTCTCACAACTTCATGTATAAACCTTTGGAATGTGCTAGGTGCATTGCGAAGTCCAAATGGCATATAATTAAATTCATAGAGACCAAATGGTGTTATAATGGCTGATTTTGACTTATCTTCTTCGGCTAGTGGAATCTGGTAATAGTCTACCTTTGAGAATATATTTTTTATTTTGAAGCATAAAATTTACATCATCAATTCGTGGTATTGGATACCGGTCTGGGAGAGTCCTGTCATTCAAACGGCGATAATCTCCACAGACTCGCCATTGACCACTTGGCTTCTTAGCAAGGTGTAGTGGACTAGCCCATTGTGATTTTGATGGACGTATAATACCATTATTTAACAGAAATTGAAATTCTTGTTTAGCAATTTTCAATTTATGTGGGTCCAATCTACGAGCTTTACAGTATACTGGTGGACCAGGAGATGCAGTGATATAATGCTGCACATTATGCTTTAATATTTTTGGTACTATAGATGGTTTAGTTAGATCAGGAAAATTCTCTAAAAGTTTTGAAAACTGGCATGTTGCATAGAGTGAGCTTACTGATTCATTAGCATCCACAGTGGTTACTTCTGCTACAATTTTTAATTTTGTGGTGTTGTCTATCAACTTTTTATTTTTGAGGTCAACCAGTAGCCCATAATGATGAAGAAAATCGGCTCCCAATATGCCTTTTGATACGTCTGCTACTATGAATGGCCATTCAAAATTGCGTTTGAGTCCTAAATCAATGTTTAACAGTTTTGAACCGTAACTTTTTATCTGTGACCCATTTGCAGCATAAAGATTGAAGTCAGAGGGTTGACCTTTTTGGCTTTTTGCAACTGGTATAACGGACAAATCTGCACCGCTATCTACCAGAAAATATTTTCCACAATTTCGATCTTTGACAAATAGGCGATATTGGCGGCCTAATGTGTGCACAGGGGTAGAACACTCAGCCGCTATTGTGTCTACCACTTCTAGTTTTCCTTATTTTGCCATTGGCAAGGCTGAACACGTTTTTCAGGCTTACATCGTGTGCCGAATCTGAAATGGTAATAGCAGTATTTGCCGTTTTTATCGTATCTTGCTCTGCTTCTACTTCTACTGCGCGATCTTTGCCTGTGGTTGCGTGTGTTTCGAAGCATTTTAATCTCATTTTCCAATTCATCAATTCTCACGAGAAGATCTTGAACTGACAAAGACGATGTTGACGGAATGGAATGGGTGGAAGCAATTTGAACCTCGTCAACAGCGTTTAATTCGATCATACGATCTGCCATTTGAGCAATCTTATCCACTGTTTCGTCAGATATAAGTAAAATGCTTCGGATACTAGCTGGAAGTTTGTCAAGCCAAAGTGTTTTTAGGATCTTTTCTGATACATTTGTACCTGCATAGCTCCTCATTTTTCGTAATAATTGGGTAGGTTTCATGTCGCCAAGTTCTAAGCCACTCAAAAGTTTTTTAATTTGGCGCTCTTCACTTTCTCTGAATATGTTCAGTAGACGTTCTTTTGCGAGAGAATATTTGTTGTTATCGTTACTCGTAACTAGATCCCATATATTTTCAACAAATTTTGGCTCCAGCTGAGCGAGTAAATAGTTAAATTTAGTCGCCTCCGTAACAATACCAGCGATCGTAAATTGCGCTTCGGCTTGACAAAACCAGATGTCCGGCTTTTCCGTCCAAAACGGCGGTAGCTTAACGCTTCCCTTATCAATTTCCACTTTACTGCTACATTCAGAACGATTCCCTTGATTACCGTTTGCTTCTCCTGTCGGCATCTTGCGTATTGTTGGACACAGAATACGTCGAACTCAAGTTACGGAAATCTCGTCGAAAATTACGCCGAAAAATTTCGTCGCAACTGTCGTCTTGTCGATCACGTCGAGGTCACCAATTTTGTAGCACACGGTTCATTAAACATTACATTTAACACTTATTTTTCCACACATTTATTTACTTCTATCTTGCACATCACACATCATGGAAGCGTAATACAGTGACAAGTGAAGAACAGTTTTTGTACTCTTTTTTTGTTTACAATCAAAGATAATAACACAGAATACCATTTAGCTTAATACAGCTCAGAAAATACAAATAGTAATTTGTCGTGTCCCCACAAGCATATGAACAAAAGCCTGTCTTTTTTCTGACGTTTTTACAGGCTACAAACTGTCTCATACATATATAGTTAATTCAACATCTGCAGTCTGATCACATGCCTCAGGTTTTATTGATAGACAAGAACTTTGATTGACAAGAAGATGTTTCAGTGTCATTGCATGAAGGTATTTAATTTAAGGAAACCAAACTATAGCTTCCATTTCTGGGTTCCTTCTTTAGTCTTTTTAACCCTTTCCAGCCCAATGATGCCGTATGGCATATTATCTGTATCTGTTACTCTCAGTCCAACCATTTGACCAGAGATTATAAAGAACAAGGTAGGACTTTCCAGAATTTACTGTGGGTAGCTTGGCTACCAATACGTCGAGGAAATAGAGGAGCATTAGGCTACAATGCATTCACAAAATATATATTGCTGCTTAAGTGAGAGTACAAACAGCAATACTTTCAAAATATTATTTCAAGGTAACAATTTGAAATTTTAATTAAGATATTATTGTTAAATGTGTAAATTAGTAGTAAACAGTTTGAAAAAAAGGTGTCGGGTAAGGTAAAGGAAACATATCCTTTCCAAAGATGCCATATGAAGTCATCCCAAATTTCTCTCCAAAAACTATAAAATCTCAAAAATTAAAAAAAATGCATTATTCTAATCATTATGAACAGAAATATTTCAAGGTAACAATTTGATAATTCAATTAATAAATTATTGTAAATTGTCTAAATTAGTAATAAACAGTTTGAAAAAGGTGTCAGGTAAGGTAAAGGAAACAGATCTTTTTCAAAGATGCCATATGAAGTCAACCCAAATTTCCCTCCAAAAACTATAAAATCTCAAAAATTCAAAAAAATACGCATTATTCCAATCATTATGAATAGAAATATGGAAAGAAATACTTTTGTTCACAAATTAATAAAATTTGGACTGGAAAACAGTAAAAAAAAAAAAAAAAAAAAAAAAAAAAAGGTTCAGCTTTCCACTGCAATTTTGGATATTGCGTTTTATTTACACCTTAATAGTGCAATCAGCCACTTAAAATGAATCGATTATTTCAGAATGGCCCTATGTCCATCTGACATACTTTCGAGAAAAGTGAAAAAAAAACAGATTTTAAAGTTTATGGGGAATTTCCATAAATGCAATGACCACTTGAGAGATATCACTATTATTAATTATTCTGACTTATATATATATATATATATATATATATATATATATATATATGTGTGTGTGTGTGTGTGTGTGTGTGTGTGTGTGTGTGTGTGTGTGTCCTGTCTGGAGGTGGTATGCCGTTGCCTTCCTCCGATCATTGAACTGACTTACCCAGCCAGTTATAGGGGGACCTACAGTTTAACGTGGGTTCCGAACCACGGTTCTACTCGGTATTTTTCACATGAGCAACACTGCCAGAGGTGAAAGAAGTGGAAAGTGACAGATAAAAATGGCACTTGACAATAATTTGTGTAATGAATATGAGAGTTAGACTGAAAACTTTGCGCAGCAAGAGAGGTACCAGGGTGCCTGTAAGTTGTAGTCGATGCTTAGTTGAGCTCTGGCTTCTTACTTGTTGTCGGCACACTTTGTCTCGAGTGTCTTATTGGTGGCCTTCTGAGACCTAGTCAAGCGTCGCGCGCAACTTTCATCACTGTAAATCTTTCCAATTAAAAACAGAAAAAGAAAAATTGCTCAGGTAGCCACCACCTAACCTTCAGTAACAATGAACAAGTATTGTTGAATTCCCGCCAGAAACACGCTCCACAGACTGTTTAACCCAGATAGCACGGAATTATTTTTGTTTTAATTTTTTTTTTGTCAGAAACCATTAATTACCTTCATATGGCTGCACAAGATCGTTATAAGTAATTCTTTGGAATGGCGTCAAAATGAATGTTTCATAATTTTAATCTGATGGATCATTATTATTAAAACAACATTTAAGATGAAGTGTATACATATAAATGTCTCTCAAAGAGAGTTCAAGTAATATAAACCCTACTTCGAGGAAGTCTTTAGTACCTTCTGTATGAGCCTCAACTTTGCAGCTGTATCCAACTACTTTGCAATCGACAACACAAGCTAAAATATATCTTAAATGGGAGCACGCGATTGAAAGAAATAAAATATGACACTGCACAAGAATTCTTACAGAGAAGAATAAAACAGTAAGCTGCCGTTCTCGTCCTTCTGAAAGGACGTCAGCGCTATCTGGGTTAAAGAACCGCGCGAGGCTCGCCTAGTGTGTCACGAAGACCACCGCGTCTTAAGCCCTTTTTAAACGATGAACGAAGGTGAACAAGATAGATAATAGTCTACTGAAGCGCTCCTAGCGTACTAGCCCTGAACTACAAACTCAAGCAAGATCTTGTGGCAGCGTGTTTAGACGATAAACGTAATAGATCAGTAATACCCGATGTTGAAAGTGAGGTTATAAAAGCCGATATGTTATGTAGGAAGTCATAGTTTAATACTGGAATTGAGGAAACAACGCTAAATGTTATTGACGGCCAGAGAAAACCTTGCAATCGATGTTTTTGGTCAACTTAGTGTGGTAAAGTTCTGGGTAGTGAAACAACATTTCAAAACATTCACATATATTTTCAAGCGAAAAAAATAAACTTATGAACACATCAAGCAATATTTATAAGAGCGTAAATAGACCTTCTTTACTCTATCCACTACGATTTGCTCAATGACATTGTTAATAACGTCATGCACAAGTGAATTTTTGTCTTTCATTTGGACTGACTTTTTCATTTAAAATGCTATTTAAGGAAAATTGCATCATCAAATTACAATCTTATTCAAATAAACAATTGGCTTCAGTCTTTTCTGTTGCGATATTGCAAATCATATACCATTTTTCGGTTTTAGATGTACGACCTCACTTTTCGGTGGACAATAATTGAGATAAATATTTAAGTCGTCATGAAACAATTGCAATTTACCGTTAAAAGTATAATAATAAACTAAAGATTAATAAGACAAGTTTGCGTGCAAACCGTGTATTTGTCGACTACAGTATGAAAATCGCGTGACGAAAATAGGTTAACTTCCGATGTCAGCAGACGACCGTTCAATCAAAACAATCTTCTTGAGAAAGCTTAACGTGATATTGACGTTAGGTGACGATCTGGTGACGGACAGTGTGAATGCCGTCATTAGAAATACATTTTGTAATACATTCTGATCATAAACTTCGACATAACGCAAAATATACGTAAATACGAAGGAAAATGGCGGACTAACTGGAGCGGCGACTGCAGCAGACAGCTGCTAGCCCGCGCATGCGCAGTGAACCTACTAGTACCGAATTTAGAACTGGCCCTATTTCTTTATCGCTATAATTATCGCGCTTCGATACTAGCGCGATCATACTAGTGCAGCCGTTCAAACAACTGACGGCCGCCATTAACGCAGCTTGTTAGCAATCTATCACAAGTTCGTTGATCGTTTAAAACGGGCTTTATGTTTACTACTGTTACTAACTTCTACGGTTGCCAGATTGAACTCGAGGCAGGCCCGGAGATCAGACGTGCCCCCTCCCCCTTAGCCAATGACTCACCCTCCCCCAACAGCGACCAACTCCCCCCCCCCCAACCAGGAATTCTAAAAAAAAAAAAAAAAAAAAAAAAAAAAACAAAAAAAAAAAAAAAAAAACACCCTAACAAAACGGGACATTTTGCTTTAATTCGCTTAGTAGCTTCTCTTTAGCATAAGGCAGAAGCACATTTTTTACTAATGCCTTGCTTTTTGTTCGGCCGCATCTTACTTTCGTTGCCACTGAGGAATCTCTAAAAACATAAGGATATAGCTTATTACCATAATCTTGAGAATTGGAAGAATGGTGGTGTTTCACACCATGGTAAGTCAAAGTTAATTCCGTTGCAGTAACTTTGTCGTCTTCTGCAGAAAATTGTTTCGGCAAGAATTTAAGAAGCGACTGATTCTTCTTTTGTGTGGTAATATTCGCTTTGTGTTTTTCTGATTGTAAATGTTTATTCACAGATTTCACTCCGTCGTACTTAACAGTAAATGAGATATTGCATATTCTGCACTTAGACATACACTCATCAGTATCGACTTTTTGTAGCCACTCTATAATTTTCTTCCTGCAACCGTTCTTCACGGAACGAACTTAGATATCGTCTCTTCATTTCACTGTTATTACTCACTAATCTGAGTTAATGTAAGCTTGTCTGTTCGCACACGATCCGAGTATTCCAAAAATTGCCGGTAAACTGATAACAAACAATGAACGAACGAACACAAATAATAGACGTCGCCAGTTGACACGTTGCCGCAACAGTGATTGCTTAATAATGCGCTAGCCGATTACTACAATGAAAAGTTTTCAGAGGAAGAATAGAAAAGTAGCGTTTTGTTGCAATAAGAAATTGACATGTATATAAAGTTATTCATAATTACTAGAGAGGAGCCGGCCGGGAATGGCCGAGCGCACTGAGGCGTCTTGCCACGGTGCGCGAGGCTGCTCCCGCCAGAGGTTCGAATCGCCCCCTAGGACATGGATGTTGTGTTCGTCCTTAGTTTAAGTTACGTTAAGTTCGACGTAGATCGTCGCTACATGAACATAGTACTTAAAAAGCGTCGTAAAAAAAGTTAAGATGAAGGTTCCATTCAAGCCCTGAGATGAGAGTGATTGGCCCGTAGACCCGGAGAATTCATTCCAAACCCGGGCACTCCGGGCGGCGCCCGGAGATCTGGCAACCCTACTAACTTCAGTGATCTACTAAATTTATTACTACAGTAGCGCTGCGAACTTGTACGTGACACAGATAAATACATCTTTAACTACTGTGATTAAGCGAGAACACATGTATGACATCACAAACTTATTAATTCCGTGTATAATTTATACCACAGACGCTGATAATCTGCACGCACGCATGCCCTAAAGTGGCAGCATTGTGTAGCAGACAGGATAAATTCCCCCTCTTTTGACAGATATTAATCGTGTGAAAGGAATTGTTAGTTTCGACGTTTTCAGTCTAATTTCCGAGTTTGTATTTTATTGAAATGAGTACCTATATACGCTGTCAGTGCTTTTTAATAAGTTACTCGTATTAAAGTAATCTGCAGATATTTAGATTCCATTTCGTGTCTCTAATCTAATTGTTTCGCAAAAACCTTGGCTTTAAATTGACGTTTTTAGCCATATTTTGTAACTGGGGCAATGAGCCATGGTGGGGAATTTAGGCAAAATGAAGTGTAATACATTTTGTGAAACGGGCACTTGCAGAATGTAGTAGTTTTGAAGTGCCAAAAACTGTATTTCTGACTTTTGCGGTATCTTAATCAAGTCTAAATTATAAAATCTCCTTTCATTCCAATTTTACATCGACAAGTACTTGAAGTCTTCGAAATGTCTAATACAGTAGAGTGATAAGTATACATTAGAACAGTTTTAACACTTATTTTCTACTACTCATTCATTGTGTAGCTTTATCCTTGATTTTCAAATGTATAGCGTCATTACCCCGGAACTCAGGGTACTGACGCCGTTGCGTATACTTTCACAATGTATTTTTAACAATAAAACTTAACCAAATACATGTCTGAAAAAAATTATAATAAAGTAGTATTCGCTGGTGAAGCTGTGGTATTATTCTGTACGATAAAGACACACTTTTAATAAGGTAAAAGCACTGATGTAACTTCGTAGGCTTTGCCGGCGTGACAAATCTTCGAAGTCTCTGCGGGTTTTCTGCCGGATAATAAAATCAAAGTGAGTCAATATTTCGACGGTACAGCTGTCCGCCATCTTCAGGATGCTGCTGCTGAGTCCCGCTGAATACTGGAGCAAGATCGCCAAGGATGGGGCCCCTCCACGCCCACACCAACCTGGTGACCATCACAAAAGTTCTACTGTCACCTCCGTAATTAAGTTAGTTTGCTAAGGTGGATCACGGGACGTGGGAACCGCGACGTTATCCGTACGTGTGGGCACGATCACCCATTAATGCGGTGCATCTGGAGATAGAATTGGTCGAAAGGTATACGAAGGGTAAAGATATGTAAGGGCAGAGGAAAAAAAGGGCCAAGGCAAGAGCCAAGGGAAAAAAAACCTCTGCGACAGAGGGGTAGGTATGAAGGGCAGTAGCGGTATGCTATCTGCAACAGATCATGCAAGGTCTGGTAATGTTAGTAATGGGTATTTTCTCAGTACCGTTAACTTTGCTAGGTTCGTCATAAAGAATCGGTCCGTTTGATGCGAGGTTCTGCTGCAGCTGAGCTCCTGTGAAGTCTCCTGGGTCGGCTGCGGCAGAATACCTGTGAACATAGCCAAGTTTGTCCTGGTAAAGACATTATTGATAGATCTGAAGCATATTTGTCCTGGTAGTTAGGCAGTTCGGTCATAGAACTGGCTAAGTGTGCGGGACTGTTTAGGTTTGTCTGTGTTTAGTGCGATGAATATGGCTTCCCTGCTTTGCCTGTAGGTCGGCTGTGGGCTCAGCTGGCATTGCCAGTCAGTTTGCTGTTCTGCATGGGGTTTACCATGTTCGTCGTGTTTGTGAGTTGGTGTTCCCTACGACCGTAGGTGGTTAGTCTCTGAGGAGAAGTGTTTTTGGGCGTTTATGTTTCCACCTATGGTTGTGATCGTAGTTCCCCAAGCGTAGGATGAAGGGGTTGTTCGAGTGTCTCGAGTTTCTGTACAGTCGTGTGGCGAGTTTCTTGAATACCACCGAGGTATTCATTGTGAAGGTCCACGGTGCGTGTGTATCGTGGAGCGTTGCTGATGATGCGTAGTACCTTGTTCTGTATGAGCTGCAGGCGGCGCAGCCGTGTTGGCGCCGCGTATGCCCAGCACGGAGCACCGTACGTCATCAGAGGCGTAATCTGTGTCATGTAGAGGTTCCTCGACACCCGGCTACTCAGTCTGCTTTCCCTGTTGAGCATCGGGTAGAGTTGTTTGAGCCTCGCGTTAGCTCGGTTGGTCATGTGTTGTATGTGGTCCCCCCATGTGAGTTTCCGGTCCAGCCAGACACCGAGATCGAAGTACCGCGTCCTATATAGGCATCGGTCGAGTGCACTGCGCATGCGCCGGCCGTCACAGTTGCTGCCTCGTAGACAGGGCTGGTGGCGCCGCCCCTAGTGGAACAGGGCACAACGATATATCGCACCTGACGTTTATCAGTCCCAGGTGCTGGAATCCGGGTCGAACATTGAAATTTGATATTATTTAATAATGAATTCCATGTTCTACTAAGAGGAAACCCCATGTCTCTATTAATTAGATTGTCCATCACCCTGATTTCAATGGCTTCACTGTAAACACTGTTCCAGAAACCGGAGGTATTGGTTACTAAGCGGGTTTTATCATATATCATCTTGTGTCCTTCAGTTAAACAGTGTTCTGCTACCGCCGATTTGGGAGTGGGTTGATTGTTTCCACTTGGGCAATATCGGACTGGGAACATAGGAGCGCCGTTACCAGACAGTCCTCTTAAATTTGAACGACTTCTTTCTCCGTCCAGATCGTCACGAGATGCACCTAGGCGCACTGTTATCAATCTTTCAAGCAAGGATTTGGATGGACCAACTACGACTGTATTGGAGAAAGGCTTAAACTTTGCTCCCACGCCTAGGAGTCTTCCGGTTAGAGACATTATTTGCTCTGTAGAACAAGCAGTGCATAGCCTCCCTGAGGATAAGGCGGAAGAAATAAGACGGGAAGTGTCCCACACTTTGCGTCGCGCTCGGCCACCACGGGATAACATCTCTTCTGCTGAGAGAGCAACTATCCGCTTCCTTAGGCCGGTATTACACTATCAAATTATTTGTCAAAGAATTGGACAAAGAAAAATAGGACGTAGTGTAAGGGGAGCATCGTCCAATATTTCATCCAATCTAAGGCCTCGGCCTAGATTTGATCAAAGAAATCGCTCGTCTTCTGTTTCCTGCAGTGAGAAATGTGACCGCTTGGAGCGCTAGTAGTATACAGCTTCCTTACCACTACAGCTGTTTTATTTGGAGGTTAAATATCTGACATTATTTGGACATAACGTTCGTATTCGTAAACATGGCTGGTAGTAGAATGTTTGCGTAGTGTTTTCTACCAACAACAAAATAAAAAATAAAAAAATAAATAAATCAGATGGGGCGTTGTATAACAGGTGACAAGGCCAATTCACACTGTCCGTCACGTCAATTCGCGTATCCCCAATACCCTGCGGCAAAAGTGAGGTTGAGTTACAATACGTGATGTAAAAAAGTCATTATATACTATCGGAATTGAAGAAGTAATACCCCTAAATCTTAATACGGCCGAAGCAGATTTTAGAATGTATGATTTTGGTAACGTGGTGTGCTAAGTTCTGGGAAATGAAACAACTTTCAAAACATCGACATCTGTTTGCAAGCGAATCTATGTACATATAAATACGTCAGCCAATTTTTGTAAGGAAATAAATAGAGCCTATTTACTTTATCAGCAATGTTTCCCCCCTTACATTTTAATAACGTCATAAACAAGTTTCCATTTAAAACGTTATTTAATGAAACTTGCTTTATCAACTTAACAATCTTATTCGTATACACTGTATGAGTCAGCCTTTTTGTTAGTCAATTGCAAACTGTGAAGGATGAAGAGCGACAAAATAATTAGCATAAAAAATGAAAATCCTCCCGGTCCCGTAACAAATTTTATTTATCTCGCTCTGACACCCACGGTTTCATCCAAGTGCGTTTCCTTTTCTTTTTTCCCTCCTCCTCTTCTAAATGCAGACACAACGCAACTGTAGTATAAACAATAGCTAAGCATTACACCGCCATTTTGAAGCAAATTTGACAAAATATTGGATGATAGTGTAATACCCCCTTTTGCGTTTCATCCAATTTCTTTGTCAAATAATATGACCAATATTTCATCCAATTTTTTCGTCCAATTCTTTGCCCAATAATTTGATAGTGTAATACCGGCCTTAGGAATGACGATGAAGTTGTAGTTTTACCAGCAGATAAGGGGAATGCTAGCGTTGTTTTGACAAGGGATGATTACGTCCATAAAATTGAGGACCTACTCAACGATCCAGCGTACGTAAGATTACAGAGTGACCCCACTGAAAGGATTAAGCGCAAGACTCTTTCACTGTTGAAAACGAGCACGTTGTCAGAAGAACTGCGCAAGAAGCTTCATCCCGGTGCTGGTGTTCCTCCTAGGTTGTACGGGCTTCCTAAAGGGCACAAGGAAGGGGTGCCCTTACGACCTATAGTCTCTAATTTGGGTGCACCCACATACCCCCTGGCGAAGCATTTGACGTTCATTCTCGGCCAATACGTCGGCAAGTGTCAACACCACATCACCAATTCTATGGGTTTCATTAGACGGTTGAAGTCCTTGAAGCTGGGTCCTTCGGATTTACTCGTAAGCTTTGACGTGGTATCCCTCTTTACACGGGTACCATTGGAAGAGTCATTGAGCTTAATTAGTGAAATACTGGATGAAGAGGTGGTGAAGCTCTGTCGTCATGTACTGACGTCCACGTATTTTTCTTTTGGTGGCAACTTCTTTGAGCAAAAGGACGGAGTGGCTATGGGCAGCCCTTTATCTCCCATAGTCGCCAATTTATTTATGCAGGACTTCGAGGACAGGGCACTGAGAACTTCAGCATTGCAGCCGACGTGTTTTTGGAGATACGTTGACGACACCTTTCTCATCTGGCCTCATGGACGTGATAAGCTCAATCGATTTCTGGATCATTTTAACTGCCTTCACCCAAACATCAAATTTACTGTGGAGGTCGAAAGTGAAGGTAAACTTCCATTTCTGGATGTAATGGTTTACAAAAAAGATGATGGCTCCCTTGGACATAGTGTTCACCGCAAGCCGACACACACTGACAGGTATTTACATGCCAGTAGTTGCCACCCACCATACCAACGTAACGGCGTCCTTAGAACTCTAGTACGAAGAGCATATGCCATTTCTGATGCAGACAGTTTACCATCTGAACTGGAACATCTGACGACAGTTTTTAAGGAAAATGGCTACTCTGAGAAACAGATTCGCCGTGCTATGCAGTTTGGACCGTCTCCTAAAGTTCTTGAAGAGGAGTACAGGGCTTTAGCCTACATTCCGTACGCCGGGGGTGTTTCTTTTAAAATTGGAAGACTTTTAAAAAATTGTAACATAAAGACTGTTTTCCGTCCGCCGTCCAAGATTAGGGCATTGCTTGGCTCCATCAAAGATGACCTCGGACTGAAGAAACCCGGTGTTTACAAAATACCGTGCGAGTGTGGAAAGGCATACATCGGCCGTACGCTTCGAACTGTGCATGATAGATGCGTAGAACATTGACGCCACACGAGACTATTGCAACCGGGTAAATCGGCGGTAGCAGAACACTGTTTAACTGAAGGACACATTTCTGGAACAGTGTTTACAGAGAAGCCATTGAAATCAGGGTGATGGACAATCTAATTAATAGAGACATGGGGTTTCCTCTTAGTAGAACATGGAATTCATTATTAAATAATATCAAATTTCTATGTTCGACCGGGATTCCAGCACCTGCGACTGATTAATGTTAGGTGCGATATATCGTTGTGCCCTGTTCCACTAGGGGCGGCGCCACCAGCCCTGTCTAGGAGCTAGCAACTGTGACGGCCGGCGCATCCGCCGTGCACTCTAACGACGCCTATATAGGACGCGGTACTTCCATCTTGCACCAGTATTCAGCGGGACCCAGCAGCAGCAGTTTCCTGAAGATGGTGGACAGCTGTACCGTCGAAATATGGAATCAGTTTGATTTTATTATCCGGCAGAAAACCCGCAGAGACTTCGAAGGTAAAAACACTGGTTTCTCTACATGTTATTTGACTAAAAACTTTCGATTTTTTTTTTTTTTCCTGACAACTTATGACTTGAGCCAGATGTGGTAGTGCGGAAATTATTTCTGATTTACTAATCCCTACAGCGATTACTTTTGTTCTGAAAATTGGGCTTAAGCTGTATGCTATTTTCAAATAATTTGCGGGAATATAGTTGGGCAACGTCTTCGACAACAGCCAGTATTTAGGGGGGTGAACGCCCGTCATTTTCAAGGTATAACGGAAAAGACTGCTCTTCGTGTTTTTCAATAACGCTTCATTCTTTAATCAACTACTCACAAAATTTTCCAAATTCATAGAAAAACCCTAAGTTTGTTTTATTGGGGGGGTGGGGTGCTACGCCCCTGTCGTGACTGGTTGGCGACAGAGTTTGCCAGCTTTAGCTTACCTCCGTCATTGGAATGCTAGTTTCGCACTCAAATCAAATGTTTGTATAGCTTATGGGACTTAACTTCGGGGTTACCAGTCCTTAAACTTACAAACTACTTATCAACTAGCTAATACTAAGGACGACACAAATATCCATGCCCAAGGGGGGATTCGAACCCCCGACCACTTTCGCACTTTTTTATTACATTCCTTTCGTACTGCTGAGGATGACATACCACTTTCCTACTCCTTTTCCTACGGATAGGTCCAACTTCACAATCAGATCCACTCATATTGATATGAGCTACTATGAGGACACAAGATCATATACGACGGCTTCCTTTACAACAATGACTCTGAAACAAACCATACATGCGATATTTTTTTGGGACAGAAAAGGCATTTTGCTGAATGATCTCTTAGCACGAGGCCAAACAATCAAATGCGCATTGTTACTGCGAGACCGTTGAGAAATTGCGGTACGGACCACCAACAGCCATAGGTTGAAACTCAGATCAAATAACACGAATACATCAATATACACTAATCCAGGTATATACAAGATCACATGCCAAGATTGTAACTGTTTTTACATAGGCCAAACTGGAAGAAATTTTAACGTAAGATTTAAGGAATTCATAAGAGATAGTGAAAATAACCAGTCAAGTATCTTCCTCCACCTAAAAAATCACCATCACACTGTAAGCGAAATTGAGAATGCATTACTAGTCCTACATAAAATTCCAAAAGGTCCTATTATGACCATTCTTGAGGAGCTTGAAATTTATATACATATGAAAAACCAACCCCAAGAAACTCTGAATGAACAAACAGAGCTTAAACACCAACAATACATTAAAAACTTTATTGAAATTCCCATAAAAGAAAAAGGCTAAAATTACGAAGCCATTAATCAACCAAAGATTGCCCTTATCAAAATCTCTAAGTCATTAAATAAAACAGCCACTTAGACAAATAATAACACTACTATATCAACAAGCGAAAAATACGAAATTATAGCACCCAAAAATTTTAGAAATACGATAAAAGTTTGCACATAGCATTACACAACAGCAACAACATCTACTTTTCGCCGATTTTACGACATTTATATAAGATATATTAATTGCAAAATCCGTGCACTTAAACGTAATGCAACAACCAGAGATCGCAACTACTACTGATAGCGATAAAAAGATCATCTTTGTCACCATCAAAAGATAATATGTAAGTATATATCATCGAACTGTCAAACGTAATTTAAAATATTTTTAAAAATTTTATAACACCAGAAGACAGATTCGACGATATATGCACGTCATTCCGTCTAGACGTAAGTAAAAAAACCTTTGTTATTACTTTAAGATTAATATTTATAACTACGAAAACTATGTAAAAATTATTACCTATATCTGCAGGTCACTTGAAAATGGCATTAATGCGCCGAAACAGTCTGTTGTGACTTAATAAAAATATCTAAACTTAGCAGCAAATTGGAATTTCTTTAGTAAAACTATCTTCTAAGATTTGTTGTAATGTGAGTATTGCCTCGCGTGTTCCTACATTTCTCCTAAATCCAAACTGATCTTCCCTGAGGTCGGATTCCACAAGTTTTCCATTCGTCTGTAAATAAAGTGTGTTACTATTTTCCACCCATGATTTATTAAACTGATAATTCTGTAGTTTTCACATTTGTCTGCACTTGCTTTCTTTGGAATTGGAATTACAATATTCTTCTTGAAGTCGGAGGATATTTCCCCTGTCTCATGCACCTTGCATACCAGGTGGAACAATTTTTTCATGATAGGCTCTCCTAACGATTTCAGCAGGAGAGTACATATAAGAATCTGTAAATCATAAAACAGAAACAGCATTATTTATTTACTTCACCGTTTGTACGAAACACTTATCAAGTCACTCTATGTGGATTTTTAAGAGTATTAACATGTTGGCAAAGACTTTCTACCGTCTTGTTGATGTTGCCAACATAATGATGCAAGCCACCGGGATGGTAAGTGAAATTTTACCGTAGAGTTAACGCAGACTGTAGTTATGTGAAAAGCACTCAGAAGAATAAATAGCAGGTTTATAACGGTGATACTATGCAAATAAAAGCCGAACTTAATGGACACTTGTAACCGATTAATAAAAACAGGAAACGCGATTCATTAGTCTATGTGTCAAAGCAGACTGTATATTTCGTAAGAAATGAAAAAAAAAAAAAAAATACAGCCATATACAACACACGAATTTCCCATGTGTGAAGAGTCTAAAGACAACGTAGTTACGTCAGTTCACCCGTATTTTTAAGACTGTTTTCCGTAATAACACACACGACTGCTCATACGTTTGTAGTATAGAAATATGGCGCCGAGACCACTGACATCAATAAACATCCAAAAATAAGAAATGCAGTTAACGATGTCAAATAAGAAGTCAACAGTTATATATGTCACTCCATATTTATTAGGGAATTTATATCGTAAAGTGGAATTTGTGCAAAATTAATAAATTGAAAAATAAAATAATTTCAACGAATGATATGTCTGACGCAATCCGCAACGTCCGCTACGTTCACTGTTTTTCATTGTAGCACGCCATGCTGGTGACAGATGGCAGCAAGAAGGACGAGACTGAAAGCGACAGATGTCCAGTAAACAGGCTAATGGGTCTCAAAGCATAGCGCATCCGTAGTAGGGATGGCGGTTATCGCTGAAACAACCGGTTTTCGGTTATACCGGTTCTTTTCATCTCCAGTTTAACCACACTGTAAAAACTGCTCAAGATAACCGGTTTTTTAAATAACAGGTTTTCGTTTTTTTTATTGCTATTATTACCAGTAAAGTTCGACCGAAACATAATTTGCGGCCGAAACAGAAACCGTAATCGAATTTTCTGTTCTAGCTTCGGCCGAAACCGAAACTTACGAAGTTTAGTTAAAATTTAGGTAAATTTACGTAATACTACAAATCATTAGTCTTTCCATATTTTGCAAGATCCCCTCCCAATACCACGGCTTCTTGATTGTGTGTAATCCAGGGCAGGAGTCCGTAGAAGACGATATACGAGGCATCCGGCAGTTGGGAATATTGAGCCAGCCACTCCTTAAGTTGGACTTGTGAGCCAGCGCTTTCGAATATCTCGTTATATACACAATATGTTACAGCCAGTAAATGAACTTAAGTGCTGCAGAAGAATTAAGGAAAAGTCAGTTTCGGCTAACAGTATGAGTGTTGTCAGTGTAAATTTACGCAAATTGAACTAGAGAAGCTGTGTACGATATGGTCAAAGAATGTTCAAATGGGTGTGAGTTCTTATGAGACCTAACTGCTAAGGTCATCGGTCCCTAGACTTACAAACTACTTAATCTAACTTTAACTTACGCTGAGGACAACATACAGGGAGGAGGGAGGACACGAACCTCCGACTGGAGCAGCCGCGCAGTCTGTGACATGGAGCCTCAGACCGCTTGGTAAATTTGCCTGGGATTTTCACAGGTAACTTGAGCATAGCTTGGGGGACAAGATGCAACAAGTTTGCCTCAGAACCGAAAAATAAATATACTTTTCCTTTAGTTTTAACTTTTAAGTGGCGTAAATTAAAATGTAAGTACTTGCAGTTTTTCTGTTGGGCAGCTTATACATGGTCACTGAAACTTTGGTGAAATGAGAATCCCTCTTTCTCCACAAGAGAGTGAGGCAAACCATAAAAACCAATGTATTGGTAAGCTCAGCGTCACCTTTGCCACCCTCTACAAAGAAGTTTGTATATATTACACATTGCATACTGTTACTATCTTCAGATATATGTTTGAAACATTTGGTTAAATTATGTATATAATTTTTCTCATTGTATTGACAAATTTATGACTTACTCTGACAGCTAGAAGTTCTTTCGTGGTTTTCGAACAGGGTGATCTGCCTTAATGAAGGTGAATGAGTAGGAGATCTGGATCGAAATGGAGGTGAGGCTGTAGTGGAAATCGGTGTCGTCGTTTCCAGCAAAGATGACGAAGCTGAAAGTGACGGGCACGGCGATGGCGAGAGCGTGCGGTCACAAGGTCCTACATCGTCACTTTTAGTTGTTATCAATTTTGCTCCCTGAAGCAGCCACAAAATTAAGGGCTCTGTTATTATTCCAAACATACATAATAGGCGCCGCGGTGGAGTAGCCGAGCGGTCTAAAGCGTCTCGCTGCGGAGCGCGCGGTTGCTCGCCGTGGAGGTTCGAGTCCTCCCTGGGGCATGGGTGTGTGTGTTTGTCCTTAGGTTAGTTTACCTAGGTTTAAGTAGTTTGTAAGCTACGGACTGATGACCACGCAGTTTGGTCCGATAGATCTACAAACATTTGAACATAATAGGTATATGAATCGGTTACCTTCTCTTCCAAGGAACATTTTGGATGCTTTCTCCTTAAATGACACAGCATGTTTGTAGTACCTCCACCCGTTTTCAGCTTTTTAAAACAAATGGAGCATTGTACCTCACCGCTACCGTAATTCGTGAAGTACTTCCACACTCGGGATGGTGCCATTTAAGACACAACCGATGTCTGGCGACGACAGCAAGGAACTGCCGCATGACCAGACGGAGGCAAGTCTCGTACACTGCCGGTGCACGCGCGTCGTCTAATAGGCCACGCCACACGGCAACAGGCGCATCGATGCCTCCATAGCTGCACCAGTTCTTAAGTTCTTATGCCACGCGTTTGTTGTGCATTTCTGACTGCCGAGTTTGTTCTTAAATTATCACTGATCGCTTTTCTTAGTTTCTGCGATGACCTAATATTTCACAGCAGTGAAAATTATAGGAATAGACCTAAATATTAGGGTCTACTAGTTTTAATTTTTTAAAATTATTTACAAAAAACACATTTTGAACCACTACTACACTAAGTAGTCGTACAGGTTTTTTTACCCGTTTCTTGGCAATAACTAAAAAAACCGGTTACAACCGACACCAAATAAATACCGAAAAAAACGGTTATTCAAAACTAAAATACCGGTATCGGTTTTAACCGGTCGGTTTTTCCCATCCCTAATCCGTAGTGTTCTTAAATCAGTACTACGTTGGTGTCCATTACAATGGACACAATGTTTGAAAGGGGCTAAAATTCTAACCCACTTGTCTAAACACGCTTCGGCAAGATCTTGCATCAGTTTATAGTTCGGGACTACAGATCACACACTTCAGTCGGGGTTGCCAGATTTATCCATACGCCAAATATTAAACAAAAAACAGCCAAAATATCGCCATCTTTTTATCAATAAAATGCCACTATATAGCCTTCTTTATATCAATGAAATGCCCAAATATAGCCATCTTTTCATCAGTAAAAATACCGATTATTGCAATTTCAATCAGTTAACTTTATTGCGCTATGGTAATTATGTCTTGTGACTCGACAATAATAATCCTGAAATTCAGGGAGTAAGCTGGTTACTGACTAACAAGTGGAACAAACTGTGGCACTCTCACATTCAGAGGCACCAGGAAGGACATTCCAAGGAACCTCGCTCTTCACGGAAACATCTGAGTCAACCCAGGAACTGAACCCAGTCACTGATCATTGAGGCCAGTCAAAATATCGTCATATCGTAAATTTAATAGACAGACTCGGGAGTTACAGTGGATGCTAAATTTAAACACAGTTTCATTTAACTATCATATTTATTAATTTCAGGACTAATTGTAGCATAAAACTGTTCAAGAATCATTCTATCATACGCAATGGATGTTCTCATGCTCAGCTTGGTAGGTAGGTAGGTGCGCCAAATAAGGCCACCTTAAGGTTTGACAATTTTTCACCGGCAAACTAGTCAGCCGATTAACTTGAAACTTCACATTTCCTAGGAATAGCCCTTGAGCTACTAAGAAATAAATTTTCTGATCACTCAAAGCAGTGGAAGTATGTTCTAAACTAAAATTTAAAAAACATAACATATGGCCTTATTGGGATACACGGGGTTCCCAATAACGCCACCGCATGTACCCCAACATGGCCACATCTAGAAACGGAGGGGTTTAGGACTGTGAAATGCTGAATATACAGTCAACAAACTTTTATTACGTATTACATGAAAAAGCAACAAAGAAAAATTCAGACAGAAACTAATTATTCTATTTCACAGTTGAGACAAAAATATTTTTCAACAGTGTCTCCCTTGTCGATCCTGGCACAAAGCTAATGAAAGTATAGTCCACAGAGTGAACAGCGAATCATATCTTCTACCAAGTCCTCAGTGCAGATAAAACAATACCAAGAAGAAGACGCATCGGGTTTTGAGGATCTGGGGGCTGCTTGAGAGCTTTTCTTCAAAGTTTTTTTTTGATGTCTTGTGTTGTCCCCGTGTTGATGTTTGAGGTTTTTCTTGGAATAAACTACGGCTTAAATTGTTCCCTACTTTTTCTTCTCTGGGTGTGACTGCTTTTCATTTTTGTGGTTTTTAAGATGTCGGTGAAGGATCTACCAGCAGATGCTGAAAGGTGAGCTGAGAGTTCTGTTTCAGGAGGCTTCTCACATTTGACTTGTGAGATCGGTTTGATCACTTTCACTTCATCAGCTACATCGGTTTCACCAGGTTCCATTGAAGGCATAGCTTGCATCCCAGATGTGCCAGCCAGAACGGTACCGTTTTCATCGCATCTATGGAGTCATCATCCTCCATTACACTTGTCATGAAATCGTTCACGTCGGGGGTCCATGTAAGTTCCGGCATTTCTTTCTCAGTGATTTCACTGGGAGCAAAAACTTAAGGAGGAATGATATTCAGGATAGATCTGTGCTCCGGAACCCATCAGTTACTTTGCTTGGTGTCCACGCTCTTGGCCACTTTTGAGAAAAGTTTTGCGAATGATATTTTCGTTATTCTTATGGCAGGGTTATTTTCCCAGTATCTAAAGAATTCGTCATCCCAAAATGACTAAACGGATTTGATCACAGACCTATCCATTGGTTAGAGGGCAACGGTTGTGTTGCTTGGAAGACAGTAGAGACAAGATAAACAGGTGTGAGAGAGCCCAGTACGGTCACCCTGGCCAGCGTGGCCTTATTGGTCTACACACCGTTTTTTGCCCACCCCGTGCATATTTCTACAATTTCTAACAAGATCTTCTCAGAATACCTCAAAGGTTTCAAATCTACAAGAAGTATGCTAAAAAAATCACCAGTTTATAAAGCAGCCACAAACATTATTTACTCCAGAGCTTAGCAAAAACTTACCTCCGTAGCTCAACGAAAACCTCCAAAACAAAAGATACACTTCTGCAGCTGAATAACGGAAAGCATTGTGCTTCTTGTTTTCATTTGATACTAGGACGGCGTTTCCGGACATGTAGGTGCTGCAATCCGACGGATGTGAATGGAAGTTTCTGAAATAAAGGGGGGTGGCCTTATTGGGGACTGTGGCCTTATATGGCCCACCTACCTTACCAGTCACTTTCATCTTCTGTAAAACTGATATTTACAGATGTTAAATAGAGTTATTGAATTTAAGGAACATATCTTTACTACATATAGATTCGATTCAGCATTTTGAGGTGATGTGGACTGTAATTCATAATAATGAACTAAGCATTTCGTACATTGAGGTGAGGTGGTCTTTAATCTATATCTATATATAAAAGGCTTGTGTGTGTACGTGCTGACAGACCTTTCTCCATGACCACATACTGCCACCCACTCGTGGTTGTGGTGGTAGATATCCCTTGGTCTAATGATGTTAGTAAGGCAGTTTGGTCGCAGTGCGTGGCAGTGGGTGTGTGTGACGAGCAAATATTCGCAAAATATGCAATAAATACTCTTAGGAAAAGCTATATACTCTGTGACTTACGAACTTTACGGTACGAGTCAAAATCTGTTTATTCTTTCAATCGTCAGACAATACGGTCGTTTCAGACTTTAATAACGACGAGGAATATCAAATACGCATTTTTTTTCTTTTTTCTTTATTAATAGATCACATGTTTCCGTCAACCACACATTACCGACTATGAACAGAGACACAAAACAAAGATAAAAATCCAGATATACTCAAAGATAAAAATACTCGTGGAACATTGATCACTGTCGCGGAAGTGTGATGGAAACACAGACATACATTAATGAATGTCTCTTAGGCCATAGACATTGATATGCCTGTGCCAGTAAGCTCACTGGTGTGTGCTAATCAGTGATCTCTGATACATATAAATGACGAGAATCATGTGACATCGTCATAAGCCAATCGCGTGACGCACAAATATTTTGTCGTGAAATCAAGCATACAGCAGCAACAGCAGTATTTATCTACACTCTATGTGGTTCGGTCATCTTTGCAACGATTTTATATCGTGTTATTGATGTTGCCAACATAAAAACACGAGCCCGCCAGGATAGAAAGTAAAATTTTACCGAATCAGATACATCCGTTGTTGTCACACCCTATTATGACCAGCACTTTCACGCGAAACTCTTTTGTATAGAGTCTCATTATTCACACAGTCTTACAATTCATTCCAAATTCCTATTCAAGAAGATATTTGTGAAAACTGTTACAAATCAATATTCGCACTTATCCAATATAGTTTTCAGAAATGTAATTTGCCAGCCGCTTTCGGCGCTGCTGTTGCAATGTGTAACTTTATGAACACAACCTAACATCGAATTTACATTGTTCCGAAGTACGGACTTAAATTAATTTCACTCTTAGTATGAAAAGCTTTATGACCATTCATCGTTTTCGACAATGACTTCTACTTAAATTTGACATATTGGCTAGGGGAACTGAGTTTATTGACACACAGATCCAACAAGGATTGTGTTTTTGCTGACCTACGTTCGGAACCCAAAGAACCATGATATACACAGGACCTTCTTTAACAACCGTTGCGAAGCACGGGCATATAAGCTAGTTCGTAATAAAGTGTCACGAAACACAGAAAAATCAGCCATTAGAACGACAAGGAAATTATCGTGTGTTCTACATCCACATTTATATTCTGCAAACTATTATTAATCACTGTGAAGTGTGTAGTAAAGGGCTCGTCTGACCTTAGCCTCCAAATAATACAAAGCCTACTCACTAGGAGCTTACCTCTGATGAGCAGAGTCGCCGCTGTAGTTCACACTTATTCCGCTGTTGGCGCCACAAGCCAACCTCATTCCGTGTAGATTCTTATGGAACCGAATAGGAAATAAGGCTTAAAATATGTCCATATAGCACAACGGTTCATTTTGGTCACTGATGGCGAGAACAAATATTGAAGTTCATGTTACTGTCTTTCAGGGGGGCGCAGTAAGCGATGCGCAGTAGGAAACGCGTTTTCGACGTTCTGCGCATGACGTCACTGTGGGACACCAGGGAGTGAAGCAATATGCGGTGTCGGTTCCTAACTCGTATGTGTTACCGTTTCTGCTGCATTTGCTTAAACCTTTCATTCCCACATTATGAATTGAGCTTTGGAAAACTGAAAATTCAGTGTTTTCTATATTAATAAAACATCAAATTACATGCTTCAAAATTTTTTATCGATCTGTTGTTTTCTTATGTCATGTATTTCATGCGTTAACACAGACGTTTGTATCGAGGTATTTTATTACTTGGGACGTTATTTTGATGATTGTTAACGCTGCCAGATCAATAATGCTAGCATAATCATCGCCTCAGCACCAAAGACAAGACAATTCACTGCTGAAATAAAATAACATGAACCACAATCACGCTCCTAATTACAACCACGTACAGACGGCAACGTAACACCACCCTCAAGACGGACAGATTAATGCCTCAGAAGTGACTAAACACCGTACCAAGCGGCAAAATGTCGTACTAGAAGCAAGTTATTCGTCAACAACAATGCGATTTTAACGATTGATACAGAAAATGCGGTATAAATCAGCTTTTAATACGTTGTTGTCGTCGAGGAACAACACTGGGAATGAACGGGTTAAATAATATGTTTCGCTTCATAGTTTGGAAGTAAAAAGTTCATAGTGGAAAGTACATATATTGATTTCCCGAGTGCCTGTCGCGCGTGCTACCGTTTCTGCTGTAATTCTTTGAAATACTTCTGTTATTAGTTATACAATGCCAGGCTGTGCTATTACGGGTTGTAATTCTCACAGCGGGAACACAAAGGGAACTGAAATAAAGTATCATTTTTTCCTCGAGATGAAACGTTAAAGAAAGTGTAGCTCTCAAAGTACTACAGGAAGGACAATGTAAATGTTGCACATTCTCGAATACGCTCCCGACATTTCAATGAAACCGATTATGTATGGGATTTACAATCAGAGTTGCTTAATTTGCCACGGAAAAAAGTGTTTGAAACATTCCTGTTCATATTAAAGAAATTGTCGATATGTTTGTGATTTGATATGTTACTGATATGTATCGCGTAAATGTACGATAGAATATGACACAACACTCTTAAATGGAATATTTTACAGCAGAATAGCACTTTGTATTTAAGGGAGAAACAATTTCTTTAGTCAAAAACTTGATATAAATGCACATTCCGTGGCGCACCGAAATAAGCTTGTGCAGGCCGTTTCAGAGCGTGCAGTCCCACAGTGACGTCACAGCACTAGCCAATGGCAGAGCAGAGCGCTTACTGCCCAACCTTATATTTATTAACCTTGACTGTCTTTATTTAACAATGTTAACATCGATTGTTTCTTGTTATTATCACTGCCAACATATCTCTTTAAAGTAGATTTTGATGGCAAGCTTAATATATGGGCATTTCTCACAAATTCATAACCTGACGGCAACTTTCTTTACCACAGAACACAATATCTAATTGTCGAATCAGTCCACCGAGGTTTTTTCTGGGAGAAAACACGTAATTGCTCCAACACCAACGCTGCTTTGATGTTTCCGTCTACACATGCGCTTTGAATTTTATTAATATTGTAATTAGCAACAATACAATTCCTAATTTTTTCTTTCAGTTTTTTCTGTCCTTTTCTTAATTCTCGTACCTGTTGTTTAGCACGCTGACGAAATCTTTGCAGAGTTTTCAGTCTTCTATTTCTAAATGATATACTTCGCCTAATTAACTTTGTTTGTGCTATGGCATCTTTATTATGAGGTTGTGAAATATGGCTTTCTTGGCAGACTTCTTCGCTTACATTTCCCTTGTCTGTAGCGATTTTGTTGATCTTCTGTTTCAAAGATTTTGTTCCACATCTTTGAATTTCTCTTCTCGGTTCTTTTATCTTAATCTTAATTCGTTTGCTTGGCGGATGCATTTCGAAAACACTGGGAACTGAATCAGGATTCAATTTCTTTATCTTCAGGCCGGATTTATAGTCTGAGGTAAGAAAATGGTTACTGCATAGCACAGAATGCTCACTGGGCTGCCATAACTTATCCTTTGTATCACCTTCGTGAGAGATAAAAATGAAATATTTAGGCAACAATAAAATAAATTATACCAGCACTGATCACTTTAAAATGCACATACCATGTCTGCTTATTGTTTTAATCCATAGTTGTCTCGTGGATTCATTACTCGGAAATTCGTGAAAACTAACTCCAGGAGCTTTATTTCGGGAGCCCTGATCGCAAAATGGCACACAACAATATACCATTTTACACAAACACTTAAACAGTTGTAGATTTTCACGTAAAAACAGTAAATTACACTCTTTTGGGATGCACATTGTGCATTACAACGCACTGTAGCAGAAGGCACTTCAGTCAAGTCTCGCGCGTGTGTGGTTGTTATGTGGCGCCTCTAGCGGCTGATGTTTCAACGAGAGCAGCGACAGGAGTTTACTCCTAGTGAGTAAGCTTTGCATTGTTTGGAGGCTAAGGTCTGACAGTAGCAGTTATTTGGAATTTCTCTTGTGTTGACGTATGGAGCGTGGAAAAAATTACTGCGTAAACGCCTCTGTGCATGATGTAGTAAATATAACCTTATCCTCACGATCTCTACCGGAATAATAAATACATACTGGGTTGTAGTTTATTTCAGGAGTCATAGTTTAAAGCCTGTTCTTGAACCGTTGTAAGTAGCTTCCTTGAGGTACTTTGGCGTCTATCTTCATGAGCCTGCAAGTTCAGTTTCTTTGCATCCCTGCCACACTCTCCCACAGATCAAAGATACCCTACGTGCAGACATTTGAGCTAATTTCTGTGGTACGTTTCCCCAGCATTCCACCGTTTTTTAGTCGGTGCCATTGAAGAAATGTCTCAAGAGGGTATTGCTTTACATTCTTTTTATTTGAAGTACAATGAAGTAGCCAAAAAATCGCCAACTTAGTGTTTTACTAGCCAAATTGTATCGCCAGAAAACCAGTATTCTAAGGATGTGAAAAATAAATTAATAAAATTCAGCAACCAGGTGCTTGTAATTATTTATTTTAGACGACCGGTTTCGGACGCTTGAGTGCCCTTCTTCTGGTCTATTTTAGTATTGTTGCTTAATGAATGTAGCTACATGCTATTAGCAGAATCAACACTGAGTGCAGAGATTATGCAATGAATATGCAATATGCAACACGTCTTCAATGTGGCCGCTGAGCGGAGAATCACCCCGTTTACATGGGCTCCCAAAAACCGGATTTCGTAAACTGATTTCCCAATTCCGCTTTTGGTTGGTCATGTAAACACTCCAAAATCGATTCTGGAAATCCGCTTCTCTAAAGGTAAGGTTGGTAGACAGCATAAACATTAGAGTTGGGCAACACGATTTTTTTTGTTTTTTTGTTTTATTTATTTATTTATTTATTTATTTTTTTCACATTGTCTGCATTGGCGCGACTCTTACTTCTACATCTTGCTCATAGATGGCAATACATGTCTGTGTCATGGATGTTGGAATCTTGACCTTTTGCTTCTGGTCCTACGAGTCCTTCACGATTCTTTCTGGTCTGCGACGGCACGATTCTTATAAAATGCCGAAAAGCTGACTATGGGTATCGAATTTTTTAATATTTACGGTGCGTAAAGTTCAGATATAAAATAATAATGGGGCAAAGCCATTCGATTCAGCTCTCAAAAATTCTCGAGCAAATAGTCTGAAGTTTTGCAAGTGGTTATAAACACGTATTACGCTACCAACTATTTCTGCTGTCGTCATAGCTCATTTAGTAGCGTTGTAGGTTTAGTGAACGTCGGTCACTTATTTCGAATCCTGCTGTAACCTTAATTTTTTTTTCGTTCTGTTTCATTCTTTGGACATTTAAATATACATTTAATTAGATCTATGGTGATTAACAGATATCTAATCATTATAAAATACTTATTACGTAAAATCAATTAGTTTAAGGAAACACGAAATAAACATTACAAATAAAAATCCGTCTCTTAAATATTAAATTGCTTTGGAGATGCGAGAAATTCACGTTTATTAAAATGTTTCTTTTTTTGTAAAATCGGTTTCTTTCAGGAAAGCTGATAACGTAAAAACCAAAATGGTAACAAGATTTTTGAGATGGCTTGAAAAACATTTAAAATCGCGTTTTTATATAAAAATAATATTTTTGTAAAATTAAGTTTTTACCAAAACTACAACTACGTAGATGAACTCTAAAAGCTTAAACCTCTCCAAACACAAAATATAATCCAAATCGTTACAGCCATTTCTAGGATACGCGAAATACAAATGTGTAAGGATTGCTCGTTGAAATACATAATATGTAAACTGTATAAAAGACGTACATTTGTATGTATTGGCAGCTGTGTATTTCGCTGCATTTTGTTTCTGTCGTCTGTAATTCGTGAATAGGCTAATAATTAACGGCTCACGATCTTCGTTCTGTGCTTCCTTTGTTCACACGCTTTCTGGCTTTCGTAATCATTCGGCACGATTCGCCACTTGCTTTCGAATCATGAATCGTTGGATCTCGGAATAGTCACGAGACAGGCGATTGTTTTGAACGACGATTCGTCCCGTCCCCCCCCCCCCCCTCTCTTCTCTCCGGCATTCGGCAAGATTCGGCAGTCGCACGGCATTCGGCAAGATTCGGCAGTCGCATTCGAATCGTGAATCGTTGGAACTTAAGAATCGTCACGAGACAGACGATTCTTTTGTACGACGATTCGTCCAGATGACGATTCGATTCTTACGATTGTTTATTTGTATTCGTTCAAATGAACGACTCATTGACGAATCGTCACAACTCTACTGTAATAAATATTCCATATACACACGAACTCAGCCGAAATCCGCCGATCACAGAGGGGCCACGATAAAGTGCGTGATCTGTAGTACGCTAGGTGCGCTTCTGTATACATCTGTCTTAGCCACTTTCGTTCATCGTTTAAAAAGAGCTTTATCATACTTCCCAGAGCCTATATCCCGGCCGCTGAAACATTGTACTTGACGTTTCGCGTTACGGCGAGTTAAGTTGGCTACACTGCTTTAGCGACGTTGCAACACTCGCCTCTATACACACAGCAGACGAAACGGTTTTCAGTTGCATCTCGTAAATGTAAGCTATTGAGGAATAAAATTGCATATAATAATTCGTTCTTGAGCTGCAGCCACAAAGCAGCAGTTAATTAACGGCATAGTAATATAGACAAGAGCACAACAATGCACACGCTTTCAATAGCGGAGCAAAGAAGTATAGAAAATAAGCATTGGATCATGACAAATACGAAAAAAAAACAATAATCAAGATAGAAACTTCTCTACGTTTTATAATCACAATGCTTTTCACTCGCCAATTTACGGCGAGAATGGTGCAATTACATTCAGCTCCCCAAGTTGTCGTCACTGCCAAAATCGTCATCACCAAGGCAAATTATTAACTGTTCATGATTACTGATGATCCCTTCCATTGTCTGCGCTGCCCGAATCAGTTTTCAAAATGCTCGACCCTTTTTTTCCAAGAACCAGCATCCAAATTGCAACAGCTTCACACAACAGCCTCTCCACCTCTGTTATCGTGAAAGACTTATTATTGTTCCTCGTGTAATTCTTCTCATGACTCCATACTATTTCTATAGCGTTAAAATGGCAGTGATATGGGGGCAGCCTTATTACATCCTGCTCCTTTGCGATTTCGTCTACTACAAATTTTGGTGTAATAGGCTTATTTTGTTTCACGAGCAAATATAAAAGAAGTTTCAAAATGTTCAAATGTTTGTAGAGTCTATGGGACTTAACTACGGGGTCATCAGTCCCTAAACTGACAAATTAATTATGAACTACTTACAACTAAGGACGCCAGAAATATCCATGCCCGAGGGGGGATTCGAACCCCCGACCGTAGTGGCCGTGCGGACCATGACTGTAGCGCCTCAATCCCCTCGGCCACCGCGGCCGGCAAAAGAAGTTTTGACATTGACATATCTCAGGAATATTTCTTTCTTGTAGCCATTGCACCACACTTTCTTTCCGATCGTTTGACGCGAGAATGAACATCCTGCACAGAGCATAAGCTTCGAAGTTTTTATTCACACGAAATTGAGAATTTACTCTGACAATGTCACTAGACAAACGTCTTTTCGGTGACATTATCAAATTACTTGAACTCGGAAACTCAAGTTAAACCACTCGCAGTAGAACAAATGGCAGCGAAAACAGCAGACGCAACGTAAATAAGCGGTAAACACGATACACATCTTTGTTTAAGGTAGCGCTGAACAAAGCCGGCAACGCGGGAACTTTGACGTCACGGCACGTGATCACTGGAAGTGTTTAGTGCGCTGTGATTGGATCGTTCTTGGCGACTATCGCCTCGCACTTCTAGCTCTTCATTTGTTATTTGTAAACCTCAAGTGCAAGGTTTCAGCGGTGGCAGGAATATCGGATTGAGCAGGCTACTAGTAAGGTATCACGTGACTCACCACAACCGGAAGTGACCTTGAGTTCAGTACTTTTGGCGCGTACTTGTTCTCGAACTTAAATAAATAATTAAATCGAAAAGGTGAAGAATGGATTCAAAGAAACATTGGAAAACTTTACAGAAATTCTGAAAACATATAAGATTAACAAATTTTCCACGTTATATGTGCATCAGAAACCAAAAGTATTTCTAGATGTTAAGCGTACATTAAGTATTGGACCGTATCAATGCTATATACTGTTTCGTTTAGTGCACTACTGGGAAATGTTTCTTTGTTGTGAGTTAAGTCCAAGGAGGTTAGTCCCTGATTGAGCGCGTTGGAAAATTGTTGTCGTTTTGTAGGGAATTCTGTTTGCTATCTAAGGATGAAGTGACAAACTGCATAGCCTGTGGCGAGGAACAGTGTGAGAGACTGGTGCGGAAATAAAGAGTAGCAAGAAGAGGAGTAATTTACTGGACAGAGAAGGTTAATTATTTACTTCATGTTTAGCGCAAAAATGTATTCCTGTCTTTCTATAAGATTCGGTTTTCAAATAATATTAGCTGAATCCTATATAATTACAGCAATACCTTTTCGTGCTGACCATGAAGTAAATATTTCATGCAGTTACTGCTCTATGATTGACAGGTTCTGGTATAGACCCTTGGCCGCTCAGTAGCTAGCGAATATAATTCTCTACAAAACGGCAAACAATTTTCCAACTCACTCAAACAGGGAATCAACTCGCGCCAGGTAACAGTGCAGGTACGCCGGAAATCACGGGAAAATACAACGCACTACACCGTCTCGTATTCAAACACAGGACAACGATGTTCTAACAATATCTATTTCGTGGAAATATGCTGAACGTATACAGCTGTAACTTTTATCCATTGTGTTGGAACCTGCGACTGTTTATTGAAATAGGTTTCAGAAATTACTGCAACCATTCGCCTTTTGTTTCTTCTTAATGAAGATTTATTTAGACCATTACCGGTTTCAAGCTCCCTAGCAGCTCATCTTCAGATGGTATACAATTATTTCAAGTTACATTTGAATAGTTATGCACTTCACATTTAGTTTGTCCATATTTCGTCCGCTTATGGATAGGATTTCACTACACTTCCTTTCCATCAACACGCCACAACAACTCCCACGACTTTTAAGTGGTAAAATTAACAAATACTTCACACACATTACGACTTTATAGCCACTAGCACAACTTTCAGCTTGCTGGCTATAAAGTCGTAATGTGTGTGAAGTATTTGTTGATTTTACCACTTAAAAGTCGTGGGAGTTGTTGTGGCGTGTTGATGGAAAGGAAGTGTAGTGAAATCCTATCCATAAGCGGACCAAATAAGGACAAAATAAATGTGAAGTGCATAACTATTCAAATGTAACTTGAAATAATTGTATACCATCTGAAGATGAGCTGCTAGGCAGCTTGAAACCGGTAATGGTCTAAATAAATCTTCATTAAGAAGAAACAAAAGGCGACTGGTTGCAGTAATTTCTGAAACGTATACGCCTGCAGGTTATCTCGCTTTATTGTACCCTCCTTCGTATCGACGCCGACGCTTACATTCGACGATTTGCAGCTAAATTCCGCTTTCGATGTGTCACGTGATACATTTGTACCGTGTTCAATCCGATATTCCTGCGAACAGTGTTTCAGCGGCCCGGGTACAGCGAGTTCAGTTTCACCGCGTTTAACATCGCCTCGTCTGCACGTAGTTGTCCGGTCGGCCGCGGCGCGGCGCTGCGCGCGCCGTCTCGGTTCCGACGCGGCCCCGTGCGAGCCCCTGGCGCCAGCGGCGCGCGACAGTCAGCTGTCGTTAGCGCGCGCGCGCCGCCCGCTGCGATTGGCCGAGCAGTCGCGCGTCGCCGCCGGCCGCGTTTAACGGAAACCCGCGAGTGAGAGTGCGAAACCGCCGCCGCTCCGGTCCCCGCGTGTGTTCTTCCGAGTGCTGCAGCCATGACGGAGGTGGCCCAGCCGACCCAAGTCAACAGCGCCGAGCAGGACAAGGCGCCGGCAGCTGCGTCTGTTGACGCGCAACAGAAGGCGCCGGCGTCTGTTGACGCGCAACAGAAGCCGCAGGCAGTTACATCTGTTGACGCGCAACAGAAGCCGCAGCCAGCCGCCTCTGTGGACGCCGCCGCCGCGCAACAGAAGGCGCCGTCTCAGCCACAACAACAACAACAGCCGCAGCAGGAACAACAGGCGCAGCCGCCGGCCAACAACGGTGACGTCACACAGGCCGAGCCGTCGGAGTCCCACGGCCCTAGCAACGGCACAGGTGTGTGCCCCAAACATGAATAAATAAAATGTACAGCCCAAACCCGAGGGCGGAAGCTGTTTTTTTTTTAACACACGTTAAGGGTGAGAGAGGAAGATCAACAAAGAGTGACATCATATGAAAACGATTACCAGTCCATGCTGTACAGCAATCAGTGAGAATAAATATTCCTTCAGTAAAAAACCATCTTGATTGCAAATTATTTTATTAATTAATGACGCGTTTCGCCCTTTAGCAGGGCATCTTCAGATTATCTGCGTGACAAAATTTACACAAAATTACAAGGCGGAAATACAAACGTGGGCTTATTTTGTGTTAAGAAGACAGTATAAATGGTAAACAAAGCTTACAATGCGCTCTCCGTGGTGTGACACCGTAAGTTGTTTTGCGGTGTTTCTATTTTTCTGCAATTTTTTGATTTCCTTGTAGCCCTACAAATGATCGAGTAACAACGAATTACATACTCGGAAAAGATGTGAGAAACATAAAACCGATTTTTTAAGGTATCGCTTTCATGTTTCTTACATCTATACCGAGTATGTTCCAACTGTAATTCGTTGTTACCCAATCATTTGTAGGGCTACAAGGAAATCAAAAAAATTCCAGGAAAATAGAAACACCGCAATAACAACTTACGGTGTCACACCACGGAGAGCGCATTGTAAGCTTTGTTTACCATTTACACTGTCTTCTTAACACAAAATAAGCCCATGTACCATTATACCCGTTTGTAATTCCGCCGTGTAATTTTGTGTAAATTCTGTCACGCAGATAATCTGAAGATGCGAAACGCTAAAGGGCGAAACGCGTCATTAATTAATAAAATAATTTGCAATCAAGATGGTTTTTTTACTGGAGGAATATTCATATGAAAAGTGAACAATGCTTCTGTAAATTGATAAAAGTTTGAGTTATAGTAAATTTAGGGGCAGGGATTGCATCCCCCTTATGCCTCCCCCTTGCGTCCATCACTGTCAAAACTGGTTACAATAGGTCTGCCACATTGGAATATTAAAACGGTAATTTCCTAGACCCCGTGTACATCGATGGAAACGGCATTGCGATCGATATATATCGAACGTTCGACTCTCGCTTCGCTACCATTGATTGACGATTGAGTGTTTCTGAACCGGAGATTTAGGCGCTACGCGCCCTCACATACTTAAAAAAAAAAAAACTCCTTGTTTAACCGATACCTAGCCTTCCTAAGGCTACGCTACAGATCACTTTTTAAAAGTCAAACTTACATTAGGTATAGGTTAAACAAGAATTTTTTTAGTACTGAGGGCGATATATATCCATGGCAATGCCGTTTCCTTCGATGTTCACGGGTTCTAGGAAATTACCGTTAAGACATCTAGATTATTATTTTTTTTTTTTTTTCAAAATGTCGATATTTTAAACTTGCTGTCGGGAGCAAGATAATAACGTTAATTTAAAATCACCTACAAAAAGCCGTAACAGTACTGGCACATACAATGAGAGAAACAAGTAATTTTTCCCCCCTTCATTTCATTCCATTCCACGATGGTGGTGGCGGCGGCTGGTGCAGCAACAGTGTTGAATAATTAAATAATTCTCAGTCTCTGTTGCAATATTTTTATTCTCCAATTACGCGTTTCGCGCTGTTAGCGCATCGTCAGACAGGAAAAAGACAATTGTTTTGTTACAGTTTGTGTACCTGGCGGGCAGCGAATCTAATGTGGCTAAGGTGAGAAAATTTTGAACAGTCAGAACTTACTTGGGCGGAGATGGAGCCACAGAACTATCTAAAGCTGTGGTGGAGGTAGCTTAACGATTTGCTGCTATGGTGAGTTTTATCATATAAAAAGCATTCCATTAATTTTCATACTATACCCCTCTAGTCCCTAGTCATTCCACTTCAAATAGCCCTTACGTACTTTGCACGTTCACCTCTTTGCAGGGGCCCAATGACAGAACACAAATCGTTAAGCTACCTCCACCACAGTTTTAGATAGTTCTGTGGCTCCATTTCCACCCAAGTACGTCTGACTTTTCAAAATTTACTCACCTTAGCCACATTAGATTCGCTGCCCGCCAGGTACACGGACGGACTATAATACAATATTTGTCTGTTTCCAGTCTGATGATGCGCTAACAGCAAGAAACGCGTAATCTCTATATATAAAAGGAAGTGTCCCGATTGACTGACTGACTCATCATCGCCCAGCCCAAACCACTGAAGATAGAAACTTGAAATTTCTGGAGGGTGTTGATCTTACTCTGTAGGCGTCATTTAAGAAGCGATATTTCGATATTTTGTCCGTAAGGGGGTGAAATAGGGGATGAAGCGTTTTCTGATAATACGTAACTATAGAGGCAATTTTGAAGCTAGAACTACAAAACTTCGGATTTTAAGTCAGGGTTCGAATTTAAGACACGTGTTTCGTCATTTTTTGAAATTCGACAAATATGGGGGTAAAATAGGTGACGCAAAAAAGTGATTTTCAAAAATGTGTTGCTGTTAACTTAAATTTTAAGCTACAACTACGAAGTTTCGGATATGGAATCTTGGTCAGGATTAAAAAGACACGAGTTTCGGTATTTTTGGAAATTCAAAAACTAAGGGGGTAAAAGAGGGGATCAAAAATTCTTTTCGAAAACACATTGTTGTCAAGACAATTTTGAAGCTATAGCTACAATAATTGGTGTTTGTATTCTTCGTTAGAATTTAAAAAATACGTGTTTCGGTATTTTTGGAAATTCAACCATCGAGGGGGTTAAATTGGAGAGGGGGTGTTTTTCGAAAATCTTTTGCTAATAAGGCAATTTTGAAGCTACAACCACAATAATTGGTATATGTTTTCTTGGTCAGAATTAAAAATACACGTGTTTCGGTATTTTCAGAAAATTAATCAATTAGGGGGTGAAATAGGGGATGAAACATTTTTTGAAAATACGTTGCTACTAAGCCAATTTTGAACCCAGAATTATAAAAAATATTTGCATACTTGGTTGGAATTTACGATGTGGACTCTTGGTCAGGATTTAAAAAATGCGTGTTTCAGTGTTTGTAAAAATTCAACAACTAAGAGGGTCAGAGGATCAAAAGTTCTTTTTGAAAATACGTTACTATTGGGACGATTTTCAGGCTAGAGCTACGGAAATTAATATTTGGCCTGTTGGCCAATTGAAAAAGAAAAAGAAAGTATTTAGGTATTTTTGGAATTTCACACATCAAGGGGGTGAAAAAGGGGATGAATAGTTTAAAACTGAGTGAGTTCCGGAACCCTAAAAAGCTATGAAACGCACAGGAACCTTCTTTAACAACCGTTGCGAAGCACGGGCATATAAGCTAGTTTGAGAATAAAAATAGTGCAACAGAGACTGAAATTACTTAATTTTTTTTTTTCAATTGTTTGTTTAGATTCTGGTACATAACTGCGGGATCATCAGTTCCTAAACTTCACAAACTACTTATAAACTAACTTATACCAAAGACAGCACAAACATCCAAGCGAAAGGAGGGATTCGAACCCCGAGGGGGAAGGGGCTTACGCATCGGGGCATACCGCCTCAATGCGCTCGGCCACTTCGCCGCGGAAGATTTTTTAATTTTACTATTTTTTATGGATTTAAAAAAAATTCTTAAACACGTCGGCACTGGAAATTTCAATGAGTACACACGTACTAAATCACAACGTAACCACAAGTGAACGTGGGTGGCCAACGTGATGCCATCATCGCCCCTGAGACCGTGTGCTGGTGTTTTAGTGTGAGCGGTTGTAACGCCGCCGCCACCAGCTGTGATCAGGGTTGCCAACGTCAGTGGTTTCCCACCGAATCTGGTGGTTTTTTAAAGCCGACGGTGGGAAAAAATCGGAGTCACTGGGAGATGGGAAAGTTGGTGGATTTTAATGAAATCATTTTCTAAAAAAAAAAAAAAAAAAAAAAAAAAAATGGTATGAATCATTGCCCATTGTTGTAAGCTGTTAGTTCTGTGTGGACTTGGACTTCTCCAATTCCAGTCTCCAGGGAGAGGAAGTGTTGTACTTGCATCACAAAAGTATGGGGAAAACTAAAGTCCCTTACGTGCAAAAGTTTCGGTCTGAGTGGAAAAATTATCCGGAAACAAAGAACTGGATTTTAGATTAGTACCACAGTAACGACAACGAGCTACTTGTGGGTGACACACAAGTTGCTCGTTGTCGTTACTGTGGTACTAATCTGAAGGCAATATATGCTGATCTTATATAACATATTTACTGAAGTGCTTTTGAATAAAGCCAATATAAAATGTGAAGAGTCTGTCGTGTATAAAATTTTTTTACTGAAAAGCTAGAGAAAAGTACCCTCTAATCGATGTACTCTGGGAGAACCAGCCATGACAAACATCTTTCTCCTGGTGTGTAAGATGTATGAGACAGGTGAAGTACCCTCAGACTTTAAGAAAAATGTTATAATCCCCATTCCAAAGAAAGCAGGTGCAGACAGGTCTGAAAACTACAGAACCATCAGTTTAATAAGTCATGGTTGCAAAATATTAACACGAATTATATACAGAAGGATGGAGAAACTGGTAGAAGCCGACCTCGGGGAAGATCAGTTTGGGTTCAGGAGAAATGTAGGAACACGGGAGGCAATACTCACTTTACGGCTTATCCTAGAAGATAGATTAAGAAAAGGCAAACCTGCATTTCTAGCTTTTGTAGATTTGGAGAAGGCTTTTGACAATGTTGATTGTAATAAACTCTTTCAAGTTCTGAAGCAAGCAGGAGTTAAATATAGGGAGCGTAAGGTTATTTACAACTTGTACAAAAACCAGACAGCGGTTGTCAGAGTTGAAGGGCATGAAAGGGATGCAGTGGTTGGAAAGGGAGTAAGACAGGGTTGTAGCCTTTCTCCATTGTTATTCAATTTGTACATTGAGCAAGCTATAAAGGAAAGCAAGGAGAAATTTGGATAAGGAATTAAAGTTCAGGGTGAAGAATTAAAAACATTGCGTTTTGCCGACGACAAAGTAATTCTGTCAGATACAGCAAAGGACCTGGAAGAGCAATTGAACGGAATGGACACTGTACTGAAAAGTGCATATAAGATTAACATTAACAAGAGCAAAACTAGGGTGATGGAGTGCAGTGTAAGAAAATCAGGCGATGCTGAAGGAATTAGATTAGGTAACGAAGCGATAAAGGAGGTAGATGAGTTTTGTTACTTGTGCAGTAAAATAACAAATGATGGTCGCAGTACAGAGGATATAAAATGCAGAATAGCAATGGGTAAAAAAGCGTTCTTGAAAAAGAGAAATTTGTTAACATGTAATATTGATTTAAGCCTAAGAAAGTCCTTTCTGAAGGCATTTGTATGGAGTGTTGCCTTGTATGGGAGTGAGACATGGACGATAAACAGTGCGGACAGGAAGAGGATTGAGGCTTTTGAAATATGGTGCTACAGAAGAATGCCGAAGATTAGGTGGGTGGATCGCGTAACTAATGAGGAGGTACTGAACAGAATTGGTGAGAAAAGGCATTTCTGGCATACCTTGACTAAAAGAAGGGATCGATTGGTAGGACACATTCTTAGACATCAAGGAATTGTGAATTTAGCATTGGAGGGAAGTGTGTGGGGTAAAAATCGCAGAGGAAGACCAAGAGATGGATACAGTAAGCAGATTCAGACAGATGTAGGTTGCCGTTCTTATGTGGAGATGCAGAGGCTTGCTCAGGATAGGGTATTGTGGAGAGCTGCATCAAACCAGTCTCCGGACTGAAGACAACAACAAACAACAAATCGATGACAACGTTAACAAAATAGAAAATGTAATACAAGACGTACTTGATAATACCGGGTGATCAAAAAGTCAGTATAAATTTCAAAACTTAATAAATCACGGAATAATGTAGACAGAGAGGTAAAAATTGACAGTCAAGTGTTGCTAGACACGTGAAAGATCTCTTGCGCCCGTCGTTTGGTGATCAGTTAAATTCAGAGCCTGAATGCCCCGTGTTCAGCTGTTGGCAAGTGTTTCATCTTTTATGATATGAAAGATGAAAAAAAGTGTGCCCACAGCTGAACACGGGGCATTCAGGCTCTGAATTCTGTTTTTTTTTCTTTTCTTTTTTCCTAAGAAGCGACTGTATCTTTTTGGAACATACCAGGTGGTCAAAAAGTCCGTATAAATATGAAAACTTTATACATCACGGAATTATGTAGATAGAGACGTAAAAATTGGCACACATACTTGGAATGACATGCGGTTTTATTAGAATATAAAAATGTATTGCTAGTCGCGTGAAAGATCTGTTGCGCGCATCGTTTGGTGATGATCGTGTGCTCAGCCGCCACTTTCGTCATGCTTGGCCTCCCAGGTCCCCAGACCTCAGTCTGTGCTATTATTGGCTTTGGGGTGACCTGAAGTCGCAAGTGTATCGTGATCGACCGACATCTCTAGGGATGATGCTGAAAGACAACATCCGACGCCAATGCCTCACCATAACTCCGGACATGCTTTACAGTGCTGTTCACAACATTATTCCTCGACTACAGCTATTGTTGAGGAATGATGGTGAACATATTATTTCCTGTAAAGAACATCATCTTTGCTTTGTCTTAATTTGTTGTGCTAGTTATTGCTTTTCTGATCAGATGAAGCGCCATCTGTCGGACATTTTTTGAATTTTTTTTTTCTAATATAACCCCATGTCATTCCAAGCATGTGTGTCAATTTCTACCTCTCTATCTACATTATTTCGTGATTTATTAAGTTTTCAAATTTATACTAACTTTTTGAGTACCCGGTATATTCGTCCATCGTGTTGCTGTTTATATATTTATTTTTTTTCTGGCTGGGCCAAGATTAATGTAAGAGACAAGTAATTTTAAGTAGGCACACCGTAATATTTTGTATCAGTTTTGCTGCTCGTATGGCTAAGACTGCTGGGGAGTTAGAGCCTAGGGGTAATAAAGTAAGTGCCGACACGTATTCAGGCAACAATTTTCAGTAATGCCCTGTTTACTTTTCCAAAAATCAAGCTTCTTTCTTGTATTGTCTTTTTCCCATAATTATTTCACGCCACTGCTTGCACCACGTGAAAGTGCCTAAAATCCACAATTCATACCCTAACGATGACCCACGGCGGTGTTGCCAACCCTGAAGCTCGATTTTCCCCTAAATCGTATGTGAATTCCCCCTAACAAAAACATAACTTATTGGGTGCCCCCTCTCCTTACTCGACGGTCATATCTGTCAGTTCAGTACCACATCGGAGTTAAATAACTATACAAATACCTATTTCAAATAAACAGCGTGAACTACACAGTGTCCAAACATAAAAGAATGTTGCTTAAGAGAATTGGCAAAGCCCGAAACTAGTCAGCATTCTAAATGTCACTTAACGAAAACCTAATTACTAATATTCTACTCTTTAGTGATCACTAAAAGAAAAAGCAGTAGTTTCTGATGACATTCTAAGACGTAAGCCGTAGTTTAGGAGAAGTTAGGATACGTAAACGTCCCTGTTCAGCTATGCTAATAAAATCTAACAAACTGGAAATAAACGTACCTTTCAACAAGGGATCTGATTCCCACGCCTTTGTGTATCTCTGGGAAATTTTTTCCCTCTTGAAGCCATAGTCAGTTGAATACACACACACATACACTTGCAGCGTATTCAACTTCAGTTCACAGTCGCCAATACAACAGTAGTACGGCACAGTAGACGTTGCAGAAGCGCCTTTAACCCTCCGTCTGGCGCAGTCGGCCTCACAGGCCAGCAAAACACTTTTTTGATTTCCGTGCTTAACACTGGTGGCCCAGCGACCCGCCTCTCCGTTTACTCGCGTAACTTTGGGAACCTCACACAGTGCCGATCCGCAGGCTGCCGTCGATTTCCACGCGGATCACGGGGAACTCCTTGGGCCTCACAGGCCGTCTGCGCCCGATTACGTTATAGTTTTTAAGGTGAGATTTTTCAAGATATTTTTATTTTATTACTTCGTTTCAATCAAAATAAGTCTGTCCTCTGTGATTTTCACCGTTACCCTCAGAAAAAAAAGAAGACTTTGACGACCCTGGCCCTTCAGACTGAGTGCGCCTGATCGAGTTCTAATTTCAGTTTTCCTTTCTTTTCCTACGTTATCACATCGATATTTTCTGCTGAAATGTCCAGAAAAGTATATTATACCTCTAAGTCAATGATCTTGTGGAAATAATGCGCCTCCTCGAGGACGAAACTGCTGAAGATCCAGCCGCACTTGAAGATTTAGTCGATGAGAGAGACACCCACTCTCAGGATGAGGTAGGAGAAGGCAAGGAGGACTCAGCAACTGAACAGGAAGTTTAGGGAACAGCTCGGGAATATGAAGAAGAGAAAAAAATATGTGAAGAGTCTTCATTTTGGAAACGATAAGACGACGAAGTAGTCTAAGTAGATACTTTCTACTATTAATAGTGTGAAGAGTCACATCATTATTACACAACATCCAGTGTAAAAGATATTGCTACAAATGACGCCACCAATTGCAAAACCTTGTGTCCTCAACTTCTAACTGGACAATTTAGCCTGTGTATGCTATGAATATATGTGAAATGTCGATTCGGCTGCAAACTTGACTGAAAAAATTTTTACCCCACAAGGAACGGGAAAGTTCTCCCACATTACCTCCCAAATGGCTAAAACGTCGACCATGCGTGGCTGAAACAAGAGTTAAGAGGATGAAGAATCGCGAATGTTCAGCTTGTCATCAACCAATCTGCTTGAGCGACGTATACCTTCTGTGTCATACCTGTGTTTCAGCTGTTGATTTTGGAGCGATAGCATCGGTTTTTGGCTGCAAATGTGGCGATAAAAGATGATTACATGTCAGAATAGACTGCCTAATGTCCTTTAAAAATAACTTCATTACTTTTATGGATGTCTGTTCGACCAATTTTTAATGCTCTTTGTGGGAAAATTGGTAATTTTGGTCACTTTAGTTTAAGGTGTATTGTGTTCAATAAATCCATTATTATGCTTTAAGTTTGCTGTAATTCCTTCCTTCAGATCCTCTTCAAGACTAGCCAACACGCATTTTGAATTTGATTTAACATGGCGGAGCTAGTACTCAAAATATGTGGGTGGCCTCTCAGGCCGGGTGCGCCTGATTTTGTTTCATCTGGAGGCGCGCCCGACGGAGGGTTAAAGGAGGGTAGAGCCAACGAAAACAACAATGAAGTATTTCATTGTAAGGTAGGGCTAAACAAATGTTGATAGGTATGTGTTATTCATGTCTGAGAGGCCCCTAAAAATTCCCCTCAAAGCACACCTCCCCCTAAATTTCCCCCTGAAGTGCAAATCTCTCCAAATTCTCCCCAAGACGGCAGAGTCCTCCTAAATTTAAGGGGAAAACCCCCAAGTTGGCAACACTGGCTCTGGTGCAGCGTATTGTTGTGTTGAACGCCGCCGTTACACAACGGATATCGTCAAGCTGTGTTGCCAATGGTAATCAATAAAATTTCCCTCCCAGGATCATCAAATTACCCAATTAGACTTAAAATACCCTCTGGTTTAAAAATAGTTGCAAAAAAAGCTTACATACCATAAAATGAAATTACATGAAAAATTAAAAAATCAAGCTTTTTCGGAGCTGCTTCTCATAATTTTTTTATCGTCTGTTTGAAAGGTACATGTCCTCCTTCGCCTTCTATCATTTCTTTTTCAGCCATCAGGGCTACAATTAGGTGATTCAGGTAAATTAGGTGAGACAAGAAATTCAGGACGATGCAGATACAGATATTGTCTGCAAAATTTTGCACTAGCACTTGCATTGCGAAACGACGTATCCATTTTAGTGAAACAAAAGCACTGTTGATTAATAACTGTACTATTACTGACCGCAAGTATAATCCGCACCAGAACATTCAATCTAGAAGTCTGGCAAAACTGCTGTCACAAGCTGAACTAGCTGTCTATCAGGCTTACACCTTTACGAGTTCAAACTAACTTGAGAAGCCAGACCAGAGAAACAGGGGAATTCTCAGGCTCATTACACAATAAAGCACACGTCAGAATTCAGACATACCGCGTCTTTAACTATATTTAAAAAAAAGTTAAAGACCGTTTGGAATGTAAAAGAATTGTTTGGTGTCAGAATTATCAAATTATCCGAAAAATAACCCGCCATTTCAAATTACCCTCCAAAATACCCACTGACTAAGATTTTACCGTAATTACCCTCCAATTGGCAACACTGTCGTCAACTGGCGTGAAGTAATGACGCGACCCTCACTCAGAAGAAAATTCTTCCGCGCTGGTACTTCGACTGCAGATCGTCTTTACGAGATTTCTAAAGTAGTGGCTGGACCCAGATCGACGATTCAGCCGACAGTAGACCGCTTTTCCATAACAAAAACAAAACGCCCTCACACATTGTCTTGTCTGTATACGCTAGCGGCCGGATTTAAACCACTGCTACCGGCTGCAGTTACGTTGCGAGATGGGATTCAACATAATTACAATTAAGACAGTGACGTTACTTACAATAGAATACACTGTAGTCACCATTATCACAGTAGCTGCTGGAAATGACTTCCTCTTTCTTGATGACATAGTTCAACACCTACACATTTATTTTCGCATGCCTTTACCAATGTTTCACGTGTAATCGAACGCAGATACAGTAGAACCTCTCAAACTCGACACAATGTAGACTTAAAGGTTGTCGAGTTTTAGGGAACTTAAAATAACTACGAGTTGAATAAAAACGCTTATTTAGAGAATTAAAATTGTACATTTATTGATTTATTATATACAATTATATATTTATATCAACATTTATAACTTATTATAAAAAATAAAAGAAATTGAGACAAAAGGGCTAGTAGAATCTGAAAATAGTGTTCATTACAATTATTACTGAAGTTGTTTATGCTGTTTATAAAAAGTCCATCGCAATTAGTTATGGGAAGTTTTCTGAACACTAGAAGGAAAGTGTAAAAGAAAACCTACTGAAGTCGTTTCAAAAACCCTGTGATTGAAGACTACGTTTATGTCTCCACACGACGTCTTGCAGCTTGATCACGGAGTCGCCTGAGGAACAGAACCTCCATTCCAGTCTCATTTTGCTGCTCTAAGTACTGCAGTGTGACGCCCAGTGACGACAATGTAGCGAGGTTTATGACCTGTCCGGGAATCCCAGGTCACGATAATGAAAGAGGCCACAGAAATCCCCGAACGAGTGCAAACAACAGCGCGCCCCCGGCTGGGCTGGTAAAGGGTGCGTTGAACGACCTTGGAAAACCCGGTAACCTAGTCTGAGTCTCAGGCGGCCTATGTACTGATGGAAAGCTTTACGTTATGGGCGGTGTAAACAAAATTATTAATTCACCAGCCCTGTCGAGTTTTACGGAACGTCGAGTTTTCGGGAATCGAGTTTGAGAGGTTCTACTGTATTCAGTTATCGCTGTCGTACGTTCGTGCATTTACTTTCCATTACGTTGATAAACAAACGTTTCAGCCGCACTCCAAAGAAAATAGTCGGGAGGAGACAAATCTGGTGAGCGAGATGGCCAGAGACCTTTCGTAATTATTCTGTCTAGAAAGATTTCATCTAAAACTCGTAGGGTTCCTATGTTGTTTGAGTAGTACCGTAGCGTTGTCTTGGTGTAAAAATGAATGATTGATCTCATCTTCATTCGGCAGCGCAATAAATGGATAAATTATCTGCGAATAATAGAGTTCGGAGGTGACGGTAGTTTCGAAAAATATCTGCCCTATAATTCGCGCTCGTGTTACGGCAACCCACACCCCGATATGCGTGCAATGGCGTTTCTCTTAAGGTGGATTTTTGGATGACCAAATGACGTGTTTTTTTTTTTAGAATTCATGTAGCCAGATAGGTGAAACCAAGCCTCATCAGAGAAAAATGTTCGATCTAAAACAGCGTGTATGTTAATAAATCGCTTAAACCATTCGCAATATGCTTTTCTTTTCGTGTGGTCCATACAACGTAATTGTTGCACTGCAGTAAATGTATACGGATACGTCCCCAGTTCTTTCGTTATGGCCTTATGTGCTGTCGTACGAGAGACTTTTGCCTCTTGTGATAATTTCCTTTCTAATTTCGTTGGACTCCGCATGTCCGAAATGTCGTCGAGCTTCCGTTCTGTTAAAACCGCGTGCCTACCTGTTCTAGGTGTATCACGAACTGAACCTCTTGTCCGGAATTTGCGAATTAAATCACGTACAGTGTGGCCATCTGAACACCTAGACGTAGGAAAACGCCATCTAAACTGTCGTCTCACATGCCTCCGTGAAGTTTCCTCCTGCCCAGAATATCTCTTCCACTAAAAAGGCTCTGTCTGCAACAGTAATCATTCTCATCGCACTCAGAGTAAACGAGAACAAGGCAGCCACACCGACAACAGCCGTAGCGCCACGAGGGTAGAGATAAGAAAAGTGAAACAACAGACGGTTTCGAAACGAATGAAACCGTCAAGCAATGTATGTTTTGTCATGAAATCTTCGTTCTAGGAGGGCAATATTTTTCACTCTGTGAACAAGGGTACATACAAGAACCTGTCAACCATAGAGTTTACTTCTTGGTCTGTACGGAACATGTTGATAAAGATTTTCTCCCGTGTTGTTGATGTTGCCAACATAGTCACACGAGGCCGCCGGTATGGTAGGTAAAAGTTTACCCCGTTAGGCACTCACAAACTGCAATACGGTACGCGTATTACAGTGATGGATCATAAATGCTACTTTCTATACATACTAAGTAAATTATAGGGAATAAAGGCCACACTAAATAATCACTAGTAATGCTATGGAATTACAAAAATAATAAAGTAAGAGGCAAGTTCACCACTTGTACGTCTTGACCGTTACACCATCGCCGCAATTCTTTTAACATGAGTGTCAAAAAATTATAACGACAGTAGGTAACTTCGTTTTCGCTCATAAGAAACCAACTCTTTAACACGAGATTAAATATGCGATCTACCCTTGTTAGTATAAAAAATGTTATTTCAGGCTTCATGGTTGTATCTTATTTTAAAGATTGTAGTTTCACTCATGTCTTTAATATGATAAATAAACCTAGAATTTAACTGGTTTTTCAATGCAAATAGTGAACGTTGTCATATTGTTCTTTTACATTTATAAAGCAGACATTATGTCATTTCGGAATACAGCAGTCTCTTGCAAACGAATCTTGATATCAGTAATCATAAGCTGCAGACTCAAGAGTGTCAATTACTATTTGACACTCTCTAAATGGTTTATATACTAGTAAGTTATATGCTTATCTGTGTGGAGCTTCAGTAAAATGAAACACCACATTTCGATACCATTAGTCTGTTCCGCGTTTCTGCATTAGTGGTTTGAAACACTGGTGTTGTGAAACCGACATGAAATCGTAAAACCGACACGAAACCGTGAAACCGACAGGAAGAAACGGTTTCAGTGTGTCGACAATCGACCGCGAATGTGATCCGAAACAGAACGGAATGAAACCGCACGGTTTCGAAACCGTGAAAGATGCCGGTTTTGAAACACTGGAACTGTTGTGTGTATCGAAACCATGAAACCGTAGCCAACTCTACACGAGAGACACGGGGAGATCACCACTGCCTAGAGACTTTGCGGACACACTGTACAATCGGTGCTCCTAAGCCGGCTGGAGATCTATAATCTAGGGGCAACAAAGTACCGGGTGATCAAAAAGTCAGAATAAATTTGAAAACTTAATAAATCACGGAATAATGTAGATATAGAGGTAAAAACTGACACACATGCTTGGAATGCATGGGGTTTTATTAGAACAAAAAAGAAAAAGAATTTAATCAAAAAAGTCCGACAATATGGAGCGTGATTCTGCCTTTGTAACTGCTACCGTGACGGGTGAGAGGTACGCCGACATGTTACAGAATCGCAACGTCCCCAGCCTGGCTGATAAACACCTGCTGGAACGTAATTACGATTTTTATGCAGGATGGCGTTCCACCCCATATTGCTAGACGCGTGGAAGATCTGTTGCGCGCGTCGTTTGGTGATGATAGTGTGCTCAGCCGCCACTTTCGTCATGCTTGGCCTCCCAGGTCCCCAGACCTCAGTCCGTGCGATTATTGGCTTTGGGGTTACCTGAAGTCGCAAGTGTATCGTGATCGACCGACATCTCTAGGTATGTTGAAAGAAAACATCCGACGCCAATGCCTCGCCATAACTCCGGACATGCTTTACAGTGCTGTTCACAACATTACTCCTCGACTACATCTATTGTTGAGGAAAGATGGTGAACATATTGAGCATTTCCTTCAGAAACATCATCTTTGCTTTGTCTTAATTTGTAATGCTAATTATTGCTATTCTGATCAGATGAAGCGCCATCTGTGAGACATTTTTTGAACTTTTTTTTTTTTTGTTCTAATAAAACCTCATGTTATTCCAAGCATGTGTCAATTTTCACCCCTCTATTTACATTATTCCATGATTAACTGACTTTCTGATCACCCGGTATTTGCGAAAACAATCATAAATACCACCAAGAAGGATAACCCGCAAGAAATTTTGGGTTAGGGAGCAGAATCTGAAGAAACGCCTTGAACCTGCCCGGGAACATAGATTTTAAAGGGATGACTTCTGGATACGAGTAACATATTCCGATTAAAGTAAATTTGACGTATTCGGGTCGGATGGAAGGTAATGGTGTGGCGTAAGAAAATACCCCGTGTCTTTTTAATTCCAACCATATATGCAAGTATCATTTTTTTGTAATTCTGGGTTCAAAATTGGCTTAGTACTAACGTATTTTGTAAGACACGTTTGATCCCCTATTTCATCCCCTAAATGATTTTCTGAAAATACCGAAACACGCATATTTTTAATTCTGACCAAGAAAACGTATACCAATTTATGTGGTTGTAGCTTCAAAATTACCTAAATAAAAGACATTTTCGAAAAACATTGCCTCTCCAATTTAACCCCCTTGATGGCTGAATTTCCAAAAATACCGAAACATGTATTTTTTAAATCCTAACTAACAATACAAATACCAATTTTTGCAGCTCTTGCTTCAAAATTGTCTTAATAGCAACATTTTTCAGAAAGAATTTTTCATCCCCTATTTTACCCTCTTACTTGTTGAATCTCCAAAAATACTTAAAGTTGTTTGTTTTGAATCCTGACAAAGATTCTATATCCGAAGTTTCGTAGTTGTAGCTTAAAATTTGAGTTAGCAGCAACATATTCTTGAAAATGAATTTTTTGCGTCTCCCATTTCAACCCATTATTAGTTGAATTTCAAAAAAATGTCGTAACACGTGTCTTTTAAATTCTAACCCTGAATTAAATTCCGAAATTTTGTAGTTCCAGCTTCAAAATTGCCTAAATAGAGACGTATTTTCAAAAAACGTTTCATCCACTATTTCACCCCCTTACGGACGGAATATCGAAAAATCGCTTCTTAGATGACGCCTACAGAGTAAGATCACACCTTCCACAAATTTCAAGTTTCTATCTTCAGTGGTTTGAGCTGGGCGATGATGAGTCAGTCAGTCAGTCGGGACATTGCCTTTTCTATATAGAGATAACATCCTTATGTCCGTAACTATACTTAGATTATACACCAGAACTGTTTAGAACCCCAAATACTAAGTACGGAAAAACACGAAATATTGTAACACCATAATCATGTATATATTACAGGCCACTGATGATGCCTTCCAAATAAAAGCGAAATGCATATGGCAATAAAAAAACTACTGATAGATCTGAAGCATTGAATTAAAATTTGTAGTGCGGCCGGGAATCGAACCCGGACCACCATGCTTACTAGGCAGACGTTTTAACCGTTTTTTTTTTTTTTTTTTTTTTTTTTTTTTTTTTTTTTTTTTTTTTTTCTCTTTTCCTTCTTTCTTGTAATGGAATTAATTCTCTTCTTACATAACGTTGGTCACCCATAACAAAAGTTTAATAAAAACAAATAATCCCTTCTTGGTTGGATTCAGAACTGAAAGTTTTTCTTATGAGTGCTGTATTCCACAGCTTAATTGCGTCGTCTCCTTCTTTTTCCATTTAAAAATGTAACACATGAAACGTAACAGTACCTTCTTCGGTTGGAAACATAAATTTTTACCAAACGAAATAAATAAGTAAAAAATAAAATAAAAAAATATTAATAAAAAAAGATCCTTCTTTTCAATCTCTGCTCACCGACGATTTCAGAGTTCGTCTTCGCGACAGTTACAATGGAGTGTTTCCATGTACTGTTTTGTCCGTTCCTATGTTCGTTTTCATTATTTTTTTAATTACTATTCTTATTTCATCTTCTCTAACTCTGAACGCGTTAGTTGTCGCGAGATCAGTCTAGAAGGGGACACAAATGAAATGTCTCTTTACAAAACTAAGACTTTTTCTAAAATTATTTTTTTAATAAAAAAAATAAACTTCTGAGTACCTGTTCTTTGATTGATCATGATCGTATTTGTTCATTAAATAATTGTAGATTTATTTATTTTCAAATCAATTTCAGTCACACTTTCAAGATATCAGTGTCAATAGAGGAGTTCACATGATGGTCCTTTTGAGGAAATTTGCATAATGTTTATTGTAATTATTCATCTGGAGCAATGTGTGATGTTGGGTCGCGATATAAGTCCAAAAGTCACCTTCGCTCTTCTCCTTGTTTGATAATATGTAAAACACCGTGTGCCCCTTCAACCAGTTCACGGCGTTTTTCTTCGTGTTAGGGTATAGTACTTCATCCGGGTGTAAGAGATTTGTTGGAGTTATTGTGTGGGGCGATGTTCGTTGGATAATTGCTAAAATCCTTCTTACTGACTGCCATATATTGTTAGCATTGCCGCAGACAAATTGGTGTTCATCAGTATCGTTGATTTTACAGGCAGTACACAAAGCGGAATCTGCCAGATGGATGGCGTGGAGTTTTGAGTTCGTCGGGATTTTTCTATTAACGGCATAGTACCACTGTGCCTTCACGTGAGTTGGCAACTGCGGTTGATGGAGGTTTCTCCATATGTTTTGCCAATTGAAGTGACGATACTTTTGTTCTATGATGTTTTCGCTGTGGTTGTTCATGAAAGTTTTGTAAACTTCTTTCACTCTGATCAAATCATTTTCTGGCAGACACATTCGGATATAACTATATTCTATCAAGAAATGTTTCAGGTGGAAAAGTTCGTTGGGAATGTGGTGAACATCGATTGGAGCGTCGTGGTTGGGCGGCGCTATTTCATTCAGTAAGAATTTTACGACACTATTCCATGATGTCGTCCACTGCTTGTACGTTTTGCTGGTGTACAATGCCTGTGCCTTGTTATATACGTTTCTAAGATTTAGGCCACCGTTGTCGGTTGGTAACGTCAATGTTTCATATTGTATTTTAAATATATGGCCACGGTTGACAAAGTGACCAAAGGCAGCCAAAATTCTGTTGGCGACATCTCGTGGCATTGGCAAGACCTGTGCTACGTAATTTATTTTAGATGTTAAATAAATATTTATCAATGCCACTCTCTGCAGTTCATCCAGTTTTCTGAGATTGTGTTGTTGTATGCTGGCCCGGATGGTGTTCAGTATCCTCCTGTAATTTTTTGCAATTGTGTGCCGGATGTTTCGCGTATATTCTATTCCAAGGCATTTTATACTGTCCGTCTCCTTAATCTGTCCTTGGATGGGCGCTCCTAATCCGCGTCCGATGTTCATTACTGCAGATTTTTTTTCTGTTCAGCTTTGCGCCGGATGCGAGCTCGTATGTTTGTATTATTTCTAGTGCCTTTTTGATCTCATTGCTATCTCTGACCAGAAACATGACGTCATCAGCATATGCCCTAATGACAACTTTCTGGCCATTCGTTACTATGCCTTGAAGATTTTGACTTAAGCTTAAAAGTAACGGCTCAATGGCTATCGCAAACAAGGACATAGAGAGAGGACACCCTTGTCTCACTGAACTGTTTATTATAATTGGTCTGCTGGGTTGACCGTTAACCATGATTTTCGATGTAGAGTGGTTTAAGTAGTTCTTTATAATTGCGATATAACGCTGTGGAAAATTCATCGCGCACATAACATGGAAGAGGTAATCATGGCTAACTCTATCAAATGCTTTCTCGAAATCTAAGGAGACCATGGCGCATTTAATTTTACAGACTTCAGCAATTGAAATAATGTCTCTATAGTCGGTCACTGTGTGGTGGATGGATCGCTCTTTTCCAACGCTCGATTGATAATCCCCAGTGACATTGTTCAGGACTGATTTTAACCTCTCATTGATGATGCGTGAAAATATTTTATAATCGCAATTTAGTAAAGTGAGAGGTCTGAAATTTGATACTGATTTCCCTGCAGGAGTTTTCGGGATGAGAACTATTGTTCCTTCTCGGAATTCACTCGGTATATTAGTGTTTGGATTCATCAGTTCTTGACAAATACATATTAGTTTAGATATCATCTGTCTCCTAAAAGTGTGATAGAGTTCAGCCGGAATCCCGTCGGGTCCAGGAGATTTATTTTTCGGGCTTCTTATGATTGCGTTTTCAACCTCTTCCTCTGTTATTTCTGTTAACAAAGCGGCTGCTTCCTCTTGGTCGAGCTTCCGGGTGAGTCCTGTTGTAAGTTCATTGTGCGCTGTTACATCCGTTGTTGTATTGTTTAAGAGCTCGGCGAAGTAGTTTTGTATTTCGGTCTTGATGCCACTTTGCTGCGTCAATACTCGGCCATCCGCGGTTATTATTTCAGTTATTATTTTCCTCCGCTGTCCCTTTCTTTCATTGATAACATGGTATATTGATGTATTTTCTCCACGTACATCATTTTGGAGTCTTGATCGTATTTTGCAACCGTCAAGTTGTTTCCGTCGTAAAGCTATGAGCTTAGCTTGAATTCTTTTTATCTCCAGGTGTTTGTTAATTATAGGTGTATCGGATCTGTACAAATCTCGGAGGACTTTAAAGTAGAATTCGGTCGTCTGCTTCTGCCAGGCCATCTTTTCCCGTGAGTAATTTATTAGCGCTCTTCTTATCGTCGGTTTGGCACATTTCAACCACCATGTGAGTGCCGAAGGATAGGATGGAAATCGCTTCTCGCATTCGTTCCACACATTTTGGAATACTTCATGACATTCAGGGTCGTTCAGATGTTCTGTATTAAGTTTCCACAATCCTCGACCCCTGTATGTTTGTTGCCTTGTTAAGTTAACGGTACATATGTACGCTATGTGGTCCGAAAAGATGGTGGGCCACAACTCTGTGTGCAGAACATGCTGTTTCAGGTTGGCTGAAACGTAAATTCTGTCAATACGGCTGGCAGAGTGATTTGTAATGTAAGTGAACCCAGGTAATGCACCGTTTTTGTGCTCCCAAGTGTCAGTTAAGATTAATTGTTTAATAATAGCGTCAAGTTCGGCACAGTAGTTAAAATTTGGGGTCTGATCTTTAGCCGACAGGACACAATTATAGTCACCGCCAAAAATTATCTGATCATATCGGCCGCAGAATAGGGGAACCATATCCTCCTTAAAAAATACAGCTCTTCCCCTCCTGTTGCTTGTACCAGAGGGTGCGTAGATATTTATTAATCTAGTGTTGTTGACGGTGGCGCCTATACCCCTTGCATTTGGCAGTTTCTCCACATCTTTTACAATTACGCCTTCCTTAATTAAAATTGCTGTGCCGAGTTCATGGTCGTGCCCTGAATTTACAATTGCATTATAACCTATTGTTGCATCAAGTGTAATATCTGTTACTTCTTGTAACATAGCAATATCGATGTCGGCAGCGTATAACATGTCCTGTAAGGTCTTTAGTTTTAAATGACTACGAATCTTATTGATATTTATCGTCGCAATTCTGTACGATTGTAACGCAATTGTGAGATGTAGACTGACTTTATATATTAGATGTTATAACATGCGCATGACGCCTTATATTATTGTTGCACCGGTCGTGGATGCGATAGCCCTTTCATTTTCTCTCCCATTAGTGCGGAGGACGAGTCCTTTTTGGACTTGTAGCTTCTTTCATATCTTCATCTTTGGGATAGTCCACTTCATCTGCCCAGTTTCTTCCTTCATTGCGATGGTGCATTTCTTTTTCGGGACCAAGACTAGGTGGGATCTTATTCTGTAATTGTTGCTTTGCAGGGTGTTCCATTTCCACATCCTGTTGGGTTATCATTTCTACATTTTTCAGATTTTCATTGGCCGCTGAATTTGTCGTCTGTTTGCTACGCTCCGAAATTTCAGGTGCTTTTTCACTTAATTTGCGAGCAATTTCTTGCGCTTTTTCACGCGTTGCCTGAGCTTTTTGTTTGGCGTCGGGAGGAGCTAAACGCCGTTTCTTATGTTTTTTAAGAGAGGATCGAGATTCCTGACTAACCTCAGTCTCTGAAGTCGTGCTAAGGTCTTGTGCTGCACTATCGTCTTCGTCTCTGCGTACTCCTCTTCCGGACTTATCTTCTGGGTTTGTTGCACGTTCTTCTTTAGTGGCTGTTTCTGTTTTGTCGGAGTCGGTGACAGTCGCTTTTTCCGCGGCACCAACATCCATTGCTAGTGACGGACCGTCTACATGTACGTCATCGTTTTCACCCACTGCGGCGCTCGACGTGGTGGCCGTATTAACGCGGAGGGCCGTGGCGTAAGTCACAGGCAGTGACGTCATCGTCATAGGAGCGACTGGTTCCCCTGCCGGCAGCTGCGTCACTCTACGTTGTACGCACTCCGACCTAACATGACCTGACTGCCCACATCCTGAGCAAGTACGTGGCTGACCATCGTATATGACAATGGCTCTATATCCGCATACGTAAATATACGACGGGATATGTTTCTGTAGTTCTAGTTTCACTTGTCGAACACCGTTTAATACTTGAAAAGTTTGAAACGTTGTCCACTTTTCCGCAGTATTACTAATAATTCTCCCGTATGGTTTGAGGACTGAATTAATCTGCTCCGCAGTTATTTCAAATGGGAGTTCAAATATGCGAACTGTTCTAATGCCAAAACCGGCGTAATCAATTTGTACATCGCCAACATTGCCGTCGCAGTGATTGAATTTAAGGTGTCCTCGACAACGTTCAATTACTTTATCACAGCACTCTGAACTGATCATTTTAACATAGACCGTGCTACTAACGATCGATAAATGGATCCCTATAATTTCATTCACATTAAGTTTAACTACATCTCTTAAGAAAGCTTCTACTTCAAAAGCTCTAGGTCGGACGAACTGTTCGTTAAACATGAACTTCAAGGTGTCTTTTCTTAAAGGTTGATTCATCTTTATGATCTATACATGTTGGAATATAACTACGATATGCGCTGCGAGAGCGTCCAACTCACCACACAGTGTCAACACACGGCCGGCCGCAGCGAGGACGTAAACACGAACCACACAGCTCGCCCGCCGAAAGCAGACTGCTCCGTTAGACTACCACACCACTAACGATTAAGGCGCCTTGGAATAGTCTATGTACGATTTCCCTCCACAACACAAACTTTAATTCAGCTTCTTTGTTCCAAAGATATTGCCTTAATCGTTAGTGGTGTGGTAGTCTAACGGTTAAGACGTCTGCCTAGTAAGCATGGAGGTCCGGGTTCGATTCCCGGCCGCACCACAAATTTTAATTCAATGCTTCAGATCTATCAATAAATGTCTTTGACATATTTGAGACGTAAATCCGTCTCAGGGATTACTTATTCGAATTAATTGATAAAAAAACTACTTTTAATGAGCTGCAGAGACGGATAACATAAATGCCTACACCAGTGGCGTAACTAGCACTTGGCTTTTGGGGGGGGGGGGGGGGGAATAGGTCTGCTTGACGAGCAAAATTGTATCAGTTTCCAGACTACCATCTACCATTCCCGTTGAAAAAACTAATTCACTCCCATCCAATGAAAGCTTATGGTAAAACACTCAAAGTTTTCAATCTTTACCTCTACCAGATTGCTGTTATACTATTTTTTTACTTTTTTCTCTTTTTTTTTTTTTTTTTTTCTTTTTTTCGGGTTCTGGGGGGGGGGGTTTCTATCCCCTTCATCCCCCCCCCCCCCCATAGTTACGACACTGGCCTACACTATAATATAATAAAGCAACTGTGGGAACTCAGGACAAAAAAAGAACTAACAGTGTGTTCTGTAGGATTGAAGTCAGTCCAGTCCATTACAGGGATGTCATTGTGGTGTAAGCACTTGGCCTCACGCCGTGCATTATGAACACGTGTTCGATCGTGTTGAAAGATGCAGTCGCCATTCCCGAACTGCTCTTCAACATCGGGAAACAAGAGGGTGCTTCAAACATGAATGTACGCCTGTGCTTTGATAGTGCCACGCTAAACAACAAGGGTGCAGCTTCATGAAAAACTCGACCTCACCACAATACCACCGCCTCAGAATTTCACTGTTGGCTCTACACACTCTCAGATGGTGTTCACCGGGCATTCTCCATACCCACACCCTGCCACAGGATCGTCATGCTGTGTACCGCGATTCGTCACCCCACACAACGTTTTTCCACTGTTCAATCGTCCAATGTTTACGCTGCTCACACCAAGCGAGGCTTCGTTCGGCATTGCTCTGCATGATGTGTGGCTTATGGCAGCACCCGGGGTGCTGCTTATGGGCAAGGGTTGCCAGGCTTTTCCACTGCTCTGTCGCCAAATTTTAAACAAAAATAGCCAATATATCGCCATCTGTTTATCAATAAAATGCCTAAATATATCCACCTTTTCCTCAGTAAAAATAGTCAAGTAGGCCTATCGCAATTTATAATCAGTTAACGTCATCGTGCTATGGTATTAGCCTATGTCGTGTCTCTCTACAACAATAATCCTGAAATTCAGGGAGTATGTTGGTTTCTGAGTAACAAATAACACAAACTATGGCGCTCTCAAATTCATAGACACCAGGCTGGACATTTCAAGAAACCTCGTTCTTAAAGGAAACATTCATCTGAGCCCAGCCAGGAACTGAACCCACACACACACCACCACCAACTGATCAACGAATCCAGTCGAAGTATAGTCGTATTGTAAATGTAAGAGAGGGACTCGAGAGAAATACAGTGGATACTAAATTTAAACAGAGTTACATTTAAGTATGATATGTATCAATTTCAGAACTTATAAAATCGTAACATAAAAAAAAAATTCAAGAATGATTCTTCCAAACTTACACCAGGAAGTTCTGATGCGTAGCTTCGATTACTAATCACTTATATCTTCTTCAAAACTGATATTTAGAGGCCATGGGAACTGCAGGGAAATTACCAAGTGTTCTACATTGTCATTTATATCTGCAAACCATTGCTAACTACTGCGAAGTGCTTAGCAAAGGGCTTGTCTGTCTCACTGTAGCAGTGATTAGGAATTTCTGATGTGCTGACATGGAGCGCAAAAAAAAAAAAAAAAAAAAAAAAAAAAAAAAAAAAAAAAAAAAAAAAAAAAAAAATTCAAGATAACTTTTCTTCTTTTTTTTAATAGTAACCAGTTTTTGTGATTTTTATTGCTCTTATTTCCAGTACTAAATGTATAAGTCAAAAGTTGAAAAATGTTAATACTTACCTTTCATCAGAATTTGAAGAATTAAAATATCTGCTGGAATAGGGAATTGAAACAGAATTTAGTCTTTTTTCAAATTTTCAAATGTTTGTTTGTTAAGCGTATGGCCTATGGGACTTAACTGTGGAGTCATCAATCCCTAAACTTACAAACTACTTATCAACTAAGAGAATCATAAAATTATACCAATATGCTGCTTTAAAGTTTTTTATTATAATGTTGTTATGGATCCATTTCGGCACAATTAGCCGAAATACAGGCAGCGTCGCTGACTACCACGCAGGAGGCCCGGGTTCGATTTCCCGCAGGGGACTGGGTGTTGTGTGTTAGCATCATCATCATCATCATCATCATCATCATCATCTCCTCATCATTGGCACGTAAGTCGCCCACGCTACGTCAAATAAAAGACTTACAGTAAGGCGGCCGAACAATCCCGCAAGGGATCTCCCGGCCAAGAAAGCCATACGCTCAGTTCATTTCATTTTATCGTTTTGTTATATATGCTTTTAAGTTAGGCCTGTTTTTCGATATAAAGTTTTTATTTTTTTTTTATTTTAAGACCATGTGACACCCTTGGACAAAGTCTTGCAGTTTATTTAACGATAACGTCAACTTTTATGTAACAGTTATGTAATGTCATACAAATATCGTTAAATAAAATTTTAAATATTTTTTTTTATCTTGCTTTTCTGACAATTGTTCAAAAATGCTACATTTTCACAGTTGGCAGTTGTTACGGTATTTATTAATTTATACTGTGGTTTATATGTGTGTGATCTGTGGGTTATGATTATTCGATATCTATGTTAAACATAATTTTTAGCTGTCGTAGAAAGTTACTTATCATCTACCTTATACTAAAGACAACGCACACACCCATGCCCTAGGGAGGATTCGAACCTCAGACGCTGGAGGCCGCGCGATCCGCAACGTGGAGCTCCAGACCGCTCGGCTACTCAGGCGCGACTAGTCCTTTTTATTCCTCAGAATTTCCGTCAAAGTGGCATTAACTCGTTTCGGACCATCCTGTCCATTATTAAACCATATGCCTACAAAAATGTAGCAGCAGTCAGGAATTGACATAATCGGCAATATCAAAACAATTACTAAATGTTGTTACATAATAATTTCGATCACACTTCAGTCACATTACATACGATGTTACATACTGCAACATTACTTTTGTGTTGTTGCCTGTACACATTAATGTTAGTCTCCGCGATTAAACGATTAAGGATTTTTGTTAAAATTTCTATCATAGAAAAATCGGATAAAAAATCTGATTAAATACTTTTGACAAGGGTGGATGAAATTAATACACGAAATAATTGAATAGAAGAAATGGCGGAATACAGACTGGGGTTGAGGCAACACACAAAAATAACGTCACAGGGAAAACTTACGGAAAGTACCCATTGTAGCTTCTTTCTGGGAAATGTTGGTCACAGCAGATGAAACTGTTAAGCTGTTGAATAGTGTAGATAAACTTTATGGCACTTTCCGCAGTAAAATAATATTCAGATTGTTCGCCTCGTAAGTCATTGTTGACGGACCGTGTACTAGAGTTTGATTACGCAAATAACAAAAAATCTATAGGACTTCGCGATACTGTTTATACGAAGACAGGTTCTAAAAGGAAGAAAGGTGATGATTTAAAGTCACTGATAGGGATTTAATTAAGGCAATACACGAAGCAAAAGTAACCAAAAAATGTTCAAATGTTTGTATAGTCTATGGGACTTAACTACGGGGTCATCAGTCCCTAAACTTACGAACTACTTATGAACTACTTAATACTAAGGACGGCACAAATATCCATGCCCGAGAGGGGATTCGAACCCCCGACCGTAGTGGCCGTGCAGACCGTGACTGGAGCGCCTTAGTCCCCTCGGCCACCGCGGCCGTCCAAAAGTAACCCCCTATGGCACCACTTAATAGTTGAATTTCGAAAAATACCAATAAAATATGCAAACAATTTTGTTTTCTTCAAAATTGGCTTAGTAGTAATGTTTTTTGTAAACAAGTGTCATCCCCTGTTTCACCCCCCCCCCAAAATGATTAATTTTCCGAAAATACCGAAACACGTGTCTTTTTAATTCTGACCAAGAAAACATATCAATTTATATGGTTGTAGCTTAAAAATTGCCGAAATAGCAAAATATTTTCGAAAAACATGGCCTCTTCAATTTAACCCCCTTGATGGTTGAATTTCCAAAAAGTACCGAAACACGATTTTTTTTAAATTCTAAAGACCAATACAAGTACCAACTTTTGCAGCTCTAGGAAGTCTTTATCATTTTTACTTTGTGAAGATTCTCTCGGCCGAAGCTGTACCGACTGGAACTGAGCATGATTCTGATTGTTATATAAACATTTGGATATACATCTTCCAAATCGTTTTCTAAAATGTACTGAAGAAATTGTTTTACAAGTATTTAACTAAAAATTGCATCGCTGCTGCACTCATACGGAAATAAATAGCTGCCGGCCGCGAATGGCTGAGCGCACTAAGACGTCATGCTACGGTGAGCGAACCGAGCGAGGTGGCGCAGTGGTAACGCACTCTGGACTCGCATTCGGGAGGATGGAGGTTCAAATCCACCTCCAACCATCTAGATTTAGGGTTTCCATTTCCCTAAATCACTTCAGGCAAATACCGGGATGGTTCCTTTCAAAGGGCACAGCAGATTTCCTTCCTCATCCTTACCCAAACCTCAGAGCGTTAGCTCCGTCTCTAATGACCAAGATGTCTTCGAGACGTTAAACCCTAAGCTTCCTCCTTCCACGGTGAGAGACGTCCCTTTCGTCGGGGGTCGATCAAAATGTTCAAATGTTTGTTAAGCTTATGGGACTTAACTACGGGGTCATTAGTCCCTAAACTTACAAACTACTTATAAACTAGGACGGCACAAATATCCATGCCCGAGGGGGGATTCGAACCCCCGACCATAGTGGCCGTGCTGACCGTGACTGGAGCGCCTCAGTCGATTCCAAGGTTGTGTTCGGCCATGGGTTAAGCTAGAGTAAAGTAGATGTAGGTCGTCGCTATATAACCTAGCAGTTGGAAATTTTGTGTCCCCGCCTCGTCGCCGCTTTTGTGTCTCCTTTCCGTCGTAAGTGTCGGTGGCCGAGTGGAATGAGACCGACACAGGAATAAAGATAGCACGCTGGTGCAGGTACGGAGGGGAGCAGCCAGAAACTAGAAACACTAGGGTAAATTAGAACGAGATATATATTCTACAGAATGTATACAATACTTAAACTTTTACATAGATCAGTACTGCAGAATGCTGATACATAGTTGAGCTAGAGGCCTGTCTAGTGCCTGATTCCGAAGTGTTAAGTGGTTCCTATCTCAGTCCCAAGTGAACGAAGTCGTTCAGTGGTGGCCACGAGCGGAGTTGCAGCAGAGGGCGCTCGTGGCTGACGTCGTAAGAACGCCGCACCGTGCGTGCATAGCGGCGCGCGGCGAAAGTAGGTGGCGCGCACTTTGGACTTGTGCGACACCACAGGAAAGCTTCGTTAAACATCAAATAATAAAATAAAATAAATATAAAATAACAATGTTTTGTGAGGCCCCCAAAGGCGCGAGGCCGTCGGCAGTGGCCGACGTCGCCGACGCCTAGCGCCGCCACTGTCAGTGTGCGCTGATATGAAACTTCCTAGCGCACACTCCGCTGCAGAGTGAATGTCCCATTTTAGTTCGTAAGTAGTTTGTAAGTTTAGGGACTGATGACCCCGTAGTTGAGTGGCATAAGCTCTACAAACAATCAAACCAAAAACATAAAATAAAATAACCGATATAACCGCTTTCCGTATAAGCATCGCGGAGCTGTGGTACCCACCGTTGGGCTGTGCGTCGCTTATGGTCGCCTGCATTCAGCGTGTGTCGCAACTGGATGTCGATAGCACCCATCACTTCGTGTGAATAAAGAGCTAGTTGTGTTTCGCGTGAACGATATTTTCTACATCCGTGTTGACCTTGGGTCAATAGATCGTTCTGTTCGACATAATTCATAATGCTGGAGATGAAATAACGGGCCGGCCGTAGTGGCCGAGCGGTCTGCGTCTCGGCTGTCACGGTCTGCACGGCCACTACGGTCGGAGGTTAGAATCCCCCCTCGGGCATGGATATTTGTGCCGTCCTTAGTATTAGCTAGTTCATAAGTAGTTTTCGATTTATATGGAATGTGGTGTCGCACAAGTACAAACTGCGTAACACCTACTTTCGCCGCGTGCCGCCATGCACGCACGGCGCGGCGTTCTTACGACGTCAGCCACGAGCGCCCTCTGCTGCAACTCCGCTCGTGGCCACCACTGAACGACATCGTTCACTTGGGACTGAGATAGCAACCAGCGAACACTTCGGAATCAGATAGGCACCAGTGAAGACTTGGCTATCGTAAAGGCACTAGGCAGGCCTCTAGCTCAACTATGTATCAGCCTTCTGCAGTACTGAGCTATGTAAAATTGTATAAATTCTCTGCAATATATATCTCGTTCTAATTTACTCTAGTGTTTCTAGTTTCTGGCTGCTCCCCTCCGTTCCTGCACCAGCGTGCTATCTTTATTCCTGTGTCGGTCTCATTTCACTCGGCCACCGACACTTACGACGGAAACGAGACACAAAAGCAGCGACGAGGCTGGGACACAAAATGGAAATTCTTGAAAGAGATGATAAATTATTATTAAAAAAAAAAATAGGTTATCTGGCCAGTAGCTACTTACGTTTTTGCTGTACTACCGATAAGTACACTGAGAAAAAAGGAGGAAAATAACAAACTTTCGGAACTGTGTTCCTTCTTCAGATGGAGAGAAGGGAGAGAAAAAAAAAAAAAAAAAAAAAAAAAAAAAGAAAAGGGATGGGAAATGTAATTCATGACCTAGGTGATGAGGATGGTGTTAGAGGAGTGTGGAAGTCAGAGATACTGTGAGACACTGCAGTACAGCAAAAACGTAAGTATCTACTGGCCAGGCAATCTATCTCTTTTGAATAATAATTCATAAGTAGTTTGTAAGTTTAGGGACTGGTGATCCCGAAATTAAGTTTCATAAGCTAAAAAAAAGAAAAAGAAAAAGACTGTATAACCGCCTTCCGCATCAGCAACGCGGAGCTGACGCCTCCACCGTCGTGTTGTGCGCCGCTCCTGTCGCCTGCATGCAGCCTGTTATGTGTCGCAACAGGATGTGCGCGCAAAACGCTCCCACTTTGCAAGTCTGAGTCGCCGCCGGGGCAGGCGATCGCTCCGGAGATTTCTTGTCGCAGTTCCAGGAAACTGATGCCGATGCAGCGACCGGCACAATAAAGCTACCCGCTACTCCCCAGGGCCACGTATATTCCGCTCTTCATTATTCACATTGACGACTAGCGGAGCCGGCAAATCTTCGCACTTGCTAAACGTGCAACACTCACTCCTCCTTTATCTGCCTGCCTATCACTTCAATCACCTCTCCACCTATTTATTAGCTCCCACTTTGTCGTCTTGGGGCTGTTTCTGTATTTGGCATCTCAAAACCTGGCGTTGCTTCACAATTTACATGTATTTATTCCTAATGTCAGTGTATGTACTCATCCCTTCCACATTTACATCCACATACATTCTCTGCAATCCACCCACAGTTGCGAGGCGAAGGGTAGTACCTAGTGTAGGCTGGTATTTCAGACGACTGGGGGTTCACTTCTTTCAGTGCCCGATCTAGATAGTGGCGCGGAAGGGTAGTACCCAGTGTAGGCTGGTGTTTCAGACGACTGGGGGTTCACTTCTTTCAGTGCCAGATCTAGATAGCGGCGCCGAAGCGTAGTACCCAGTGTAGGCTGGTGTTTCAGACGACTGGGGGTTTCCTTTCAGTGCCGGATCTAGATAGCGGCGCCGAAGGGTAGTACCCAGTGTAGGCTGCTGTTTCAGATGACTGGGGGTTCAGTTCTTTCAGTGCCGGATCTAGATAGCGGCGCCGAAGCGTAGTACCCAGTGTAGGCTGGTGTTTCAGACGACTGGGGGTTCACTTCTTTCAGTGCCGGATCTAGATAGTGTCGCCGAAGGGTAGTACCCAGTGTAGGCTGCTGTTTCAGATGACTGGGGGTTCAGTTCTTTCAGTGCCGGATCTAGATACTGACGCCGAAGGGTAGTACCCGGTGTAGGCTGGAGTTTCAGACGACTGGGGGTTCAATTCTTTCAGTGCCAGATCTAGATAGTGGCGCCGAAGGGTACTACCTAGTGTAGGCTGGTATTTCAGACGACTGGGGGTTCACTTCTTTCAGTGCCGGATTTAGATAGTGGCGCCAAGGGGTAGTACCCAGTGCAGGCTGGTGTTTCAGATGACTGGGGGTTCACTTCTTTCAGTGCCGGATCTAGATAGTGGCGCCGAAGGGTAGTACCCAGTGTCGTCTGGTGCTTCAGACGACTGGGGGTTCACTTCTTTCAGTGCCGGATCTAGATAGTGGCGCCGAAGTGTAGTACCCAGTGTAAACTGGTGTTTTAGACGACTGGGGGTTCACTTCTTTCAGTGCCAGATCTAGATAGCGGCGCCGAAGGGTAGTATCCAGTGTGGGCTGATGTTTCAGACGACTGGGGGTTCACTTCTTTCAGTGCCGGATCTAGATAGTGGCGCGGAAGGGTAGTACCCAGTGTAGGCTGGTATTTCAGACGACTGGGGGTTCACTTCTTTCAGTGCCGGATTTAGATAGTGGCGCCAAGGGTAGTACCCAGTGCAGGCTGGTGTTTCAGATGACTGGGGGTTCACTTCTTTCAGTGCCGGATCTAGATAGTGGCGCCGAAGGGTACTACCTAGTGTAGGCTGGTATTTCAGACGACTGGGCGTTCACTTCTTTCAGTGCCGGATTTAGATAGTGGCGCCAAGGGTAGTACCCAGTGCAGGCTGGTGTTTCAGATGACTGGGGGTTCACTTCTTTCAGTGCCGGATCTAGATAGTGGCGCCGAATGGTAATACCCAGTGTCGTCTGGTGCTTCAGACGACTGGGGGTTCACTTCTTTCAGTGCCGGATCTAGATAGTGGCGCCGAAGTGTAGTACCCAGTGTAGACTGGTGTTTTAGACGACTGGGGGTTCACTTCTTTCAGTGCCAGATCTAGATAGCAGCGCCGAAGGGTAGTATCCAGTGTGGGCTGGTGTTTCAGACGACTGGGGGTTCACTTCTTTCAGTGCCAGATCTAGATAGCGGCGCCGAAGGGTAGTACCCAGTGTCGTCTGGTGCTTCAGACGACTGGGGGTTCACTTCTTTCATTGCTGGATGTAGATAGTGGCGCCGAAGGGTAGTACCCAGTGTAGGCTGGTGTTTCAAACAACTGAGGGTTCACTTCTTTTAGTGCCGGATCTAGATAGTGGCGCCGAAGGGTAGTACACAGTGTCGGCTGGTGCTTCAGACGACTGGGGGTTCACTTCATTCAGTGCTGGATCTAGATAGTGGCGCCGAAGGGTAGTACCCAGTGTAGGCTGGTGTTTCAGACGACTGGGGGTTCACTTCTTTCAGTGCCGGATCTAGATAGTGGTGCCGAAGGGTAGTACCCAGTGTAGGCTGGTGTTTCAGACGACTGGGGGTTAACTTCTTTTAGTGCCGGATCTAGATTGTGGCGCCGAACGGTAGTACCCAGTGTAGGCTGGTGTTTCAGACGACTGGGGGTTCACTTGTTTCAGTGCCAGATCTAGATAGCGGCGCCGAAGGGTGGTACCCACTGTAGGCTGGTGTTTCAGACGACTGGGGGTTTACTTCTTTCAGTGCCGGATCTAGATAGCGGCGCCAAAGGGTAGTACCGAGTGTAGGCTGGTGTTTCAGATGACTGGGGGTTCACTTCTTTCAGTGCCGGATGTAGATAGCGGCGCCGAAGGTTAGTACCCAGTGTAGGATGGTGTTTCAGACGACTGGGGTTTCACTTCTTTCAGTGCCGGATCTAGATAGTGGCCCCGAAGAGTAGTACCCAGTGTAGGCTGGTGTTTCAGACGACTGGGGGTTCATTTCTTTCAGTGCCGGATCTAGATAGTGACGCCGAAGGGTAGTACCCAGTGTAGGCTGGTGTTTCAGACGACTGGGGGTTCACTTCTTTCAGTGCCGGATCTAGATAGCGGCGCCAAAGGGTAGTACCGAGTGTAGGCTGGTGTTTCAGATGACTGGGGGTTCACTTCTTTCAGTGCCGGATGTAGATAGCGGCGCCGAAGGTTAGTACCCAGTGTAGGATGGTGTTTCAGACGACTGGGGTTTCACTTCTTTCAGTGCCGGATCTAGATAGTGGCCCGAAGAGTAGTACCCAGTGTAGGCTGGTGTTTCAGACGACTGGGGGGTTCATTTCTTTCAGTGCCGGATCTAGATAGTGACGCCGAAGGGTAGTACCCAGTGTAGGCTGGTGTTTCAGACGACTGGGGGTTCACTTCTTTCAGTGCCGGATCTAGATAGTGGCGCGGAAGGGTAGTACCCAGTGTCGGCTGGTGTTTCAGACGACTGGGGGTTCACTTCTTTGAGTGCCCGATCTAGATAGTGGCGCGGAAGGGTAGTACCCAGTGTAGGCTGGTGTTTCAGACGACTAGGGGTTCACTTCTTTCATTGCCAGATCTAGATAGTGGCACCGAATGGTACTACCTAGTGTAGTCTGGTGTTTCAGACGACTGGGGGTTCACTTCTTTCAGTGCCGGATTTAGATAGTGGCGCCAAGGGGTAGTACCCAGTGCAGGCTGGTGTTTCAGACGACTGGGGTTCACTTCTTTCAGTGCCGGATCTAGATAGTGGCGCCAAAGGGTAGTACCCAGTGTCGTCTGGTGCTTCAGACGTCTGGGGGTCCACTTCTTTCAGTGCCGGATCTGGATAGTGGCGCCGAAGTGTAGTACCCAGTGTAGACTGGTGTTTCAGACGACTGGGGGTTCACTTCTTTCAGTGCCGGATCTAGATACTGTCGCCGAAGGGTAGTACCCAGTGCAGGCTGGTGTTTCAGACGACTGGGGGTTCACTTCTTTCAGTGCCAGATCTATATAGAGGCGCAGAAGGGTAGTACCCAGTGTAGGCTGGTGTTTCAGACGACTGGGGGTTCACTTCTTTCAGTGCCGGATCTAGATACTGGTGCTGAAGGGTAGTACCCAGTGTAGGCTGGTGTTTCAGATAACTGGGGGTTCACTTCTTTCAGTGCCGGATCTAGATAGTGGCGCAGAAGGGTAGTACTCAATGTAGGCTGCCATTTCAGACGACTGGGAGTTCATTTCTTTTAGTGCCGGATGGAGATAGTGGCGCCATAGGGTAGTACACAGTGTCGGCTGGTGATTCAGACGACTGTGGGTTCACTTCTTTCAGTGCCGGATCTAGAAAGTGGCGCCAAAGGGTAGTATCCAATGTAGGCTGGTGTTTCAGACGACTGGGGGTTCAATTCTTTCAGTGCCGGATCTAGATAGTGGTGCCGAAGGGTAGTACCCAGTGTAGGCTGGTGTTTCAAACGACTGGGGGTTCACTTCATTCAGTGCCGGATCTAGATAGTGGTGGCGAAGAGTTGTACCCAGTGTTGGCTGGTGCTTCAGAAGACTGAGGGTTCACTTCTTTCAGTGCCGGATCTAGATAGTGTCGCCGAAGCGTAGTACCCAGTGTAGGCTGGCGTTTCAGACGACTGGGGGTTCACTTCTTTCAGTGCCGGATCTAGATAGTGGTGCCAAAGGGTAGTACCCATTGTAGGCTGGTGTTTCAGACGACTGGGGGTTCAATTCTTTCAGTGCCGGATCTAGATAGTGGTGCCGAAGGGTAGTACCCAGTGTAGGCTGGTGTTTCAAACGACTGGGGGTTCACTTCATTCAGTGCCGGATCTAGATAGTGGTGGCGAAGAGTTGTACCCAGTGTTGGCTGGTGCTTCAGAAGACTGAGGGTTCACTTCTTTCAGTGCCGGATCTAGATAGTGGTGCCGAAGGGTAGTACCCGGTGTAAGCTGGTGTTCCAGACGACTGGGGGTTCACTTCTTTCATTGCCGGATCTAGATAGTGGTGCCAAAGGGTAGTACCCATTGTAGGCTGGTGTTTCAGACGACTGGGGGTTCACTTCTTTCAGTGCCAGATCTAGATAGTGGCGCCAAAGGGTAGTACCCAGTGTAGGCTGGTGTTTCAGACAACTTGGGGTTCACTTCTTTCAGTGCCGGATCTAGATAGTGGTGCCAAAGGGTAGTACCCATTGTAGGCTGGTGTTTCAGACGACTGGGGGTTCACTTCTTTCAGTGCCAGATCTAGATAGTGGCGCCAAAGGGTAGTACCCAGTGTAGGCTGGTGTTTCAGACAACTTGGGGTTCACTTCTTTCAGTGCCAGATCTAGATAGTGGTGCCAAAGGGTAGTACCCATTGTAGGCTGGTGTTTCAGACGACTGGGGGTTCACTTCTTTCAGTGCCGGATCTAGATAGTGGTGCTGAAGGGTAGTACCCAGTGTAGGCTGGTGTTTCAGATAACTGGGGGTTCACTTCTTTCAGTGCCGGATCTAGATAGTGGCGCAGAAGGGTAGTACTCAATGTAGGCTGCCGTTTCAGACGACTGGGAGTTCACTTCTTTTAGTGCCGGATGGAGATATTGGCGCCATTGGGTAGTACACAGTGTCGGCTGGTGTTTCAGACGACTGGGGGTTCACTTCATTCAGTGCCGGATCTAGATAGTGGTGGCGAAGAGTTGTACCCAGTGTTGGCTGGTGCTTCAGAAGACTGAGGGTTCACTTCTTTCAGTGCCGGATCTAGATAGTGTCGCCGAAGCGTAGTACCCAGTGTAGGCTGGCGTTTCAGACGACTGGGGGTTCACTTCTTTCAGTGCCGGATCTAGACAGTGGCGCCGAAGGGTAGTACCCAGTATAGGCTGGCGTTTCAGACGACTGGGGGTTCACTTCTTTCAGTGCCGGATCTAGATAGTGGCGCCGAAGGGTAGTACCCATTGTAGGCTGGCGTTTCAGACGACTGGGGGTTCACTTCTTTCAGTGCCAGATCTAGATAGTGGCGCCAAAGGGTAGTACCCAGTGTAGGCTGGTGTTTCAGACAACTTGGGGTTCACTTCTTTCAGTGCCGGATCTAGATAGTGGTGCCGAAGGGTAGTGTCCAGTGTAGGCTGGCGTTTCAGACGACTGGGGGTTCACTTCTTTCAGTGCCAGATCTAGATAGTGGTGCCAAAGGGTAGTACCCAGTGTAGGCTGGTGTTTCAGACAACTTGGGGTTCACTTCTTTCAGTGCCGGATCTAGATAGTGGTGCCAAAGGGTAGTACCCATTGTAGGCTGGTGTTTCAGACGATTGGGGGTTCACTTCTTTCAGTGCCAGATCTAGATAGTGGCGCCAAAGGGTAGTACCCAGTGTAGGCTGGTGTTTCAGACAACTTGGGGTTCACTTCTTTCAGTGCCGGATCTAGATAGTGGTGCCAAAGGGTAGTACCCATTGTAGGCTGGTGTTTCAGACGACTGGGGGTTCACTTCTTTCAGTGCCAGATCTAGATAGTGGCGCCAAAGGGTAGTACCCAGTGTAGGCTGGTGTTTCAGACAACTTGGGGTTCACTTCTTTCAGTGCCGGATCTAGATAGTGGTGCCAAAGGGTAGTACCCATTGTAGGCTGGTGTTTCAGACGACTGGGGGTTCACTTCTTTCAGTGCCAGATCTAGATAGTGGCGCCAAAGGGTAGTACCCAGTGTAGGCTGGTGTTTCAGACAACTTGGGGTTCACTTCTTTCAGTGCCGGATCTAGATAGTGGTGCCAAAGGGTAGTACCCGGTGTAAGCTGGTGTTCCAGACGACTGGGGGTTCACTTCTTTCAGTGCCAGATCTAGATAGTGGCGCCAAAGGGTAGTACCCAGTGTAGGCTGGTGTTTCAGACAACTTGGGGTTCACTTCTTTCAGTGCCGGATCTAGATAGTGGTGCCAAAGGGTAGTACCCATTGTAGGCTGGTGTTTCAGACGACTGGGGGTTCACTTCTTTCAGTGCCAGATCTAGATAGTGGCGCCAAAGGGTAGTACCCAGTGTAGGCTGGTGTTTCAGACAACTTGGGGTTCACTTCTTTCAGTGCCGGATCTAGATAGTGGTGCCAAAGGGTAGTACCCATTGTAGGCTGGTGTTTCAGACGACTGGGGGTTCACTTCTTTCAGTGCCAGATCTAGATAGTGGCGCCAAAGGGTAGTACCCAGTGTAGGCTGGTGTTTCAGACGACTGGGGGTTCACTTCTTTCAGTGCCGGATCTAGATAGTGGTGCCAAAGGGTAGTACCCATTGTAGGCTGGCGTTTCAGACGACTGGGGTTCACTTCTTTCCGTGCCGGATCTAGATAGTGGTGCCAAAGGGTAGTACCCATTGTAGGCTGGCGTTTCAGACGACTGGGGTTCACTTCTTTCAGTGCCGGATCTAGATAGTGTCGCCGAAGGGTAGTACCCATTGTAGGCTGGCGTTTCAGACGACTGGGGTTCACTTCTTTCAGTGCCGGATCTAGATAGTGGTGCCGAAGGGTAGTACCCATTGTAGGCTGGCGTTTCAGACGACTGGGGGTTCACTTCTTTCAGTGCCGGATCTAGATAGTGGTGCCAAAGGGTAGTACCCATTGTAGGCTGGCGTTTCAGACGACTGGGGTTCACTTCTTTCCGTGCCGGATCTAGATAGTGGTGCCGAAGGGTAGTACCCATTGTAGGCTGGCGTTTCAGACGACTGGGGTTCACTTCTTTCAGTGCCGGATCTAGATAGTGGTGCCGAAGGGTAGTACCCATTGTAGGCTGGCGTTTCAGACGACTGGGGTTCACTTCTTTCAGTGCCGGATCTAGATAGTGGTGCCAAAGGGTAGTACCCATTGTAGGCTGGCGTTTCAGACGACTGGGGGTTCACTTCTTTCAGTGCCGGATCTAGATAGTGGTGCCAAAGGGTAGTACCCATTGTAGGCTGGCGTTTCAGACGACTGGGGTTCACTTCTTTCAGTGCCGGATCTAGATAGTGTCGCCGAAGGGTAGTACCCATTGTAGGCTGGCGTTTCAGACGACTGGGGTTCACTTCTTTCAGTGCCGGATCTAGATAGTGGTGCCGAAGGGTAGTACCCGGTGTAAGCTGGTGTTTCAGACGACTGGGGGTTCACTTCTTTCAGTGCCGGATCTAGATATGGTGCTGCCTCCTCCAACCCTCCCCCCTGCCCTCACCTTCCGGCAAAAACACCATTTGGTGCACCTCTGCCGCGGTGGAGTAGTTGAGCGGTCCAAAGCGTCTCGCTGCGGAGCGCGCGGTTGCTCGTCGTGGAGGTTCGAGTCCTCCGTGGGGTATGTGTGTTGTCCGTAGGTTAGTTTACCTAGGCTTAAGTGGTTTGTAAGCTGCGGACTGATGACCACGCAGTTTGGTCCAATAGAATTACTAACATTTTAACATTTTGGTGCACCTCTGCTTCCTTATTTCACATATTTCTTCCAAACGTTAAGCTGAGTATTTTGTTTCTAAAAGATAAACTCGACTTTGTTCATTTTTCTTTGATAATAAATACCAAGAACATATGAATATGCGCATTAGCAATAAAACACAGTAATTAATTGATTACACTGTTAAGTGACTGTAACAAAATGAATTTGATACTTTGATACCTCCTACCAATACGAGACAAGCTACCTGCTGGTCATGTGACACTATAAGCAGGAGCACTCCGCCGCCCCCTCCTAACCTTGTGCTTCCGCTAAGGCTGCTTTTCCCCACATCTCTTCGAACAGTTAAATATTCGTTAAAACGAACAGTATATATTTCGCAATAGAGCTTGTGTGAAGTTTGCAAACTAGGAGGCGAGGTACTGGTGGAAGTAAAATTGTGAGGCGGCATCGTGAGTCGTGTCGGGATAGCACAGTCGGTCGTGCGCTTGCCCGCGAAAGGCAAAGGTCCCATGTCCGACTCCCGGTGCCGGCACACAATTTTAATCCGCCAGGAAGTTACAGTATACATGTCATTTACACTCAAAATCATGACACATCTGCTAAAACGTGTTAAGGTATGTGTCAAGAAACAATCCAAAAGTCATTATTGTTCCCGTATCTGTCAAAAAGAAGATTCGGTTAAAAAAATTGCTTGCAGTCGGTCTCGAACCCACTACCTTTGACATTGCAGCCACATGGCTATTCTTGCTGCGTGGAGAGTAGTGACTTCATTACTATTCATGATCGGATCTTATGAAGGCTTTCACAGTCGATGTGTCCTTAATTTACAGTTATAAAGATATTTTAGTAAATATGACGCCTTTCAGATTAATCTTCAATGTGCCGAAAAGAAATATGAAGGGCAGAAGTTGCCTTCACGGAGGATTTGCGCATGCGCAAGGCGAGGTGCGCAGTAGCTCCATTGCCTTTGCTTCAGGACCATTGGTGCGTAACCGCCAGAGCCTGAGTAGCCAGGAGCTGGCGTCTCTACCAGCTCCGACGCCAGTGTTAGAAGCGTCGTTTCCACTCGCCCCTCCCTGCCGCGGGAGCGCCCATATGCTGCTTGTTTTTTCTCCTTTTTTTTTTTCTCATGCGATAAAAATGTCGTGTCGCACAAGTCCAAAGTGCGCGCCACCTACTTTCGCCGCGCGCCGCCATGCACGCACGGCGCGGCGTTCTTACGACGTCATCCACGAGCGCCCTCTGCTGCAACTCAGCTCGTGGCCACCACTGAACGACATCGTTCACTTGGAACTGAGATAGGAGCGAGTTAACACTTCGGAATCAGATAGGCACCAGTGAAGACTTGGCTATCGGATAGGCACTAGGCAGGCCTCTAGCTCAACTATGTATCAGCCTTCTGCAGTACTGAGCTATGTAAAAGTTAAGTATTGTATAAATTCTGTGCAATATATATCTCGTTGTAATCTACTCTAGTGTTTCTAGTTTCTGCTGTCCCACTGGCTGCTTCCCTCCGTACCTACATAGGCGTGCTTCCTTTATTCCTGTGTCGGTCTTTCTACTCGGCCACCGACACCTACGACGGAAACGAGACACAAAAGCGACGACGATGCTGGGACACAAAAAAAAAAAAAAAAAAAAAAATAAAAATAAAATAGTTGTAATGTCCTTGGAAAATGATCAGATAGAAGAACGAAACGAAGAATGATAGTTAAAAAACAAACTTTTTATTCTATTTATTCATTTACTTCTTTTTCGTGATAACCTTTATTTGGGGCTTCATTGAACCAGTCAACACAAAGTACAAGCCGCCAATGGCAGTACCCCTACCAGTTACTTGCTTTCCTGTTCCACTCCCGTATAGAACGAGGGAAAAACTGCCGCGCGGATTAGCCGTGCGCACTGGGACGCCGTGCCGCGGTGCGTGCGGCCGTTCGCCAGCGGTTGAGTCCGATAGATTTACAAACATTTGAATGTTTGAGGGAGAAACTAATATCGTATGCACCTGCATCAGCCCTAATGTCCCTGACCTTATCTTCGTGGTCTTTACTCGAAATGTAGGTTGGCGGCAGTAGAAACGTTTTCAGTCAGCTGCAAAATTCCGGCCCTCTATATTTCCTCTAGTGTGTTCCTCGAACAGAACGTCGCCATCTCTCTAGGGAACCCTATTTGTGTTCACGAAGCACAGTAACCCTCGCGCATTGATCGAATCTGTGTTACAAACCTAGCTGCTCGCCTCTGAACCGCCTCTATGTCTTCCTTGAAACCGATCTGCTGGGGATCCCAAACACTTGAGCAATACTCAAGATGGTGTCGTACAAGCGTTTTGTTTGCGGTCTCCTTTACAGATGAAGTACATCTTCCCAAAATTCTCCCAATAAACCGAAGTCGACCGTCCGCCTTTACCATGACTGCTCTTACATGCTCGTTCCATTTCATATCGCTGTGTAGCCTTACGGCTAGATATTTAATTGAATGTTAAATGTTTGTAAATCTATGGGACTTGACTGCCAGGTTATTAGTCCCTAGGCTTACAAACTACTTACTATCCAACCTAACGACAGCACACACACCCATGCCCGAGGGAGGATTCGAACCTCCACGTACGGCTATTCCGGACGGAATATCGAAAAACCGCATCTTAAATGATGCCTACAGTGTAAGATCAACACCCTCTACAAATTTCAAGTTCCTGTCTTCAGTGGTTTGGGCTGGGCGATGATGAGTCAGTCGGGACATTACCTTTTATATACAGGGTGTTAAAGAAAGGTACGGCCAAACTTTCAGGAAACATTCCTCACACACAAAGAAAGAAAATATGTTATGTGGACATGTGCCCGGAAACGCTTAATTTCCATGTTGGAGCTCATTTTAATACTTATGGATGAGGCTTCATTCGTACGAGATCAAATTGTAAATTTCCACAATCAGCATGTGTGGGCTGATGAGAATCCGCACGTAATTGTGCAATCACGTCATCTACACACATTTTCTGTGAACGTTTGGGCAGGAATTGTTGTTGATGTCTTGATTGGGCCTCATGTTCTTTCATCTACGCTCACTGGAGCACGTTATCATGTTTTCATACGGGATACTCTACCTGTGCTGCTAGAACATGTGCCTTTACAAGTACGACGATGGAGCTCCTGCACATTTCAGTCGACGTGTTCGTACGCTTCTGAACAACAGATTCGGTGACCGATGGATTTGTAGAGGCGGACCAATTCCATGGCCTCCACGCTCTCCTGACCTCAACCCTCTCGACTTTCATTTATGGGGGCATTTGAAAGCTCATGTCTACGCAACCCCGGTACCAAATGTAGAGACTCTTCGTGCTCGTATTGTGGACGGCTGTGATACAATACGCCATTCTCCAGGGCTGCATCAGCGCATCAGGGATTCCGTGCGACGGAGGGTGGATGCATGTATCCTCGCTAACGGAGGACATTTTGAACATTTCCTGTAACAAGGTGTTTGAAGTCACGCTGGTACGTTCTGTTTCTGTGTTTCCATTCCATGATTAATGTGATTTGAAGAGAAGTAATAAAATGAGCTCTAACATGGAAAGTAAGCGTTTCCGGACACATGTCCACATAACATATTTTCTTTGTTTGTGTGAGAGGAATGTTTCCTGAAAGTTTGGCCGTATCTTTTTGTAACACGCTGTATAGAGAAGAAGAAGAAGAAGATTAGTGATGGGTAAACCGAGTACTGAGAATGCAAAGTTCTCGATTACAAAGAGTTCTCCTTGACTCGAGAATCTGAGTCGGTTGTCAGTTTTCAGTATTCGCTTTTTAGTGTAAGGAAATGGTCGACACAAACCTTTATAATCCTACCGTCGAGAAATTTAGAAATAATGTAACAGTTAGTCATGTTTTGTAGAATAAGCCACAGAGGCTGATCTCTCTGTACGTGATCGTGTGGTGTAGTGGGTTTTATCGTTATGATGCTATGCTGCAGGGTAAGGGTTTGAATTCTGACAAGGTATACAAAATTTTTGGTTTTAAATTATTATCAGTACTACTTAAAATCTTTTTTGAAACATGATCAGTCATTAGTTTTATTGAAATGATTGGTTTAACGTAACTTTTCTAATTCTAATTCTTCGCTACATCATTTCAGTCAGCATAGTAACTTTTCCGCTCATTTATGCTTCTTATCGTTCTTTATTCATCTGGAATATGCGTCTACGAGATTTTAATTATTGTTATGCAGTAACTTCAAAATAAGTTATGCCGTTTTATCATTCTACATTTGTGTTTCTTGCAATCGTTATTTATATTCTTCATTTCACTTTAATTATATTTTTAACACTGTACCTGATCTACGTCATTTCCCTCGTAATGAAGAAAAAAAAAAAAAAGAATTAGTGTTTAACATGTTTGTATGACGTTTACGAAACAAAAGATCTCAGTTCTCGCTTCTCAGAACTCGCTTCTTAGTTCTCGTTTCTTAGTTGTTTACAACTTGTACAAAACCCAGACCGCAGTTATTACACTCTAAGGGCATGAAAGGGAAGCATCAGTTGGGAAGGGAGTAAGACAGGGTTGTAGCCTTTCTCCAATGTTATTCAATTTGTACATCGAGCAGGCGGTGAAGGAAAGCAAGAAAAAATTTGGAATAGCGATTAAAGTTCAGGGTGAAGACATAAAAACGTTGCGTTTTCGAGATGCCATTCTATCAAAGACAGCACAGGACCTGGAAGAGAAGTTGAATGGAATTGGCAGTGTAGTGAAGAGAGCGTATAAAATGAACATTAACAAGAGCAAAACAAAGATAATGGAATGCAGTCTTAGAAAATCATGCAATGCTGAAGAAATTAGATTAGGTAACGAAACAATGAAGGTGGTAGATGACTTTTGGTACTTGGGTAGTAAAATAACATATGACGGTCACAATACAGAGGATTTAAAATGCAGAATGACAATGGGAAGGAAAGCATTTTTGAAACTGAGAAATTTGATAACATCGAATATTAATTTAAGTGTAATAAAGTCTTTTCTGAAGGCATTTGTTTGGAGTGTTGCCTTGTACGGGAGTGAAACATGGACGATAAACAGTGCGGACACGAAGAGGATTGAGGGTTTTGAAATGTAGTGCTAAAGAAGAATGCTGAAGATTAGGTGGGTGGATCGCATAACTAATGAGGTTGTACTGAATAGAATTGGGAAGAAAAGGAATTTATGGCATACCTTGACTAAAAGAAGTGATCGATTGGTAGGACGCATTCTTAGACATCAAGGAATTGTGAATTTAGCGTTGGAGGGAAGTGTGTGGGGTAAAAATCGCAGAGGGAGACCAAGAGACTCGCATAGTAAGCAGATTCAAGTGGATGTGGGTTGCCGTTCTTATGAGGAGATGAAGAGGCTTGCTCAGGATAGAGTAGGGTGGAGAGCTGCATCAAACCAGTCTCCGGACTGAAGACCATAACAGCAACAGTTCTCTCTTTTCAGTACTCGCTTCTTAGAGCTCGATTCTTAGTTCTAGCTTCAGAGCTCGAATTATCAGTTCTCACTTCTAAGGTCTCGGTTTTCGGGCTTCGCTTTTCAGTTCTCGCTACAAGGTACTCGTTTCTGCGTTCCCGGTTATGGTATGCGTTTCTTTTGAGCAAAGTGAAAAGAAAATTTTTCTTTGTATTTGTTTCAGTCGTGTGGCTGCTACCATTTACTATAGGAATCCAGGCATTGTCATTAATATCTTCATTTCTCAAACAAATGAAAAGGTTTGAGTATTTATTAAATCACCTATACGTTTCTTATCGCTATATATATATAATATGCAAAAGCGAATGATTACTCACTGACAAGACAGAATCACAAAAACTACTTCAGCAGTGAAGGTGAAACTCGGCAGGTATGTGGTTTATAGGTAGAATATGTCAGCCGAGAAAGGATTTTGCGTTAGGAACGAATTAAGGCTCATGGCGGAGGGTACTTAGTTGCAGACATTGACAAAATTTACAGTTTTTTGAAAGTTCTCCATTTCTCCCATCTCTGGTGTATATTGAGCCGGTTATTGAGATTCATTAACAAACAGATCCCAACAAATCACATTATTATTATTATTATTAGTCGTACAGCTCCCATGCGGAAGACGCTAAGTAAAGCTGGTTTATTTTCCGTTCTTCTTGGTCTTCTGGTTCTTTTTATTTGCCCACCAGTTTTTCATTGTTTGAGAAAATTTAGTTCTTCTTTCTTCACTCCATTTTGTTCCAGTCCTCGGTGCTTTTGTCTCTGGTTTAACCTCCCACTTTTCAACTTTTATTCTAAAATTGTTCCTTGCAGCTATTTCTTTTTTAGTACTTTTGGCTAATTCCAAATCTTTTTTAACTTTTTGGATCCATTCTCCTCCATTAACAAGAGAATCTACGTATTTTACAATTCTTTTTGTTAATCTGTGTTCAGGGAGTCTCATTATGTGGCCATAGAATTTGAGGCGTCTTTTCCTCATGTCTATCTCTATGTTAGAATATTCTTCAGTTTTTGATGTTTTCTGTAATCTATATCCATTATCGGTCCACCTTGGTCCCAAAATTTTTCTAATTATTTTTCTTTCTTCTTTCTTTAGATTTTCTAGATCAGTTTTCCTGTTTAGTTTCGCTGGCATATGATATCGCTTATTTTGTATTCAACAGAAACTAAAATGATTTCTCTTCATCGGGGCTACCACATGAATACTTAAATTGTGGTAACCTGCCGTTTTACCAACATTAATCAATCTAACGCCTGCGAGTTTTCGATCTCTCTTATTTCGTTATAATGATCATGTCTTCTTGTGTAGGTGGGTGTTACGAAAATATGTTCGCATTAGGAGAAGAAAGTTGATGAAGGAAATTTCACAAATAGGTCTCGCCCCAATAAATAAAGCCTTTATTGCAATGGCGTCTATCCCAACTCGTATGTGATTTCTGTAACACTCTCTCCCCTATATTTCGATAATACAAATACAATGCAGTTCTTCTCTGAAATTTCTCTATATCCTTCGAGAATCCCACTTGGTGGGGATCCCATACTGTACGTAATACTCCGATACAGGACGCACAAGTGTAGTGTAGGCAATTTCTTTAGCAGAACTGTTGCCTCTTCTAAGTGTTCTGCCAATGAAACGTAGTCTTTGGTTCGCTTTGTCCACGATATTTTCTGTGTGTTATTTTCTATTATATTAAAGTTGTTCGTAATTGTAATTCGTGCGTATTTACTTGAATGTACGGCACTTAGATTTGATTGATTTATCGCGCAAATGAACTCCAACCGATTTCTTTTGGAGCTCATATGGTCATTGTTAAGGGTCAATTGTCATTTTTTTCCCACCATTCAGATATCTTACCTAAATCATTCTGCAGTTGCTTTTGATCTTCTGGTGACTAACCCACAAATGGCAGCATCATCCACATTTCATTGACGTCAATTTGCAGCAGGGTTTTGGAACATATCCTGTATTCAAATAATATGAATTATCTCGAACAGAATGATCTATTGACCCAAGGTCAACACGGATTTAGAAAATATCATTCAAGCAAAACACAACTAGCTCTTTATTCACACGAAGTGATGGGTGATATCGACAAGGGTTCGCAAATCGGTTCAGTATTTCTTGATTTCCAGAAGGCTTTTGACACCGTACCTCACAAACGGCTTTTAATCAAATTGCGTGGTTGTGGTATATCGTCCCAAATTTGCGACTGGATAGGGGATTTCCTGTCAGAGAGGACACAGTTCGTAGTAATCGATGGTAAGACATCGACTAAAACAGAGGTGATATCGGGCGTTCCACAGTGTAATGTTATTGGTCCTCTGCTGTTCCTTATTAACATAAACGATTTAGGGGAAAATCTAAGTAGCTCTCTTAGGTTGTTTGCAGATGACGCCGTCATCTACCGTCTAGTAAAATCATCTGAAGATCAAAACCAACTGCAGAACGATCTGAAAAAGATATCACTATGGTGTAAAAATTGGCAATTGACTCTAAATACTGGTAAGTGCGAAGTCGTCCACATGAGTACGAAAAGAAATCCGTTAAACTTTGTATACAAAATAAATCAATTGAAAGTGAAGGCCGTAAACTCCACAAAATACCCAGGAAGTACGATTGCTTCAGACTTAAACTGGAAAGAACAGATAGATAATGTCGTGGGAAAGGCGAACCAGAGACTGCGTTTTATTGGCAGAACGCTTAAAAGATGCAACAGAACTACTAAAGAAACTGCATACACACTGCGCTTGTCCGTCCAGTTTTGGAGTATTGCAGCCCAGTGTGGGATTCTTATCAGGTGGGTTTAACGGAGGACATCGAAAGAGTCCAAAGAAGGACAGCTCGTTTCGTATTGTTACGATACAGGGGAGACAGCGTTACGGAAATGATACAGGATCTGGGATGGGAATCATTACAACAACGGCGCTTATCGCTGCGGCGTGGGCTACTTACGAAACTCCAATCGCCAACATTCTCCTCCGAATGCGAAAATATATTGTTGACTCCCACTTACATAGGTAGAAATGACCATCAGAATAAAATACGAGAAATCAGAGCTCGAACGGAGAGACTGAGGTGTTCTTTCTTCCCGCGCGCTATTCGAGAATAGGAGATGAATAGTATAAAGGTGGTTTGATGAACCCTCTGCCAGGCACTTAAATGTGATTTGCAGAGTATCCCATGTGGATGTAGATCAGTCTAAGAGAGCTACTCAGATTGTCTGCTAAATCGTTTATAATAGTAAGAAACAGAAGGGGACCTATAACACTTCCCTGTGGAACGCCAGATATCACTTCTGTTCTACTCGATGAGTTTCCGTCATTTTCTGCATGCTATATCCATTCTGACAAAAGATGGGCAATCCTGTCGCAGAACATACACGATATTCCTTAGGCACGCAATTTGATTAAAAGACGCTTGTGAGATAGTGTCATTTGCCTTCCATTAATCTAGAAATATGGAATCGATTTCAGTCACCTTGTAGACAGCATTAATCATTCCATTAATTAGCTAGTCGTTTCTGACAGGAATGGATCAACAAGTTCCTTTTCTTCGAGGTATACACTATGTCGTTACCTGATTACGTGAGCTAACTGTACGAAATAGCCGGCCGCGGTGGCCGAGGTGACTGAGGCGCTCCAGTCACGGTCTGCACGGCCACTACGGTCGGGGGTTCGAATCCCCCCTCGGGCATGGATATTTGTGCCGTGGTTAGTTGTAAGTAGTTCATAAGTAGTTTGTAAGCTTAGGGACTGATGACCCCGTAGTTAAGTCCCATAGACTCTACAAACATTTGAACATATTTTTTTGTACGAAATAAATCATCAAAAATTCCCATGTAATCCAACTGGTCAAATGACTGAGCTGATAAAAATATAAAGCGAAATAGTGATAAGAATTGGCAGAAAGGGGTGCAATAAATGTGTTTTAAACAGAATTAATCGGCAAAATTTTTTGATAAAAGGAGTTATAGTTGATAACGACATTTAAAAATACAAGCTGATTCGTACTCTATTTAAATGCTTGTTTTAAGATGTAACTATGCTGTCGAGAAAAGCCGATATAGATCTCAATCTCGGACGCCAATCCCAACAATATTTAGTCTATGCTAATGACCGTCCGTGTATTACATAAGTAACAAAATACTTCCGCCGATAGCGGCATTTTTACAAGAATAATAGTAATAATCGGACTCGAGAAATAAAAGAAAATTACAGGTTCTGTCTCCCCAAATTTATTACTGATAACGTATCGGGATTATAATAGCGGCGTAAGACTCAGGGTGTGAAAACGGCGGCGAAACTATAATTTTTTAATGGACTTAACTGAGGGGACATGTCCCTAAACTTACAAACTACTTATGAACTATCTTATACTAAAGACTACACAAATTTCCATGCCCGAGAGGGGGGGGGGGAATTCGAACCCCCGACGGGGAACGGCCTCGCGCATCGGAGCATAGTGCAAACTACAATTATTTTTGAAACAGAATTACTGACAAAAATGAGAGGAAAAATTTTATGAAACGATGATTCCAGAAAATAATCATTGAGTAGTTTATTTAAATAAACCAGGCCCAACTCACATAATTTTCTGGGGCGAAGAAGAAGAACGGCATCAACATGTCCGATTATAATGGCGGTTCTTAGAAGAAGTGACCAAATATAAAAGGTTGTATTGTTCTCCTCCACCCTGATCGGAGATTAATAGACGGGGTGTGAAATAAACCGCCTTGATCAGAGGGGAGCAGCAAACGGGGAGAATAAAAAGAATCTTTATTTGGCGGTTGGTACAGCAACCAATACAATTGTTTAGTAACAAAACAGAGTCGTGGTTGCAACTTTTTAAATTATTTTTGACACGTTTCACCCTTGTATGGCATCCTCAGAAAGTCTTAAAATGTCACATCGAATGAGTAGAACTAAAACCCTTGCTAGCCACAATCTAAATCATTAAAACTAGGATACGGTCGACAAAACCGCGTCAGAATCCTGCTGCTCTGTTTTAGGATTCTGATGGGTTTTGTCGACCGTATCCTAGTTTTAATGTGGTGTTTATATAACTGTGTTATGATTATAAACAAAACTGTAAGTCATATATTTTTGGAAACATTTTTCTTCCACTTATGGGAAACAGCAGTCTTATTTAAATTTATATATAAAGAACTGTCTAGATTGCAAAAAAAAAAAAAAAAAAAAAAAAAAATTTTTAGTTTCGGTCTTATTTAAACGATCTTCAGGAAATTAAGCTCTATTGATGTTGTGGAGCTTATTTCCTGAAGATGGTTTAAATAAGACCGAAACTAGTCGAAAAAAAAATTTTTTTTTTTTGCTCTCTAGACTGTTCTTTATATATAAAACCGTAAGTAAATACAACAGTACAATAATCCAGAAGCGATAATCACGAAACATAATACTAAAATACCAGGTTAAAACGTCCAACCATAACCTCACTAGCACCCAGAACACAAAACATAACAAAACAGTAATGAACCTGTAACTGTAAAATGCAACCTACGATGGCAGCTTCTGCACCTACATTAACATACATACTATGCAATCCACCGTAAGGTGAAGGAGTTTTCGAGATTTCGTGTAGAGTGACTGAGTGAGTGTATGAATGAGTGTGCTTTGGCTTTTATATAGATAGAGATAAGAAACATATAGCTGATTTAATAAATACTCAAATTAAATGAGGATATTAGTGACACTGCCTGGATTCCTATAATAAAAGGTAGCAGCCACAAGACTGAAACAAATACAATGAAAACCGAAAATTTTCGTTTCACTTTGCTCAAAAGAAACGAATACCAGAACTGGGAACGCAGAAACGAGAACCATGAAGCGAGAACTGAAAAGCGACACCCGGAAACATAGACCTTAAAAGCGAGAACTGAGAGAGCAGTAAGAAGCCAGTACTGAAAAGAGAGAACTAAGAAACGAGAACTACCACTACTAGGCATTTCCTTTCCCATTTCACTCCCAAATAGAACGAGGAAAAAAAAGATTACCTATATGCCTTCGTACGAGCCATAATTTCTCTTATCTTGTCTTTTGTGATTATTAGGCAAAATTTTAAGTAGGCAGCAGCAAGATCGTACTACACTCAGCTTCAAATTTCGGCCCTCTAAATTTCCTCAACAGAATTTCTCCAAAAGAACGTCCTCATTCCTCCAGCGATTCCCATTTTTGAGTTCCCAGAGCTTTTCCGTTTCAAGGAAATTTACTATATTCGAACTGAGAATATGCTCCAAAATTCTACATGAAACTGATGTCAACGATATTGGCCGGTAATTATGTGGGTCAGTTGTCTTCCCTTTCTTATAAACGGGAGTCACCTGCGTTTTTTTTTTTTTTTTTTTTTTTTTGCAATCACTGGGAACTTTGCGCTGAATTAAAGATTCGCGATAAATGCAAGCTAAGTAGGGGGCCAATGCCGCAAAATACTCTTTGTAAAACCGAACTGGTATTCCATCCGGACCAGCAGACTGCTGCCGAAACCTGAAGTGCTAATAAAAATATTAGTAAACAGCGACTGCTGCAGTATGAATTATTTCAGAAAGTTGTAGAACTTGTGTGAGTGTGTACAGTTGACTCGTGCAGTTCGGCCCCATCTGGCTTGGACTTGCGCCACGCCACCCTGTCCCGTGTATAAACCATTGTCTGGGAGAGGCCCTAACTCTTCAGCTTCCGACGCCGCCCGCTAACTCGTTCGTTTCTCATCCAACTTCTTCAAGGCACGCCCTGTCTCCCAACAGACGCAGTCGCCATTGTCTCTCAACTCCCTCGCCTACATACGCTGTGTGAACCAGCCACTGCTAGACATTTCCTAGTCTACGAATTCGAAATACTGAAACATTTCAACCGTTTCAGGGCATTGAAATACGAGGCGTATTTTTTAAAGTAGCTACCGTTTTGAAATTAAAAAAAGACGTGCTGAGATACCTCAATAAGTTGATTTTTACATGAAAGCCTGTACCTTAATCTTTTCTACATACTCTACTGGCCATTAAAATTGCTACACCAACAAGAAATGCAGATAAGAAACGGATATTCATTGGACAAATATATTGTACTAAAATTGACATGTGATTACATTTCCACGCAGTTTGGGCGCATATATCCCGAGAAATCAGTACCCAGAACAACCACCTCTGGCCGTAATAACGGTCTTGATACGCCTGGGCATTGAGTCAAACAGAGCTTGGATGGCGTGTACAGGTACAGATGCCCATGCAGCTTCAACACGATACCACAGTTCATCAAGAGTAGTGACTGGTGTATTGTGACGAGCCAGTTGCTCGGCCACCATTGACCAGACGATTTCAATTGGTGAGAGATCTGGAGAATGTGCTGGTCAGGGCAGCAGTCGAACATTTCCCGTATCCAGAAAGGCCCGTACAGGACCTGCAACATGCGGTCGTGCATTATATTTCTGAAATGTAGGGTTTCGCAGGGATCGAATGGAGGGTAGAGCCACGGGTCGTAACACATCTGAAATTTAACGGCCACTGTTGAAAGTGCCGTCGATGCGAACAAGGGGTGACAGAGACGTGTAACCAATGGCACCACATAATACCATCAGGCCGGATGATACGCCAGTATGGCGATGACGAATACACGCTTCACCGCGATGTTCCCAAACACGAATGCGATCATGATGATGCTGTAAACAGAACCTGGATACATCCGAAAACATGACGTTTTGTCATTCGTGCACCCAGGTTCGTCGTTGCGTACACCATCGCAGGCGCTCCTGTCTGTGATGCAGCGCCAAGGGTAACCGCAGCCACGGTCTCCGAGCTGATAGTCCATGCTGCTGCAAACGTCGTCGAACTGTTCGTGCAGATGGTTGTTATCTTGCAAACGTCCCCATCTGTTGACTCAGGGATCGAGACGTGGCTGCACGATCCGTTACAGCCATGCGGATAAGATACCTGTCATCTCGACTGCTAGTGATACGAGGCCGTTGGGATCCAGCACGGCGTTCCGTATTGCCCTCCTGAACCCACCGATTCCATATTCTGCTAACAGTCATTGGATCGCGACCAACGCGAGCAGCAATGTCGCGGTACGATAAACCGCAATCGCGATAGGCTACAATCCGACCTTTATCAACGTGATGGTACGCATTTCTCCTCCTTACACGAGGCATCACAACAACGTTTCACCAGGCAACGCCGGTCAATTGATGTTTGTGTATCAGAAATCTGTTGGACACTTCCCTCATGTCAGCACGTTGTAGGTGTCGCCACCGGCGCCAAACTTGTTTGAATGCTCTGAAAAGCTGATCATTTGCATATCGCAGCATCTTCTTCCTGTCGTTTAAATTTCGCGTCTGTAGCACGTTATCTTCGTGGTGTAGCAATTTTAATGGCCAGGAGTGTAATTTCCGTCAATACTGGGCACTTGTCATAACGTTGTACCAGTTTTTGAATACCCTCCTCATAGGAGGAGGACTTGTAAACCACTGCATCACAACTGCTTTGACTTCGTCATCGTCTTGAAGACGCTGACCTCCCAGAGACATCAGGAAAGTCATCCCGGAAGGAAGAAATCGTAAAGCGTCTGTTTTCTCTCACCTTTATTGTGCACTTCCTGCACCAAACTTTTTCATTGACGACCGAAGGACGCCCACTCCGTTTTTCATCGAGCACGTTTCAGCGGCCATCTTTAAATGCTGTCACCCACTTTCTTACCACTCCATCAGTCGTATTGTTTTCTCCGTAAAGTGCACAGATCTCACGATGAATGTCGATCTCTTTTCGGGCTTTAGCACTAAGAAATCTTATAACAGCCCGTACTTCACAGTCGGCGGGAATCACGATTACCGGAGGCATCTTAAACACTCAGCACACCAAAGAGTTATATAAACAACACAGAGAGGCTATAGGCAAGCTACAGTGCTCTTTTTCTATTTTTTTGAGAACGTCTGTTCGATGCAGCAGCGTGAGCAGACGCTTCTGTTTGTAGTCTAAACGAAATTGTAAGTGCTGTCATTAGTGGCAAATCATGCCCATGGTACATTCAGAGTACAATTGTAGGAACCGCAGTGATACTTTAGGTAGGTATAAATAAAGAGGTATGTAATTATATACGTCGTTGATTATCGGCGTGCATTTGTTTATAAACATTCATTACACTTAACTTTCGAACTTAACAAGTTTCAAAATTATGTTTACTTCACGACAGACGTTTAATGAACAAAGTAAGAGCATACGGTCTATCAGACCAATTGTGTGATTGGATTGAGGAGTTCCTAGATAACATAATTCAGCATGTCCTTCTCAACAGAGATAAGTCTTCTGAAGTAAGAGTGGTGTCAGGTGTGCCACAGGGGAGTGTCGTGGGTCCGTTGCTGTTCATATATATATATATATATATATATATATATATATATATATATATATATATATATATATATATATATATATATATGACTTTGCGGGTAACATCAGAAGTTCACTGTGGCTTTTTGCGCGCGGCCGTCCGCCGTCGGGGGTTCGATTCCCCCCTCGGGCATGGGTGTTTGTGTTGTCCTAAGTTTAGCTTACCTTACGTTAAGTAGTTTGTAAGCTAGGGACTAATAACGAAGGTGTTGAGTCCCATAGATTTGCAAACATCTGATTTGAAATTATCTGCGAGTAGGCATTAGGAGTGATTTAAAATGGAACGACATTTAAAATCAATCGTCGGTAAAGCAGATGCCAGACTTGGATTCATTGAAAGAATCCTAAGGAAATGCAGTCCGAAAAGTAGGAAGTAGGTTACAGTATACTTGTTCGCTCACAGCTTGAATACTGCTCACCGGTGTGGGATCCGTACCAGGTGGGGTTGATAGAGGAAGTGGAGAAGATCCAACGGAGAGCAGCGCGCTTCGTTACAGGATCATTTGGTAATCGAGAAAGCTTTACGGAGATGATCGATAAACTCCAGTGGAAGACTCTGCAGGAGAGACGCTCTGTCGCTCGGTACGGGCTTTTGTCGAAGTTTCGGAAACATACCTTTACTGAGGAGTCTAGCAGTATATTGCTTAGCTCCTACGTATATCTCGCGAAAAGATCATGAGGATAAAATGAGAGAGATTAGAGCCCACACAGAGGCATACCGACAATCCTTCTTTCCGCGAACAATACGTGACTGGAATAGGAGGGAGAACCGATAGTGGTACTCAAGGTACCCTCCGCCACACACCGTCGGGTGGCTTGCGGAGTATGAATGTAGATGAAGAGACTATGGTTGCCAGATTGAACTCGAGGCAGGCGCGAAGACAAAAAAAAAACTAATCATCTCCTCCCTCCCAGCAAGTATCCCCCCCCGATGGAACATTGCTAGGGATGGCCTTCACTTCACATGCCGCAGCTGACCAGCCAGGCCGCCAGTTGCTGTGGATCAACAATCGGCACACTTCAGTCGGCGTGGCAGCAGAAGTGGCGGCAGCATCAAAAGCTGCTCACGTCGACAGCTGCGCCTTCCAAGAATTGCCGCTTGCGGCTCCGCGCACTGTGAAGGATCGCGCGCCACCAAGAAGAGCTTCTCACTGGCTCCATGTGAAGAGGCACAGTTACCGTCTGCTCCGTGTTACCACCACTTGCTGCCGCGTATACAAGTTAACTTGAGGGCATAAAATGATTAAACGTAATAGTGCTGTGAGAGATAAATACGAGATTATTACTGTACTAAAAGAGATGCCTGTTGTTATAAATACATTTACTGTAAAGTACTTATTGGCAAATGAAACTGTACAGTTCGATTATTCGAATAAACCAGTTTTCCGAACATCCACGTTCCCCAATTAGTTCGGATAATCGACGTTCTAATGTAATATCAAACATTATACACCGAAGTATAGGATATCAACAACGATCGAGAATTGTATAGTGAATTGATCGACAGTGCTATACTTGTACGGCGAGAGTTGAGCTCTGACAGCTAGCAGCGCGGCCGGCCGCGGTGGCCGAGGGGACTGAGGCGCTCCAGTCACGGTCTGCACGGCCACTACGTTCGGGGGTTCGAATCCCCCCTTGGGCATGGATATTTGTGCCGTCTTTAGTATAAGGTAGTTGATAAGTAGTTTGTAACTTTAGGGACTGATGACCCCGTAGTTAAGTCCCATAGACTTTACAAACATTTGAACATTTAGCTAGCAGCGCAGTGGCCAGGTTCGACAGGGAAGTGCAGTGTCCAGTGGCTGGTGCTTCGTTCTCCGTTATGTTGTACTTACGCGTAAATTACTTCACGGTCGTGACATAAGTAAATAACAGTTCACTGCGGGAGATTTGGACAATGACATGATATCTTAAGAACCTCTCATTACTTTTTACAATACAAATTGATCCATTTACGTTCACGCCTCCACCTACCGTGCCCAATGTGTAATTAAAAAATACTTCTTACATTTTGGTGAGGCGATCCTCGGCAGCAATAAATTTTGAAAAATGAAAGCTGCACAAAACATCTAATTTCTAGCAGTGTTTTTTAACGGTGTCTCAATTTTTATTAGGTATTTCAGTCAATTGGATAAGATTAGATGTTTTTTACAGCTTGAGTTACCAAAATGTATATAACGTAACTTGCCCCGTATTTTATGCTTTGAAAATGGAGTAATCACCGGAACTAGTTAGCGGAACAAATTTGGTCAGCAAAGACGTGCCTGTACTCGGCCGCCTTCGTTCACCGCGGACAGTATAGCCATCCACAAGACACTCAAACAGTTGATTTTTTTCTGATTGTACATTTTACTAATGGGGGGCAGACTTCTTCAAACAGATCTTTGTGTATCATTACGGTCACAAGTTTTACAAACACAACTAAATTAACTTCTATTACTATATATGATCACCAATCAATTACTAATGCCGCCATTACTAGTTTACCACTAATCGAACCTACACCGAAGCAAATAAAAATAACAGTAGTAAAATATTACAGTTATAGGCACATACCTTATTACTCATATTTTGCTGATGATCTCGCTGCATGCGGAAGAGTCTTGTTTTTAAGAGCCACGTTGTAGAAATCTTCACATCTCATTTTCAAATTCATCTGAACATATATCTCGGCTTTCACAAGTTCAACGGACATTCTGTTTCTAGCATCCGACCATAATGCACTCATTGCACTAAACATTCCTTCAACGTGCGCGTTACTGACAGGAATTGCGAGGACGTGCTGCATTATATTGGACAAGTTTGGTGCATCTGTTTTTTCAAAAAACTCGCTCCACACTTTACAACAATTAGTTTCCTTCCTATCAAGATTTGATACTTGTTGTTGTTGTTGTGGTCTTCAGTCCAGAGACTGGTTTGATGCAGCTCTCCACCCTACTCTATCCTGAGCAAGCCTTTTCATCTGCTCATAAGAACGACAACCCACATCCACTTGAATCTGCTTACTATACGCGTCTCTTGGTCTCCCTCTGCGATTTTTACCCCACACACTTCCCTCCAACGCTAAATTCACTATTCCTTGATGTCTAAGAATGTGTCCTACCAATCTATCCCTTCTTTTAGTCAAGGTATGCCACAAATTTCTTTTCTCCCCAATTCGGTTCAGTACCTTCTCATTAGTTACGTGATCCACCCACCTAATCTTCAGCATTCTTCTGTAGCACCACATTTCAAAAACCTCTATTCTCTTCCTGTCTGCACTGCTTATCGTCCATGTTTCACTCCCATACAAGGCAACACTCCATACAAATGCCTTCAGAAAGGACTTCCTTAGGCTTAAATCAATATTCGATGTTAACAAATTTCTCTTTTTCAAAAACGCCTTTCTACCCATTGCCATTCTGCATTTTATATCCTCTGTACTGCGACCATCATTTGTTATTTTACTGCCGAAGTAACAGAACTCATCTACCTCCTTTATTGTTTCGTTACCTAATCTAATTCTCTCAGCATCACCTGATTTTCTTACACTGCACTCCATTACCCTAGTTTTACTCTTGTTAATGTTCATCTTATATGCACCTTTCAGCACACTGTCCATTCCGTTCAATTGCTCTTCCAGGTCCTTTGATACTACAGACTTCAAAACAGAAAACTCCTGATACAGTTCGTTCAAAACTAATTTTCAATTTCTTTCCCACTTTGGCCAACTCTTTAAATGAAAATAGTTTTGGTTGACATAAGTCTAGCACTGATACAACTTCATGCACATTGTCATTCCCACTAAAGCTGTACCATTTACCAAGATAGTTTAATAACCTGTCGTAAACAAGTGTGCACTCTTTTACTACAATATTCTTTTCTTCTTCTGTAAAATGTTCTGAAGACTTATTAACTTCAAATCCATAAAACTTATCCTCCTTACGACCCTCTATTTGTTTTTTCACTTCCAACATAATCTCGTGAACATCTGTGCAAAGTGTGTCCTCTTTTTCTAAAAGTCTGATTGCTTTACAAGAAACAGGCAAAGTTGCTTTAAAAAAATACAGAAAGCACTCTGGTAGTGTTAGCGAATCCTCGTTTATTTCGTCTTGTTGTGAACTAATAAACTTCCAAATTAGGGGATGTGTTTTTTCCTCACCCCGTGCTACATAATACATCTTTAAAACTCGCCACATCTTAACAAGACGGTCCACAGCTGACTCCAAAGACAACCATCGCACTACAGTGTGTCGCAGAATTTCGCTGTAATCATGCTGAGCAAACTCGCAAAATGTTTTTAGTTCCTCCGAATTTTTTGATGAAGAAAAGTCTTGAATATATTTTAAGAACTAGAGTTTCTACATCATATTCTAGAAGCTTGATCCAAACTTAGCACAGTTATGTAAAATATGACAACAAAAATTGGCTTTGATTAATTTTTCATTTTCTTCTTTCAATTTAGTGAAGACAGAATTGTGTTTCCCGAAATTAACTGATGCATTGTCAGCTGAATACGAAACTACATTATTTAGTGTCAAACCATTTTCCAGTAAAATGGATTTTAGTTTGCTTGAGATGGCTTCTGCAGATTCGTTAACATCTTCGTAGAAATCAAGAACTTCATTACATTTTCCCTTAGCTTTGGAGAAGTATGTTACAACTATCAGATAATGTTTTTTTATTGCCCCTGTTTGAAGCGTCTGAACCTAATGAAAACGGGACATTTTGCTTTAATTCGCTTAGTAGCTTCTCTTTAACATAAGGCAGAAGCACATTTTTTACTAATGCCTCGCTTTTTGTTCGGCCGCATCTTACTTTCGTTGCCATTGAGGAATCTCTAAAAACGTAAGGATATAGCTTATTACCATAATCTTGAGAATTGTAAGAATGGTGGGTTTCACACAATGTTAAGTCAAAGTTAATTCCGTTGCAGTGGCTTTGTCGTCTTCTGCAGAAAATTGTTTCAGCAAGAATTTAAGAAGCGACTGATTCTTCTTTTGTGTGGTAATATTCGCTTTGTATCTTTCTGATTGTAAATGTTTATTCACAGCTTTCACTCCGTCGTACTTAACAGTAAATGAGATATTGCATATTCTGCACTTAGACATACTCATCAGTATCGACTTTTATAATTTTCTTCCTGCAACCATTCTTCACGGAACGAACTTAGATATCGTCTCTTCATTTCACTGTTATTACTCACTAATCTGAGATAATGTAAGCTTGTCTGTTCACACGCGACCCAAGTATTCCAAAAATTGCCGGTAAACTGATAACAAACAATGAACGAACGACCACAAATAAAAGACGTCGCCAGTTGACACGTTGCCGCAACAGTGTTTGCTTAATAATGCGCTAGCCGATTACTACAATGAAAAGTTTTCAGAGGAGGAATAGAAAAGTTGCGTTTTGTTGCAATAAGAAATTGACATTTATATAAAAGTTATTCATAATTACTAGAGAGGAGCCGGCCGGGAATGGCCGAGCGCACTGAGGCGTCTTGCCACGGTGCGCGAGGCTGCTCCCGCCAGAGGTTCGAATCCCCCCCTAGGACATGTATGTTGTATTCGTCCATAGTTTAAGTTACGTTAAGTTCGATGTAGATCGTCGCTACATGAGCATAGTACTTAAAAAGCGTCGTAACAAAAAAGTTAAGATGAAGGTTACATTCAAGCCTGGAGATGAGAGTCATTGGCCCGTAGACCCGGAGAATTCATTCCAAACCGTCGCCCGGAGATCTGGCAACCCTAGTAGAGACCATCAAAAAGCTAGGCAGATGCGGTTGTATTCAGTGTGTTGTAATGTATTGACAGTTGTTTGTATAATGTAAAATTGCATATTAACCATTGGGTAAGTAGGCTACCTACATGACCTGTAATTAAACTATTCTTCACAATGATTTTGTTTTGAAAAACAAGGAATTGCTAAGTTAATGGTAGCTGGAACCACAGACAGAACAAAGGTAATTAAAGACTTTAAAGAAATTCGCTGTATTTAGAGGAAAGATATATCCGCAAATACAAGCGATTATTGACATTATAGTAACATCAAATAATGCAGCAGTTCGACGATTGTAAACATTCCACTTAGGATGCAGTAGTAAACGAGAAATGCTATTCGTAGTGGGAATTACTTTCCGAAATGCGTCGCCCAGAAATTAAGGAAAAATTCGCGAATAAAACCTGTGATTCAGTTGTTAGCAGACGCCCAGCATCACTGACGTTCTCAGTTGGTGGCAACCTTTCCGATTGGATTCAACTATGGCGGCGCTGTGACCAGTCTATGTTGTTTATATGGGTCTTTGCAGTACACAACGTAAAATTAGGAAGAAACTGACTGTAATGGCATCAGTGCGTAGACAAGAGAGGTAGGTACCCAGTGCGCATGCGCAGGACGCCGACCGCAGCGTTGCGCCCGTGGTGTGGCAAAATGGTACTTACTTAAAAAAAAAAAGCACGCGTCGTAAATCCAACAGCAAAGTTGTAAATTTGTGCTGCACTGGGATTCGAACCCGGATTCCCCGCTTTGGGCCAGCGGTCGCCTTAACCAGTTAGGCTATCCAGGCACGCTTACCTTCCAACCCAAATTCTCGACTTGTAGCACACTACGATTGGACGGTGTTATGCATTACTAGACCAATCGTCATTTATTGATATCTTCTGATATGAGCAAATTCTATTCAGAAACATCATAATCTATATGGATAAAAATCACCGTTCTCGTCGTAGCAAACGTTGCCGTGATATATTAAGAAATGCTAAGTGCCACTTCGTCTATCGTTGATTTTCAATTTTGCATCACAAGTCCACATGCGACAAACCAAACTGTAGTTCTGCAACCTGCCGGTCTTTTTTAGTCTAGTGATGCTAAGCGGAACTTGTGGCAGAGCGTGCACTGAAGCTACAACAACGGTTTTACACCGTTGATGGTACATCTACATCTACATCGATACTCTGCAAATCACATTTAAGTGCCTGGCAGAGGGTTCATTAACCACCTTCATAACTTTTCTCTACCGTTCCATTCTCTAATAGCGCGCGGGAAGAAAGAACACCTAAATCGTTCCGTTTTCGATCTGATTTCTCTTATTTTATTGGGATGGTCATGTCTCCCTAAGTAGGTGGGTGCTAGCAAAATATTTTCACATTCACAACTGAAAGTCGGTGATTGAAACTTCGCAAACAGATCACGCCGCAATGAATAACGTCTTTCTTTTAATGATTTCCACCCCAATTCGTGCAACATTTCCGTGACGCTTTCCCCCCCGTAACGTGATAAAACAAAACGAGCTGCCCTTCTCTGAACCTTCTCAATATCTTCCGTCAGTCCCACCTGGTGAGGGTCCCACAAGGGGCAACAGTACTCCAAGAGAGGACGCACAAGTGTGATGTAGGCAGTCTCTTTGGTGGAGCTGGTGCATCGTCTAAGCGTTCTGCCAATGAAACGTAACCTTTGGTTCGCCTTCCCCACAATATTTTCTGTGTGTTCTCTCCAGTCGAAGTTGTTCGTAATTGTAACTCCTAGGTATTTGGTAGAATTTACGACCTTAAGGTTTGACTGATTTATCGCGTAATTGAAGTTCAGCGGATTTCTTTTAGTGGTCATGTGTATTACTTCACACTTTTCTTTATTTAGTGTCAATTGCCAATTTTCGCACCAAGTAGAAATTTTGTCTAAATCGCTTTGCAGTTGCTTTTGATCCTTTGATGTTTCATTTTACTGGGTTTGTACAGTACGCCCATTGTGATATACATTTACACTTACTTCCAATTACAATGTATATAGTGCTGTCATAGACATTCGTAGAGGATCCATAAAGTGTCTGTAATGTTATTTGCATTGTTCCAATTCATTGGTGTTTCATAGAATAAGTAAAATGTCAGTGATACAAAATTATACAAGAACTTCAGTATTGATACCTTCTGCATGTTTTTCACAATGCTTAGCTTTCAAAATGTAATTTGTTCCTGATTTAAGATTCGTTTTCATTAAAGTGACCTGATTAAGTTATTTCAGGATATGAAAGGGAAATGGCTTCTTAACGCTTTATTTTTATAACAGGCCTAGTGCACAGTTCAGTTACGCATAATAAGACCAAAGGACGTTCAAGTCGTTTAGTCCACTGATGCATAACAGAACTGCACAAGCAGCAGTTAAGCATTAGTAGTCTAACGACCAATTGTGTTATTTTTTCGTGTTGTTTAGCTTTTAATTACGGTGATCTTCCACTAATAACTGAAACAATAATAACCCTCCGTCTGCACAAAAAATTGGGAAACTTCAACTATACATACATTTTTAAGGGAACGATAACTTTGCACGCCATTATCTCGCTTATGACATTTTGGCCGCGGCGGATTAGCTGTGCGCACTGGGACGCCGTGCTGCGGTGCGCGCGGCCGTTCGCCGTCGGGAGTTCGAGTCTCTTTCGGTAATGGGTGTTTGTGTTTGTCCTTAGGTTCGTTTACCTTAGTTTAAATAGTTTGTAAGCTACTGAGTAATGACCACGCAATTGAGTCCGATTGGTTTACAAAAATTTGAACATTTTTTGGTTCCACTGCTCACAGCCTGCACTAGATTTCCGCAAGAGATTGAGCATATTGATGCGTCCGCATTCAAACTGCCAATTGCCTGTTGGGGCAGATATACTATCTCTACACTTATTAGACGCATTCGTTGTCTGTCTGTTCTCTTGTAACTCAAGATCCAGACAACCAAATAACGTGAAATTTGGTACACGTACACATAATTACATAGGGAAGGTTCTGAAACAGATTTTGTTCCATTTTTTTGGAAAACCAACCGGAAAATTTGAGAAACAGTGAAAGTGCGTTTCCAATGTGTCCGTATACATCTATGTCTTCGCACTTATCTCGATTAAATTTTGCACAATTGACCTTCAAAACAAGAGGAAGGGCAATGTCTACATAAAATTTCGTCCGGTGCATGGGGGAGAGTACTTTACTTACACACTACGATTGCAATCTCTACACATACAAAATACGCCGTTGTTGTCTGTCTGTCTGTTCTCGTATAACTCAAGGTCCGGACAACCAAATAACGTGAAATTTTGTACACGTACACAGAATTACATGGGGAAGGATCTTAACATAGGTTTCGTTCCACCCCAATCTCACTCTGGCCATATGCCTGTTCTAAGCCGTGTGATAGTGAACCTTCCCCCCCCCCCTCCCAAAAAAAAAGGAAAACATGCAAGTTGGTTATTGAGGGTGATTTTGAATGTTTTTGTGGAGATGATGAGGATGTAAGTAAAAGTGATGGTCATACATGTGACCAGAAAGGAATGTTGATGCATCCAGATTGTGCAATGGCACAAGATTAATTGTGAAAAAGCTGGTACAACATGTAATTCTCACAGGGAGTGCTAAGGGTGAGGATATTTTAAGAATGGCTACCACACAATTCAAGAGAATACAGTTCCCTTTGAAACTGTGCTTTGCCACGACAATCGACAAGTCACAGGGCCATCCTCTTGGGATTGCTGGTATAGACTCGCAGACACCATGCTTCGCTCATGGACAGTTGTATGTGGCCTGCTCCAGGGTGGCAAAGAGGAAAACCTTTTTGTACATACTCCAAATGGAACGGCAAAAAATTGCTTTAACATAAATGCACCCTTTTATTAGATACAAATAAACGGTTTTGTACGCTTCTACAGAAAACTTTTATTTTAAACACGGACAAAGCCGGGTGTTTGTAGCTAGTAGTGTTATATGTGTGAAAGTGTAAAGTGTTACGAAATGTTTGCGAATCGTATAAATGAGGCGGGACTTGGGGATCAGCCCAGTATTCAGCTAGGGGATGTGCAAAACCGCATAGAAACACCATCCAGGCTGTTCGGCTCTCCGACCCCCTTCGTTGATCCGCCGGGGCCGCACGCCATCCCGTCTCGGAAAGCTAGTTATTTGTATCGTACCCCTTGTTTTCAGACAAAGCGGAAAAGCCGCGTTTCAATCCCGGTGCAGCACAAATTTTCATCTTTGCCATTTGATTTATTTCAATGCCCTGAAATGGTAGAAATGTTTAAATATTTCGAATTCGTAAAATTACGGCCTTCAATGTCAACAAACGGTGTGTTCTTTCTGACATGTCCGATAAGAACAGACGCCATATAAAAAGTTTTCTATTCTAAAATGAAACTTTCACTCTGCAGCGGAGTGTGCGCTGATATGAAACTTCCTGGCAGATTAAAATTGTGTGCCGGAACCGGGACTCGAACCTGGGACCTTTGCCTTTCGTGGTCAAGCGCTCTACCGACTGAGCCATCCCGACACGACTCCTTTCTTCTAGGAGTGCTAGTCTTGCAAAGAACTTGTGTCAAGTTTGGAAAGTAGGAGGCGAGGTACTGGCGGAAGTAAATTTGTGAGGCGGCATCGTGAACTCACCAGATGTAATTAGCAGCATTGGCCGTTAATGTTTTATTTTAAAAAACCACAGATCGATTTCGATCACATAATGCTCATCTTCAGTGTCCTTCCAACTATAGAACAATATCAAAGATCAGTATGGAATACACACAAATACAAATTGAACTGGAATACCACATTAAATGTAACAACAGACACCATACATACCGAGCATATGCATGCCCTGAATGCAACTGCAACGGTAATTTGCAGTGTCAAAGTTTGAAATAAGCGCGCTGCTTACAAACGTCATGCAGCGGCGCTGTAGGGATGGGCGTTATTACCGCCCTCTATTACTTAGATGTTCCACTAATTTTTATACAAACCAAATAAAAATTAAAATGTATTTTTATACATAGATATATAGGCTGAATAATCAATAAAAAATGAAAAGCAGCATACGGAAATAAATAAAATATCAGGTAAAGAGTATGATGTTAAGCGTCTTATGATAATTATAGATACCACTAGCGTAGTAAGTTATTTAAACAGGAAAATATAAAAACATTTAAAAAAAATTTTTAAATGAGCAGTATCATGAAGGACAGTACTCTTTATACATTGATTGTAACTACGCTGCAAATTCTTGAAAAGGACGAAGAAGAGTAAGGGGATATACTTTTTAATGTTTTATGACAAAGTAGCGAAGGTTAATTGCAGCGCCATCTCGTTTTCCGTGCTTGAAGCACGTTACATAGCTTTAAGAAAGTTACGGTACAGTATAAATATTAGATCAGTCAGAAGCAAAGTATAAATAAAACATACAGAGTACCTAACGTAAAGGCTTAAGTTGTACAGAGTAGTGTGATTAAATGTTGAAACATATAAAATAAACAATCGCGTAAAAGAACGTAGATATCATTGATTATAGATGACGTCTAGAGAATGCACTTGTTTCGTGCTGAAGCACGTTACATGTAATTGACAAAATCATAGTATAACAATACATCAGTTAGCAAAGCGAGTCGTGTCGGGATAGCACAGTCGGTAGTGCGCTTCTACGCGAAAGGCAAAGGTGCCAGGTTCGAGTCCCGGTTCCGGCACACAATTTTAATCTGCCAGGAAGTTTCATATCAGCGCACACTCCGCTGCAGAGTGAACGTTTCATTCTGGAAACATCCCTTAGGCTGTGGCTAAGCCATGTCTCCACCATATCCTTTCTTCCAGGAGTGCTAGTCTTGCGTGTTTGCAGGAGAGCTTCTGTGAAGTTTGGAAAGTAGGAGGCGAGGTACTGGCGGAAGTAAAGTTGTGAGGCGGCATTGTGAGTCGTGTCGGGATAGCACAGTCGGTAGTGCGCTTCTACGCGAAAGGCAAAGGTGCCAGGTTCGAGTCCCGGTTCCGGCACACAATTTTAATCTTCCAGGAAGATTCAATTTTCTACTCTGCCCCACTCGGAGTCAGAGCGCCGGGAAAACGATGACAGTGTTCCTCTGTACCAGTCTTGATTACTCTTCGTGGACATTACGCGAAATGTAGCTTGTCGGCAGTAGAACCGTCCAGCAGTCCACTCAAATTCCGGCCCTCTATTCAAAAGTATTCCTCGCAAAGCAAGTCATCTACCCTAAAGCGACTCCTCTTTGAGTCCCCGAAGCATCTCAGCAACACTCGGGCATTGATCGAACCCACCAGTAACAAACCTCGCCGCCCGTCTCCGTGTGTCTTCTGTGTCTTCCTTTAAAGACACCCACACCTACATCTACATGGGATACTCTGCAAGTAACATTTCAAGTACCTAGCAGAGGGTTCATCGAACCACCGTTGTACTACTCATCTCCCGTTCCATTCTCGAATAGCGCGCTGGAAGCAAGAACACCTGAATCTCTCCGTTTGAGCTCTGACTTCTCGTAGTTTATTCCGATGATCATTTCTACCTATGTAACTGGAAGTCACCAATATATTTTCGCCATTCGGATGAGAATGTTGGCGATTGGAGTTTCGTAAGTAGCCCACGCCGCAGCGATAAGCGCCGTTGTTGTAATGATTCCCATCCCAGATCCTGTATCATTTTCGTAACGCTGTCTTGTCTCCCCTGTATCGTGACAATACTAAATATGCTGCCCTTCTCTGGACTCTTTCGATGTCCTCCGTCAAACACACCCGATAAGGATCCCACACTGGGCAGCAATACTCCAAAAATGGACGGACAAGCGTAGTGTATGCAATTTCTTTAGTAGTTCTGCTGCATCTTTCAAGGGTTTAGCCAATACAACGGAATCTCTGGTTCGCCTTTCCCACGACGTTATCTACGTGTTATTTCCAGTTTAAGTATGAAGTAATACTAATTCGTAGGCATTTTGTGGAGTTTACGGCCTTCACTTTTTGATATCTTATTCAGATCGTTCTGCAGTTGGTTTTGATCTTCAGATGATTTTACTAGACGGTAAATGACGGTGTCATCTGCAAACAACCTAAGAGAGCTGCCTAGATGTTTTCGCTAATCGCATATGTAAATAAGGAACAGCAGAGGACCAATAACGCTACCCTGTGGAACGCCCGCGGTAATACCACCAGCGTGCTATATAAGGCGGAGCTGAGGGCGTCTTCGTGAGTCCTTGTTTGGCTCACTTGAAGATGAGTGTGCAGGTGCCCAGTGGAAATATCGTAGAATGAAGTTTACGACGATTGGCTGCAAACCGGAAAACTTATTGAACATTTGAGTCGACGGGAAAATTTCAAATTTCGCACTGTCGCCTGTATGAAGCGGCCGCGCTACGACTCGTATACGAGCTGTCTACGCGACGTAAAACGTTTCTCATGCGGTAAAAATAGTTTCAATGTGCATATAAAATGATCCGATTAAAGAGCGAAACGAAAAATGATATTGGTCGAGGTGATTACCGTCTTTACCAACTAAATGAAAGGCCTTTTTTTCTGTGCCATACGCGTTTCGCTTCTATATTTGTGAAGCATCATCAGTGGCCTGTAATACATGTTATTTTTGTATAATATTGTAGTACAGTCATAATATTATAGGTATTTTTCACAGTATGACAACAGTCTTGTTACAATTACTAAAGTTCCGATCTACTAGGTTAGAAACAACTTCTGTAGCACTAGCTTTTGGAGAGTTAAATTATATAGTTTTTGGCCCTACTTACGGTTTTCTGTTTTATTCCATGTGTGTCTTCATGGAGATGTTTGTGAGGTCTTCAGTTAGATGTGGTATTTTTGCTCTTGATGAAGTGGTGATGCGAGGGTTTTCATCAAGACCGAAAATACCACATCTAACTGGAGACCTCACAAACATCTCCATGAAGACACACATGGAATAAAACAGAAAACCGTAAGTAGGGCCAAAAACTATATAATTTAACTTTCCAAAAGCTAGTGCTACAGAAGTTGTTTCTAACCTAGTAGATCCGAACTTTAGTAATTGTAACAAGACTGTTTGTTAACTGTCATACTGTGAAAAATACCTATAATATTATGACTGCACTACACTATTATACAAAAATAACATGTATTACAGGCCACTGATGCTGTTTCACAAATAAAGAAGCGAAACGCGTATGGCTCACACAAAACGCCTTTCATTTAGTTGCTAAAGACGGTAATACACCTCCACCAATTTCATATGCAACTAACGACGGCGGAAATCGAAAAAATGATAGTTTGAAAACACTTTTATTTTTCCACAACTAGATTTTTCTTCCCGGGACTCACCAATGAACCAGTGCACACACAGGACGCGCCGCCACTGACCACGTTCAAGCTCGCTACAATCGTGATAACCTCGCCACCTGTGGTGTTACATAGGCGTGGCGACGTCCTCTGAGCGTTTACATTACCTCTTTGTGTTTGCATTCACACGCCTACACCAGTTTCATTGGCTCGTCGGTGTACATGTTTCGTGAATGCCCTATCTGTAGTGTTTTATTATTATTATTATTTGCGTACATCCCCTTTAAGGAGAGCGCTAAAAACACAAAAATCTAGCGTTTATTATTATTTAAGAAAACTGCTCCAGTCACTTTTACTTGAAATGATATTTATTCCATGAACCGGTTTTCAAACCTTTTCAGGTTCATCATCAGATGGATCATGTTACAATAACATTTTAAGCGTCATGTTGGATTCTGGATCTGTGGTGGGAAGACGGAAATTATTTTAAAAAATTCTAATTGCACGTTGCTTAGGTCTGTTTTGTATTTTTAAGATTCCGTGAAATTTGCTGATCTACTTACTGCGACTGTATGGCCGGATTTTTGTGGTTAATTTCCATTTCTTGCGTCTTCTTTTGTTTGTCACAGTAATGGATAATCTAAATAATCTAGCGTTTATTTCCGTCTTTTTTTTTCTTGCCAAAAACGTTACATTCTTTCACTGTTCCTTTTTTTTGTTCATCTGTCCATTTTCGTTTGTTGTTTTTGTGCTGTGACTTAAAGTAAATTTTTTGGTTTCTGATTTTTCCCCTACAGTTTTGCGGGTTTTTTATGTCTTCTATAGAGATGTTTAACGTTTACAGGTCTTCTGTGGTTTCTTTGTACCAAAATGTGCTCAATTTCGATGTAGAATTATGTTGAAGATTCTTTTAGTTAGTCTGGTGTCATTCATTCTGGCGATATGCGTTTTCTGATTATTTTAGAGTGTCTGTATAGTTCTTCCGTGGGTCTTTTTTGCCAGATATTTTCTGTAAAAAGTGCACTGTGGATTTTTCTCAGGATTTTCCTTTCTTGTTTTTCAATCTCCTTGATTTTTGCCATTCCTTTGGTGCTGGTAGTTTCTGATGCGTAGAGAGCTTCTGGTACGACTACTGTGTTGTAGTGTCGTAGTTTTGCGGCCGTGGAAATACCTTTTTTTTTTATTCTAGCGGGACCAGGTGAGTTTGTAGGCGCTCTGTAATTTTGAGACTCTTTCTTCGTCCGCTTTTGTGTTTAGCCCAGATTTTTTGCATGATTTCTCCTAAATATTTAAACTCACTGACTTGTAGCATTTTTCCGCACCTATTTTTTTTTTTCGTGGGAGTTTATCTGATGATTTTGTATCAAAAAAATTGTTTTTTTTTTTTTTTTTCATGAGAAATTTGTTGATCGGTTTTCATGGCTATCTCGTGGAGCCGGCCGCGGTGGCTGAGGGGACTGAGGCGCTCCAGTCACGGTCTGCACGGCCACTACGGTCGGGGGTTCGAATCCCCCCTTGGGCATGGATGTTTGTGCCGTCCTTAGTGTAAGGTAGTTGATAAGTAGTTTGTAAGTTTAGGGACATTTGAACATTTTTTATCTCGTGGAGTTCTTCTAGTGCATTTCGTGCTACAGTTCTGGTATTCGAGAGTGTGGCGATGTCGTCTGCAAAAGCGAGGCATTTTATGTAGGTTGTTGTTGTTGTGGTCTTCAGTCCGGAGACTGGTTTGATGCAGCTCTCCACAATACCCTATCCTGAGCAAGCCTCTTCATCTCCACATAAGAACGGCAACCTACATCTGTCTGAATCTGCTTACTGTATCCATCTCTTGGTCTTCCTCTGCGATTTTTTCCCCCACACACTTCCCTCCAACGCTAAATTCACAATTCCTTGATGTCTAAGAATGTGTCCTACCAATCTATCCCTTCTTTTAGTCAAGGTATGCCAGAAATTTCTTTTCTCCCCAATTCTGTTCAGTACCTCCTCATTAGGTACGCAATCCACCCACCTAATCTTCAGCATTCTTCTGTAGTACCATATTTCAAAAGCCTCCATCCTCTTCCTGTCCGCACTGTTTATCGTCCATGTCTGCCTCCCATAAAAGGCAACACTCCATACAAATGCCTTCAGAAAAGACTTCCTTCGTCTTAAATCAATATTCGATGTTAACAAATTTCTCTTTTTCAATAACGCTTTTCTACCCATTGCCATTCTGCATTTTATATCCTCTGTACTGCGACCATCATTTGTTATTTTACTGCCGGCCGCGGTGGCCGAGGGGACTAAGGCGGTCCAGTCACAGTCTGCACGGCCGTTACGGTCGGGGGTTCGAATCCCCCCTCGGGCATGGATATTTGTGCCGTCCTAGTCCGTAAGTAGTTCATAAGTAATTTGTATGTTTAGGGACTGATGACCCCGTAATTAAGTCCCATTTGAACATTTTTTGTTATGTTACTGCCCAAATAACAAAACTCATCTACCACCTTTATTATCTACCTCCTTTATTATGTGGGTTATGTTTTCCTTATTTCTGCCTAGTTGAATTCCTTTGATGTCTCCTTCCCATGTACGAATAATTTTCTCTAAGACTGCATTGAATAGGCTGGGTGAGAGACCATCGCCTTGCCGGACGCCGGTTTAGATTTCAGTGTTATTATTTATTTAACTGTACGGTACGTTTGAAAATGATCGGATATCGAGCGGAATTGAGTCTCGGTGAGGGGCTCTGATTGGCAGCATTTGCAGAGCAGCATTGTGGCCACGTGACGTGACTGGCGCCACTTTTCTTTCTGTTAGCGGCAGTGAGTCGGCTGCATTCTCCCCCTCTAGAGTCTGGCGTCGACGATTAATCTCTGTGGACACAATGGCCGCCAGACAGAGACCCGAGTAGCAGGGGGTAGGGGGTAGGGGGTAGCTGCTGGAGGCACTGCAAGGCGCCGGCACTCACTGGAGGGTTGTTTGCCTCATTTTTACAAGTCGCCTCTTAACCCCGTACTGCCTGCATTCATTTCTAAAATCCTTCCCATTACATTTTTGCGTGCTGTGGTACAGCAACCTTGTTAGGTCGAATTCTTCAATAAACGAATGTCTGCCGCGGTGGAGTAGCCGGGCGGTCTAAAGCACCTCGCTGCGGAGCGCGCGGTTGCTCGCCGTGGAGGTTCGAGTCCTCCCTGGGGCATGGGTGTGTCTGTTTGTCCTTAGGTTAGTTTACCTAGGTTTAAGTAGTTTGTAAGCTACGGACTGATGACCACGCAGTTTGGTCCGATAGATTTACAGACATTAATTAATTAAAGAATGTCTTACAAGGAAAGTACTTGGGCTCGAACAAACACATACACACCAAAATCGTATGAGAGATAATGTAAAGATCCCTTATTGCACTAGTGACACTGCCGCATCTGCAAAACTCTGCAGTCGTCCGTTAGAGGCCTCTGCGTGTGCCTTGCCACATTGCACTTTGACCTGTCGGTTCGCCAGTCGGGACGGTGCAGTGTGCCTCCGAAGTTGCGTTTTGTGGCGTTATTTGTGTGGTGAAGCGTCAGATGGGGCGGCGATTGATAATCAGTCCTGCTAATGTATTGCGATTAGTTGAGATGAAGTTACGAAGAACCCTTCTTTGTGAAGATGGTATTAGTGTAGGAGATGAATCATTTGCATGCTTTCTCGTATCTGTTATGGTACAGAAATATGAACATAAGTTAGATACTGTTGTTACAAACTCACAATAACGATAATAGGGATGATAATGACGAACAACTCATTGCAAGCGGTAGTGCTACGTTAAGTGCGGGAAGAGGCGATGGAAGCAGTGGCAGTCGATACCAACAGTCTTCCGAGAAGAAGGTTAAAGTTGCAACTATCATCACGGCTTTTGATGACAATTCGCTAGAGAACATCTACGATGATTACTACATAAGTTGTAGTTAAGATATCTGCATTACGTATGGCGTCTACAATTACATCTACAGTGCTATCTAGAGCATAATTGCAGAGCTTTGCAGAAAAACGACACCCACCAGCACATTGAGGTGTGCGTAGAGATCCTGTAAGCAAACGTTCATACAGATATGTTTGTTCGAGCCCATGTACTTTCCTTGTTAGTTGCAAAACAGTTTATTCAATAATACGCTTAGCCGCGTTTTCGCTTCAGGTATCTGACAAAGAAGAAAATGAACCGTTACTTACAATATTTAAATGACAATATTTCAAAAACATTTAAATTTTTTTTGCTGAAATTGGTAATAAGGTATAGTACTAATGTACAGTACTAATATATTACCTACTTTGCAATGGAGAGTGTTTAGATTAAAATGCGGCCATAGGGTATCTTACAGAGACAAAATTTGTAATCCCTTGATCTGCGGTAGCATTGACCGATAAAATCAAATTGATACATTGTTTACAAAAAAGTGTTGAAATGTTTGTAAATCTATCGGACCAAACTGCGTGGTCATCAGTCCGTAGCTTACAAACTACTAGCCTAACTACTAGCCTAAAGACAAAACACACACACACACACACACACACACACACACACACACACACACATTGGTCGTTGGAAAACTGGTCACGGTGCCCGATTTGTTTCTACAGTAAGTACAGTACAGTACTGTAATTCGTCTGTCGTTTTTCCTTTTAAAACAATACATATTATAGTGTGTGTAGTCGTCTTTTAGTTAATATATTGTGTAACACTATGTAGGAAACATCTTTTCATATTACTGTAGATATCTTTTAGTTCCTAAATCGTTTTTTTTTTTTTTTTTTTTTTTTTTTGCAGTAAATGTCTTTTTATATTTTTGCGATAAGTATTAGATATTTCGGATAATCCGACCTTTTGGCCCACGGTAGTAAAACTACACTAAAAGTGGGCCTTTGCGATCGTCTTTTGACAGTTCGAAATTTAATGAAAATAACGGCCAAACTATTCATCTGACACGAAAATTGAATTACCGAATTTGTAGAGGAGAAAATTGTCTACAACTTTGCTCTCTTATGTTTTTTTTTTCATATCTCGTATCGTTTGAAACATATTTGCAAAAATACGGACATTTTTTATACCCTCCGTTGAATTAATGAAAACCAGCCATTCGAAGATGTCACGTGACATTCCTCGCGTATTTGATGATTTTCTTATTGTAACTTACACGTTGTCATCTCAAAGCAACGGCACACTGAGGAATCAACAAACACACATCGTTCTTCGTATGATAAATGATAATCTAGTGTCTACAAATGTCATATTAGCATCAGTTAACAACGGCCATCATTAGTATGAAATTAAAGTACTCGCTTTTGATTGATAGCCGTAGCGTAGTGGGCAAGGGCAAGGACTATGACGCTAAAGATTGGTGGTTCGGAACCCGCCATTACCAATTTTTTATCCTAAAAGTGTGTCAGACATTCTTATTAATTTAATTTTTATTACTATGAAATATCTGTTCCGAAGGAACAGACATTTTTGATGGCACCGCACTTGTATGTATGATACTTAATAATCAATTATTTCTTCGCCGTTTGCAAATTCTGGCGACAATAGCTGCATTCTTAAAGATGTTCTATTGTTTGGTGACAAATGAAAATTTGTGCTGGTCGTGGAGTGTGTCCGGGTGGTCGAGTGGTTCAGGCGACCGCTCGCGATAAGCGGGAGACCCGGGTTCGAGTCCCGGTCTGGCACAAATTTTCATCTGTCACCAAACAATAGAACATCTTTAAGAATGCAGCTATTGTCGGTAGAGTTCGCAAATGGCGAAGAAATAATTATTTAATTTTTCATTATTTAGATTATTATTTTGGTGCAGAATGTTTGCAGAAAGTTATAAAACTACAAATCTAAAGTGGGCCGTAAAACACGTCAGTGAGATTTCTTTTTTTCCTACCATGTTCCCGTTCCCGATGGTGTGGTACTGCCACACTGCAGACGGCTAACGAAGATACGAGCTTATGGAATAGGTTCACAGATTTGTGACTGGTTGGAAGACTTCCTAAGTAATAGAACGCAGTACGTTGTTCTCGACGGCGAGTGTTCATCAGAGACGAGTGTATCGTCAGGCGTGCCCCAGGGGAGTGTGATAGGACCGCTATTATTTTCTATCTATATAAATGATCTGATGGACAGAGTAAGTTGTAATATGCGGCTGTTTGCTGATGATGCTGTGGTGTATGGGAGGGTGTCGTCTGTAACTGACTGTAATAGCATACAGGATGACTTAGACAAAATTTCTAGTTGGTGAGAAGATTGGCAGCTAGCTCTCAATGTGGAAAAACGTAAGGTTATGAGCATGAGTAGAAAAAACAATCCCATAATGTTCGAATACAGCATTAGTAGTGAGCTTCTTGATGCTATCGCGTCGTTCAAATATCTAGGCGTAACATTGCAGAGCGATATGAAATGGAACGAGCATGTAAGGACAGTTGTGAGTAGGGCGGACAGCCGACTTCGGTTTATTGGGAGAATTTTGGGAAGATGTACTTCACCTGTAAAGGAGACCGCGTATAAAACGCTTGTACGACCACGTCTTGAGTATTGCTCAAGTGTTTGGGACCCGCAGCAGATCGGTTTGAAGGAAGACATAGAGGCGGTTCAGAGGCGAGCAGCTAGATTTATTACCGGTAGGTTCGACCAATGCGCGAGTGTGACGGAAATGCTCCGGCAACTCAATTGGGGATCGCTGGAAGAAAGACGACGTTCTTTTCGTGAATTTCTGTTAAGTAAATTTAGAGGGCCGGAATTTGAAGCTGAGTGTAGTACTATCTTGTTGCGGCCTACTTATATTTAGCGTAAAGACCACAAAGAGAAGGTAAGAGAAATTATGGCTCGTACGGAGGCATATAGGCATTCTTTTTTTTTCCTCGTCCTATTTGTGAGTGGAATAGGAAAGGAAATGCCTAGTGGTGGTTCAGTATACCCTCCGCCACGCACCTTACGGTGAATTGCGGAGTATGGATGTAGATGTAGAGGGGTTCTACTGTAGCGGGAACGCTGAAGCCTGCGGCTGGGTGGGGTGGAGCCGCCTCCCCGCGGTCCCGGGTTCTGTTCCCTGGGGGGGCGTGTCCGCCGCTCGCCGCTCGCCGCCTGGCACGGCCAGACACCGCTGCCGCTATCGACCGCACCGCCGCCTCTCGACCATTCAACAGCGCCGCCTGCGCCTCCACCCCCGCCGCCCCCGGGGGCTTTCAAGCCGCCGCCTCCGCCGCCGCCTCTTCGGCCGGCCGTGGCTTCCCTTTGGCCACCCACAGCACACGGTCCAGTCGCCGACACAACCCTGCTCTTCTCTACACTCTCACCTCACCCATATACTGCTCGGCTCAAAATGACCCGCTGTAGAAATCTACATCTACAAGGGATACTCTGCAATTCACATTTAATTGCCTGGCAGAGGGTTCATCGAACAACCTTTGCCTTTCGCGGCGCGCAATTTTAAGTTTTATATCAGCGCACACTCCGCTGCAGAGTGAAAGTTTCATTCTGGCACAATTATACTATTTATCTCCCATTCCATTCTCGAATAGCGCGCGGGAAGAATGAACACCTGAATGTCTCTGTTCGAGCTGTGATTTCTCGCATTTTATTCTGATGATCATCTCTTCCTATGTAAGTGGGAGTCAACAATATACAGGGTGTTTCACTAATTGTGTTCGCCTCTGTAACTTATGAAATAATAGCTGACAACAAATTTTTAATGCGGTAGGTCAACACAAGAAATGTTACACTTTCTGCGGAGCTATGAACATAGTTTATTGTATCATTTTCCAAAGAGTTACGCCACAAAGATATAATTTTTTAAATGGAACAATAGTTTTTTTTTCTATCGTGCATTGAATTCGTTGAAACCAGCTGCGTCCAAATCAATTTAAACTACATTCCTATCACTGTTAGTTTGGGAGCTACAACCCTTCCAAGTTTAGGGGGCGGAGGCTACGACAGCGTAGCTGACTGGCTGGTGGTCATGAGACAGTGGGCCGTGCCCCAGGGGATAGCCACTCGGCCAGTCAGCTACGCTTTCGCAGCCTCCGCCCCCGGAACTTTGAAAGGTTGTAGCTCCCAAACTAACAGTGATAGGAATGTAGTTTAAATTGATTTGGATGCAGCTGGTTTAAACGAATCCAATGCACGATAGAAAAAAACTATTGTTCCATTTAAAAAATTATATCTTTGTGCTGTAACTCTTTGAAAAATGATACAATAAACTATATTCATAGCTCCGCAGAAAGTGTAACATTTCTTGTGTAGACCTACCGCATTAAAATTTCTTGTCAGCTATTATAAGTTACAGAGGCAAACACACTCAGTGAAACACCCTGTATTTTCGCATTCGGGGGAGAATGTTGGCGACTGAAGTTTCGTTAGTAGACCACGCCGCAGCGATAAGCGCTGTTGTTGTAATGGTTGCCATTTTATTCCATGTTAATGTTCATCATCAGATGGTGGAGCATAAACAGAATTACATTTTTATGTGGATAGGAGCATGTTGGGTGCTATGGTATGGGTGGCTTTATAGATGACTAGCTGAAAACCCGGCTTGCTCGGTATTTATTTATTTATTTATTCGAATCTTGAATTGGTACTTTTCCTATCCATTCTCGTCTCTCTGTCCGTCTCCTTTTTTCTAAAAACATGTTACATTTTTCAGAGAATATATAAGAAATCACTGGTAAGAATGCACTACTTTCGAAGAATCCAATCAGGAAATTCAACAATAATGATTTTAATTGTATCACAGATCGATCACTTGATGTAATGCGCGAAACGTCAATCCATTTTTTAAAAGTGATTTATTGAAAGATATTTCTGTTCTTCTGCTTTATTTATTTATTCTTATATTTCCTTATTCGTATGCTTATCCTTACAGAGAAAGAGCTGAAGACAGTGTAGCACATATAGACCATAGAATGGTCTGTGGCATCACGTTTCGCTGTACGTAACCTCCTTGCTATAGAGTCGCAAACGTCATCGCTGCGCTGGTCTTCAGTCTGAATTTTTTTATAATTTGACGACTTTCAACCACCATATCTTCCACCCCCTTATAGCTGTCGGCATGGAACAGCTATGGTGTACAACGGGAGACTTCGGTCAACAATTACACACAGACCATTAGTTTGCGTTCTGTAGTTTTCGCTGTAGAGAGAAATATTAACTCTCACACTCATAGAATTTTATATACACCGATAACTTTCAGTCCCAATATACTCCACCCTTTTATCATTGTCAACCCTCAAGCAACAATGCAACCAATAAAACAATTTTTAAAGAGTAAATATAATTTTCAAAGAATCATTATTGTTCCGCATTTCGCGTTAATTTCTTAAAATCACTAAATATCTATCAGATCGCTATAAAACCGTGACTAAACCTTTCTCAGGTATAAATTAGTAATTGTACAAATATTTAAGTTTCTGCGTCTTATCGTTTGTACCTGATAAGCGTACACCGAACAGACATTCACATTTATAGATATGGATGAATAGCTATCCGATCGCCATAAAACCGTGCCTAAAGCCTTCCCTGGATAGGCATTAGTAAAAAAAAAAGTTCAAATGTTTGTATAGTCTATGGGACTTAACTACGGGGTCATCAGTCCCTAAACTTACAAACTCTCATGTCAACAGGTCCTACCGAGGTTTCTAGTCTGTATATCATTGTGACTTCAGTCTCATTAAGGCGCAATCGACACAAACGAGTGGAACCGGATACCTGCTCATGCCTGTAAACAATAAATACTCGGCGGAATTTAAAACGAGGAAAAAATAATCATCATCATCATTCGAGACTGATTATGCCTTTCAGCGTTCAGTCTGGAGCGTAGTACCTCTAATAAAATTCCTCCATGATCCCCTATTCAATGCGAACATTGATGCCTCATCTGATGTTATGCCTTTTACTTCAAAATCATTGTGCACCGAATCTAAGTACTTTCTTCTTGGTGTACCTCGACTCCTCTTACCCTCCGCTGCCGAGCTCATGAGTCTCTTAGGTAACCTTGCTTCTCCCATGCGTGTAACATGACCCCACCATCTCAGTCTGTTTGCTCTAACTGCTTCATCTATGGTGTTCATTAAAAAAATAGATTTTTAAAATTGACACAATTTCCTTAAAACCAATTTAAAGTGCGTACTGATGACATAAAATAGCCTCACAATAAAGTTAGAATTAAGTTCTCTACTAAAAAAAAACATTAACAAATTGTTAAAACCAAAGTGTGACTTTAAGCTTTCTTTATATTTTAGTTTATAGCTCAAAAGATATTTCAAAATCTGCCCAAATGAGAAAAGAATTGTACTTTTCAAAAACATGGATTGATGCTCTACAACATTAATGGAGTATTGATAACATTTGATGCTGGGACATTACAACAGATTTAACATTGGAAAAACATAGTTTTACCTCTATCTACATTATTACGTGATTTATTAAGTTTCAAAATTTATAATGACTCTTTGATCAGCTGGTAAAAAAAAGGTAAAACAGTCAACAATCCGAAGATTGGTCTGAACACCACAGTGCTTTACTAGGCATGGTCCTGTTCGGAGGTGGTATGCCGTTGCCTTCCTCCGACTTCGAACTGACTTACCCAGCCAGTTATAGGGGGACCTACAGTTTAACGTGGGTTCCGAACCGCGGTGCTACTCGGTATTTTTCACATGAGCAACACTGCCAGAGGTGAAAGAAGTGGAAAGTGACAGATAAAAATCCTAGGACCTGGCGCGGATCGAACCCGCGACCTTTGGATTTGTAGCCTAGCACTCTACCACTGTGCAACCGAGGCGCACTTGATCAGCTGGTATTATACAAAAAACTTATTTTCCGAATTCAGGACCTAATATCTCGGATGTGTGTGTGTGTGTGTATGTGTCTGGGGGGGGGGGGGGAGTGTTGGTCGCAGTTTGGGACAGGGGGGAGGGGAGGTAAGTCATTGGCCGAGGGGGATTGGGTGGGTGTTCACCTCTGGTCATACATAGCGAATGAGATTTTGCATTAACAAATCAGCAGGTATCTGAAAGGTTTGTATTTGTCCACAAAACTGTACCGTATCAATGTTGTATACTCGTTTAAATGAATGAAAGTTAATAGAGCAGGAATCGCAGAGTGCTCTAATCTGGAAACACATTTCCTTGACTCCACAAGATTCCGGATTGGCTGCATTCGACTGGATAGAGGATTTCCTGTCAGAGAGAACACAGTTCGTAGTAATCGATGGTAAGGCACCGACTAAAACAGAGGTGATATCGAGCGTTCCACAGGGTAGTGTTATTCGTCCTCTGCTGTACCTTAAACGTTTTGGGAGAAAATCTAAGTAGCTCTCTTAGGTTGTTTGCGGATGACACCGTCATTTAACGTCTAGTAAAATCATCTCAAGATCAGAACCAACTGCAGAACGATCTGGATAAGATATCACTATAGTGTAACAATTGGCAATTGACTCTAAATAATGACATGTGTGAAGTCGTCCACATGATTACGGAAAGAAATCCGTTAAACTTTGTTTACAAGATAAATCAGTCAAAAGTGAAGGCCGTAAACTCCACAAAATACCTACGAATTACTATCACTTCAGATTTAAATTGGAAAGAACACGTAGATAATGTCGTGGGAAAGGCGAACCAGAGACTGCGTTTTATTGGCTGAATCCTTAAAAGATGCAACAGAACTACTAAAGAGACTGTATACACTACGCTTGTCCGTCCTTTTTTGGAGTATTGCAGCCCAGTGTGGGATCCTTATCAGGTGGGTTTGACGGAGGACATCGAAAGAGTCCAAAGAAGGGCAGCTGGTTTCGTATTGTCACGATACAGAGGAGACAGCGTCACGGAAATGATGCAGGATCTGGGGTGGGAATCATTACAACGGCGCTTATCGCTGCTACTTACAAAACTCCAATCGTCAACATTCTCCTCCGAATGCGAAAATATATTGTTGACTCCCACTTACATAGGTATAAATGATCATCAGAATAAAATACGAGAAATCAGAGCTCGAACGGAGAGATTCAGGTGTTCTTTCTTCCCGGGAGCTATTCGAGAATGGAATGGGAGATAAAATAGTATAACGGTGGTTCGATGAACCCTCTGCCAGGAACTTGATGTTATTTGTAGAGTATCGCTTGTAGATGTAGATGTAGACAGCTAAACTTTGCGCCACCTCCCCGTATTTTAACCTCCATATTGACCACTAATGTTGGTTCGTTTCCTTTGTTACAGGTGAGACTTAGGCGACGGCAACGTTGCCTATGACTGCAGTCTATGAACACAAACGTCATTTCTTATAATAACGTAAGTCCTTCTACTAAGTGTCTTTCTAGTACTTTACCTTATATTAACCCGTAACTATAGACATTAATTTGTTTTACGTATCTACAGACATGGAAATAAACTGACTCTGTTTATTCTGTCTCTTACTCTATGCTCTCAGAATTTTCTTTATTTTATGTATAAACTAGCTGTAAACCCGTCGTTGTCCGGGTGTTTATTTATTCTACACTCTCGTTGTCCACCTCCCCTTCCCTCCTCTATCTGCATTCATCTCTTCCTTTCCCATCTCTCTGTTCGTTTCCAGGCCGGCCGCGGTGGTCGAGGGGACTGAGGCGCTTCAGTCACGGTCTGCACGGCCACTACGGTCGGGGGTTCGAATCCCCCCTCGGGCATGGATATTTGTGCCGTCCTTAGTTGTAGGTAGTTCATAAGTAGTTTGTAAGTTTAGGGACTGATGACCCCGTAGTTAAGTCCCTTAAGCTTAACCAACATTTGAACATTTTTTTTTTGTTCGTTTCCACCTTTCCCTTTCTCGGCAATGTTTTTTGCAAGGCACCCTCTGTCATCTACCATACGAACATGTATGTATCTTGTGACCTTCCTCTTGGTAGAAGTGTCGTGTGTGCAAAAATACATCAAGATCTGAGAAAACCTATTCATTTTGTCATAGTTCGTATGTTAAGTACCCTCCACCGTGCACCGAACGAAATTTTATACAGTGACATTCCTCTTGTTTTTATGGTGAAGTGTGCAAAATTTCATAAATATCGGAACAAAACTATAGATTTGTATGCAATAGAAACACACAGTCACATTGAAAAACGCACTTTGTTGTTCTCAAATTTTCCAGTTTTATTTCATACAACCTGTGTTCTGAGAATAACGAAAACCACAACAAAAAAGGATCTGTGTATTCGGTCGAGCCGTTCTCAAGTTATGGCGCGACCAACATACTTAGGGATCCGTTTTTATCTTGCAAGATACTCTCCCCCATGCACCGTATGAAACTTTAGGTAGACGGTGACCTTTCTTTTGAAGGTCAAGCGTGCAAAGTTTGGTGAAGGTCGGAATGAAACTGTAGATTTCGCAGTCTTTAGGAAAGGTATCCTCCGCCATGCACTTTCATTCCGTCCTATTGTAAATACTTTTTTAGCTAACATCTATCTTTATACTACATACCGGCAAAATTTCAGCTTCATAGGTGCAGTAGTTTCAGCGGTTTCGTGTTTCGTCAGTATTCCTCAATTATGGGTCCTACAAAGACATTATTTTTCCAGGTCCGTAGAGAGGAATATTAGGAAACTGCCTGCGAAATGTGTTGTAAATTGATTTGGTAGTAAAGACGTAGTAAATTATAATCTCATGCGTTTAGGGCGAAGTTTCGTGTATTTCAATGTCTTAGACGTCATAGCACCTGAACTATATGTCGTTATACGATATTATTTCAAAGGTACATCCAGTGGTGCATATGTAAAATGGTTGCAAAATACGTCGCGAATAGAGTTAGTAGGAATGATGTAACAAATCAAAATGTCATGCGTGATGTGGCGGTTTTTCATTAACGTAATTGTTTATTACTCCATATCTCATGAACGGTGTGTCGTACTATGATAAAATTTCGAACGTACGTTCAGTGGTATGTGTGTATACTGTCTGTAACATTTCTCGCCAATACAATTAATAGTTTACGAGTAATAAATTGTAGCGTCATGCCAAATGCCGTAATTTTACTTCACGAACGACGAAATAGTAAACGACAAACTTTTTTTTCTGTAAATATTTTGCTGGGGTTGTCAGCTATAAAAAGTTTCATAAAGGTTTTTAATTATGTTTGAAGTTTGTTGGAAGTCGCTAAGTCTTCTCCTCCTCAAATAGTTGACTGATGAAGACACACTATCACGTGCCGCAACACGGGGAAGTTTTCGTTGTTTATGACGTCATATCTCGTTAACTATCGGCCCTATGGCAAAATCCTTTCTTAGCTGACGTCTTCTACCGATGAACTACATTCCTGACAAATTTCTGCTTCATACGTGAAGTAGTTCTCGACATTTCGTGTTTAGTCAGTGAGTGAGTGAGTGAGTGAATCAGTGTCCTTTCGTTTTTCTACAGGTAGAGATAGACGTGTTTAGAAGTATTAGGGCAGGAAGCTAACACATTTAGTAAATAAAAACTAATTCTGTAGTATCGAAAATGAATCAATGTCGAGAGATATATTTTGTCCTGATATATATCAAAGATATAGCATTGAAGGAGAGATATTGCACTAAAATTTTTGCCACGGCCGGGATTCGAATGGGGTAACTCCATTAGGTCGCGGTGACTTGGTGGTTATAATCATTGCCTAGTAGCTGGTCCCGGATTCGAATGCCAACCGCGGCAAAAATTTTAATTCAATGCCTCTCTTTCAATTTAGTATGTTTACTTCTGAAGTATTTATAAAACACAACAGCTTGTGGTTGAGCTGTACAGTTAAACAGTTTTAAGACAGGAATTTAAACTTCATTCATTACTCATAATGTAACATTCTTCTTTACTATAACTAGATGACCTGCGCAAATACTTCGCACCGGGTAAGTGACGTAAAGAGGAAATAAGTTAATGTAAATATTTATTAAATCGTAGTATTTTATTACAGATTTTAACACTATATACATTATTATTATTATTATTATTATTTACAATACTTCCTTCCAGAGAAAGTTAGGTCTTCATCGACCCTTACGTTTAATTTCTATTTTTACATTTTTTAATGTTTTGCCCCAGGATCTACATCTACATAGATACTCTGCAAATCACATTTAAGTGCCTGGCAGAGGGTTCATTAACCACTTTCATAACTTTTCTATACCGTTCCATTCTGTAATAGCGCGCGGACGAAAGAACACCTAAATCGTTCCGTTTTCGATCTGATTTGTCTTATTTTATTGGGATGGTCATGTCTCCTTAAGTAGGTGGGTGCTAGCAAAATATTTTCACATTCAAAACTAAAAGTCGGTGATTGAAACTTCGCAAACAGATCACGCCGCTATGAATAACGTCTTTCTTTTAATGATTTCCACCCCAATTCGTGCAACATTTCCGTGACGCTTTCCCCCCCGTAACGTGATAAAACAAAACGAGCTGCCCTTCTCTGAACCTTCTCAATATCTTCCGTCAGTCCCACCTGGTGAGGGTCCCACAAGGGGCAACAGTACTCCAAGAGATGACGCACAAGTGTGATGTAGGCAGTCTCTTTGGTGGAGCTGGTGCATCGTCTAAGCGTTCTGCCAATGAAACGTAACCTTTGGTTCGCCTTCCCCACAATATTTTCTATGTGTTCTCTCCAGTCAAAGTTGTTCGTAATTGTAACTCCTAGGTATTTGGTAGAATTTACGAGCTTAAGGTTTGACTGATTTATCGCGTAATTGAAGTTCAGTGGATTTCTTTTAGTGGTCATGTGTATTACTTCACACTTTTCTTTATTTAGTGTCAATTGCCAATTTTCGCACCAAGTAGAAATTGGAAAGGATCAGGCAAATACAACTGTCCGTGATTGAAAACTGGACCCAGCAAGTAGATTCGAACGCGATCTAGCGTTTGCCCCTGCGCTTTGTTCAGCATAATAAAAAAAAAAAAAAAAAAAACGCTAATTTAGTTGCAAATTAACCTTGAATAATAAACAGTCTGGCGCAATCGTTTTTGAAGACTCTGCACAATAATGCAAAAAACATTGCGTAATGTACAACTCAGAACACTTGCTTTAGATCGTATACAGCATTACCTCACTGCCAATTATATTTTCTATAGTATTAAATAAACAGCCGTGGTGGTATGGCCGAGCCGTCTAAGGTGCCTTGCTCGCCGTCAGTGGTTCGAATCCTCTCTAGAGCATGGAAGTGTGTGTTGTGTTTAGGCTAGTTTAAGTAGTTTGTAAGACTAGTGACTAATAACCAAAGCACTTAACTCCCATACATTTATAAACATTTGAACATTTTTCTAAATAAATGAAATGTGCTGAAAAGGAAATTAAGTTATATGTTCGCTTGTTACAACAAAATTAACAAAATAAAAACACGCACAATACAGTGGGTGATTTATTGTTGATGAACTCAGAATAGTAGCTTCCTAACCGAACAATAATGGTCCAAGCGACGTTTGTACCACAAGACGTTCCTGTATTCCTGTTCAAATCAAATGTTTGTGAATCTATCGGACCAAACTGCGTCGTCATCAGTCCGTAGCTTACAAACTACTTAAACTAAGGAACGTCACAAACACCCATGCCCTAGGGAGGACTCGAACCTCTGACGACGAGGAACCACGCGCTCCGCAGCGAGGCGCCTGAGACCGCTCGGCTACTCCACCGCAGCTTTTCCTGTTCGTCATACCGTGCACGTAACTACAAACATACAGTCGTCGTTGTTCGCCATTCTAAGCAAATGTCACGCATTGCTGGACGAATCTACGTCTGCATCTACTTACTTTGCAAATAACATTTTAGTGCCTTACAGATGATTCATCGATCCGCTTTCATACTATTTCTTTACCGTTCCATTCTACAATAGGGCGCGGGGAATAAAGAAACAAGAAAATCTTTCCGTTTTCGATCTGATTTCTCTTATCTTAATATGATGACAATCATCTCTCCCTATGTAGGTGGGTGCTGTTGATGCAGCACTCCACCCTACTCTATCCTGAGCAAGCCTTTTCATCTCCTCATAAGAACAACCCACTTCCATCTGAATCTGATTACTATATGCGCCTCTTGGTCTCCCTCTGCGATTTTTACCCCACACACTTCCACACATCTACATGGGATACTCTGCAAATCACAGTTAAGTGCCTGACAGAAGGTTCGTCGAATCACCGTTATACTATTTATCTGCCCTTCTCCAATAGAGAAAGGGGAAGAAAGAACACCTGAATCTCTTCGTTCGAACTCTGATTTCTCGTATTTTATTGTGATGATTATTTGTACCTATGTAAGTGGGAGTCAACAACATATTTTCGCATTCGGAGGAGAATGTTGGCGATTGTAGTTTCGTAAGTAGCCCACGCCGCAGCGATAAGCACCGTTGTTGTAATGATTTCCATTCCAGATCCTGTATCATTTTCGTAACGCTGTCTCCCCAGTATCGTGACAATACGAAACCAGCTGCCCTTCTTTGGACTCTTTCGATCGTCAAATCCACCTGATAAGGATCCCACACTGGGCAGCAATACACAAAAATGGACAAGCGTAGTGTATGGTGTCTCTTTAGTAGTTCTGTCGCATCTTTTAAGGGTTCTGCCAATAAAACGCAGTCTCTGGTTCGCCTTTACCACGACATTATCTACGTGTTCTTTCCAGTTTAAGATTGAAGTAACAGTAATTCCTAGGTATTTTGTGGAGTTTGCGGCCTTCACTTTTGATTGATTTATCTTGCAAACAAACTTTAATGGATTTATTTTCGTACTCATGTGGACGACTTCACACTTCTCATTATTTACACTCAATTGGCGATTTTTACAGCATAGTGATATGTATTAAGATCGTTCTGCAGTTGGTTTAGATCTTCAGATGATTTTACTAAACGGTAAATGACGCCGTTATCTGCAAACAACCTAAGAGAGATACATAGATTTTCTCCCAAATCGTTTATGCAGATAAGGAACAGCAGAGGACCAATAACACTTCCTTGTGGAACGCCCGATATCACCTCTGTTTTTGTTCAAAATGTTCAAATGTTTGTATAGTCTATGGGACTTAACTACGGGGTCATCAGTCCCTAAAGTTACAAACTAAAGACGGCACAAATATCCATGCCCGAGGGGGAATTCGAACCCCCGACCGTAGTGGCCGTGCAGACCGTGACTGAAGCGCCTCAGTCCCCTCGGCCGGCGCTGTTTAGTCGATGCCTTACCATCGATTACTACGAACTGTGTCCTCTGATAGGAAATCCCGTATCCAGTCACAAATTTGGGGCGATATACCATAACGACGCCATTTGATTAAAAGCCGTTTGTGAGGTACGGTGACAAAACCCTTCTGAAAATCAAGAAATACGGAATCAATTTGCGAACCCTTGTCGACAGCACCAATCAGTTCGTGTGAATAAAGAGCTAGTTGTGTTTAGCATGAGCGATATTTTCTAAATAAGTGTTGATCTTGGGTCAATACATCATTTTGTTCGATTTAACTGTAAAAGCTGTGTGTGTGTTGTGGATGTTGAACCTATCGTTAAATCAGACAACAAATTGTTGATTAACACAGCAATTTGGTTTAATTATGGCCCTGATATTGATGTATATACTATTAAATAAGAAACAGTGCATTAAACTGATTATGTGCGCAACGGATATTTTAAACAAAGAACAACTTTGGCAAATCACCATTTGAAACAGACGCTGACTATACTCAAAATTTTGACTGCGAGAAAGATATTAAAAAACCACAAACCACTTTCTTAATGCTTGACTGTGAGAATTTTATACAGATCAGTTTCTGATTATTGAAATTTAGTATCACAGTCAATTAACTATCATTTACTATGGCACCAATAACGAAATCTGTTCAACAATATTATCAAAATCAATACTGCACTTTAAATCCACTAATAACTAATTATCAAATGAAGGAAGTAGGTTAATTTTCTAACTACGTAAATGAAGCAGGAAAGAAAGGTCAACTTTGTTACTTATTATTAATAATCAGCATTACATTACCTACATAATACAACTCCTGACTTGCTGGCACAGCAGCCTCTGCTCTACATCGGAGCCATACACACAACTCAACCGCTCTCTAAGCGAGCTGAACCACAAGTGCTTCTCTCTCTCAACGCGAGCTACAATGCTATGCAATACATGATCTTTGCCAAAGATGAAACTTCACAGAGTTAAGTACACATATCGATACATACAGTAGAAGCGATATTATACATTTTCTTGCAAGCAAGTTACTCGATACAAAACAGGAGGCACAATATTAGACATTTTCTTACAAAAATAATTTTTTATGGACACGTTTCAACTGATTTGAATACAGGATATGTTCCAAAACCCTGCAGCAAATTGACGTGAATGAAATAGACCTGTAGTTTAGTGGGTTACTCCTACTGCCTTTCTTGAATATAGGTGTGACCCGTGCGACTTTCCAGTCCTTTGGTACAGATCCTTCTTTGAGAGAGCGGTTGTATATGGCTGTTAAGCGAGGAGCTATCGCTTCAGCACAATCAGGTAGAAATGTAATGGGTATACAGTCCGGACCAGAAGACTTGTTCTCGCCAGGTGGCCGAACTGCGCGGCCAGCAGGTGGTGTGGTGAGCCACCCGAGTACGCGTTCCCGGGCGTTGCTCGTACGTCGCTGCTCCCAGGTGCAGGCGTGCGGTCAGCTGTTTGTCTGGCACCAGCAGCTGTTATATATATAGCGGCGCGGAGCTGGCGACCCGCCACAACAGGAGAGACACTGCGACACAACTCCATCTCTGGGACTCTCACAGGCCTTCTGGGACAGTGTGATGTTCAGTTTGCAGACGTTATTACCTGAAAATATTCAGTTCGAATATAGTAAATTTCCTTGAAACGGAAAAGCTTCTTTCCATGAATTAGCACGGGTTTAGGAAACATCGTTCATGTGAAACTCAGCTTGCCCTTTTCTCACATGACACCTTGCGAGCCATGGACGAAGGGCAACAGGCGGATCGTGTTTTTCTCGACTTCAGAAAGGCGTTCGACACGGTGCCACACTGCAGACTGCTAACTAACATACGAGCTTATGGAATAAGTTCACAGATTTGTGACTGGCTGGAAGTCTTCCTATGTAATAGAACGCAGTACGTTGTTCTCGACGGCGAGTGTTCATCAGAGACGAGTGTATCGTCAGGCGTGTCCCAGGCGAGTGTGATAGGACCGCTATTATTTTCTATCTATGTAAATGATCTGATGGACAGAGTAAGTTGTAATTTGCGGCTGTTTGCTGATGATGCTGTGGTGTATGGGAGGGTGTCGTCTGTAACTGACTGTAATAGCATACAGGTTGACTTAGACAAAATTTCTAGTTGGTGCGAAGAATGGCAGCTAGCTCTCAATGTAGAAAAATGTAAGGTGGTGCGCATGAGTAGAAAAAAAATCCTATAATATTCGAATACAGCATCAGTAGTGAGCTTCTTGATGCGGTCGCGTCGTTCAAATATCTAGGCGTAACATTGCAGAGCGATATGAAATGGAACGAGCATGTAGGGACAGTTGTGAGTAAGGCAGACAACCGACTTCGGTTTATTGGGAGAATTTTGGGAAGATGTACTTGACCTGTAAAGGAGACCGCGTATAAAACGCTTGTATGACCACGTCTTGAGTATTGCTCAAGTATTTGGGACCCGCAGCAGATCGGTTTGAAGGAAGACATAGAGGCGGTTCAGAGGCGAGCAGCTAGATTTGTTACCGGTAGGTTCGACCAATGCGCGAGTGTCACGGAAATGCTCCAGCAACTCAATTGGGAATCGCTGGAAGAAAGACGACGTTCTTTTCGTGAATTTCTGTTAAGTAAATTTAGAGGGCCGGCATTTGAAGCTGAGTGTAGTACGATCTCGCTGCCGCCTACTTACATTTCGCGTAAAGATCACAAAGACAAGATAAGAGAAATTAAGAGCTCGTATGGAGGCATATAGGCATTCTTTTTTTTCCTCGTTCAATTTGGGAGTGGAATAGGAAAGGAAATGCCTAGTAGTGGTACAGTGTACCCTCCGCCACGCACCTTACGGTGAATTGCGGAGTATGTATGTAGATGTAGATGTAGAAAAAGAAAAAAATATGAGCGTAGAGCAGTCGAATGGAAGGGACAGTGTGCTGAGGTGAAAGGTGCATATAAGATGAACATCAACAAGAGCAACACTAGGGTAATGGAGTGCAGTCTAAGAAAATCAGGTGATGCTGAAGGAATTAGATTAGGTAACGAAGCAATAAAGGAAAATGTTATAATCCCCATTCCAAAGAAAGCAGGTGCAGACAGGTGTGAAAACTACAGAACCATCAGTTTTGTCCTGATATATATCAAAGATATAGCATTGAAGGAGAGACATTGAACTGAAATTTTTGCCACGGCCGGGATTCGAATGGGGTAACTCCATTAGGTCGCGGTGACTTGGTGGTTATAGTCATTGCCTAGTAGCTGGTCCCGGATTCGAATGTCGACCGCGGCAAAAATTTTAATTCAATGCCTCTCTTTCAATTTAGTATGTTTACTTCTGAAGTATTTATAAAACACAACAGCTTGTGGTTGAGCTGTAAAGTTAAACAGTTTTACGAGAGGAATTATTTCTTCTGTATTATTCATTACTCATAATATAACAGTCTTATTTACTATAACTAGATGACCTGCGCAAATACTTCGCACCGTTAGTGGTAATTGACGTAAAGAGGATATAAGCAAATGTAAATATTTATTAAATCGTAGTATTTTATTTTATGAGCTGCATCAAACCAGTCTTCGGACTGAAGACCACAACAACAACTATTTTATTACAGATTTTAACAGTATATACAATATTATTATTATTATTATTATTTACAATACTTCCTTCCAGACAAAGTTAGCTCTTCATCGACCCTTCGGTTTCATTTCTATTTTTACATTTTTAATGTTTTTCCCCAGGATCAGGCAAATACAACTGTCCGTGACTGAAAACTGGACCCAGCAAGTAGATTCTAACGCGATCTAGCGTTTGACCTTGCGCTTTGTTCAGCATAATAAAAAAAACGCTAATTTAGTTGCAAATTAACCTTGAATAATAAACAGTCTTTGCAAAATATTAACACGAATTATATACAGAAGGATGGAAAAGCTGGTAGAAGCCGACCTCGGGGAAGATCAGTTTGGGTTCAGGAGAAATGTAGGAACACGGGAGGCAATACTCACTTTACGGCTTATCCTAGAAGATAGATTGAGAAAAGGCAAACCTACATTTCTAGCTTTTGTAGATTTGGAGAAGGCTTTTGACAATGTTGATTGGAATAAACTCTTTCAAGTTCTGAAGCAAGCAGGAGTAAAATATAGGGAGCGTAAGGTTATTTACAACTTGTACAAAAACCAGACAGCGGTTATCAGAGTTGAAGGGCATGAAAAGGATGCAGTGGTTGGAAAGGGAGTAAGACAGGGTTGTAGCCTTTCCCAAATGTTGTTCAATTTGTACATTGAGCAAGCTATAAAGGAAAGCAAGGAGAAATTTGGTGAAGGAATAAAAGTTCAGGGTGAAGAATTGAAAACATTGCGTTTTGCCGACGACATAGTAATTCTGTCAGATACAGTAATGGACCTGGAAGAGCAATTGAACGGAATGGACAGTGTGCTGAAAGGTGCATATAAGATGAACATTAACAAGCGAAAAAACTAGGGTAATGGAGTGCAGTGTAAGAAAATCAGGTGATGCTGGAGGAATTAGATTGGGAAACGAAGCATTAAAGGAGGTAGACGAGTTTTGTTACTTGGGCAGTAAAATAACAAATGATGGACGCAGTACAGAGGAGATAAAATGCAGAATGGCAATGGGTAGAAAAGCGTTCTTGAAAAAGAAAAATTTAACATCGAATGTTGATTTAAACCTAGGGAAGTCCTTTTTGAAGGCATTTGTGTGGAATGTTGCCTTGTACGGAAGTGAAACATAGACTATAAACAGTGCGGACAGGAAGAGGATTGAGGCTTTTGAAATATGGTGCTACAGAAGAATGCTGAAGATCAGGTGGGTTCGATCGCGCAACTAATGACGAGGTTAGGTTCGGTTAGACTAGTTTTTCGTTCCGTAGATCCATGTTGAGGACATCCTCATGGATGTGGAACATGTCAACAAACAAAATTTACAGAATGAATAATAGATAATACTAATAATATAAATACATATACATACATTTTAAGTATTTTACTTATCTACTTTCTTTTAGCTGATAATATAATAATACTAATATAGTATGAGTGCATGCATCATTTGGTACAATTAAGAAATTCACTAATGGAGTAGAAGGAGTTGGCCACTATAAAGTCTGTTACACTCCTCTTAAACTGATCTTTATTTGTAGCTAAATTTTTTATACTTGATGGTAAATTATTGAATATGTGTGTTCCTGAGTAGTGGACCCCTTTTTGAACTAAAGTAAGTGCTTTTAAGTCCTTGTGTAGATCATTTTTATTCCTGGTATTGTATGTATGAACTGAGCTGTTTGTTGGGAAAAGGGGTATATCATTTATGACAAATTTCATTAAGGAATAAATATACTGAGAGTTAATATACCAAGTTCTTTGAAGAGGCTTCTACAGGACGTCCGTGAATTTACCCCACAAATAATACGTATCACGTATTACACTCTGAAGACTTTTGACTGACTTGAAGAGTTACCCCAAAATATTATACCATATGACATTATGGACTGAAAGTAAGCAAAATATGCAAGCTTTGTTAATTTCATGTCTCCTATGTCTGATATCACTCGTATTGAAAGTATTGCAGTTCTGTGCTGTGCTGCTCCCAACTAAGTTTATTATCAAGCTGTAATCCCAGGAATTTAATACTGTCAACCTCTTCTATCTGCTCTTCTTCATACTTAATGCATATGCTGGCGGGAAATCTCTTACATGTTCTGAACTGCATGTAGTGAGTCTTTTCAAAGTGTAATGACAATTAGTTGGCTTTAACCATTTATTAATGTTCATGAAAATATAATTATCAGACCTTTGTATAACTATGCTTGACGTACTTTTTATTGCAATACTTGTATCATCTGCAAACAAAACGAAGGTACTGAACAGAATTGGGGAGAAAATGAATTTCTGGCATTCCTTGACTGAAAGAAGGGATCGATTCGTAGGACACATTCTTAGACATCAAGGAATCGTTAATTTAACGTTGGAGGGAAGTGTGTGGGGTAAAAATCGCAGAGGAAGACCAAGAGATGGATACAGTAAGCAGATTCAGACAGATGTAGGTTGCCGTTCTTATGTGGAGATGAAGAGGCTTGCTCAGGATAGGGTATTGTGGAGAGCTGCATCAAACCAGTCTCCGGACAAGACCACAACAACAACAGGAAATTTTATTTTAAACAGTGTTTCTGTTTCATCAAACTCGAGACGAGATAGTAAAATTTACCAAATAAATTTCCAAATAGTTTGCACATCTTCAGTGCGCGATGTTCTTTCATAGTGAAAATTATGCCAGAGGTCGCTTTGTTGTAATTTTTTCTTGTTACATATATAGTTGCGGCAGTCTAGTTGCAATCTTCAGACGTCTCTACAAAAAATACAAAGACTAATGTAACATCTGCATACAAAATTCTTTACAAGAGATCTTATTTGCCTAATTTATATACAAACCATTTACGTAAAGTATACAAATTTGATACAGTTTTTCGCTAAGTGAACAAATATAGTGTTTTCTCTAATGCTTCATGGGCATTAGGTATTACTCAATATTACTATAATAATGTTGGTAGTGTTATTTATAGGAGTTGAAGGATTTCCTCTCGTAATAGAACTTAAATAATATGGAAAAAGTTGTGATCTCCTGATTCCAAATTGTCCTTCAGATCTGATTTACCATGCTGTTTCCAACATTTATATAAGTGAATATTTTCAACTATATTCAGATTTTTACCGTTTGGTGCCCAGTGCTAAGATTCATGCCACAGACCGTATGCTTAAATGATCTTAAATGTTCGCGAAATTTTGTCTTATCGTGATTACTTAAGGTGCTCATTGAATGTTGTTAAAACGTTCTACCTGTTTCTCCTATATATCTTGGCTGTAGAAAATAGTAAAACAACATTATTCATTTTAAAATCTGTCAAAAATGTTAACAATTTATTTCCTTAACAGTTCCTTTCATAACAAAAAAAAGTATAAATAGAAACAGTTGAAAATGACAGGCCTCAAAGATCACAAGATTTTCAAAGTCATTCTTTGATACTCGTTATTAAAAAATTACTTAATAATATGATACTACAACTCTATACGAAGAAAATACACTAAAAACCATTAGTATAGGGCAGTATTTTTCAGGTACTACTAACTGAGCAGTATAGTAAATCGTATAAACGTATAGAGCGTTGAGCTAGAGCAGCGAGCTGTTATTGGGAAAGCAGGGTGCAAAGTCTTTGATATGTCGGCTGATCCACGTTAAAAATAATCCTTTAGTGTTACAATGTTATATTTAAATGTCGGGCCCGGTGGTCTTGGGGAAACCGAAGGGTCGCGGCTTCGAATCCCGGTCGGCCCTGGGATTTTTCCAGTCTGCACTTTAACCTATCACCCCTCAACGATGGATGAGTCTCCAGAAACGGATTCCATGCTAAGCTGTAGGTCCCCTTTCCTTTCCTTTCCCCGGTTGGATACCTGGGGTAGGCTAGGGACACGCAAGTCGCCGAAATGCCGTCCAATGGAAAGACTTGCACCATGCCAATGAGCCACACGAAATTATTATTATATAAATTACCTGCATTATTACTGATACGTCTGTTAATCTTGTTGCTGCTTTCTTTAAGAGTTTCTGCATCACTTCAAAACTTGCATAAGAAACCACCCATTATGAGTGCGGTGTTATCATGTTTTTACTACTGATACCATTCCCGACAAACTTACAGATAGTTCACTAACATCCCACTGAATTTACCTGCAGCAGTATACGTTTGTTCAACACAATTATTCACTAAATATCACGCCATAAGGACTGACCTCCTCGAAACCGAAACTGCTGAAGTCGCCATAGATACAAGGGGTGCACAAAATAATATTAACACCTGACAATGACACGATAAGCTATTTGTTTATTAGTAAGGTGTTAGCCCTGCATTGGCTTCGAGAACAGGTGTAGCTAAAACCGTAAACTGTCTTCATATTTTTCTGCGTAATATTGTCCATTGTTATAGCGACAAATTTGGCAATTACTTCAATGATATTGCAACTGTGAATTTCGTCGTCGTCGTTTCTCTCTCTCTCTCTCTCTCTCTCTCTCTCTCTCTCTCTCTCTCTCTCTCTCTCTCTCTCTCTCTCTGCTGTAAAACTGCCCACAACGGCTCAGTTACGTTAAGAGAAACCGATTTTGCTGCAAGCTAGATGTTTGATGATTTGCTGATACTTTACAAAGCACGCCACAACTTTTTTTTCATACCAATGTAAATACAAATAAACAATCCCTGAGACGGATTTTCGTCTCGAATATGTCAAAGACATTAATGATAAATCTGAAGCATTGAATTACAGTTTGTGACGCGGTGGTCTACCGGTAAGACGCCTGCCTAGAAAGTATGGCGGTCCGGGTTCGATTCCCGGTCGCATCACAAATTTTAATTCATTGCTTCAGATTAATCATTAATGTTCTCTTTTTTTTCTTTTTTATTTATTTATATTATTTTCCTGTGTGTTTGCATATTAGCGTTTTAGAACATGGAGCGTTTGTTAGCAATACGTTGGACGTAGTAAGCACTTTCCTTCTGAGGGATTGTCAACGATGCAAAGTTTGATGAAATTTTGAAACTGTGTGTAAGGTTCCAGAATGAAACTTCACTCTGCAGCGGAGTGTGCGGTGATATGAAACTTCTTGGCAGATTAAAATTGTGTCCCGGAACCGGGACTCGAACCTGGGACCTTTGCCTTTCGCGGGCAAGCGCACTACCGACTGTGCTATCCCGACACGACTCACGATGCCGCCTCACAACTTTACTTCCGCCAGTACCTCGCCTCCTACTTTCCAAACTTCACAGAAGCTCTCCTGCAAACACGCAAGACTAGCGCTCCTGGAAGAAAGGATATGGTGGAGACATGGCTTAGCCACAGCCTAAGGGATGTATCCAGAATGAAACTTCACTCTGCAGCGGAGTAAAGTTGTGAGGCGGCATCGTGATTCGTGTCGGGATAGCACAGTCGGTAGTGCGCTTGCCCGCGAAAGGCAAAGGTCCCAGGTTCGAGTCCCGGTTCAGGCACACAATTTTAATGTGTGTAAGGTTTATTACGAGTCGATAAATATACACGTTCTGAAACACTGCATGAAAGTTAACGAGGTTAGGGTCAAGTGGGTCGAATAGCTGAAGAGATATGGAACACAAATACAGGCTGTCCCAGCTATCTTGCTCATCCAAAATATCTCTGAAAAACATCAGCTGTTTTAAAACGAATTTCACCGGTATCAATGTAAAGCAGGAGCTCATGAATGTCAATATTTCGAAGAACAGTATAGATCGCACAAGGTTATGCGTTTTATAACACAAAATTATCTGTTTTTAAATGGACACCTTTAACACAAAATTATCTGTTTTTAAATGGACACCTTTAACACAAAATTATTTGTTTCTAAATAGACACGCTATATTATTTCATAAGCAATCTGTAACGTGACAAATGACATAAACCGTGGCGTCGATTGCATCGCAATACGCCAATTATGTCTGTAGATATTGCGAAGCGAAGTCGACGCTAGAAATACGCGAAACGCGCGGATAGCGCACTTCCTGAGGCTAGAGCCCTATGCTGCTAGCCGAAACCATTGTGAGTAGCGCGCATCTAGTATGACCCAGGAGGAACATGTCGACATGGGATCAAAGTGTGTAACTGGTGAAGTTTTTCGGAAGAAGATGAAGCAAGAAGGGTTGCTGCCTCAGAGAATTCCTCCAGACCATCAAGCTAAAAGCATTTGTTCCAATGGGCCTTGATTTCTAAGAAAATCGGAATCAAATTCGCAGCAAATTACCACGCATAACGTGTCTACTTATACATGGCGGTTACCGCTCAGCGAGACAGCGTGGTGTAATTGGCACGGTGCTAGGATCCCGTGTAGGAGACCCGGGTTCGGTACCTGGTATGCCAACGCAAGCGGAGCAAGACTTAATGAACGCAAATCCAAAGTAATGATGCTAGGACCTCATGTTAAGTATGTTGACACCGATTGGATTGACAGTACGGCAGAGTTAAAACAACTAGGACTGATTATTACACCGAATCCGCAGGAGATGGCGAAAGTAAACTGGGAACGCAAGCTTAATGTTTTACGGGCAATGATCAAAGATCACAAGGTACGATCCTTAGATCGAATACAGCGAGCTATCTTTGTCAATACGTATGTTCTCAGTCAGGTCTATCATATTGCTGCTGTTCTATCTATTCCCACAGACGTAGCGCATAAAATTCTATCGCTTGCTTGTTGGTGTGTTTGGAGGGATAATATTTTTGAAGTCTCGTTCAAGTCGACGTCGCTACCTCGGACCAGAGGCGGATTGGGTATTAAAGATGTTCAGTCACAATGCATGGCGATCTTCATGTCCCGTACTTCGTGCATCATACAGAGCGATCAAAGCAGTCTCACCGCTACTCTTTTTCAGGCAGTTACGTCCTGTGGACTTGTCCGTGCCGACAAATCTGGGTCATATACACGCCGACCTTGACTATATCCGAAAGTATTATGTAGAGCTTAGCTACTTTCCTGAACACCAACAACAATGTCAAACTGCGACGATCTATAAGGAGCTAATTAAACGGCAGACATCAAGCCGTATTGAGCAAAAATACGTGAGCAGAAACTGGAAGCAGATCTGGCAGAATATTAGTCATCCTTTTCTTCGATCCGGCGTCAGTTCGGTTTGGTATGACGTGGTCAATGAAGTAATCCCCACCGGAGAAAAACTGTTCAACATTAAGCTTCGACCATCACCACTCTGTACAAAATGTAATCTCGTGGAAACACTGCATCATATATTGCTGTGTAGGGATCAGAATCAAATATGGACTTGGACACGGAAGAAACTGGCACTTATCAACAGAACGTCAGAGAAATCCATACAGTTACGAGACTTACTTCACACTGATTGGCGGCTCTTTCCAGAATCTAAGAATAACAGTTATACCTGGTTAAGGGGCCAATTTCTTTATTACTTGATGACCGACAAAACGCAAACTCTTAATGGCTATCATATGTACCTGACTGCGGAATCTTTTGCGATCAAAAAATATCGAAAGTATAAAAAGACGTTTCAGAATTTCCTCTCCATTGCATTGAACGATGGACGCCTTTAAGTTATCGATAAACTAGGCAGTTTCTTTTCTTTTCTTTAATTTCATTTTATTCTTGATTACTATTATTTCAATGCTGCGCGTTCCTAGCCGTATGGTCTATCCATTGTGTATTACGCCAGCGAAGCTGCACAAAATGTTCAAGTGTCCTTCCTTCTGTTTAAGCTGGAGAATCCCTTAAAGGCTGCGGAAGTTACGCACCATTTTTGTTTACAAAACTGAAGTTTGTAATAGCTGATTTATTATGGAAATCATATTCTTCATTGGAGAAGTCTTTCTTTATTTCCGTATACATTGATGAGGAAATATTTCTTTGCAACAAACTTTTGATAAAAAAAACGGCAGAACAGTTTTTAAAAATTGTAGTTGCTACTTTTTATATTTAAAAAAATTAAAAAATAATTAAGCAAGGAAAAAGTTAGAAAGAAAGAATACCTCTGTTTTAGTCGATGCCGTAGCATCGATTACTACGACCTGTGTCCTCTCTGACATGAAATCCCCTATCCAGTCGCAAATTTGGGGCGATATACCATAACGACGCAATTTGATTAAAAGCCGTTTTGTGAGGTACGGTGTCAGTGTGTGATATTCCTGGCCTGTGGCCACTTCATATTTCTGGCCGCTGGCCGTTTCTTTGCTAACATCGTACGTCTCTTAAGCACGGAAGAGAGAAAGAAGTGCGGCATATGTTGAAATGTGGGGTGGGGAGCAGTAGCATATGGCGCAGTAGGTGCTGGTTCCCGTGGGAAAGACCGCCTATGTTACTGGTGCTCTCCTCGCATTGGCTGCTGCATTTTACGTCACGTGATTTCTTTTGAAATTACTTTTGTTTATTATAAACTAAATATTAATTATTCAGAGCTGAGAATTGGTAATAAATATCTCTCAAGGACAGGCTAGATTTTGACAGTTTAAAAAGTTTAAGGTGCCTTCTCTTATTGTAACAAGAGAAGAGCGATTTTGCAGAAGGCGCGCGACGGCCATGTTTTGGCGCGAAACAGAGCGTCAGGTGCCCTCTACATCTAGTCTCGCAACGCGCCGCAGTTTCAGTCTCGAGCTGACCACTATACGTGTCGGACCGCGCTGGTCATGAGTAAAGAGCCGGCCGCGGTGGCCGAGGGGACTGAGGCGCTCCAGTCACGGTCTGCACGGCCACTACGGTCGGGGGTTCGAATCCCCCCTCGGGCATGGATATTTGTGCCGTCCTAGTTCGTAAGTAGTTCATAAGTAGTTTGTAAGTTTAGGGACTGATGACCCCGTAGTTAAGTCCCATAGACTTTACAAACATTTGAACATGAGTAAAGATTTTTGAGTAAATGTGATATCAGTCGAGGTCTCAACATGAACTATGGGCAGCATAGGCCGTATCATATTGACAATAGTTGCTCATATTTGATTATTTATTTAATAAATGGCATCCATGACAATTAAAAATCTCTTGAGTCGCTTATTATGCTTCCATCATACAGAACTTTAGCCTCGCTTGTATGCAGTAGAAGAACCAACGACCTGTGTGCTGTCTTCTGCGCAGGGGACACAACTATAGAAGACAACAGGTTAGTCAGAACTCTATGCTTTCCATAAAGTATTGGACAGCAACTACAGCACCTCGTGCGTACTGTAGGGCGGTACAAACGCACACTGCTACGCAACAGCATCCGCAAGGATGTGGGGGTTTTAGGGGACTTGTGGGAGGAAGCAGTACTAACTTCTCCGTCCGCAAATAAAACCCTAGGAAGCTTGTAAGTGGTACAACCGTGACCTTCTGTTTCATTATTTCTTAACAGAGTGGCTTAGACCAGTGTTTCGCTGACCCCCTCAAGGAGGTACGGGCGTGGACGGCCTTGCGGTCAAGCAGGGCAGAGTGCGTTCGTTCTCCAGCGCTTAGCGCCGTGGTTGGCGTACGGCTGCTAATGGCCCAAGAGACAGGCGAAAGGTGCCATCACACAACTAGCCGTCGACGAGGCTCCAGTGTGGAGCGTGAGAGGTCCAGCAAACTGACAGCACGCTCCAGAATCCCGACCACCACCAGTCCAAATGCACCACTGTGTGCCATTTCCTTTCAAGAGGTTCGTTCCAGCAGCTGACAGACGGCTATTTTCTTTTGACAATGTTGATTGGAATAAACTCTTTCAAGTTCTGAAGCAAGCAGGAGTGAAATATAGGGAGCGTAAGGTTATTTACACCTTGTACAAAAACCAGACAGCGGTTGTCAGAGTTGAAGGGCATGAAAGGGATGCAGTGGTTGGAAAGGGAGTAAGACAGAGTTGTAGTCTTTCTCCATTGTTATTCAATTTGTACATCGAGCAAGCTATAAAGGAAAGCAAGCAGAAATTTGGAATAGGGATTAAAGTTCAGGGGGAAGAATTAAAAACATTGCGTTTTGCCGACGACATAGTAATTCTGTCAGATACAGCTAAGGACCTGGAAGAGGAATTGAACGGAATGGACAGTGTGCTGAAAGGTGCATATAAGATGAACATTAACAAGAGCAAAACTAGGGTGATGGAGTGCAGTGTAAGAAAATCAGGTGATGTTGAAGGAATTAGATTGGGAAACGAAGCAATAAAGGAGGTAGATGAGTTTTGTTACTTGGGCAGTAAAATAACAAATGATGGTCGCAGTACAGAGGATATAAAATGCAGAATGGCAATGGGTAGAAAAGCGTTCTTGAAAAAGAGAAATTTGTTAACCTCGAATATTGATTTAAGCCTAAGGAAGTCCTTTCTGAAGGCATTTGTGTGGAGTGTTGCCTTGTATGGGAGTGAGACATGGACGATAAACAGTGCGGACAGGAAGAGGATTGAGGCTTTTGAAATATGGTGCTACAGAAGAATGCTGAAGATTAGGTGGATGGATCGCGTAACTAATGAGGAGGTACTGAACAGAATTGGGGAGAAAAGAAATTTCTGGCATACCTTGACTAAAAGAAGGGATAGATTGGTAGGGCACATTCTTAGACATCAAGGAATTGTGAATTTAGCGTTGGAGGGAAGTGTGTGGGGGAAAAAATCGCAGAGGAAGACCAAGAGATGGATACAGTAAGCAGATTCAGACAGATGTAGGTTGCCGTTCTTATGAGGAGTGGAAGAGGCTTGCTCAGGATAGGGTATTGTGGAGAGCTGCATCAAACCAGTCTCCGGACTGAAGACCACAACAACAACAACAACAAACACGAAACAGGTGTTACTGCGCATGCGCAGCTACTATGTCGTACCAACCCTTGTTTGATACTGCTGGAACGCTGCATCTGTTGCCAACATTATCATAGGAGGCCGCTGGGATATTTGGTAAAATTTAACCGGCACTGCGAGGTATGAAACGGCATCTTTTACGTGTTAAGGAAAATGCCTGACACAATAACAACAAATAAAAACGGAAGTATATACTTCTCATGCCATTTTCGAATTATATATAACTTTCATTAGCCTAATATTTGAAATGGAACCACAATTTCGGTGTTCGTTTATTTTACAACGCCAAGAAATAATGTTACTTCGATACTGCGATATTCAGAATTCCAGAGTTGACAACATGTCGATTTCGTAGTTCCACCCGTGCATCGCTACATGCCTCTCCCGGCGCATCATCATTTATATCGGCATTCATATGAAAACATCCATTTCCTTTAACCACTCTTAATCACTACGAAAATGAAGCATTTGAACGGCACAGGAAAGTGAGTTGGTAGCACTCCAAGTTTCGGTATTCACGTATTTTAATACTGCAGATGCGCTGCATTACAGCGTCTTTGGTCGAGGCGAATAGCCAATCAGTGAGCTGATTGTTGGAGAATGTAGAACTTGATCCAAGCTGTAGATGGGAAAATTTCTACTGCCTTTTACCACTTTTAATGGCTTAATGCACACATAATATTTATATTCGTGAAATCTACGACAAACAATCTTTCGAATTATGTAACTTTAATTGGCCTTCTTGTACGAATAAATTAGTAATCTGTACCACAATTTTCGTGTTAGCGTACTTATATAATGATACAGTTCAACAATGCCTATTTCGTATGCGTATGTAGCCACCTGACATTATAACTGCTGTTCAGGTTTCGGAATTCTTCCATCTGGCGTACCCTCTATGTGTTCTTTCGATCTCAGCTGGTATAGTTTTATTGTGGTGATCGTATTAGCATATTTATATAATGATACTTTTTTTCCTAATAACGAAGAAGTGGAAACGATCTCAAGTGGAAAAATAAAAATAAAAATAAATCTTTATTACATTTTACAATTCTAGGCACAAAGGTAAAGTAATAATTTTATTTTAGTAGTATTTCTTATTTTTTGCTTCATCTGGTGTTAGTTTAGGATCATTTTAATCTCTGAAAGGAGAAAAGTAATTTTTTAACATACAGTAAAGAAATTAACAGCCATTAATTTCATCTTGACGTTTTAGAACTACTGGGCGGCTTTTGCGACCATTTAAACCGGTTTTTCCCGCTGTAGTAACTACTGAAATCATTTTCAGAGTTTTCGTCTCCTGAGATATGCATATCAGATAATGATGTGCCTGTATTGTGAATACTGTGTTCATTATCGCAAACACTTACATCGGATGATCTTCCTGCCTTGTTTCTTCTGCAGATTTATTTTCTATACAGTATTACGAAAATAGTCCATAACCACATCTGCTACTCATACCATGTCTGTCGATACCAATAGATTTACAACCCATTGTTACATCACACACCAATTCAGTAAACAGCATGAAAAATGTCACGACTTAACACTAACACGATTCCTTGAAGACAATTGACTTCTAAGAGAATACATAAATATTAAGTTAGTAGTATACACATTTTCATCGTATCGTGCCAACCCCACTTCATTTCTAGTTATTTAATACAACAATTAAGGGTTACCGCCTTCAGTTTACGATATTGAACTTACAAGCAACATTCCATTAACATTCGACCTATTTGGAAAATCATTACTTCTGTCACATGTCAACATGAATTTTAATGCCTACGAATTCAGTTACGTGTTTGTTTTAGATAATCTTTTTACAGCGGTGTATTACAAAAGCCAGCCGCCCATCAATGGAATGAGAGAGTCGAATGTAATTACAATCAAGAAATATAACGTAAAGGGAAAAAAAAAATAATACAAAATTTTCAGTGGGGTATGCCGAGCATACCCATTAAAATTTTGTGTTATGCTTGAGCGCCTATGAACTATACAGATGCAATACTACTTCATCAGATCCTTACCGCTTACTGGAAGACATAAAAAGGCAAACCTAACTACTCTTATGTAAATTACTGTGTGTCACGCATACTCTTTAAGATAATTATAACTGTGAAAGTTAATTATGCTTTGAAGCAGAAACTACTGGGTGGATTTGGATGAAATTTTGGAGAGGGATAGAGTTGGACATGGGTAGAACATACAGATAAAAGTACCATGGAATAGTTTTCGAAGTTGCCCCATGCTAGGTGACTGAAGTCACAGACAGAAGCTAGTAAAAAGGAAGAATGAAGTTTTACTCAACCACGAAAATATGTTCCCCCTGCCGCGAATCAAACCATGAACAGTATTGTCACACACTGCTAGTAATTCAGCAGGTGGCAGGGTGCACGTCTTAGCGGACAAGCAATACCTTTTTATGTTTATATTCTGAGATGGGAGTAATTTTTGGCTTTCACTTCATGCGTTTCATGTTTGTTGGCAGTGTTCAAAAAGTTAAAAGTCGAAAATCCTTCATTCAGCTAAAATATTATGTACAGTAGAACGTCGATTATCCGAAGTGTAATTGTGGGACATGGATGTTCGGAAAACCGATTATGCGTATAATCGAACTGTACACTTCCACTTGACAATAAGAAGTACTGTACAGTAAATGTGTTTATACAGTATTTGGAGACGCGCGATCCTTCACATTGCGCCAAGCGGCACGCCACCAACACTTGGAAGGCGCAGCTGTTGCTGTGAGCAGCTTTGATGCTGCCGCTACTGTAGTTCTGCCGACTGGAGTGCGCCGACTGTTGTACTGTCGGCTTGGCCTGTCAGCAGGCCCCACTAAAGCAATGTTCCGTCACCCTGTGGCCCAGTGCGGCTACTGTGGGAAGCTTAGTTTGATGGGAAGGGAGTTGATGGACGGTAGTGTGATAAGTTATATATAACGACGCTCTACTGTAACTTTTTTCGGAACTTTGGTCACGGAGGCCGAGGGGCCCCTTGATCTCGGGGGCCCCGGGGCACTGCCCCGCCTAGCCCTATGATAGCTACGCCACTGGGTGTTCCCCGTCAGTGTTCGGAAAAGGAGCGGACGGACTAAGAGGCGAGGGACCTGCGAAGTAGTTCGCGTAGTTCGCTTACGAGAGCGGTCTTCCGAACTAGTTCGTTCGCGAACTACACAAGACTACCTTATGGTCCCCTGGTAAGCTGTGTCCGCGGCGGTGGTACCTGCGTTCCCTATTCTACCCTATCTTATCCTGCCTCCTCGGTTCCCACAGGCACAGACACAGAGCCGCCCATAGCTTGCAGACAGGGCGCGGCAAATTTGGGGCGTGCAGATGGTATCTGGCTGCCGTGGGACCGGGCCCCGTTCTAATTGCCGCAGATCTTATCTCGCGGCGTGGGAGCGCCCACAAAAAGAGAGACGCCCGAAAACAAAACAGGCAACTGTGGCGGTTGCGCAACCCGGCACTAGCGGGCGCCTAAAAACCGCTGGCCTCTGCCTCTGCTGCTGCTGCTGTGTGCTCAGACGCACTGCACATGAAGAACCGTCCGATGCCGCCGTGCCAGCCGCTACCTGCTGTCTGCGAAAATGGCTACGTCACCAACACACACCTCACTTTCCGCTCCGACTGTACACATAAAAAAAGCGTTGCGTCACCTTAAAAGCTGTGTGTGTGTGTTGTGGATGTTGAACCTATCGTTAAATCAGACAACAGATTGTTCATTAACACAACAATTTGGTTTAATCATGGCCCTGATATTGATGTGTTGTTGTTGTGGTCTTCAGTCCGGAGACTGGTTTGATGCAGCTCTCCACAATACCCTATCCTGAGCAAGCCTCTTCATCTCCGCATAAGAACAGCAACCTACATCTGTCTGAATCTGCTTACTGTATCCATCTCTGGGTCTTTCCCTGCGATTTTTTCTCCACACACTTCCCTCCAACGCTAAATTCACAATTCCTTGGTGTCTAAGAATGTGTCCTACCAATCTATCCCTTCTTTTAGTCAAGGTATGCCAGAAATTTCTTTTCTCCCCAATTCTGTTCAGTACCTCCTCATTAGTTACGCGATCCACCCACCTAATCTTCAGCATTCTTTTGTAGCACCATATTTCAAAAGCCGCAATCCTCTTCCTGTCCGCACTGTTTATCGTCCATGTCTCACTCCCATACAAGGCAACACTCCACACAAATGCCTTCAGAAAGGACTTCCTTAGGCTTAAATCAATATTCGAGGTTAACAAATTTCTCTTTTTCAAGAACGCTTTTCTACCCATTGCCATTCTGCATTTTATATCCTCTGTACTGCGACCATCATTTGTTATTTTACTACCCAAGTAACAAAACTCATCTACCTCCTTTATTGCTTCGTTTCCCAATCTAATTCCTTCAGCATCACCTGATTTTCTTACACTGCACTCCATTATCCTAGTTTTGCTCTTGTTAATGTTCATCTTATATGCACTTTTCAGCACATTGTCCATTCCGTTCAATTGCTCTTCCAGGTCCTTTGCTGTCTCTGACAGAATTACTATGTCATCAGCAAAACGCAATGTTTTTATTTCTTCCCCCTGAACTTTAATCCCTATTCCAAATTTTTCCTTGCTTTCCTTCACCGCCTGCTCGATGTACTAATTAAATAGCATCGGGGAAAGGCTACAACCCTGTCTTACTCCCTTCCCAACTGATGCTCCCCTTTCATGCCCTTCGAGTCTAATAACTGCGGTCTGCCTCTTGTACAAGTTGTAAATAACTCTCGTTTCCCTGTATTTTACCCCTGGTGATTTCAGAATTTGAAAGAGTGTATTCCAGTCAACATTGTCAAACTCTTTCTCCAAATCTACAAAAGCTAAAAATGTAGGTTTGCCTTTCCTTAATCTACTTCTAAGATCAGCCGTAAATTCAGTATTGCCTCCCGTGTTCCTACATTTCTCCTGAACCCAAATGATCTTCCCCAGTTTCTCCATCCTTCTGTATGTAATTCGTGTTAATATTTTGCAACCACGACTTATTAAACTGATGGTTCTGTAGTTTTCACACCTGTGATATTGATGTATATACTATTAAATAAGAAACAGTGCCGGCCGCGGTGACCGAGGTGACTGAGGCGCTCCAGTCACGGTCCGCACGGCCACTACGGTCAGGGGTTCGAATCCCCCCTCGGGCATGAATATTTGTGCCGTCCTTAGAATAAGGTAGTTGATAAGTAGTTTGTAAGTTTATGGACTGATGACCCCGTAGTTAAGTCCCATAAGCTTAACAAACATTTGAACATTTTTTGGGAACTTAAAAACAACAAAGCATGTGGTGTAGATGACATTCCAACCGAAATCTTCAAGAGCTTAAAAGAAACAGGCGAAAGTGAGTTGACCTCTCTTTGCAACCACATCTATGACAAACGGGAGTGTCCAGAAGACTTTCTAGTAAGTATAATAGTTCCAATCCCAAAGATGGTAAGGCATCGACTAAAACAGAGGTGATATTGGGCGTTCCACAGGGAGTGTTATTGGTCCTCTGCTATTCCTTATTTACATAAACGATTTAGGGGAAAATCTAAGTAGCTCTTAGGTTGTTTGCAGATGACACCGTCATTTACCGTCTAGTAAAATCATCTGAAGATCAAAACCAACTGCAGAACGATCTGAATAAGATATCAGTACGGTGTAAAAATTGGCAATTGACTCTAAATAATAAGTGTGAAGTCGTCCACATGAGTACGAAAAGAAATCCGTTAAACTTTGTTTACAACATAAATCAATCAAATGTGAAGGCCGTAAACTCCACAAAATACCTAGGAATTACTATTACTTCAGACCTAAACTGGAAAGAACACGTAGATAATATCGTGGGAAAGGCGAACCAGAGACTGCGTTTTATTGGCAGAACCCTTAAAACATGCAACAGAACTACTAAAGAAACTGCATACACTACGCTTGTCCATCCATTTTTTAGTATTGCTGCCCAGTGTGGGATCCTTATCAGGTGGGTTTGACAGAGGACATTGAGAGAGTTCCAAAGAAGGGCAGCTCGTTTCGTATTGTCACGATACAGGGGAGACAGCGTTACGGAAATGATACAGGATCTGGGATGGGAATCATTACAACAACGGCGCTTATGCTGCGGCGTGGGCTACTTACGAAACTCCAATCGACAATATTCTGCTCTGAATGCGAAAATATATTGTTGACTCCCACTTACATAGGTAGAAATGATCATCAGAATAAAATACGAGAAATCAGAGCTCGAACAGAGAGATTCAGATGTTCTTTCTTCCCGCGCGCTATTCGATAATGGAATGGGAGATAAATAGTATAATTGTGGTTCGATGAACCCTCTGCCAGGAACTTAAATGTGATTTTCAGAGTATCCGATGTAGATGTAGACTAATAATGCAAAAAAGTGTGAAGAACACCGGACAATCAGCCTAATATCGCAAGCAGCAAAGGTACTTCTTCGATTTCTGAATAGGAGGCCTTTATGGAACGCCGGAAGAAGCACTTTGAGAGGAACAATATGGTTTCAGAAGGGAAAATGGAACGCGAGATGAAGTTGGACTCCCAAGAACCATCGGTGAAAGATATATTGAAAAGGGTAAAGAAATGTATGCGTCTTCATAGATCTCGAAAAGGCAGTGCAGTGGGATAAGCTGATCGACATCTTGAAAAGAAAGGGAGTAAAGTAAAACGATAGAAGACTAATTGCAAATCTGAACCAGAAACAGAAGGCACGAGTAGGTGATGGGATCTCTGAAGACAGCAAGCCTGGGAGAGGTGTCAGACGAGGCTGTTGTCTCTCTCCAGTTTTATTTAACATTTATCTGGAAGAAGTACTGGAAAGCTGATTGGATGGGGTAAGAGGATAGGTGGGAGAAAAATTGATTGTATAAGATTTGCTGACGACATGGTCATCCTTGCAGAAAATAAAGATACACTGACTCAAATGCCAAATGATCTGAGTGAAGCCTGTACAGCATATGGCATGAAAATTAATAAAAAGAAAACTAAATGCATGGTCATAGGTTTAAAGAAAAGTGAAAATCAAGTTGGAGTCAGAGGTCATAGAACAGGTGACAGCATTCAAGTATTTGGGAAGTTGGGAATTGCCAACAAGACATCAAAGTGAGAATGGCTCTGGCGAAAGAAGCGATCCAGAAGCAAAGAAAACTCCTAACCAGTGGTTTAAACAAAGAATTAAGAAAGAGACTGGTTAAGTGTCTAATATGGAATGTGACCTTATATGGAGCAGAAACGTTGACATTGAGAAAGCGAAGAAAGAGAAGAAAATTGAAGCTTCCGAAATGTGGATATGGCGTAGGATGGAGAAGATCAGCTGGATCGATAAAATCAGAAATGAAGAAGTACTGAACAGAGTTGGAGAGGAACGGAGGATGTTGCTGACGATAAAGAACAGAAAACTGAACTGGCTAGGCCACAGTTTAAGACGAGATTGCCTCCTGGTAGAGGCAACTGAGGGTTGCGTTCCGGAAAAGAGGGGGGGGGGGGGGTGACGTCAGCAAGCCACTAGGAGGGTACCAAAGAATGAGGATAATTGCAAAAGACAGAGAACCATGGAGGACTGTGCAGTCTAAACCTGCCGTACGGCAGACAGCCAAATGATGATGATGATGATGATGCTTCGAGGCGCGATTGTAGAATATGGCAGTCAGTACGCTTTCAGCATGGTGGGCTGTGCAGCTCCGAATTGTCCTAATCGTTCACAAAATGGTTTTGGTTTTCTATTTCGTTTCCAATGAATCCTGAAGGGCGTAAAATATGGTTAGTAAATTTTCGTCGTGACAAATGGATACCAACAAGGTGTTCAAAACTATGCGAGGTGAGATGACTTAATTGTAGTTATGCACAATTTCTACACGTTGTCAACGACAGGTTCCACAGTTTTTTTATTTATTTTATTTTATTTTTATTTTTTTCAGCGAAGGATTCGACGTTACGCACCAATACAGTAGCAACATTTAGACAATAACAATACTAATTACTTTTAAATGATGTACACTGTTTTGGCCAACTTTAGGTTACGGTAGAAACACTAAAAGTGGGCCTTTACGATCGTCTTTTGACAGTTCGAAATTTAAATGAAAATACGGCTTAACAGTTCATCTGACACGAAAATTGAATGACCGAATTTGTAGAGGAGAAAATTCTCTACAACTTAGCTCCCTTACGTTTTTTTTTTTTCATATCTCATACGTTTGAGACATAGTTGCAAAAATAACGGAGATTTGGCACCCTCCATTGAATAACGAAAACCAACCGTTCAGAGATGTCACGTGACATTCCACGCCCAGAACTCTCTCTGGCATACGCCATCTTGCGTTGAGTGTTTGATGATTTTCTTATTGTAACTTACACGTTGTCATTTCACAGCAATGGCGCACTGAAGAATTAACAAAAACACATTCCTGGAAACATCCCTAGGGCTGTGGCTAAGCCATGTCTCCACCATATCCTTCCTTCCAGGAGTGCTAGTCTTGCATGGTTCGCAGGAGAGCTTCTGTGGAGTATGGAAAGTAGGAGGCGAGGTACTGGCGGAAGTAAAGCTGTGAGGCGGCATCGTGAGTCGTGTCGGGATAGCACAGTCGGTAGTGCGCTTGCCCGCGAAAGGCAAAGGTCCCAGGTTGGAGTCCCAGTTCCGGTACACAATTTTAATCTGCCAGGAAGTTTCAAAACACATAGTTCTTCGTACGATAATCTAGTGTCTACAAATGCCATATTAGCATCAGTTAACAACGACCATCAATAGTATGAGATTAAAGGACTCATCTTTTGATTGATAGCCGTAACGTAGTGGGCAAGGCGTTAGACTATGACGCTAAAGGTCGGTGGTTCAAAAACCGCCACTACCTAAATTTTGTTTTTCCTAAAAGGGTTTCAGATACTCTTATTAATTAATTTTTTATTATTTAGATTATTATTTTGCTCCAGAATGTTTGCACAAACTTATAAAACTACAAATCTAAAGTGGGCCGTAAAACACGCCAGTGCGATTTTTTTACTAGTTGTAATGGCTCATACACGTCGTAAGGATGTTTGAAGCTACTGGGATGTTAATTTTAGTTACAGTATCGCCGGCGTAATTTGCTAATGTTGGCAACAGAATGTTCGCTTTAGGAGGATAATTAATTTACTGACCGGACAAGTGTACATACAAGAAGATGGTAAACATGAAAAATTATTTTCTCTCATTCTACCTGTTTGTTTTCAAACAGCATTGAAAGATAGTTGCCAACATCAGTACACTACGCCGCCGAGGCCGTAAGTAAAATTGACCAACGAGGAAGTAAATTGTTAAATGAGAAATTAAGATATCTCGTATATATATATAAATCTCTTATTGCATCCTGGTTTTGTGCATTGAAAAAGTATTTTATATGAAATGTTCAAATGTTTGTATAGTTTATGGGACTTAACTACGGGGTCATCAGTCCCTAAACTTACAAACTACTTATGAACTACTTACGAACTAGGACGGCACAAATATCCATGCCCGAGGGGGGATTCGAACCCCCCGACCGTAGTGGCCGTGCAGACCGTGACTGGAGCGCCTTAGTCCCCTCGGCCACCGCGGCCGGCTATTTTATATGAATTCTGAAAAATACGCCGTAAGAAAGTAGCAACCTGAGAGTGTAGGCCTATTCTGGAGCAAATTTATGGCATTCGAAAACCGAGATTTCTTGCATGTTAGCGCAGCTTTAGTAGTGCGTGTGGTATCCCATAAAAGTGAGCTGTCGAATGCGAAAGAGTTGCTCACAATACACAACCAGGTTGACAAATACAAGGAAACATATTTAACGATTTGTCAAACCATATTACGATAACTTATTACGACGAGATTAATTTTTGATTTTTTTGAACGCTGACGCTGAACGTCTGTACTGCGTCAACAGCTCTGTTCCTTAGCTGCTAATGCGAGCGCAGTCGTTCAAGAAGGGACGTCGAACTGATGTGCAGAACTACACGACTATATCTCTAGTCGGTCAGTTGTAGAATTCTGGAAGATGTATTGTGTTCGAGAGTAACGACTTTTATGGAGACTAGTAATCTGCTCTGTAGGAATCAGCATGGGTTTCGAAAGAGGCGATCGTGTGAAACCCAGCTCGTGCTATTCGTTCACGAGACTCGAAGGGGCAATAGACACGGGTTCTCAGGTAGATGCTGTGTTTCTCGACTTCCGCACAGTCTTTTAATGAAGAGCATTTGGTCTATCAGGCCAACTGAGAGATTGGATTGGAGGAGTTCCTAGATAACAGAAAGCAGCAGGTCATTCTCAATGGAGAGAAGTCTTCCGAAGTAAGAATGATGTCAGGTGTGCCACAGGGGAGTGTCGTGGGTCCGTTGCTGTTCAGACCGTGACCTTCCTCTTGTTTTGAAGGTTAAGTGCGCGAAATTTCGGAATGAAACTGTAGACTTCGTGGTCTGTAGGAGAAGTATGCTCCGCCATGCACCTACCACAAGATACTTCCTTAGCTGACGTTTTCTACCTATAAACTATATTCCTGCCAAGTTTTCAGCTTCATGGCTGAAGTAGTTTTCGAGATTTCGTGTTTAGTCAGTGAGTGATTGTCCTTTCGCTTTTATATTGATAGAGATTAAGAAAACATATTGCTTAATTTTGGATGCAAGAGAATTAAGGGAGAGTTGAGACAAAAATAAATTGTAACATGCAAATCTGTAATTATTTGATACAAGGTCATGCCTGATGCGACAGTTTTATGGCATCTACAGCAAAACTGTTGTGAGCGGTAGACTTCTTCCAGTTTCATCATTTTGTGAGGGAGCGGGGGGGTCAGTTAGAAAACGCTTCATAAACGTCCGAATTACGTGAAAACTTTGTTGCAGGGCCATGACTATTCCCATTTTCCAATAATTGACGCATAAATCTGGGTATCCTGACGCGGTGGACTCTCATTATTTATGACGTCATATCTCCTAACCTATGTGTCGTGCTCTTTTGTTTTTGGCTCAGAAACCTTCGTGAGCGTACGTTGAACAGTTGACCAAAGTTTCATTCCAATAGAATGAATGGTTTATGAACACGTAGAGGACATACAGACACATACACACACACACACACACACAATCATATATATATATATATATATATATATATATATATATATATATATATATATATATATATATATTCAAAATCATGAAACGAAAATTATAGAAGGAAACTTTCCTGGTGGGATAAACAAATATAAAAAATAGAAAACGGATGACTTACCCAAAGGACAGGCTCGTCGACAGACACAAATAAAATCACACACAAACGCAGATTTTACGCCGGCCTCGGTGGCCGAGGGGGCTGAGGCGCTTCAGTCACGGTCTGCACGGCCACTACGGTCGGGGGTTCGAATCCCGCCTCGGGCATGGATATTTGCGTCGTCCTTAGAATAAGGTAGTTGATAAGTAGTTTGTAAGTTTAGGGACTTTGTGACCCCGTAGTTAAGTCCCATAAGCTTAACAAACATTTGAACAGATTTTACAAATGTCTGTCTAGGTGTGTTTGTGTTTGGATGTGTGTGTGTGTGTGTGTTTACCTTCCTTTCTTTTCCCCTAAGGTAAGTCCTTCCACTCCTGGCATTGGAATGACTCCTTTTCCACTTCCTTAAAACCCATGTTCTTCCCTTTCTCCTCTGGTTTCTTCCTCTTTTTCCTGAAGAAGCGACCAACGGTTGAAAAATCTTGTATGTGTGTTTGTGAGTGATTTTATTTGTGTCTGTCGACGAGCCTGTCCTTTAAGTAAGTCATCCATTTTCTTATATATATGAATTGCTATTGGTTAGTCTCGCTAAAACTCGAGAAGGGTTGAACCGATGTGGCTAATTTTAGTCTTGAAATATCCGTACAGTTTTTTAGTACATTGTTAAGATTCTTACAGTGTACACTGTCGCAAAATTCGAAGCAAGTTCCTTTTTCAATCGTCCGATTGCGATAAAATTTTGATCATTTGACGTCTAACAAAAGATTAACGTTCTTATGATCTAAAAATTTGGGAAAGTTACCCGGAAAATTTCAAAATTCACTAGATACTGAAAGAGCTTTTTTTTTAATTTGATGTCAATATCATTTGTCTGATTGCGATAAAATTTTGCATATTTGACGTTCAAAGCAAGAGTAACGGAAAAGTTACTAGGAAAATTGGAAAATTCAGAAAAAAAAGAACAGAAAGAGGTTTTTTTCTATGAAATATAAACCATTTAACTGATTGCGATAAAATTTTGCACATTCGACGTTCAGTGCGAGAGAAAGATTTGAGTAAAGTAAAAGTTTCGAATAGTTGGCCAGAAAATAGGAACATTTTGTGGAAAACTGAAAGAGCTCTTTTCTTTGGGAATCAATATCATTCGTACGTTTGCGATAAAATTTTGCACATTTGAAGTTCACCGATACTTAAAGAGTATCTGATGGTGCCTTTATAAAGCTACTGGGTCTAAAATACATATAATTTAAATTGTTTGAATTAAGAGGTAAGTGATACAAAGTTCACCGGGTCATATCTATAATGCTAGCAGATGTAAGTGTTCAACATGTAGCTTCTTTTACAGTATAGTCTGTTTCGATTACACAAATAATGTAGGCTTGGGGTATCAAAATAAAAAAAAAAGTGGTCCAATATCGGCAAACTTCCCCTATATTGAAACTTCCTGGCAGATTAAAATTGTGTGCCAGAACCGGGACTCGAACCTGGGACTTTTGCCTTTCGCGGACAAGCGTATTACGGACTGTGCTACCCCGACACGACTCACGATGCCGCCTCACAACTTTACTTCCGCCAGTACCTCGCCTCCTACTTTCCGAACTTCACAGAAGCTCTCTTACGAAACATGCAAGACTAGCACTCCTGGAAGAAAGGATATGGTGTAGACATGGCTTAGCCACAGCCTAAGGGATGTTTGCAGAATGAAACTTCACTCGCCAGCGGAGTGTGCGCTGATATGAAAAGGTCCCAGGTTCGAGTCCCTGTTCCGGCACACAATTTTAATCTGCCAGGAAGTTTCATATCAGCTCACACTCCGCTGCAGAGTGAAAGTTTCATTCTGGAAACATTTCCCCTATATTGTTCTGGAAGTCTGAGGGTATATCCTCTGTCTCGTACATCTACATCTACATAGATACTCTGGAAATCACATTTAAGTGCCTGGCAGAGGGTTCATTAACCACTTTCATCTACATCTACATACATACTCCGCAATTCACCGTAAGGTGCGTGGTGGAGGGTACACTGTACCACTACTAGGCATTTCCTTTCCTGTTCCACTCCCAAATTGAACGAGGAAAGAAAGAATGCCTATATGCCTCCGTACGAGCCCTAATTTCTCTTGTCTTGTCTTTGTGATCTTTACGCGAAATGTAAGTAGGCGGCAGCAAGATCGTACTACATTCAGCTTCAAATTCCGGCCCTCTAAATTTACTTAGCAGAAATTCACGAAAAGAACGTCGTCTTTCTTCCAGCGATCCCCAATTGAGTTGCCGGAGCATTTCCGTGACACTCGCGCATTGGTCGAACCTACCAGTAACAAATCTAGCTGCTCGCCTCTGAACCGCCTCTATGTCTTCCTTCAAACCGATCTGCTGCGGGTCCCAAACACTTGAGCAATACTCAAGACGTGGTCGTACAAGCGTTTTATACGCGGCCTCCTTTACAGGTGAAGTACATCTTCCCAAAATTCTCCCAATAAACCGAAGTCGTCTGTCTGCCTTACTCACAACTGTCCTTACATGTTCGTTCCATTTTATGTCGCTCTGCAATGTTACGCCTAGATATTTGAACGACGCGACAGCATCAAGAAGCTCACTACTAATGCTGTATTCGAACATTATGGGATTGTTTTTTCTACTCATGCGCATCACCTTACATTTTTCTACATTGAGAGCTAGCTGCCATTCTTCGCACCAACTAGAAATTTTGTCCAAGTCATCCTGTATGCTATTACAGTCAGTTACAGACGACACCCTCCCATACACCACAGCATCATCAGCAAACAGCCGCAAATTACAACTTACTCTGTCCATCAGATCATGTATATAGATAGAAAATAATAGCGGTCCTATCACACTCCCCTGGGGGCGACTTTCATAACTTTTCTCTACCGTTCCATTCTCTAATAGCGCGCGGGAAGAAAGAACACCTAAATCGTTCCGTTTTCGATCTGATTTCTCTTATTTTATTGGGATGGTCATGTGTCCCTAAGTAGGTGGGTGCTAGCAAAATATTTTCACATTCATAAGTAAAAGTCGGTGGTTGAAACTTCGCAAACAGATCACGCCGCAATGAATAACGTCTTTCTTTTAATGATTTCCACCCCAATTCGTGCAACATTTCCGTGACGCTTTCCCCCCCGTAACGTGATAAAACAAAACGAGCTGCCCTTCTCTGAACCTTCTCACATCTTGCTCACGAGGTGTACAAATTTCTTCATTGGCTCTGCGGCTGAGCGCAGAGTGTACAGAATTTTACTTGCGCCAGTGTTGCCCGGTGGAGCTGCCACAGCGTTGACAGCTGATGTGGGAACGGCGGCAAGGTATACCGCAGGCAGCCGCGCGTGTACTGCAGATAAAGGCCCCTACACACACCTTCCGGTTTGTCGGGACCAATTTGTCGGCGGTCCGATAAATTGGACGTGTGGAGGCGCTGCCCCACCAACTTCGCTTGTTGGATGGTTGGTCGTTCCTGGCCGTCAGACAGTCCTGTGAAGTTGGCACCCCTTTTTTTTTTTTGAAAATGTACATTTTTTCAGAGTTCTACACAGATATACAATAGTTCTGGAGTTCTCTGTACAAAATTTAAATAGTTCTGCAAAATTCCGCCGAAAAAAAAATACGAAAAATTACCACAAAATTTAGTTTTTTCAAAATAATTTTGTGCCTAATTGTACAAACATAGTTCTGATCACAGTTCTAAATAGCTCTCAAAGAGTTCTACAGGAAATCCTCTTGACATTTTTCTGTGCAGATTATACTTCATGAGATAATTGCAATAATAGGGAATCCATTTACACGCTACTGTGAAGTTGGCACCCCGTTTCTCAAAAATGTGCATTTTTTTCAGAGTTCTAGGCAGATATGCAATAGTTCTGGAGTTCTCTGTACGAAATTAAAAAAGTTCTGCACTAATTCTCGCAAAAATTACAAAACATTATAACAAATTTTAGTTTTTCTCCAAATAATTATTTGCCTACAAGCGTAAACATAGTTCTGATCACAACTCTAAATAGCTCTCAAAGAGTTCTGCAGAAAACCCTAATGATATTTTTTGCCCAGATAATAGTTCATGAGCTAATTGCGTAAATGAGGGACATAAACTACACAAAATTGCGCCAGAGTCGTGTGAAGTTGGCAACCCTTTTTTCAAAAATGTAAATTTTTTCAGAGTTCTAGACATATATGCAATAGTTCTAGAGTTCTCTGCACGAAATTTAAATAGTTCTGCATAATTTCGCCAAAAAAATAGTAAAAATTACCACAAACTTGAGTTTTTTTAGTTTTTTAAAAATAATTATTTGCCTATTAGCGCAAACATAGTTCTGATCACAGTTCTAAATAGCTGTCAAAGAGTTCTACAGGAAATCCTAATAGCATTTTTCTGTGCAGATTATACTTTATGAGATAATTACAATAATGGAGTATCCACTTTCATGCTTCTGTGGAATTTGCACCAGTTTTTTTCCAAAAAAATTAGACTTTTTTCCAGAGTTCTAGGGACATGCGCAATAGTTTTTGTTTACGATAAGCAGTAATCACTCAGACGTAAAAACAACAAATTGAATGTGCAGCGGATAAAATATCTGTCAAGACCTAAGAAAAAGGTATATTTCTCCAATAAGGGGCACAAATAAGACAGCTTATCAGATATTCAAAATTGTGAACATAATTTTTTTTTCGGGCAATTACATAGAAATATTCATATGAACTCTAGAACTATAGTATATATACACAGAATCCGAAAAAAAAAAAAAAAAAAAAAAAGTGTATCTCTCGAAAAAAAATGGTGCCAATTTACAGTAACGTAAAAATGAGTTCCACATTACTGCATTTATCTGATAAAGTATAATCTGCACACAAAAATGTCAGTAGGATTTCCTGTAGCACTCCTTGAAAGCTATTTAGAACTGTGATCAGAACTATGTTTGTGCTAATAGGCAAATAATTATTTAAAAAAAAAACTAAAAACACTCAAGTTTGAGGTAATTTTTACTATTTTTTTTTTTTTTGGCGAAATTCTGCAGATCTATTTAAATTTTTTACAGAGAACTCCAGAAATATTGCATATCTGTCTAGAACTCTGAAAAAAAAATGTACATTTTCCAAAAAAGGGGTGCCAACTTCACAGGACTCCGTCCGACGTCCGACCCCCCCCCCCCCCCCCCCCCACCAATACTCCACCCGACAAATTGTAGTGCGTGTAGCGCTGCCCGACCAACTTCCCGCCTGCGATCGTCTGCTGTCTGCACAGTGAACAGGCGAAAACGAAAACAGTTCGACAAACAGACACCAGAAGAGCGAGGCGCTGCAGTCGCTGCAGTCGCTGCGTGCAGTTGGTCGGAACCACAAGCCCTCATAATGTCGTAAGCGGCCGACTGCGAACAGCGGACAAATTAAAGAGCGCCTCGGCGGCCATTGTGGTGGCGAACTTTCGCGCGAAGTTGTGCGAATGTGCGTAAGATTCTTTTGATTACAGTATTCATTTATGTCGCCAAAACTGTCTAATTGAAATATACAACTACAAAACAGCTTCAGACTCCTTGAATATACAGCAACTATCTGTTGGTGTGTACATTTATTGCCGGCCGCGGTGGCCGAGGGGATTGAGGCGCTCCAGTCACGATCTGCGCGGCCACTACGGTCGGGGGTTCGAATCCCCCCTCGGGCATGGATATTTGTGCCGTCATTAGTTGAAAGTAGTTCATAAGTAGTTTGTAAGTTTAGGGACTGATGCCCCGTAGTTACGTCCCATAGACTCTACAAACATTTGTACATTTATTAAACATTACGGTGTAGAAATTGGCCAACAGCGTTCCCTCTTGCTAACGAAACCGAACCAGGACATGAAGTTTTCTTGCGTTCTAAGTGCAGCATATGAACGGAATTTAACTCAGACACGATTTTTTGGCACTTTCTCAGTATATTCAACGATTGTGGAACGTTTGTACAAACATTAATCTCGGAAGAGTTTCACACTTCACGTCTTTGCTTTCATGCTGTATTCTCCAATATTTATATATTTCATAGCATAAAAAAATAAAAAAGGGCTGACTGAAACAGCTAATGTTAAAAATCGATTGTGATATGCCATCAGATACGTAACTGAAAAATAGCTTCTTACGTTGTGAATATAGCAATCAGCCACTACCAAATTCTTTTAAGAACACGAAGTATGCCATAACTTTTTCTTAACTAATGCATCTAACATTAGCATTAGGGTTGCTGTTGTTATGGTCTTCAGTCCGGAGACTGGTTTGATGCAGCTCTCCACCCTACTCTATCCTGAGCAAGCCTTTTCATCTCCTCATAAGAACGGCAACCCACATCCACTTGAATCTGCTTGCTATACGCGTCTCTTGGTCTCCCTCTGCGATTTTTACCCCACACACTTCCCTCCAATGCTAAATTCACGATTTCCTGATGTCTAAGAATGTCCTTCCAAGCGATCCCTTCTTTTAGTCAGGGTATGCCAAAAATTCCTTTTCTCACTAATTCTGTTCAGTACCTCTTCATTAGTTATGCGATGTACCCACCTAATCTTCAGCATTCTTCTGTAGCACCACATTTCAAAAGCCTCTATTCTCTTCCTGTCCGCACTGCTTATCGTCCATATTTCACTCCCGTACAAGGCAACACTCCACACAAATGCCTTCAGAAAAGATTTCCTTACGCTTAAATTAATATTCGATGTTAGGGTATCTAGCAAGAAAATTAGCATTTTTAGAGGACTGAGGCGCTCCAGTCACGGTCTGCACGGCCACTACGGTCGGAGGTTCGAATCCCCCCTCGGGCATGGATATTTGTGCCGTCCTTATTGTTTGCTAGTTCATAAGTAGTTTGTAAGTTTAGGGACTGATGACCCCGTAGTTACGTACCATAAAAAAAAGCAGTGTCAACTGCTAAAAAATCAGCAAGTATCGTCACAGGGTACAACTTCACAATGTACATCCACTTTGGATATGTGTCGTTGATATATGGAACTGTACACAGTTGTGCAAACCCCTTCTAGTTATAAACCTATACGTAATGCAGATTATCTTTAAATTCTGTGTTACAAGTGTCTAATATTAATTTCATAAACAAAATTCGAACTGCAGTGAGGCAACTAATTTCGTGACCCCAATAGTTATGTTAAACAATCATAAAATGAAAGTTTTTGAACTTCCTGTCTACCAGTACTGCCTAAAGTAGCACCTTTTTAAGAGATACCAGTATTATAAAAGCCTGTTATTTATTTCATTCAATCCTATATTGTCTTGACTGACAGACTGTTAAGCAAGAGTAACTATCTCTGAACACAAGTAGTAGGGCTACTTGTATTCGTGAGAAATGTAATTGGGAAGACCGTATTCGGTCTTTTTATTTCTTTCTTAAATCGATTTGTGTATTTAAACGCTGAGCAGCTGTTCACCATCGTGCTTCATGTACACTGCGATAGTCAAACAGTACAGGCGTGACTATGAATTGTGTATATATCCCACAGTAGCTATATAATACACGATTTACCCGCTAACAACACTCGTATTTATGTGACGCTTGCCACTACCATGGCGGCCGGGCCGGCTGCGGTGGCCGAGGAGACTGAGGTGCTCCAGTCACGGTCTCCACGGCCACTACGGTCGGGGGTTCGAATCCAAATGTTCAAATGTTGGTTAAGCTTATGGGACTTAACTACGGGGTCATCAGTCCCTAAACTTACAAACTACTTATGAAATACTTACGAACTAGGACGGCACAAATATCCATGCCCGAGGGGGGATTCGAACCCCCGACCGTAGTGGCCGTGTTGACCGTGACTGGAGCGCCTCAGTCACCTCGGCCACCGCGGCCGGCGGTTCGAATCCCCCCTCGGGTATGGATATTTGTGCCGTCCTTAGTATAAGGTAGTTCATAAGTAGTTTGTAAGTTTAGGGACTGATGACCCCGTAGTTAAGTCCCGTAAAAAATACAAACAACAACAACAACAACACGGCGGCCGGCCGAAGGTTCAAATTATCCCACGACACCAGCGCCATCAGGGAGTCTGGTTATTTTTTAACAAGGTCTTTGGTCGGAACGTGTGTAGGCTGCTCCGAATTTGGTTGGTTCATCGGTCAGTGGGTTGGTCGGACGCTGAATGGGAGCGTGTGTAGACACTTTACGGCGGGTGCGTGCGTGCGTTGCGTGTCAGCTGTTACGCCTGGCGACACGCACTTCCGACCGCCCGCTCACGCAGCTACACGCGTACAAACGCCCGCCTGCTACCGGTCTCTGTTAATTAAAGCCGCAACCGTAAGCGCTAAGCGACCCTGTAAGCGCAGGAAGACGACGCTTAACCCGGCAAATCTATTAGTTAAAGACATCTGGTCAAATATTGTGAGTCTACGCACTAATTACCTCACTACTTATATCAATTACTTACCTACAAAAATCGCACTGTAGTGTTTTACGGCTCACTTTAGATTTGCCTATAGTTTTATCGATTTATTGCAAACATTTCGGACAAAAATAATGTTTAATGCTTGAAACTTCCTGACAGATTAAAATTGTGTGCCGGAACCGGGACTCGAAACTGGGACCTTTGCCTTTCGCAGTAAGCGCTCTACCGACTGTGCTATCCCGACACGACTCACGATGCCGCCTCACAACTTTACTTCCGCCAGTACCTCGCCTCCTACTTTCCAAACTTCACAGAAGCTCTCCTGCGAACCATGCAAGACTAGCACTCCTGGAAGAAAGGATATGGTGGAGACATGGCTTAGCCACAGCCTAAGGCATGTTTCCGGAATGAAACTTTCACTCTGCGGCGGAGTGTGCGCTGATATGAAACTTCCTGGCAGATTAAAATTGTGTGCCGAAACCGGGACTCGAACCTGGGAACTTTGCCTTTCGCGGGCAAGCGCTCTACCAACTGAGCTATCCCGACACGACTCACGATGCCGCCTCACAACTTTTCTTCCGCCAGTACCTCGCCTCCTACTTTCCAAACTTCACAGAAGCTCTCCTGCGAACCATGCAAGACTAGCACTCCTGGAAGAAAGGATATGGTGGAGACATGGCTTAGCCACAGCCTAAGGGATGTTTCCAGAATGAAACTTTCACTCTGCGGCGGAGTGTGCGCTGATATGAAACTTCCTGGCAGATTAAAATTGTGTGCCGGAACCGGGACTCGAACCTGGGAACTTTGCCATTCGCGGGCAAGCGCTCTACCAACTGAGCTATCCCGACACGACTCACGATGCCGCCTCACAACTTTTCTTCCGCCAGTACCTCGCCTCCTACTTTCCAAACTTCACAGAAGCTCTCCTGCGAACCATGCAAGACTAGCACTCCTGGAAGAAAGGATATGGTGGAGACATGGCTTAGCCACAGCCTAAGGGATGTTTCCAGAATGAAACTTTCACTCTGCAGCGGAGTGTGCGCCGATATGAAACTTCCTGGCAGATTAAAATTGTGTGCCGGAACCGGGACTCGAACCTGGGAACTTTGCCTTTCGCGGGCAAGCGCTCTACCAACTGAGCTATCCCGACACGACTCACGATGCCGCCTCACAACTTTTCTTCCGCCAGTACCTCGCCTCCTACTTTCCAAACTTCACAGAAGCTCTCCTGCGAACCATGCAAGACTAGCACTCCTGGAAGAAAGGATATGGTGGAGACATGGCTTAGCCACAGCCTAAGGGATGTTTCCAGAATGAAACTTTCACTCTGCGGCGGAGTGTGCGCTGATATGAAACTTCCTGGCAGATTAAAATTGTGTGCCGGAACCGGGACTCGAACCTGGGAACTTTGCCTTTCGCGGGCAAGCGCTCTACCAACTGAGCTATCCCGACACGACTCACGATGCCGCCTCACAACTTTTCTTCCGCCAGTACCTCGCCTCCTACTTTCCAAACTTCACAGAAGCTCTCCTGCGAACCATGCAAGACTAGCACTCCTGGAAGAAAGGATATGGTGGAGACATGGCTTAGCCACAGCCTAAGGGATGTTTCCAGAATGAAACTTTCACTCTGCGGCGGAGTGTGCGCTGATATGAAACTTCCTGGCAGATTAAAATTGTGTGCCGGAACCGGGACTCGAACCTGGGAACTTTGCCTTTCGCGGGCAAGCGCTCTACCAACTGAGCTATCCCGACACGACTCACGATGCCGCCTCACAACTTTTCTTCCGCCAGTACCTCGCCTCCTACTTTCCAAACTTCACAGAAGCTCTCCTGCGAACCATGCAAGACTAGCACTCCTGGAAGAAAGGATATGGTGGAGACATGGCTTAGCCACAGCCTAAGGGATGTTTCCAGAATGAAACTTTCACTCTGCAGCGGAGTGTGCGCTGATATGAAACTTCCTGGCAGATTAAAATTGTGTGCCGGAACCGGGACTCGAACCTGGGAACTTTGCCTTTCGCGGGCAAGCGCTCTACCAACTGAGCTATCCCGACACGACTCACGATGCCGCCTCACAACTTTTCTTCCGCCAGTACCTCGCCTCCTATTTTCCAAACTTCACAGAAGCTCTCCTGCGAACCATGCAAGACTAGCACTCCTGGAAGAAAGGATATGGTGGAGACATGGCTTAGCCACAGCCTAAGGGATGTTTCCAGAATGAAACTTTCACTCTGCGGCGGAGTGTGCGCTGATATGAAACTTCCTGGCAGATTAAAATTGTGTGCCGGAACCGGGACTCGAACCTGGGAACTTTGCCTTTCGCGGGCAAGCGCTCTACCAACTGAGCTATCCCGACACGACTCACGATGCCGCCTCACAACTTTTCTTCCGCCAGTACCTCGCCTCCTACTTTCCAAACTTCCCAGAAGCTCTCCTGCGAACCATGCAAGACTAGCACTCCTGGAAGAAAGGATATGGTGGAGACATGGCTTAGCCACAGCCTAAGGGATGTTTCCAGAATGAAACTTTCACTCTGCGGCGGAGTGTGCGCTGATATGAAACTTCCTGGCAGATTAAAATTGTGTGCCGGAACCGGGACTCGAACCTGGGAACTTTGCCTTTCGCGGGCAAGCGCTCTACCAACTGAGCTATCCCGACACGACTCACGATGCCGCCTCACAACTTTTCTTCCGCCAGTACCTCGCCTCCTACTTTCCAAACTTCACAGAAGCTCTCCTGCGAACCATGCAAGACTAGCACTCCTGGAAGAAAGGATATGGTGGAGACATGGCTTAGCCACAGCCTAAGGGATGTTTCCAGAATGAAACTTTCACTCTGCGGCGGAGTGTGCGCTGCTATGAAACTTCCTGGCAGATTAAAATTGTGTGCCGGAACCGGGACTCGAACCTGGGAACTTTGCCTTTCGCGGGCAAGCGCTCTACCAACTGAGCTATCCCGACACGACTCACGATGCCGCCTCACAACTTTTCTTCCGCCAGTACCTCGCCTCCTACTTTCCAAACTTCACAGAAGCTCTCCTGCGAACCATGCAAGACTAGCACTCCTGGAAGAAAGGATATGGTGGAGACATGGCTTAGCCACAGCCTAAGGGATGTTTCCAGAAGGAAACTTTCACTCTGCGGCGGAGTGTCAGAGTGTGCGATGATCTGCCAGGAAGTTTCATATCAGCGCACACTCCTCTGCAGAGTGAAACTATCATTCTGGAATGCTTAATGTTTCTTTAGGTTATTGAACTTAACTACGGGGGTCATCAGTCCCTAAACTTACAAACTACTTATGAACTAGCTAATACTAAGGACGGCACAAATATCCATGCCCCAAGGAGGATTCGGATCCCCGACCGTAGTGGCCGTGCAGACCGTGACTGGAGCACCGCAGAGCGCTCGGCCACCGCCGCCGGCTACGACAAAAATAATTAGAATCTAAACAATAAAACATTATAGACGATACAGTGGAATATCAGGTCTCAAATGGTTACACACGATAATTGAGAAGGCGTGGGAATCGGGACAGGTTCCGTCTGACTGGACGAAAGCGGTAATCACGCCAATTTTAAAACGTGGAAACAGAAAAGATTGTATAAAATTACAAAAAAATTCCGGGCTATTATGCCGTGGTCTAGTGGATATATTACGGAAACCCAGCGTTTCTTGCTCGACTGCGGACGACATTTTCATCTACATCTACATGAGATACTCTGCAAATCACATTTAAGTTCCAGGCAGAGGGTTCATCGAACCACCATTATACTGTTTATCTCCCATTCCATTCTCGAATACCGCGCGGGAAGACAGAACACGCGAATCTCCCCGTTCGAGCTCTGATTTCTCGTATTTTTTTCTGATGATCATTTCTACCTATGTAAGTGGGAGTCAACAATGTATTTTCGCATTCAGAGCAGAATGTTGTCGATTGGAGTTTCGTAAGTAGCCCACGCCGCAGCGATAAGCGCCGTTGTTGTAATGATTCCCATCCCAGATCCTGTATCATTTCCGTAACGCTGTCTCCCCTGTATCGTGACAATACGAAACGAACTGCCCTTCTTTGAACTCTTTCGATGTCCTCCGTGAAACCCACCTCATAAGGATCCCAAACTGGGCAGCAATACTCCAAAAAATGACGGACAAGCGTAGTGTATGCAGTTTCTTTAATAGTTGTGTTGCATCTTTTAAGGGTTCTGCCAATAAAACGCAGTCTCTGGTTCGCCTTTCCCACGACGTTATCTACGTGTTCTTTCCAATTTAAGTCTGAAGTAATACTAATTCCTAGGTATTTTGTGGAGTTTACGGCCTTCACATTTGATTGATTTATCTCGTAAACAAAGATTAACGGATTTCTTTTCGTACTCATGTGGACGACTTCACACTTCTCATTATTTAGAGTCAATTGCCAATTTTTACACCATAGTGATATCTTATTCAGATCGTTCTGCAGTTGGTTTTGATCTCCAGATGATTTTACTAGACGGAAAATGACGGCGTCATCTGCAAACAACCTAAGAGAGCTACTTAGATTTTCCCCTAAATCGTTTAAATTGAAGGGGGATCGTAGCACTTTAAATGTCCGACACACACCCTGGTTCGCTGCTGACTGAAGCCAGAGGTGTGACGTCAGATGTTTTTGACATGCGCGCGCAATTCGTCGTTGCCGATTGCCGTCGTCCGTTAATGTCGTCCCATGGTGGAAGACTGTTACATTTCTTCTTCAACACCGGAACCCAGATTTCATTTAGTTTCACGCCCTCCTCCATCCTATTGAAATTATTGGGGTGTTTTACAAGTTCCATAGCCTCTCTGCACTGTCTTTCGTGGTATCCATTTGTGGCCGATAAAACACGTGCAGAGAGGCTATAGAAATTGTAAAACACCCCAATAATTTCAATAGGATGATGGAAGGCGTGAAACCAAATGAAATCTGGGTTCCGGTGTTGAAGAAGAAATGTAACAGTCTTCCACCATGGGTCGATATTAACGGACGACGTCAATAGGCAATGACGAATTGCGCGCGCATGTCAGACATGTGACGTCACACCTCTGCCCTCGTAAACGGAGTTTGGCTTCAGTCAGTAGCGAGCCAGGGTGTGAATCGGACATTCAAAAGTGCCACGATCTTCTTTGAAAATGTCCTCCGCAGTCGGGGACGAAAACATTGGGTTTCCGTAATAAATCCACTAGACCACGGCATAATAACCCGGCAATATTTAGTAATTTTGACCATTCCGGCCGTGAAAGTTAACATTTCACAAAGAGAAAAGATTGCACAACTATCGAGTTATTTCTTTAATTAGCGTTGTAGGCAAAATATTCTCAGGTGTTGTTGAAAGGAGAGTTCGAGTATTAGTTGAGGACAAGTTAGATGAAAACCAGTGTGGGTTTAGGCCTCTTAGAGGCTGTCAGGACCAGATCTTTAGCTTACGGCAGTTAATGGAAAACTGCTATGAGTGGAACGGGGAATTGTATCTATGTTTCATAGATCTAGAAAAGGCTTATGACCACGTTCCTAGGAGGAAGCTACTGCCAGTTCTTCAACCGTGGTTATGGTATATCGCCCCAAATTTCCGATTGGATAGGGGATTGCCTGTCAGGGAGGACACAGTTCGTAGTAATAGATGGTACGGCATCGACTGAAACAGAGGTGGCATCGGGCGTTATTGGTCCTCTGCTGTTCCTTATTTACATAAACGATTTAGGGGAAAATCTAAGTAGCTCTCTTAGGTTGTTTGCAGATGACGCCGTCATTTGCTGTCTAGTAAAATCATCTGCAGATCAAAACCAACTGCAGAACGATCTGAATAAGCTGTCACTATGGTGTAAAAATTGGCAATTGACTCTAAATAATGAGAAGTGTGAAGTCGTTCACATGAGTAAGAAAATAAATCCGTTAAACTTTGATTACAAGATAAATCAATCAAAAGTGAAGGCCGTAAACTCCACAAAATACCTAGGAATTACTATTACTTCAGACCTAAACTGGAAAGAACACGTAGATAATATCGTGGGAAAGGCGAACCAGAGACTGCGTTTTATCCGCAGAAACCTTAAAAGATGCAACTGAACTACAAAAGAAACTGCATACACTACGCTTGTCCGTCCTTTTATGGAGTATTGCTGTATTCTTATCAGGTGGGTTTGACGGAGGACATCGAAAGAGTCCAAAGAAGGGCACCTTGTTTCGTATTGTCACGATACAGGGGAGACAGCGTTACGGAAATGATACAGGATGTGGGATGGGAATCGTTACAACAACGGCGCTTATCGCTGCGGCGTGGGTTACTTACGAAACTCCAATCGCCAACATTCTCCTCCGAATGCGAAAATATATTGTTGACTACATAGGTAGAAATGATCATCAGAATAAAATATGAGAAATCAGAGCTCGAACGGAGAGATTCAGGTGTTCTCTCTTCCCACGCGCTATTCGAGAATGGAATGGGAGATAAATAGTATAACGGTGGTTCGATGAACCCTCTGCCAGACCGATATGATTACAACTGTACTATTGTCGTAATATCTATGCACCCAACACGTAATATTCTTTCTGACCGTATTGCAACGAACAGCCGAAATTATTTGATAGTTAAGTTTATCTCTGACAAACATATTGTTTTTGAACTTTAACCTCTTTTAACTATTACTTTAATATGTCTCCCAAATTCTCATTATGTTTTTCCGTTAAAATATAGCTTCAGAAGACCGGTTTTAAGGATTTGACGCCGGCCACGGTGGCCGAGGGGACTGAGGCGCTCCAGTCACGGTCTGCACGGCCACTACGGTCGGGGGCTCGAATCCCCCCTCGGGCATGGATATTTGTGCCGTCCTTAGTATAGGGTAGTTGATAAGTAGTTTGTAAGTTTAGGGACTGATGACCCCGTAGTTAAGTCCCATAAGCTTAACAAACATTTGAACATTTGAAGGATTTGACGGTATGTTGACGAAATAGAACAAAGACACATTTTACAGGGAGCACTCTTACATCCACACAACTCTAAACATTGCAGAAGATAGCTCTATTTGATTAATAAGAGTGCCGGAAACGCTTTTAGGAGCCAAGGCGAAAAAAAAAAAAAAAAAAAATATGTCAGCGGGTTTCGAACTACCGACTACATGCATCACAACGTAACGCACTATCCACTACACCACGGCGAACAACTGCGAATAAAATTCCTAAAATTCCTCGTGTTTTTGTTTGTTTCATGATTAGTTTTACACGAGAAAGGTAACAGTTATAAAGTTTTAATACGTGGGTAAGTCAATTATTATCCGCAATTTAGTTATAAAATTTTATTGTAATAAAATACGAAACTTACAAGAACATCATTTTTCGACATAGTCTCCTTGATTTTCAATGCACTTCGTCCATCGCTTTACAAGCTTCCTTATGCCCTCATAAAAGAAGGTTTTCGGTTGGGCTGCGAGCCAGGAATGTATCGTTTCCTACATTGCTTCGTCCGAGTCAAATCGACGGCCCCTTAATGCCTGTTTGAGTGGACCAAACCAGTGATAGTCAGAAGGGGCAAGATCGGGACTATATGGTGGATGATCCAGTACTTCGAATTTGAGTTTCTGGAGCGTTTCAGCAGTGTGGACAGCAGTATGCTGACGGGCATTGTGCAACAACACAACACCTTCTGACAGCAATCCTCGGCGCTTGCTTCGGATTGCAGGCTTTAGCCTGTCAGTAAGCATCTCACTGTAACGTAAACTATTTATTGTTGTGCCCCTGTCACCATAATGTTCCAGTACAGGACCTCGTGCATCAGTTTTCCTGCGGACGGTCGGGTCTTGAACTTTTTCGTACACGGCGAATTTGGACGTTTCCATTCCATACTCTGCCGTTTACTCTCCGGCTCGTAATGATGGATCCATGTATCGTCACCAGTAGTGATTCTGTCTAAGAAGTTGTCCCCTTCGTTACCATAGCGATCCAAATGTTTTTTGCAGATGTCGAGGCGCGTTTGCTTATGCAACTGTGTGAGGTGTTTTGGGACCCATCTTGCACAAACTTTACGAAACCCAAGTCTGTTGTGAACAATTTCGTAGGCAGAACCGTGACTAATTTGAAGACGATGAGCCACTTCATCAATAGTTAATCGTCTGTCTAAGAGAATCATTTCACGTGATCGCTCAATGGTTTCTTCATTTGTGGCGGTAAACGGTCGTCCGGCTCCTTCATCGTGCTTAACACTCGTGCGACCATTTCGGAATTTTTCAATCCACTCGTACACACTTCTTTGTGGCAAAACACTGCTTCCGTACTGTACTGAAAGTCTTCTATGAATTTCGGCCCCTGATACACCTTCCGCCCACAAAAAACGAATCACTGAACGTTGCTCTTGTTTGGCGCAAATAGACAGCGGAGCAGCCACGATTAACAGCACGGCAGCGACAACGAAACTAACGTGGCAGCTTGAAAATAGCAAAGATATAACAACAAATAAGCAAAGCATGCGTCACCAACGTGAAACGACAGTACTACCAACATAAACAAAAATATAACTAAATTGCGGATAATTGCCTTACCCTTGTACTTAATAATTTTCATCTCCTTAACACAAATGGGATTGGAATAAACTTTTTCAAGTTCTGAAGCAAGCAGGAGTAAAATATAGGGAGCGTAAGGTTATTTACAACTTTTACAAAAACCAGACAGCGGTTGTCAAAGTTGAAGGGCATGAAAGGGATGCAATGGTTGGAAAAGGAGTAAGACAGGGTTGTAGTCTTTCTCCATTGTTATTCAATTTGTACATTGAGCAAGCTATAAAGGAAAGCAAGCAGAAATTTGGAGAAGGAATTAAAATTCAGGGTGAAGGATTAAAAACATTGCGTTTTGCCGACGACATAGTAATTCCGTCAGAGACAGCAAAGGACCTGGAAGAGCAATTGAACGGAATGGACAGTGTGCTGAAAGGTGCATATAAGATGAACATTAACAAGAGCAAAACTAGGGTAATGCAGTGCAGTGTAAGAAAATCAGCTGATGCTGAAGGAATTAGATTGGGAAACGAAGCAATAAAGGAGGTAGATGAGTTTTGTTACTTGGGCAGTAAAGTAACAAAGGATATAAAATGCAGAATGGCAATGGGTAGAAAAGCGTTTTTGAAAAAGAGAAATTTGTTAACATCGAATATTGATTTAAGCCTAAGGAAGTCCTTTCTGAAGGCATTTGTATGGAGTGTTGCCTTGTATGGGAGTGAGACATGGACGATAAACAGTGCGGATAGGAAGAGGATAGAGGCTTTTGAAATATGGTGCTACAGAAGAATGCTGAAGATTAGGTGGGTGGATCGCGTAACTAATGAGGAGGTACTGAACAGAATTGGGGAGAAAAGAAATTTCTGGCATACCTTGAGTAAAAGAAGGGATAGATTGGTAGGACACATTCTTAGACATCAAGGAATCGTGAATTTAGCGTTAGAGGGAAGTGTGTGGGGTAAAAATCGCAGAGGAAGACCAAGAGATGGATACAGTAAGCAGATTCAGACAGATGTAGGTTGCCGTTCTTATGAGGAGATGAAGAGGCTTGCTCAGGATAGGGTATTGCGGAGAGCTGCATCAAACCAGTCTCCGGACTGAAGACCACAACAACAACACAAATGGACCATTTTCGTGCAAATGCACATGGCTGTCTCATCTTCCTCACATCCGACGAAAATGCCGATGTCGGTTGTAGAGTAACATCATAATGACTGCAGTGACATTTATTGTAGTGGTGACGGATAATGCAGACCAAGTGCTCTGCTTTCGGTGAGACCAAAAGTTTGGGCGCTCGCTCTGCCTTGTATCGAAGTCGGCGGCCTTGTGAAGCGCCACGATAACGTGATTGCGGGCTGTTAGCGATCCACCGACGCTGCGGAAACTCGCCAACTGGGAGCAGAACAGAAATTACGACACCGCGGCACCGGCGTTTACCGCGGCTTCGCTAATGGCGTCTTTTGCCGCAGTCACGCACCAAACACCGACAAATGGAATCCCGGGGCATTCGCGCCCATCGTTCCCAGCATCAGCATGCGCCGCTCGGGCATGTGTTTTTATTCCAACCTCGTGTCGGCCCACCTCACCTACTCTCCATCTCCTACTCTGTCCTTCTCCTATCTACCTGCAATAACACCTGGCTTTCTTTCCCCGTTCTTTGTCAATCTCCTCTTCCCTCACATTCCATCTCTGTCTCCATCTCCTCCATCTCCTCCTATCTATCTACACCACCCTATATCCCCCTTCAGTCTGTCATTCTTTCTCAATTCTTTATACATCTCCTCCTATCTCCTCCTCCCTATCCTTTCATCTCTTTCTCCATATTCTCCTCCTCCTATCTATCTACATCATCACCTCCTGTCTGCCTCTTCAATCTGTCAATCTCCTCTTCCCTCACATTCCATCTGTCTCCCTCTCCATCTCCTCCTCCTCCTATCTACACCACCACTTCCCCTCTCCCCCTTCAGTCTTTCTTCCCCCATTCTTTCTACATCTCCTCCTATCTTCTCCTCTCTATCCTTTCATATCTTTCTCCATCTCCTCTTCCCCCTATCTACACCACCACATCCTATCTCCCTCTTCAGCCTACCTGTCATTCTTTCGCCATTCTTTCTACATCTGCTCCTCTCCCTTCTATCTCTTCCTCTATATCCTTACCTCTCTTTCCCCATATACTCCTCCTATCTATCTACACCATCACCTCCTGTCGCCCCCTTCAATCTGTCATTCTTTCCCCATTCTCTGTGAATGTCCTCCTCTCCTGTCTTATCTACTCCTCCCTCCAAAAAATGTTCAAATGTTTGTAGAGTCTATGGGACTTAACTACGGGGTCATCAGTCCCTAAACGTACAAACTACTTACAACTAAGGACGGCACAAATATCCATGCCCGAGGGGGGATTCGAACCCCCGACCGTAGTGACCGTGCAGACCGTGACTGGAGCGCCTCAGTACCCTCGGCCACCGCGGCCGGCACTCCTACCTCCCTTTCCATCTCTGTCTCCAACTTCTCCTTTTCCCCCTGTCTATCTACACCACCACCTCCTATCTCCCCCTTCAATCTACCTGCCATTCTTTTCCCATTCTTTGTAAATCACCTCTTTTTTTTCCTCCTTCCTCTCTTTCCATCTCTGCCTCCCTCTCCATCTCCTCCCATCTACGTCACCACCTCCTACCTTCCCCATCTCTGTGAATACTATCTCATCTTCCATCTGTATCTCCTCTGCCCCCCTCTCTATCTACACCAAGTTTGTTTACATGATAAATCAATCAAAAGTGAAGGCCGTAAACTCCATAAAATACCTAGGTATTACTATTACATCAGACTTAAATTGGAATGAACACGTAGATAATGTCGTGGGAAAGGCGAACCAGAGACAGCAGTACAAAAGAAACTGCATACACTACGCTTGTCCGACCTTTTTTGGAGTATTGCTGCCCAGTGTGGGATCCTTATCAGGTGGGTTTGACAGAGGACATCGAAAGAGTCCAAAGTATCGTCACGATACGGGGAAGAAAGCGTTACATGGGATGGGAATCATTACAACAACGGCGCTTATCGCTGCGGCGTGGACTACTTACGAAACCAATCGCCAACATTCTCCTCCGAATGCGAAAATATATTGTTGACTCCCACTTACATAGGTAGAAAAGATCATCAGAATAAAATACTAGAAATCAGAGCTCGAACGGAGAGATACAGGTGTTCTATCTTCCCGCGCGCTATTCGAGAATGGAATGAGAGATAAAATAGTATAACGGTTGTTCGTTGAACCCTCTGCCAGGCACTTAAATGTGATTTGCAGAGTATCCCATGTAGATGTAGAAGTGCTAGTATTTCCACTTCTTCCAGTCTTATTCCTTGCTGGTGACCTCCGGCTTCAACTAATCTTCTCCACGTCATTTTAGCCTGCTTCGTCTCCGTCGTTCCTGTGGGATCCAGTAAACTGCTTCCTTCGCAATGTGTTGTTCATTTCATACTGCCACGTTGAAAACTGCAGGTGGCCGAAATTCGAAGGCTGGTCGTTGATAGACACTTCACACTTAGAACAGGTTTACTGCTAAGACAAGCTATTCTAGAAGAGTCGGCGACCGGCCTCATAAATACCACCAGCATATATATATATATATATATATATATATATATATATATATATATATATATATATACACTAATTTAAACACGCGACTCTGCTCGCGTATTGGTTGATTATGATAGATAAGCTACCTTTCAGTAGTGTGCTATTTATTTATTCTTATATTTCCTTATTCGTACGACATTGTATCACGCATAGACCAAAGATATGGTCTGTGGCATCACATTTCGCTGTATGTGACCTCCTTGCTATAGAGTCGCAAACGTCATCGCTGGCCTTCAGTGCGAATTTTTTATAATTTGACGACTTTCAAACACCATATCTTCCACCTCCTTATAGCTATCGACATGAAACTGCTATGGTGTACAACAATTACACACAGGCCATTCGTTTGCGTTCTGTAGTTGTCGTTGCAGAGCGAAATATTAACACACAGACACGTAGAATTTTATATAATTTTATATAACTTTCCATCCCAATATACTCCACCCTTTTATCATTATCAAACCTCAAGCATCAATGCAACCAATAAAATCATTTTAAAGAGTAAATATAATTTTCAAAGAGTAATTATTGTTCCATATTTCGCGTTATATTCTTCAAATTAGTAAATAACTATCAGATCGCTCTAAAACCGTGCCTAAAACCTTCCTCAGGTATAAATTAGTATATGTACAAATATTTAAGTCTCTGCGTCTAGTCGTTCGGAAGTGATAAGCGTACACTGAACAGACATTCACATATATATCCGATTGCCATAAAACCGTGCCTAAAGCCTTCACCGGGTAGACATTAGTAACTGTACAAATTTTTAGCTCTTTATGTCTTGTGATTCAGACGTGATAAACGTACACTGAATAGACATTGACATTTATAAATATAGTTCGTTCTTTTAGTTCGTCCGCTCCCAGTGACGGCTGAGCGGCGTGGTCTGCGCATGCAGGTGGAGGGAGAAGTTCCCCCGCCTAGCTGCTTCATGCGCTTGCTGCTTGAGCCGCTAACGATATCACGCAGACCAAAAGAAACAGTTTGTGGATAATTTCTCGCGTTGAAGTTATCTCTATATCTTGGCATTATGGAATTTATTAGTCACACATTGCAGAGTGGAGAATAATTAAAAACAGAAATTTTGTAGCACTGAACCATGTATCCTAACAGGCAGACGCTCACCTCGAAATGGCTCTCATCAGCAGAAGGCGAACACGTGATTTTTAACGACCTATCGCGCACATTTTAGTTCGCCACCGGTAGCTCTTATTTTAGTTCGCAGCTCGGACGCGAAATAGGTCGCTCTTTTTAGTTCATCCGTTCCTTTTGGCTTTTGCCACCGCTACTAAAACTACAGCTGAGCAGCTACTCAGCTCGAAATGACGGCAACTGGCAGAAGGGAATCACGCGATTCTGCGCGCTCTCGCGTCCTCTCGCTGTTCCCCGTCAGTCTTCGGAAAAGGAGCGGACGAATAAGAGGCGTGGAATCTGCGAACTAGTTCGCGTAGTTCGCCTGTGGGAGCGCTCTTCCGAACTAGTTCGTTCGCCAACTACACAAGACTATTGTAGACTGCCACTTAAATATTTCATGGCCGATTAAAAATAGTAGATATGCAGCAGATAATTTATATATAAACAGTTGTATGTATTTGTGAAAATGAACTGAATATATTTGTAAAAAAATCCACGACAAATTAAATACTAATTGTGTAACTATATTTCGACGGCGGCAGTATATTTGAACAGTAAGACGCCACGCTTAATGGCTATCTGAGCAAAGAGCTTCAATCTCAACCGTTTTTTAGTATTGTTAACTATATATTTGTTAGTTACATTTGTAGGGAGGTGGTCAAAGCATTTAATTCTGTGATATTCAAATGTATAAAATTTCGGAAGAGAAATTGTATTTTAGAGATGAGTTGTTAGGATGCGCGGAAGGATACAATTTTGGGAGCAGGGAGAGCACGCTTTGGAACGCTTGGGAAGGGACTCGTAACTTGGACGTGGAGGTGAAAGGTTGTGACGCTGGGCGGTCTGAAGCCGCGTTGGAAGAGATAGGCATGTGTGGACTAAAATTTACGGGACTGTGACTGCAGAAATTATTCTCTGCTTGAAAAGTGATAAACTATGCACGGTAGTAGGGCTGTGGAACTGTGATAATTGAGCAATCGTGTACTCGTGTGATTACAAACTGTATTTTATAACAAATACTGTAATTAATCGCGTATTAAAATGGAACTGCAATGTTCGATGAACTTCACTAATTTACGAGTGATAATTTGCAACTTTTACTCTCGAGTTCGTGTGATACGTATTGTGCCTCTCATGAACAATAGTTGGGGATTCAGTTATTTACCGATGTATAAAGTAGGACCACCTCCGCATTTCCCCAGAAATAAATAAACTCCATTTATAAAGAATTACTTTGTGAGTGAATCGCTTCTTTTTCTTAGAATCTATTTTGTTGGTTATTCAGAAGTTTAATTTACGTATGTTTAGATACATTTCCACGTCATCATATGAAGATTGATAGACTGGCTAAATTACATATTAATTATTGATCTTGTTTAAACAGTTTGGGTAGCTGTTCAGGGCATAGAAGCTGACATACATAACTCACCCCTATGAACAGAGACAACGAGCCATAAACTTTTACTACCCTGAGTTATGTATTGCCCAAGTCTTATTGGTGAGAACCAATAGGAAGGTCGCAAATGGGATATTCTGCAAATCACAAAAATGTTCAAATTTCTGTAAATCTATAGGACCAAACTGCGTGGTCATCAGTCCGTAGCTTACAAACTACTTAAACTAAACTAGCGTAAGAACAACACACACACACACACACACACATACACACACACACACACACACACACACACACACACACACACACACACACACACACACACACACATATATATATATATATATATATATATATATATATATGTATATGCCCCAAGGAGGACTCGAACCTCCGACGGCGAGCAACCGCGCGCTCCGCAGCGAGGAGCCTTACACCGCTCGGCTACTTCACCGCGGTTAAATCACATTTAAGTGTCTGGCAGAGGGTCCATCGGAGCACCTTTATACTGTGTATCTCCCATTCCATTCTCGAATAGCGCGCGGGAAGAAAGAACAACCGAATCTCTCCGTTAGAGCTCTGATTTCTCGTATTTTATTTTGATGATCATTTCTATCTGTGCAAGTAGGAGTCAACAATATATTTTCGCATTCGGAGGAGAATGTTGGCGATTGGAGTTTCGTAAGTAGCCCACGCCGCAGCGATAAGCGCCGTTGTTGTAAGGATTCCCATCCCAGATCCTGTATCATTTCCGTGACGCTGTCTCCCCTGTATCGTAACAATACGAAACGAGCTGCCCTTCTTTGGACTCTTTCGATGTCCTCCGTCAAACTCACCTGATAAGGATCCCACACTGGGCAGCAATACTAAAAAGAAGGGACGGACAAGCGTAGTGTATGGAGTCTCTTTTTTTAGTTCTGTTGCATCTTTTAAGGGTCTGCAAATAAAACGCAGTCTCTAGTTAGACATTATCAAGGTGTTCTTTCCAATTTAAGTATGAAGTAATAGTAATTCGTAGGTATTTTATGAAGTTTACGGCCTTCATTTTTGATTTGATCTTCAGATGATTTTACTAGACGGTAAATGACAGCGTCATCTGCAAACAACCTCAGAGAGCTGCTTAGATTTTCCCCTAAATCGTTTATGTAAATAAGGAACAGCAAAGGACCAATGGCACTACCCTGTGGAACGCCCGACATCACCTCTGTTTTAGTCGATGCCTTACCATCGATTACTGCGAACTGCGTCCTATCTGACAGGAAACCCCCTATCCAGTCGCAAATTTGGGGCGATATACCATAACCACGCAATTCGATTAAAAGCCGTTTATGAGGTACGGTGTCAAAAGCGTTCTGGAAATCAAGAAATACGAAATCGATTTGCGAACCCTTGTCGATAGCACCCATCACTTCGTGTGAATAAAGAGCTAGTTGTGTTTCGCATGATCGATATTTTCTAAATCCGTGTTGACCTTGGGTCAATAGATCGTTCTGTTCGAGATAATTCATAATATTTGAATACAGGATATGTTGCAAAACCCTGCTGCAAACTGACGTGAATGAAATAGGCCTGTAGTTTAGTGGGTTACTCCTGCTGCCCTATGTTCGTTTAGAAAGCCTAATCTGCACCATGAAATGTGCTGTAATCAACTAGTTTTGGTTGTACGACGCCCCGAAAACGGCTGCTGGGCTCGTGACAAGCTCAGGGGGTTTGTTTGCACTGCTGTCGCAACTCCCTGTCATACACAGTGCTGCTTTATGGTGCGACTACCGTAGTTCCTTCCTATGACGGCGACCCCCCGAGTAAGAATTTGCGACTCCCCCCCCCCTCCCCCCCCCCTAGCGGCCCAGTGGGGCGGGAGGCGAGGCATCTGCGAACTAGTTCGCCTGTGGAAGCGGTCTTCCGAACTAGTTCGTTCGCGAACTACCAAGACTATTGTGCGTGTTTGCACGTCTCGTATAGGAAGGGCTTTATGCTATTTATCTCCCATTCCATTCTCGAATAGCGCGCGGGAAGAAAGAACACCTGAATCTCTCCGTTCGAGCTCCTGATTTCTCGTATGTTATTGTGATGATCGTACGTTATCAAACTGTAAGTTGGTCACACGCTTGAAGATTTGAGGTAGAGGCTCGCGCTATTCGTCCACGAAACTCAGAGGGCCATAGACACGGGTTCTCAGGTAGATGCTGTGTTTCTCGACTTCCACAAGGCGTTTGATACAGTTCTCCACAAACGTTTAATGAACAAAGTAAGAGCATATGGTCTATCAGACCAATTGTGTGATTGGATTGAAGAGTTCCTAGATAACAGAAAGCAGCAGGTCATTCTGAATGGAGAGAAGTCTTCCGAAGTAGGAGTTATGTCAGGTGTGCCACAGGGGAGTGTCGTGGGTCCGTTGCTGTTCACGATATATGTAAATGACCTTGCGGATAACATCGGAAGTTCACTGAGGCTTTTTGCGGATGATGCTGTAGTATATAGAGAGGTTGTAACAATGGAAAATTGTATTGAGATGCAGGAGGATCTGCATCGAATTGACGCATGGTGCAGTGAATGGCAATTAAATCTCAATGTAGACAAGTGTAATGTGCTGCGAATACACAGAAAGAAAGATCCTTTATCATTTAGCTACACTATAGCAGGGCAGCAACTGGAAGCAGTTAATTCCATAAAGTATCTGTGAGTAGTCGTTAGGAGGGATTTAAAATGGAACGACCACGTAAAATCAATCGTCGGTAAAGCAGATGCCAGACTTAGATTCATTGGAAGAATCCTAAGGAAATGCAGTCCGAAAACAAAGGCAGTAGGTTACAGTACACTTGTTCGCCCACAGCTTCAATACTGCTCACCGGTGTGGGATCCGTACCAGGTGGGGTTGATAGAGGAAGTGGAGAAGATCCAACGGAGAGCAGCGCGCTTCGTTACAGGATCATTTGGTAATCGTGAAAGCGTTACGGAGATGATCGATAAACTCCAGTGGAAGACTCTGCAGGAGAGACGCTCTGTCGCTCGGTACGGGCTTTTGTAGAAGTTTCGAGAACATACCTTTACCGAGGAGTCTAGCAGTATATTGCTCCCTCCTACGTATATCTCGCGAAGAGATCGTGAGGATAAAATCAGAGAGATTAGAGCCCACACAGAGTCATACCGACAATCCTTCTTTCCGCGAACAATACGAGACGGGAATAGGAGGGAGAACCGATAGTGGTACTCAAGGTACCCTCCGCCACACACCGTCAGGTGGCTTGCGGAGTATGGTTGTAGATGTAGATGTAGAGGTGTGTTTTTCTATGTGCAGTTCGTACGTTGCTATACCCGGGCCGCTGAAACATTGCACTTGACGTTCACAAATAACAAGTGAAGAGCAAGAAGCGCGAGGCGCTAGTCGCTAGGAACGAGCCAATCACAGCACGCTAAACACTTCCAGTGATCACATACCCTGACGTCAACGTTCCCGCGTTGCCGGCTTTGTTCAGCGCTACCGTAAACAAAGTTGTGTATCGTGTTTATCGCGTGTTTATGTTGTGTGTGCATTTTTCGCCGCGATTTGTTTTACTACGAGTGGTTTAACTTGACTTTCCGAGTTCTAGTAATGTTACCGAAAGTGACGGTTTCTGAGTAAGTTCTTAATTTCGTATGAATAAAAACTTCGAAGCATATGCTCTGAGTAGGAAGTTCATTCTCGTTTCAAACGATCGGAAAGACGTTATGGTGCAGAAATATTGCTGCAGATATGTCAATGTCAAAACAAAATAAGACTATTACGCCCACATATGCAATGGACTAAATCACAAAGGAGCAGCGACACAATGTGATAAGGCTACCCGAATACACTGCCATTTTAACCCTATACAATTAGTATGGAGTGACGTGAAATATTACCTAAGGAACAATAAGAAGTCTTTGACAATAACAGTGGTGGAAAGGCTGTTGCCAATGTGGATGCTGCATCTTGGGAAAAAAAAAGTGTCGAGCATGTTGAAAAGATGATTCGTGAAGCGCAAACAATGGAAGGGATCATCAGTAATCATGAACGGTTAATGATTTGTGTTGGAAATGACGATTTTGGCAGTGACGACAACAGTGAAGATGGGGACCTGTATGTAATTGTACCATTGTCGCCGTAAATTGGTGAATGAAAAGCATTCTGACTATAAAACGTAGACAGAGAGAAGTTACTGTCTAAGATTGTTTATTTCGTATCTGTCGTGATTCAATGCTTATTTTCTATATTCCTTTGCTCCGTTATTGAAAGCGTGTGCGTTGTTGTGCTCTGGTCTTCATTAATATGCCGTTAATTAATTGCTGCTCAAGAACGAATTATTATTATGCCCTTTTATTGCTCAATAGCTTACATTTACGAGATGCAACTGAAAACCGTTTCGTCTGTTGTGTGTATAGAGGCTAGTGTTGCAACGTCGCTAAAGCAGTGTAGCCAACTTAACTCGCCGTAACGCGAAACGTCAAGTGCAATGTTTCAGCGGCCCGGGTGTACTGGAGACGTGAGGTTGCGGGTGGAGTGCCTAGCACTAGGTATCGAGCGCTGTTGGTCTGTACCGCGGTGGGTGGCTGGTGGTATTTATGAGGCCGGTCGGCGACTCCTCGAGAATAGCTGCCGCCCCCTGCTGGCGGAATTAGAACTGAACCCCTCCCCCCCCCTCCCCCACCGCCGGGTTTCGCGACCGCTGCAGGCGACTGAGCCACCTGTAAAGGCTCCACTCACTACACCGACACGTGGTGCAAAAGAGGCCAGCGATGCACCACGCGTGCTGGAAACTGCAGCTGATGCCGGCGGCTTGGCTTTCCGTGTCTGTTACGAGCCGTTCCCTACATACGGAACCCTCACAGCTTTGCTGGGCAATCCATCGCGCAATTACTTTAAAGTTTTTTTTTTTTTTTTTTTTTTTACTATTTATGGGACTTGACTACGGGGTCATCAGTCCCTAAGCTTACAAACTACTTATGAACTTGTAATGTTACTTTTTTTTTATCGCTGGTGTTGTCACAAGATCAAGGATCAAGGTTGGAAACCGGAATTGAAATTTAAATAACCGTAAGATCACCAATGAATATTAATTTTTGAAATGGTTATCAGTTCTCAGTAGCAACGTAAGTTAAAAATTACGACAACACCAGAAAGCACCATTACATAAGAAAATAGCGGAATCAGTTACCTGGTATGCATTCATTGGTGGAAGCCGTGACACTGCAGTTGAGCCTGTATGAATTGATTAATATCTTCGTTCTCGTAAACTGATGCTTGGTTTCATGACTATTAATTATTAAAGTTTTACGACCGTGTGCAATTTTGATCACTATGGTTATCGAAAGTTATAGAAATTATCGGACTTCGCTTTTAACAGAATGAAGATTTCCTGCAGGCATTGAATTCACTGTTTAACACAAAATGAGAGTAAATAAATTTTACATTCTTCTGTCATCATGAGACAATAGGCAACAATGACCAAGCATCAATTTACTAATATTGCTGAAAATAAGTCATCAATTAAATGAAACTTCGGGAGAAGTAGTCACTATCTACATGAAATAGGAATTCCAAATGAAGGTTTATTAAGTAAAGGGTGCTAACCAGAGCTCACACTTACATAATTATGGAGGTCGAGTAAAATACGTCCGCTCAGTACAAAGGTAGAAGAACGAAAGACGAAAAGCGATTCCGTTTTCTCTCCAGATCGTTTGAAATAGTTGAAGGTATAACTTGAAACAAGGATAATCAGAAATTTATTGGCAGAGAGAACGGATGCTAGCAACGAGCGTCGCAGATATAATTTTCAATAGAAAAAATATTAATGTATCGCTACAAACTACCTAAGACTAAAGACGGGACAAATATATATATATATATATATATATATATATATATATATATATATATATATATATATATATATATATATATAATGTTCAAATGTTTGTAAATCTATCGGACCAAACTTCGTGGTCATCAGTCCGTAGCTTACAAACTACTTAAACCTAGGTAAACTAACCTAAGGACACACACACACACACACACACATGCCCCGGGGAGGACTCGAACCTCCACGGCAAGCAACCGCGCGCTCCGCAGCGAGACGCTTTAGACCGCTCGGCTACTCCACCGCGGCACAAATATCCAAGGGGGGATTCGACCGTAGTGAACTTTAAAGTTTGCCCCAGGTGCGACTAAAACCTTAGATTAGACAAATAGGGTAAGGTCGGCTGAATTGGGTCAAAATTTGCAATAAACTTCCGGATTGTTGCTTTCTGTCGTGTCCTACATAGGAAAGTGGGAAGAGGTAGCAAGGTCAGTCTGCATATCCCGAGCGGAAAGGAGTGACTGCAGAGAGACAGTACAGGCGTCTACTAGAGATGCGGATTTCGGGACTCGAGAGGATACTTGTTTAGGAAACTTTATGGAACTGCTAGGTACCTTGCATTGAATTTATTGCATCCCATACTAAGTCTACTACACTGGGGTTATTCATTTAAAAGCAAGAAGTATAAATCGTTTGCCACAACAGAAGTCATTGATTACGTTCCCTAGACAGACGCACTCCCCGCGAGAAACAGACTGTCGTGGAGCACCCCGAGGCCGACGGCGATAGTCACGGGCTGGCGCCCGACTCGTCTGACTGAGAACTCCCCTCTTGATCCAAAAACCGGTTGTTTTAACGGCCGGTGTGGGCGCACCTCTTTTCCCCACTTTCCGAAAGTTAACAATTTCCTATTGGCCGCTGCTCGGTTCAACCGATCTAAATTGTGGCTTGCCCTCTCTCTGAGTCCTCTAGCGAACCACGATTCAGCTCTGTCCTTTCTGCCATTCCCCGGGTGGGGAGGTGGCTTGTTTGTGCACTAACAAAATCCATACTCGCTAGCAACATTGTTCAGCTGAAAGTAAAACGTCACGGCGCTACCCAATATGGGCAACAACAACAACGTTTTAGGTCAGTTGGCCACGCCTTAGGCCACGCCTCAGGGGAGCTGCTAACTTGCAGTTTTTCTTCTTTACCCTCCACTCTAGCCTCGTGGAACCACTGACGTTGCTGTTCCCAAGTGACTGGTATCAACTTTGCTACGTACATTAAAACGTGCCTGTTGGCCACCAAGTACTAATGTAACGTCTTACAGCAGCGTCTAGACGCTGTATGAAGTTACGCCCATCTTCTCCGAAAGGTAACCTCCACCCTGGGACGGTGGCCGAGGGCATCAGCAGTTCGCTAGGAGATTTCTTCAGTGCCTACATCCCGTAAGATATACGTGTCTGTTTTAGCCTGTTATCTGCAATGGTCTCTATTTCTCAGCCTGCAGTGCGTCTCTGTGGCTCACACAGCCTCTCAACAATTCCAACAGTAAAATCAATATATGACATTACGTTTTATTTAATACTGCTACGGCTGTTTCGACACTTTGTCATTCTCAAGCGCGTCTACGATGTTTGGACGTTAAATGTTGACATCTGGCGTAACTTTTGCATAAACTATATGGAAATATACACGTATTTAGTTGTTGTACACGGTTTTTAGCTGTCACGTATTATGCAGCTTTTTACGTTGAAACGTTAAAGAAAACTTTTATATTTTTTCGTAATAAAAAACTTTATATATATGTTTACATATATGTAAACATATATATAAATAAACATATATATATATATATATATGTATTTAGTTGTTGTATACGGTTTTTAGCTGTCAGGTATTATGCACACTAAATACGTGTATATTTCCATGTATTTTATGCAACAGTTACGCCAGATGTCAGCATTTAACGTCCAAAAATCGTAGACGCGCTTGGGAATGACAAACTGTCAAAACAGCTGTAGCACTATTAAATAAAACATAAGCACCAATCCGGAACTTTATTGCAATGTCTTTCAACGACATATATGATGCTGCAGGCCCAACGATTAGGAAATGGGTCAAAATTTGTTAAAATCGAAATAAAAGTTTACACACGAACAAATTTTCATTGTATATCCACAAAAACTACATTCTTTTATTTGTTGTTGTTATGGTCTTCAGTCCGAAGACTGGTCTGATGCAGCTCTCCACAATACCCTATCCTGAGCAAGCCTCTTCATCTCCACATAAAAACGGCAACCTACATCTGTCTGAATCTGCTTACTGTATGCATCTCTTGGTCTTCCTCTGCGATTTTTACCCCACACACTTCCCTCCAACGCTAAATTCACAATACCTTGATGTCTAAGAATGTGACCTACCAATCTATCCCTTCTTTTAGTCAAGGTATGCCAGAAATTCCTTCTCTCCCCAATTCTGTTCAGCACCTTCTCATTAGTTACGCGATCCACCCACCTAATCTTTAGCATTCTTCTGTAGCACCATATTTCAAAAGCCTCTATCCTCTTCCTGTCCGCACTGTTTATCGTCCATGTCTCACTCCCATACAAGGCAACAATCCACACAAATGCCTTCTAACAAATTTCTCTTTTTCAAGAACGGTTTTCTACCCATTGCCATTCTGCATTTTATATCCTCTGTACTGCGACCATCATTTGTTATTTTACTGCCCAAGTAACAAAACTCATCTACCTCCTTTATTGTTTCGTTACCTAATCTAATTCCTTCAGCATCACCTGATTTTCTTAGACTGCACTCCATTACACTAGTTCTGCTCTTGTTAATGTTCATCTTATATGCACCTTTCAGCACACTGTCAATTCCGTTCAATTGCTCTTCCAGGTCCTTTCCTGTATCTGACAGAATTACTATGTCGTCGGCAAAACGCAATGTTTTTAATTCTTCCCCCTGAACTTTAATTCCTTCTCCAAATTTCTCCTTGCTTTCCTTTATAGCTTGCTCAATGTACAAATTGAATAACAATGGAGAAAGACTACAACCCTGTCTTACACCCTTTCAAACCACTGCATCCCTTTCATGCCCTTCAACTCTGACAACCGCTGTCTTGTTTTTGTTCAAGTTGTAAATAACCTTACGCTCCCTATATTTTACTCCTGCTTGCTTCAGAACTTGAAACAGTTTATTCCAGTCAACATTGTCAAGTCTTCTCCAAATCTACAAAAACTAGAAATGTAGGTTTGCCTTTTCTTAATCTATCTTCTAGGATAAGCCGTAAAGTGAGTATTGCCTCCCGTGTTCCTACATTTTTCCTGAACCCAAACTGATCTTCCCCCAGGTTGGTTTCTACCAGCTTTTCCATCCTTCCGTAAATAATTTGTGTTAATATTTTGCAACCATGACTTGTAAAACTGATGGTTCTGTAGTTTTCACACCTGTCTGCACCTGCTTGCTTTGGGATGGGGATTATAACATTTTTCTTAAAGTCTGAGGGTACTTCACCTGTCTCATACATCTTACACACCAGGTGGACACACAATAAATCTGAAAGCTGAGCTGCATGACGCTATTCGCCTTCTTCAAGTTAGGGGAATTGGGTCATCAATTCGGCGAATAAGTTCAGTACGATAATGTGTGCATCACTTTAAAATAGCAACACATTTTCCACAAATAAATCTCTTCTTCCCTACTGCACCAACATAGTTCTCATGATACCATTTCCTGCCATTTCCTTGACATTGAATCCAGTCACCGATTTTCGCTGATAGTGGATCGCTGTTGCAGGGTTCACAACATGTGTCATCGTCATCCGTTTCTTCGGAGGATTCTGATGACCTTGACGCTGATGATTCATGCTGTAGGTCTTGTCTGCTCTTAACCTGGCGTTTCTGCACTTTCGGGCTGGAATGAGATCTTTCAGTTCTTTTACAGCCTATTTTTTGTTGCGTTTATATTTTCTGGTGATGTAAGAAGTAGTGATTTCTGTTTTTTGACCACCTTTTACCTTTGCTGGATAATCCTTTCCACTGTGCAGTCGCCGTTGTAGACAGGAATGCGGTACCACAAACAATTCCTCTGCATGACGCTGACTTCTACCTTCCCGAATCTCCGGTTAATAAACACAGAGCAGTTTCTGCGTGTCGAAATAAGGACTCGTCCCCTGTCTCCGCCGACTTTCGGTAAAGGTCGTCAGACGCCTGCAGAGCCCCATCCGACATTCTCTCCTTCTAATGTCAAGCGCCGCCGAACATACAGTAGAAATACCTCTGGAGTGAGCACAGCATTCTGCGCGTGTTGTCAACATTAATCTCCAATTGTCACGTGATTAGGAACGACGCTGTTCGTTAATTCACACTAAGTAAGACTCCTATAAACCCGAGCTGAACTATCGGCCATTTTTGGCCCACTTTAGCTTACGGTAGTAACACTGAAAGTGGGCCTTTGCGATCGTCTTTTGACAGCTCTAAATTTAAATAAAAATAAAAGCTTAACTATTCATCTAAAACGAAAATTGAATAACCTAATTTGTAAAGGAGAAAATTCTCTACAACTTTGGTCTCTTATGTGTTTTTTCATATCTCGTAGCGTTTCAAAGATATTTGCAAAAATAACGGCCATTTTGGGATGTATGTCTGTCTGTCTGTCCGTAACGTGTTCTCTGTTTTTAAGACAAACCGTTCAACCGATCAGCACCAAATTTTACAGACACGATTGTAGGCCGCCAGAGACCAGAACCCCCTTTTTCAAATTTTTCGGACAAAAAATACGGTAGTAATACAAAAAAAAAAGCCGTTTGTCATATAATTGTAATTGCAAACGAACCGTTCATCTGACACGAAAATTGAATAACCTAATTGGTAGAGGAGAAAATTCTCTACAACTTAGCTCCCTTATGTTTTTTCATAACTCGTATCGTTTGAGACATATTTGCAAAAATAACGGAGATTTGACACCCTTCATTGAATTAACGAAAACCAGCCGTTCGGAGATGTCACGTGACATTCCACGCCCAGAACTCTCTCTGGCCTTCCCCCACTTTGCGTTGCATATTTGATGATTTTCTTATTGTAACTTACACGTTGTCATTTCAAAGCAATGGCCCACTGAACAATTAACAAAAGGACGTCGTTCTTCGTACGATAAATGATGATCTAGTGTCCACAAATGCCATATTAGCATAACAACGGCCATCAATAGTATGAGATTAAAGGACTCATCTTTTGATTGATAGCCCTAATGACGCTAAAGGTCGGTGGTTCGGAACCCGCCACTACCAATTTTTTTTTTCCTAAAAAGGTTTCAGACACTATTGTTAATTAATTTTTTATTAGTTAGAATATTATTTTGCTCCAAAACGTTTGCAAAAACTTATAAAACTACAAATCTAAAGTGGGCCGTAAAACACGTCAGTGCGATTTTTTCCCCAAGCTGTAGGAGTCGCCACGTTCCGGACGAAGCTCACGCGTTACCTCGCGTTTCATTCAACTCGCTCACACTCGCAAACTACTCACTGTATCAACGTGGAATTTTCCATCCATGTGTTCGTTAAGAACTACACTACATTTTCATTTTAGTTTCATTTATGGCAATAAATTATAAACAGCATCTACTGATAGTTTACGACCATGCACTTTCTGACGACGATACGGAATTTTCGACATGCAAGGAACTTTTTTTGTGTTGAAATTAGGTGAACACATTAGCGAATGAAGTGTTCAAAAAACATCAAATTTTCATCCTCTCGAAACAGAAACTCTGTGAGAAATGTATGACTTTAGATAATGCCAGTTAAATATGACGCACTGGGATCCGCCCGCCCGTCTAGTAGTAACACGTCTTCCGTATTAGAGCTCCTAATAATTAGGCACACGTTGTTACTGCATAACACCCATACTTAAAGATACTGGTACTGACTTCTTTTAACCCATTAAATTTGCCGGCCGCGGTGGCCAAGGGGACTGAGGCGCTCCAGTCACGGTCTGCACGGCCACTACGGTCGGGGGTTCGAATCCCCCCTCGGGCATGGATGTTTGTGCCGTCCTAGTTCGTAAGTAGTTCATAAGTAGTTTGTAAGTTTAGGGACTGATGACCCCGTAGTTACGTCCCATAAGCTGTACAAACATTTTGAACCCATTAAATTTAACACTTGCACACTACAAGAGTGCTGTGTCTCTATGTAACATGCAATTTCAATTTTTCAGTTATAAGAAAACGATTTTCAAAATATCTCAATACAGATTGTTTTATTGTGTGAGGAAATGAGAACAAGTCAGTTCGTTAGCTACTGAAGAGATCCTTGCTATCTGTCATTTTCAAGTATTCTAACATAAAATGCTCAATAAATCTAGTAACTTCCGTTGTTACTGTTAGGCTTGAAACTGAAGGAAATGTTACTTCTAGTAGGTTTTGGATACTGAGTAGTAGCTCTGAAACTCATCGAACAAGAAGCAGAGAAATAAACATTTGTTAGTGACGAAGGAATATCTGCAAATCGAATAATAAATCACTAACTTTACTCTTTTTCATTCTACAACTATATTTCCTTGAATAACGCGACAATCAATGAAGTTTTGCGTAGTATCCATGTGGCACAATACTCCCCTCTTTGCATGTTATCAATTGTTAGCCGACCGCGGTGGCCAAGGGGACTGAGGCGCTCCAGTCACGGTCTGCACGGCCACTACGGTCGGGGGTTCGAATCCCCCCTCGGGCATGGATATTTGTGCCGTCCTTAGTCGTAGTTAGTTCATAAGTAGTTTGTAAGTTTAGGGACTGATGACCCCATAAGCTTAACAAACATTTGAACATATCATTTGTTAAAGTATCATTTTGATACCTTTAACCGTGTGTGAGATACGCAGTGATTCATTCTGGCCTTATCGCAATCGGAAATGAGTGCGCTAAATAAAATAAAGTTTAGAGGTATGAGTGAAAGGTAAAGATCTCCTCCTAAGTCGAAAATAAAATTCAATCCAAATGTTAAAATGTTTGTAAAGCTTATGGGACTTAACTACGGGGTCATCAGTCCCTAAACTTACAAACTACTTATGAACTACCTAAGACTAAGGACGGCACAAATATTCATGCCCGAGGGGGGATTCGAACCCCCGACCGTGCAGACCGTGACTGGAGCGCCTCAGTCCCCTCGGCCACCACGGCCAGCAAAATTCAATCCATTAGGAACGTTTCATCCGCAACAACATATGGTGCAACAAGCACCAAACGGAATATCATAGCAGCCTCTATTTTCTACTGCAAACTTTCCCTAATGTAGCGCAGTCTCTTATTTCGAAGCCAATATGTTATTAACTATGACCATTAAGGAAATGACGAGCATTCAGTCACAATGATGACATAAAGATTTAAGTAGCGGAAAAATTAAATATTTCTACCAGTTAGTTTTTGCGAGATCGTTTGTGAAAGATGGCAGGGCATGCGCCTCTACGCTGTTAGTGCAGCGGAGTTCAACCATGTTGGGAAAAAACATAGCGGACGATTCAGCCTGGGTAGGTTAAATTGTACGATGCTTCTCGCCGGGCTGCAGTGGTTATGTTGGCACCAATGGTAATGACGGCAATTCAGATCACCAATAAATGTTATTTCGTGACAACTTCAATTGAAACGATAATTATTTTTTGCTGATCGGACAAGGGTACATACAAGAACCGGTCAACCATAGAGAAGGTACAGTATTAATTTTGCTACGAGTGAAACGAGCAGCAATAACATTTACTCTGTAGCTCGTGAAAAATATTAACGCAATTCTACAGTTTATTGTTGACTTGTTGCCAACATAAGCACTGAAGCCCGGCGAGAAGCATCGTAAAATTTTACCGCCTGGGTATTTACGAGCTCTAACACTAAGCATCACGTCATGTTAGGGTTTTTCGGCGGCAAAGTTTCAACAATGTCGTCGTCTGGTGACATAGAAATTTATTTACGCCGGGCTATGTGCTATGATAGTAGCTGATTTTGATATTTTGTTGTTTCTTAATTTTCAGTTTATGACTGATTTTTTTCCGTGGTTATCTGCAAATGTAGCATTACGAATTGAATTTTTTCCATTGAGTATTGTTCCAAAAGCGATGTCGGAATGTCAGATACCTCAAAATGAAGACTTACTGCGGTAAACAGAGCTGTGTTTTGGTTTATGTGTTTGAATATTGGTCAATGGTTTCGCTAGAAAATAATCCAAATTGACGTTTTTCTTCTCAGCACTTTTACCAACACACAAATGATCAAGAACATGACCTTTACTATGGTCATTAAATAATTTTTTAGTTGTTATTTTCTCAAATGTGACACTATAGTACATTTTTTAAATCAGTAATGGTAGTTATACCTCCACTTCCATTGCTAGGAACATGCTAAGCAAGTTGCTGTGAGGTAAGGTACAACTAGACGTGACGGCCATTGTGAATTAGCATTTTGCTTTCCACAATGTTTAACGGTTATACAATTTGTATCATTGTCCATGTCCGTATTTTTTCAGACACTTTTGAAGGCGCAGATTTACTCTCAAGTCATTAACCGATTCGAAAGGATGAAAAGTCTGTTATCTTGTCAAAGCCATTCCACATTTTGGTTGTGTTGGACTATATGAGAATTGCTGAAGACTACGAATTTGAATTTCGAATCAAATTTGTTGCAAGAGATTGATTTATAGCATAGCCTACGTTCACGACAAAGTCGGACACAGTTTACCAAATGTGTAACAGTAGTCCATTCATAAAATTGATTTTTTTTCAGTACTGCCATTCACAGGTAAATTAGAACTTTATGATTCCTTTGTAGTAATTTTTACATTTGCATATTAGTAGCTTTAAGATACATACTCAAGCCTTAAAAAAAAAAAAAAAAAAAAAAAAAAAAAAAAAAAAAAAAAAAACCTGAAAAATATGGAGTAGCTTTGACAAGATAAACTTTTCATCCTTTCAAATCGCTTGATGACTTTAACAATATACTGTTAAAATTTTCAATTTGCACACTTTGCAGGCAAGAAATTATCACTTTCGTTATAAGAACACAGTTTATCTGAACAGAAAATCTGTTAAATTTTACTTGAGGCCTCGGCCACGAAGTGTGGTAATGTTGGCAACGAATGTTAACTTTACGATGATAATAAATTTGCTGTCCACAGATGAGTACATAATAATCTGTTGATCATAGAGCAAGAACATCATTATTTATTTCACGGCCAACACGAAAAGCCCTCTTATTCTATGTGATTAAGTTTACAAATACCATTAAATGGTTGTTGCCAACATCAGCACACAACGCCGCCGAGGTTGTAAGTAAAATTTTACCCAGAACTACCAGCATTTATATTCGCCAGTTGCTGTGTGTGAGTCACCTTGAATTTGCAAATCCAGTGATTTATCGTAGAATTCGCAGAAAACGTAATTGGTAAAGTTTTGAAAGGATAAGTTGTAAATTCTAAAACTTCTGTTTTAAACCGTGACAAATCACTACTAAATATCAAAGCTACCGAAAAGTATCATTCACAAAAATCACTGTTATCGGACATTCACTAATTAGGTCATCCCCATTACAGATTAATGTACGTCGTCCCGAAATCACATGACCATAACGGCAATAGATGTTGACAACACAAGTTCTGTTCTGCGCATCTGAATGCTCATTCATCTCTGGTGTGAGCATAGCAATCTGCGCATGTTGTCAACATTAAGCTGGAATTGTCACCTGATCTAGGGACGACGTTCATTAATTCACTAAACATCACGCCATGATAGGGATTCTCGGTAGCAAAGTTTTAATAACGTCTTCGTCTGCTGACATCGAAATTTCATTTCTTTTCGTCGTGTTCTAACTGTGTTGTAGTTGATTTTGTGTTCAAAATGTTCAAATGTCTGTAAATCTATCGGACCAAACTGCGTGGTCATCAGTCCGTAGCTTACAAACTACTTAAACCTAGGTAAACTAACCTACGGACAAACACACACACACCCATGCCCCAGTGAGGACTCGAACCTCCACGGTGACAACCGCGCGCTCCGCAGCAAGGCGCTTTAGACCGCTCGGCTACTCCACCGCGGCTTGATTTTGTGCTTTAGGGTTAAATTGTACGACGCTTTTCGCCAAGCTCCAGTGGTTATGTTGGCATCAATGGTAATGGCGGCAACTCAGATGACCAATAATGTTTTGTCTTGACAACTTCAATTAGTTGTCTTAATTTTCAGTTTGACTGTGATTTGTTTCCGTGGTAATCTGCAAATGTACCATTACGAATTGAATTTATTTGCATTGAGTGTTGTTCCACAAACGATGCGGGAATGACAGGTATCTTCAAATGAAAACTTACTGAGGTGAACAAAGCTGAGTTTGTCTAAAAACAGTTCATTAGATAAGATTATAATATTGTTAAACTTGTATTCAATAACAGTTCATAACCATTTACACACAAAACTGACTAAAGAAGAACTATAACATCTACGAATAATCTACATGTCTTAGATGTGCATTCCAAGGAATATTCATCAGATTACTAACATCACAACATGTTCTCAGCACGTTCACGACAATGTCGGGCACACTTTACCAAATGTGTTACAGTAGTCCATTCATAAAAATGAAATTTTTTAGTACTGACATTGACAGGTAAATTTTGAACTCGATGATTCGTATGTAGCACTTTTTCATTTGCATAGTAGCAAATTTAAAATACATAATAAATACCTTATCAACAGCGATAGAACACTGAAAAATATGGAATGGCTTTGACAAGAGAACAGACTTTTCATCATTTTAAATCGCTTAATGACTCTATCAATATACTGTTCAAATTTTCAATTTGCACACTTTACAGTGGCAAGAACTTATCACTTTCGTTACACTGACACAGTTTACCTGACATAAATACTGTTTTACTTATGGCCTCAGTCACATAGTGTGGTAATATTGGCAACAAAATGTTAACTTTACGACGATAATAAATTTGCTGACCAAGCATGATTACAACAAGAATCTGTTGATCATAGAACAGGACAATCATCAATTATTTATTACATGGTCAACACCAAAAATTGTTCCCACTTATTCAATGTGACTGAGTTGTCAAAGAGTATTAAATAGTTCTTGCCAATATCAGCACACTATGTCACTACGCTGCCAAGGTTGTAAGTAAAATTTTACCCGCAATTACAAGTTAGCATAAATTATATATTAGCCAATGACTGCCAGTTGCTACATGTGAGTGTGAGTCATCTTGAAGCAGTATATTTGGTGATTCATCGTAGAATTTTCAGAAAGAGGAGAAATCGTAATTGGTAAACGTTTGAAAGGATAAGATGTGAATTCGCACACTTCTGTTTTAATAGTGACAAATTACAACTAAATGTCACAGCTACCGAAAAGTAGCATTCACAGATATCACTGTTATCGGGCAATCACTGTTATCGGGCAATCACTGTTTAGATCATCCCCATTACAGACGAACGTACGTCGTCCCGATATAACGTGACCATAACAGCAATAGATGTTGACAACACAAGATCTGTTCTGCGTATCTGAATGCGTACTCTATGCTATTTCTACTCTATGCTCACTCTGCAGATAATTCTACTCTATGGCGCCGACCGCCGATCTACATCTATCGGAGCGGCCACTACCAAACCAGAGAGAGAGAGAGAGAGAGAGAGAGAGAGAGAGAGAGAGAGAGAGAGAGAGAGAAAACAAACATACAATCGCACCGACGTCTTTTACGGCCCATTTTTGGTTTTCCCGTATTGGTTTGGAAAAATCCCCTGTTAAACAATTTTGTTGTAAATCAAAGTTTACCTAAATTTGTATTGGTAAGAGTCCTTTTTGTTATTGACTTTATTTATGACAATACCATTTCTTTGGTGCTGTTGCTAATCAGCGATAATAACTATGCACTCAACACGTAATATTCTCTCAGACCGTATTTTAGCACACAGACAAAATTATTTGATACTAGCCATTGATCTCTATATAAGGAGTTTAGAATACAGGGAGACGCCCTTAGGCTGAAAAAGTGAAGCGTGCCCCCGCCATATTGCTAAGTTTTGGAGAAGTGTTCATATTGTAGAGCTAATGTTATTTGTCTCTTAAAACAGAAATAAACCGTTAGATGGTTTTGCCTTGATGTGCAACGTGTTGAAGGAGTGCAAATTAGCCATTAAAAATTAAGTTTTCAAATATAATATGCTGAGTATTTATTACTATTTATTCAAGAAAGTTGTTGTTGTTGTTATGGTCTTCAGTCCAGAGACTGATTTGATGCAGCTCTCCACAATACCCAATCCTGAGCAAACCTTTTCATCTCCTCATAAGAACGGCAACCCACATCCATTTGAATCTGCTTACTATACGCGTCTCTTGGTCTCCCTCTGCGATTTTTACCCCACACACTTCCCTCCAATGCTAAATTTAGGATTCCCCGATGTCTAAGAATGTGTCCTACCAAGCGATCCCTTATTTTGGTCAGGGTATGCCAAAAATTCCTTTTCTCACCAATTCTGTTCAGTACCACTTCATTAGTTATGTGATCTACCCACCTAATCTTCAGCATTCTTCTGTAGCACCACATTTGAAAAGCCTCTATTCTCTTCCTGTCCGCACTGCTTATCGTCCATGTTTCACTCCTGTACAAGGCAACACTCAACACAAATGCCTTCAGAAAAGACTTCCTTACCCTTAAATTAATATTCGATGTTAGCAACTTTCTCTTTTTCATAAATGCTTTTCTTCCCATTGCCATTCTGCTTTTTATATCCTCTGTACTGCGACCATCGCATGTTATTTTACTACCCAAGTAACAAAACTCACCTACCACCTTCATTGTTTCGTTACCTAATCTAATTCCTTCAGCATCGCCCGACTTCCTAAGACCGCATTCCATTATTTTTGTTTTTCTCTTGTTAATGTTCATTTTATACGTTCTCTTCAACACACTGTCCATTCCATTCAATTGCTCTTCCAGGTCCTTTGCTGTCTCTGACAGAATTACAATGTCATCAGCAAAACGCAATGTTTTTATTTCTTCCCCCTGAACTTTAATCCCTATTCCAAATTTTTCCTTGCTTTCCTTCACCGCCTGCTCGATGTACAAATTGAATAACATCGGAGAAAGGCTACAACCATGTCTTACTCCCTTCCCAACTGTTGCTTCCCTTTCATGCCCTTCGAGTCTAATAACTGCGGTCTGGCTTTTGTACAAGTTATAAATAACTCTCCTTTCCCTATATTTTACCCCTGCTGACTTCAGAATTTGAAAGAGTGTATTCCAGTCGACATTGTCAAATGCTTTCTCCAAATCTACAAAAGCTAAAAATGTAGGTTTGCCTTTCCTTAATCTATCTTCTAAGATAAGACGTAAAGTGAGTATTGCCTCCCGGGTTCCTACGTTCCTCCTGAATCCAAACTGATCTTCTCCGAGGTCAGCTTCTACCAGCTTTTCCATTCTCCTGTAGATAATTCGTGTTAAAATTTTGCAACGATGACTTATCAAACTGATGGTTCTGTAATTTTCACACCTGTCTGCGCCTGATTTCTTTGGAATGGGGATTATTACATTTTTCTTAAAGTCTGAGGGCATTTCGCCTGTCTCATACATCCTACACACCAGTTCAAATAGTCTTGTCATGGCTGGCTCTCCCAGAGACTTTAGTAGCTCTGAGGGTATGTCATCTACTCCTGGGGCCTTGTTCCGACCTAGGTCTTTCAAGGCTCTGTCAAATTCATCTCTCAGTATAGTATCTCCTATTTCATCTTGATATACTTCCTCTTCCCTTCCTACAACATCGTCTCTAAGTTCATTTCCTTTGTAGAGCTGCTCTATGTACTCTTTCCACCTTTCAGCTTTCCCTTCTTTGCTGAGAACTGGTTTCCCATCTGAATTCTTGATATTCGTAGAGTTGCTTTTCTTGTCCCCAAATGTCTCTTTTATTTTCCTGTAGGCGGTATCTACTTTTCCCCTTTTTATACATTCTTCTACAGATTTGCATTTGGCTTCTAGCCACTCCTGCTTAGCCATTTTGCACTTCCTGTCAATCTCATTTTTTAGTCGTCTGTACTCCATTTTGCCTGTTTAATTTACTGTATTTTTATATTTTCTCCTTTCATCAATTAAATTTAGTATTTCCTGTGATATCCAAGGATTTTTTGTAGGTCTTGCCTTCCTACATATTTTGTCCTCTGCTGCCTTCACTATTTCATCTCTCAATGCTGTCCATTCCTCTTCTACTGTTTTATTTCCCCCTGTTTCTGTCGATTGTTGTCTAAATCTCCCTCTGAAATTCTCCAGAACTTCACTTTCCTTCAATTTATCCAGATCCCATCTCCTTATTTTCCTACCTTTCTGCAGTTTTTTCAGCTTCAGCCGACAGTTCATGACTAACAAGTTATGGTCAGAGTCTATATCTGCTCCTGGGTATGTCCTGCAGTTTATAACTTGGTTCCGGAATCTATGTCTTACCATTATAAAATCTATCTGATACCTTCCGGTGTCTCCTGGTCTCTTCCACGTATACAACCTTCTTTTGTGATTCTTAAACCACGTGTTTGTTATAACTAAATTATGTTCTGTGCAAAATTCTACAAGGCGGCTTCCTCTTTCATTCCTTTTGCCCAGTACATATTCACCTATTATTTTTCCTTCCCTTCCTTGTCCTACTACCGAATTCCAATCTCCCATCACAATTAAGTTTTCCTTTCCCTTAACTGTTTGAATAATTTCCTTTAGCTCCTCATATATTTCTTCGATCTCCTCATCATCGGCAGAGCTAGTTGGCATATAAACCTGTACTACTGTTGTCGGTGTTGGCTTCGTATCTATCTTGACAATGATAATGCGATCACTGTGCTGCTCATATTAGTTTACCCGCATTCCTATTTTCTTATTCATTATCAATCCTACTCTTGTGATACCCCCAACTGCTTTTGTATTTATAATCCTGTACTCACCTGACCAGAAATCCTGTTCATCCTGTCACCGAACTTCACTAATCCCCACTATATCTAACCTCAACCTATCCATTTCCCTTTTTAAATTTTCTAGTTTTCCTACCCGATTAAGGGATCTAACATTCCACGCTCCGATCCATAGAATGCCAGTATTGTCTTTCCTGATGACAACATCCTCCTGAGTAGTCCCCGCCCGGAGATCCGACTGGGGGACTATTTTACCTCCGGAATATTTTACCCGAGAGGATGCCATCATCATATTTCCATACAGTAGAGCTGCATGTCCTCGGGAAAAGTAACGGCTGTAGTTTCCCCTTGCTTTCAGCCGTTCGCAGTAGATGTGGCAAAGCCACATTAGCTGATGTTACAAGGCCAGCTCAGTCAATCATCCAGACTGTTGCCCCTGTAACTACTGAAAAGGCTGCTGCCCCTCTTCAGGAACCACACGTTTGTCTGGCCTCTCCACAGATACCCCTCCGCTGTGGTTGCACCTACGGTACGGCTATCTGCATCGTTGAGGCACGCAAGGCACCCCACCTCGGCAATGTCTGTGGTTCATGGGGTTGGAGATATTTCTACTCTATGCAAAACTTAGTGGTTATACCCGTCGAAACATGCACTTCTTTTCTTTCCATGACACTGCAAAGCATATGGGATACAGCTAGGAAGAAAAAAGATTTTTTGGTGACCTACCTGGGTTCAATTTTACTTGCCGTGGCAACGGTTTGGTTTGCTATTGTTGGCAACGAACTATTCGCTTTACTCCTAAATTTACTGACCAGAACAGCATAAGTAACATAAATAATTATTCCCCTCATTCTACGTGACTGATTTTTGAAAAAGCATTCAATGACCGTTGCCAACATCAGCATACAACGTTGCCGCCGTAAGTAAAATTGTACCCCTTCTTGTAGAATATTACACCATAGTTATGAGAGTGGAAAAAACCACAGCAATACCATAATTAGTTATTTGGTGGCCGCGGCGGAGTGGCCGAACGCATGTGCGACGCCGTAGCCCGTCGGGGGTTCGAATCCCCCCTCGGGCATGGATGTATGTTCTGTCTTTAGTATAAGTTAGTTCATAAGTAGTTTGTAAGTTTAGGGACTGATGACACCTTAGTTTAGTCCCATAAGCTCTACAAACATTTGAACATTTGTTATTTGGTGTACTATGTAAGTAACGTCGCCTAACTTTGTCCTTTGCAGTACTACGGCGTTTTCGAGGCATTCCTAGACAGAACGCACTCAAAATGTACTGAAGGTACAACTAAATCAGGAAGGGAACTACATAAACTCTTATGTAAATTAGAGCATCGATAGACGCGAAGGAATGTCCTTGTGTTTTAAATTTAAATGATACCCGCGGAAAGAAGCACTTTTTTCTTTCCATGTTTTTATATATACATATAATCGTTAGTCCTTAGTGCTCGTCATATCCAAATGAAAGAACCAACAAAAAATGAAACACAGTTCCTCTCTCTTTTGACGAAACACAATAAAATATAACGTAAAAATGATATGTTTCCTGAAATAGACATGAGTATCATCTATCTGTTTTCTCAATAAAATCATAGTGACACACCTAATTCACAATATTTTTTATGCTTGCAATTTGACACGAAATTCGCTTCCCTTTCTGTCTTTCGAAGAATCATACAGATAACATCTTCGTTTTTTCCGCAAATTCTTATTGTGTGTGGCAGTGGGTTGTTTATCTTATTTTCCTGACGCCTTGGCAATTATCAAACGTAGAGCTCTCGAAATACGTGGGCTGGGCAGCTGTTTTCTTCCATCAAGTGCTTCGTCAAATGCAATGCGAAATCTTTTACGAAAGTGGCCACGAGATGTTCAACCAAAATATTGAAGAGTCTTTTATTTCAGGTTGTACGCAAGCGCCCTGCCAATTTCAACCCAATCGGTTGCCCCTGTCTGAGGCCTTTCCGTTGTTAGTGATATCAGTTTTCACACAAGTTGAAGTGACCTCCAGTAATTTCTATTTCTCTTTCCTCTGTTACAGGTGAGTCTAGAGCCCTTTCTACTGAAGGATGGAACCACAGTCGCCAACACAGCGGTAGGTACGTTTTGAAGGTGTGTTAAACTTTCAGTTGTGTTTGTCTTGCGTGACGTACGCCTGTTGCCACCGCTATGGACACTGTACAGGGCGTGACACGGAAACAGCACCTGCTGCTTAGAGTGCCGAATAACGTTTGCTGTTCTTGAATGTGTGTTCATGTACTTGCACTGCAACCGTTCGGTGTTTATCTACATGGGATACTCTGCAAATCACATTTATGTGCCTGGCACAGGGTTCATCGAACCACCATTATACTATTCATCTCCCATTCCATTCTCGAATAGCGCGCGGGAAGAAAGAACACCTGAATCTCTCCGTTCGAGCTCTGATTTCTCGTATTTTATTCTGATGGTCATTTCTATCTATGTAAGTGGGAGTCAACAATACATTTTCGCATTCGGAGGAGAATGTTGGCGATTGGATTTCGTAAGTAGCCCACGCCGCAGCGATAAGCGCCGTTGTTGTAATGATTCCCATCCCAGATCCTGTATCATTTCTGTATCGTGACAATACGAAACGAGCTGCCCTTCTTTGGACTCTTTCGATGTCCTCCATCAAACCCACCTGATAAGGATCCCACACGGACAAGCGTAGTGTATGCAGTTTCTTTTGTAGTTCTGTTGCATCTTTTAAGGGCTCTGCCAATAAAACGCAGACTTTGGTTCGCCTTTCCCACTACATTATCTACGTGTTCTTTCCAGTTTAAGTCTGAAGTAATAGTAATTCCTAGGTATTTTGTAGAGTTTACGGTCTTCACTTTTGATTGATTTATCTTGTAAACAAAGTTTAACGGATTTCTTTTCGTACTCATGTGGACGACTTCACACTTACCAGTATTTAGAGTCAATTGCCAATTTTTACACCATTGTGATATCTGTCTCAGATCGTTCTGCAGTTGGTTTTGATCTTCAGATGATTTTACTACACGTAATTGACGGCGTCATCTGCAAACAACCTAAGATAGCTACTTAGATTTTCTCCCAAATTGTTTATGTAAATAAGGAATAGCAAAGGACCAATAACACTACCCTGTGATCCGACATCACCTCTGTTTTAGTCGATGCCTTACCATCGATTACTACAAACTGTGTCCTCTCTGACAGGAAATCCCCTATCCAGTCGCAAACTTGGGGCGATATACCATAACCACGCAATTTGATTAAAAGCCGTTTGTGTGGTACGGTCTCAAGTCCCTTCTGGAAATGAAAAATTACGGAATCGATTTGCGAATCCTTGTCAATAGGACACATCACTTCGTGTGAGTAAAGAGCTAGTTGTGTTTCGCATGAACGATATTTTCTAAATAATATTTGACTACAGGATATGTTCCAAAACCCTGCTGCACATTAACGTCAATGAAATAGGCCTGTAGTTTAGTGGGTTACTCCTACTGCCTTTTTTTGAAGATAGATGTGATATGTGCAACTTTCCAATCTTTTGGTACAGATCCTTCTATGAGAGAGCGATTGTATATGGCTGTTAAGTAAGGAGCCATCGTTTCAGCATAATCAGATTTCTAATGGGTGTACAATCCGGACCAGAAGACTTGTTCTTGTTAAGTGATTTTAGTTGCTTCACTACTCCGATGATATCTTCTTCTACGTTACTCATTACGGCCTCTGTTCGTAATTTGAAATCTGGAATATTGGTTTGTCTTCTTTGGTGAATGAGTTTCTAAAAGCTATGTTCAGTAACTCTGCTTTAGTAGCGCTGTCATCGGCAGGATCGCCATTACTATCACAAACTTACAACCGCGTTCGTACCAACAATTCACGGTCTATGTTCCAACAGCCTCAACAGTTCGGTCCCTAGTCTGTTCAAGACCACAAACAAGTTTTTCTGGCTGCTGTTGTTATCACAGTCATCAATCCTAGACAGGCAGCGTCTATGTCCACTGTTTACCCATTTGCACAGCACATAAGTTTCAATCTCCTTACCGTATTCCAGGCTCAGTCTATATGCATAATTTTTACTTATCGTCCCCCCTCACTACTTACACCCATACTTAATTAACTTCTGATTGATGCTACAAGATGAGATCTATTAACTTACCGTCTCTTCTAGTCCAGTTTTGGCAGAAAAATGTTACTTCAACAGTTATACATCCTTTTTAGGGTTGAAATTGATCAATCTATTTTTGTTCTACTAATTTTTGTTTATTTACGTAGTTTTCGGCTTATTAGGCCATCTTCAAGTAAACATTTCACAGGTGTCTGCGACACACTAGTGCTTATGTTGTAAGCATGTTAAACAAAGATGCAACACACCAACACTTAGTTCTCTGCTTATGACATTAGTTGAAGTTGTCAAATGGATCTCTCGCCAGGTTTGTGCTGTGTAATAAATGTCTTCTAATTTATAAATTTATAATTATACACAGTGAAACTCGTTACATATTTCATATTACATCATTCTAAGCTACGGTTAAGAGCAGGAATAGCATTATTTACTTCATGGTCTGTACGATACACTGACCGAGTCATTTTATATGCTTCGGACATCTTGGCTAAGACTTTCTATCGTGTTATTGTTATTGCCAATAGAATCTAGCAAGGTCGGCGGGATGGTTCGTAAAATTTTACCCCAAAGTTGATATCGCAGGCAGCGGGGACCGTCGGTGGCTGTTCCGTAGCGCGTAAAGGTTGGCAACGCAACATATTTCGTGTACCTAATGGCGTGCCACTTTGACGTAACCAATGACAGGCGAGAAAACAATGTATGTGCTTATATCGCCGGAATTAAGGGACTGCGGGTAAAATTCCCATCCCGACGGCCTCGCGCGATTATGTTGGTAGCGTCAACAACACTGTAGAAAGCTTTTTCTGAGATGTCCGAACCACACATAATGACTCGATTACTGTATGGGCATAGCCCGAGGATGTGTGTCTTTTATTTTTATTTATTTACTTTATTTATTTATTTACTTAGAAATGAGTTTGGGGCACAATGCCAACATGAAAGTATCGATGGTTCGATATCGCATTCTTAAAATCGATGTTTTAGAGAACTTGATAGATTTTTAGTGCTTCGTTATAATGTCAGCCGTAATCGAAAATGCCGCCGCGTATGAAATATTTAAGCCTTTTAACTTAAAAGTTAAATTCTAAAAATTATTAAGAGACAATCAATTCCTCGGCAAACTATTTCATTACCCCAATTAAGAAACTACGATTATGCTACCTTTGCACGGTCATAATACCTTTTAAATTAAATCAGTGATCAGGTAAGACTTCAAAATATTATCAAGAAGACATGTTTTTGATAAACAGGCGGAAATTTATATTGCCTAGTTCCTTATAATTTACAAAAATAAAATAAAAACAAAAAATTAAACTAATTCCATCATTATTACAAAAACTTTAAAATTAAATTAAACATCTTAATACAAAACCTAAAATAATTATAAAATCTAAACAAAAAATAATGAACTGCAAATCTGCGAGGATTACGGACAAAATGCTGTGAGTGATTCAGTGGTTAGAAGATGGGTCAGACAGTTTAATGAAGGACGTGATCAGGTGCACGATGAAGAACCAAGTGGACGTCCGCCTCACGAACACTAATTCAAGAAATTGCTACTCAAAAACTGACATTTCGAAATTTTTCTCTCACATTGGTTACCCATAATTCTTACTGAATAACACAAAAATGCAACGGATGGGCAGTACACTTTAGTTTTTGAGACGTTACTGCGAAGAAGGCGATGGTTTTCTCTCCCGCTTAGTCACGGGGGATGAAAGGTAGGTATCCGACGACACCCCTAAAATAAAAGGGCAATGAATGGAATGGAGGCGCACTTCATACCCAACGAAGGTTAAGCCTAAGCAATTCTTTACATCTCGAAAAGTCATGTGCACAGTTTTTTGGGACAGAAAAGCCATTTCGCTGATTGACTTCTTACCATGAGGCCAATCACTGCACATGGTTACTGCGAGACCATTAAGAGATTGTGTCGCGCAGTGCAGAACAAGCGCCGAGGATTACTGTCAAAAGGTGAATGTGAGCAAACAACTGTTACGGGAATTTCAGTGGGACGTGTTTGATCATCCTCCGTACAGTCGGGACCTCGCTGCTAGCGACTTTCGTCTCTTCAAATGTTCAAATGTTTGTAGAGTCTATGGGACTTAACTACGGGGTCATCAGTCCCTAAACTTACAAACTACTTATGAACTACTTACGAACTAAGGACGGCACAAATATCCATGCCCGAGGGGGAATTCGAACCCCCGACCGAAGTGGCCGTGCAGACCGTGACTGGAGCGCCTCAGTCCCCTCGGCCACCGCGGCCGGCTTTCGTCTCTTCCGACACCTGAAATCTGTCCTTGGTGGTCAACACTTCGACAATGAAGAGGAGCTGAAAGAACATGCTACCACATGGTTGAATACACAGGCGGCAACCTTCTATGAAGAAGGCATAGAAAAACTTGTACCACGCTATGACAAAGGCCTCTAAAATTTCGGAAGCTATGTAGAAAAGTACTTTAACAGTTGTAGATTTTTGTATATTAATATTTTTTATGTGTCTGTACACAGTTTTTTATTTTTATTTTTACTTATTTATTTATTTATTTTTTGTATAACCAAACAGAACTTTATTTGTGGACATACCTCGTATAAAACATCTTTCACTTATGTGTGACTCATGAACTTAGTCTTACGTTAGACTTAATGCAACGCACGTCATTTCAAGGTACCAACAGAGGCTTCTTGAAAAATGTTTGACAATACTTAAGGAATCTATTGAATACTCATCTGAAAATTTAATATATTATGATTTCATTGTTGCTAGCACTCAAATGAAAGCCTTTGTCTAAGAACTTCCTGTAGCAAGCGCATTACAAATTCCGTCGTGTTGACTTCTTGTATCTGTTTCTCTACATCTACATACATACTCCGCAATCCAACGTAAGATGTGTGGCAGAGGGTACCTGTACCACTACCAGGCATTTCCTTTCCTATTCCACTCCCAAATAGAACGAGGAAAAAAACAATGCCTATATGCCTCCGTACGAGCCCTAATTTCTCTTGTCTTGTCTTTGTGATCTTTACGCGAAATGTTAAGTAGGCGGCAGCAAGATCGTACTACACTGAGCTTCAAATTCCGGCCCTCTAAATTTCCTCAACAGAAACTCACGAAAAGAACGTCGTCTTTCCTTCAGCGATCCCCAATTGAGTTGCCGGAGCATTTCCGTGACACTCGCGCATTGGTCGAACCTACCGGTAACAAATCTAGCTGCTCGCCTCTGAACTGCTTCCATGTCTTCCTTCAAACCGATATGCTGCGGGTCCCAAACACTTGAGCAATACTCAAGACGTGGTCGTACAAGCGTTTTATACGCGGTCTACTTTACAGATGAAGTACATCTTCCCAATATTCTTCCAATAAACCGAAGTCGGCTGTCCGGCTTACTCACAACTGTCCTTACATGCTCGTTCCATTTCATATCGCTCTGCAATGTTACGCCTAGATATTTGAACGACGCGACAGCATCAAGAAGCTCACTACTAACGCTGTATTCGAACTTTATGGGATTGGTGGATGTGAATTACCGTCTTTAGCAACTAAATGAAAGGCGTTTTTTGTGTGCTAAAGACGGCAATTCGCCTCCACCAATTTCATATGCAACTAAGGACGACGAAAATCGAAAAAATGATGATTATGGGATTGTTTTTCCTAGTCATACATATCATCTTACCTTTTTATACCTTGAGAGCTACCTACCATTCTTCGCACCGACTAGAAATTTTGTCTAAGTCATCCTGTAAGCTATTACAGTCAGTTAAAGACGACACCCTCCCATACACCACAGCATCATCAGCAAACAGCCGCAAATTACAACTTACTCTGTCCATCAGATCATTTATATAGCGGTCCTATCACACTCCCCTGGTCGGCCGCGGTGGCCGAGGGGACTGAGGCGCTCCAGTCACGGTCTGCACAGCCACTACGGTCGGGGGTTCGAATCCCCCCTTGGGCATGGATATTTGTGCCGTCCTATTTCGTAAGTAGTTCATAAGTAGTTTGTAAGTTTAGGGACTGATGACCCCGTAAAGTCCCATAAGTTTAACAAACATTTGAACATTTTTTTTAACACTCCCCTGGGGCACGCATGACGATACACTTGTCTCTGATGAACACTCGCCGTTGAGAACAACGTACTGCTTTGTATTAGGAAGTCTTCCAGCCAGTCACATATCTGTGAACCTATTCCATAAGCTCGTATCTTCGTTAGCAGTCTGCAGTGAGGCACCGCGTCGAAAGCCCTTTTGAAGTCGAGAAAAACACAATCCGCATGTTACCCTTCATCCATGGCTCGCAAGATGTCATGTGAGAAAAGGGCAAGCTGAGTTTCACATGAACGATGTTTCCTGAATCCGTGTTGATGCATAGAACGAAGCTTTTCCGTTTCAAGGATTTTTACTATATTCGAGCTAAAAATATGCTCCAAAATTCTACAGGAAACAAATGTGAACGATATTGACCTCTAATTACGTAGGTCAGTTCTCTTTCCTTTGTTATAAACGGGAGTCACCTGCGCTTTTTTCCAATCACTAGGAACTTTACGCTGAATTAAAGATTCGCGATAAATGCAAGCTAAGTAGGGGGCCAACGCCGCAGAATAGTCTTTGTAAAACCGAACTGGTATTCCATCCGGACCAGAAGACTTTTTGGTATTTAGCTCTCAGCTGCTTCTCTACACCGGAAATACCTATTACTGTGTCCTCCACTTCGGAGTTAGTACGTTGATAAATTGATGGTGCATCTGTGCGGTCCTCCTGCGTGAAAGATTTCTTAAAGGTTAAATTTAGAACTTCAGCCTTCCGTTTGCTTCTATTACTGCCCCGAAAAGATTCATTGACGCTGTACTGTGCTTCGGTATATATTTCTACCACTAGAGGACCCGGTGAAGTTCGTATCACTTACCTCTTAATATAAACCGTATTTATTTTAAATCATATGTACGAGGCGCATCCAGTAAGTAAGTTCCGTTTGGTTATATAAAACGAACGAGTACAGATACAGAAAAAATATTGATTGTACAAAAATCTACAACTGTTAAACTACTTTTCTACGTAGTTTCCGAAATTTTGTAGGCAATTGTCATAGCATGGCACAAGGTTTTGTGTGTCTGTCATAGAATGATGTCGCCTGTGTATTCAACCATGTGGTAACATGTTCTTTCAGCTCGTCATCATCGTTGAAGTGTTGGCCACCAAGGAGTAAGAAGAGGATTACTGTCAAAAGATTTTTTTTTCACGATAATGCCTGGCCTTACACAACGAATGTGACCAAACAATTCTTACGGAAATTTCAATGGGACCTGTTTGATCATCCTCCATACAGCTCGGACCTCTCTCCTAGTGACTTTCATCTCTTCTTACACCTAAAATCTGTCCTTGGTGGTCAACACTTCAACGATGATAAAGAGCTGTTACCACATGGTTGAATACACAGGTGGCAACCTTCTGTGAAGGATGCATGCAAAAACTTGTGGCACGCTATGACAACTGCCTACAAAACTTCGGCAGTTATGTGGAAAAGTAGTTTAAGAGTAGTAGTATTGTGTGCAATAAAAATTTCTTCTGTGTCTGTCTAGAATTTCATTTTATTAGCGAATGGAACTTACTTTCTGGACGCGCCTCGTATTTTAGACCCAGTAGCTTATAAAGGCATCATCAGATAGTCCAAGCGTCGGCTCGATAGTAGGCAGAAAGAGTGGGCAAATCACGCACACATATCCATGATAATGTTCATGTCACATTCGTGGAAGTTCAGGGAAGGTTCAAACGCTGATAAAGTATGGAATAATTACGAGGAATATTTAGGTTTAAAACATGTAAAATAATGACTTGGTTGTTGTTGTGTTGGGTGCGTTCAGAAATATAATTTTAGGAAAACTTGTGAACGAGTGAACCGATTTGGCTAAATAGGCCTATCACTACATAAACCACTGAAGCTATTACAGTGCTGAATTCAATCAAAAAGACACTGAAAAACGCACTTTCAGTTTTTCTCAAATTTTCCAATTTTGCGGTAGATTTTTCAAAAAACTTATTTCATACAAACCTTCGTCCTGACAAGCCATACTCACGTGATGCTCTTACAACCATGTGGCAATTTATTTTTATTCGTAGAAAAAAAACGCATTGTGTTTTTCGTAAATTTTCGTACTTTCCGGGCGACTTTTCCAAATTTTATTTGATGCGAACCTTCCTCTTGCTATCGACACGAAATGTACAAAATTTTATCGCAATCGGGCGAACGTTATTGATAGCTGACTGGAAAAGGTTGTTTCAGTTTTTCTCCAATTTTCCTCTTTGCCGGACAACCTTTCCATATTTTCTCACCGTTTAAACCTTCCCTGGAGTTGCACGAATATTTCAAGACTAAAATTAGCCAAATCGGTTCAGCCGTTCTCGAGTTTTAGCGAGACTAGCGAACAGCATATATCAAAGACATTATTGATAGATCTGAAGCATTAAATTAAAATTTGTGGTGCGGCCGGGAATCTAACCCGGACCACCATGCTTACTAGGCAGACGTTTTTAACCGTTAGACTACCAGACCACTAACGATTAAGGCGCCTCAGAATAGTCAATGTACGATTTCCCTCCACAACACAAACTTTAATTCAGCTTCTGTGTTCCAAAGATAATTGCCACTACTGCCAAGGCTCTCCATGCAGCGGAATAGCACCTCAGCAATGGACATGGTGGAACAATCCTGTTACGGTGATATAAATATCAATTAATACAATTAAAGAATCCCTGAGACGGATTTACGTCTCTAATATGTCAAAGACATTATTGATAGATCTGAAGCATTGAATTAAAATTTGTGGCGCGGCTGGGAGTCGAACCCGGATCTCCATGCTTATATCATCGTAACAGGATTGTTCCACCATGTCCATTGCTGAGGTGCTATTCCGCTGCATGGAGAGCCTTGGCAGTAGTGGCAATTATCTTTGGAACACGGAAGCTGAATTAAAGTTTGTGTTGTGGAGGAAAATCGTACATAAACTATTCCGAGGCGCCTTAATCGTTAGTGGTGTGGTCAGTCGCGGCTCGGCCGTCGCAGCGGTCGGACGCATGTGCGGAGCTCTCTCGCCAGTGTCGCTCACTGGTGTTTACATTCGCGCTTGCTTGCATTGATAATTCTTAATTTGAAATGGAGTCACAATTGAGAAAGTATACTTTCAAGTTTGGTTTTAGTTTTGATATAGAACGTCCAAAAATATTCGAATTCGACGATTGGTTCTTCGGAAAGTTTAACGTACCTGAAGAAGATCTGTTTGGTATGTCCTACGACTTCCTGAGCAACGTATATGTGGTGAAACTGAGGAACGACGAAATCTGTCAGAAGATAATGACCATGACCAACGGGAGTGCCGAGTACAAGACCAGCTCTGGTGAGGTGAGTCGAGTTACCATTACTTATGCCGGGTTAGGCCTTCGCACCGTTAAAGTTCACCTGTTACCGTTTGAGCTAGATTTGCAATATATCGCGGAGGCCCTTTCGAAGTACGGCACCGTGTATGGCGTAACTATTGATAAATTGGGAGGTAACATGCACTACAAGGTTGACAACGGTGTACGAACTGTGAAGATCGATTTGAAATGTCATATACCGTCCTTTGTGAACGTATTTGGATTCCGGGCCCTTGTTGTGTACGAGGGACAACCGCGTACCTGTTCTGCTTGTAATTTGCCAGGCCACCGCGCAAGAAACCTGTACAGTTGCCTGCCGAGGTAGACGCGGATGGCAGACCGCGGGCCCAGTACGCCTCAGTCGCCAGCCGTTTGGAGCGCGGCCAACCTGCTCTAGAGCACTGTATAGTACAAGCAGAACAATCCGCATTTTGAATCCCACGTTGAAGGCACGCATTTAAAGACTAACACTTACTGTTTTTAATATGCTCTTAAGGCCATTAAATATGTTTCCTTAAGCAGAAAATATTACAACATTATAAATTTATTTGCTTGCATTTGACTGTAAGGGACAAGCAACTCAAATTTAGTGATTAGATGGATATTTAGAGATTTAATACATTCACTTACATTCCAAATTAGGACATATGTTGCCGTCCTAAATATTTATCACACACAGTTAAAATACGTCATAATTATCGTATTTTCTGGTTTATAAATGGTACGTCTACATACGTTTACGATAACTAAGAGTTCCATTCGAAAACACTTACGGAACAATGTTAAATTGCGATATTGTACTTTCCATTTTTCCCCTCTCTAATGCCTCGCATATTTTACACACACCATATTTCAGAGAAGATTTGATGTCAAAAATGTCTTTAATAAATTTGAACGTCTGGTCTCGTTAGATAACGACTAATATAAAGTCTCAATGGTAGCATGCACTTTGAAATAAAGTGAATCTTGCCTGCTAAGTTTTAAATTTATTGTATTTCATGTACGACTTCTTTTCTGTTCGCATTTTCTGCCAAGTTCAACCGAATTTTTTTTTTTCTTTTTTTTTTCCAGGCATCCTGTTGGCAGTTTGGTTTACGCCTACATGTTCCCGTATTAAGAGTCATATTTAAATTAAACACCGAACCAATGCAATATAATTTAAAAACCACTAGCTGGGTAAAGCCGGCTCCAGCCTTGCATCAAATACAATTAACAGTGCTTAGAATAGTTCCTTAGTTGGTCTAAATAAAACCATGAAAAATAACTTACTTTAAACACACTGTATGTCGTGATATATTAACAATCTGTAGCAAAATTAATCTATTGCTTACATGTATTGGCCTTTATTTTCATTATTACCTTTCTGCGAGCTTACCATTTCTAATACAAATAAAGAAAAATGTGTTGTTACACAGATTGTTACTCGATTTTGGCGTCCACACTTAGCGTCTGTTATTTACAAGCCATATTTGACGCCGACCTATGTTTGAGGGAAACGGATAAAACTTATAGCGACCATGCCTGCTATTATTTGAGCAGTTTGGAGCTGCAGAACCAACCATTTCACACCGCGAAACAATAAAATCACGAAATATTCGCTGATTCATTTCGCTACACCACACAAAGCGTACAACGCTGTTGTCGGACTGGAATTCAAAATGGCGGATTGTTCAGCTCGGTATATCTTAGTGCTTTAACCTGCCCGGTGACGTCACTGCCGCAGCCAAGCGCACCCGCCGTACAAGACGACGTGCACATGTCCGGCGCTCACGACGCCTCCGCGGAGCACGGGCACTCTCCTTTTGTTTCCGAAACGCGTTCCGCACAAGACTACATCACTGACGATACCGATGTAGCAGAGTCTGTCACGGGAGACGAGAATGAGGCCCGTGAATCAGCGAAAGCCATCCGTGATGCCGCAAACGTCCCTCCACCTAAGCCGTTGAACAGTATGGAACAATTACAAACTGAAAAAAACGAGGAGACCCTCTCTCACCTACACCTGCACCTGCCACTGGTGATATTCCCGAGACAAGTGATTCAAATTCGACTGCCCCTGCACCTGCAAATCCCACTTCCAAGAAATCGAAGAAGTCGTCTTCTAACTTACCGGACGATGCGACAGGCCGTTCGTCGCCTGAGAAAAAGAAAGTTCGTGTTGCCCGCGTAGGTGTTACGGAGGCCACTAAGGAATTGCGTATGGTAGCGCAGAGGGTAGCTGTCAAACTCAAAAACGACCAGTCGGAAGCGTCGAAAGTGGCCGCAGTTACTAGTGGCGAGCCTATGGAGTCCGACGACACGAGAGAAAAACCGCCGGACCCTGTGTGGTTTGCGGACGATGACATGGAGGGTAATAAGGAACACTGATATAGTGTATTACTGCAAGTGTTCAAGTATGTGTACGGGGGAAAGTAGTATTCTCTTGTTAGTGTGCCGGCCGCGGTGGCCGAGGTGACTGAGGCGCTCCAGTCACGGTCAGCACGGCCACTACGGTCGGGGGTTCGAATCCCCCCTCGGGCATGGATATTTGTGCCGTCCTAGTTCGTAAGTAGTTCATAAGTAGTTTGTAAGTTTAGGGACTGATACCCCGTAGTTAAGTCCCATAAGCTTAACAAACATTTGAACATTTTTTTCTTGTTAGTGTGTCTGCTTCTAACCCTACTTGTGCGTGCTTATGGTTACACACATAAAAGATAATCTAATGTCTGCTAATTTTACGTACAACATTACTTCGATCAATATCAATAGAATTGAGAACCACGTCAAACTTCGAGCCCTCACGGCCTTCCTGTATAATACTAACGTAGACATTGGGCTACTACAAGAAGTCTGTGTAGAACCACAGGTGGCGGGATTTCTCACAATCGCGAACATCAGCAAAGAGGATCATACTGGAACTGCAATTCTTTTACGTGACGGAATCCCTTATTCAAACATTATACGGCTTACGAATGGACGCGGCATCTCCTGTAACATCAATGGCATTCAGATTATTAACTTATACGCACCATCCGGCAGTAATCGCAGACAAGAACGCTCCTCGTTTTACAGAACTGATGTGCCATTTCTAATTAACACCTACGCCAATAACTGTATTATTGGAGGAGATTTTAATTGCGTAATTTCACCAAAAGACCAAACTCCGAATTTTAATAAATGTATCGAACTCGACCACCTCATCCAAGGACTGAAATTCCTTGACACCTGGGGAATAATCCACGGCGACCGCATAGCGTACACGCACATCTCCAACAACTCCGCCAGTCGAATAGATCGGATCTACGTTTCTGACGCCCTTCGCAGAAATGTCGCCAATATTGATATTGCACCCGTCAGCTTTTCCGACCATAGTGCTCACCAGTGCTATGTCAATCTCCGACGACCGCAAGTCTTTCGCGGTAGAGGCTATTGGCGGGTGGATAGCGGTCTGTTGCGCGACCAACAGCTGCACACAGAAGTGCAACAGGCGTGGGAGCAGGCCAAGCGCTCTCAGACCAGGTACCGGACGACCATAGAATGGTGGCTATCCTGCGCCAAACCGAAGCTTCGAGCAACGGTTAAAAGATATGCTTACCAGAAATCATATTGGTACAAACAAAGAATAGAGTTCTACTTCACATGTCTCCGCGAGCTGTACCATTCTACTGACGTTCCGATAACAGACACCTACCGCCGAGTACAGAAATATAAAGCGAAAATAACGAATTTGTATCGCCAACAAATGGAAAGCACGATCACAAGGTCGCAACCGAAGGACATTGCGTCGCAAGAAACAGCTTCCCTCTATCATACGTTACGGATAATGAAGCGTCAGAAAGCAAAGTTAATCGAGGTGGTCGAAGATAGTGGCGGGAACGCAGTCACACAACAACGGGACATTATATCACACGTATGCAGGTACTACAGAGAACTGTATGACACCCACGAAATCGATGAAGCACTTTGCAATGAAGTCCTCAGTGAAATACATTGCCTCCTGTCACGTGAAGACGTTGCCACACTTGAGAGCCCATTTGTTGAAGACGACATAAAACAGGCCGTGTTCAACGCCGCGAAGCGAAAGTCTCCCGGACCTGACGGACTCTGCGCTGAATTTTACCAACAATTTTGGGATCTGCTGGCCCAAACACTGATTCAACTGGCCAATGAAATGTGGCAACTCGACTCTGTTCCGGACGAAATTAAGGAAGGGTTTATTGTGCCTATACCCAAAAAAGGCAATAGTAAAAAGATCACCGAACTGAGACCTATCACATTGTTAAACTCAGATTTTAAAATCATAACGAGGGCTGCTAAACAGAGACTGCAACCATTGCTCCAAAAAATACTGGGACCACATCAATATGCTGCAGTGCCTGGGCGCAGCGCGATAACAGCTGCCTGCGAGTTACGGGACGTCATATGCACCCTGAAGCACAATCAAGATCCTGGCGCGCTTCTGTTCCTAGACTTCGAAAAGGCATATGACCGCATCAACCATGATTACCTTCTTAAAGTACTGACGAAGATGGGTTTTGGCCAGCGTTTCGTCAAATTAATCAAGCACTTCCTTTCTGATGCTCCCTCGCGTGTTTTGCTCAATGGACACCTGACAGACAAAATAACTATTAAAAGGTCTATCCGGCAAGGCCGCCCCTTATCCATGGCGTTGTATGCCATTGCAGTGGAACCTCTGCTTGTCAACATTAACTGTCGATCACAAGGAATCAACATAGGAGTCAAAAAGGTGACCTGTATTGCCTATGCTGACGACATCTGCTTAGCTGTTGAATCCACTGCAAACCTCATGGCGGTGCGGACCATTGTAAACGATTTTACCGAGGTTACTGGTGCACAGCTCAACACCAGGAAGACGATACTGCTGAATATAGGTGCAGGAATTGGTGATGCTACGCACCGTGATTGGTGCGAGACAGCGACGGAACATAAAAGTCTCGGCGTCTTCTGGAGAGCGGAGCCAGATGCTATGGCAACGAAGAACTGGATCGGCATGCTGCACAAGATCAGAGCCACAACGCATATTTATTCCGACAGAGAATTAGATCTGTTGCAAAGAGTTCATACAGTTAAAATCTCCATAGCAAGCAGAAAGTGCTACCTCGGCCAAATCCTGCCAGTATCCGACCCACTCGCAACAAGCATACAACAAGCGTTTTGTTGGTACGTATTGAGAGGCCATCTCTTCAAAGTATGTTTTGAAACACTAACATTACCAACTTCACGGGGAGGACTTGGTCTCATCAGTGCCAAACACAAGTGTCGGACTCTCCTAATAAACCGTATACATAAAACCGTCACCACAACCTCTCCGAGTTTAATAAAGGACCTCACATCTCTCTTGAGGCCATGCAGCTTCAGCCCTCCGCTAAACGAAGACTTGATACCGATAGCCCTTCGTCACATCCGGTATTACTACAGCGAATTCAGCTACATCCACCATGCCGACGACGTTTTCCCACCTTATGCGAACGCCAAGATCTACGACTTTCTCACCAGAGGAATAAGTGATAACAGAGTAATACAGAAGTACCCAAATGTCAAATGGAACATCATCTGGAAGAATGTCCATAGCTCTGTGCTGCCATCACGCATTAGATCTGCGTGGTACATGATCGTCAGCGATAAAGTTCCCACGACCGAAAAGCGCTACAACATCAAGGTGTGTCCTTCGCCGGCTTGCACCACCTGTGGTCTCGTTGACACTTTACCTCACAGGCTCACCTGTGGAACTACGGGACAGATTATTACAGAAATGCGACAACGCATGGCGATAATCGACCGTACGGTTCCACACACCGTCGACGTCAATGAATTACTCAGACCCGACAAGTTACGATATCCACGGAGAAAAAACAACGCTGCGAATTGGATGTTAGGCCACACGGCTGTATACGCTCTTGACAATCGTCACACCACCCTTGACGATTACCGAGCATACTTCGAATACGAACACAGCGCCATACAAGGACTCCGGGACTATAAGGATACATATGGTAACATGCTGCAAATTATGGTACAAATGTGACGATAGTTCAAGTCAGTCGAACTGAAAAAAAAGAAAGAAAAAAATAGCACAATAGAAACAGAGGGGAAAAAAATTGTGAAATGTACTACTCATGACCTCGGAAATTTCGGAGCACGGATGCATCAAAGTTAGGAGATGACAAACTGCACACACAACAATACATGTATGATGTTCTAAGAGTTACGTATAGAAGACACGGAATATTAACCCACCTTATCGAGAAGACGAGCTTTGAAGCACTGTGCAGACGAAACTACCGTGGGAGAAGTATTTTTATTTTATTAATTTTCACTTTTCTATTCGGTTTTTCTTACGTTTTATTTATTTATTATGGAGGACCCCAACATTTGTTTTGATTTTCTTATCGGGCAGGAGCCCAATTATTTTCGTCAGAAGTATACGACCATCTGTTGTGAAAAAAAAAAAAAAAAAAGTGTTCTCGGGGTAAAGCGTTCGCCTAGAAACCAAAGGGTCGCGAGTTCGATACCCGATCGCACCTCGGATTTTTTTAAGTCTGATTTTTATCCGGCCTTCACATATCAACGATGTAAAAAATAAAAAAAAGGTAGTCTAACGGTTAAGACGTCTGCCTAGTAAGCATGGAGGTCCGGGTTCGATTCCCGGCCGCACCACAAATTTTAATTCAATGCTTTAGATCTATCAATAATGTCTTTGACATATTAGAGACGTAAATCCGTCTCAGGGATTCTTTAATTGTATTAATTGAACAGCATATATGTTTGCACAGTGGTAGAGTGCCGGACTACAAATCCAAAGGTCGCGGGTTCGATCCCCGGCAGGTCCTAGGATTTTTATCTGTCACTTTCCACTTCTTTCACCTCTGGCAGTGTTGCTCGTGTGAAAAATACCGAGTAGCACCGTGGTTCGGAACCCACGTTAAACTGTACGTCCCCCTATAATTGGCTGGGTAAGTCAGGTCGGAGGAAGGCAATGGCATACCACCTCCAGACAGGACCGTGCCTAGTAAAGCACTGTGGTGTTCAAACCAAACTTCGGATTTTGTGAATATTAAACAATAACAACTGCAGGATCAGAAGTGTCGTCTGTTCTTTCGGAACAGACGCCACACACACACACACACACACACACACACACACATTATATATATATATATATATATATATATATATATATATACGATTAATGATGACGTCCACACTCCTGAAACACCACCTTCATGACCTAGGTCGTGAACTACCATTCCCTTCTGTTCCCATCCTTTCTTCTTCCCTTCTCTCCCACCTGACGAAGGAACTGAGTTCCGAAAGCTTGTCCCTTTGTCCCCTTTCCGTTTCTTCATTTGTGTTACTGTCGGCGGTACAGCACAATGGTAAGTACTGGCCAGCCATTCTATCTCGTTTTTAACATATATATATAAACAAGCCGGTGACGGGCAATGATCCTATAGTTAGCGGGGAGGGGTGGGCACGTTTGAAGCCCTTACTCTTACAGGAATTAGTTTCATAACTAAGAGTTAGAGTACTGTGGGCAGGATGAAGCTGGGAATTTGTATCTGACGGGAGGCGTGCTTAGGTAGTCCTTGCAGGTGCGGTGATCACTGTGTCCCCAGTGGTGTAGGGGTCAGCGCAACTCCTAAGAAGCAGGAGACCCGGGTTAGAATCCCGGCTGGGTACACATTTTCAGCTTTGCCCAATCGCAGTTGATTTCATGTATTCTGTGAATCTTCGGATTGTTGACTGAGAAGGAAACTTCCTGGTGGGATAAACAAATATAAAAATAGAAAGTGGATGATTTACCCAGAAGGACCGGCTCGTCGATAGACACAAATTTAAATAAAAATCACACATACAAGCTTTCGCCACCACTGGCAGCTTCTTCAGGAAAAAGAGGAAAAAAGGGGAGGAGAAAGGGAAGGATATGGGTTTTAAGGAAGTGGAAAAGGAGTCATTCCAATCCCAGGAGTGGGAGGACTTACCTTAGGGGACAAAAAGGAAGGTAAACAAATACACCCACACTCAGACATATCCAAACGCAAACACACCTAGACAGACATTTGTGAAAAGCAAAGAAGTTGGACAGAGATACCACTTGAGTCAGAGGCTCTGTCCACAGAACTAAGGCAAAGACGCTAAAGATGGTGGGCGGGAATTTGAATTTAGCGGAGGTTGAGACCAGGTGGGCAACGGGAGGAGAGAATAAGCTGAAGGGCAAGTTCCCATCTCCGGAGTTCTGAAGGATTGGTGTCGGTGGGAAGTATCCAGATAACCCGGACGGTGTAACACTGCGGCAAGATGTGCTGTCCGTGTCCCAAGGCGTGTTTAGCCACAGGGTGATCCTCATTACCAACAAACACTGTCTGCCTGTGACCGTTCATGCGAATGGGCAGTTTGTTGCTGGTCATTCCCACATAGAACGCTTCACAGTGCAGGCATGTCAGTTGGTAAATCACGTGGGTGCTATCGCAAGTGGCTCTGCCCTTGATCGTGTACACCTTCCAGGTTACGGGACTGGAGTAAGTGGTGGTGGAAGGGTGCATAGGGCAGGTTTTACAACGGGGGCGGTTACAAGGGTAGGAGCCAGAAGGTAGGGAAGGTGGTTTGGGGATTTCATCCCGCAGCTATCCTCCTGATCTGGTTCAGAAGCAAATTACCAGAGCCACCACCTCATCCCCCCAAATCCAGAACCTTCCACCGAAGAACCCCAGAAGTGCCCCTTTTCACCGGATACTTTCCGAGACTGGAGCGGACCTGAATGTGGCTCTCCAGCAAGGATACGACTTCCTTAAATACTGTCCCGAAATGAGATCCTTCCTTAATGACATCCTTACCACTCCACCAAGAGTGTCTTTCCGCTGCCCTCCTAACCTTCGTAACCTCCTAGTCCATCCCTATGAAATCCCCAAACCAGCTTCCCTACCTTCTGGCTCCTACCCTTGTAACCGCCCCCGTTGTAAAACCTGCCCTATGCACCCTTCCACCACCACTTACTCCAGTCCCGTAACCCGGAAGGTGTACACAATCAAGGGCAGAGCCACTTGCAATAGCACCCACGTGATCTACCAACTGACATGCCTGCACTGTGAAGCGTTCTATGTGGGAATGACCAGCAACAAACTGTCCATTCATATGAACGGTCACAGGCAGACAGTGTTTGTTGGTAATGAGGATCACCCTGTGGCTAAACACGCCTTGGGACACGGACAGCACATCTTGGCACAGTGCTACACCGTCCGGGTTATCTGGATACTTCCCACTGACACCAATCCTTCAGAACTCCGGAGATGGGAACTTGCCCTTCAGCTTATTCTCTCCTCCCGTTGCCCACCTGGTCTCAACCTCCGCTAAATTCAAATTCCCGCCCACCATCTTTGCCTTAGTTCTGTGGACAGAGCCTCTGCCTCAAGTGGTATCTCTGTCCAACTTCTTTGCTATCTACAAATGTCTGTCTAGGTGTGTTTACGTTTCGATATGTCTGAGTGTGTGTGTATTTGTTTACCTTCCTTTTTGTCCCCCAAGGTAAGTCCTCCCACTCCTGGGATTGGAATGACTCCTTTTCCACTTCCTTAAAACCCATATCCTTCCCTTTTCCTCCCCTTTTTTCCTCCTTTTCCTGAAGAAGCTGCCAGTGGTGGCGAAAGCATGTATGTGTGTTTGAGTGTGATTTTTATTTTTATTTGTGTCTATCGACGAGCCGAGCCGGTCCTTTCGGGTAAGTCATCCGTTTTATATATATATATATATATATATATATATATATATATATATATTATGATATCATCGGCACCATCACTTCCATCGTGCAGTGGTTGTAGAGCTGTAATAGAGCGGTCCTGTGGGATCAGGCCAAGCGGGTGCGCGTTCATGGCGGCTGCTGAGTTCTCTGTACAGCGGGCTTTACTGGAGAGCACCAGCCGTGACGTCACAGCAGGTCAGAGACGAGGTGGCGACCCCGGCGAGCGCTCCGGATGGCGCGTTGCGTCACACTTCGCAGAATTAGGAGCAGCCCACACACACATACCAGCCACACTGAATGACTTCCCTCTGAGCTGCCTCCACAATCACTGCCCAGCCTACTACTGTTGCCGACAGTTCCATTGTTTCCAAACACGAAACTGTTTCACTGTTTCGTACCGCCATGTTTCTCGGTATCAAAACCGCCGTGTTTCATTCTGCTCTGTTTCGGATGACATTCGCGATCGATACTGAAACTGAAACTTCCTGGCAAATTAATAGTGTGTGCCAGAACCGGGCCTCGAACCTGGGACCTATGCCTTGCCCGGGCAAGCGCACTACCGACTGAGATATCCCGACACGACTCACGATGGATGCCGCCTCACAACTTTACTTCCGCCAGTACCTCGCCTCCTACTTTCCAAACTTCACAGAAGCTCTCCTGCGAACCATGCAAGACTAGCACTCCTGGAAGAAAGTGAAGTTGTGAGGCAGCATCGTCAGTTGTGTCTGGATAGCTCAGTGGTAGAGCGCTTGCCCGCGAAAGGCAAAGGTCACAGGTTCGTGTCCCGGTTCTGGCACACAATTTTAATCTGCCAGGAAGTTTCATATCAGCGCACACTCCGCTGCAAAGTGAAAGTTTCATTCTGGAAACATCCCTCAGGCTGTGGCTAAGCCATGTGTCCACCATATCCTTTCTTGCAGGAGTGCTAGTCTTGCAAGGTTCGCAGGAGAGCTTCTGTGAAGTTTGGAAAGTAGGAGGCGAGGTACTGGCGGAAGTAAAGTTGTGAGGCGGCATCGTGAGTCTTTAGTCGGTGTCGTGAATGTTTTGCGCTATAAACTGTGTCGTGGGGCATTTGCATGCCCCACATTACTATCATTTTCTAGACAGGCAGATGAATATAATGAATACAGACTATACCCGTTGATATTTGGTATTTATTGGCAACAATATCTTACAAAATTTAAACATAACAGTAGTCTGTCTAATTACTGACCATTAAAATTGCTACACCAAGAAGAAATGCAGACGAGAAACTGGTATTCATTGGACAAATATACTAGAACTGATATGTGATTACATTTTCATACAATTTGGATGAATAGATCCTGAGAAATCAGTACCTCTGGTCGTAATAACGGCCTTTGTACGCCTGGGCATGGAGTCAGAGCTTGTGTACAGGTACAGATGCCCATGCAGCTTCAGCACGATAGCACAGTTTATCAAGACTAGTGACTGGCGTATTGTGACGAGCCAGTTGCTCGGCCACCATTGACCAGACGTTGTCAATTGGTGAGAGATCTGGAGAATGTGCTGGCCAGGGCAGCAGTCGAACACTTTCAGTATCCAGAAAGGCCCGTACAGGACCTGCAACATGCGGTCGTGCATTATCCTGCTGAAATGTAGAATTTCGCAGGGATCAAATGAGGGGTAGAGCCACGGGTCGTAACACATCTGAAATGTAAAGAGACGTAGATGCGAACAAGAGGTGACCGAGACGTGTTACCAATGGCACCCCTTACCATCAAGTCGGGTGATACGCCAGTATGGCGATGACGAATACACGCTTGCAATGCGCGTTCACCGCCATATCGCCAAACACTGATGCGACCATAATGATGCTGTAAACAGAACCTGGGTTCATCCGAAAAAATGACGTTTTGCCATTCGTGCACCAAGGTTAGTCGTAGCGTACACCATCGCAGGCGCTCCTGTCTGTGATGCAGCATCAAGGGCAACCGCAGCCATGGTCTCCGAGCTGATAGTCCATGCTGCTGCAAACGTCGTCGAAATGTTCGTGCTGATTGTTGGTGTCTTGCAAACGTCCGCATCTGTTGACTCAGGGATCGAGACGTAGCTGCACGATCCGTTACAGCCATGCGGATAAGATGCCTGTCATCTAGACTGCTAGTGATACGAGGCCGTTGGGATCTAGCACGGCGTTCCGTATTGCCCTCCTGAACCCACCGATTCCATATTCCGCTATCAGTCGTTGTATCGCGACCAACGCGAGCAGCAATGTCGCGATACGATAAACCGCAATCGCGATAGAGTACAATCCGACCTTTATCAAAGTCGGAAACGTGATGGTACGCATTTCTCCTCCTTACACGAGGCATCACAACAACGTTTCACCAGGCAACGCCGGTCAACTGCTGTGTGTGTATGAGAAATCGGCTGGAAACTTTCCTCATGTCAGCACGTTGTAGGTGTCGCCACTGGCGCCAACCTTGTGTGAATGCTCTGAAAAGGTAATCATTTGCATACCACAGCATCTTCTTCCTGTCAGTTAAATTTCGAGTCTGTAGCACGTCATCTTCGTGGTGTAGCAACTTCAGTGGCCAGCAGTGTATTAATATCTCGTTAGCGTACCAGATTCAAATTCCAATGTATTAATTAATTACTAAAAAATCTTCAAAAGTTTTTAATTTGGTAATTAATAACACTTCAGTTATGTGCATTAGAGTCCAAAATTAAAATGTAAGTTAAGGTACAATTTTATTTAATTTTACGAACCATGAACATGAGTAACTTTTCATTCATACCGTCAGTGCAGTTCATAACAGAACGTTTTCAGCCTTCGTATCAGACGATCGACGGTACAGGAAACACCTCTACCGTTTCAGTGGACCGACATTTCGCAGTGGAAGAAGGCAATGGCTTACTGATAACGGGTCCCGAAGAATCACTGAGTTCTCTAGGTAATTTTGTATTGACTAAGCTATCAATTAAATAACATTCACAAAGTTGCTTCGAAAGATCCTTTAGGTAATCGAATCCATAGACTTAGTAAATAAAAACTAGACCGCTCTCTGGCGCTAGTGTCGCGTTCCCACACTGAATGTGGCAGAAGCCGCCATTTGCAGGGAATCAGTGCGTAAACATGGTTCGTTCGTGTGCTGCTTTTAATTGTAACAGTGAGAACGGAAGCAACGATGAAGACGGAAACTATGCTACATTTCGCAGATGAGTCATTACTTGTATAGCGTGTAGTATTTTCATGTAGAAATAAGAAATCATGAGCGTTTGCTTTTGTTTAGATTTCCTCTTACAAATGATTCTCTAGAACTGAAGAAAGAACTTTGTTGCATGTCAAGTACTTATAATTTATTTGGATATAAATTACTAAAAACACAAACAGGATTTATGTACTAAGTGGAGCTGAATGAAGAAGTAGGCGTATAAAAGGAATATATATTTAATCATATATATATGATGCAGAAGTAGGTCGTTTATTTGATTTTAGATACTTAACAGATGGTGACTGTACTTCGTAAATGGGCAAATATTTGATAGCATGTTGCATACTCAGTCACTTTCAGACGTTCTATCTCTGTTAGAAAGTAATGTGCGAATGAAATGCCTGTTTAAGGTTGTATGGGTTATTCCAATTATTCATACCCAAATTCGGGGAAGTTGAAAGAAAAATTGTATGTAATATGAAAAGGAATTTAGACAAAACTTTCCTATGAAAAAACAAGCGTGAAAAACGTACAGAGTAATGGGCAAAAAGTAAAAAGGGCCTGACAGAAAGTTACGTGGATTAAAGTATAATCGCACTCTCTGCTACTTTACAAATTTCTTGTAATAATCTTATGCAAATATCTCGATGCAAAATTGCTCCACATTCTCAGAAAAGAGCCTTACATTCTTAAACTTCGTGTTTCTGAGCAGACGTGTTACGGAAATTGGGAAACGGGCACAATATTTCGGCGATCATACATGTCGCCATCATCAGGTGAACTGACGGACTGAGCTCCTGGAAACGCGCCGGCACGAAGATCCGCACGCTACGGCTGCTCGAAGGGACCTGGGTTCTAGCCCGGTGGGGGGCCATTTAAATACCCTCGGCCCGCGCCGCGGCCGCGCAGTGGAACCGATTGCGACGGCGTCTGAGATGACGTCGGTGTGAGGGCTCTGTCCGCCGTGGTCGTCACTTCGTTACGTTTGCTAGATTTACTCTTAACTAACTCAATCGCTGGTTCCCAAGCTTTGCTAAGATTATAGCCGCAGTCACGGTTTATGAGGTCGTCACTTGTGCGAATTTCAATGGCCTCTCTAACGACGCAGTCCCAGTATCTCGACGTCTGTACCAGAATCCTAGTGCGTTCATACTCCATCGCATGATTCTCCGACAAACAATGTTCAGCGACCGCCGACTTGCTCGGATACATCAATCGTGTGTGCCTCTGGTGTTCAACGCATCGATCCTCGACGGTACGCATCGTCTGTCCAATATATGACTTTCCACACAGACACGGAATCTGGTACACGCCGGCCTTCCTCAAACCGAGATCATCTTTAGCGTTCCCCACCAGTGCACGAATTTTATTTGGCGGTCAAAAAACAGTTCCAACCTGGTGTTTTTTCAAAATGCGGGCGATCTTCCCCGAGAGTGCACCGGTATATGGAACGAACGCAGTGCCTTCTTCCTCCCTGTGTTTTCATCCGTTTCCACAGGTTGTGATGTAGTGGTTGGGCGGAGAGCCCGCTGAATCTGCCACTCTGAGTACCCAATTTTTCGGGATACAGTTCTCAGGTGTTCCAATTCCTGGGGTAGACTCTCTGCGTCGGAGATAGTGCGCGCCCTATGTACTAGAGTTTTAAGTAGCCCATTCTTCTGTGAAGGGTGGTGACAGCTGTCTGCGTGTAAATACAGATCAGTGTGCGTTGTCTTCCGATATACACTATGACCCAGAGTGCCATCAGCTCTTCTCTTGACCAAGACGTCAAGGAACGGCAATTTACCATCCGTTTCAGTCTCCATAGTGAATTTGATGTTGGGGTGTATGGAGTTCAGATGTGTAAGGAAATCAAGGAGTTTATTCATACCATGTGGCCAGATGACGAAAGTGTCGTCCACGTAACGGAAAAAGCAAGTAGGTTTCCATTCCGATGATGCAAGGGCTTCCTCCTCGAAATTCTCCTTGTACAAATTTGCGACCACAGGGGAGAGTGGGCTACCCATGGCGACTCCCTCCGTTTGTTCGTAGTCATCGAAAGGAAAATACGTGGAGGTCAAGACATGCCTAAAAAGTTCGGTGGTCTTCTCGTCAAACTTTTGACCAATCAAATCTAGTGACTCTCGAAGGGGCACCCTCGTAAACAACGAAACGACGTCAAAACGCAGCATGATATCTGACTGATCCAGCCTGCATTTCGAAAAAACACCAGGTTGGAACTGTTTTTTGTCCGCCGAATAAAATTCGTGCACTGGTGGGGAGCGCCAAAGATGATCTCGGTTTGAGGAAGGCCGGCGTGTACCAGATTCCGTGTCAGTGTGGAAAGTCATATATTGGACAGACGATGCGTACCGTCGAGGATCGATGCGTTGAACACCAGAGGAACACACGATTGATGTATCCGAGCAAGTCTGCGGTCGCTGAACATTGTTTGTCGGTGAATCATGCGATGGAGTATGAACGCACTAGGATTCTGGTACAGACGTCGAGATACTGGGACTGCGTCGTTAGAGAGGCCATTGAAATTCGCACAAGTGACGACCTCATTTTGTAAGCTGTCATGATTTAAACCTCTGTATTTTTTTATATAGTGACTAAGTGCAATGTTGCACTTGTTATTTTATACACTTTTGTTTAACAAGATGACCAGATTATAATAAATATGTGACGAGATGATGGTGACACAGTGCTCCGAAACCGGTCTTCATTTAATAAATTGTTAGTGTGCGATATTGGCTTGTCATTTTGAAAACTATAAAACGATCCGATTGTCTCCAGACCAGACTATGTTAGGGAATCTTAAGTTTGACAGTAGTGAGTGCCGCGAGTGTATATTACGTCAGACTGTGGTGGTGGTAGTGGTAGGGTTAGTGCAGGATCGCTAGGTGACTGCATTCAGTGTTTTGGTTGCGGCGTGTCTCGTAAGGAGGTCGTCGACTCGTTTGAAGCGACCGCGCCGACGGCCGCGCGACGACAGGCGACAGGCAGTGGCGGGCGCGCTAAAGAGGAAGCCTGACGTCACCAGGGCAGCTAAAGCTGACCGCTCGCTCTGGCTACGGGCAAACGGTAAAAGAGGCGAGGCGAGGACATCACTACTACACTGCTGTGACCACCTGTTCAGACACCTCTGTTCAGCGCGTCTTCTGCTGCTCAGCACGCTCCGGCCCTCATAGCGTCTTCCGTGCGTGATGGCGTAACATCGTCTATAGTAGAGATGGGCAAGAAATCACGTACTCGTGAAAAATCACGGTGATTGAAAATTCACTGTTTTCACGGTCGCGGCGATCTGGAATCTGACCGTGATTTCAGTCACGGTCACGGTTGGGTAGCGACGAGCAGGAATAGCAGCGAACAGCAGTATAAACTACAAAGAGCCATCTGGTGGCCGAAATCAGTACTAAATGCAGCACCGAATAGCGGGTGTAGCAGCGAATAGCGGAAAAACGAAGAGGAGGTAAGGGAAGAGAAGCAGCAAAGGCTAAAAGAGACATCTGTGGGTCGAAATCTGTACTAATATCAATGCAGCAAATAGCGGGTATAGCAGCGAATCACCGACTAGCGAAGAGTGACCAGTTCGCATACACTTGTGCGTTTTTCAACGCATGAGCAACTCGAAAAAACATGTGCATAAAATCATTCCCCATGGGACTTGCGCTGGAATACTGATATCACATTAATTGCTTCAATTATAGTAAAGATCTCAGCTTCTTATTTCATATGTAGGCATAAATTTTGAGTTAAAAGTGTATGGCACTGGAAATGAAACTGCAGTAACTTTTTATTTATTTAAGCATCCAGTTAGCTGTGCATGATACATCTTAAAAACATATGGCACCTAACAGTAAAACTGATACTATAGTACTGTATTTAAATGACAGCACTCTCTAATAACTGCAGTATCAATTACATTAAAGAAACAAGTTATTAAAATTGAGGGCATATATTCATTGACAATGAAATAACACCTACCTTGCAAACAATTTTTACACTTACTAAGAATATTTACTATTCTTTCATTGTCTTCATGTGGTTAGAAAGTTTATTGTACAGTTATTTTAAACTATACTTACTATTGACTTATTTGTTGAGATTTACTTTTCTCGGTTCACAACATAACTTTTATAACAGCAAAGAGACGATAAATTAGTTACTGGTGGATGAAACATTATAACAAAAGTATCTAACTCAATTTTTGTTAGTTCCATGGTAAATCATACAAGTCGCCGGAATAGCGGCGATTCAATCACGGAAATAGCGAAAAGAGCAGAAATCACGGAATAGCGGGAGGAGTAGAAATCGCGGAGGGATACATGTCGTGAAAACCTCAAACAGTGATTCTATACCGTGATTAATCACGGTTTAGAATCACGGTGATTTAAAAGTAGCAATCACGGAAATCACTGTTAGCGGAAAATCACGGTTTAGCCCATCTCTAGTCTATAGTCGGGCCGCCGAAAGAACGACCCTGACAGTTCGCGCACGTGGGCCGTAGAGGGTGGGGGGGACACTCGACCACCAACCTGAGCTCTGGAATTGGTAACCGTTGCCAGGGTAACGGTGCCGCGTTGCCACTCAGCCACTCAAGGTCGCACAGGGTGGCGTGCTTCAGTCGCTGCGAAGCATCTGTCGCGTGTTCATCGTTTGTCTCGTTGTGTTACAAAAACAAAAGCCGAAAAATAATTTACGAAATTGACCCAGTTGCTGAGGAAAGTGGTCATAGTGTGTTGCGCCTTCCACCATATCATTGCCATTTCAATGCAATACAACTCGTGTGGGCTCAGGTGAAATCGTACGTTGCAGAAAGAAATAAAAGTTTTCCATTAACAAAAGTAGAATTCTTAGTTCGTGAAGCATTGGACAGTGTTACTTCCACAAAACAGAACAATGTTGTCACATATACGCGACACATCTTAGAAGAGGCATGGGAACGAGCAGGTACACTAGAAGAACGGGTAGAAGAATTAATAATAAGATTAGGGGACGATAGTAGCAGTAGCAGCTGTGCATTGCACATGATGCTGGCCGCGACTGATTTTTAATGTATACTTTGTTTCGTAACCAAAGATCATTTACTGAAAAATTACGTTATTTTATTTCTACTTCTGTGACTAATAGACTAGATGTCGAAACTGATCTGATAATATTACTCAGACACTATACTATGGCAGTTAACAGCGACCATAAACGAATGAGACAAAGAAACACTCTTCTTTTTTATGTAAGAAGTCAAATCATTTCACTGGAAGAGGCGGTTTTACTACTTGTAAGGTGGTAGTCCTTATTTGTTTACCCTCTCGGCAGACTGCCACAATACAGTGTCCGAGTAATAACACCGAGTCTGTGGAAAATAGTTATAGAAGTTGAAATATATAAACAAAATTCGTCAGCTAGCGAACTTTGGCTAAAGACTCAATGATACATTGTATTTACTGGAATACTGGAACATATGAAGCTTTAACTCGACATAGATATCTAAACCTTTTCTTTTTAACTGAAAAGGAGTTTTTCATTACTTCGTGATTGTTCTCGTTCGTTTCACGCTTTATTAGTACATAGCAACGGTCCCAAAATTTTCGGACGTGATATTCGTATGCCGGCGACCGACACGGTGGAACAACAAACAGCCGCGTAGCAGTATTGGCAACATAGCCGCTAGCTGTCAGAGTCGCTCTTTCGGCGGCTCGACTATAGAGCCAGCGGTCGGCAACTGGCGGCGCGCAGTCCACGTCCGGACAACGGAAGGCCAAAAACTGGACACCCAAATATGTTTTCAAAGTATATGTTACGTACTCAGATTATTGAAAACAAATCTTTTTCGGCCCACTTTAGGTTACGGTAGTAACACTAAAAGTGGGCCTTTGCGATCGTCTTTTGACAGCTCGAGATTTTTAATAAAAATATCGGCTTAACCGTTCATCTGACACGAAAATTGAATAACCGAATTTGTAGAGGAGAAAATTCTCCACAACTTTGCTCTCTTATGTTTTTTCATATCTCGTACCGTTTCAAAGATATTTGCAAAAATAAATACGATTTTGGGATGGATGTATGTCTGTCTGTCCGTAACGTGTTCCCTATTTTTGAGACGAACCGTTCAACCGATAACACCAAATTTTGCACACATTGTAGGCCGCCAGAGACCAGAACCTCCATTTTCTCAAATTTTTCGGACAAAAAATACGGTACTTTTTGTGTCCCAGCCTCGTCGCCGCTTTTGCGTCTCGTTCCGTCGTAGGTGTCGGTGGCCGAGTAGACAGACCGACACAGGAATAAATGATGGCACGCTGGTGCAGGTACGGAGGGGAGCAGCCAGAAACTAGAAACACTAAATTAGAATGAGATATATATTGCACATAATATATACAATACTTAACTTTTACATAGTACTGCAGAATGCTGATACATAGTTGTTAGAGGCCTGCCTAGTGCCTGTCCGATAGCAAAGTCTTCGCTGGTGCCTATCTGATTCCGAACGTCCTAACTGGTTGCTATCTCAGTCCCAAGTGAACGATGTCGTTCAGCGGTGGCCACGAGCGGAGTTGCCGCAGAGGGCGCTCGTGGCTGTCGTCTTAAGAACGCCGCGCCGTGCGTGCATGGCGGCGCGCGGCCAAAGTAGGTGGCGCGCACTTTGGACTTGTGCGACACCACAGTACTATTACCTAAAAAAGCCGTTTCTAAATTAATTCTAATTGCAAACGAACCGTTCATCTGATACAAAAATTGATTAATCTAAATGGTAGAGGAGAAAATTCTCTACAACTGAGCTCCCTTATGTTTTTTTCAAATCTCGTATCGTTTGAGAGATATTTCCAAAAATAACGGGGTTTTGACACCCTCCATTGAATTACCGAAAACCAGCCGTTTGCAAATGTCACGTGACAATCCTCGCCCAGAACTCTCTCTGGCATACGCCATCTTGCGTTGCGTATTTCATTTCAAAGCAATGGCGCACTGAAGAATTAACAAAAACACATCTTTCTCTTTACGATAAATGATAATGTAGTGTCTACAAATGCCATATTAGCATCAGTTAACAACGGCCATCAATAGTATGAGAGTATAGGACTCATCTTCTGATTGATAGCCGTAGCGTAGTGGGGAAGGCGTTAGACTATGATGCCGAAGGTCAGTGGTTCGGAACCCACTACTACCAATTTTTTTTCTAAAAGTGTTTCACACGCACTTATTAATTAATTTTTTATTATTTAGATTATTATTTTGGTCCAACTGTTTGCAAAAACTTATAAAACTACAAATCTATAGTTGGCCGTAAAACACGTCAGTGCGATTTTTTTCTTGAGATAACAATTTGTATGAGAGCCACCCTTATAATTTTTCTAGAATTTTACAATTACTAAATAATTAGAACGTTAAATGATACTTCCTGGCAGATTAATATTGTCTGCCGGAACCGGGACTCGAACCTGGGACCTTTGCCTTCCGCGGGTAATGGCTTTACCACTTTTTTATTTTTACTTATTTATTTTAGGGCCTCCACCCTCCCCTCACAGCCCCTCCTTTCGCTCTCCAAATATCCCCTTCATTGACGGGTTTTTATTTATTTTTTTAACTTTTTATTTCTTTTTTCTTGTAACGGTATGTATGCTGTTCTTACCTGACGCTGGTCACCCGTAACAAAAGTTTGATAGAAATAAACCATCCCTTCCTGGATTTGAAAGTTTTTCTTGTGAGTGCTTAATTCCACATCTTAATTGAGTCTTCAACGTTTTTTTTTTTTTTTTTTTTTTTTTTTTTTTTTTTTTTTTTTTTTTTTTTCTGTTTAAAAATGTAACACATGAAACGTAAGAGTAGCTTCTCCGGTTGGAAATATAAATATATATTTCTCGTAACAGAAAAAATAAATAAATTTGTTTTTCATTTTTTTTTTTTTTCGATCTCTGCTCACCAATGATTTCAGAGTTCGTCTTCGCGAGAGCTACAATGCAGTGTTTCCGTGCACTGTTTTGTCCGTTCCTATATTCGTTTTCACTACTTCTTCTGTTTTGTTACAACTATTCATATTTATCTTCTCTAACTCTGAAATCGTTAACACTGAGCTATCCGGACGCGACTCACGATGCCGCCTCACAACTTTACCTCCGCCAGTACCTCGCCTCCTACTTTCCAAACTGGTACTGGCGGAAGTAAAGTTGTGAGGCGGCATCGTGAGTCGTGTCGGGATAGCACAGTCGGTAGTGTGCTTGCCGGCGAAAAGCAAAGGTCCCAGGTTCGAGTTCCGGTTCCGGCACACAATTTTAATCTGGCAGGTAGTTTCATATCAGCGCACACTTCGCTGCAGAGTGAATGTTTCATTCTGAGAACGCTAAATGATTACTATTGGAAGATTAAATACTTGTCATGGTTTGCAACGCTGGAGAGTACGCATACGAGTTGCAGCAAAACGGAGCAAGATGGCCTGTGATCCGCATAAAAATCCTGTACACGCGAGTGCAGCACAAGAACTTTATCTAATAAGCAAGAAAATTCTATGACTTCATACTCTTACAGCCCCTGAGACCTCTATTTAAGCGCTCAGGGCATGTCCATTTAAACATCACTCTTGTGCTCTTAAAAATCATCTTTTGAGGTTTCTCCAGCAGCAGAACGGACGGGTGTGGCTGCGAAGTTGTTACACCTTCCAAAGCCTTCACTCCAAATGGAGATAATAGACTTGCAGGACGACATTACCTTGCAAACATATAAAAATGTATCCACTGACGAATTGTGGAGTGAACATGTCCGGGAGAAAAATTATGAACATTGGAAAACATTAGCCATCTACCTGGCTACCATGTTTGGCTCCACATATATTTGTCAAATGTCATTTAAATAAGTATCGCTCAAGATCAACGGTCGCCTACCGTGAGGATACTATTCGCACCAGATGCTCCACATGTGAACCTAACTGAAAGAAACAGACTGAACACAGCAAATACCGGGTGAGCAAAAAGTCAGTATAAATTTGAAACATTAATAAATCACGGAATAATGTAGATAGAGAGGTAAAAATTGACACACGTGCTTGGAATGTTTCAAATGTTTGTATAGCTTAAGGGACTTAACTACGGGGTCATCAGTCCCTAAACTTACAAACTACTTATGGACTAACTAAGACTAAAGACGGCTCAAATATCCATGCCCGAGGGGGGATTCGAACCCCCGACCGCAGTGGCCGTGCAGACCGTGACTGGATCGCCTCAGTCCCCTCGGCCACCGCGGCCGGCATGCTTGGAATGACATGCCGTTTTATTAGGAAAAAACTTCAAAAAATGTCCGACAGATGGCGCTTCATCTTTACAGGAAATGATCAATATGTTCACCATCATTCCTCAACAATAGCCGTAGTCGAGGAATAATGTTGTGAACAGCACTGTAAAGCATGTCCGGAGTTATGGTGAGGCATTGGTGTCGGATGTTGTCTTTCAGCATCCCTAGAGATGTCGGTCGATCACGATACACTTGCGACTTCAGGTAACCCCAAAGCCAATAATCGCACGGACTGAGGTCTGGGGACCTGGGAGGCCAAGCATGACGAAAGTGGCGGCTGAGCACACGATCATCACCAAACGACGCGTGCAACAGATATTTCACGCGTCTAGTAATACTTTCTTTTTATTTTGCTTTTTGTTCTTATAAAACCCCGTGTCATTCCAATCTTGTGTGTCAATGTTTACCGCCCTTTCTATATTATTCCGTGATTTATTAAGTTTTCAATTTTATACTGACTTTTTGCTCACCTGGTATAATTTCTTGCATTGATTTTTTAAGGACAAATACGCACAGTTCATTGTATTTTATACCTCTTAATGAAAATTAAAAAAAAAAGTACGTTTAATGCATGACCTGTTACTGGATTTTTCAACAGATGTTTGACTACATATTTTATTTCATACTTTTGTAAATCTTGAGACGTGTCGGGATAGCGCAGTAGGTAGTGCGCTTGCCCGCGAAAGGCAAAGGTCCCAGGTTCGAGTCCCGGTTCCGGCACACAATTTTAATCTGCCAGGAAGTTAAAAAAAAAGTTCAAATGTTTGTTAAGCTAAAGGGACTTAACTGCGGGGCCATCAGTCCCTAAACTTACAAACTACTTATGAACTACCTAGACTACAGACGACACAAACATCCATGCCCGAGGGGCGGATTCGAACCCCCGACCGTAGCGGCCGTGCCGACTGTGACGGGCGCACCGCAGACCGCTCGGCCACTGAGGCCGACGTATAAATAACAAATAATAGAAGTTTCGCTGGATTATTATACTTATTTATTTCACACCTTTTGTATTTCGTATTATTAGAAACTGAATATTAAAATAAAAAATCGATAAGGAATATGTGTTTATACTTATGGACCTCGATTCAAATTTTCAAAAGTATCCGGAGCCCATCGAATATTACTTGCCGACCTCTGGTCTAGGGCAGCTTCCGTCGCCATTTTTCTTCCAAGCGGCGACGGCGTGAGCTTCTCAGAGGTGGAGTTCTTTACTGTTCTTGCTTTAAAATACCTATTGCTTCACTTGTAATACATATGAAGAGTGTAATTGCTGAAAGTACGAAGTACCAAATGTGCAGTTGTTCTGGAAACGAAAAAGATTGCGCATCTTTGTCGAGAAATGAATATTTATTTCAAATTAAACACAAATTATTTACATGGTTATACAAATGTTGACAAAGGCGTTTTTATTCATCTTGGAAAAATCAAAATGTTATGTTGAGCAGAAAGGTCTAACAAAACATGGGTATCGGATTTTAGTATTTCTTTCTATTTACGGTACGTGTATTTCAGAACTCAAATAACAATCGGCCATAGCCATTCGTCGGAACTCTCGAAAATTCTCGAGATAATCGACTTTAAAGTTTTGCAAAATACAAGTATGGACCAAGTACAAGTAAGTAATAGCCGCATGTTAAAAATAACATTAAAATAACATAAAGACCTAAATTGAAGTCGGCTAGCCTGATTATGGCTTCAATGCCAAAGTAGGGGATCGCTGCTGAGGGTGAAGTACGGTGGGGCCTTGGTGGGCCCCGTGACCGCTACGGTAGCCGTGAAGGCCTCAGCAGAAGTCTGAAACAGCGCTGTAAGCTATAATTGGGCTTACTGTAAGAGTACACCTGTCGCTGTATCTTAGTTTGATTTAACGTAATGTATATATTGTCTTAAATTTGTTTATTTCATGTATTTTTCATTTGTTGTATGCTAGATATATTTCTTATGTAACGTCATTTTCTATATTGAATCATTTAGTGTAAACATGTACTATATGTGTAAACCCGCATGAATGCAAGGACATTTTTATGCTGTAAGTTAGCAATGCATCAGAGAAAATGTTGAACCTGATGTAAAGACTGTCTTTGGCACAGAAGTAGTAGCTGTGAGTGTCGTGCTGCTGAAGCAGTCGCGGAGCGGACTCGCCAAAGTAGAGACATAAATGCAGTCGCGGAGCGGACTCGCTATAGTAAACACGTAGATGTTTTGTTGATGGTGCAGAGGCACGGTAGGCGCAGTGTGGCGCGAGTTTTATGCAATTGCAATAAGCCTGAGAGGCGTACTGTTTAATGTATTGAACGAAGTGCGAAACAAGTTTATTTATACTCGATCAGTGTAATCTTTTTCCATGTGTGCAAGAAAAGTAATTGTTTGGTATCAAGTCTATTGTCACCGAGTGTGATCGTTGTTGTAGTAAGAGTACCTATTGTAATCATATCTGTCTTGTTTGGACTTGACGACGAAAGCAGATGAGTACTTTTGTAACATTTTATTTTGTATGCATGTAAATGTAGTGTCAACCCAATCAGAACTTTGGTTCAATTATACATGACTTATTTTGAAACAAGTCTTAATTTTGTAAGTAGTTGTAGTCACCCCATATCACCATTATTAGATTATGTTGAATATGCAAGCCTGTACATTGACTAACAAGTTCAATCATTTTCAAAGTAATTGACGAGTTAAAGAATTGCTAAACGTGTTACAACCACAGAGACTAGTAATTAAAGTGCAAGAGAGTTTGCAAGTAAAGTAAAGTTGGTTTCAATTATGTAGAAAGTAACCAGGCTAACAGTAGTCAAAGTATTATAGTTGATTAACCAGACTTGACTGAAGTAATTTTTTAATGAAATACGTTAAATGCCAAACTCTGCTCAGCCAGTTACACGCGTACGCTACCCAGACCCTGGAACTAATAAAAAAAATAGTATACGTAAAGTTTTATAAGGAAGTTGAATGCTTTAAACAATATTATCAAAATATTTGGGAACTTTAACTGTAGCACTTGTGAAGCTCATTGCACCACGCAGTTTCACAGTACTCATCTATTATCATTGCAATCAGTCTATCTGCTATTACGATTTTGATTATAACACGAACACGCCATCACCACTACACGAATTCTGACACATTTATTAGTGAAGTTGTGCTGTTCGTGAATCGTAAGAGGTGCTAGTTGGAGGCTGCAGTCAATGATAAGTCTGATAGGGCCAAGCTTAATTAATTACTACAGTGACTGTTTTAAGTTAATTAATATCTGTCATTTTTTATTTTTTCAAAATTCTAATTTAAACAGCGAAAGTGTTGTTGCGACCCATTAGTTGTGATTTGCTACAACATTCAATAACAAAATTATTATTACTAGAGCATATCATTACGCATTCTAAATTTTGAGATTATTTGACGACCTCCAACAGGCAATTTTCTTACAGTACATCATACGTAGGAAGGAAGGAAACTTGGGGTTTAACGTCCCGTCGACAGCTTAGACATTAGAGACGGAGCTAACGCTCGTATTTTGGGTAAGGATGTGGAAGGAAATCGGCCGTGCCCTTTGAAAGGAACCATCCCGGCATTTGCCTGGACTGATTTAGGGAAATCACGGAAAACCTAAATCTGGATGGCCGGAGGTGGATTTGAACCACCGTCCTTCCGAATACGAGTCCAGTGTGTTAACACTGCTAAAGCCACCTCGCTCGGTACATCATACGTAGATAAATGCGTTCGATATAATAATATTATTAATATGAGACAAATAAGAATTAAAATCGGTCAAGGGAAACTGAAAAATACGGAAATGTATGAAAAAAAGAAGAAAAAAGTAGTTAAGCCGTTGCAATGATTATCGTACGTGCTCTGCAAGTGTGGGCCATGGAGAAAACCCAATTCTGGACAACTTTTGCGACCAACTGAAGCCAAGTAATCCTTGTTACCAAGGAGGAAACAAGTGAGGAAGAGTGCATGGTTCTTGTGTGTCAGCTGTGAACATAAAAGTTATGAAACCATTGTAATGATTAACGTACTTCAAATGATTAATAAATGTACTAGCGGTCTGGCCTTCCAACCATGGGATCAGTGGTTCGAATCCTGTGATGGAAGATTTTTTAAAAATATTTTTCCGTTGTGTTCGAACACATACACAATTTTAATATCTAATGGTAATTTTTACGAAAAGTGCACGTGTTTTTGTTTATTCGTAATTTTCTGTATCTTATGCAAGGCTGTTAATAATAATAGTCAATGAAAAAACGTAACTTACATTTTTTTACAGTATTGGCTGCACTACTAGTTAACGACGGTAGTCTCTTGATTGTTCAGTTGGTGAAGAGCTACGCCAATGAATGTGGAAAGTCATCTCCCTACACACTACTAATGGCTTTCCAAGCAGCTACCCTAATCAACCATCGTTTTACGTGACAAGGATTTCAACTCGCCTACATACACATAAACAAAAATTGATAAAGGAAGTGGATACGGACCTCTGACTCTATGGTTATGACGCCAGTACGCTACCAACGCAGCTAAACCGACAGATGCAGCAACCGTTTTAATTACTGATACTTACGTGCACTTTACAAAACATTAAATTCGATTTTCTCAATAATTTTTGAGAGTTGGGTCGAATGGCTATGGATGATTGTTATTTAAGTTCTGAACTTCACGTACCATAAATATGAAGAAATTCTAAAATCCGATAACCATGTGGTCTTACTGTAAGTCCAATAGGTTTTGTCATAGCTAACAGATCTAAGTACCACGAGACAGCATTGACTTTATGGAGCCAACACCTGTCGGAAAAAGTCCTTATTTTCGTCCACGTTATCAATAACAGTCGAAAGATATTTTTTGCTTATTTGTTGCCAATGGAACTGTAACAGGAAGTTCTTCCAATTCCACACAGCTGCAATGTCTTTCAATGTCTTACCTTTCTTCAGGATCTGAAAATTCTGCCAAGCTTACAGATTGGAAACGCTTCTTTTGCAGGACACAATACCAGACTCAAATTAAGTAATAGTAAATACCCTGTGCCATGCACAACACAAAGCTAATTTCAGTATGCCTATAACAATCGCGTGAGTGCAAGCAATGGGTTGAACATTTGGATGTACGGTATGGCCATGCATAAAACAGAAACAAACTCAAATGTTTGTTAAGCTTATGGGACTTAACTGCAGGGCCAGCAGTCCCTAAACTTACAAACTACTTATGAACTAGCTAATGCTAAAGACGATACAAACATCAATGCCCAAGAAAGGATTCGACCCCGGATGGGGAACGGCCTTGCACATCACAGCATAGCGCCTCAATGCGCTCCGCCGCAGCAAAATAGAAAAAAAAAGACAAATTATATATATTCGGTGACCGATGGATTGGTAGAGGCGGACCAATTCCATGGCCTCCACGCTCTCCTGACCTCAACCCTCTTGACTTTCATTTATGGAGGCATTTGAAAGCTCTTGTCTGCTCAACCCCAGTACCAAATGTAGAGACTCTGCTCGTATTGTGGACGGCTGTGATACAATACGCCATTCTCCAGGGCTGCATCAGCGCATCAGGGATTCCGTGCGACGGAGGGTAGATGCATGTATCCTCGCTAATGGAGGACATTTTGAACATTTCCTGTAACAAAGTGTTTGAGGTCACGCTGGTATGTTCTGTTGCTGTGTGTTTCCACTCCATGATTAATGTGATTTGAAGACAAGTAATAAAATGAGCTCTAACACGGAAATTAACCGTTTCTGGACACATGTCCACATAACATATTATCTTTCTTTGTGTGTGAGGAATGTTTCCTGAAAGTTTGGCCGCACCTTTTCGTACCAACCTGTATATAACATTTTATCAGATTGCGCTTCGGCGCGTAGAGGCGGAGCGATGAGGGAAGCGTGGAGGGGAAGGGGAGGGGAGGAGCTATGGCCGAGTGGCAGCAGGGGAGAAACACTGCGGAACTCTAGGCCAGCCACGCGGCCTACAGAGTGAATGTTATTGGCTGCCAGTGGGGTAGTGGAGGGGGGTGCGCAGAACGGCGGAAAACCGGGCCGCCTTCCTACCTGACGCAGACTATAGCAGGGTTGACAGGTGTTGCGATTTTTCGCATTCTTGGCTATCTTTTTCTTACAATAGTAGCCATTCTAGCAGTCTGGCGACTGGCGATTAAATTTGGCTATAAAAGGAATTGGTTGGCGACCTAATGGCTATTTTATTTTACTTCAAATACAACGAATGTAAAGCAATCACTCTTTAGATGTTGCGTCAATTCAAGAACAGGCTTTAAATGATATCTCGCAGTATACTACAACACCGTATCTATGGCTCCCGCTGAGAACATGAGGATAAGATTATATAAATTACAGCATGCAAGGAGCCATTTAAACAGTAATTTTTTCGACGTTCCATGCGACAACATAACAGAAATTCGTAACAACTGTTATTGTGAAGCGAGCCCTACGCTACGCGCTTCACAGTGGTTAACAATGGTTTACGGAGTATAAATGTCGATGAAGAACACGCGGTGATTTCCCAGTCGTTCTCATGGTTGATTTTTCAGTGTGTAATGACGCATTATTACGAATTAAAGTCTATCTCACTTCAAAGTATGCTTAGTGCTTTATTACAAATTACCTCACTTCAAAATGTTGAAAGATTCAATAATTCTGTTTAACATCTGTAAATATTTGTTTTTAAGAAGATGACAGTGATTGGTAATAGAAACTATGCATGAGAACATCCCTTGTGTAAGTTTGATAGAATGATTCTTGAACAGTTTTTGGTATAATTTTTATAAGTTATGAAATTAATAAATGTGATAGTTAACTGTAACTGAATTTCCGGAGTCTATTATATTTACAATATGACAATATTCTGACTGCCCTCATTGTCAGTTGGTGGTGTGTCTGGGTTCAGTTCTTGGATGGACTCAGGTAAATATTTCTGTCAAGTATGAGTTTCCTTGGAAAGTTCAGTCTCATGTCTGAATGTGAGCGTGCCACAGTGCGTTTCTTTTTACTCAGTAACCAGCTTACTCCCTGAATTTCAGGATTATCATTGGCGAGTAACATGCCATAATTACCATAGCATAATACTGTTAACAGATTAAAGGTTGCGATATTTGCCTATTTTTACTGATGAAAAGATGGTTATATTTTGTCATTTTATTGATGCAAAGATGGCGATATTTTGGCTACTTTTTTATTAAAATTTGGCGATAGAGCAATAGAAAAACCTGGCCACTCTGGACTATAGGACTTTACCATACCGTCACATTCTCACGTGCAAATGGCCCGGCTACAACGAGGCACATGCTGATTCTCACCATGCCTCATGACTACCCGTGCAGTTTCAACGTCCTTAGGGAAACCGTTCACAAGCTATGACGATTTTATTCAGTAGAGTTCAACAAATGTCACCGTGAACAGCAGGCGTGGCCAGGAGGCGGCTAGACGAGCACGAGCGCTCGTGCTCGCTCGGTGCCTGGGCCGTGAGCGCTCGTGGCTGAATGGAGCAGAACGCTCAGGCGTCCTGACGTAGTGCAGCAGAGCAGCGGAGTAGATCTGTAAACAGGCGCCGTCTTCAAGACACTAAAGCACAACGTCTTTCCGGCTAAGCTTTCGATGTCAGCGTGTATGCCCACCACTCAGTACATAACATACAGAGCACCTATTTTCACGCGGAAGAAATTTAGTGCGATGGCTTCAAAGTGAAAAGCAGACACTGAATGTACAACATGTCAGTGGAAGAAGCGTATGTAGTTACGAGGCATGTTACGTCTGTGGACAGCGATCGAAAATTTATAAGAAGCACACTTACTTCAGCCAAGATCGCTAGTTACTTGCTGGTTTTTTAACCGGTTTCGATGAACTACATCATCATCTTCAGAACTTTTTTAAATTATTTTTTTACATTGTTCTCCTATTTTCAATAAAATAAAACAGTTACCTATGAAAATGTAATATAAGAAAAAGAACATTGTGAAACGATTAAAATTTACATCACCAAAGTGGATCGTCATCTGCACCGCATATTTAAAAATTGCGTCTGTTCTTGCCACAAATAACCAGGAGACTTGTTACTCGAAACCGGTAAAAAAAAAAAAAAAAAAAAAAAAAAAAAAAAAAAAAAAAAAAAAAAAAAAAAAAGCTGGCGATCTTGGCTGATGTAAGTGTGCTTTATAGAAGTTTATATGTTTCTTATATGAAATTGTCTAAAAATGCTTAGCATGGTTCGAAATTCTTAGCACAACCAAAAAATTTAATTTAAAACGGCATTACAATACCTTCGTTTCGAAATATTACGGGCACTTGCAAGATGAAGAGCGGAAAGCGCGGGTCCAAAGATTGAAGAACATACTGAATACTAAGAAGAATAAGGTCTGACATGTAGGTCGCCGATTTTGATCGAATTTTGCATAGACGTTCTACATTGAATTTAAACGACATGTGTTTCGGCTTTTTGCTACACAGTAATTTTCGAAAAATCAAGGTGAAAGTTGATGATAGAAATCGCGGTTTCAATGCAAAGATGAACTTTTTTTTACTATTGCATATTCGGGCAAAAGTTAATGACGTTTGATTAATTAACGTTATATGTGCTTTCATGCTTTACCTTCGGTACATCTACAACCAGACTCCGCAAGCCACCCGATGATTCTCCCTCCTATTCCAGTCACGTATTGTTCTCGGAAAAAAAAAATTGTCGGTATGCCTCTGTGTGGTCTCTAATCTCTCTGATTTTATCCTCTCGGTCTTTTCGCGAGATATACGTAGGAGGGAGCAATATACTGCTAGACTCCTCGGTAAAGGTATGTTCTCGAAACTTCGACAAAAGCCCGTACCGAGCGACAGAGCGTCTCTCCTGCAGAGTCTTCCACTGGAGTTTACCGATCATCTCCGTAACGCTTTCTCGATTACCAAATGATCCTGTAACGAAGCGCGCTGCTCTCCGTTGGATCTTCTCCACTTCCTCTATCAATCCCACCTGGTACGGATCCCACACCGGTGAGCAGTATTCAAGCTGTGGGCGAACAAGTGTACTGTAACCTACTTCCTTTGTTTTCGGACTGCACTTCCTTATAATTCTCCCAATGAATCTAAGTCTGACATCTGCTTTACCGACCATTGATTTTATATGGTCGTTCCATTTTAAATCCCTCCTAATGACTACTCACAGATACTTTATGGAATTAACTGCTTCCAGTTGCTGACCTGCTGTAGTGTAGCTAAATGATAAAGAATCTTTCTTTCTGTGTATTCGCAGCACATTACACTTGTCTACATTGAGATTCAATTGCCATTCCCTGCACCATGCGTCAACTCTATGCAGATCCTCCTGCATCTCAATATAATTTTCCATTGTTACAATCTCTCTATATACTACTGCATCATCCGCAAAAAGCCTCAGTGAACTTCCGATGTTATCCGCAAGGTCATTTATATATATATCATGAACAGCAACGGACCCACGACACTCCCCTGTGGCACACTTGACATAACTCCTATTTCGGAAGACTTCTCTCCATTGAGAATGACATGCTGCATTCTATTATCTAGGAACTCCTCATTCCAGTCACACAATTGGTCTTACTTTGTTCATTAAACGTTCGTGGGGAACTGTATCAAACGCCTTGCGGAAGTCGTAAACATGAACGACGTCACGAACGCCGTCGCCGGTTGAGCTTCGATTGTCAATCAGTGAATCCAGGTCTGAACTTCCGTCTAGGCAATTTTTTGTTAGATTTTTTTTAGAAGTATTTTATAATATTGTCATATTATAATACCTTTTCGTACCATATTTTGAAAATCAAAATGTTCAAATGTTTGTAAAGCTTATGGGACTTAACTACGGGGTCATCAGTCCCTAAACTTACAAACTACTTATGAACTACTTACGAACTAGGACGGCACAAATATCCATGCCCGAGGGGGGATTCGAACCCCCGACCGTAGTGGCCGTGCAGACCGTGACTGAAGCGCCTGAGTCCCCTCGGCCACCGCGGCCGGCCCTTATTTTGAAGTAGAGCATCGGGAAGAGTTATTAACATGCAAGTAAGTGTATTATCTGTTCACAACTGTTTAATTTGTAATACACAGAACAAAAACAATGAAAATAATAAATTTGCTCTTTGATTCGTCAGAAATCTGCACGTTATTACCGAGCCGGGCCGAAATAACTTCTATTTCCTGTTTCATACATCAGTCTGACAGATGGCGCTTCATCTTTACAGGAAATGCTCAATATGTTCACCATCATTCCTCATCAATAGCTGTAGTCGAGGAATAATGTTGTGAACAGCACTGTAAAGCATGTCCGGAGTTATGGTGAGGCATTGGCGTTGGATGTTGTCTTTCAGCATCCCTAGAGAAGTCGGTCGATCACGATACACTTGCGACTTCGGGTAACCCCAAAGCCAATAATCGCACGGACTGAGGTCTGGGGACCTGGGAGGCCAAGCATGACGAAAGTGGCGGCTGAGCACACGATCATCACCAAACGACGCGCGCAAGAGATCTTTCACGCGTCTAGTAATACTTTCTTTTTATTTTGCTTTTTGTTCTTATAAAACCCCGTGTCATTCCAATCATGTGTGTCAATGTTTACCGCCCTATCTATATTATTCCGTGATTTATTAAGTTTTCAATTTTATACTGACTTTTTGCTCACCTGGTATAATTTCTTGCATTGATTTTTTAAGGACAAATACGCACAGTTCATTGTATTTTATACCTCTTAATGAAAATTAAAAAAAAAAGTACGTTTAATGCATGACCTGTTACTGGATTTTTCAACAGATGTTTGACTACATATTTTATTTCATACTTTTGTAAATCGTGAGTCGATCGGGATAGCTCAGTCGGTAGTGCGCTTGCCCGCGAAAGGCAAAGGTCCCAGGTTCGAGTCCCGGTTCCGGCACACAATTTTAATCTGCCAGGAAGTTAAAAAAAAAAGTTCAAATGTTTGTTAAGCTAAAGGGACTTAACTGCGGGGTCATCAGTCCCTAAACTTACAAACTACTTATGAACTACCTAGACTACAGACGACACAAACATCCATGCCCGAGGGGCAGATTCGAACCCCCGACCGTAGCGGCCGTGCCGTCTGTGACGGGCGCACCGCAGACCGCTCGGCCACTGAGGCCGACGTATAAATAACGAATAATAGAAGTTTCGCTGGTTTATTATACATATTTATTTCACACCTTTTGTATTTCGTATTATTAGAAACTGAAAATTAAAATAAAAAATCGATAAGGAATATGTGTTTATACTTATGGACCTCGATTCAAATTTTCAAAAGTATCCGGAGCCCATCGAATATTACTTGCCGACCTCTGGTCTAGGGCAGCTGGATACAGACGTCTGCTGTAGCAGCAGCTTCCGTCGCCATTTTTCTTCCAAGCGGCGACGGCGTGAGCTTCTCAGAGGTGGAGTTCTTTACTGTTCTTGCTTTAAAATACCTCTTGCTTCACTTGTAATACATATGAAGAGTGAAATTGCTGAAAGTACGAAGTACCAAAAGTGCAGTTGTTCTGGAAACGAAAAAGATTGCGCATCTTTGTCGAGAAATGAATATTTATTTCAGATGAAACACAAATTATTTACATGGTTATACAAATGTTGACAAAGGCGTTTTTATTCATCTTGAAAAATCAAAATGTTATGTTGAGCAGAAAGGTCTAACAAAACATAGGGTATCGGATTTTAGAATTTCTTTCTATTTACGGTACGTGTGTTTCAGAACTCAAATAACAATCGGCCATAGCCATTCGTCGCAACTCTCGAAAATTCTCGAGATAATCGACTTTAAAGTTTTGCAAAATACAAGTATGGACCAAGTACAAGTAAGTAATAGCCGCATGTTAAAAATAACATTAAAATAACATAAAGACCTAAATTGTAGTCGGCTAGCCTGATTATGGCTTCAATGCCAAAGTAGGGGATCGCTGCTGAGGGCGAAGTACGGTGGGGCCTTGGTGGGCCCCGTGACCGCTACGGTAGCCGTGAAGGCCTCAGCAGAAGTCTGAAACAGCGCTGTAAGCTATAATTGGGCTTACTGTAAGAGTACACCTGTCGCTGTATCTTAGTTTGATTTAACGTAATGTATATATTGTCTTAAATTTGTTTATTTCATGTATTTTTCATTTGTTGTATGCTAGATATATTTCTTATGTAACGTCATTTTCAATATTGAATCATTTAGTGTAAACATGTACTATATGTGTAAACCCGCATCAATGCAAGGACATTTTTATGCTGTAAGTTAGCAATGCGTCAGAGAAAATGTTGAACCTGATGTAAAGACTGTCTTTGGCACAGAAGTAGTAGCTGTGAGTGTCGCGCTGCTGAAGCAGTCGCGGAGCGGACTCGCTATAGTAAACACACAAATGTTTTGTTGACGGTGCAGAGGCACGGTAGGCGCAGTGTGGCGCGAGTTTAATGCAATTGCAATAAGCCTGAGAGGCGTACTGTTTAATGTATTCAACAAAGTGCGAAATAAGTTTATTTATACTCGATCAGTGTAATCTTTTTCCATGTGTGCAAGAAAAGTAATTGTTTGGTATCAAGTCTATTGTCACCGAGTGTGATCGTTGTTGTAGTAAGAGTACCTATTGTAATCATATCTGTCTTGTTTGGACTTGACGACGAAAGCAGATGAGTACTTTTGTAACATTTTATTTTGTATGCATGTAAATGTAGTGTCAACCCAATCAGAACTTTGGTTCAATTATACATGACTTATTTTGAAACAAGTCTTAATTTTGTAAGTAGTTGTAGTCACCCCATATCACCATTATTAGATTATGTTGAATATGCAAGCCTGTACATTGACTAACAAGTTCAATCATTTTCAAAGTAATTGACGAGTTAAAGAATTGCTAAACGTGTTACAACCACAGAGACTAGTAATTAAAGTGCAAGAGAGTTTGCAAGTAAAGTAAAGTTGGTTTCAATTATGTAGAAAGTAACCAGGCTAACAGTAGTCAAAGTATTATAGTTGATTAACCAGACTTGACTGAAGTAATTTTTTTATGAAATACGTTAAATGCCATACTCTGCTCAGCCAGTTCAGCCAGTTACACGCGTACGCTACCCAGACCCTGGAACTAATAAAAAAAAAAAAAATAATAAAAAAAAATAAAATAGTATACGTAAAGTTTTATAAGGAAGTTCAATGCTTTAAACAATATTATCAAAATATTTGGGAACTTTAACTGTAGTATTTGTGAAGCTCATTGCACCACGCAGTTTCACAGTACTCATCTATTATCATTGCAATCAGTCTATCAGCTATTACGATTTTGATTATAACACGAACACGCCATCACCACTACACGAATTCTGACACATTTATTAGTGAAGTTGTGCAGTTCGTGAATCGTAAGAGGTGCTGGTTGGAGGCTGTAGTCAATGCTAAGTCAGATAGGGCCAAGCTTAATTAATTACTACAGTGACTGTTTTAAGTTAATTAATATCTGTGATTTTTTATTTTTTCAAAATTCTAACTTAAACAGCGAAAGTGTTGTTGCGACCCATTAGTTGTGATTTGCTACAACATTCAATAACAAAATTATTATTACTAGAGCATATCAAATTCAAAATGTTCAAATGTTTGTATAGTCTATGGGACTTAACTACGGGGTCATCAGTCCCTAAACTTACAAACTACTTATGAACTACCTACGAACTAGGACGGCACAAATATCCATGCCCGAGGGGGGATTCGAACCCCCGACCGTAGTGGCCGTGCAGACCGTGACTAGAGCGCCTCAGTCTCCTCGGCCACCGCGGCCGGCTAGAGCATATCATTACGCATTCTAAATTTTGAGATTATTTGACTACCTCCAACAGGCAATTTTCTTACAGTACATCATACGTAGGAAGGAAGGAAACTTGGGGTTTAACGTCCCGTCGACAGCTTAGACATTAGAGACGGAGCTAACGCTCGTATTTTGGGTAAGGATGTGGAAGGAAATCGGCCGTGCCCTTTGAAAGGAACCATCCCGGCATTTGCCTGGACTGATTTAGGGAAATCACGGAAAACCTAAATCTGGATGGCCGGAGGTGGATTTGAACCACCATCCTCCCGAATACGAGTCCAGTGTGTTAACACTGCTAAAGCCACCTCGCTCGGTACATCATACGTAGATAAATGCGTTCGATATAATAATATTATTAATATGAGACAAATAAGAATTAAAATCGGTCAAGGGAAACTGAAAAATACGGAAATGTATGAAAAAAAGAAGAAAAAAGTAGTTAAGCCGTTGCAATGATTATCGTACGTGCTCTGCAAGTGTGGGCCATGGAGAAAACCCAATTCTGGACAACTTTTGCGACAAACTGAAGCCAAGTAATCCTTGTTACCAAGGAGGAAACAAGTGAGGAAGAGTGCATGGTTCTTGTGTGTCAGCTGTGAACATAAAAGTTATGAAACCTTTGTAATGATTAACGTACTTGAAATGATTAATAAATGTACTAGCGGTCTAGCGTTCCAACCACGGGGTCAGTGGTTCGAATCCTGTAATGGAAGATTTTTTAAAAATATTTTTCCGTTGTGTTCGAACACATACACAATTTTAATATCTAATGGTAATTTTTACGAAAAGTGCACGTGTTTTTGTGAAGAGCTACGGCAATGAATGTGGAAAGTCATCTCCCTACACACTACTAATGGCTTTCCAAGCAGCTACCCTAATCAACCATCGTTTTACGTGACAAGGATTTCAACTCGCCTACATACACATAAACAAAAATTGATAAAGGAAGTGGATACGGACCTCTGACTCTATGGTTATGACGCCAGTACGCTACCAACACAGCTAAACCGACAGATGCAGCAACCGTTTTAATTACTGATACTTACGTGCACTTTACAAAACATTAAATTCGATTTTCTCAATAATTTTTGAGAGTTGCGTCGAATGGCTATGGATGATTGTTATTTAAGTTCTGAACTTCACGTACCATAAATATGAAGAAATTCTAAAATCCGATAACCATGTGGTCTTACTGTAAGTCCAATAGGTTTTGTCATAGCTAATAGAAGTACCACGAGACAGCATTGACTTTATGGAGCCAACAGCTGTCGGAAAAAGTCCTTGTTTTCGTCCACGTTATCAATAACAGTCGAAAGATATTTTTTGCTTATTTGTTGCCAATGGAACTGTAACAGGAAGTTCTTCCAATTCCACACAGCTTCAATGTCTTACCTTTCTTCAGGACCTGAAAATTCTGCCAAGCTTACAGATTGGAAACGCTTCTTTTGCAGGACACAATACCAGACTCAAATTAAGTAATAGTAAATACCCTGTGCCATGCACAACACAAAGCTAATTTCAGTATGCCTATAACAATCGCGTGAGTGCAAGCAATGGGTTGAACATTTGGATGTACGGTATGGCCATGCATAAAACAGAAACAAACTCAAATGTTTGTTAAGCTTATGGGACTTAACTGCAGGGCCAGCAGTCCCTAAACTTACAAACTACTTATGAACTAGCTAATGCTAAAGACGATACAAACATCAATGCCCAAGAAAGGATTCGACCCCGGATGGGGAACTGCCTTGCACATCACAGCATAGCGCCTCAATTCGCTCCGCCGCAGCAAAATAGAAACAAAAAGACAAATTATATATATTCGGTGACCGATGGATTGGTAGAGGCGGACCAATTCCGTGGCCTCCACGCTCTCCTGACCTCAACCCTCTTGACTTTCATTTATGGGGGCATTTGAAAGCTCTTGTCTACGCAACCCCGGTACCAAATGTAGAGACTCTTCGTGCTCGTATTGTGGACGGCTGTGATACAATACGCCATTCTCCAGGGCTGCATCAGCGCATCAGGGATTCCGTGCGACGGAGGGTGGATGCATGTATCCTCGCTAACGGAGGACATTTTGAACATTTCCTGTAACAAAGTGTTTGAGGTCATGCTGATATGTTCTGTTGCTGTGTGTTTCCACTCCATGATTAATGTGATTTGAAGACAAGTAATAAAATGAGCTCTAACACGGAAATTAACCGTTTCTGGACACATGTCCACATAACATATTATCTTTCTTTGTGTGTGAGGAATGTTTCCTGAAAGTTTGGCCGCACCTTTTCGTACCAACCTGTATATAACATTTTATCAGATCGCCCCTGTAATTTTTTTAAACAATGTCCATTTCAGCTACAAATTGCATCACCATTTTATCTGCATTTGTCTGATACAAATATCGTATGTTGTTATAACACAAAAATCATTCTCAGCAGACTTGGACCAGTTGCCTTAACCTTGCACTCGGTCAGAAACTTGCTTCAGACGGCAGTTGAGCTGCTGTTGCTCGCATAATATAGTCAGCGTAATATAGGAAGGCGCTTCGGCGCGTAGAGGCGGAGCGATGAGGGAAGCGGGGAGGGGAGGGGAGGGGAGGAGCTATGGCCGAGCGACAGCAGGGGAGAAACACTGCGGAACTCTAGGCCAGCCACGCGGCCTACAGAGTGAATGTTATTGGCTGCCAGTGGGGTAGTGGAGGGGGGTGCGCAGAACGGCGGAAAACCGGGCCGCCTTCCTACCTGACGCAGACTATAGGCCTTTACCATACCGTCACATTCTCACGTGCAAATGGCCCGGCTACAACGAGGCACATGCTGATTCTCACCATGTCTCATGACTACCCGTGCAGTTTCAACGTCCTTAGGGAAACCGTTCACAAGCTATGACGATTTTATTCAGTAGAGTTCAACAAATGTCACCGTGAACAGCAGGCGTGGCCAGGAGGCGGCCAGACGAGCACGAGCGCTCGTGCTCGCTCGGTGCCTAGGCCGTGAGCGCTCGTGGCTGAATGGAGCAGAACGCTCAGGCGTCCTGACGTAGTGCAGCAGAGCAGCGGAGTAGATCTGTAAACAGGCGCCGTCTTCAAGACACTAAAGCACAACGTCTTTCCGGCTAAGCTTTCGATGTCAGCGTGTATGCCCACCACTCAGTACATAACATACAGAGCACCTATTTTCACGTGGAAGAAATTTAGTGCGATGGCTTCAAAGTGAAAAGCAGACACTGAATGTACAACATGTCAGTGGAAGAAGCGTATGTAGTTACGAGGCATATTACGTCTGTGGAGAGCGATCGAAAATTTATATGAAGCACACTTACTTCAGCCAAGATCGCTAGTTACTTGCTGGTTTTTTAACCGTTTCGATGAACTACGTCATCATCTTCAGAACTTTTTTAAATTATTTTTTTTACATTGTTCTCCTATTTTCAATAAAATAAAACAGTTACCTATGAAAATGTAATATAAGAAAAAGAACATTGTGAAACGATTAAAATTTACATCACCAAAGTGGATCGTCATCTGCACCGCATATTTAAAAATTGCGTCTGTTCTTGCCACAAATAACCAGGAGACTTGTTACTCGAAACCGGTAAAAAAAAAAAAAAAAAAAAAAAAAAAAAAAAAAAAAAAAAAAGCTAGCGATCTTGGCTGATGTAAGTGTGCTTTATAGAAGTTTATATGTTTCTTATATGAAATTGTCTAAAAATGCTTAGCATGGTTCGAAATTCTTAGCACAACCAAAAAATTTAATTTAAAACGGCATTACAATACCTTCGTTTCGAAATATTACGGGCACTTGCAAGATGAAGAGCGGAAAGCGCGGATCCAAAGATTGATGAACATACTGAATACTAAGAAGAATAAGGTCTGACATGTAGGTCGCCGATTTTGATCGAATTTTGCGTAGACGTTCTACATTGAATTTAAACGACATGTGTTTCGGCTTTTGCTAGACAGTAATTTTCGAAAAATCAAGGTGAAAGTTGATGATAGAAATCGCGGTTTCAATGCAAAGATGAACTTCTTTTTACTATTGCATATTCGGGCAAAAGTTAATGACGTTTGATTAATTAACGTTATATGTGCTTTCATGCTTTACCTTCGGTACATCTACAACCAGACTCCGCAAGCCACCCGATGATTCTCACTCCTATTCCAGTCACGTATTGTTCACGGAAAGATAGATTGTCGGTATGCCTCTGTGTGAGCTATAATCTCTCTGATTTTATCCTCACGATCTCTTCGCGAGATATACGTAGAAGGGAGCAATATACTGCTAGACTCCTCGGTAAAGGTATGTTCACAGTCTAACATATACAGTCGCGACACTCACTGCTGTGAAAGTTGTTACCAACTGACAGTTCAACGACACTAGCGCTCCTAGTGGTGGGTAAGCCGTCGAAAGAGTGATGTTTGTTTATAACTATTTGTGTATGTAATTAACAAAATAGTTAATATAATTTTTGTGTTACAAGCATTAGTAACATATCAAGAGACATACTTAATTCGGAAATTAATGTAAAAACAGTCGAACTTAACTGATTCAGTGGTATAACGAAGAACTTCGTCATGAACAATACTTACGAATATGTGTGTATTTGCAGCTTATTCCGCTGAAAGTAAGTAGAATATAAAGTAAGTAGAATATAAACATATATTTCTATTTTCGTCTGTTCTTACTATGACAAAGAGTTTTTTGACACGTACCATTGTGGTATGGAGTCTAATAATTCGCACATTTTTAGACTTCACTCGTCTTTGTTATAAGCGCATATTCATCTGAGTGTGATTACTTTAGCTTAAGAAGACAATGTCTTGAAGATTCTTGCCGTTTGTGGTTCAGCTGTAGCAACAATTGTGGAATTGGGTTCTTCTTTGTTGAATACGGTTTGACTGATTTTTCAATTTTCTTGTCACGTTTCTGATGTTTTCCTTCAGCTACAGTTGTGGTGGCTGATTTGGTGCGTTAAATACTGTAGTTATTGCATTCTATATTCATTTCCTACGTTCCACCCTCACTGATTTCACTGGAATTGGAATGAAGATACGTTAACGTTCTTGAGAAGAAAAAATACGTCTTTCTGCCAAAGGGCGGGTATTCGGTGTTTGCAAGCCATTTTTCTATTTTTAATAGTAAATTAAATTATTCAGTATAGCCCTGTGGGTTACAAGATAACAGTAAATAAACTGTGCCGCAATGTATCGTTTCCAACCTTGTCAGGGATCTTAGGAAACCTAAGAAACACAAAGGTGGAGCTATTTTAAGTTATTACCTATTTTATGATATTACATACGATTACATACGATCCCTAATGTAAAAAATGTGTTAAAATCAATATAAACGATACTATTCGCACTCATCCACTATCGTATTCATAAAAGTAGCTTACCCTCCGCTTGGAGCGCTGCTGTCGCAGTGTATAACAAAAATCTGCGGAAGTGTCGTGACTGTATATGTTAGACTGTGGTATGTTCTCGAAACTTCGACAAAAGCCCGTACCGAGCGACAGAGCGTCTCTCCTGCAGAGTCTTCCACTGGAGTTTACCGATCATCTCCGTAACGCTTTCTCGATTACCAAATGATCCTGTAACGAAGCGCGCTGCTCTCCGTTGGATCTTCTCCACTTCCTCTATCAATCCCACCTGGTACGGATCCCACACCGGTGAGCAGTATTCAAGCTGTGGGCGAACAAGTGTACTGTAACCTACTTCCTTTGTTTTCGGACTGCATTTCCTTAGGATTTTTCCAATGAATCTAAGTCTGCCATCTGCTTTAGCGACGATTGATTTTATATGGTCGTTCCATTTTAAATCCCTCCTAATGACTACTCACAGATACTTTATGGAATTAACTGCTTCCAGTTGCTGACCTGCTATAGTGTAGCTAAATGATAAAGAATCTTTCTTTCTGTGTATTCGCAGCACATTACACTTGTCTACATTGAGCTTTAATTGCCATTCCCTGCACCATGCATCAATTCTATGCAGATCCTCCTGCATTTCAGTACAATTTTCCATTGTTACAATCTCTCTATATACTACTGCATCATCCGCAAAAAGCCTCAGTGAACTTCCGATGTTATCCGCAAGGTCATTTATATATATATCGTGAACAGCAACGGACCCACGACAGTCCCCTGTGGCACACCTGACATAACTCCTATTTCGGAAGACTTCTCTCCATTGAGAATGACATGCTGCATTCTATTATCTAGGAACTCCTCATTCCAGTCACACAATTGGTCTTACTTTGTTCATTAAACGTTCGTGGGGAACTGTATCAAACGCCTTGCGGAAGTCGTAAACATGAACGACGTTACGAACGCCGTCGCCGGTTGAGCTTCGATTGTCAATCCGTGAATCCAGGTCTGAACTTCCGTCTAGGCAATTTTTTGTTAGATTTTTTTAGAAGTATTTTATAATATTGTCATATTATAATACCTTTTCGTACCATATTTTGAAAATCAAAATTTCAAATGTTTGTAAAGCTTATGGGACTTAACTACGGGGTCATCAGACCCTAAACTTACAAACTACTTATGAACTAATTAAGGACGGCACAAATATCCATGCCCGAGGGGGGATTCGAACCCCCGACCGTAGTGGCCGTGCAGAACGTGACTGAAGCGCCTGAGTCCCCTCGGCCACCGCGGCCGGCCCTTATTTTGAAGTAGAGCATCGGGAAGAGTTATTAACATGCAAGTAAGTGTATTATCTGTTTACAGCTGTTTCATTTGTAATACACAGAAAAAAAACAATAAAAATAATAAATTTGCTCTTTGATTCGTCAGAAATCTGTTTCATTTATAAGAAATAACTTCTATTTCTTGTTTCATACATCAGTTCCATACAATTAATTTGCCACGGAATAGATTTTTCAACCACCGTAGAAAGTATCAGTGACCGTACAGTTAGACTGCCCGATAATTCTCCGTTCTGAAGTTACTTTGTTGGGATTCTCGCCTCACAACTGTTTTCCGTTACCGTCGACACGGTGAGTTCTGGCCGTGAGCAGCGGTCGCTGATCAGAATGCAGACCGCCTGTTCAGAGTCGCCGCTGGGGCACTCAGGCTGCATTAGCAGCGTCTGATAACTCCATTTGCGGGCAAACTCACTCACCGTCACGTTATTACCGAGCCGGGCCGAGTATTTTAAAGCTCGCAGCACTGACAAAGGTCAGCGCTCGTTTCCACCGAAGGGCCGATGCCCTATGGAGGCAGGGAATACCAGAACAGCCCGCTGCCTTCTGTACTTCATACTTTCTGAGTGCATAACAAATTACGTTGTTTTTAGATCAGCGGTCTAAATTACAGTACGTTTGCAGCTAAGGCTTCTAACGTCCATCACCTCTTTTCGGAATGACTCAAACTGAGCCCTAACGTTTTCCTGAATTACGGAAAGTTTTGTTAGTTCACAGTCTAAAACAAAGTCATTCCACTGTAGGTGAAGTTGAACTTATCTTATATGCTGGCTGAAGTCCATTGCGTTGTGAGTTATCTTCGGCATTCACTAAAGAAATTGATTCTACAGGATCTTCTCATAAATTAAAACCATATTAGTTGATATGGAAACGATTTTATTTCCACTTAAACATTGCACAATCAAGAAATGCAGCAGCAAGCCAACAGAGCTGCTTGCCGGTTTCTGGCCACTCGAATACTGAATAAAACATGGTTTCTCTCCAACATCTTTCTGTATAACCACGTAATAATATTGATGACAAAGTTTTGTAATTCACTATTAAACAATATTCTTTTACATTAAATTTGCTAAAATACAGAAATTAAAACATTACATTGAAGCTTTGACTATTTATGTCAATGTATGTACTTGTTTCATGAAATTTGTATTTAATGTAGTACACAAATTTAACGTCATCCTTTTGACTAGTGTTTTAGTGTTTACAGTGCTCAAATTATTTACATTATGTGTGTTTTCGAAATGCACACATATTTGTTTTGCCAATATTGTGTAGGCGTAATATTATTGACACATGGAATTTTAGTGAGTTTCAGTTTGCGGTCAAATTATTTATTAATACGGATTTGTATATGGTTGTCGTAGTTTTGTTAATTTCGAAGATAGTTTCTTAGTACCAAACGGATTATTAGTTTTAGTGCATGAAAAATTATCAGTATTTAATTTAGGATCTAGTGATATATAAAACATGGTCTGCCCTAATTTATTTAAACAAAAGGTATATATGAAATCATGTTGTGCAATAGTTTATAGCATGTAGCATTGTTGTTTTTATACAAATTAGTATCTATATAGGTTCAGCAATTTCCGAAACTAAGTGTAATGCATTTTTAGTGTTTGCAGCTATTATTTACGAAAGTATTAAAAACTGAAAATTACGTAAAAGGTCAGGCAAAGTTATATTTAAATCAACGTACCATTTCTTAAAGGTAGTTTACTAATAGTCTTAATAGAATTCCAAACAGTTGGCGAAAATGTGAAATATCACATGTCCGGCAATGAAGTTTTACTTTAGGTATCAGATATTTCGTGTTTCTATGTTGGCAACTGATTTTTAGGCGTGAGCAACATAGCAGAAACGTTACAGGCTGTTGATATTTTTAAGAAATATCTTGAATCCCATATGTCTTTTTTTTTTAAATATCAATATCGGCCGATGGTATATGGAGAAAAGTATAGATCGAAATAAAAATAAAGATGTATCGGGTTATAAAAATATCCGCTCCATATCTAGTATATAAACCAGAGTGTCCGTATATTTGCACATATTGCAAACAAATCTACAGTTTTTATCCAATCTTTTTTAAAATTTTGTACACGTAAACTTCATGAGAACGGTCGCCGTAAGTGTAAGAATCACGTACGATACATAGTTCACGAGATATGACGTCATAAACAAACTGCTGCATTTAGCGACAATGCTGCTTATTTTCTCCTAAACCACTGGACCGATTTCAACCAAATTTGGTACACACATTCCTTACCGTGAGGTAACAATTGCTGCAGGGTTAAGAATCATATACGGCACATGATTCAGAAGATATGACGTCATAAACAATAGGATTTGCAAGAAACTGCCACTTTATAAAAACGCTATACGAGAATCAGAGTACTTAGCGACTTGCAATAAACTTTATACATAATTTCAAACTTTTATTAAACTTTCCCTCGCTGACAACCATAGCAAAATGATGAAAGGAAAAAAGTTTCTCGCTTACTACTTTTCCGCTGTTTATTGAGTCAAACTACGGGATTCGGTACGACGTTACAATTTATAATTTGTACACTACAAACGGTAGCCGTGGGAAATTTTACAGACAGTATACACGCATATAATTGAGTGTACCTTCTAAGTTGTATCGCAGAACGACACGTAGTTTGAAATATGAGCAAATAAACAGTAACGTTCGTGGAAAACCGCCCCATCACGCACCAAGTTTTAATCTATCACTTCTTTACTATAAATTGTATTCCCGAGAGATTTTACAGACATACAGCCGTTATACAAATGAATGTATACCTAAAAATGGCAGGAATAAATAAATAAATAAATACCCGGGCAACGCCGGGTTTTCAGCTAGTCTACTTTTAGGGTGTCCCACTCATCCGTTTCACCTCAGATATCTCTGAAACTACAAGATATGTTCAAAAACGACTTTTACGGCCATGAACGTACGGCAGGGGCTTATCAAAGTAGAGACAGTCTAAAACGTGGACAAGTGTTGTTTTCAACGCCAACTTTTTTTTTAATGGATACCCCATATTATTTCTTAACCAATCGCTAGGATGAAAAATCACACAAAGAATGGCGTCGGTTGCATCGCGATGCATCAATTACATCCGGAGAAACTGCGATGTGAAGTAGACTTTAGAAACACATGAGGCGCACACATGAGACGCGCTGCTAGCGCGTATCCGAGACTCAAGCGAGACTGATTTTCTGACTTTGCATTCTATTACCTTCGTTCTACTCTTGTTAATGTTCACCTTATACTTTCCTTTCAAGACACTGTCCATTCCATGCAATTGCTCTTCCAGATCCTTTGCGGTCTCTGACAGAATTACTATGTCATCGGCAAACCGAAAATGTTTTTACTTCTTCTCCCTGCACTTTAATGCCCTCTCCAAATTTCTCCTTCCATTCCTTCACTGCCTGCTCAATGCACAGCTAGAACAACACTGGGGAAAGGCTACAACCCTGTCTTACTCCCATCCCAACCTCTGCGTCCCTTTCTTGCCCTTCGACTCTAATAACTGCTGTCTGTTTTCTGTACAGGTTGAATATAACTCTTCGCTCCCTATATTTTACCCCTGCTACCTTCAGAATTTGGAAGAGTGTAGCGACATTGTCAAAAGCTTTCTCCAAATCGACAAACGCCAAAAACGTAGGTTTCCCTTTCCTGAGCCTATATTGTAAGATAAGTCGTAATGTATTGCCTCCCGTGTTCCTACATTTCTCCTAAATCCAAACTGATCTTCCCCGAGGTCGGATTCCACAAGTCCTTCCATTCGTCTGTAAATAATTCGTGTTAGTATTTTGCAACCATGACTTATTAAACTGATAGTTCTGTTGTAAAAAGATATAAAATACCCAAGATCGTTTATCATCAATTTTTATTAACGACGACCGGTTTCGCTGAACTATGTCAGCATCATCAGGTCAAATAAAATATTTTACAAGGCCATAATCTTGTAATGTCAAACACTTGTTATATAACAATTTACAGTGCATAGGTGCACTATGTCATTATAATAAAAGCAACAACAAAAGCTTTTGTCACTCACTGTGATAATTATGTTTTATTATAATGACAGTGCACCTATGCACTGTAAATTGTTATATAACAAGTGTTTGACATTACAAGATTATGGCCTTGTAAAATATTTTATTTGACCTGATGATGCTGACATAGTTCAGCGAAACCGGTCGTCGTTAATAAAAATTGATGATAAGCGATCATGGCTATTTGATATCTTTTTACAATAGTATAAGTGGATCGCCTCCTAAAACGTAAACCAACTGATAGTTCTGTAATTTTCACATTTGTCTGCACCTGCTTTCATTGGAATTGGAATTACGATATCCTTACCGGCCGCGGTGGCCGAGGGGACTGAGGCGCTCCAGTCACGGTCTGCACGGCCACTACGGTCGGGGGTTCGGATCCCCCCTCGGGCATGGATATTTGTGCCGTCCTTAGTGTTAGCTAGTTCATAAGTAGTTTGTAAGTTTAGGGGCTGATGGTCCCGTAGTTAAGTCCCATAAGCTATACAAACATTTTTTTGAACGATATTTTTCTTGAAGTCGGAGGGTATTTCCCCTGTCTCATACATCTTGCATACCAGTTGGTACAAATTTTCACGACTAGCTCTCCTAACGACGTCAGCAGTTCAGACGGAATATCATGTTAATACTCATACACCAAATAAAAGTAGACATTTCAACGATTCCGGCGAGGTATAAGACATCGATGTGAAGTAATACACATGACCACTAAAAGAAATCCGCTGAACTTCAATTACGCGATAAATCAGTCAAACCTTAAGGTCGTAAATTCTACCAAATACCTAGGAGTTACAATTACGAACAACTTTGACTGGAGAGAACACATAGAAAATATTATGGGGAAAGCGAACCAAAGGTTACGTTTCATTGGCAGAACGCTTAGACGATGCACCAGCTCCACCAAAGAGACTGCCTACATCACACTTGTGCGTCATCTCTTGGAGTACTGTTGCCCCTTGTGGGACCCTCACCAGGTGGGACTGACGGAAGATATTGAGAAGGTTCAGAGAAGGGCAGCTCGTTTTGTTTTATCACGTTACGGGGGGGGGGGGGGGAGGGAAAGCGTCACGGAAATGTTGCACGAAATGGGGTGGAAATCATTAAAAGAAAGACGTTATTCATTGCGGCGTGATCTGTTTGCGAAGTTTCAATCACCGACTTTTAGTTCTGAATGTGAAAATATTTTGCTAGCACCCACCTACTTAGGGAGACATGACCATCCCAATAAAATAAGAGAAATCAGATCGAAAACGGAACGATTTAGGTGTTCTTTCTTCCCGCGCGCTATTAGAGAATGGAACGGTAGAGAAAAGTCATGTAAGTGGTTAATGAACCCTCTGCCAGGCACTTAAATGTGATTTGCAGAGTATCTACGTAGATGTAGATGTCGTACGATATAACCAGAATATCACCTCAAAGTCAGGGATGAATCATTATGAAATGGACAGTGGTGTCTTTACAGCTGTGAGTCGGTACCCACTTGGACAGCAGTGAGGGTCGCGAGTGTACTTGTTAAGAGCGTCGTGCGTTGCACCCTAACCTCGCTTCCTCGCCTTCCTCTTCTCGTGGCGCAGGGTTTGCTGTCGGCTGACAGGACTCGTCTGTTTGCTGGTCTGGACCGTTGCCCACGCACGGCACGGTGAGGCAAAAAGCGACGAGCCTATCTCAACTGGCTGCTCCACCACGGGGTCCGGTTACACTGCGGTGCTCTGTTTTCTGCAAACAGACTCTCCAAGCGTCAAACGTATACGCTGGTGTCCGACTTCAGACACTCGTATGATCGTAAAGCTACAGGACCAATCTACAGTGGTCATCAATCCCTACACTTATGCCCGTTTTAAACGATGAACGAACTTGTAACAGATTGATAACAAGTTGCGTTAATGGCGGCCGTCTATCGTCTGAACGTCTGCACTAGTATGATCGCGATAGTATCGAAGTGCGATAGTCGTAGCGATAAAGAAATAGGGCCAGTTCTAAATTCAGTGCTAGTCGCTTCACTGCGCATGCGCGAGCCCCATGTTTATTTTGCCGGCCGCGGTGGCCGAGGGGACTGTGGCGCGTCAGTCACGGTCTGCACGGCCACTACGGTAGGGGGTTCGAATCCCCCCTCGGGCATGGATATTTGTGCCGTCCTTAGTCTTAAGTTAGCTCATATAAGTAGTTTGTAAGTTTAGGAACTGATGACCCCGTAGTTAAGTCCCATAGACTATACAAACATTTGAATGTTTTCACTCTCCAGCGGAGTGTGCGCTGATATGAATCTTCCTGGCAGATACCGTAGAGTCCAGAATACTTCAAAGCAGAAATTTTGTAGCACTGAACTATGTAATTTAGCAGGCAGACGCTCACCTCGAAATGGCTCTCATCAGCAGAAGGCAAACACGTGATTTTTAATTCTGCTGCGCGCCCTCTCGCTATTGCCCGTCGGTCTTCTGGAAAGGATCCAAAGAACTAAGGAGCGGGGTACGTGTGGCGTAATAGTTCGCGACTGGTAGCGCATATTTTAGTTCGCGACTGGTAGCGCATATTTTAGTTCGCGACCGGTAGGTCTCATTTTAGTTCGCGACTGGTAGCGCACATTTTAGTTCGCGACTGGTAGCGCACATTTTAGTTCGCGACCGGCAGGGCATATTTTAGTTCGCGACCGGCAGGGCATATTTTAGTTCGCAACTCCGTCGCGAAATAGGTCACTCTTTTTAGTTCGTCAGCTCCCATTCCCGAGATAGATCGTTACTCGTTAGCTGTTTTTGGCTTTTGCTACCGCTGTTATAAGCGCTTGAAACGATACAACAAAAAATTAACGACCTAACATATATTTCAACCGAGGAGCGTTTTTCTCTCTCTGAACCTTAAGCTACCTTTCCTTGTTTCTATCTGACGACAGAAAGAACAACTTGCCTATGTTCGGCCTCTGATTAGTACAGACGTATCTATAGCAGCTCCTATTGTTTCATTTATCCAGCTTGCAAGTAAAGTGCTTTTGTGAGTTACACACATCATGAAATATTTAAAAAGTTAATATGACCTGCAATCGCGTTTCCTTCCTTTTTTTTTTTTTTTTTTTTTTTTCGAGGTCCGATATTGTTCCGCGTAATATTCTTTCCCGTAACTCCGTTTGGATACTGAAATAAAAATTAACGCACGCTCCGCTGCACGAACAAATTACGTAACAAGTCCAACCCCACATCAAGACGGTGTCACACCTTTATAATTATGAATTCTTATACTGCAGCAAACCATGCCAAATGTCCCAGAAGGTAGGCCCCGTCTCTTTTTATAATGTAACTGCCGCCAACATCTACTCTTTAATCGTCAAAGATATTTAAAAATAAAATTAATTACCCTGTATATTTATGAATCATAATCTCTGCAGTCAGTATTTACGTAATTTTTGGCTAATTTAATCTCATTGATATCTTGCAAACTATCTACGAAATTGATTAAATACTAAAAGTTAAACTTGCCTCTACAACCTCAACCCACAAGGCAGTTAACATTAGACGCTCTTTCTGTCGTTATGATAGTTTTTTTAATGATTAGTATTGCCAAGCGTGTGGTATAACCCGTAATTTTGGGCAATTAAACATCTAATAGGCAAATAAGCCAATTATTTACACAAATGGGTGATATAATGGTATTCAACTACTTCATATACAGAGTACTCGTATTTTATTTTTAAAACGGATTTATTTATCAGGTCATTGAAAATCATTATCTACAAAATATGCTAAATGCGTTTATATTGGTGAATAAAAATACTGTGCCGGCCGCGGTGGTCGAGGGGACCGAGGCTCGCCAGTCACGGTCTGCACGGCCACTACGGTCGGGGGTACGAATCCCCCTCGGGCATGGATATTTGTGACGTCCTTAGTCTTAGTTAGTTCATAAATAGTTTGTAAGTTTAGGGACTGATGACCCGGAGCTAAGTCCCATAAGCTCTACAAACATTTGAAAAATAATTTTTTTTTCCAAATAACTGGCTGACCTCGAAATGACGGCAACTGGCAGAAGGGAATCACGCGATTCTGCGCGCTCTCGCGTCCTCTCGCTGTTCCCCGTCAGTCTTCGGAAAAGGAGCGGACGAACTGAGAGGCGAGGGATCTGCGAACTAGTTCGCGTAGTTCGCTTGTGGGAGCGCTCTTCACAAGACTACTGCTTTGTGTGCACTGTTTCGAAACATTCGGCTAGTAACTAGAGGTGCCAGATTTTCTAGTGCTTACTCAGCTTTCAGGCAACTTCCAGGGCTCATACCTACTCGGAGGTAGTGTCGTACACATTCCTGAGCCTGGCTCGATTTCCGATAGCGCGCCTATGTCCTTATGTAGCTGGCAAATTTAAGCCCCCCCTGTCACAATAGCGTGATCAGCAAGCGTAACTCCCTACTTTCTGCGAGTTGCCTCTCAAAGTTTCTTCCGTTTACGACTTCCCATAAAAGCCGCCGGTCGACATGTTTCAACCGTCTTCGATGATAAAATTCCCCCCGCATAATAATTCCCATACGGTATCCGCAATTACCTCAGTAGATGCTATCGAGTTTATGACGTCCTTAAATACTCCCAACATCATTCGTGTCTGATCTATTCCTTTACGGGGACCAGTAAACGTTCTAACAAGCTTCACTGCACAGAAATACGAAAAAAATCTGATTTCACATTTCTAAAGCTGCCAATTGTTTCCAACATTCAAATCGTTGCAGATGGAATTTTTTAAATTCGTCTTCGTACTCCACTTGCTGTAGGCTGTTGTTATCAACCGCTATCGATCTCGTCTTCCCAGTCACCCTAAAAATCGCCCAATTTAGTGTTTGCTGTAGTTTCATAATGTTTAAAAATATTTTGTACGAAAAATAACAATATAAATATTATATGTATACGTAATTTGCAATTTTATTAATTTTTGTCCGAAATATTTGCAAAAGTGGACAGCAAAACACGTCAGCGCGATTGTTATTATCATAAAATCCTTAATCAAAGTTATCTTTCCCGTTACGCAACAGTTTAATTCTAAACAACACCCTCCTCCATCCAACTGTATTATTGTTACAATATTCGTGTCATTTAGTGTCGCGACTTCCTCTTTTATCTTCTTTACTATTGTATCAGTTACACATTTTTTCTTAGTTCTACTGAATAATGTTTTCCTATTTTTTTTACATAAATTTTTAATTTCTTTGTAAAAAAAGTATTTTCGAACGATATAAATGAAATATTAACCTGAAACCATTCTGAATGACTTCAGTGTGTAATGGTACAGCCACATGAAGAATTATATATTTGTGTATTAACTTTCAGAGGCAAAATATCTGTTTGTGAAATTTGTTACCGATCGGTTGAACGGCGCGAACTGAAAACTGGGACAGACCTGTTTTTGCAAATATGTCTGAAACGGTGCGTGATGGGGAAGAAACGTAAGACAGCAAAATTGCAGAGAATTTTCTCCTTTTCAAATCCGTTCCTTTCAGTTTTCGTCTGAGATGAAATCATTCGTAATTAACCGGCCGCGGTGGCTGAGCGGTCTGCGGCGCTAGTCACGTTCTGCACGGACACTACGGTCGGGGGCTCGAATCCCCCCTCGGGCATGGATATTTGTGCCGTCCTTAGTATAAGTTAGTACATAAGTAGTTTGTAAGTTTAGGGACTTGTGACCCCGTAGTTAAGTCCTATACGCTCTACAAACGTTTGATTCGTAATTAAATTTTGAGCTGTCGCAAGGCCATACGGCCTTCGTTTAGTGTTATTAAAGTGAACCAAAATTTGAAAAAAAAGAGGACGAAAGAAAGCGGTTTTACCTCTTGGTCACATGCTGTTCCCATTTCATTGGGACTGATGACCTGTAGTTTAGTCTCCTATAAAATACCAACAACATCCAATTTCATTGCAGCTCCAATTCCGTTATTCTTGTTTAAAAAATGTTCAAATGTTTGTTAAGCTTAAGGGACTTAACTACGGGGTCATCAGTCCCTAAACTTAAAAACTACTTATGAACTACCTACAACTAAGGACGGCACAAATATCCATGCCCGACGGCGAATTCGAACCCCCGACCGTAGTGACCGTGCAGACTGTGACTGAAGCGCCTCAGTCCCCTCGGCCACCGCGGCCGGCCGTTATTCTTGAGGATTAGCAAGTGAGAAAGGAAAAGTTTAGAAAAGTATCGAAATTATGCTCAAGGAGACACCTAGTACCCTATAGCCCCTATGTTAACTGAACAATGTCAGTGATTCATGTCAGATACAGGTTTGAAATTGCTATCACATATCTGTTGTTGTTGTCATGGTCTTCAGTCCGGAGACTGGTTTGATGCAGCTCTCCACAATACCCCATCCTGAGCAAGCCTCTTCAACTCCACATAATAACGGTCTCCCTGTGCGATTTTTACGCGAAACACTTCCCTCCAATGCTAAATTTACGATACCTCGATGTCTAAGAATGTGTCCTACCAATCGATCACTTCTTTTAGTCAAGATATACCAGAAACTCGTTTTCTCCCCAATTCTGTTCAGTACCTCCACCCAGCTAATCTTCAGCATTCTTCTGTAGCTCCACATTTCAAAAGCCTCAATCCTCTTCCTGTCCGCACTGTTTATCGTCCATGTTTCACTCCCATACAAGTCAACACTCCACACAAATGCCTCCAGAAAGGACTTCCTTAGGCTTAAATCAATATTCGATGTTAACAAATTTCTCTTTTTCGAGAACGCTTTTCTTCCATTCTGCATTTTATATCCTCTGTACTGCGACCATCACATGTTATTTTACTACCCAAGTAACAAAACTCATCTACCACATTTATTTCTTCGTTGCCTAATCTAATTCCTTCACCATCGCCTGATTTTCTAAGACTGCATTCCATTACCCTAGTTTTGCTCTTGTTAACGTTGATCTTATTTGCACCTTTCAGCACACTTCATTTGCAAAAAAGAAAAAAAAAAAAAAACAAAAAAAAAAAAAAAAAAAACAAAAAAAAAGCAGATCCATAACTGTGTACTATTATACTGCTCTTCTGGATCGTTTGAAACAGCAACTAATTGAAAAAGTCCAAGTTTGGCACGAAAGAAAGAGCTGTTTCATCAGGACAATGCTCCGGCACAGACAGCAGCTATCGCCATGGCAAAAGTGCACGGCTTGGGATTCGAATTGGTTCCTCACCCTCCCTGTTCACCAGACTTGGCTGAATTGTATTTGGCTTGCTCCCGAGTTGGCATACCAAAATAAGTTACATATTTATACTCCAAACTAAAAAAACAAAAAACATTGTCTATCCGCTGGCCTTAAGATCAATTGAAGAAATAAATATTATTTCTCCTTGCGTGTAGCAAGGCACTCTGCACCTACAAATGTCTCTGCTAAATCTTCCGCAGACGATATTCTCCGTCCATCCACCTGAAGTCACCTGGCTACAGTAATTAGAGATACCCGTGCATGAATATACGACCAGTTGGGTTAACGTTGCCTTCACCTGTGTTGATAACATTTTAACGAAAACAAACGCGGTTACTGAAAACTAAAAAAGTTACCTGTTGCATTGATACAAAATCCTCCAATGTAGATAATAAAATAATAAGACTGCAGATGATATGGGCCTACATTTCTAGCTTTTGTAGATTTGTATAAAACTTTTGCTAATGTTGATTGGAATAGTCTCTTTCAGATCTTAAAATCAGCAGGAGTAAAATATAGGGAACAGAAGGTTGTTTACAACTTGTACAAAAACCAGACAGCAGTTATCAGAGTTGAAGGGCATGAAAGGGATGCAGAAGTTGGAAGGGGGAGTAAGACAGGGTTGTAGCCTTTCTCCAATGTTATTCACTTTGAACATTGAGCAAGCTATAAAGGAAAGCAAGGAGAAATTTGGGGAAGGAATTAAAGTTCAGGGTGAAGAAATAAAAACATGCGTTTTGCTGATGACATTGTAATTCTGTCAGAGACAGCAAAGGACCTTGAGGAGCAGTTGAACGGACAGCATAAGTAGCTGAACTCAAACGTTTCAGGACATCTTCAATATGTTTCTTCCAATTCAGTCCCTCGTCAATGCAAACACCTAAAATTTTTGAATATTCTACCTTAGCTACAGATTTAAGTTCAAAGTCTAAATTTATTAATGGTGTCATGCCATTTACTGTATGGAACTATATATACTGGGTTTTATCAAAGTTTAATGAGAGTCAATTTGTAGAGAATCACTTGATAACTTTCTGAAAGATATCATTTACAATTTCATCAGTTAATTCCTGTTTGTCAGGTGTGATAGCTATACTTGTATCATCAGCAAAAAGTACTAGCTTAGCATCTTCGTGAATGTAGAATGGCAAGTCATTAATATACAGGGTGTTACAAAAAGGTGCAGCCAAACTTTCAGGAAACATTCCAGACACACAAAGAAAGAAAATATGTTATGTGGACATGTGTCCGGAAACGCTTAATTTCCGTGTTAGAGCTCATTTTAGTATTTCTCTATAAATCTACATTGAAATAATTCGTGCAGACAATTGTCAAAATACCCAATTGTTTTGTTAGTATGTACTGTACTTCCTCGATTCACGTCATCAACACAGATTTTCTGTGAGCGTTTCGGAAGGAATTGTTGGTGATGTCTTGATTGGGCCTCATGTTCTTCCACCTACGCTCACTGGAGCGCGTTATCTTGATTAAATACGGAATACTCTACCTGTGCTGCTAGAACATATGCCTTTGCAAGTACGACACAGCATGTGGTTCATGCACGATGGAGCTCCTGCACATTTCAGTCGACGTGTTCGTACGCTTCTCAACAACAGATTCGGTGACCGATGGATTGGTAGAGGCGGACCAATTCCATGGCCTCCACGCTCTCATGACCTCAACCTTCTTGACTTTCATTTATGGGGGCATTTGAAAGCTCTTGTCTACGCAACTCTTCGTGCTCGTATTGTGGACAGCTGTGATACAATACGCCATTCTCCATGGCTGCATCAGCGCATCAGGGATTCCGTGCGACGGAGGGTGGATGCATGTATCCTCGCTAACGGAGGACATTTTGAACATTTCCTGTAACAAAGTGTCTGAAGTCACGCTGGTACGTTCTGTTGCTGTGTGTTTCCATTTCATTATTAATGCGATTTGAAGAGAATTAATAAAATGGTCTCTAATATGCAAATTAAGCGTTTCCGGACACATGTCCACATAACATTTTCTTTCTTTGTGTGTGTGGAATGTTTCCTGAAAGTTTGGCCGTACCTTTTTGGAATACCCTGTATATATATATACAGGGTGCCCCAGCTATCTTGTCCACCAAAAATATCTCTGGAACAATAACAGCTATTGGAAAACGACTTTCACCGGTATCAATGTACGGCTGGGGCCCATGAATGTACATATTTGGAAAAATTCTAAAACGAAAGCAAATGTGTTTTTTAACACAAACTTATGTTTTTTTAATGGACACCCTGTATTTTTCCTTCAGAAACGCATAGCATGACAAATCACATAAACAATGGCGTTGATTGCATCGCAATATTCCAATTACATCCCGAGATATTGCGACGCGAAGTTGACGCTTGAAATACGCGAAACGCGCTGCTAGCGCACGTCCTGAGGCTCAGGCGAGAACCCCATGCTGCCCGTAATCGCGATGTGATTCTGACCTCTTGGTAAGTATGGAAGTGCGATTACGCATGTCAATCATATCGCGATTACGGGCAGCATGGGGTTTGAAGTCATGCTGCTACGTTCTGTTGCTGTGTGTTTCCATTCCATGAGTAATGTGATTTGAAAAGAAGTAATAAAATGAGCTCTAACATGGAAATTAAGCGTTTCCGGACACGTGTCCACATAACATATTTTCTTTTTTTGTGTGTGAGGAATGTTTCCTGAAAGTCTGGCCGTACTTTTTTGTAACACCCTGTATATTAAGAACAACAAAGGACCCAAGACCGAACCTTGTGGGACTCCATTTTTGATAACTCCCCAGTTAGAGGAATAAATTGTTTCATCTATATCATGTGAACTGCTTATTTCAACTTTCTGCACTCTTCCAGTTAAGTATGATGTAAACCATTTGTGCACTGCACTCGTACCACAATATCTCTTAACGATATCGTAACATCATCCGCCTACTGTCACGGTCTGAAATCAGATTCGGTGTTCAGTGCCCACCTGATCTGTCGACGGAAAAGGACAAAAAGGGAGGTGGTGATGTATTCCCCGGAAGCCCTACGTGACTGCGGCTTGTCTGGCTTATCGATTGCCCGCTAAGCGCTTTCACGAGGGGAGGCGACCGGAGCTGTTGTAGCAGCCCCTGCCTTTGTGGAACCATGGCCGTAGCGTGCACGACATTCCCCCAGAGCTACTGAAGTCACTGGGAGAGCCAGCCATCACAAAACTATTCCACCTGGTGTGTAAGATCACAGTCTAATATATACTGTCGCGACACTACCGCTGATTTTTGTTGTACTAGGCGACTGCAGCGCTCCTTTGCGGAAGTAAAGCCACGTTGCTCTATATCGTATACGAGACGTGTGTTTGTTGTGTGTTTTGGTGTACGAAATGGTTTTTACCAAGGGAAGCGTGTGTAGTGCAATAAATTGCAGCAGCAACAACAACTAGAATGTCACATTTATCATTCTTTAGGTTTTCTACAGAGCCTGAGAGGTATGTGACATAAAGTTTCGGCAATGCTTATTTACAATTATGTTGTGAGCAACACACACTCATTGAAGATTATTTCTTTTTAGGATCAAGAAATGGCTTATAAATAGCAGGCGACAAGATCTTTTGAATAAAGTTGCCGCGTATTTACGTGATAATGTGAAGTTCAGCTCGCTACACTTCGATGCAAACCACTTCAGGAATGATGAACGGAAGAAGGTGGTGTGGAATGCTGTGCCTAGATTGTTTGATGTTGCAAACAAACCACCGAAACTGCGAATGAAGAGGAAACTACCGCAAAGACGTGATAATGTAAAGGCGGAAGAAATTAAACTGTGTCCTGAAACAAGTATTACGACTGTGGTTGCTGCTACATCACAGCTAGAAACATTTTTGTCTGGGCATTCGAAAGTAATTCACTATAGAGGCAAATGTACGGAAAAGAAGTGTTCATTGTTACCGTTATTAATGTTTGAAAGGTTAAATGTTTTCCGCTTTATCTAATGGAAACCACAGTCTAACATATAAACCTATTTATGGGAAATCACAGAGCCGCCTTATTTTACAGACGGTTGTCGCCCCGCCCCCTCCCACTCCTCCCTCATGTACGAACCATATAATGACAGACTGTGATAATGACTTAGGACCATTCATATAATATGACATTTACACTGTCGTGTAATCGACGTAATATTATCTTAAAATAACATATAATTGAAATAATCGCATAGCAAAATTATATTAGATAAAAGTTTCATAGCCAGTGGGTGTTCTCATAACTAAAAAGCAGGGGAAAAAATTTCGCACCTTTTAACACCGGGAAGACCAATTACATGCTTCTCATGTGCGACATACTATGATTACCAGCAAAGTAAGGTACAATGTCTGAAGAATTTCGTCATAAATATGTTGCAGTTAGCGTCAGTTTATTCACGAGTTTTTACTAAATTTACATTTGTTAATATTTAACTGTCCCTTAGAAGTTCTATTATAGGCTTGTCTGCACAAAATACTATGTTTGTCTATCACTACCAGAAAGGTAAGCTGCAAGCAATTTCTAAAGAATTATTTCGTAACATATTGCAGTCTGTGTCCGATCACAACGAGTTTTTGCTCGGTTTACGTTTCTTTTGCACTCAGTCATGTGTCAAGATAAATAAAGCTTGGAATGCAAGAATATATACAATATTTAGAAAACCACACAGAAAAGTAATTACAAGCGGGCATTATTAATGTGTCGTACACGGTGTTAAGGGACAACCGGCTTTACGACCGCTTGGAGCGCTAGTGGCGCTCCAAGTGTCCGAGGGTAACAGCTTTCACAGCAGTGAGTGTCGCCACTGTATTTATTAGCCTGTGGTAACATGTACAAGTCCCCACAATCGCGTAAGCGGCCGACTGCGAACAGCGGACAAATTGAAGAGCGCCTCGGCAGCCATTGTGGTGGCAAACTTCCGCGACAACTTTACATGTGCGTAAGATTCTTTTGATTAGAGAGTATTCATTTGAGTCAAGTCGTGAAAACTATGTCTAATTAAAATATATAACTACAAAACAGCTTCAGACTCTTTGAATATACAGCAACTATCGTTTGTGTGTAAATTTATTACACATACGGCGTAGAAATTGGCTAACAGCGTTTCCTCTTCCTAACGAAACCGAACTATAATGCCTACTTTCATTCAGTGATAAATAGAATTAACAACATGCCCCTAGACAAAGAAAGTATTGATAAAGAATTCCAAATTTTAAAATATATAGCTTATACAAACGATTACAATCCTGATATAGTCCACAAAATTTATGATAAATGCAAAGAACCTAAAAATAAAATTTCTATACACACAAAAATAAAACTTGTAAAGGAAGAACCAGAACATAAAAAAATCAAATATATTCCTACAACCTTCATAGGTAATATATCAAACAAAATCAACGCACTATTCAAACAGACGCGGATAAAATTTGCATTTCGTAAAAACAACAACCTACAAACAAAACTCCATAAAGCCATATCAACCACAACCAACTTTAACTGTTCAGGAATTTATAAAATCACTTGCGAAAATTGTAACAAATTTTATATAGGTCAGGCAGGACGAAGTTTTAGAACGAGGTTCAGCGAACATACAAGAATGACAGAAGCAAATCCATCTACTTCCTACCAGCATTTGAAAATTGAAAACCACACCACCACTAACATCGAGAGAGCTTTAAAAATATTACACAAAATTTCAAAAGGCACTGAAATGCACATTCTCGAAGAATTAGAAATATACATACACATGGAAGCTTCACCTAACGAAATTCTCAATGAACACACAGATTTTAAACACAAAATGTATTTACAAAATTTTATCTATCTAATTGGGCTTGACAACAGATAAATTCAAAGATGTAATGTTCCACAGTTAAGGATAACGCAAAATTTCGATTACCATACAATATCTCACACGCCAGAGAAAAGCATTTTATATTCAAAGATATTACAAAATTCGATATGGCAAGCAATACCTCAGAAACCAAAGAGAGACACTATTTCATAATCGGAGACACTATAAAATCAAACGTATAAAACACTGATCTCTATACTCTCTGGATGTTGAACTTTAGTTATCTTAGCGTGCCAGCCATAGATATTCATATTTAGTTTCTTGCCAAATTCAAACATGCCTGCTAAGAAGCATTTAAAGAAAAAGAGGAGAAAATCTGTTTCGATTCCGTTCCCATATCATCCTACAACATCGAATATTGAATTAAATTCCAAGTCAAGAGGTAAGCAAGCAATTCTTTGTCACGTAATAACTGATGGAAACTCGTTTGCCAAATTTAAACATGGCGGACAATGCGAAATAGTGTACAAAACATATGAATGTGCAGGCACGCTGCAATTCAATGCTCAGACACCAGAGTTATACATCCAGTTTGTATAGAGATCACTGGTATAAAACATTTGTAACAAAGATATCACAAAATTTGCAATTAATCATATCAAAGAAGCTAGATCTTTGCCAAAGATATAATGCAATAGAACATCTTTGTAAACACATAGCATCAAAATAGCATTCAAACAGGAAAGTCATTAATTTAAAAATTATTTAAAAAACGACTTTCTAAGAAAGTACATATTAAAATCATATAGAGGTACAGATGCTTCGTGTATTGGCAACAAATAGACAGTAAGTAATAAATTTAAAACTGTATAATATGCTCCCTATTTGACCGAAAAAAATATTTTCACAAAATTTATTTACCTATTGCAGACCACTTGACAATGCCAAATACGGCGAAACAGCTGTAGTGGACAATTGAATAAAGTTATAAGCAGCAGTAAAGGCGATTATATTTATTAAAACGTCATATAACATTTAGATTTTTTAGCGTTCTGAGTGCAGCTTATGAACGGCATTTATCGTCAGACACGATGTTTTTGGCACTTTCTCAGTATATTCTACGATTGAGACACTTTTGTACAAACACTAATTTCGGAAGAGTTTCACACTTTACGTCTTTGCTTTAGTGCTGTATTCTCAAATATTTAGATATTTCATAGCATCAAAAAATCAAACAGGGCTGCCTGAAACAGCTAATGTTAAAAATCGACTGTGAAAGTGAAATATGCCATCAGATACATAAACTAAGAAAACAGCGTGTTATCTTGTGAATACAGCAACCAGCCACTACCAAATTATTTTAAGAACAAGAAGTATGCCATAACTTTTTCTTAAGCAATGCATCTAACATTAGCATTAGGGTATCTAGCAAGAAAATTAGCATTTTTAATGCTGCAAACCAAACACCTTACAGTAGCATGAACTGCTCGTAAGTCTACAACTATTATCATAGGGTCCAACTTCACAAAGTGCATCCAGTGTGGTTATGTGTCATTCATATATGGAGCTATACACATTTCTGCTAACCCCTTTCAGTTGTTTGTTATACCTATATGTAAAGCAGCTGACCTCTAAATTCTGTGTTACAAGTTGCTAATGTTAATTTTATAAACAACAATTCCAACTGCAGTGAGGTAACTGATCTTGTGCCCCTAATAGTTATCTTACACAATCATAAAATGGAAGTTTTTGAACGTCATGTCCACCAGTAATGTCTAAAGTAGCTCATTTTTAAGAACTACCAGTATTGTAATCGCCTGTTATTTATTTCATTCAATTCCAACTTAACAGTCTGTTAAGCAAGAGTAACTATCTCTGAACACAACTAGTAGGGCTAATTGTATTTCTGACAAATACAAATGGGAAGACAGTATTGGTTCTTTTTATTCATTTCCTAAATCGATTTATGCATTTAAACGTTGATTAATGTACACTGCAGTAGTCGAACAGTACAGACGTAACTATAAACTGGGTATATATCCCACAGTAGCTGTTTAATACACGATTTGCCTGCTAACAACACTCGAATTTATTCGACACTTGCCATTACCACGGCGGCCGACCGCAGGTTCAAATTATCCCGAGACAGCAGTGCCATTAGGGAGTCTATTTATTTTTTACAAGGTCTTTGAAGATGTACGAGGCAAGGGAAATACGTTCAGAATTTAAGAAAAATGTGACAATCCCCATTCCAAAGATATCAGGCGTAGACATTTGTGAAAATTACACAACCATCAGTATGATAAGGCTCGGTTGCAAGATTTTAACACGAATTATTTACAGAAGGATGGATAAAGCTGGTAGAAGTTGACCTCGGGAAAGATCAGTTTGGATTCAGGAGAAACGTCGGAACACAGTTAAAAAAAAAACGCCTTTTCTTAGAAGATGGGTTGAGGAAACGGAAAAGTACGTTTTCTAATGTTCAAATGTTTGTAAATCTATCGGACCAAACTGCGTGATCATCAGTCCGTAGCTTACAAACTACTTAAACCTAGGTAAACTAACCTAAGGACAACACACATACACACACACACACACACACACACACACACAAACACACATACATGCTCCTGAGAGGACTCGAACCTCCACGGCGAGCAACCGCGCGCTCCGCAGCGAGGCGCTTTAGACCGCTCGGCTACTCTACGTTTTCAGCATTTATAGATGTGGAGAAAGGTTCTGAGAAGGAGTAAAATATAGGGAGCGAAGAGTTATATTAACTTTTTCCAAAATCAGACAGTATTACTGTCGAAGGGTATGAAAGGGACGCAATAGTTGGGAAGCAAGTATGACAGCGTTGCAGTCTTTCTCGAATGTCGTTCAATCTGTATTTAGAGCAAGCTGTTAAGGAATGCAAGGAGAAATTTGAAGAGGGGGAATAAAAGTTCAGGAAGAAGAAATAAAAACTTTGTGATTTGCCGATGACACAGTAATTCTGTCAGAAACAGCAAAGGACCTGGAAGAGCAACTGAAAGAAATGGACAGCGTCTAGAAAGGATGGTGTAAGATGAACATTAACAAGAGCAGAACGCTGTCAGAAAATCAGGCGAAGGGGAAGGATTTAGTTTAGGTAATGAAGCAATAAAAGTAGTAGATGAGTTTTGCTATTTGGGTAGCAAAATAAGTTCTGATGGCCGAAGAAGATATAAAATGCAGAATAACTATGGGAAGAAAAGCGTTTCTGAAGAAACGAAAATTGTTGACATCCAATATTAATTTAAATGTCAGGAAGACCTTCTTGAAACATTGGTCCGGATCGTAACATTGTATTGGAGTGAAACGTGGACGATAAGGAGTTCAGACAAAAATATGATGGAACGTTTTGAAATGTGGTGCTACAGACGAATGACGTAACTAACGAGGAGTTGCTCAACAGAAATGGGGGGGGGGGCGGGAAAGAAGTTTCTGACAAATCATAACTATGAGAAGGGGGAGGGGGGGGAAGGATATAAGAACAGAATGTCAATGGAAAAAAAAAACTTTTTGAAAAAGAGAAATTTCTTAACATCGAATATTAATTTAAGTGTAAGAAATCTTTTCTGAAGGCATTTGTGTGGAGTGTAGCCTTCTATCGGAATGAAATATGGACGATAAGCAGTGCGGACTGGAAGGGGATAGAGGCTTTCGAAATGTGGTGCTACAGAAGAATGCTGAAGATTAGGTGGGTGGATCGCATAACTAATGAGGAGGTACTGAACAGAACGGAGGAGGAAAGAAATTTCTGGCGTACCTTGACTAAAAGAAGGGATCGATTCGTAGGAGACATTCTGAGACATCAAGGAATTGCCAACTTAGCATTAGAAGGAAGCGTGTGGGGTAAAACTCGTAGAGAGAGACCGACGGTCGAATACAGTAAGGAGTTCAAAAGGATGTAGGTTGCCGAACGTATTCTCAGGTGAAGAGACTTGCACAGGACAGGGTAGCGTGGAGAGCTGCATCAAACCAGTCTGCGGACTGAAGACCACAACAACAATATTTTTTTTTTTTTTCAAAACTTGATATACACGTTATTTTTGTGACAAAAAACATACACCCTGAATTTTGGAAAGTAGGAGGCGAGGTACTGTGAGAATCGAGGTTCTGGGGCGTGACCTTGAGTCGTGGCGGGATAGCTCAGTCGGTAGAGCGCTTGCCCGCGAAAGGCAAAGGTCCCAGGTTAGAGTCCCGGTTCCGGCACACAATTTTAATCTGCCAGGAAGTTTCATATCAGTGCACATTCTGGATATCTCATTTAGTTTCTTACATTCAACAAATGTAAATAAGGGTATTTGCTTTTAGACAGCCTGCACATTGAGCAAGCTCTTAAGGAATGCAAAGGGACATTTGGAGAAGGACTTAAAGTTCACGGTGAAGAAAAAAAAAAAAACTTTGCGAAATTACAGCATGCTGGGTTTTCAAACTCTTTTTAATTTAAACACTTCAAAACAGCCAAAGTTGCATAACACTTTGATTTTATTATTGACGACTAGTTTCGATTTGGCCTGATTCCATTATTAAGTCCTGATATCAAGTCGGTCGGTAACATAAAAAAGTGTTTTTTTTTTCAGTTGTTTTATTATTATTTTTGATTGTGTAAAATTGGAGACATGCCTTTTGTACACTGAAAATGACACTGACCTGGAGGACTTGAGAAAGGGCTCCTCAGTCTAGCCCGAAACTAGACGTCAGTGGCATTTTTGCGCTGAATTCTCTATGTTGGTAAGAATGGCGACTTTCCTGAAAAACAGAGTGCAGAAATGGTGCAAGGCTCCGTACACAGACGAAGGACTACGTTGTGTGATGGGAGAGATATTGCTGGTGCTATTATGCTTGTTGTTGTTGTGGTCTTCAGTCCGGAGACTGGTTTGATGCAGCTCTCCACAATACCCTCTCCTGAGCAAGCCTGTTCATCTCCACATAAGAACGGCAACCCACATCTGTCTGAATCTGCTTACTGTATCCATCTCTTGGTCTTCCTCTGCGGTTTTTACCCCACACACTTCCCTCCAATGCTAAATTTACAAGCCCTTGATGTCTAAGAATGTGTCCTACCAATCTATCCCTTCTTTTAGTCAAGGTATGCCAGAAATTATTCTCCCCAATTTTGTTCAGTACCTCCTCATTAGTTACGCGATCCACCCACCTAATCTTCAGCATTCTTCTGTAGCAGCACATTTCAAAAGCTTCAATCCTCTTCCTGTCCGCACTCTTTATCGTCCATGTTTCACTCCCATACAAGGCAACACTCCATACAAATGCCTTCAGAAAGGACTTCCTTAGGCTTAAATCAATATTCGATGTTAACAAATTTCTCTTCTTCAAGAACGCCTTTCTACCCATTGCCATTCTGCATTTTATAAGATTAAGAAAAGGCAAACCTACATTTCTAGTTTTTGTAGATTTGGCGAAGGCTTTTGACAATGTTGATTGGAATAAACTGTTTCAAGTTCTGAAGCAAGCAGGAGTAAAATATAGGGAGCGTAAGGTTATTTATAACTTGTACAAAAACCAGACAGCGGTTGTCAGAGTTGAAGGGCATGAAAGGGATGCAGTGGTTGGTAAGGAAGTAAGGCAGGGTTGTAGTCTTTCTCCAATGTTATTCAATTTGTACATTGAGCAAGCTATAAAGGAAATCAAGGAGAAATTTGGTGAAGGAATAAAAGTTCAGGGGGAAGAATTAAGAACATTGCGTTTTGCCGACGACATAGTAATTCTGTCAGATACAGCAAAGGACCTGGAAGAGCAATTGAACTGAATGGACAGTGTGCTGAAAGGTGCATATAAGATGAACATTAACAAGAGCAAAACTAGGGTAATGGAGTGCAGTGTAAGAAAATCAGGTGATGCTGAAGGAATTAGATTGGGTAACGAAGCAATAAAGGAGGTAGGTGAGTTTTGTTACTTGGGCAGTAAAGTAACAAATGATTGTCGTAGTACAGAGGATATAAAATGCAGAATGGCAATGGGTAGAAAGGCTACTATGCTTGCAGACAGCATTATTGGGCGCTTGCAGAACTGATGAACTCCTGTGACTAAGGGCCGGTTTGTCATTGTCTCGTTAAGTTCCGGATAAGATTTCAACTTGTCGTTAGCGTAGAATTAACTTTGTCAATGTTCCGTTATGAGTTAACCTGACGTTAAAGGAACTTAAACTGGCCGTTAAGTTAACGAGTAAAATTCTGCTCGTTACACGGATAACTATCAGTTAAGTGAGAATCTGTATGAAAATGACAGGATTCCAAAGCGCTAAAATACCGCAATATATTCACGTGATAAAGATCGATTTATCGAACAAAATAACAGAAGCACGACGTGTGTGAAAAAGTAGTGTGCAAAGCAGCTTCATTGGAAAATTTAATCTTTATATTTCTCGCCCCATCCATGTCAGTAGCTAGTAGATGAGTTTGATATATTGCAGAGACGCAACATAACCTTAAAATTATCGTTGCGATATCAAAATACAAACTTATGGGTAACGACTAGTTAAGATGAAAATCGATAAGATGAAAATGACTGGAATAATGATATTTGGTTGTCAATTAATACGATATCAGTATTTTGGACGATCTAGAGGTCATTGCCCCTACAAGGCGTCCTAGATGTATTTATGTTCGCCAAAATCATTTTGAATGTTGGGATGATGCAGAATTTGTTACGCGATTTCGTCTTCTAAAGGCCATTTTGGAAACGCTGCATGAAAAACTCCACGACCATCTGAAGAGTCCAACAGGTAGTTATGTATTTTGTAAGTTATCTGTCGTAATAGAAAACATAATACATTATTTATGTCTGCAAGCTTATTGATTCAGTATTTACTTATGATTGTTGCGCCTAGTGTAAGGTCTAAAATGTGATTTCTTCCTCCGGTCTACAGGAACAGTGCACTTTCGCCTATGTGCAAGTTACTGTTTGCACTGAGGTACTACGCACTTGGCAGTACGTTATCGTACTAGGGCCTGAGCACTTTTGCTTTCCTACATGTTGCATGGACGGCACTGAATTCATTTGCCACAATGTCGCTTTTTTTTTCCTTCCTTCCATGTCGTAGCGTCGGTTTCTTTACATTCCAATGCACCCTTATATCTCTCTATTAAGGACACAAGACTCTCGCACTAAGTTCTTGTAAAATTCGAGCTTCTTCCACGTTTGTTTGCCACAGCGCTAAATAGCAACTGTCTGCTAACCTCTTCCCTGATAGTCAAATATGGCGAACTGCTGTTTATTCAGACGGCACTTTCATTTGTTTCTATTGCCAACACAGTCGAAATATATCGCACCTTCTGGTTTTCTCCAGGTTAGAAAACGAGAGGGGTATCTGGCAATGGCAAACGCAGTGCACTTAACGAGCACATTTAACTGGGCGTTATGGGCATCTTCTCGTTTACCGAGAGATGGACGAATCGGCCCTAAGGGTCAATCCAAATGAAGTGGTACAATAAAAATTAAGTTGGTTGCTTGACCATTTTTAAATATTTTAATTTTTTTACATGTAGTTGTCCTATATTTGAGAAGGTCAAAACAGGTTTTTAAAGTAATTTATCTTGCACCTTTATTGAATGGTGGCCATATTTATTTGTCAGGGCGCTCCGATTTTTCAGTCTGGAGACATTAGCGAAAATTTTAATATCTCTGCGCTGGATTAAGTTAAAACATTCCAATTGACATGATTGTTTTTAGAAAAGTGTCCTCTACAACATTGTCTAGTACACAAAATACCCTAAATTCAAAAATAACCAGTCAAAATGACCTCCAAAGTTTGGTATCCAATTTTTCAAAAATCTCCTTTTTAGGCCCAATAATAACATACAAGGGGTGACTTAAGTGTGTCTATTTTTTCCCTGTAGTTAGATATCATACACTACTAGCCTCATATAGAGCAAGAACACTTACAAATGTTTCCTTAATTTTTATGAATTTTTTAAATTTGAAAATTTTCATTTTTTGTGAAGTTTGAGGCTAGTTATCTCAGATGGGACTGAATATAAAAATATGATTTTTGCACAGTTTGTACACCTATATGATAGCAACATGCTGTAAAAATTTCAACATTGATATCTGAGTGTGAACAAAGATATGAATTTTTGAAAATGAGGAAATAATTCATAGTACTATACAACTGATCTTATGGCTGCTACCTATTAATGTGTGATATTGGTGGAATATAATAAATTATTATTGAAGCAAGGTACTGAATTATATACAAAAACTGGAAAAATCGGCGCGTGCCGACAAGTAAAAATGGCCGCCATTCAGTAAAGGTGCAAGATAAATAACTTTAAAAAACTGTTTTGAACTTCTCAAATATAGGGCAATCACATATAAATAAATTAAAATATTTAAAAATGGTCAAGCAACCATCCCTGTACCACTTCATATGGATTGACCCCTAAGTCTTTAGAAATGACATATCAGATTTGTCAGGATTGGAAGCAAAGTATGGGCTACTTGCTTTAGTCTCATCAAACAGATGAAGAACCTATGCATGGTCTTTGCCGTTGTACAATCAGTATATAGGCATTTAGCACATCCCGAATTGAAAAAGTGACTGCTTGGAAAAACACGTAACGCGAATGAAGCATTCAGCCATATATTGTGGTGTGTGTTTGTTGGAGCTAACACACTCTAAACTGGAATGTATTATGCTGTTCTATCAATCTATGATGGAAATGTTGACAGGGCTCAGGTGCTACAAAAGTTGAACATTAAACGAGGATTCATCACGAAGCATTTTTTTTGAAATCGTTGCATAAAATTCTGTTGAAGAAAATATATAAATAGTGATGAAAGAAATGGCTAAAAGGTCAACTTGATAGCCACCAAACACAACAGAATGAATCCAGATCATTGGACTGGTGCGCCTTGGTACTCATGTGAGCAAACCGATAAATGAGTGGATGAATTGACATGATTGTTTTTTCGTGCAAAAACATAGCTCCAATAAACTATATTAAGAATGGATTTTCGGTAAATAATATAGAACAGAAAATGTAATTATTTTTATGTATTGTTGAGTAAAATTTTCCTGCTTTTTGATATAATTGCTACTAATTAAACTACTTGATTTCTTCTTATTGAAGACAAGAGCCAAGATCGCATTTTACTTCTATTTTTTTTATTAAGATTACTGGTTTCGGCAGTTTGACTGCCATCTTCGGATCTTAGATTTCGTTCTTCAGAACAGAATGAAGTCTAAGATCCGAAGATGGCAGTCAAACTGCCGAAACCAGTAATCATAATAAAAAGATATAAGTACAAAGCGATGTTGGCTCTTCAATAAAGTGATTAAAAATTCGCCCCGAACATGACAAACCTTTATTTGGTTTCTGCTAATAATGATTCTTATTATTATTTACTAAGGTGCAAATAATATTTGAAAACTATAGGCAGCTACCGCCATTAGATTTTCTATGAAGTGTACTAGAAATTACAGAATTTAACATGGGTGAAATAGGCGGGTCTTGTACTTCGCTTAATGCGGCATATCCAACACTGGTGTCTAGCCAGTGTCACCAACCTGGCAGAGCAAATAGTAACAATGCTGCCGCACTTGTATTACGTAACGTGGAACTCGATTACCTTATCTGTGTGGGCTCGAGGTAAACAGTGGCACAAAGAGGTTCTGCTTCGCAGACTGAGATTGTTTCTTCTCATTAAATGTATCACCCAACCAGTGCTTGCTTTAACCCTTTGCCGCGAGGGAATAGCCGCGCGGTCTAAGGCGCGTTGCCACGGATTGCGCGGCCGCTCCCGTCGGAGGTTCGAGTCCTCCCTCTAGGACGTGTGTTTGTGTGTGTGTGTGTGTGTGTGTGTGTGTGTGTGTGTGTGTGTGTGTCTTTAAGTACTTAGAAATACATACGGGTATGCTGCCAGGTACCAAAATCGACGACGGCCGATATATCGGCAGGAGACCACCCTGCCATTTTCAGGGCGAAACTGCAGTGAGGAAGCGATGTGCAACGATCGTTAACACTCAGAGAGCCAATCACGTCAATTGATGGGATACGGAAATTGCTGTAGAATGCCAATCACGTCATTTGACATGATCTTTGTTTTCGTGCGCCTCGGTTGCACAGTGGTAGAGAGCCAGACTAGAAATCCAGAGGTCGCGGGTTCGATCCCTGGGATTTTTATCTGTCACTTTCCACTTCTTTCACCTCTGGCAGTATTGCTGATGTGGAAAATACCGAGTAGCACCGTGGTTCGGAACCCACGTTAAACTGTAGGTCCCCCTATAACTGGCTGGGGCCGGCCGCGGTGGCCGAGGGGACTGAGGCGCTCCAGTCACGGTCTGCACGGCTACTACGGTCGGGAGTTCGAATCCCCCCTCGGGCATGGATATTTGTGCCGTCCTCGTTCGTAAGTAGTTCATTAGTAGTTTGTAAGTTTAGGGACTGGTGACCCCGTAGTTAAGTCCCATAAGCTGTACAAACATTTTTGAACTGGCTGGGTAAGTCAGTTCGAAGATCGGAGGAAGGCAACGGCATACCACCTCCAAACAGGACCATGCCTAGTAAAGCACTGTGGTGTTCAGACCAATCTTCGGATTGTTGACTGCTTTACCTTTTAAGAGCAGAATCAAGTTGTTGACGGGCTAGATTTACCTTAAATACCTTACTTGGTAAACCTAGTGTCTAAACCAGCCTATAAATGTTGTAAATTTAGTTTCTAAATCGGTCGACTGGTTGCATTCATTGTATGAAACGAGGCAGGTAGAAAGTGGTGTCCGCTCACTCAGTAGGTAAATGAACGGACATGGCTTCACGCAAATTACTCTCCCCGAAAGTACTGAGAGGCGACTATGACAGAGGGGTGACACAGCAACATATCGTAGTGAGTCTACAGACTGTTTGCGAAGTAGAGACGTTCTTAGTGGGGCCCTTGGCGTCGGAGTTGTATGTGATTTAGATGCTCTGTGTTCAGTTCTGGATTTATTTCAGAGATCCGACAATTCTTTATGCCAGACTGAAGATACAGAAACTGGGTGCAGCTGGGGTTACTCCTGCAAGCAGAATGTCTGGCACTCTAAGGGGTGGAATGGTTTACATGGCCGGCAGTCAAAGCGTTAGAAACCTCGGCTTTCAATGAGTAAACAGGAAAGACAACACACACCGAGCGAGCAAGCACACAGCGCCGACACGACCAAAGATGAAACTGGCCAGAGTATCGATAGCAAACATCAGTTATCGACATATGAGGTCGGATTAGTTTTGTCCCTCTGTTTTTTGGCAAGTGAGAGAGCAGGATCCCAAGCGCAATTTAAGCACAAGCCTCCATCCCTATTCATGAGGTTGTCAGCTAGTTTTATTTCTATCGCTTGCTTGATAACACAGTCCCAGTAGTTGGAAGTACATGCCAGAATTTCCGTTTTGTCGTATTCCATGTGTCTAGACAGTGTTCGGCCACAGCAGATTTGTTTGGCTGTTGTAAACGTGTGTGACGTTTATGCTCAATACAACGATCCTCAGCAGTCCTAATAGTTTGACCGACACATGACAAGTCACGGCTACATGGGATACGGTAGACACCCGCCTAACGCAAACCGAGTTCATCCTTAACGGATCCCAACAGTGCCTTAATTTTTGAAGGTGGACGAAACACAAATTTTACATTATTTTTACGCAAAATGCGGCCAACCTTATTAGAAGTGCTGCCAACGTAAGACCGAAAGGCCACTGACGTGGGTGCCGACTCAGTGTTATCATCACTAGCCCGTTGCACATGTAGTCGATAGCGCAACGCTCTTTTAACCTGCCCTTCACCATAGACATTCTGTCGAAAAGTTACCTCCAGATGGGACAGCTCAGTGGGCAAAATTTCCGGGTCATAAATGACGTGAGCCCTATGCACTAAGGTTCGAAGATCCCCTTCACGTTGTTTTAATACGTTTTGCTCCAACAGTGTTTCTTGAGAATGACGTTTTCCTTTTGCGAGGAATGTGATCTATTAAAAGTAGATGTACTGTTGTAATATGTGTAAAGTAACGCAATGCACATTTATCTAGGAAGTTTAAATAACTATTAAATTAATGTAATTAATTTCACCTATTTTTGAGGCAATGTCGCTCATAAAGCGGAACTGAAAAATAATCCTGTCAGATTGCAGAAGTGTAGGCATTTACCGTTCATCAGGAAAGTAAGTAGGTAGATCAAATCACACGTAAAAATGCACTCGTTTCGAAGAATCCAATCACGAAAAGCAACAATAACGATTGCAATAATATCACAGACCGATCACTTGATGTAATTCGCGAATCGTCAAATCGATTTTTTAGAGAGATGTGTTAAAATAAATTTGTTTTTTACTGCTTTATTTATTTACTCTTGTATTTCCATATTCGTATGCTTATCCTTACAGAGAAAGAGCTAAAGACATTGTAGCACGCATAGACCAAAGATATGGTTTCTGGCATCACGTTTCGCTGTATGTAACCTCCTTGCTATAGAGTCGCAAACGTCATCGCTGGCCTTCAGTCCGAATTTTTTTTATAATGTGACGACTTTCAACCACCATATCTTCCTCCCCCTTATAGCTATCGGCATGGAAGTTCTGTAGTGTACAACGGGAGACTTCGGACTACAATTACACACAGACCATTCATTTCCGTTCTGTAGTTTTCGCTGCAGAGCGAAATATTAAAACACACACAAACACACACAAGTAGAATTTTATATACACCGATAACTTTCCATCCCAATATACTCCACCCTTTTATCATTATCAACCCTCAAGCAACAATGCAACCAATAAAACCATTTTCAAAGAGTAAATATAATTTTCAAAGAATCATTATTGTTCCGCATTTCGCGTTATATTCTTCAAATTACTAAATATCTATCAGATCGCTATAAAATCGTGCCTGAAACCTTCCTAAGGTACAAATTAGTAACTGTACTAATTTTTAAGTCTCTGCGTCTTGTCGTTCGGACGTGATAAGCGTACACCGAACATACATTCTCATTAATATATATAGATAAATAGTTGTCCGATCGCCATAAAACCATGCCTAAAGCCTTCCCAGGGTAGACATTAGTAACTGTACAAATTTTTAGCTCTTTATGTCTTGTGGAAGAAATAAAAACATTGCGTTTTGCTGGTGACATTGTAATTCTGTCAGAGACAGCAAAGGACCTGGAAGAGCAGTTGAATGGAATGGACAGTGTGTTGAATTGAGCGTATAAAATGAACATTAACAAGAGCAAAACCAAAATAATGGAATGTGGTCTTTGAAAATCAGGCGATGCTGAAGGAATTAATTAGGTAACGAAACAATGAAGGTGGTAGATGAGTTTTGTAACTTGGGTAGTAAAATAACATGCGATGGTCGCAGTACAGAGGATATAAAAAATACAGAATGGCAATGGGAAGGCCGGCCGCGGTGGCCGAGGGGACTGAGGCGCTTTAGTCACGGTCGGCACGGCCACTACGGTCGGGGGTTCGAATCCCCCCTCGGGCATGGATATTTGTGTCGTCTTTAGTATAAGGTAGTTGATAAGTAGTTTGTAAGATTAGGGACTGATGGCCCCGTAGTTAAGTCCCATAAGCTTAACGAACATTTGAACATTTTTTGAACAAGAATAACGGAATTGGAATTGAACATTTTGCAATGGGAAGGAAAGCATTTTTGAAAAAGAGAAATTTGCTAACATCGAATACCGTACTTATTTAAGTGGTAGGGAAGTCGTTTCTGAAGGCATTTGTGTGGAGTGTTGCCTTGTACGGAAGTGAAACATGGACGATAAGCAGTGCAGACAGGAAGAGAATAGAGGCTTTTGAAATGTGCTGCTACAGAAGAATGCTGAATATTAGGTGGGTAGATCGCATAACTAATGAGGAGGCACTGAACAGAATTGGTGAGAAAAGGAATTTTTGGCATACCTGACTAAAAGAAGGGATCGCTTGGTAGGACACATTCTTAGACATCGAGGAATAGTAAATTTAGCATTGGAGGGAAGTGTGTGGGGTAAAAATCGCAGAGGGAGACCAAGAGACGCGTATGGTAAGCAGATTCAAGTGGATGTGGGTTGTCGTTCTTATGAGGAGATGAAAAGGCATGGTCAGGATAGAGTAGGGTGGAGAGCTGCATCAAACCAGTCTCCGAACTGAAGACCACAACAACAACAACAACATGACTTGTGGTTCAGACGTGATAAAGGTACACCGAACGGACATTCACATGTATAGCTATAGATATACATTAAAAACTGCAGCGCAAAACACGGTTTTATTGCCCGCCATCTTGAAGTATGACGAAGAGTAGGCTATCATGACAGCTCAGTTCCCTCGTCACAGATATTTGAGGACTATTGAGTGATATTTGTTTGTCTAGGTACGTTCAGAACTGGTGTGATGCCGTCGCTAGCGCATTCGCGTCGTGTTTGGTGCTTTACTGCCGCTACGCTGTATAACAGCCGCCCGTATGACCGCACCTGTCCTCGACGTAACACCTGCCTCACACACGTACACACACACACACACACACACACACACACACCCACACACCTGTTGCTGCTGTGCTACTGCAGGACACTGTGTTGCTCACCACCAACTCACCGAAACACACTTTGCGTTTTAAACAGGACCAACACCGAAATTTCGAAAAACTTAACGGGTATGCTGCCAGGTATAAAAATCGACGGCAGCTGATATTTTAAGAGATATAGCGTCAAAAGCGATATGAGTTGCAAGAAACTGCTTTTGTGTCCCAGCCTCGTCGCCGCTTTTGTGTCTCCTGTCCGTTGTAGGTGTCGGTAGCCGAGTGGAATGAGACAGACACAGGAATAAAGGTAGCACGCTGGTGCAGGTACGGAGGGGAGCAGCCAGAAACTAGAAACACTAGAGTAAATTAGAACGAGATATATATTGCACAGAATTTATACAATACTTAACTTTTACATAGCTCAGTACTGCAGAATGCTGATACATAGTTGAGTTAGAGGCCTGCCTAGTGCCTGTCCGATAGCCAAGTCTTCACTGGTGCCTACCTGATTCCGAAGTGTTAACTGGTTCCTATCTCAGTCCCAAGTGAACGATGTCTTTCCGTGGTGGCCACGAGCGGAGTTGCAGCAGAGGGCGCTCGTGGCTGACGTCGTAAGAACGCCGCGCCGTGCGTGCATGGCGGCGCGCGGCGAAAGTAGGTGGCGCGCACTTTGTACTTGTGCGACACCACAACTGCCACACGATGCTACGAGACTTTATAAATACAATATATGAGAATGACAGTACTTAGTGACTTGCAACCAACTTTACACATAATTTCAAACCTTTATTAAACTTTTTATCGCTGACAACCATAGCAGAATGATGAAAGGAAAAAAGTTTCTCGTTTGCTACTTTTCCGCTGTTTATGGAGTAAAACTACGGCTCTCGGTATGACGTTACAGTTTATGATTTGTACACTACAAATATTAGACGCAAGAAATTTTATAGAAAGTATACAGATATATAGTTGAACGTACTTTCTAAATTGTATCACAGTCCCACACGTAGTTCATGAGATATGAGCATATAAACACTAATGTTCCACTGTTAATAGTCTAAAACTACGGCTTTCGGTATGATTTTACAATTTATGATTTGTACACTACAAATTGCTGACACAGGAAATTTTACAGGCAGTATAGACACATATTGCGGAATGTACCTTCTATATTGTATCACAGTCCCAGTTCATGAGATATGAGCACATAAACAGTACCTTCTTGGCCGTTCTTGGTCTAAAACTAACGGCTTTCGGTATGACGTTACAATTTCTAATTTCTACACTACAAACTGTAGCCGCAGGAAATTTTACAGACGGTACACATGCATACAGCTGAGTGTACCCTCTGAACTGCATCGCAGTAGGACACGTAGTTCGTGAGATGTGAGCACATAAACAGTAATGTTCATCTAAAACCGGCCCATCACGAACCAAGTTTTAATGTATTACTTCTTTAGCACTAATTGTATTGCCAAGAGGTTTTACAGACATACAGCCCTTATAAAAATGAATATATACCTGAAAAAATGACAGGAATAAATAAATACCCGGACAACGCCGGGTTTTCAGCTAGTCTAAAATAAATGTGAAGTTGTGTTAATGCAAAGACATGGCGGAAGTATCTGTTGTAGTATAGCGAATTAAGCTAGTAGTCTACTAAGGCTTGTGTTAGTATTACTGTTGTAACGTGTGGCGCTGTGAGAGGAAAAATCTCGCCTCTGTTGTTTTTCAGGTAAGAACAGATCGGGAAGCCAGGCGAAACAGCTGCCTGCGCCGTTAGCGTGCTCTGACGCAGGTAAAAACACGTCGTGCTGTGCGTGAGATTGCGCAACGTTTAATTTGCAAACTCCCCGAGAAGTGACTAGCGCCTCCGCTGACGATTCCTGTACCACAGATAGGAGGTATGCAGCTAGGAAAGCAGGTTAGTACCAACATTAATTACGGAAGAGTACCGCCACATTTGACCTCTACCCTCCGGAGCCTGTTGTATTCTCTGGTATGTAGACAATTTATAGCAGCACAAAGTGAAACATTTTGGGTCACAAACACATGCACAAACACACAAACATACCTTCAACACACTTTCAATGAAATAGTTGAATATCAAATAAGCTGGGGAAGTTGGCAACACTACAAAACAAACTGCAGTGGACACAGTGTGGTAGCAGAACCAGAAAAATGCGAAGTTTTTGAGAAAACAGTGGGACCTTTCGACCTGGTCGCCGGAAAGAGACTGATATGGAGTAGCAAGTGCCGTAAGTACACCATTTTATAGCAAACAACGAAATGTTTTAAATCGGAAACGAAATGTTTTGTACGTATGTAAAAAAAAAAGCTGACCTTTATGTGTAAACAGAAACATGTAAATATTTCAGGTCACTCACTGATGATACCTTGTGACAAAGGGGAAACGCGTATGGGTTAATTATAAAAATAAAAACCATTCATTTGCAGTAGCAAAAGGCGTTTCCTTTAAAAACATTACATACATAGTATTCAGCTGTTGCTCAAATGGCCACTACAAGCAACGTATGAATCTAAATCTTTTTCACTCCGTGGTTATCTCAGGCTTATTTCATCTAACGGTTCTCAGAAGTGGTCGTGGAGGATGATTATTGAAATTAAAATATTTGCATCGGCCGGGAATCGAACCCGGGCCGCCCGCGTGGCAGGCGAGCATTCTACCACTGAACCACCGATGCCTGAGGCAAAGTTTGGCGTAATATAGTATAACTTGTGATGATAGTGTCAGAAGGTGGTATCGGTAGTCGTGTTGTGCGTTGTGGTACGCCAGCGAACAGAACATGGGCGGAGGTTAGTGCGGTGACGTCACGGCGGCAGCGGAGAGCGCGTGACGTCACGGCAGTCGGCCGCCTGTCCCAAGGACGGCGCCAGCAGCGAACAGCTGACTGCGGTACCGCCCATAGGCTGGCTGCGGACGCTAGCGCCCGGCCAAGCGGCTCATACGGTGGCGATAGGTGGAGGTGGTGCAAGGCTGCACCTACATTGAACCCGGGAGTGGTCCGATCTGATCCTGTTATAATGACACGGTTTCCTTTCCCCGATATTATCAGAGAAAGTTTTGTATTTTTATATTATTTCGGCATGTTAAAATAATTATCTATGAAAGTCAGAGAGAGAAAACTTAGGAACAACACTTTCAATTTTTTTTGTAAGAAAGAAGACACTCTTGCTTTGTACTTCGTAGCGATAGCATCTTGCAGACTGGAGCTGTACTTTATTATTTTTTATGTGGCCGCTAATATGTACATTCAGGTAAATATATGTGACGTGCGCGTATCTTAAATTTATAAATAAACCCCCACCTCTCACTTAAATTCGCACTTATGAATTTTTATTAATAATTTTACCATGTCCTCCCTCCGCCCATAATGTCTTATTCAGCCTTGTTGAATCACCGCAACAATGGATGGCATAGTTTTTAGTTAATATTGAATGATTTCGTGTAGCCTGCCAGTCTTGTTTCAAAATTTATTCCATAATATTATCATTTACTGGCAATAGAACCTGCAGTCGATTTCTCATAAATTTTTAGAAGTCCGATGTGTTTGACTTACGTAATATTCCTATCCGATTTATATCATGTCACTTATCTTACTTTACTGTTTGCTACACGAGTCGTAGTTTAATATTGCATGTTATAACTATTGCACAACATGATTACATATACACCTTTTGTTTAAATAAATTACGGCAGACCATGTTTTATATATCACTGCATCCTAAATTAAATACTGATCATTTTTCATGCACTAAAATTAATAATCCGTTTGGTACTAAGAAACTATCTTCGAAATTAACAAAACTACGACAACCGTATACAAATCCGTATATATAGAAAATTAGACCGCAAACTGTAATACATTATAATTCCATGTCTCAATAATATTACGCCTACACAATATTGTCAAAACAAATGTGCGTGCACTTCAAAAACACAAATAATGTAAATAATTTGAACACTGTAAACACTAGTCAAAGGATGACTTTAAAATTGTGAACCACATTAAATACAAATTTCATGAAACACATACATACATACATTTGGTAGTCACAAAGCTGTAAACATCTCTGTTATCTGAGGCTAAATGTTTCTGACATCATAATGTTGCACAACTAAATAAATTTGTCTCCGTCACAATGGAACTATCATCAAGAATGTCTGTGATTATTTAATTGACTCTCCTGAAGCATATTCTACTATTTTGCTGAATGCTGAGCAACAACAACACAGATGTCTGTCTTCAAGAACCAAGATAAGTAAAACATTTATGTTCGATCTTCCCCATCTAAAGTGAAGTGGATTGCTATAAATCTGACTGTTGAAATGAAATATGTATCCGGTCGTTAGGAAACTTCAATTTAAACAGTTAAATCCACGTTCCAGAAGAGATGGTCTCGTTAGAAAACGTTTATATACTTGAAGGCATAAGAGACGATATAACTGGCAAAATAATTTCAGAAGATTAAAAATAAATTCTGCCATCAGTTACAGTACAGTATACTTATCAACATACACACGTATTTGTTAACGTTCCTGCACCTTAATGTACTATCAAATAAGCAACTGTTAAGAGGTACCTATATATGATCTGAAAATTATCATGAAACAATTGTTTGGTTGAAGACTGACAAATATGGACACTGAATGTGATGAGGAAAATTGTGGAAAATAAGCGTTATATTATACATAAAGATATATTAGCAATACATTGGGAATAATCCATTAAAATGAATTCCCTTCAGGTTGTTGGGCAGTAGGACACATGTGAATTACGGTCACGAAGGAAGACGAATCGTTGGAATAATTAGATGCACATGGTGATGCACATCCTTTGAAAACTTGTGAAACCTTATTTCACATGAAATCGCCGCAGCGGAGCGGCCGTGCGCACTGAGGCGCTATGCTACGATGCGCGAGGCCGTTCCCCGTCGGGGATTCGAATCCTCCTTCGGGCATGAATATTTGTTCCGTCTTTAGTATAAGCTACTTCACAAGTAGTTTGTAAATTTAGGGACTGATGACCCAGTAGTTCAGTCCCTTAAGCTCTGCGAACATTTTTTTGATATGAAATCTCTCACACAATGAAAAAGTTTTCAATTACAGGCTATCGGCGGCTAGAAGATGTGTGAAGTGTGCCTTTGGAATCATGACTGCCAAGTGGCGTTTACTGGGGAAACGTATTGAAACGGAACGTAGCAAAGCGGAGAGGATAGTGAAATGTATCTGCTTACTTCCCAACATAGTTATTGCTCTAAGAACATGGGTTTCGCGCCGTTCCGTGGCAAAACAATCATCGGGATATTAGCGAGAACTGTGGCAATCTATCGGGGAGCAACTATTAAGTCAAAGGATTCTGCACCTACATTTGCTCTAAGAACACAACCCGAAATTATTTGTGTACGTCAAGCTATGTCAACTTCACACCGCATCGTCTACGAATAAATGACAGTATTCTTCATTAAATAGAAAAGAAAAAAATTACACATCATCTGCCTATTTCAAAATGACAAATTCACTAGCAGTGTAAATTGTTTTTGTTTTGAGCTGGTATTGCATATGGTCATAGGATAAGTTATTTAAAAATTCTGTTTTTGACATATTTTCTGTGCCTCCTTAGCTACGTTTCAATAAGTGTAATATGATATTTTTCGGCGCTCAAGGTGGCAAACATGATGTAATGTTATCAGTCTGTATAAACGTATTTAAAATCTGACCTGCAAATACATCAGCATTCATCTTACTTCCTTCGGGAATAAAAAGGTGGCGAAATTCTGAAAATGCAACAACGAATGTGAGTTAGCGGTGCATGTAGTAAGGTACAATTATACTCTGCACTTTATCGAAATAACTTCTATAAAATAGTAGTTCAAAAGGTTTTAAAATGTAGCTTTTATTTTTTATTTTGGCCCACTTTAGGTTACGGTAGTAACACTAAAAGTGGGCCTTTGCGATCGTCTTTTGACAGCTCGAAATTTAAATGAAAATAACGGCTTAACTATTCATCTGACACAAAAATTGAATAACCGAATTTGTAGAGGTGAAAATTCGAAAAAAAAGTTCAATAGTTTGTAGAACTTATGGGACTCAACTACGGGGTCATCAGTCCCTAAGCTTACAAACTACTTATGAACTACCTAACACTAAGCACGGCACAAATATCCATGCCCGAGGGGGGATTCGAACCCCTGACCGTAGTGGCCGTGCAGACCGTGACTGGGGCGCCTCAGTCCCCTCGGCCACCGCGGCCGGCGGTGAAAATTCTCTACGACTTAGCTCCCTTATGTTTTTTTCATATCTCTTATCGTTTGAGACATATTTGCAAAAATAACGGAGATTTGACACCCTCCATTGAATTAACAAAAACCAGCCATTCGGAGATGTCACGTGACATTCCTCACGTATTTGATGATTTTCTTATTGTAACTTACACGTTGTTATTTCAAAGCAACGGCACACTGAGGAATTAACAGACACACATCGTTCTTCGGGGGTTGGAACACTTGCGCGGAGTGACACTTGCGCGGAACCCGGGGCCCTTGGGGCGGCTAATCGCTTTTCCTGGGTACAGGCCCACCAAGAAGTCTAGCACTGCTGTTGTCAAGTTTCCACACTGTCAACATAACACGAAAATCAGTGAAACTGCACAACCCTTTGCAATCTGAAGAGCAATATAGTGACTTGTTCTAACTACATATTAATCCGTTGAGTGTTCCTCCTGTAAACAAAAAGGTAGTTTAATAGTGATAATGTTTTTGAGAATGACTTTCCACAGTCATACCTCCTAAAATCATATTATTCAGAACACTGAGCATATCAAGACACCTGCGCAAGCAATAAATATATTAGGCATCCTGCACAGATACGTTGATGTAATTGACCGCTATGTAGTTAACCCCACTATCACGCAACTTCCATCTCTTTAAAAATAGCTACTATGCTTTTTAATAGGAGATGCAACCTTAAACCTTCAATTAAAAAAAACGTTAATAATAAGTCAATGAGTATTTTACATACTTACAGCGTTTATTCGTAGACCCCAAAACGATTTGGCTGTATTCGAATTACAAATACATCTAAGAAATATATGAAATACGGAATGTGTAAGGGAATGTCACACACCGAAAAATGCTAAAGATAAATTCTATTTTCCATCACCGTCATATAGAACCATTTTTACTCCGAACTTGGCATAAACCAACAGGGAGAAACAAGTTGCAAGACTTCCATGAAAAATGAAGCGAAATTGACAGCCAATAGTTGGTTATAAATTACATTGCCTGTTAACTGTATAAATATAAATTACGGAATACGCGGAACTCCTGTTCAGTACAGTCAAAAAGGTCTAAGGTAATAGGCAGTGGTTTACAATCAGATATCTGTATCACTCTCCTCCTCAAGAAGTCTGTGTGAAGATTTATATTCAGAACATTCAAGAAAAAGGTGTTGAAACTATAAGAAGCAGCTCATTTACTCAGGAAGGGAAAACGTTATGGTGCCCGTAAATTTGAATGGCTGTATCTCTTGTAGTAACATTTAATTTTTGATAAAATGTTAAAATCCAATAAACCAGAATTTTGTCTTTCTAAACTCAGTGCCAATTTTTTTTTGTGGAAATTTTTGCAGGAAGTAGTCTTGTCGTGATTTCATACTTCTATGCATTAACATGTAATTTGTGTCACAAATTGCGCGACCGGTCCGGTCGGAGGTTCGAGTCCTTCCTCGGACATAGGTATGTTTGTTTGTACTTTGCCTAAGTTATTTTAAGTAGTGTGTAAGTCTAGCGACCAATGATCTAAGTAGTTTGGTCGCATAAGACTACACATATACACGTAATTTATTTATTTCATAACCACATTTAGGTACTAATAATTAAAGAAACTTAAAAGAGAAATTTGAAGTAAACACTGAAAACAAATGATTGATATTTCTCATGAGATGAATGCACACAACCGTTGTCTTATGTCTTGTGAATGTACCTACAAATTCTGCCATATGAAAATTGTAGTGTGAGTCCCAAATATGTTTTTTCTGTAATAACATTAAAAACATATTAAAAATTCAGAACTCGAAAATCAGTGAAGTTTTGGACTTTAAGCGTTTTGTGTTGCTACATCATTACATAGTAGACACGATTTTAAAATTTGGTTGCTATCGCCAAAGTAGACGAAACGTTAAATTTTTGGTGTAATCTTCGCCGTGTAGACTGTATGTTGTAGAAGTCTACGTCGAACCTAATCATACCTCTGAGAAGAGAACGTTGTTTGCACTTCTCCTGCGTTTCCAGTCGGCTGTGCTGTGCTACGTAACGACATCGTACCGTTCCACTTTACCGAGAGCTATATGTGTTGGTGTGATGTCTGTTTTTTTCGAAATAAGACACCACACCAATATATGTATCATTTAGACGCAAAGATTCTGGGTTCTGGTTTCATCGCTAACGCGATTAACAACGTTAGACCTCGTGTGTAAACAAAATGTTCAAATGTTTGTATAGTCTATGGGACTTAACTACGGGGTCATCAGTCCCTAAACTTACAAACTACTTATGAACTACTTACGAACTAGGACGGCACAAATATCCATGCCCGAGGAGGGATTCGAACCCCCGACCGTAGTGGCCGTGCAGACCGTGACTCGGCCACCGCGGCCGACGTGTGTAAACACTTAAAGGTTATGTGTGCCACTGGAAAAATGCATAAGTAACACCTGTTGTTTGAGACTTGAAGATGACCTGAAATTAGCCGAAATCGATATCTCATAATAAACATAAGGTTTAGCTGTCTATATTTCATAATGCTATTCCTAACCTATTTAAAAGCTGCTCAAAACCACCTACAAAAAACCTTTATAATGAGATTGTATATAATTCCACGATCAAATTGTGTTGTAGTAATTATTTGTAGTAATACACCCAAAGATCTGCCCTTGCTTTTAGTGCCTTGATCAGCTGTTTATTTTTAGAGGTATTACTAGGGACAGTAAAAATTCGCATTTGCGATAAATGCGAATATAGATGCGAATTCTGACTCAAAATGCAGTAAATCCGAAATTGTAGTAAGCAACGGTTGCGCTCAATTCCGATTTCATCACATTCCTCTTCACATTGTGCTGTATTGTAAATCGAGTGATATTTGTATGACGTGTTATCTCCCTGTTGAATGAGGCCGTTACTACAGCTCCACCTCGCTCGGTGGGCCTTTCCCTGAATACGGCACAGGTAGCGGCTGGAGGGCGTGGAGTAGGGGTGGTGTATCTCTACTTCTGGAACACCCTGTTCACTACCTGCAGCGTCCGGGTCTCCGCGCAAGTGTCTACAAATTCCCTTTCCGCGCAAATGTCACTCCACGCAAGTGTCACAAACTCGTTCTTCGTAGGATAAATGATAATCTAATGTCTACAAGTGCCATTTTAACATCAGTTAACAACGGCTATCAATAGTATGAGATTAAAGAACTTCTGATTTGTAGCGTAGTGGGCAAGGTGCTGCACTGTGACGCGAAAGGTCGGTGGTTCGAAACCCGCCACTGCCTAATTTTTTTTCCTAAAAGGGTTTCAGACACTCTTATTAATTAACTTATTATTATTTAGATTATTACTTTGGTTCAAAATGTTTGCAAAAACTTATAAAACTACAAATCTAAAGTGGGCCGTAAAACACGTTAGTGCGATTTTTTTTTAAAGTCGAGGTTATTGCAAAATATTATTCTTTGGGCAACAAACGTAACGAAGAAAGAACGTGTAAAAATTGCCAGACTCTAAAATTCAAAATAGGGGCATGAGAGAATATTTACGAACTGTAAATAAAGATATAATAAAATCAAATGTTCAAATGTTTGTAGTTTCTATGGGACGTAACTACGGGGTCATCAAAAAATTCAAATGTTTGTAAGTCTTATGGGACTTACAATCTACTTATGAACTACTTACGAACTAGGACGGCACAAATATCCATGCCCGAGGGGGGATTCGAACCCCCGACCGTAGTGGCCGTGAAGACGGGGTCATCAGTCCGTAAACTTACAAACTACTTATGAACTAGCTAATCCTAAGGACGGCACAAATATCCATGCCCGAGGGGGGATTCGAACCCCCGATCGTAGTGGCCGTGCAGACCGTGACTGGAGCGCCTCGGCCACCGCGGCCGGCTAATCGACGTTTCGGTCGGCTAAGATATAATACTAATAATAAAATGTCACTCATGTCATGTATGTTACTTTAAAAAGTAAAATAGTCGACCTATTCTGCTCGCCTAAATTTCTTTCCTGATTTCAGAATAACTGGCACAATGAGTCACGTGATATTAGTCGTATTTCACATCCTCGAAATGCCCCGCACTGAGTTTTGAAAAAGTTGGCCGCTTTAAGGTGGTGTCCACGTTCAGTTATCTCGGTTCCCAGTTCTCTGATAATGGCGACTGCGGCAACGAAGTCAGGAGACGCTTGTTGCTCGGAAGAAATTATTTTTGACAAGCAACATTGTAAAATCAAGCTGCATTGTAAATAATTAATTCAGTTCCTGCTTTATGGCATATAGATTATCGTATGTACCCTTGACCACTCAGTAAATTAATAAAGCTGGAAAAGGAAATATTTTTTTAAAAAAATTGCACGAAACTTTGTTTTCGTAAATCATTCGTCCACAATGTAAATTTCATCATGGTAATATCGCAGATGTACTGCACAATAGCGCGGCTATAGTGAGGCTTCAACTTCCAAACGATATATATATCTAATCGATAAGTTTCGAAACGATATGTATGGAATAAGCAAATGTTCGGAATCGGAGATTAGCGCTAAAAATTTTTGTTTGTTTGTCCTATACCTAACCTAACTTTCACTTTCAAAAAGTTATCTGTAGGGTAGCCTTAAGGAGGTCAGGTTTAGGTTAAAGAAGTAGTTTTATTTATTTATTTTAGTGTTAAGGGCGTGTAGCGTCCGAATGTACGGTTCAGAAACACTAAATCGATTGCAGTTGTACGTTCGATATATATCAGTTCTGGTCGAGCTATTTCGAGTGTAAGCTTTCTCGTAAATTACCCAGAAAGCTGTACTCTTAGGTTCCTGCCTAACCACATCCTTTAAAATCACGACATATTCGTAAAAATCATAACATTCGCCTGTTCGATACGTATCGTTTCGTGGTCGAAGCCGCGCTATGCAACACATATGCGGAATTACCAATTTTGGACTAAATTTCAATCTAATTCTTTTTGTACCGTCGTATAAGACGACCTCGGTTTTTGGGTCCTTTTTTTTAATGATTCAGCCATCGTCTTATCGCCGGAAATATCTACATCTACAACCATACTCCGCAAGCCACCGACGGTGTGTGGCGGAGGGTACCTTGAGTACCACTATCGATTTTCCCTCCTATTCCAATCACGTATTGTTCGCGGAAAGAAGGATTGTCGGTATGCCTCTGTGTGGGCTCTAATCTCTCTGATTTTATCCTCACGATCTCTTCGCGAGATATACGTAGGAGGGAGCAATATACTGCTAGACTCCTCGGTAAAGGTATGTTCTCGAAACTTCGACAAAAGCCCGTACCGAGCGACAGAGCGTCTCTCCTGCAGAGTCTTCCACTGGAGTTTATCGATCATCTCCGTAACGCTTTCACGATTACCAAATGATCCTGTAACGAAGCGCGCTGCTCTCCGTTGGATCTTCTCCACTTCCTCTATCAACCCCACCTGGTACGGATCCCACACCGGTGAGCAGTATTCAAGCAATGGGCGAACAAGTGTACTGTAACCTACTTCCTTTGTTTTCGGACTGCATTTCCTTAGGATTCTTTCAATGAATCTAAGCCTGGCATCTGCTTTACCGATGATTGATTTTATATGGTCGTTCCATTTTAAATTACTCCTAATGACTACTCCCAGATACTTTATGGAATTAACTGCTTCCAGTTGCTGCCCTGCTATAGTGTAGCTAAATGATACAGGATCTTTCTTTCTGTGCATTCGCAGCACGTTACACTTGTCTACATTGAGATTTAATTGCCATTCCCTGCACCATGCATCAATTCTATGCAGATCCTCCTGCATTTCAATACAATTTTCCATTGTTACAATCTCTCTATATACTACTGCATCATCCGCAAAAAGCCTCAGTGAACTTCCGATGTTATCCGCAAGGTCATTTATATATATATCGTGAACAGCAACGGACCCACGACACTCCCCTGTGGCACACCTGACATAACTCTTACTTCGGAAGACTTCTCTCCATTGAGAATGACATGCAGCATTTTGTTATCTACAAACTCCTCAATCCAATCACACAGTTGGTCCGATAGACCATATGGTCTTACTTTGTTCATTAAACGCTTGTGGGGGAACTGTATCAAACGCCTTGCGGAAGTCGAGAAACACAGCATCTACCTGAGAACCCGTGTCTATGGCCCTCTGAGTCTCGTGGACGAATAGCGCTGGGTTTCACACGATCGCCTTTTTCGAAACCCATGCTGATTCGTACAGAGCAGATTCCTAGTCTCGAGAAATGGCATTATATTCGAACGTAATACATGTTCCAAAATTCTACAACTGACCGACGTTAGAGATATAGGCCTATAGTTCTGCACATCTGTTCGAGGACCCTTAGGAGGTGAAAGACTTTGAAAGAAATTTCGTAAATACACTACTGGTCATTAAAATTGCTACACCAAGTAGAAATGCAGATAATAAATGGGTATTCATTGGGAAAATATATTATACTAGAACTGACATGGGATTACATTTTCACGCAATTTGGGTGCATAGGTCCTGAGAAATCAGTACCCAGAACAACCACCTCTGGCCGTAATAACGGCCTTGATACGCCTGGGCATTGAGTCAAACAGAGCTTGGATGGCGTGTACCGGTACAGATGCCCATGCAGCTTCAACAAGATACCACAGTTCATCAAGAGTAGTGATTGGCGTATTGTGACGAGCCAGTTGCTCGGCCACCATTGACCAGACGTTTTCAATTGGCGAGAGATCTGGAGAATGTACTGGCCAGGGCAGCAGTCGAACATTTTCCGTATTCAGAAAGGCCCGTACAGGACCTGCAACTTGCGGTCGTGCATTATCGTGCTGAAATGTAGGGTTTCGCAGGGATCGAATGAAGGGTAGAGCCACGGGTCGTAACACATCTGAAATGTAACGGCCACTGTTCAAAATGCCGACGATGCGAACAAGAGGTGACCGAGACATGTAACCAATGGCACCCCGTACCATCACGCCGGGTGATACGCCAGTATGGCGAAGACGAATACACGCTTCCAATGTGCGTTCACCGCAATGTCGCCAAAGACGGATGCGACCATCATGATGCTGTAAACAGAACCTGGATTCATCCGAAAAAAATGACGTTTTGCCATTCGTGCTCCCAGATTCGTCGTTGCGTATACCATCGCAGGCGCTCCTGTCTGTGATGCAGCATCAAGGGTAATCACAGCCACGGTCTCCGAGCTGATAGTCGATACTCCTGCAAACGTCGTCGAACTGTTCGTGCAGATGGTTGTTGTATTGCAAACGTTCCCATCTGTTGACTCAGGGATCGAGACGTGTCTGGACGATGCGTTACAGTCATGCGGATAAGATGCCTGTCATCTCGACTGCTAGTGATACGAGGTGGTTTGGATCCAGCACGGCGTTCCGTATTGCCCTCCTGAACCACCGATTCCATATTCTGCTAACAGTCATTGGATTGCGACCAACGCGAGCAGCAATGTCGCGATACGATAAACTGCAATGGGGATAGACTACAATCCGACCTTTATCGAAGTCGGAAACGAGATGGTACGCATATCTCCTCGTTACACAAGGCATCACAACAACGGTTCACCGGGCAACGCCGGTCAACTGCTGTTTGTGTACGGAAAATCGGTTGGAAACCTTCCTCATGTCAGCACGATGTAGGTGTCGCCACCGGCGCCAACCTTGTGAGAATGCTCTGAAAAGCTAATCATTTTGCATATCACAGCATCTTCTTCCTGTCGGTTAAAAATCGCGTCTGTAGCACGTCATATTCGTGGTCTACATCTACATAGATACTCTGCAAATCAGATTTAAGTGCCTGGCAGAGGGTTCATTAACCACATTCATAACTTTTCTCTACCGTTCCATTCTCTAATAGCGCGCGGGAAGAAAGAACACCTAAATCGTTCCGTTTTCGATCTGATTTCTCTTATTTTATTGGGATGGTCATGTCTCCCTAAGTAGGTGGATGCTAGCAAAATATTTTCACATTCAGAACTAAAAGTCGGTGATTGAAATTTCGCAAACAGATCACGTCGCAATGAATAACGTCTTTCTTTTAATGATTTCCACCCCAATTCGTGCAACATTTCCGTGACGCTTTCCCCCCGTAACATGATAAAACAAAACGAGCTGCCCTTCTCTGAACCTTCTCAATATCTTCCGTCAGTCCCACCTGGTGAGGGTCCCACAAGGGGCAACAGTACTCCAAGAGAGGACGCACAAGTGTGATGTAGGCAGTCTCTTTGGTGGAGCTGGTGCATCGTCTAAGCGTTCTGCCAATGAAACGTAACCTTTGGTTCGCCTTCCCCACAATATTTTCTGTGTGTTCTCTCCAGTCAAAGTTGTTCGTAATTGTAACTCCTAGGTATTTGGTAGAATTTACGACCTTAAGGTTTGACTGATTTATCGCGTAATTGAAGTTCAGCGGATTTCTTTTAGTGGTCATGTGTATTACTTCACACTTTTCTTTATTTAGTGTCAATTGCCAATTTTCGCACCAAGTAGAAATTTTGTCTAAATCGCTTTGCAGTTGCTTTTGATGGTGTAGCGATTTTAATGGCCAGGAGTGTAATTTACGGGATCATAGTTGGGCAGCATCTTCGACAACAGCCAGTATTTCGGGAGGCAAACGCCCGTCATTTTCAAGGTATAACAGAAAAGACTGCTCTTCATCTCTACAATCTTTTTCAATAACGGCGCTAGGACACGTCAATATAGCTCTGGCTTCGAATCCCCTTCCCTGCCCGCCCCCCCCCCCCCCGTCACCCACCAAGAGGAAAGATTTATCTACGCCGCTGGTGAATTATAGGGAGTTGCCTTTTTATATACTGGAGTCCTCTGTGCAGTTGTGCAGTGTGTGGGTGCGGCTGTGTGGCTGAGACGTCAAGCAGACAGTTGTCGGAAGCGGCAGGAGTGTACAGGGAGCGGCCCGCGTGTGTACGGAGAGGCAGGCATCCACGCAGGGAAAGCTTAGAACGTGCCGCGCCGTGGGAAAGCCTGCTGACGTCACCTGGGAGCGGCCGAGACACACGCGGCCTTCTTTTCTCCAGCTCCAGGCACACGCCGGCTTGCCAAATGTCACTGGGCAGCGCCACAGAGGTGCTCGTGTCTGTTGTCGGAGCACCTCACTTCTCCTCGGCCACATTAACTTATTTAAAACTAGCTGAAAACCCGTCGCTGCCCGGGTATTTAGTTATTCCTGTCATTTTTCAGCTATATGTCCATTTTCTTCCCTCCACATATGCCTTACTTTGCCCATTTCGCCTGTAAAATGAAACAAATCCATCAAAACCTCCTTTTCGTTGGCTGCGATTGTTGTCCGATACAACCGGTGGCCGAGGGGACTGAGGCGCTTCAGTCACGGTCTGCACGGCCACTACGGTCGGGAGTTCGAATCCCCCCTCGGACGTGGATATTTGTGCCGTCCTTAGGATTAGCTAGTTCATAAGCAGTTTGTAAGTTTAGCGACTGATGACCACGTAGTTAAGTCCCATAAGCTGTACTAACATTTGAACATTTGAACAACCCTCAATGTTTATGTCCGATACAACCCGACCGATATGGGAAAATAATTCGACTGTCTAGTGATTAGTAATAAGTGTAAACAAAGTAAACACAGATGAATTTTTAAAGTGAAAAGTGGTTGTGATAAAAAAAGTCCGCAAAATATGTGTATTACATGTGCGCTATGTAAAACAGTGCGGAAGAAGAAGTATATGACAAAAGAAACCATGACAACGCTACCACTTCATAAGTATGACCACAAAATGTAAAATAAGCATGAAATAAATTGAAAGCACACTGATGATGGCACAGAGGTGCTGAAACTAGTTTGGGTGCATAATAGAAACAGTGTTTTGCATATCAGGCGGACCTCATACCCAGTAATTTTTACTGCAAACACGGAAAAATAAGAGCTGCAAATCAAGAAAATGATGAATAAGTGTAAACAGATTAATTGCCTATAAACACATAGTGCAATACCCCTTATTCCTACTAACCACCTTATAACAGAATTACACTTACTTTACAGTTGAGTACAGTTACCTTCGTATACGAAAACACACTCACAAAACAGACAATGCGCCGTCACTTTCATACACAAACTCGCAGAGGTACAATATGGCGTAACGATGCCTTTGTCGTCACAGCCAACACTTCCGTGACCATTACTGGCGCTGCCTCACGTGGCAGGTATGAGAAACACCACTTGTCCGATGTAAGCCGCCGGCCGATACTAACCGACCTTCCCCTGGTAGTAAAGAAGTAATAGATTAACCCTTAACTGCCCTGGCGGCAGACACCAAGACTTTTCATTTTAACATCTATTCGCGATGTGACATGGTGGGGAGCTACCCGTTCATGTTATCTTATTTCGCCCCATTCAGTGGTAAGTGAACGGTTCGTTTGCCCATTTCCATGCTCTTATTTTCCATGTCAATCGTGCAAATGTTTTATAGAGCGATATATCACGGCTGGCAGGTCACAGGGTTTATCGTCTGAAGAAATAGCGAATATTTTGAATGAAAGTTTTCGAGGTAGTGACTGTTCCAATCATAATGACGGTTTGGAAGAAACCGACCATGATAGTGGATCAGAAATATTTGGTGCCAATTCTGCTGACGATCATTTACCCCAACAATTTGGGTAAAAAATTACCCCGCCAGGGTATGAGATTTATCTACATTAGCCAGGGCAGTTAAGGGTTAACACTTGGTGCGTGATGAGGCGGTTTTCCGTGAACGTTACTGTTTGTGCGCTCATATCTCATGAACTACGTGTCATACCGCGATACAGTCAGCGATACAGTCAGCTATATGTATGTATACTGACTTTAAAATTTCCTGCGGCTACAATTTGTAGTGTACAAATTATAAGCCGCGGTGGTGTAGCCGAGCGGTCTAAAGCGTCTCGCTGCGGAGCGCGCGGTTGCTCGCCGTGGAGGTTCGAGTCCTCCCTGGGGCATGGGTGTGTGTGTTGTCCTTAGATTAGTTTACGTAGGTTTAAGTAGATTGTAAGCTACGGACTGATGACCACGCAGTTTGGTCCGATAGATTTACAGACATTTGAACATTTAGACAAATTGTAACGTCATACCGAGAGCCGTAGTTTTACTCCATAAACAGCGGAAAAGTAGTAAGCGAGAAACGTTTCTTCTTTAATCATTTTACTATGGTTGCCAGCGAGAAAAAGTTTAATAAAGATTTGAAATTATGTTTTAAGTTTGTTGCAAGTCGCTAAGTACTGTCATTCTCATACAGTATATTTCGAAAATATCTTCGCATTATATGGTATTTTTTGCGATTTCTATTGGTTATGACGTAATATCTTTTGAACCATGTGCCGTATGTGATTTCTAACGATGCATCAATTGTTTTCTCACGGTAAGGAATGTGTGTACTAAATTTGGTTGAAATCGGTACAATGGTTTAGGAGAAAATGAGCTGCATTGTCGCAAAATGCAGCAGTTTTTCGCGCATCTCATTGTTTATGACGTCATATCTCATGAACTATATATCTAACGTGATTCTTACACTTACGGCGACCGTCCTCATGGACTGAAGTTTACTTGTACAAAATTTCATAAAGATTGGAACAAAACTGTAGATTTGTGTAAAACACGTACAAATACACGGACACTCTCCTTTATATATGAGATAATTCTTTAGTAGCTGTAAACCCGGCGTTGCCCGGGTGTTTATTCATCCCACACTCTGGCAGTCCATCTCCCCTTCCCCCCTCTCTCTGCATCCACCTCTTTCTTTCCCATCTCTCTGTTCGTTTCCACCTTTCCCTCTCTCGGCAAAGTTTTCTGCAAGGTATTCTCTGTCATGTACCGTACAAACATTTATGTACCCAATGATCTTCCTCACGGTTTAAAGGTCATGTCTGTAAAAATTCATAAAGATTGGAGTAAAACTATGCATTTTGTAAAATCCCTTAAATTAAGTACCCTCCACCACGCACCGAACGAAATTTTATAGCCGCCTGCGGTGGCCGAGGGGACTGAGGCGCTGCAGTCACGGTCTGCACAGCCACTGCGGTCGGGGGTTCGAATCCCCCCCTCGAGCATGGGTATTTGTGCCGTCCTAGTTCGTAAGTAGTTCATAAGTAGTTTGTTAGTTTAGGGACTGATGACCACCGTAGTTAAGTCCCATAAGCTATACAAACATTTGAACATTTTGAAATTTTATACAAACAGTGACATTCCTCTTCTTTTTAAGGTGGAGTGTGCAAAATTTCATCAATATCTACGAAAATATAGATTTCTATGCATTAGAAACGCAGGGTCACATTAACAAACGCACCTTGTTCTTCTCAAATATTCCTTTTTTATTTCAATACAACCCTTGTTCTGAGAATGATGAACACAACAAAAAAAATCATCTTTGAAATCGGTCGAGCCGTTCTCATGGCGCGACCAAGCTATTTAGGAATCCATTTTTATGTTGCAAAGTACCTTCCCCTATGCACCGTGTGATATTTAAGGTACGCGGCGACGTTCATCTTTCTTTGAAGATCAAGCGTGCGAAATTTCTTGAAGATCGGAATGAAACTGTAGATTTCCTGAGACTGTAGGAGAAGTATGCTCCGCCATGCACCTACCACAAAATACTTTGAGGTGACGTTTTCTTCCTATAAACTACATTCCTGCCAATTTTCAGCTTCACAGGTGAAGTAGTTTTCGAGATTTAGTGTTTAGAAAGTGAGTGAGTGGCCTTTCGTTTTTATATATATAGAGATTAAGAAAACAGATTTAATTTTGGATGGAAGAGAATTAAGGGACACTTACAGACAAAAATAAATAGTAACATACAAATCTCTAATAGTAACTTCATTTGATAGAAGGCCATGCCTAATGCATCTACAGCAAAGCTTTTGTAAACTACTTTTCGTTTCATCATTTTGTGTGTGTGTGTGTGTGTGTGTGTGTGTGTGTGTGTGTGTGTGTGTGTCGGGAGGAGGGGGGGTAATTTACAAAACAATTCATAAACGTCCGAGACTTTATTGCAGGTCCCTAATAACTACTCCCAATTTTCCAATACTTACGCATAATTCTGATTATTCTCACGCAGTGGCCTCTCATAATTTATGACGTCATATCTCCTGAGCTGTATGTCGTTCTCTTTTGTTTTTGGGAGTACGGTGAACAGTTCACCGTAGTTTCATTGGAATTGAATGAATGGTTTATAAAGACATAGAAAACACACACACACACACACACACACACACACACACATATATATATATATATATATATATATATATATATATATATATATATATATATATATATATGTGTGTGTGTGTGTGTGTGTGTGTGTGTGTGTGTGTGTGTGTTTTGGTTGCAGTGTCCATACAGCCAGCATTTATTACAGTGGCAACATTAGAATATAATTGAAATTCTTACAATGTATATCACAATATTGAGAGTTATCTAACATCATACTGCCTTATGTTAAAACAATACACATTTAACAGTACTAGTGAGAGCACAAAACAAAATGAAGAGTTCCAAAGTGATAATTGAGGTCAAAATATAAAATACAAAATTACTCCTTCAGTTTCAAGCTGTGCGTGTTTGAGGTATACGTGGAAGCTACACCAGCTCTTAAGTTAGAGCTGGAAGCCGGTGACTTGTCGAATCGATGAAGTAAGACGGTGACACTTGTGGGGAGGGGGTAACCCCTCGCAACCAGCGTGCGGTAGAATACACTTTGTGCGGCCGTGTACTTGGTGCATGCCAGCATGATGTGGTTGAGATCCGCCACTGCCGTTGGGTCTTTGTCGCAATGCGGAGAAGCGATGATTTTCAAACGGTGTAGGTGGGCAGGGTAACATCCATGCCCCAGTCTCATCCGAATGATAGACGTTGCATGACGTCTACTAAGCGTTATCGATGAAAACCACGGTCGTGAGGAGACATTTGGTTGTATAGCTGCCAGGTGTCCTCCCTTAAACGCTTGAGAGACGTGCCATTCGTGGTCCCAAGTGCGATAGGCAGCTTTCTGAATCGTTGATCGGAAGGCTGTATATGGAATCGGCGTGGAGCGGAACTGTCCTTCCGTAATACTCGCCTCTGCTAGGTGGTCAGCTATTGCGTTGAGTATGCCAGTTTGACTTGTATAGCAGGTCTTCTCGGCGTGACTTGTGCCAGTGGCAAGTGCGACAAGTTTCCATGTGGTGCAGCAGTTTGAGATTTGATGGAATATTGGACGTCATTCCCATTACACAGCGTCCAATATTTGATAGTGTAATACCCGCCTAAAATGAATGTCGCTCCATTCGGCTGTACAGAGTTCATTGCGCAACATAAGGAATTTGTTGCGGTACGGTTCGTGTAGTATCACTGCTGTCCACCGCTGAAATCAGTAGCTCTCTTAGGTAGACGATGCCGTCATTTAGCGTCTAGTAAAATCTTCTGAAGATCAAAACCAACTGCAGAACGATCTGAATAAGATTGTCAGTATGGTGTAAAAACTGGCAACTGACTCTCAATAACGGGAGTGTGACGTCGTACGAAAAGAAATCCGGCCGGCCGCGGTGGCCGAGGGGACTGAGGCGCTCCAGTCACGGTCTGCACGGCCACTACGGTCGGGCGTTCGAATCCCCCCTCAGGCATGGATATTTGTGCCGTCCTTAGTTCATACGTAGTTCATAAGTAGTTTGTAAGTTTAGGGGCTGATGACCCCGTAGTTAAGTCCCATAGCTTTACAAACATTTGAACATTTGAAAGAAATCCGTTAAACTTTGTTTACAAGATAAATCAATCAAACCTGAAGGCCGTTAACTCCACAAAATACCTAGGAATTACTATTACTTCAGACTTAAATTGGAAAGGACACGTAGATAATGTCGTGGGAAAGGCGAACCAGAGACTGCGTTTTATTGCCAGAAACCTTAAAAGATGCAACAGAACTACTAAAGAGACTGCATACACTACGCGGGTCCGTCCTTTTTTGGAGTAGGGGAGACCGAGGCACGTTTTCCATCATTTTACATTTTTATTTTTGTACTTCTTATTTTTATCGATTTTGCGGTAAACAGCGGATCATTATATTTCCTACACCTTTATTTACAGTCTTGTACAGATATTTTTGAAAATAGTAAATATCATTCTTGCTAGCAAATGGTTTTGTCTGACCATGTTGCGTTGGAAAATTTGCCCCGTACGCGGGGCATGTTTTCCAGCTTACTTAAAATGTACAGGGGCAAATATTCCAATTACACTTTCAATGTTAAAACAGAGATAATTATCTTGATTTCACTGAATACTTATTTTTTGTCATGAATTTACAATACATTACTAAAAAGGATAGTAAAAATAGCCACATTAAATAAAAACAAATGCTATTTAATGGTTTTACAAAATATGTGACTTAAATATTTTACAAATAAAGACATTTATGACAATACTTATACTAATTGTCTGAATCACAATGTAAGCAAACAAAAAATGGAACTTTCCGTTTCGTACAGTCTCCATGCGCCCATTTCGTGCACTGTACACACTTTTCATTTGCTTTAGACTTGGCGTAAGACTCAAAGCAATAAGGAATATGTGCCCCATATGCACTCGGAAAACGTGCCCCGTCGCCATATTCGGAACTATAACACTACGTCCATGAGTAACAGTGTAAGCTATGTACAAAACAAATGCACAGTTACGTGAAGAAAGAAACCCACTTTTAGTGTGTGCAATGTCAAAATAATAAGTTTAACGCTAGAATGTTTATTTTAAGTTTCAATAAAAATGTGAAAGTTTACTCACATTTGCAAAAATGACGAAAACAGCCCTGCCGACGTTGTGACTGCTGGTACGACACTGAAACTTTCGTAAATGAAGCGTGCTTTGTTGCTACTTCCTACGGTATCGCCGGTGGTAACATCTAGCGGTTTGTTTCGAAAATAAACGGATTTGGATATCTTGCCCCTATGGAAAATGTGCCCCGGTGTCCGCTATTGTGTGATCCTTATCAGGTGGGTTTGACGGAGGACATCGAAAGAGTGCAGAGAAGGGCAGCTCGTTTCGTATTGTCACGATACAGGGGAGACAGCGTCACGGAAATGATACAGGATCTGGGATGGGAATCATTACAACAACGGCGCTTATCGCTGCGGCGTGGGCTACTTACGAAACTCCAATCGCCAACATTCTCGTCCGAATGCGAAAATATATTGTTGACTCCCACTTACATAGGTAGAAATGATCATCAGAATAAAATAGGAGAAATCAGAGCTCGAACGGGGATATTCGCGTGTTCTTTCCTCCCAAGCGCTATTCGAGAATGGAATGGGAGATAAATAGTATAAAGGTGGTTCCATGAACTCTCTGACACTTAAACATGATTTGCAGAGTATCCCACGTAGATGTAGATGTAGAAGTGTTTAATCCACATATCGGTGTAAACAAGAGCGGAATGCAAGCTCAAAGTAGCACGATCTAAGGCTGTATGCTGGGCATTTGTAAAATACTTCACTAAACTTAAATAAAACACCACTGTTCGTATTAAGCTGCGTGCTGTGTTTAGCATTCGAAGGAATGAAAATGGCGGATTCGCCAGCCTGTGTTTTTAGGAGCTCTAGGGCTGTCTACCGCTGACACCAGCAACACAATGACGACGAGCTGGGTGCAGCCGCTACTGGCGGACCGTCGATCCCTCCTGCAGCCGGCGGTAGCAGCTACGCGTCACACGTGCTCGCCTGCGTCGCTGCGGGCTCGTTGGCAGTGCTTCTTGTCGCTGAATCAGGCGCTATTTTGCTGTGCGTGTTGGCACGTGGATCTGCTGCAGTGGTGGGCTAGGGGGGATCTAGGCTCGGTGACTCAGTGGCACACGCAGAGTCTACAGTGTGAGAAGCCACACGCCAGCTGGCTCTGATCCCACAAACACCCAGCCTCACCAAACGCCGACGCCGTCTCCTCGTGCTGTGCTACGTGCTAGCTGAAAAAGCAGTCTTTCACGGTCCGATTATCTATTATTATTATTTTTTATTTCTTTATTTATTTTTTTTTTTTTTATTATTATTTTTTTTTTTTTTTTTTTTTGTTGAGATTGCCCTCATTACAGAGGTTTACCTCCAACATACTAATACGCCCAGAAATGAATACCCTAGTGCATAAGGTTTTACACTAACCATTCACTATATTTCTGCAGGTGTCTCTATCTTGTGTGTCTTCTTCTTCTGCGCCCAGTCTATTCATTGTGAGCTGCACATTTTGGGTCCAGGTGGTCACAGGTCGTCCTCTTCTTCTTCTCCCCTCAGGTTGCCACTCCAGTACCAGCTTCGGTATTCTGGTGTCCTCCATTCTTCTTACATGCCCGTACCACTGTAATTTCTTTCTGTCCATCCCCTCATCTATTCTTTCTGTTATTTCCATCCTCTTTATTACTTCGGTGTTTCTTCTTTTTTCTTTCCTGGAAATTGTGGCCGATCTTCTCCAGAAATCCATCTCTAAAGCTTGTAGTTTCTGAGTGTGCTTCTGGTTTATGGTCCAGGTTTCCGCTCCGTACAGAACTGCACTCTCAAATATAGATTTATATATGATTTTTTTTGTTCTGTTCATTACGTTTCTGCTCCATAGGACTGAATTGAGCATTGGAATGCCGATTATCTATCTATATCTATAAATGTGAATGTCTAATCGGTGTACGTTCAAAAAAATGTTCAAATGTTTGTAAATCTATCGGACCAAACTACGTGGTCATCAGTCCGTCGCTTACAAACTACTTAAACCTAGGCAAACTAACCTACGGACAAACACACACACCCATGCCCCAGGGAGGACTCGAACCTCCACGGCGAGCAACCGCGCGCTCCGCAGCGAGACGCTTTAGACCGCTCGGCTACTCCACCGCGGCTCGGTGTACGTTTATCACATCTGAACGATAAGACATAAAGAGCTAAAAATTTGTACAGTTACTAATGTCTACCCGGGAAAGGCTTTAGGCACAGTTTTATGATGATCGGATGGCTATATATATATATGTGAATGTCTGTTCGGCGTACGCTTATCACAAGATACAGAGACTTAAATATTTGTACAGTTACTAATTTATACCTGACGAAGGTTTTACGCGCGGTTTTATAGCGATATGATAGATACTCGGTAATTTGAGGAATATAACGCGAAATGCGGAACAATAATTTCTCTTTGACAATTATAGTTGTGGTGTCGCACAAGTACAAAGTGCGCGCCACCTACTTTCGCCGCGCGCGGCCATGCACGCACGGCGCGGCGTTCTTACGACGTCAGCCACGAGCGCCCTCTGCTGCAACTCCGCTCGTGGCCACCACTGAACGACATCGTTCACTTGGGACTGAGATAGGAACCAGTCAACATTTCGGAATCAGATAGGCACCAGTGAAGACTTGACTATCGGATAGGCACTAGGCAGGCCTCTAGTTCAACTATGTATCAGCATTCTGCCATACTGAACTATGTGAAAGTTAAGTATTGTATAAATTCTGTGCAATATATATCTCGTTCTAATTTACTCTAGTGTTTCTAGTTTCTGCTGTCCCACTGGCTGCTCACCTCCTACCTGCACACGCGTGGATCCTTTAGTCCTGTGTCGGTCTTTCCACTCGGCCACCGACACCTACGACGGAAACGAGACACAAAAGCGGCGACGAGGCTGGGACACAAAAGTGGCGACGAGGATGGGATACAAAAATATTTACTGTTTGAAAATGGTTTTATTGGTTGCATTGTTGCTTGAGGGTTGATAATGATAAAAGGGTGAAGTATATTGGGATGGAAAGTTTTCGGTGTATATAAAATTCTAAGTGTGTGTGTCTGAGTATGTTAATATTTATCTCTGCTCCGAAAACTACAGAACGCAAACGAATGGTCTGTGTGTAATTGTTGTCCGAAGTCTCCCTTTGTACACCACAGCAGTTCTATGCCGATAGCTATAAGGGGGTGGAAGATATGGTGGTGGAAAGTCGTCAAATTATAAAAAAAATTCGGACTGAAGGCCAGCGATGACGTTTGCGACTCTATTGCAAGGAGGTTACATACAGCGAAACGTGATGCCACAGACCATATCTTGGGTCTATGCGGTGCTACAATGTCTTCAGCTCCTTCTTTGTAAGGATAAGCATACGAATAAGGAAATATAAGAATAAATAAAGCAGTAAAAAAGAAATGTCTTTTAATACATCTCTTTAAAAAACAATCGATTTGACGTTTCGCGCTTTACATGAAAGATCGATCTGTGATATTATTACAATCATTATTGTTGAATTCCGTGTTTGGATTCTACGAAACGAGTGCATTTTTTCGTGTCATCTGATCCACACTACTTACTATTGATTAAAAATATTTGTTTCTAAAGAACGTATTCTATTTCTTTTCATCCTTCAAAACCAGTCTCATAGCACTCTACTGAAAGATATCTTATCTATCATAATCAACCAACACGCGAGCGGAGCCGTGGGTTTAAGCTAGTTACCTATATAAATGATCTGATGGACAGAGTAAGTTGTAATTTGCAGCTGTTTACTGCTGATGCTGTGGTGTATGGTAGCGTGTCGTCTGTAACTGACTGTAATAGCATACAGGATCACTTAGACAAAATTTCTAGTTGGTGCGAAGAATGGCAGCTAACTCTCAATGTAGGAAAGTGTAAGGTGATGCTCACGAGTAGAAAAAGCAATCCCATAATGTTAGAATACAGCATTAGTAGTGAGCTTCTTGAAGCTGTGCGTCGTTCAAATATCTAAGTTTTACACTGCAGAGCGATATGAAATGGAACGAACATGTAAGGACAGTTGTGAGTAAGGCGGACAGCCGACTTCGGTTTATTGGGAGAATTTTGGGAAGATGTACTTCATCTGTAAAGGAGACCGCGTATAATACGCTTGTACGACCACGTCTTGAGTATTGCTCAAGTGTTTGGGACCCGCAGCAGATCAGTTTAAAGGAAGACATAGAGGCAGTTCAGAGGCGAGCAGCTAGGTTTGTTACTGGTAGGTTAGAACAATGCGCGAGTGTCACGGAAATGCTCCAGCAACTCAATTGTGGATCGCTGGAGGAAAGACGGCGTTCTTTCTGTGAATTTCTGTTGAGGAAATTTAGAGGGCCGGAATTTGAAGCTGAGTGTAGTACGATCTTGCTGCCACTTATATACTTTCCGCGTAGTGATCACAAAGACAAGATAAGAGAAATTAGGGCTCGTACATAGGCATATAGGCATTCTTTTTTTTTTCCTCGTTCTGTTTGGGAGTGGAAGAGGAAAGGAAATGCATAGTAGTGGAATTGCGGTGAATTGCGCATTATGTATGTAGATGTAGATGTAGATGTAGATTAATGACGATTTCTAATAGAAACTTGGCACTCTATATTTACGCACGTGTCGGAGGTTCGAATCCTCCCTCGGCCAAGGATCTGTGTTTTTTCCTTAGGTTAGTTTAACTTAGTTGAAGTGCTTATTAACAGAGTATATGACATCTGCCAATGGGCAAAGCTGAAAATGTGTACCCAGCCGGGTTTCGAACCCGGGTCTCCTGCTTTCTAGGCAGTTGCGCTGACCCCTACACCACTGGGGACACAGTGATCACCGCACCTGCAAGGTCTACCTAAGCACGCCTCCCGTCAGATACAAATTCCCAGCTTCGCCCTGCCCACAGCACTCAAACTCGTAGTCACTTTGTAATAAATTCCCTGAGAGTAAGGGTTCCAAACTTGCCCACCCCTCCCCACTAACGAAAGGATCATTGCCCGTCACCGGCATACATATATGTGGCGTTTATTTCCTTACTCTTACAGGAATTAGTACACAGTGACTACGAGTTTGAGTACTGTGGGCAGGGCGAAGCTGGGAATTTGTATCTGACGGGAGGCGTGCTTAGGTAGTCCTTGCAGGTGCGGCGATCACTGTGTCCCCAGTGGTGTAGGGGTCAGCGCAACTGCCTAGAAAGCAGGAGACCCGGGTTCGAATCCCGGCTGGGTACACATTTTCAGCTTTGTCCAATCGCAGTTGATGTCATATATTCTATAAATATTAAATAATAACAACTGCAGGATCAGAATTGACGTCTGTTCTTTCGGAAGAGACGCCACACATGTATATTAGTTTACGTAGTTTGTAAGTCTAGGGAATTATGACCTTACTAGTTTTGTCCCATAGAATTTACGCAGTTCTGTCTTTTGCGTACATATCAAACATATTGATTTTCCTGCATTATGGAGATACGAGGGTTGTAGCTTAACCCGTAACTGGTGATGTTGGGTGTCAGATACCCAGCTAAATCTTTGTACCTGAGTACATCATTGTTGGTTACTATACCTTCAAGTCAGTTCGTTGCAAGTCGGCCTGAAGCGCGGTACTAAACAGAGCGGTGAGTTGTTTCATTTTATACACGATTTTTTTAAAATACTCGATATTTTTAACCCTATCAGTTGCGGCACATTTTCGAATATTCTCGTATTCTATTTTATAGGCAATATGCCATCTGGCAGATTTCCTAACTAATAACCGTGGGCGCAGGTCTTATGCAAGCAGTGAGTTTATATGAGTCATTATTGTTTGTATGTTGAGCTTAAGCGACTTAAATGCGGGGTCATCAGTCCCTAAACTTACAAACTACTTATGAACTAGCTAACACTAAGGACGGCACAAACATCTATGCCCGAGGGGTAGGGGGTTCGAACGCACTGGAGCATAGCACCTCAGTGTGCTCGGTCACTCTACCGCGGAGATTCATTATTAGTCGTTATGGTATATCGCCCCAAATTGGCGACTGGATAGGGGATTTCTTGTCAGAGAGGACACAGTTCGTAGTAATCGATGGTAAGGCATCGACTAAAACAGAGATGATATCGGGCGTTCCACAGGGTAGTGTTATTGGTCCTCTGCTGCTCCTTATTTACATAAACGATTTACGGAAAAATACAAGTAGCTCTCTTAGGTTGTTTGCAGATGACGCCGTCATTTACCGTCTCGTAAAATCATATGAAGATCAAAACCAACTGCAGAACGATCTGAATAAGATATCACAATGGTGTAAAAATTGTCAATTGAGTCTAAATAATGAGAAAAATGAAGTCGTCTACATGAGTACGAAAAGAAATCCGTTAAACTTTGTTTACAAGATGAATCAATCAAAAGTGAAGGCCGTAAATTCCACAAAATACCTAGGAATTACTATTACTTCAGACCTAAACAGGAAAGAACACGTAGATAATGTTGTGGGAAAGGCGAACCAGAGACTGCGTTTTATTGGCAGAACCCTTAAAAGATGCTAAAGAAACTGCATACAATACGCTTGTCCGTCCTTTTTTGGAGTATTGCTGCCCAGTGTGAGATCCTTATCAGGTGGGTTTGACGGAGGACATCGAAAGGGTCCAAAGAAGGGCAGCTCGTTTCGTATTGTCACGATACAGGGGAGAGAGCGTTATGGAAATGATACAGGATCTGGGATGGGAATCATTACAACAACGACCCTTATCGCTGCGTCATTACAACAACGACCCTTATCGCTGCGGCGTGGGCTACTTACGAAAGTTCCCTCGCCAACATTCTCCTCCGAATGCGAAAATATATTGATGACTCCCACTTACAAAGGGAGAAATGATCATCAGAATAAAATACGAGAAATGAGAGCTCGAACAGAGAGATTCAGATGTTCGTTCTTCCTGCACGCTATTCGAGAATGGAATGGGAGATAAATAGTATAACGGTGGTTCGATGAACCCTGTGCCAGGCACTTAAATGTGATTTGCAGAGTATCCCATGTAGATGTAGTGGAAACTATACTTATTGATAACCACATCATTACTTAACCATATTTTTCACTATAATGAATATTAGCCTAGTGAATGCCTATGTTGTCTACCATGGATTTCTTTGAAATCACGAGCTAACCAGAATGGAATACACAAAAAAACCTGCCAAAGAGCTTGTAGAGCATCATCTGAATCGTCGACTTCAAAGCAACCATTTGCCCCATGAATTGCGGCTAAACTTCAGTTGAATACTTCCAGGTATCTGTTCCACATGAAGTCAGACGAGATTTGGGCAAACAAGTGAGGTGTAAGAAGTGACCAGTTTCTGACAGAGAAACAAAAAAGATCTGAAACAACTAATACGTACCGATCTGTAGAGCCTGCACAATTCTTGTATGCTGAGATTGCATAGAGAAATGAATTGCAAATTATTCTGTGTGTAAGAAAACAATAATGTATTTTTATAAAGGGTCATTGTTTCTTTATACTGTAATACTAAAATTTGGTTTATTTTTTACATATAAAAATTAGCAGATATATAAATTGTGTAACAAGTTACCAAAAACATTTATGGACATACATATATTTCAAAATCTGTCTGTTCCGTTAACAGTAAATAATTTTATGCTGCCAAAAGTTATTCAGTGGTGTCAATAAAAGTTTATTTTGAATTGTACGTACAAAATCGTCATTTCTCCGTCAGCATTAAAGTATGAGGTCCATGGTAACCTCACCAGTTCCGTTACAAAAATATCACCTCACCAGTTACGGGTTAAAGACTGGCAACACTGCTATTGTCGCTGACATGCCTACCTTACCTCCGAGCAAATGGACTCGCTCGTTGCACGTCACTTGCGATCGAGCGGTCTAAGGTAACGGTGCCACTGTGTTTTCCAAACAGGAACAACGGAGTTGGATCGAGACTCAATGTGCCAGAGGTCGAACAACACGGCAGTGTCATCAAGGTCTTCAAGAGGCGTGCGGGGAATCGGCATTGCCGTTGGGTAAAAGCCTTCAACGGACGTCGTCAAACTGTGTCAGACATGCGTCGGGCAGGTCGTGCTAGCGTCTCTGGACAAGAAGTGCGTACTGCTGCCGGTGTTAGTGGACAGTGAGCGACGCCAGGCGATTCGTGAGCTTGACCACGAAACCGGATTAGCTTCTCATCCTGAAAGAACGCCTGGGAATGTGAGAAATTGCATCACGATGGGTTCCACGTAGATTGACCCAAATGCAGAAATGGATGTGTTAGACGCTGCTCAGACGCACTTGGAGCGCTATGAGATCTGAGGAGAGGCTTTCGTACGCAGTACCGTAACACTGGGTGAGACGTGGGCACATCGTACGAGCCAAAACTGAAACGTCAATCCGACGAATGGCGTCACTATTATAATGACACGTCTTCCTTTCCCCGATATTACCAGAGAAAGTTTTGTATTTTTATATTATTTCGGCATGTTAAAATAGTTATCTATGAAAGTCAGAGAAAGAAAATTTAGGAACAACACTTTCAATTTTTTTTGTAAGAAAGAAGACACTCTTGCTTTGTACTTCGTAGCGATAGCATCTTGCAGACTGGAGCTGTACTTTATTATTTTTTATGTGGCCGCTATTACGTACATTCATATTTATTAATTAATTTATTAATTAATTTATTAATAAACCCCCACCTCTCACTTAAATTCGCACTTATGAATTTTTATTAATAATTTTGCCCTATCCTCCCTCCGCCCATAATGTCTTATTCAGCCTTGTTGAATCACCGCAACAATGGATGGCATAGTTTTTAGTTAATATTGAATGATTTCGTGTAGCCTGCCAGTCTTGTTTCAAAATTTATTCCATAATATTATCATTTACTGGCAATAGAACCTGCAGTCGATTTTCTTATAAATTTTTAGAAGTCCGATGTGTTTGACTTACGTAATATTCCTATCCGATTTATATCATGTCAATTATCTTACTTTACTGTTTGCTACACGAGTCGTAGTTTGACATTGACGAACAGCCATCCACTGTTCGGCGAGTGGTTATCATATTATTAAAATTTCATTTACAGCCAAATTTCAACCACCGATGGATCTATTGTTAAAGGTAACTGCTCGTCGATTCTTTTTGTAATGTTCTGCCTGCACAACACTCCACCGTTAATTAGCTTACCATTCCATTTAAATGCATGTAATAATTTTCCCCGTAATTTACCGATAGGGATCTTTCATAGCTTCTAACTTCAAACCACTTGCTTCTGTAAATTTGTTAATCTCAAAAATTAATAGCCAGGCTGGAACATTATACTATGGTTCGCCGCAAAATTGAAAGGTGCGCGCCGGCCGCGGTGGCCGAGGTGACTGAGGCGCTCCAGTCACGGTCAGCACGGTCACTACGGTCGGGCGTTCGAATCCCCCCTCGGGCATGGATATTTGTGCCGTCCTAGTTTGTAAGTAGTTCATAAGTAGTTTGTAAGTTTAGGGACTGATGACCCCGTAGTTAAGTCCCATAAGCTTAACAAACATTTGAACATTTGAAAGGTGCGTCAGAGTCCAACTATGGTGAAAATTATGGCGATTCTAGTGTACGACTGTGGTGGTGTTATACCAACTGTTCGTTTTTTTTATTATTAGCATCCCAGCTTTGGGAAAGAAGCGGCAACACTTTCTGCGGAGGCCAGCCATCATTCAGCACGACAATGCGCGGGCGCATACAGCGCAAGCTGTGGCTGCTACGTTGGGTCGAATGGGACTGGAAAGTACCGTACCGTCCACCATAGTTACGTTAATGTGAATAAATAATGTTTGTACATTCTTCGTGACTGTGGCGTAACCACTATATATGTGGTGTAAAATAAAATATTTCGTATACCAGGGCCGCTGAAACATTGCACTTGACGTTTCGCGTTACGGCGAGTTAAGTTGGCTACACTGCTTTAGCGACGTTGCAACACTAGCCTCTATACGCACAGCAGACGAAGCGTTCAGTTGCATCTCGTAAATGTAAGCTATTGATCAATAAAAGTGCATATAATAATTCGTTCTTGAGCAGCAATTAATTAACGGCATATTAATGAAGACCAGAGCACAACAACGCACACGCTTTCAATAACGGAGCAAAACAATGTAGAAAAAAAGCATTGAATCGTGACAGGTACGAAATAAACAATAATGAGGATAGTAACTTCTCTCTCTACGTTTTATAATCAGAATGCTTTTCACTCACCAATTTACGGCGACAATGGTACATTTACATCCAGCTCCCCATCTTCACTGTTGTCGTCACTGCCAAAATCGTCAAGACAAATCATTAACCGTTCATGATTACTGATGATCCCTTCCATTGTTTGCGCTGCCCGAATCAGTTATTCAACGTGCTCGACCCTTTTTTTCCAAGATGCAGCATCCACATTGGCAACAGCTTCATGCAACAGCTTTTCCACCTCTGTTATTGTGAAAGACTTATTATTCCTTAAGTAATTCTTCACGTCACGCCATACCAATTTTATGGGGTTAAAACGGCAGTGAAATGGGGGCAGATTTATTACATTGTGACGCTGCTCCTTTCCGATTTCGTCTACTGCATATGTGGATGTAATATGCTTATTTTGTTTCACGAGCGATTATAAAAGAAGTTTTGACATTGATATATCTGCAGCAATATTTCTTTCTTGTAACCACTGCACCATAAATTCTTTCCGATCATTTGAAGCGAGAATGAACTTCCTGCTCAGAGAATAAGCTTCTAAGTTTTTATTCATACGAAATTGAGAACTTACTTAGAAAACGTCTTTTCGGTGACATTATCCAGTTACTTGAACACGGAAAATCAAGTTAAACCACTCACAGTAAACCAAATCGCAGCGAAAAAAAGCACACACAACGTAAACACGCGATAAACACGATACACAACTTTGTTTACGTTAGAACTGAACAAAGCCGGCAACGCGGGAATGTTGACGTCACGGCACGTGACCACTGGAAGTGTTTATCGCGCTGTGATTGGATCGTTCTTGGCGACTAGCGCCTCGCGCTTCTTGCTCTTCACTTGTTATTTGTAAACGTCAAGTGCAAAGTTTCAGCGGCCCGGGTATAGTCAATCACACTAATTGAGAGTAATGTCATGTTTGATGAGGAAGAAATAGAGTTGTCTCTCTCTCCTCCTATGTTCGTAGGTTCGTTTGAAGAGCTGCATTCATGCTGCAGCGCATGCGCAGTACGAAAAGTCGTGTTTGAAGAGCTGCAGGAGGAAATTCTCCCTGCAGCTCATGCAGCCAGGCTCGCGCATGCGCATAACCCTCAGGCTTGTAGTGGGGGCATAAGAAGCGCCTTTGTTCAAAGTTTTCGGAAGTCCACAGCGTTGTAGTATATAAGTGTACTACATGTTACTTCTGTCGTTCTGCGTTTCTTCTACTGTTTGTAAAGGAAGTTCGTTATTTGTTTGTGTATATTGATGTATTAGTATTTTATTTTATAAGTATTATTTTTGTTTGTATGAAATCACCTCTAAAAATTAGAAGAGCAAAATTGTCTATAATAGGTAATTCGTCTTATGCAGACTGAAATTAAAGACATTCGTTTTACACCAGACGTGTTTCGCTTTTTATTTTAAAAGCATCTTCAGTGGACTGTAAATGATATAAAGGTTGTACAGTTTGTTTTGTATGCATAGATTAAAAACAGTTTTAAAAAACAACTTTGTGCACGTTAGTCCTATGCGTTTTTAAATTGATATTCGATCTACTCGAGGTGTTGTCTCTTCTTTATATCTCACTACTGTTTTCCGTCTCGTTGTCTGATGTTGTTTGGTTCCTGACGTGCATTTTCCGGTAGTGTACGGAACTTTTCGCCTGTTTTAACTGAAGTGATAATAAATGAAACGGAAGAAACGCCACAAAAACAGGCGAAAAGTGCCGTACAAACCGAAAAATACACGTCAGGAACTAAACAACCCAGTCAACAAGTCGGAAGAACGGCAGTGACATGTAAAGAAGAGACAACACCGTGAGTAGATAAATTTAAAAACACACAGGCCTAATGTGCATAAACTTTTTTAAAAACTGTCTTCAATCTATGAATATAAACAAACCTTTACATCATTTACAGACCACAGAAGATGCTTTTAAAATAAAAATCCAAACGCGCCTAGTGTAAAACAAATGACTTTAATTGCAGTCAGCATAAGCTGGATTACGTAATATACTCTATTTTAATAGCCGCTGCGGAAGATGGCCACACAACCAAGTATTGTTAAAAGAGCATTTTCAATTCCATTTGTTCCAAATGTTGAGCGATTCAGATTTTGTGTCCAGTGATGACGATTTCGATGAAATTTTGCGCCGAAATAAAAGGCAGAAAAGTGAATATGTGGTTCCGCAGTATTCGGAAGATGAATTTGTAGAACATTTTCAGGTGTTTCTTTACTATTCTCGTAAAACTCTATTAACGCTAATGTGGCGTCCGTGCTCCACACCGATTCCTGTGTAGGTGGTTCCTATTCTATTGCAGGTAACTGTACAGGTACAAGAGTAGGTGCGGATGCGGGAGGTTGGAACTTTAAAAATTCCGCGCCTGCAAATAAAGGAAGACTTAATATGGAGATTTTCAAACTGGATTACACGGTAATACACAAAGCTATTACACGAACACTTCAATTCCTTAAACGTAAGAAAGTAATTTACTTTTAGACGCTGGCACAATAAATCGCTCTCTTGCTACACAGAACAAGTGAGCACACACGAGATACGCAAACTGCAGGCTGCAGGTTAGTATTCGAAGAGCTCCGGCAGCATGCACGGCATGTGACGTCATCCTCGCAGCTAGAGCACTGTATAGTACAAGCAGAACAATCCGCCATTTTGAATCCCACATTGAAGGTGCTCATTTAAGGGCTACGGCACCCTTACGCTTTTTAATACGCTCTTAAGGCCATTAAATATACTTAACTAGCGCAGAAATATTACAGCATAGTAAATTTATTGGCTTGCATTTGGATGTAAGAGGCAAGCAACTTAAGTTAGTGATTAGAGGGATATTTAGAAATATGACACATTCCATATTAAAGCACAAGTTGCCGTTGTAAATATGTACCAAATATAGTTAAAATACGTTACAATTATCGTATTTTCTAGTTTATAAGTAGTACATACACTTACGTTTATGGTAAGTAAGAGTTTCATACGAAAACAGTTACAAAATAATGTTAAATTGCGTTACTGTACTTCTCGTATTGCCCCCTCTGATGTCTCGCATATTTTACACGTGCCGTATTTCAGAGAAAAATTTACGTCTTTCCTGTTCCCATTCCTTGCCAAGTTCAGGCCTACATATTCCAGTGTTGAGAGTCACATTTAATTTAAACAATTAACTAATGTGTAACAATATAATTTAAAAACCAATAACTGTGTAAAGCCAGCTGCACTCATGCATTACTTAAAAATATAATTAACAGACCTTAGAATAACTACCTAGTTGGTCTAAATATTATCATCAAAAGCAACTGTGTGTCGTGATATATTAACAATCTATCAAAATTGAAATAAACCATTGCTTACATGTATAGGTCTATATTTTCTTTAGTACCTCTCTGTCAGCATAACTATTTTAATACAAATAAAAGAAGGTTTAATTCTTAACGTTACTCGACTTGGCGTCCATACTTGGCAGCTAGAATTTACAAGCCACCTTTCACGCCGATCTGTGTTTCAAGAAAATCGATGAAACTTCTAGCGACCGTCTCTGCTTATTATTTGAGCAGTTTGGAGACGCACAACCAATCATTTCACACTGTGAAACAATAAAATCACAAACCGTTGGCTGATTCACTTCCCTGCACCAGGCAAAGCGTACAACTGTGTCGTCAGATTGGGATTCAAAATGGCGGATTGTTCAGCTCGGTATATCTAGTGCTTTACTCGCAGCGCATGCGCAGTGGTGCCTGTATTGCTGCTGCAGGATCTGCATCCATGCAGCTCTTCGAACAAACCGCGTGTCTCTCTTTCCTTACGTATCGACATGTCTCTCTGACTTTTAAGTATCTACCCCCCTCTCCCTCACTCTGGCGTGTTCCCCTCTCTCTCTCTCTCTCTCCCACACGTCCTCTGGCAGTGTTATTGCCCCTTGCAGAGCCAGCCAGCCCCGTGTCCCCTCGGTCGGCTGACACAGCTGCCCCCCTTGTCGTCCTGACGTAGCCTCTCCACGCGCCGATCCTACCACCGTCTCGTCCTAAGCTCTCCAGAGGCACCCACGCTATTCCAGCTTCGCGTCTGCCCTCGTTCCCTACCACCACTAAACGCAAATTCCTGGTCGGTTGCTCTTCTCAATGGCCGCCGTTGTCTCGTAACACTCACGACTTTCGCTTCCAGTTTTCCACCCCTGTCACACTTGCTTTCCCTTCATCTGCGCCAAAATGTTCAAATGTTTGTAAAGCTTGTGGGACTTAACTACGGGGTCATCAGTCCCTAAACTTACGAACTACTTATGAACTAACTAATATTAAGAACGGCACAAATATCCATGCCCGAGGGGGGGGATTCGAGCCCCCGACCTTAGTGGCCGTGCAGACCATGACTGAAGCGCCTCAGTCCCCTCGGCCACCGCGGCCGGCACAACAACATCATCAGCATCAACAACAACTGTGTTGATAAGTAAAGTACCCTCTGCCGCGCAACGAACGAAATTTTATGTATACCTTCCTCTTGTTTTGAAGATCAAGTGTACAAAATTATATCGTGATAGGAACACAACTATAGATAATTAATAAGTTATTTGCTTCGAAATAAGAGACTGCGCTACATTAGGAAAAGTGTGCAGTAAAAAATAGAGGCTGCTATGATATTCCGTTTGGTGCTTGTTGCACGATATGTTGCTGCGGATGAAACTTTCCTAATGGATAGAATTTTATTTTCGACTAAGGAGGAGATCTTTACCTTCCACTCATACCGCTAAACTTTATTTTATTTAGAGCACTTATTTACGATGGCGATAAGGCCAGAATGAATCATTTCGTATCTCATACACGGTTAGAGGTATCAAAACGATATTTTGACAAATGAAAATGCAAAGAGGGGAGTATTTTGCCACATGGTTACTACGCAAAACTTCATTAATTCTCGCGTTATTCAAGGAAATACATAGATGTAGAACGAAAAAAAGTTAGTGATTTATTATTCGATTTGCAGATATTCCTTCGTCACTCACAAATGTTTATTTCTTTGCTTCTTGTCCAAAAAAAAAAAAAATGTTTAAATGTTTGTAGAGCTTATGGGACTTAACTACCGGGTCATCAGTCCCTAAACTTACAAACTGCTTATGAACTAGCTACAACTAAGAACGGCACAAATATCCATGCCCGAGGGGGGATTCGAACCCCCGACCGTAGTGGCCGTGCAGACTGTGACTGGAGCGCCTCAGTCCCCTCGGCCACCGCGCCCGGCCATCTCCACCAGTTGTCAACTGTTTACTTCGAGCTTTTATGAGGTTTCTTTTCCTGTCCACACGGAACATTCGTGTGATCCAGCAACACGAATGTCATGACAATAAAGCAGTCTTCACAGCACATCTCCAAAGAAAGAAAAAAAAAAGTAACATTTCGTTAAGAAGTATCAGTTCAGGTTCTGTAGAGGACTGGGAGACAAAAACCAGGAGACACATTGAAGGGTAGTAGCACTGATCTGTCCCTTTGGCCAAAGACATTATTATTTGAACTCGGTCGGCGGCAGTGAGCAGCGAGAGGACGACTCAGAGGTGTGGGTGTCTGGAAGTGGGCGGACGGAGTTAGGTGCTGGTCAAGAGTAATAGACTGCGACAGTATTGTTGTAAGCCGCTACGATTCTTAATAATTCTGATTTTTTTAAATGACCGTGTTGATAAAGTAACGATAATAATAATAATAATCATAACTTACAACTTTGTTTTAATTGAAGACTGCTGTATCTCCACCTTTTTGTCTAAACTGAAAGATAATATCCCCAAGTTATTTTAGCCTGCAACTTTTAAACGGTAGGATAGATTCAACTTTCAATTTTATTTATGTGATTCTTCAGTTTCTCCCGGCGTATTTGACAATCAAAATATCCACGGGTGTACTGCCGGTCTATAGTGTCCAACGGGCACAATATTTCGGCGATCATACATGTGCCATCATCAGGTGAACTGACGGACTGAGCTCCTGGAAACGCGCCGGCACGGAGATCCGCACGCTACGGCGGCTCGAAGGGACCTGGGTTCTAGCCCGGTGGCGGGCCATTTAAATACCCTCGGCCCGCGGAGCGACCCCTCCGCGGTCCGCGCAGTGGAACCGATTGCGACGGCGTCTGAGATGACGTCGGTGTGAGGGCTCTGTCCGCCGTGGTCGTCACTTCGTTACGTTTGCTAGATTTACTCTTAATTTACCCAATCGCTGGTTCCCAAGCTTTGCTAAGATTATAGCCAGAGTCACGGTTTATGAGGTCGTCACTTGTGCGAATTTCAGTGGCCTCTCTAACGACGCAGTCCCAGTATCTCGACGTCTGTACCAGAACCTAGTGTGTTCATACTCCATGGCGTGATTCTCCGACAAACAATGTTCAGCGACCGCCGACTTTCTCGGATACATCAATCGTGTGTGCCTCTGGTGTTCAACGCTTCGATCCTCGACGGTACGCATCGTCTGTCCAATATATGACTTTCCACACTGACACGGAATCTGGTACACGCCCGCCTTCCTCAAACCGAGATCATCTTTAGCGCTCCCCACCAGTACACGAATTTTATTTGGCGGTCAAAAAACAGTTCCAACATGGTGTTTTTTTCAAAATGCGGGCAACCTTCCCCGAGAGTGCGCCGGTATATGGAATAAACGCAGTGCCTACATCCTCCCTCGTGTTTTCATCCGTTTCCACAGGTTGTGATGTAGTGGTTAGGCGGAGAGCCCGCTGAATCTGCCACTCTGAGTACCCATTTTTTCGAAATACAGTTCTCAGGTGTTCCAATTCCTGGGGTAGACTCTCTGCGTCGCAGATAGTGCGCGCCCTATGTACTAGAGTTTTAAGTACCCCATTCCTCTGTGAAGGGTAGTGACAACTGTCTGCGTGTAAATACAGATCAGTGTGCGTTGTCTTCCGATATACACAATGACCCAGGGTGCCATCAGCTCTTCTCTTGACCAAGACGTCAAGGAACGGCAATTTACCCTCCGTTTCAATCTCCATAGTGAATTTGATGTTGGGGTGTATGGAGTTCAGATGTGTAAGGAAGTCAAGGAGTTTATCCATACCATGTGGCCAGGTGACGAAAGTGTCGTCCACCTGATGATGGCGACATGTATGATCGCCGAAATATTGTGCCCGTTGGACACTATAGACCGGCAGTACACCCGTGGATATTTTGATCAACTTTATTTATGTCTCATCATTAGTGTGCACCAAGAAGCTGCTGTCTTCGGATAAGAAGTGATTGATTTTTGATACAAGAATCGTAAGCAACTAGTTTCAAAGGAAGTTACAAATAGCTGGCCGCGGTGACCGAGGCGACTGCGGCGCTCCAGTCACGGTCTGCACGGCCACTACGGTCGGGCGTTCGAATCCCCCCTCGGGCATGGATATTTGTGCCGTCCTTAGTATAAGGTAGTTGATAAGTAGTTTGTAAGTTTAGGGACTGATGACCCCGTAGTTAAGTCTCATAAGCTCTACAAACATTTGAACATTTAGCTATCAATGTTTATTGACAATCGTGCAAAGTTCTCGTCATACCAAATTAATTACACCACTTGCTTATTGTTCACTTTTCTTATGTCATTCATATTCAGTTGTACAAGTCGTAACCAACTTGCTTATCAGATAGCTACCGGTATTACTTCTCTATTGTGTAACGTTCCTTTTCATACGCATATTAATTACACCATTTGCTGACAACACAAAAATTGGTTTGTCAATAAAGTTAGATCAGAAGATGTCGGTACACACAATAATTGTTGTTAAGCTTGCAAATGCCAGTTTCGGCATTTAATAAACTAAACTTTGATCTGTACTGTAAATAATTAGTCAATTACACAATTATCGACTTAGACATTTCCACACTAGAATAGATCGTACAAGTTTATCGACTTACATGTTTCTAGTACATGATAGATTATAGGCTACAAGTTCCCTTCATTGCTATCAACTACTGTTATATTTCGTCGTTCTACAAATAGATGTCATTCTCAGTCTTTGTAGTAGTAATCTAAACTTTAACCTTTAATTGATTAATAGACACATAATTGTCAACTTCAGTGTTTTTATTGTGCCATTACCGTTACGCCATTTCGCTACTATCAGTATCTGTTCGAGATTGTCTATCACTCCACCCATGATCACATTTAAATTTTGGTTATCAAATGTGTGACAGACATTGGTCATGTGTAATTTAATTAATGATTTAACGAAACAGAGTTTGAGCTACAACAGGACTTGGCATTCATTGTTTAACCACACTCGTGTTCGTGGATAGTTAAGCGCACTAACAGGGCCATACTCATTGTAATCAGTCGATGCCAGGCTGATTGATTACAATATTGAGTCCTACTTGATGTTCAGACATGCAGATAAGTTTTTACATTCACAGTGCTGTACAAATCTAGACAGGTACTGTTTTATCAACACAAAAACCTTGCAAACCTCACACACGCTAGTTTCAGTGTCCGATCCCGACCAAAATTATTTATTTTATTTAAACATATATAAGTTTCAACATATAGAGATAGATTCCTCATCTGTGGGCTGGAAATTGTTTTTTTACTTTCACTTGAAATTTCTCTGCTGATAGGCAGTGGTTGACAGGTAAAACTTTCCCCTAACGTTTCGTCTTCGGTTGCGGAAGACATCATCGGAGGCGTAGTGACGACTGCAATGAGAGCTCGAGGGAGCACCGCAAATATAGGGGGCGTCACAGTCCATCACGTGACGTCGCCTGAGAAGCTGTCCCTGGTAATGCCAACCTTATTTACAGAAGATAATTATCAATGTGTTGTTGCAACGTTCAAGTCCAAATCTGTCCTAATTTAACACCTTCCCCTTTTCTATTAAAACTATTTCGGTGTTCGTAAATTGCATTGGCTTCTTTATATAATGTACAAGCATTGTAGTGAGAAATCTAATATATGTCAATATTTGTCTGTATGTCCTCTATGTGTTCATAAACCATTTATTCGATTGCAATGAAACTTTGGTGAACTGTTCACCATACGCCCACGAAGGTTCCTGACTCAAAGGGCACAAAAAAAAAAAAAAAAAAAAAAAAAAAAAAACAGAAAGTGTATGTGCTGCGTCGCGAAATACCGCCCGTTCGTATTTACTTCAGAATCGTAAGACGCTACAGAGGACAGCGAAGAGGCCTTCCTCCAAAGTCTCCTCTTCTTAAATGCAAATGTTAATTGTTAATGTGGCACTTTTGGACACCATATTATAAGTAATTATGAACTAATATATATAAATGAATGTTTGCCTGTATGTCCTCTATGCGTTCATGAAAGTTTGGTGAAGTGTTCACCGTACGCCTACGAAGTCTCCTGACCCAATAACAAAAGAGCACGACACATAGCTCAGGAGATATGACGTCATAAATAATGAGAGGCCTTCGCGTGAGAATACTCAAGATTTATGCGTCAATTATTGGAAACTGGGAGTAGTTAGGGACCTGCAACAAAGTCTGCATGTAATTTCGGACGTTTATGAAGCGTTCTGTAACTGAAGACTCCCCTACCCCCCCCCCCCTCCCCACCAATCGCGCACACAGAATGATGAAACGAAAAGAAGTCTACCGCTCACAACAGTTTCGCTGTAGATGCCGTAAAACTGTCGCATCAGGCATGACCTTGTATCATATAAAGTTAACATTACAGATTTGTATGTCACTATTTATTTTTGTCTGTAAGTCTCCCTAAATTATCTTGCATCTAAAAATAAGCAATCTGTCCTTTCGCTTTTATATACATAGAGATTAAGAGAAACACTCACTCACTCACTGACTAAACACGGAATCTCGAAAAACTACTTCACCTATGAAGCTGAAATTTCGCAGGATTGTAGTTTATAGGTAGAAAACGTCAGCTAAGAAAGTATTTTGTGATACGTGCATGGCGGAGCATACTTCTCCTACAGACTAACGAAATCTACAGCTTCATTCCGATTTTTACTAAATTTCGAACGCTTGACCTTCAAAACAAGAGGAACGTTACCGTCTACCTTGAGTTTCATACGGTGCATGGGGGAGGGTACTTTGCAACATAAAAGCGAATCCCTAAATACGTTGGTTGCGCTTTAAATTGAGAACGGCTCCACCGATTTTACAGATCCTTTCTTTGTTGTTTTCGTTATTCTTAGAACAAGGGCTGTATGAAATAAAAACTAGAATTTTGATAACAACGAAGTGCGTTTTTTAATGTGACCCTGCGTTTCTAATGCGTAGAAATCTATAGTATGTTCCGATATTGATGAAATTTTTGCACACTCTACCTTAAAAACAAGAGGAATGTCACTGTCTGTTTAAAATTTCGTTCGGTGCATGGTGGAGAGTACTTAACTTGTAAAATACGCAGTTTTGCTCCAATCTTTACGAATTTTTGCACCCATGATCTTTAAACCAAAAGATCACTGGGTACATAAATGTTTTTATGGTACATGACAGAGGGTACCTAGCAGGAAACTTTGCCGAAATAGGGAAAGGTGGAAACGAACAGAGAGATGGGAGAGAGAGGGGGGAAGGGGATGTGGAGTACGAGAGTGTAGGATAAACAAACACCCGGGCAACGCCGAGATAACAGCTTGTCTCGTAAATTTCATGGTCGCCGTTCTGGTAAACACGTCAGCTACGGGCGATTTCCGTGTGTGCCCCAGGCGGCAGTTTCTCTTATGCTGACTCAGACGTGTAATCACATTTCTGTTCGTAGTGGGCTCTCTTGACGCATTTCTTTCACTAGAGCACTCACATTAATCCCGATATACAACTGTTTATTTACGGTGAACTGCCACATCGCCCACCACTTCGATGACTCGTCTACATCATTTTGAACGGCCGACACAGTATTCTGGACTCCCATTCTCGACCACGGTGGTTCGAATCCGGTTGCGTGCATGCCCTGACATTTTTTACTACTAACTGAAATGTCGTTCCTAAACGTCACTAATGCAGTATGTAGTAACGCAGCCCATTGTTTAGGTAAAACGTTTTCATTGATTGTTGCATGTGTCAAATGTTCAAATGTTTGTTAAAGCGGGGTCATCAGTCCCTAAACTTACAGACAACTTACAAACTACCTTATACTAAAGATAGCACAAACATTCTTGGCCGGTGGAGGATTCGAATCTCAGACGCGGGAGGCAGCGCTATCCGCAACATGGCGCTCCACATCGCTCGGTTGCTCCCGCGCTCATTTCGTGTGTCTTGAAAACTAAATGTGGCTCCCGAGTTTTTACTGAACGGTAAAACTGCCCTAGTCCACGGTCTCGTGATATCATCCATTTAAACTGTACTGCGCACACACATAGCTGTACATATGTACACTACTGGCCATAAAAACGCTACACCAAGAAGAAATGCAGATGATAAACGGGTATTGATTGGACAAATATATTATACTAGAACTGACATGCGATTACATTTTCACGCTATTTGGGTTCATAGATCCTCAAAAATCAGTACCCAGAACAACCACCTCTGGCCGTAATAACGGCCTTGGTACGCCTGGGCATTGAGTCAAACAGAGCTTGGATGGCGTGTACAGGTACAGATGCCCATGCAGCTTCAACACGATACCACAGTTCATCAAGAGTAGTGACTGGCGTATTGTGAAGAGCCAGTTGCTCGGCCACCATTAACCAGACGTTTTCAATTGGTGAGAGATCTGGAGAATGTGCTGGCCAGGGCAGCAGTCGAACATTTTCCGTATTCAGAAAGGCCCGTCCAGGACCTGCAACATGCGGTCGTGCATTATCCTGCTGAAATGTAGGGTTTCGCAGGGATCGAATGAAGGGTAGAGCCACGGGTCGTAACACATTTGAAATGTAACGGACACTGTTCAAAGTGCCGTCGGTGCGAACAAGAGGTGACCTAGTGGTATGGTACGCCATACCATCACGCCGGGTGATATGCCAGTATGGCGATGACGAATACACGCTTACAATGGGCGTTCACCGCGATGTCGCCAAAGACGGATGCTGCCACCATGATGCTGTAAACAGAAGCTGCATTCATCCGAAATAACGACGTTTGCCATTCGTGCACCCAGGTTCGTCGTTGTGTACACCGTTTCAGGCGCTCCTGTCTGTGATGCAGCGTCAAGGGTAACCGCAGCCACGGACTCCGAGCTGATAGTGCATGCTGCTGCAAACGTCGTCGAACTGTTCGTGCAGATCGTTGTTGTCTTGCAAACGTCCCCATCTGTTGACTCAGGGATCGAGACGTGGCTGCACGATCCGTTACAGTCATGCGGATAAGATGCCTGTCATGTCGACTGCTAGTGATACGAGGCCGTTGGGATCCAGCACGGCGTTCCGTATTGCCCTCCTGAAGCCACCGATTCCATATTCTGCTAACAGTCACTGGATCGCGACCAACGCGAGCAGAAATGTCGCGATACGATAAACCGCAATCGCGATAGGCTACAATCTGACCTTTATCAAAGACGGAATCGTGATGGAACGCATTTCTCCTCCTTACACGAGGCATCACAACTACTTTTCACCAGGCAACGTTAGTCAACTGCTGTTTGTGTATGACAAATCAATTGGAAATTTTCATGTCAGCACGTTGTAGATGTCGCCATCGGCGGCAACCCTGTGTGAATGCTCTGAAAAGCTAATCATTTGCTTATCACAGCATCTTCTTCCTGCCGGTTAAATTTCGCGTGTCTAGCTTGTCATGTTTGTGGTGTAGGAATTTTAATGGCTAAGAGTTTAGAATTAAAATTGAAAATTGATCAAAGGTAGACTATGTTAAGTTTTCTTCATTCGGGTTTCCAGTTATGAATAAGCAAAGAAAGTGGTACAGCTGCCTTATTTCTAGTAGAACTCCTAGGAGCTCGAAGAAGCGACACAACACCACGCGGCTTGGACTGGACTGGTGTCTGGAGCAGTGCTGGACGGAACTGCCGCCACGCATCACGCAGGGTGTCTGTAATCCCGTATCAGCGCCATGGGCGAAGGTCTCTTATGACCAGCACGTGGCGAGGCATCCCACATACACTCAGTAATGTTCGTGTCTGGGGAGTTTGGTGACCAGCGGAGGTACCTAAACGCAGCAGAGTGTTCCTGGAGACGCTCTGTGTGGGGTGTCGCATTGTCCTGCTGGAATTGCCCAAATCCATGGGAATGCACAGTGGACACGGATGGATGCAGGTGATCAGTCAGGATGCGTACGTACGTGTATGCTGCTCGAGTCGTGTCCAGACGTGTAAGGGCTCCCACACCACTCCTACTGCACACGACACACACCACTACAGAGGCCTCCACGAGACCTGTAGAATAACAACAGGATGCCCGAGGGCAACGCCTACTCACAAACTATACGACCTCGCAGGGATAGACCCACTATATATAACATGGAAAGTTGCCGCAAATATAGAGAGAGGTAAAGTAGAAAAAAAAATAAAAAACGCTGCTTACCCGCTACATGGGCACCAAACTCCCCCAAGTAGGCTGAAATCCAGGAAGAGTTTTATAAAAACTACTGTCAACTGTAGTACATCACCTTCAACGGCAACGAGAAATGCTGAAATGCTGATGTCGCAACATGGATTCCACCTCTGGAGGGCCTCCCCCAGGCGAAAATCTGCCGTGGAAAACGTGGAAGTCCCTCAACAGACTAAGAAGTTGGGTGGGTAGAACAAGATTTCTTTTTGTACTCATTCGGACGACTTCACACTTCTCATTATTTAGAGTCAATTGCGAATTTTTACGCCATAGTGATATCTTATTCAGATCGTTCTGAAGTTCGTTTTGTCTATACCATTCTTGCAGGACCTTTTTGCGGCCGCAGCGATGTTAGAGATTTGGTGGTTTACCGTATTCCCGGTATGCATGCTGCGATGTTGGAGATTTGGGGTTTTACCAGATTCCCGGTAACCATGCTGCGATGTTGGAGATTTGGTGTTTTACCAGATTCCCGGTATCCATGCTGCGATGTTGGGGATTTGGTATTTCACTGGATTTCTGGTATGCTGCAATGTTTTGCTGTTTTACAGGATTCCCGGTATGCATGCTGTGATGTTGGAGATTTGGTGTTTCACTGGATTTCCGGTATGCATGCTGCGATGTTTTGGTGTTTTTACCGGATTCCCGGTATCCATGCTGCAATGTTGGAGATTTGGTGTTGTACTGGATTCCCTGTATCCATGCTGCAATGTTTTGGTGTTTTACCGGATTCCCGGTATGCATGCTGCAATGTTGGAGATTTGGTGTTTTACCGGATTCCCGGTATGCATGCTGTGATGTTGGAGATTTGGTGTTTTACCAGATTCCTGGTATCCATGCTGCGATGTATTGGTGTTTTACCAGATTCCTGGTATCCTTGCTGCGGTGTTGGAGATTTGGTGTTGTACTGGATTCCCTGTATCCATGCTGCAATGTTTTGGTGTTTTACCGGATTCCCGGTTTGCATGCTGCAATGTTGGAGATTTGGTGTTTTACCGGATTCCCGGTATGCATGCTGTGATGTTGGAGATTTGGTGTTTTACCGGATTCCTGGTATCCATGCTGCGATGTATTGGTGTTTTACCGGATTCCTGGTATCCTTGCTGCGGTGTTGGAGATTTGGTGTTGTACTGCATTCCCTGTATCCATGCTGCAATGTTTTGCTGTTTTACCGGATTCCCGGTATGCATGCTGTGATGTTGGAGATTTGGTGTTTTACCGGATTCTCGGTATCCATGCTGCGATGTATTGGTGTTTTACCGGATTCCTGGTATCCTTGCTGCAGTGTTGGAGATTTGGTGTTGTACTGGATGCCCTGTATCCATGCTGCAATGTTTTGCTGTTTTACCGGATTCACGGTATGCATGCTCTGATGTTGGAGATTTGGTGTTTCACTGGATTTCCGGTATGCATGCTGCGATGTTTTGGTGTTTTTACCGGATTCCCGGTATCCATGCTGCAATGTTGGAGATTTGGTGTTGTACTGGATTCCCTGTATCCATGCTGCAATGTTTTGGTGTTTTACCGGATTCCCGGTATGCATGCTGCAATGTTGGAGATTTGGTGTTTTACCGGATTCCCGGTATGCATGCTGTGATGTTGGAGATTTGGTGTTTTACCGGATTCCTGGTATCCATGCTGCGATGTATTGGTGTTTTACCGGATTCCTGGTATCCTTGCTGCGGTGTTGGAGATTTGGTGTTGTACTGGATTCCCTGTATCCATGCTGCAATGTTTTGCTGTTTTACCGGATTCCCGGTATGCATGCTGTGATGTTGGAGATTTGGTGTTTTACCGGATTCTCGGTATCCATGCTGCGATGTATTGGTGTTTTACCGGATTCCTGGTATCCTTGCTGCAGTGTTGGAGATTTGGTGTTGTACTGGATTCCCTGTATCCATGCTGCAATGTTTTGCTGTTTTACCGGATTCCCGGTATGCATGCTGTGATGTTGGAGATTTGGTGTTTCACTGGATTTCCGGTATGCATGCTGCGATGTTTTGGTGTTTTTACCGGATTCCCGGTATCCATGCTGCAATGTTGGAGATTTGGTGTTGTACTGGATTCCCTGTATCCATGCTGCAATGTTTTGGTGTTTTACCGGATTCCCGGTATGCATGCTGCAATGTTGGAGATTTGGTGTTTTACCGGATTCCCGGTATGCATGCTGTGATGTTGGAGATTTGGTGTTTTACCGGATTCCTGGTATCCATGCTGCGATGTATTGGTGTTTTACCGGATTCCTGGTATCCTTGCTGCAGTGTTGGAGATTTGGTGTTGTACTGGATTCCCTGTATCCATGCTGCAATGTTTTGCTGTTTTACCGGATTCCCGGTATGCATGCTGTGATGTTGGAGATTTGGTGTTTTACCGGATTCCTGGTATCCATGCTGCGATGTATTGGTGTTTTACCGGATTCCTGGTATCCTTGCTGCGGTGTTGGAGATTTGGTGTTGTACTGGATTCCCTGTATCCATGCTGCAATGTTTTGGTGTTTTACCGGATTCCCGGTATGCATGCTGCAATGTTGGAGATTTGGTGTTTTACCGGATTCCCGGTATGCATGCTGTGATGTTGGAGATTTGGTGTTTTACCGGATTCCTGGTATCCATGCTGCGATGTATTGGTGTTTTACCGGATTCCTGGTATCCTTGCTGCGGTGTTGGAGATTTGGTGTTGTACTGGATTCCCTGTATCCATGCTGCAATGTTTTGGTGTTTTACCGGATTCCCGGTATGCATGCTGCAATGTTGGAGATTTGGTGTTTTACCGGATTCCCGGTATGCATGCTGTGATGTTGGAGATTTGGTGTTTTACCGGATTCCTGGTATCCATGCTGCGATGTATTGGTGTTTTACCGGATTCCTGGTATCCTTGCTGCGGTGTTGCAGATTTGGTGTTGTACTGGATTACCTGTATCCATGCTGCAATGTTTTGGTGTTTTACCGGATTCCCGGTATGCATGCTGCAATGTTGGAGATTTGGTGTTTTACCGGATTCCCGGTATGCATGCTGTGATGTTGGAGATTTGGTGTTTTACCGGATTCCTGGTATCCATGCTGCGATGTATTGGTGTTTTACCGGGTTCCCGGTATCCTTGCTGCGGTGTTGGAGATTTGGTGTTGTACTGGATTCCCTGTATCCATGCTGCAATGTTTTGGTGTTTTACCGGATTCCCTGTATCCATGCTGCAATGTTTTGGTGTTTTACCGGATTCCCGGTATGCATGCTGTGATGTTGGAGATTTGGTGTTTTACCGGATTCCCGGTATCCATGCTGCGATGTATTGGTGTTTTACCGGATTCCTGGTATCCTTGCTGCGGTGTTGGAGATTTGGTGTTGTACTGGATTCCCTGTATCCATGCTGCAATGTTTTGGTGTTTTACCGGATTCCCGGTATGCATGCTGCAATGTTGGAGATTTGGTGTTTTACCGGATTCCCGGTATGCATGCTGTGATGTTGGAGATTTGGTGTTTTACCGGATTCCTGGTATCCATGCTGCGATGTATTGGTGTTTTACCGGATTCCTGCTATCCTTGCTGCGGTGTTGGAGATTTGGTGTTGTACTGGATTCCCTGTATCCATGCTGCAATGTTTTGGTGTTTTACCGGATTCCCGGTATGCATGCTGCAATGTTGGAGATTTGGTGTTTTACCGGATTCCCGGTATGCATGCTGTGATGTTGGAGATTTGGTGTTTTACCGGATTCCTGGTATCCATGCTGCGATGTATTGGTGTTTTACCGGATTCCTGGTATCCTTGCTGCGGTGTTGGAGATTTGGTGTTGTACTGGATTCCCTGTATCCATGCTGCAATGTTTTGCTGTTTTACCGGATTCCCGGTATGCATGCTGTGATGTTGGAGATTTGGTGTTTCACTGGATTTCCGGTATGCATGCTGCGATGTTTTGGTGTTTTTACCGGATTCCCGGTATCCATGCTGCAATGTTGGAGATTTGGTGTTGTACTGGATTCCCTGTATCCATGCTGCAATGTTTTGGTGTTTTACCGGATTCCCGGTATGCATGCTGCAATGTTGGAGATTTGGTGTTTTATCGGATTCCCGGTATGCATGCTGTGATGTTGGAGATTTGGTGTTTTACCGGATTCCTGGTATCCATGCTGCGATGTATTGGTGTTTTACCGGATTCCTGGTATCCTTGCTGCGGTGTTGGAGATTTGGTGTTGTACTGGATTCCCTGTATCCATGCTGCAATGTTTTGCTGTTTTACCGGATTCCCGGTATGCATGCTGTGATGTTGGAGATTTGGTGTTTTACCGGATTCTCGGTATCCATGCTGCAATGTATTGTGTTTTACCGGGTTCCCGGTATCCTTGCTGCGGTGTTGGAGATTTGGTGTTGTACTGGATTCCCTGTATCCATGCTGCAATGTTTTGGTGTTTTACCGGATTCCCGGTATGCATGCTGCAATGTTGGAGATTTGGTGTTTTACCGGATTCCCGGTATGCATGCTGTGATGTTGGAGATTTGGTGTTTTACCGGATTCCTGGTATCCATGCTGCGATGTATTGGTGTTTTACCGGATTCCTGGTATCCTTGCTGCGGTGTTGGAGATTTGGTGTTGTACTGGATTCCCTGTATCCATGCTGCAATGTTTTGGTGTTTTACCGGATTCCCGGTATGCATGCTGCAATGTTGGAGATTTGGTGTTTTACCGGATTCCCGGTATGCATGCTGTGATGTTGGAGATTTGGTGTTTTACCGGATTCCTGGTATCCATGCTGCGATGTATTGGTGTTTTACCGGATTCCTGGTATCCTTGCTGCGGTGTTGGAGATTTGGTGTTGTACTGGATTCCCTGTATCCATGCTGCAATGTTTTGGTGTTTTACCGGATTCCCTGTATCCATGCTGCAATGTTTTGGTGTTTTACCGGATTCCCGGTATGCATGCTGTGATGTTGGAGATTTGGTGTTTTACCGGATTCCTGGTATCCATGCTGCGATGTATTGGTGTTTTACCGGATTCCTGGTATCCTTGCTGCGGTGTTGGAGATTTGGTGTTGTACTGGATTCCCTGTATCCATTCTGCAATGTTTTGGTGTTTTACCGGATTCCCGGTATGCATGCTGCAATGTTGGAGATTTGGTGTTTTACCGGATTCCCGGTATGCATGCTGTGATGTTGGAGATTTGGTGTTTTACCGGATTCCTGGTATCCATGCTGCGATGTATTGGTGTTTTACCGGATTCCTGGTATCCTTGCTGCGGTGTTGGAGATTTGGTGTTGTACTGGATTCCCTGTATCCATGCTGCAATGTTTTGGTGTTTTACCGGATTCCCGGTATGCATGCTGCAATGTTGGAGATTTGGTGTTTTACCGGATTCCCGGTATGCATGCTGTGATGTTGGAGATTTGGTGTTTTACCGGATTCCTGGTATCCATGCTGCGATGTATTGGTGTTTTACCGGATTCCTGGTATCCTTGCTGCGGTGTTGGAGATTTGGTGTTGTACTGGATTCCCTGTATCCATGCTGCAATGTTTTGGTGTTTTACCGGATTCCCGGTATGCATGCTGCAATGTTGGAGATTTGGTGTTTTACCGGATTCCCGGTATGCATGCTGTGATGTTGGAGATTTGGTGTTTTACCGGATTCCTGGTATCCATGCTGCGATGTATTGGTGTTTTACCGGATTCCTGGTATCCTTGCTGCGGTGTTGGAGATTTGGTGTTGTACTGGATTCCCTGTATCCATGCTGCAATGTTTTGGTGTTTTACCGGATTCCCGGTATGCATGCTGCAATGTTGGAGATTTGGTGTTTTACCGGATTCCCGGTATGCATGCTGTGATGTTGGAGATTTGGTGTTTTACCGGATTCCTGGTATCCATGCTGCGATGTATTGGTGTTTTACCGGATTCCTGGTATCCTTGCTGCGGTGTTGGAGATTTGGTGTTGTACTGGATTCCCTGTATCCATGCTGCAATGTTTTGGTGTTTTACCGGATTCCCGGTATGCATGCTGCAATGTTGGAGATTTGGTGTTTTACCGGATTCCCGGTATGCATGCTGTGATGTTGGAGATTTGGTGTTTTACCGGATTCCTGGTATCCATGCTGCGATGTATTGGTGTTTTACCGGATTCCTGGTATCCTTGCTGCGGTGTTGGAGATTTGGTGTTGTACTGGATTCCCTGTATCCATGCTGCAATGTTTTGGTGTTTTACCGGATTCCCGGTATGCATGCTGCAATGTTGGAGATTTGGTGTTTTACCGGATTCCCGGTATGCATGCTGTGATGTTGGAGATTTGGTGTTTTACCGGATTCCTGGTATCAATGCTGCGATGTATTGGTGTTTTACCGGATTCCTGGTATCCTTGCTGCGGTGTTGGAGATTTGGTGTTGTACTGGATTCCCTGTATCCATGCTGCAATGTTTTGGTGTTTTACCGGATTCCCGGTATGCATGCTGCAATGTTGGAGATTTGGTGTTTTACCGGATTCCCGGTATGCATGCTGTGATGTTGGAGATTTGGTGTTTTACCGGATTCCTGGTATCCATGCTGCGATGTATTGGTGTTTTACCGGGTTCCCGGTATCCTTGCTGCGGTGTTGGAGATTTGGTGTTGTACTGGATTCCCTGTATCCATGCTGCAATGTTTTGCTGTTTTACCGGATTCCCGGTATGCATGCTGTGATGTTGGAGATTTGGTGTTTTACCGGATTCTCGGTATCCATGCTGCGATGTATTGGTGTTTTACCGGGTTCCCGGTATCCTTGCTGCGGTGTTGGAGATTTGGTGTTGTACTGGATTCCCTGTATCCATGCTGCAATGTTTTGGTGTTTTACCGGATTCCCGGTATGCATGCTGCAATGTTGGAGATTTGGTGTTTTACCGGATTCCCGGTATGCATGCTGTGATGTTGGAGATTTGGTGTTTTACCGGCTTCCTGGTATCCATGCTGCGATGTATTGGTGTTTTACCGGATTCCTGGTATCCTTGCTGCGGTGTTGGAGATTTGGTGTTGTACTGGATTCCCTGTATCCATGCTGCAATGTTTTGGTGTTTTACCGGATTCCCGGTATGCATGCTGCAATGTTGGAGATTTGGTGTTTTACCGGATTCCCGGTATGCATGCTGTGATGTTGGAGATTTGGTGTTTTACCGGATTCCTGGTATCCATGCTGCGATGTATTGGTGTTTTACCGGATTCCTGGTATCCTTGCTGCGGTGTTGGAGATTTGGTGTTGTACTGGATTCCCTGTATCCATGCTGCAATGTTTTGGTGTTTTACCGGATTCCCGGTATGCATGCTGCAATGTTGGAGATTTGGTGTTTTACCGGATTCCCGGTATGCATGCTGTGATGTTGGAGATTTGGTGTTTTACCGGATTCCTGGTATCCATGCTGCGATGTATTGGTGTTTTACCGGATTCCTGGTATCCTTGCTGCGGTGTTGGAGATTTGGTGTTGTACTGGATTCCCTGTATCCATGCTGCAATGTTTTGGTGTTTTACCGGATTCCCGGTATGCATGCTGCAATGTTGGAGATTTGGTGTTTTACCGGATTCCCGGTATGCATGCTGTGATGTTGGAGATTTGGTGTTTTACCGGATTCCTGGTATCCATGCTGCGATGTATTGGTGTTTTACCGGGTTCCCTGTATCCTTGCTGCGGTGTTGGAGATTTGGTGTTGTACTGGATTCCCTGTATCCATGCTGCAATGTTTTGGTGTTTTACCGGATTCCCGGTATGCATGCTGCAATGTTGGAGATTTGGTGTTTTACCGGATTCCCGGTATGCATGCTGTGATGTTGGAGATTTGGTGTTTTACCGGATTCCCGGTATCCATGCTGCGATGTATTGGTGTTTTACCGGATTCCTGGTATCCTTGCTGCAGTGTTGGAGATTTGGTGTTGTACTGGATTCCCTGTATCCATGCTGCAATGTTTTGCTGTTTTACCGGATTCCCGGTATGCATGCTGTGATGTTGGAGATTTGGTGTTTTACCGGATTCTCGGTATCCATGCTGCGATGTATTGGTGTTTTACCGGATTCCCGGTATCCTTGCTGCGGTGTGGGAGATTTGGTGTTGTACTGGATTCCCTGTATCCATGCTGCAATGTTTTGCTGTTTTACCGGATTCCCGGTATGCATGCTGTGATGTTGGAGATTTGGTGTTTTACCGGATTCTCGGTATCCATGCTGCGATGTATTGGTGTTTTACCGGATTCCCGGTATCCTTGCTGCGGTGTGGGAGATTTGGTGTTGTACTGGATTCCCTGTATCCATGCTGCAATGTTTTGGTGTTTTACCGGATTCCCGGTATGCATGCTGCAATGTTGGAGATTTGGTGTTTTACCGGATTCCCGGTATGCATGCTGTGATGTTGGAGATTTGGTGTTTTACCGGATTCCTGGTATCCATGCTGCGATGTATTGGTGTTTTACCGGATTCCTGGTATCCTTGCTGCGGTGTTGGAGATTTGGTGTTGTACTGGATTCCCTGTATCCATGCTGCAATGTTTTGGTGTTTTACCGGATTCCCTGTATCCATGCTGCAATGTTTTGGTGTTTTACCGGATTCCCGGTATGCATGCTGTGATGTTGGAGATTTGGTGTTTTACCGGATTCCCGGTATCCATGCTGCGATGTATTGGTGTTTTACCGGATTCCTGGTATCCTTGCTGCAGTGTTGGAGATTTGGTGTTGTACTGGATTCCCTGTATCCATGCTGCAATGTTTTGCTGTTTTACCGGATTCCCGGTATGCATGCTGTGATGTTGGAGATTTGGTGTTTTACCGGATTCTCGGTATCCATGCTGCGATGTATTGGTGTTTTACCGGGTTCCCGGTATCCTTGCTGCGGTGTTGGAGATTTGGTGTTGTACTGGATTCCCTGTATCCATGCTGCAATGTTTTGGTGTTTTACCGGATTCCCGGTATGCATGCTGCAATGTTGGAGATTTGGTGTTTTACCGGATTCCCGGTATGCATGCTGTGATGTTGGAGATTTGGTGTTTTACCGGATTCCTGGTATCCATGCTGCGATGTATTGGTGTTTTACCGGATTCCTGGTATCCTTGCTGCGGTGTTGGAGATTTGGTGTTGTACTGGATTCCCTGTATCCATGCTGCAATGACTTGGTGTTTTACCGGATTCCCGGTATGCATGCTGCAATGTTGGAGATTTGGTGTTTTACCGGATTCCCGGTATGCATGCTGTGATGTTGGAGATTTGGTGTTTTACCGGATTCCTGGTATCCATGCTGCGATGTATTGGTGTTTTACCGGATTCCAGGTATCCTTGCTGCGGTGTTGGAGATTTGGTCTTGTACTGGATTCCCTGTATCCATGCTGCAATGTTTTGCTGTTTTACCGGATTCCCGGTATGCATGCTGTGATGTTGGAGATTTGGTGTTTCACTGGATTTCCGGTATGCATGCTGCGATGTTTTGGTGTTTTTACCGGATTCCCGGTATCCATGCTGCAATGTTGGAGATTTGGTGTTGTACTGGATTCCCTGTATCCATGCTGCAATGTTTTGGTGTTTTACCGGATTCCCGGTATGCATGCTGCAATGTTGGAGATTTGGTGTTTTACCGGATTCCCGGTATGCATGCTGTGATGTTGGAGATTTGGTGTTTTACCGGATTCCTGGTATCCATGCTGCGATGTATTGGTGTTTTACCGGATTCCTGGTATCCTTGCTGCAGTGTTGGAGATTTGGTGTTGTACTGGATTCCCTGTATCCATGCTGCAATGTTTTGCTGTTTTACCGGATTCCCGGTATGCATGCTGTGATGTTGGAGATTTGGTGTTTTACCGGATTCTCGGTATCCATGCTGCGATGTATTGGTGTTTTACCGGGTTCCCGGTATCATTGCTGCGGTGTTGGAGATTTGGTGTTGTACTGGATTCCCTGTATCCATGCTGCAATGTTTTGGTGTTTTACCGGATTCCCGGTATGCATGCTGCAATGTTGGAGATTTGGTGTTTTACCGGATTCCCGGTATATTTGGTGTTTTACCGGATTCCCGGTATGCATGCTGTGATGTTGGAGATTTGGTGTTTTACCGGATTCCTGGTATCCATGCTGCGATGTATTGGTGTTTTACCGGATTCCTGGTATCCTTGCTGCGGTGTTGGAGATTTGGTGTTGTACTGGATTCCCTGTATCCATGCTGCAATGTTTTGGTGTTTTACCGGATTCCCGGTATGCATGCTGCAATGTTGGAGATTTGGTGTTTTACCGGATTCCCGGTATGCATGCTGTGATGTTGGAGATTTGGTGTTTTACCGGATTCCTGGTATCCATGCTGCGATGTATTGGTGTTTTACCGGATTCCTGGTATCCTTGCTGCGGTGTTGGAGATTTGGTGTTGTACTGGATTCCCTGTATCCATGCTGCAATGTTTTGGTGTTTTACCAGATTCCCGGTATGCATGCTGCAATGTTGGAGATTTGGTGTTTTACCGGATTCCCGGTATGCATGCTGTGATGTTGGAGATTTGGTGTTTTACCAGATTCCTGGTATCCATGCTGCGATGTATTGGTGTTTTACCGGGTTCCCGGTATCCTTGCTGCGGTGTTGGAGATTTGGTGTTGTACTGGATTCCCTGTATCCATGCTGCAATGTTTTGGTGTTTTACCGGATTCCCTGTATCCATGCTGCAATGTTTTGGTGTTTTACCGGATTCCCGGTATGCATGCTGTGATGTTGGAGATTTGGTGTTTTACCGGATTCCCGGTATCCATGCTGCGATGTATTGGTGTTTTACCGGATTCCTGGTATCCTTGCTGCGGTGTTGGAGATTTGGTGTTGTACTGGATTCCCTGTATCCATGCTGCAATGTTTTGGTGTTTTACCGGATTCCCGTTATGCATGCTGCAATGTTGGAGATTTGGTGTTTTACCGGATTCCCGGTATGCATGCTGTGATGTTGGAGATTTGGTGTTTTACCGGATTCCTGGTATCCATGCTGCGATGTATTGGTGTTTTACCGGATTCCTGGTATCCTTGCTGCGGTGTTGGAGATTTGGTGTTGTACTGGATTCCCTGTATCCATGCTGCAATGTTTTGGTGTTTTACCGGATTCCCGGTATGCATGCTGCAATGTTGGAGATTTGGTGTTTTACCGGATTCCCGGTATGCATGCTGTGATGTTGGAGATTTGGTGTTTTACCGGATTCCTGGTATCCATGCTGCGATGTATTGGTGTTTTACCGGATTCCTGGTATCCTTGCTGCGGTGTTGGAGATTTGGTGATGTACTGGATTCCCTGTATCCATGCTGCAATGTTTTGGTGTTTTACCAGATTCCCGGTATGCATGCTGCAATGTTGGAGATTTGGTGTTTTACCAGATTCCCGGTATGCATGCTGTGATGTTGGAGATTTGGTGTTTTACCGGATTCCTGGTATCCATGCTGCGATGTATTGGTGTTTTACCGGATTCCTGGTATCCTTGCTGCGGTGTTGGAGATTTGGTGTTGTGCTGGATTCCCTGTATCCATGCTGCAATGTTTTGGTGTTTTACCGGATTCCCAGTATGCATGCTGCAATGTTGGAGATTTGGTGTTTTTCCGGATTCCCGGTATGCATGCTGTGATGTTGGAGATTTGGTGTTTTACCGGATTCCTGGTATCAATGCTGCGATGTATTGGTGTTTTACCGGATTCCTGGTATCCTTGCTGCGGTGTTGGAGATTTGGTGTTGTACTGGATTCCCTGTATCCATGCTGCAATGTTTTGGTGTTTTACCGGATTCCCAGTATGCATGCTGCAATGTTGGAGATTTGGTGTTTTACCGGATTCCCGGTATGCATGCTGTGATGTTGGAGATTTGGTGTTTTACCGGATTCCTGGTATCCATGCTGCGATGTATTGGTGTTTTACCGGGTTCCCGGTATCCTTGCTGCGGTGTTGGAGATTTGGTGTTGTACTGGATTCCCTGTATCCATGCTGCAATGTTTTGGTGTTTTACCGGATTCCCTGTATCCATGCTGCAATGTTTTGGTGTTTTACCGGATTCCCGGTATGCATGCTGTGAAGTTGGAGATTTGGTGTTGTACCGGATTCCCGGTATCCATGCTGCGATGTATTGGTGTTTTACCGGATTCCTGGTATCCTTGCTGCAGTGTTGGAGATTTGGTGTTGTACTGGATTCCCTGTATCCATGCTGCAATGTTTTGCTGTTTTACCGGATTCCCGGTATGCATGCTGTGATGTTGGAGATTTGGTGTTTTACCGGATTCTCGGTATCCATGCTGCGATGTTGTGGTGTTTAACCGGGTTCCCGGTATCCTTGCTGCGGTGTTGGAGATTTGGTGTTGTACTGGATTCCCTGTATCCATGCTGCAATGTTTTGGTGTTTTACCGGATTCCCGGTATGCATGCTGCAATGTTGGAGATTTGGTGTTTTACCGGATTCCCGGTATGCATGCTGTGATGTTGGAGATTTGGTGTTTTACCAGATTCCTGGTATCCATGCTGCGATGTATTGGTGTTTTACCGGATTCCTGGTATCCTTGCTGCGGTGTTGGAGATTTGGTGTTGTACTGGATTCCCTGTATCCATGCTGCAATGTTTTGGTGTTTTACCGGATTCCCGGTATGCATGCTGCAATGTTGGAGATTTGGTGTTTTACCGGATTCCCGGTATGCATGCTGTGATGTTGGAGATTTGGTGTTTTACCGGATTCCTGGTATCCATGCTGCGATGTATTGGTGTTTTACCGGATTCCTGGTATCCTTGCTGCGGTGTTGGAGATTTGGTGATGTACTGGATTCCCTGTATCCATGCTGCAATGTTTTGGTGTTTTACCAGATTCCCGGTATGCATGCTGCAATGTTGGAGATTTGGTGTTTTACCAGATTCCCGGTATGCATGCTGTGATGTTGGAGATTTGGTGTTTTACCGGATTCCTGGTATCCATGCTGCGATGTATTGGTGTTTTACCGGATTCCTGGTATCCTTGCTGCGGTGTTGGAGATTTGGTGTTGTGCTGGATTCCCTGTATCCATGCTGCAATGTTTTGGTGTTTTACCGGATTCCCGGTATGCATGCTGCAATGTTGGAGATTTGGTGTTTTTCCGGATTCCCGGTATGCATGCTGTGATGTTGGAGATTTGGTGTTTTACCGGATTCCTGGTATCAATGCTGCGATGTATTGGTGTTTTACCGGATTCCTGGTATCCTTGCTGCGGTGTTGGAGATTTGGTGTTGTACTGGATTCCCTGTATCCATGCTGCAATGTTTTGGTGTTTTACCGGATTCCCAGTATGCATGCTGCAATGTTGGAGATTTGGTGTTTTACCGGATTCCCGGTATGCATGCTGTGATGTTGGAGATTTGGTGTTTTACCGGATTCCTGGTATCCATGCTGCGATGTATTGGTGTTTTACCGGGTTCCCGGTATCCTTGCTGCGGTGTTGGAGATTTGGTGTTGTACTGGATTCCCTGTATCCATGCTGCAATGTTTTGGTGTTTTACCGGATTCCCGGTATGCATGCTGCAATGTTGGAGATTTGGTGTTTTACCGGATTCCCGGTATGCATGCTGCGATGTTGTGGTGTTTAACCGGGTTCCCGGTATCCTTGCTGCGGTGTTGGAGATTTGGTGTTGTACTGGATTCCCTGTATCCATGCTGCAATGTTTTGGTGTTTTACCGGATTCCCGGTATGCATGCTGTGAAGTTGGAGATTTGGTGTTGTACCGGATTCCCGGTATCCATGCTGCGATGTATTGGTGTTTTACCGGATTCCTGGTATCCTTGCTGCAGTGTTGGAGATTTGGTGTTGTACTGGATTCCCTGTATCCATGCTGCAATGTTTTGCTGTTTTACCGGATTCCCGGTATGCATGCTGTGATGTTGGAGATTTGGTGTTTTACCGGATTCTCGGTATCCATGCTGCGATGTTGTGGTGTTTAACCGGGTTCCCGGTATCCTTGCTGCGGTGTTGGAGATTTGGTGTTGTACTGGATTCCCTGTATCCATGCTGCAATGTTTTGGTGTTTTACCGGATTCCCGGTATGCATGCTGCAATGTTGGAGATTTGGTGTTTTACCGGATTCCCGGTATGCATGCTGTGATGTTGGAGATTTGGTGTTTTACCAGATTCCTGGTATCCATGCTGCGATGTATTGGTGTTTTACCGGATTCCTGGTATCCTTGCTGCGGTGTTGGAGATTTTGTGTTGTACTGGATTCCCTGTATCCATGCTGCAATGTTTTGGTGTTTTACCGGATTCCCTGTATCCATGCTGCAATGTTTTGGTGTTTTACCGGATTCCCGGTATGCATGCTGTGATGTTGGAGATTTGGTGTTTTACCGGATTCCCGGTATCCATGCTGCGATGTATTGGTGTTTTACCGGATTCCTGGTATCCTTGCTGCAGTGTTGGAGATTTGGTGTTGTACTGGATTCCCTGTATCCATGCTGCAATGTTTTGCTGTTTTACCGGATTCCCGGTATGCATGCTGTGATGTTGGAGATTTGGTGTTTTACCGGATTCTCGGTATCCATGCTGCGATGTATTGGTGTTTTACCGGGTTCCCGGTATCCTTGCTGCGGTGTTGGAGATTTGGTGTTGTACTGGATTCCCTGTATCCATGCTGCAATGTTTTGGTGTTTTACCGGATTCCCGGTATGCATGCTGCAATGTTGGAGATTTGGTGTTTTACCGGATTCCCGGTATGCATGCTGTGATGTTGGAGATTTGGTGTTTTACCGGATTCTCGGTATCCATGCTGCGATGTATTGGTGTTTTACCGGATTCCTGGTATCCTTGCTGCGGTGTTGGAGATTTGGTGTTGTACTGGATTCCCTGTATCCATGCTGCAATGTTTTGGTGTTTTACCGGATTCCCTGTATCCATGCTGCAATGTTTTGGTGTTTTACCGGATTCCCGGTATGCATGCTGTGATGTTGGAGATTTGGTGTTTTACCGGATTCCCGGTATCCATGCTGCGATGTATTGGTGTTTTACCGGATTCCTGGTATCCTTGCTGCAGTGTTGGAGATTTGGTGTTGTACTGGATTCCCTGTATCCATGCTGCAATGTTTTGCTGTTTTACCGGATTCCCGGTATGCATGCTGTGATGTTGGAGATTTGGTGTTTTACCGGATTCTCGGTATCCATGCTGCGATGTATTGGTGTTTTACCGGGTTCCCGGTATCCTTGGTGCGGTGTTGGAGATTTGGTGTTGTACTGGATTCCCTGTATCCATGCTGCAATGTTTTGGTGTTTTACCAGATTCCCGGTATGCATGCTGCAATGTTGGAGATTTGGTGTTTTACCGGATTCCCGGTATGCATGCTGTGATGTTGGAGATTTGGTGTTTTACCGGATTCCTGGTATCCATGCTGCGATGTATTGGTGTTTTACCGGATTCCTGGTATCCTTGCTGCGGTGTTGGAGATTTGGTGTTGTACTGGATTCCCTGTATCCATGCTGCAATGTTTTGCTGTTTTACCGGATTCCCGGTATGCATGCTGCAATGTTGGAGATTTGGTGTTTTACCGGATTCCCGGTATGCATGCTGTGATGTTGGAGATTTGGTGTTTTACCGGATTCTCGGTATCCATGCTGCGATGTATTGGTGTTTTACCGGGTTCCCGGTATCCTTGCTGCGGTGTTGGAGATTTGGTGTTGTACTGGATTCCCTGTATCCATGCTGCAATGTTTTGGTGTTTTACCGGATTCCCTGTATCCATGCTGCAATGTTTTGGTGTTTTACCGGATTCCCGGTATGCATGCTGTGATGTTGGAGATTTGGTGTTTTACCTTATTCCCGGTATCCATGCTGCGATGTATTGGTGTTTTACCGGATTCCTGGTATCCTTGCTGCAGTGTTGGAGATTTGGTGTTGTACTGGATTCCCTGTATCCATGCTGCAATGTTTTGCTGTTTTACCGGATTCCCGGTATGCATGCTGTGATGTTGGAGATTTGGTGTTTTACCGGATTCTCGGTATCCATGCTGCGATGTATTGGTGTTTTACCGGGTTCCCGGTATCCTTGCTGCGGTGTTGGAGATTTGGTGTTGTACTGGATTCCCTGTATCCATGCTGCAATGTTTTGGTGTTTTACCGGATTCCCGGTATGCATGCTGCAATGTTGGAGATTTGGTGTTTTACCGGATTCCCGGTATGCATGCTGTGATGTTGGAGATTTGGTGTTTTACCGGATTCCTGGTATCCATGCTGCGATGTATTGGTGTTTTACCGGATTCCTGGTATCCTTGCTGCGGTGTTGGAGATTTGGTGTTGTACTGGATTCCCTGTATCCATGCTGCAATGTTTTGGTGTTTTACCGGATTCCCTGTATCCATGCTGCAATGTTTTGGTGTTTTACCGGATTCCCGGTATGCATGCTGTGATGTTGGAGATTTGGTGTTTTACCGGATTCCCGGTATCCATGCTGCGATGTATTGGTGTTTTACCGGATTCCTGGTATCCTTGCTGCAGTGTTGGAGATTTGGTGTTGTACTGGATTCCCTGTATCCATGCTGCAATGTTTTGCTGTTTTACCGGATTCCCGGTATGCATGCTGCAATGTTGGAGATTTGGTGTTTTACCGGATTCCCGGTATGCATGCTGTGATGTTGGAGATTTGGTGTTTTACCGGATTCCTGGTATCAATGCTGCAATGTTGGAGATTTGGTGTTGTACTGGATTCCCTGTATCCATGCTGCAATGTTTTGGTGTTTTACCGGATTCCCGGTATGCATGCTGCAATGTTGGAGATTTGGTGTTTTACCGGATTCCCGGTATGCATGCTGTGATGTTGGAGATTTGGTGTTTTACCGGATTCCTGGTATCCATGCTGCGATGTATTGGTGTTTTACCGGATTCCTGGTATCCTTGCTGCAGTGTTGGAGATTTGGTGTTGTACTGGATTCCCTGTATCCATGCTGCAATGTTTTGGTGTTTTACCGGATTCCCGGTATGCATGCTGTGATGTTGGAGATTTGGTGTTTTACCGGATTCTCGGTATCCATGCTGCGATGTATTGGTGTTTTACCGGGTTCCCGGTATCCTTGCTGCGGTGTTGGAGATTTGGTGTTGTACTGGATTCCCTGTATCCATGCTGCAATGTTTTGGTGTTTTACCGGATTCCCGGTATGCATGCTGCAATGTTGGAGATTTGGTGTTTTACCGGATTCCCGGTATGCATGCTGTGATGTTGGAGATTTGGTGTTTTACCGGATTCCTGGTATCCATGCTGCGATGTATTGGTGTTTTACCGGATTCCTGGTATCCTTGCTGCGGTGTTGGAGATTTGGTGTTGTACTGGATTCCCTGTATCCATGCTGCAATGTTTTGCTGTTTTACCGGATTCCCGGTATGCATGCTGCAATGTTGGAGATTTGGTGTTTTACCGGATTCCCGGTATGCATGCTGTGATGTTGGAGATTTGGTGTTTTACCGGATTCTCGGTATCCATGCTGCGATGTATTGGTGTTTTACCGGGTTCCCGGTATCCTTGATGCGGTGTTGGAGATTTGGTGTTGTACTGGATTCCCTGTATCCATGCTGCAATGTTTTGGTGTTTTACCGGATTCCCTGTATCCATGCTGCAATGTTTTGGTGTTTTACCGGATTCCCGGTATGCATGCTGTGATGTTGGAGATTTGGTGTTTTACCGGATTCCCGGTATCCATGCTGCGATGTATTGGTGTTTTACCGGATTCCTGGTATCCTTGCTGCAGTGTTGGAGATTTGGTGTTGTACTGGATTCCCTGTATCCATGCTGCAATGTTTTGCTGTTTTACCGGATTCCCGGTATGCATGCTGTGATGTTGGAGATTTGGTGTTTTACCGGATTCTCGGTATCCATGCTGCGATGTATTGGTGTTTTACCGGGTTCCCGGTATCCTTGCTGCAGTGTTGGAGATTTGGTGTTGTACTGGATTCCCTGTATCCATGCTGCATTCGTGGAATGGTCGTACCGGAGAATGCCCACGCCATCGCTACCTCGAAGATAACTATAGCAGGAGCCTGCGCCAGACACCTGTTGTGGTAGACAGGCGTTGCCTACCGCAGCGCCGTCCCCTGAGTGTTTTCTCCGGTATTTGAGTGTTGGCCGTTGCTCCCGCGCAGCGCCGTACAGTCGGCAGCAGGCTGGCGTGGGGTGTGTTCTGTGTTGTGCGTCAGACTCGCCCCTGCTCCCCCGTCCACAGGAACTCTCTGGCAGCAGTAATTGGCCTCGACTGCGGGCTGGCGACTTGACGGCCAATCACGTAACTGCGCGTGCGGCCACTTAGCAGTACAGGGGAGCGAGATCCTCTCTCCTGGGGTGCAGTCCAGTGCACCGCTACAATTCCGGAGTAATCGCCACTGCCTGACGACCGAAGCAGTGGCGGACTAACACTGTTGGAGGTTCGGGGCGGCGGCAACACAAAATGAGGCCTCCCGACCACTTCGAAATTTGGTTCGAATTTTGCGACTTTACTTTTTAACCGCCTTTTTTTTTTTTTTTTTTTTTATCGAAAACTCAGTTATAGTGCTGAATTCAATCATAAAGGCACTGAAAAACGCACTTTGTTTTTCTCAAATTTTCCGGTAGATTTTCCAAAAATTTATTTCATACAATCCTTGTCCTGTCAAGCCGAACTCAAGTGATGCTCTTACAATTGATTATTACTCATAGCAGAAAATCACTTTCAGTTTTTCCTAAATTTTCCTACTTTCCGGGCAAATGTACAAAATTTTATCGCAATTGAACGAACGGTATTGATAGCTGAGTGGAAAAGCTGTTTCCGTGTTTCCCGATTTTCCTCTTTTCCGGACAACGTTTCCATATTTTATCACCGTTTAAACCTTCCCTGGACTTGCACGAATATTTCAAGACTAAAATAGCCAAATCGGTTCAGCCGTTCTTGAGTTTCAGCGAGACTAGCGAACCGATTTGGCTAATTTTAGTCTTGAAATATTCGTGCAAGTCCAGGGAAGGTTTAAACGGTGATAAAATATGGAAACGTTGTCCGGAAAAGAGGAAAATCGGGAAACACGGAAACAGCTTTTCCACTCAGCTATCAATACCGTTCGTTCAATTGCGATAAAATTTTGTACATTTGCCCGGAAAGTAGGAAAATTTAGGAAAAACTGAAAGCGATTTTTTGCTATGAGTAATAATCAATTGTAAGAGCATCACTTGAGTTCGGCTTGACAGGACAAGGTTTGTATGAAATAAATTTTTGGAAAATCTACCGGAAAATTTGAGAAAAACAAAGTGCGTTTTTCAGTGCCTTTATGATTGAATTCAGCACTATAACTGAGTTTTCGATTAAAAAAAAATTAAAAAAAAATAATAAAAGGGGCGGTTGAAAAGTAAAGTCGCAAAATTCGAACCAAGTTCCTTTTTCAATGTGTTTCTAAATGTACTCAAAACCATAAGTTGAGAACCGTTCATTGGATTGCGATAAAATTTTGATCATTTGACGTTCAGCGAAAGATGAAAGTTCTTTTGAACTACATTTTTTTATCTTCGACAGTTCACATCTTGTAAACCTGATTTTACTCTTTCAAAGTATATTTCTGAACGCACCCAACACAACAACCAACTCATTATTTTACATGTATTAAATCTAAAGTTTCCTCGCAGTTTTTCCATATTTTATCACCGTTTTAACCTTTCCTGAACTTTCACGAATGTGACACGAACATTATTCTGGACATGTGTGCGTGATTTGCCCACTCTTTCTGCCCACTATCGAGCCGATACTTACACTGTCTGATGATGCTTTTATAAAGCTACTGGGTCTAACATACGTATGACTTAAGAGGTAAGTGATACGAAGTTCACCGGGTCATGTAGTATAAAAAAAATCAAGTTTTGAGATTTGGACGATCCGAAGACTGCAGGCGAGGTTGTCTAAGAAAAATACCTCTCCAGTTTTGGAGGCCGTATGACAAGCGAGGCCAAGCGCGCTCATATACATATATACAGCGTGATACAAAAAGGTACGGCCAAACTTTCAGGAAACATTCCTCACACACAAAGAAAGAAAATATGTTATGTGGACATGTGTCCGGAAACGCTTATTTTTCATGTTAGAGCTCCTTTTATTACTTCTCTTTAAATCACATTAATCGTGGAATGGAAACACACAGCAACAGAACGTACCAGCGTGACTTCAAACACTTTGTGACAGGAAATATTCAAAATGTCCTCCGTTAGCGAGGATACATGCATCCACCCTCCGTCGCACGGAATCCCTGATGAGCTGATGCAGCCCTGGAGAATGGCGTATTGTATCACAGCCGTCCCACGAAGAGTCTCTACATTTGGTACCGGGGTTGCGTAGCCGAGAGCTTTCAACTGCCGCCATAAATGAAAGTCGAGAGGGTTGAGGTCAGGAGAGCGTAGAGGCCATGGAATTGGTCCGCCTCTACCAATCCATCGGTCACCGAATCTGTTGTTGAGAAGCGTACGAACACGTCGACTGAAATGCGCAGGAGCTCCATCGTGCATGAACCACATGTTGTGTCGTACTTGTAAAGGCACATGTTCTAGCAGCACAGGTAGAGTATCCCGTATGAAATCATGATAACGTGCTCCAGTGAGCGTAGGTGGAAGAACATGAGACCCAATCAAGACATCACCAACGATTCCTGCCCAGACGATCGCAGAAAATCGGTGTTGATGACGTGATTGCACAATTGCGTGCGGATTCTCGTCAGCCCACACATGTTCATATTGAAAAATTTACAATTTGATGACGTTGGAATGAAGCCTCATCCGTACTAAAATGAGCTCTAACATGGAAATTGTTTCCGACACATGCCCACATAACATATTTTCTTTCTTTGTGTGTGAGGAATGTTTCCTGAAAGTTTGGCCGTACCTTTTTGTAACACCCTGTATATACATATACTTATATGCCATTTAGTGCCGGCCGCGGTGGCCGAGGGGACCGAGGCGCTCCAGTCACTGTCTGCACGGCCACTATGGCCGGGGGTTCGAATCCCCCCTCGGGCATGGATATTTGTGGCGTTCTTAGTGTTAAGTAGTTGATAAGTAGTTTGTAAGTTTAGGGACTGATGACCCCGTAGTTAAGTCCCATAAGCTATACAAAGATTTCAACATTTTTGCAATTTAGTTTTTGCGATGTGTAGCTGGTGTTAGGCTAAAGAAATTCTGCAGATCACGCCATTCCTTCAACACCCGGTGTAGATTTAAGGCGTCGGTTTGTTTCCCGTCACGAAAAAAAAAAAAAAGCTTTTTAAAGCTAAATTTTTTATTGTTTGTGCTGAATCGATACAGTAGTTCCAAATTAGCCTATTGTGGTATTCGGTTTATCGAAATCTATTAACAGAGACAGTAAAACACGACACTCAGCCAGTAGTCGGGAAGCGGTTGTATAGCGCTTCCATAAGGCAGCAGCAGACGACACATGTGAGATGGGGCACGTCGGGCGAGGAAGAAGTGGCAAGCACGTGTGTGCCAACACGTCGGTGTCTGTCGTGGGTATCATATGCGCTGGGCACCGCCTGAGAGCAATGCTAGTAGCCACAGCAGTATCATTTTCAAGACGATTTCACGCAACGGTCACGCGTTACAGATTCTGTGTACCTAACACCATAACATCTATCGAATTATACGAAGGTCTGAGATTAATAAAACACGGCACAAAGTAGGCAAATTTGTTTTAATTTAGCTTAGTTACAGGGCTGTAGCCTTTCTGCAATGTTATTCAATTTGTACATTGAGCAAGCTATTAAGGAAAGCAAGGAGAAATTTGGAGAAAAAGTTCAGGGTGAAGAATTAAAAACATTGCGTTCTGCCGACGACATAGTAATTCTGTCAGAGACAGCAAAGGACCTGGAAGAACAGCTGCCGGCCGCGGTGGCCGAGGGGACTAAGACGCTCCAGTCACGGTCTGCGCGGCCACTTCGGTCGAGGGTTCGAATCCCCCCTCGGGCATGGATATTTGTGCCGTCCTAGTTCGTAAGTAGTTCATAAGTTGTTTGTAAGTTTAGGGACTGATGATCCCATAGTTAAGTCCCATAAGCTTAACAAACATTTGAACATTTGAAGAACAGCTGAACAGAATGGACAGTGTGCTGAAAGGTGCATATAAGATGAACATTAACAAGTGCAAAACTAGGGTAATGGAGTGCACTCTTACAAAATCAGGCTATGCTGAAGGAATTAGATTAGGTAACGAAACAATAAAGGAGGTAGATGAGTTTTGTTACTTGGACAGTAAAATAACAAATGATGGTCGCTGTACAGAGGTTATAAAATGCAGAATTAAACCTAAGGAAGTTCTTTCTGAAGGCATTTGTGTGGAGTGTTGCATTGTATGGGAGTGAGACATGGACGATAAACAGTGCGGACAGGAAGAGAATAGAGGCTTTTGAAATGTGGTGTTACAGAAGAATGCTGAAGATTAGGTGGGTGGATCGCGTAATTAATGAGGAGGTACTGAACAGAATTAAGGAGAAAAGGAATTTTGGGATCGCTTGGTAGGACACATTCTTAAACATCGACGAATTGTGAATTTAGCGTTGAAGAGAAGTGTGTTGGGTAAAAACCGCAGAGGCAGACCAAGAGATGGATACAGTAAGCAGATTCAGACAGATGTAGGTTGCCGTTCTTATGTGGAGATGAAGAGGCTTGCTCAGGATAGGGTATTGTGGAGAGCTGCATCAAACCAGTCTTCGGACTGAATACCACAACAACAAAAAGGCTATAGTCCCCAAGTGGCATCCAGTCCATGGGATGGAGCCAGCAGCAAAGAGGCTTAAATCTAGAAACAGTTTTGTCGCATCAACTGAGAAGGAGAGTGACTACAGAACAACTGTAGAAAGCTCTAAGGATGCGGAAAGACACCCGTGGATTGAACCCTCCGAAGTATTAGCTGTTGGACACAACGAAAGCTGGACAGCGTGGAAGTCTTTGAACCGATTACGCAGTGGCATCGCAAGGTCTAAAGTGAACCTAAGCAGATGGGGCTGTCAAAATGATTGTCCTCTGTGTCTGTGGAGCCATTCAAACAACTACCCATAAGTATAACTGCCCGCTCAGTCCGTCACACTGTACCTTTGAGGAGTTCAGTCCGTCACACTGTACCTTTGAGGAGTTAATGTCGGCACAACCAAACGCAATTGACGTAGCCCTCTTCTGGGCTAAGAATGTGTAGAAACCTTTCTTTACATCTGCATAATTTTTATTTTTTAATTAATATGTAGGTATTTTAGGATGTCTCTAACACGAATGATGTTGTTATGGCCTTCAGTCCGGAGACTGGTTTGATGCAGCTCTCCACCCTACTCTATCCTGGGCAACCCATTTCATCTCCTCATAAGAACGGCAACCCACATCCACTTGAATCTGCTTACTATACGCGTCTCTTGGTCTCCATCTGCTATTTTTACCCGACACACTTCCCTCCAATGCTAAATTTACGATTCCTCGATGTCTAAGAATCTGTCCTACGAAGCGATCCCTTCTTTTGGTCAGGCTGTGCCAAAAATTTCTTTTCTCACCAATTCTGTTAAGTACCTCTTCATTAGTTATGCGATCTACCCACCTAATCGTAAGCATTCTTCTGTAGCACCAGATTTCAAAAGCCTCTATTCTCTTCCTGTCTGCACTGTTTATCGTCCATGTTTCACTTCCGTAGAAGGCAACACTCCACACAAATGCCTTCAGAAAGTACTTCCTTAGGCTTAAATCAATATTCGATGTTAACAAATTTCTCTTTTTGAAGAATGCTTTTCTACCCATTGCCATTCTGCATTTTATATCCTCTGTACTGCGACCATTATATGTTATTTTACTGCCCAAGTAACAAAACTCATCTACCACCTTCATTGTTTCGTTACCTAATCTAATTCCTTCAGCATCGCCTGGTTTTCTAAGACCGCATTCCATTATCTTTGTTTTGCTCCTGTTAATGTTCATTTTACACGCTCTCTTCAACACACTGTCCATTCCATTCAACTGCTCTTTCAGGTCGTTTGCTGTCTCTGACAGAATTACAATATCATCAGCAAAACGCAATGCTTTTATTTCTTCACCCTGAACTTTAATCCATATTCCAAATTTTTCCTTGCTTTCCTTCACCGTCTGTTCGAAGTACAAATTGAATAGCATTGGAGAAAGGCTACAACCCTGTCTTACTCCCTTCCCAACTGATGCTTTCCTTTCATGCCCTTCGAGTCTAATAACTGCGGTCTGGCTTTTTGTACAAGTTGTAAATAACTCTCCTTTCCCTGTATTTTACCCCTGCTGACTTCAGAATTTGAAAGAGTGTATTCCAGTCAACAATGTCAAATGCTTTCTCCAAATCTACAAAAGCTAAAAATGTAGGTTTGCCTTTTCTTAATCTATCTTCTAAGATAAGACGTAAAGTGAGTATTGCCTCCCGGGTTCCTACTTTCCTCCTGAATCCAAACTGATCTTCCCAGAGGTCAGCTTCTACCAGCTTTTCTATTCTCCTGTAGATAATTCGTGTTAAAATTTTGCAACCATGACTTATCAAACTTATGGTTCTGTAATTTTCACACCTGTCTGCACCTGATTTCTTTGGAATGGGGATTATTACATTTTTCTCAAAGTCTGAGGGTATTTCGCCTGTCTCATACATCCTACACACCAATTCAAATAGTTTTGACGTGGCTGGCTCTCCCAGAGACTTTAGTAGCTCTGGAACCTTCTTTCGACCTAGGTGTTTCAGGGCTCTGTCAAATTCATCTCTAGAGTATCTCCTATTTCATCTTTATCTACTTCCTCTTCTCTTCCTACAACATCGTCTCTAAGTTCATTTCCTTTGTAGAGCTGCTCTATTTACTCTTTCCACCTTTCAGCTTTCTCTTCTTTGCTGAGAACTGGTTTCTCATCTGAGTTCTTGAGATATATGAGTCGCTCCTCTTGCAGGGAGAGTCGTGCAGCGGAATGTGTCAGCTGTCACCCCGGCCGTGTCTTGCCACGCCCTGCCACTCAGGAATGGTGCTCCTGGGCACTCTCCCTCTGCGCAAGGTGGGGGGGCGAGGTGCGTGATAGGGGTGGTTATCTCAGGAAGCCGCCCTCCCGTAACCACCCCACAAACTAACCGCCACAGAGGGGAGCTCCAGCATTGTGGTGGGCGCCTCAGTTGCCTGCCAGTAAACACGCCCAGATACCGGCCACGACGTACCAACTCTCAAGAGCCAAACAATGTCCTTCTACCGCCTAATGTCTTGTAGAGTCCCCGCAAAAAGGTTGTGTCATGGACTCACTAATATCTGAAGTAGTGTTGGAGGAAACTGACACCTCGCATCCTGCAGAGTGGTCCGTAGATACGAAACGGTACCAGGGGGTGGAGGTCTCTTCTCGACAATACGTTGATATGCTCAGTAATGTTTACGTCTCGGGAGTTTGGAGACCAACAGAGGTGTTAGAAGAATGTTCCTGGAGCCACCCGGAAGCAATTCTGGACGCGTGGGGTGTCGCATTGTCCTGATGGAATTTCTCGAGTCCGCATGTGTGGGCGCAGGTGGTCAGCCAGGATGTGTACGTACGTGTCACATGTCGGTTCTTTCTTCTTTCTTTATACTTGTAGACCGTCCCGAAGAAAACACTAAAAACCGATGTTCAGCTGTTTCAAATCAATATACACATATATATAAATGGAACGTGCTACGTGTGTCCGTATATTTCACCTGGTAGCCAAAATTATTCACTGCAGACCAACTGCGGTTATGCATGAGAGAAGCCTTTAGGTTCGCGGTGTGCACTATGGCGTTTTGGTCGCGGTGTGTGGCGGTGGGTGAGTGTGGCGAACAAAAATCCGTAAAATGTGGAGCAATACGACGATCAACAGATGCTCAAAGATAAAAATACTCAAAGATTAAACACCGGGAAACACAGACATACATTAACTGAGCATTAACTACACTGGCAATACACCAGTGATCCCAATATAAACACTGGAAAGACAACGGTAGTGCTTAGGATCAAAATACTGACCAACTGGATTTGCAGTTCCGTGTCGATAGCTATAAGAGGGTGGATGACATAGTAGTTGAAAGTCGTCCGCTTATACAAAATTCGCACTGAAGACCAGCCATGACTTTTGACACTATAATAGCAAAAAGGTTATATACAGCGAAACGTGATGCACATTCTTCAGTTGTTTTTCTGAAGCAAGCATAAGAATAAAGAAAAATAAGTGCATATTATAGTTTGAAAAGTAAAACTACCAAGAAAGATGCCAAAGCGTAAGAAAGAAATTTCGCGTTCTCGATCCGTTTCTAAAACTCGGCGCAAAGAAGTGAGTCTACAAATGATAGAAACTTGAAATTTGTAGATGTTCTTTATCTTACACTGTAAGCATCAGCGATTTATCGATATTCCCATCCCTAAAGGGGTGAAATAGGGGATGAACGGTTTTTTGAAAATACGTTGCTATACAGGCAATTTTGAAGAAAAAATACAAAACTTCCGACTTAGATTTCTGATTGGAATTTTAAAAACTCGTATTTCGATATTTTTGGAAATTCAACCATTAAGCGGGCGAAATAAGGGAAATATCTTTTAAGGGTGCTACTAAGACTACTTTGATGCTAGAAAACTGAAAACTTAAAAAAAAAAAAAAATGCGTTTAGGGATATTTTGAATTCTGCCAACAATGGTGCAATGGTGCAATAGGGAGTCACAAGTTGTATCAAAATACTTGATTAGGAAAGCATTTTTAAAGCTAAATCTATGAAAACTTATATTTGGAAGTAGAAACTACCAATGCAAATCATCTACTCTACGCGTGCGAAGCAAAGGGAATTTAGATAGTAGATAATACAAGTTATCTCCGATTACATCTACATACATACTCCGCAGTCCACCGTAAGGTGCCTGGCGGAGGGAACACTGTACCACTACTAGGGAAACGAGGAAAAAAAGAATGCCTATATGCCTTCGTACGAGCTCTAATTTCTCTTATCTTGTCTTTGTGATCACCACGGAAAATGTAAGTAGGCGGCAGCAAGATCGTACTACACTCAGCTTCAAATTCCGGTCCTCTAAATTTCCTCAACAGAAATTCACGAAAAGTACGTCGTCTTTCTTCCAGCGATCCCCAATTGCGTTGCCGGAGCATTTCCGTGACACTCGCGCATTGGTCGAACCTACCGGTAACAAATCTAGCTGCTCGCCTCTGAACTGCTTCCATGTCTTACTTTAAACTGATCTGCTGTGGGTTCCAAACACTTGAGCAATACTCAAGACGTAATCGTACAAGCGTTTTATACGCGGTCTCCTTTACAGATGAAGTACATCTTCCCAAAATTCTCCCAATAAACCGAAGTCGGTTGTCCGCCTTACTCACAACTGTCCTTACATGTTCGTTCCATTTCATATCGCTCTGCAATGTTACGCCTAGATATTTGAACGACGCGACAGCATCAAGAAGCTCACTACTAATGCTGTATTCGAACAATATTGGATTGTTTTTCCTACTCATGTACATTACCTTACATTTTTCCACATTGGGAGCTAGCAGAGACATTTTGAAGTTATGGCTGGATTATTCGAATACTCGTAGAACTGAGGGGAGATACCAATTGCCTGAAGAAAAGTATTATGGATTATGTAAGAGGGTGGGGGGGGGGGAGCCGGCCGCAGTGGCCGAGCGGTCTGCGGCGCGTCAGTCACGGTCTGCACGGCCGCTACGGTCGGGGGTTCGTATCACCCCCTCGGGCATGGATACTTGTATACTTGCGCCGTCTTTAGTATAATCAATTTAATAATTTAATAAAATTGCGTGGATATGGTGTATCGCCCCAAATTTGCGATTGGATAGGGGATTTCCTGTCAGAGAGGACACAGTTCGTAGGAATCGATGTTAAGGAATCGACTAAAACAGGTGATATCAGGCGTTCCACAGGGCACTGTTATTGGGCCTCTGCTGTTCCTTATTTACATAAACGATTTAGGGGAAAATCTAAGTAGCTCTATTAGGTTGTTTGCATATGACGCCGTCATCTACCGTCTAGTAAAATCATCTGAAGATCAAAACCAACTGCAAAACGATCTGAAAAAGATATCACTATGGTGTAAAAATTGGCAATACTGAGAAGTGCTAAGTCGTCCACATGAGTACGAAAAGAAATCCGTTAAACTTTGTTTACAAGATAAATCCATCAAAACTGAAGGCCGTAAACTCCACAAAATATGTAGAAATTACTATTACTTCAGACTTAAATTGGAAAGGTAATATCGTGGCAGAGGTGAACCAAAGACTGCATTTTATTGGCAAAACCATTAAGAGATGCAACAGAACTACAAAACTGCATACACTACGCTTATACGTCCATTTTTGAAGTGTTGCTGCCCATTGTGGGATCCCTATCAGTTAGGTTTGTCGGAGGACATCGAAAGAGTACAAAGAAGGGCAGCTCGTTTCGTATTGTCACGATACAGGGGAGACAGCGTTACGGAAATGATACAGGATCTGGGATGGCAATCATTACAACAACAGCGCTTATCGCTGCGGCGTGGGCTACTTACGAAACTCTAGTCGCCAACATTCACCTCCGAATGCGAAAATATACTGTTGACTCCCACTTACATAAGTAGAAAAGATCATCAGAATAAAATACGAGAAATCAAAGCTCGAACGGACAGATTCATTTGTTCTTTCTTCCCGTGCGCTGTTCGAAAATGCAATGGGAGATAAATAGTATAATTGTGGTTCGATTAACCCTCTGCCAGGCACTTAAATGTGATTTGCAGAGTATCCCATGTACATGTAGATGTAGATTTAGTTCATAAGTAGTTTGTAAGTTTAGGCACTGATGCCCTGTAGTTAAGTCCCATAAGCTGTACAAACATTTGAACATTTTGAATTTGAACAGGCGGGACGGGAGATGACGGTCATCGCAAATAATTTTTGCTAGATACAGTTTACGATGCTAAATATACCAATCATCTAAATGTCAAAGTTTTTGAATACAGGTGCGATTAACAGCCATGTGTAACGAGTACACTGTCTTAACTGAAGATCTGTTCCTCATGGACCCAATTCACGAGCGTATGTGAGAGCTAGACTATACTCTAGAAAAGTGCAAAATTTTTGCCACAGGTATAATGTATGGCGATCTTTCACGAATACCAGTATAAATTGCAATAGTTTCCATCACAGACAAAATTTACTGTGATTTGTGAGATTTATAAATGTTCGGTAAATGGCGACTATAACAGTTTCGTGGTGGAAGGAAGTTCCAACAGCTGTATAAGAATTATTTATTTAATTGAGCAACAGGTTTCGGTGTTACACTGTACCATCTTCAGGTGCTCGTTGTTCAACTGTCACTATTAGCACATTTGAAAAGGGCGGCCTTTAATACAGGTAGCCGAAAATTTCTTAATCTCTTCATGTCAAGAACCCAACGACGACTGATGAAATAGGCGTACATAACGAGAGGTTCAAAGATGACAGTTAAGATGGTGTAGTGTAACACGGAAAACGGTTGCGCAATTAAATAAATAATTGTTATACAGTTGTTGGTACTTTCTTCCACCATCAAATTTTATCTGCTGTTGTCCCAACAAATCGATTATGGAGAGAATCATAACAGTTTCGTGACATCAGAAACCAGAACTCTTGCTGTACGTTCGGTTCCTTAGTTAAAACTACTCCATCACACCTCAGACTGGATACTGACTTCGTATCTTACGTGCTTATGTACGGTAAGTTCAGAACTGCAGATCTCGGTAACGGATACTATTATAGAAAGTCTTTCAAGGCTTCCTTGGTTAATCAACTTCCGAACATATCTAAAAATTTCGACCGTTTGCCATAAACAGAATCTGTAGATGTGTTCATTCGCACAATTGGTACTTTTGATACCCAAAAATATGGTTGTACTAGCCTATCGTGATAACGAATACGGATTTTCGAAAACGAGAAACGGATTTTCTAGGTTAATTTCTAAATAACGTACAGGCAGCATTTTAATCGTTTCCTACTCCCGAAGATACGACTCGTAAAAAAAAAATTGCATTTTTTGCCCGTTTGCGTTTTCGCACATTTTGCTATCGTTCATGGACCGATGTCTCAAGAACGTCATATTAATCGTTTACCACTACCAAAGAACACGAAGCACGCTTAAGATAATAAGAGCCTCTTAGCGTAGGAACACAGACATATGCAGCGAAAGGCCTACTTTTTCTAAAATAGTGTAACTTGCACTGCTATACTTTAAGGATCTAATTAAAGCGCATTACAAGAGGAACTTAACACATTCTGCAGATGTATAGTGTATTGTTAAAAGAGAACCTTAGATCTGGAGCATTGTAAGATTAGAAATAGATAAATAAATAAATAAATAAAAATACCGAAATATACCACGGTGAAATGTATAACAGGAAAAACTGAACGATTTGCCCGTATAATTCATGTGGGCAAACAGATCAGAACACTCATGATGATAATTTGTTTTTTCTTTTGCTGTTATTATTTCGTCGTTCGACGTCCATGCGAAAGGATTTGACAGATACCAATTTCGTTGTGGGAATTTACGTACGAAGACGATATGATTCGTTGTGACACCTCAGGTGACGTAACAATGTTAAGTTAACAGTGTAAAATATCATCGTATTGTTGCCGTTCAGCGCAGCAATTACCTAGCAGACACCTTATATCTCTGCTCGGATCTTACGACTGCAGGTTTCACCATCTCACTCTGTCCATATCTATCTTTTTCCCTGCCAACTAATACAAACGAAATCAATACCGTAGCTTATTATATAAACATGTCCTGTCTGTTTGTGTACCCTTCAAATATACAAAACGTTCTGCACCGATTGATTTCAAAGTTTCATAAAAAGTTGCATTCTACAACAGCATGGTTCTTCCATACCTATATACTGTAGCGCAGTCAGAATTTGGTTCTGGTGGTCTCATTAAAATAATAATAATAATAATAATAATGGAGACTACAGAATTCATTAATGGTAAACGGTTCTTATCATTCCCTACCCGAAATATAGAACCTAGCCGATGTTATATCTGTTTAATTAACATGACACTCTACGTGTAAAAATTGAACTAAAACAACACTATTGTCGTAAATTATTGATACCAAAGACGCTGCTTTTTATTATTGTTTAATACGACAGGCCTGTTTCGTGAATGCCATCGTCAACTGTACCTTGTTTTAAGATCGCTGCTTCTCTTATATGTATAGGTTGTTATTTACATATGTAAAAGAACTGTTGTTGTTATAGGTCTTATATAGCTGCTGTACATATACTTTTAAAAAAAATAATTCTTATGTTGTCGATGTTTGACAGCTATTTTGACAGACATGTCGTCTTATATAATTGTACATATACTTTTTTTAAAAATAATTCTTATGTTGTCGATGTTTGACAGTTAATTTGACAGATATGTTGTCGATGTTTGACAGCTATTTTGACATATCTGTCAAAATAGCTGTCAAATATGGACAACATAAGAATTATTTTTAAAAAAAGTATATGTACAACTATATAAGAGCTATAACAACAACAGTTCTTTTACATATGTAAATATGAACCTATACATATAAGAGAAGCAGCGATCTTAGAAGGTACACTTGACGATGGCATTCACGAAACAGGCCTGTCGTATTAAACAATAATAAAAAGCAGCATCTTTGGTATCAATAATTTACAATGTCTCTAAATGACATACAGGGTGTTTCACTATGTGTGTTTGCCTCTGTAACTTATGAAATAATAGGTGACGGGAAATTTTAATGCGGTAGGTCAACACAAGAAATGTTACACTTTCTGTGGAGCTATGGACATACTTTATTGTATCATTTTCCAGAGAGTTACAGCACAAAGATATAATTTTTTAAATGGAACAATAGTTTTTTTTCTATCGTGCATTGGATTCGTTGAAACCAGCTGCGTCCAAATCAATTTAAGCTACATTCCTATCACTGTTAGTTTGGGAGCTACAACCCTTCAAAGTTTAGGGGGCGGAGGCTACGACAGCGTAACTGACTGGCTGGTGGTCATGAGACAGTGGGCCGTGCCCCAGGGGATAGCCACTCGGCCAGTCAGCTACGCTATCGCAGCCTCTGCCCCAGTTAAAATACCTAAAAAGAGTTGGCACATGTTGAACTTGTATGTCAGTTTTGCGATTCTGGAGACGAAGCGGCTTGCTCAGGATAGAGTAGGGTGGAGAGCTGCATCAAACCAGTCTCTGGACTGAAGATCACAACAACCACATCGCAACATGGCGAGCGCTTCCCTGCAGATGCTGGAGTCACGTTTTCGCTCGCATGTGCTCCCTCAGAGTCCCCACCACTACAGCAATGGTCCGTGTGTTGGCAGTCCCTGGCGACACAATGGAGCGCTGGGCTACTTTGTTTCCGCCGGCCCAGTATCCCAGCAGGCGGTGACGTCACGGCTTCGTGGCTGGCTGCAGCTAGGTTCGCCTCCGCGAACAATGGCTCCGGTGACACGGGAATGTCGGCCATTAATTGAATTTCTGATGGCGCCGCCGAGCGGTTCTCGTCTCCTGAAGAGGGCACTGGGTTACCCAGACGGCGTGTAGCGTTTCTGCTGTGTTGCGCGCTCCCTGCAAATCCGTTGCCAACATCACAGCCAAAAAAACGAGATACCTTAAATAAAAGTTTGCCATCGGACATGTACAATATCATACATTCGCATTCAGTTTAACATACTGTTACTATTAGTAGAACACGTTTAAGAAATAGTGGCCGGCCGCAGTGTCCGAGGGGACTAAGGCACTTCAGTCACAGTCTGCACGGCCACTACGGTCGGGGGTTCGATCCCCCCTCGGGCATGGATATTTGTGCCGTCCTAGTTCGTAAGTAGTTCATAAGTAGTTTGTAAGTTTAGGGACTGATGACCCCGTAGTTAAGTCCCATAAGGCTTACAAACATTTGAACATTTGATTTAAGAAATAGTGTTTTTGTTGCTGTTATGGTCTTCAGTCCGGAGACTGGTGTGATGCAGCTCTCCACCCTACTCTATCCTGAGCAAGCCTTTTCATCTCCTCATAAGAACAACAACCCACATCCACTTGAATCTGCTTACTATACGCGTATCTTGGTCTCCCTCTGCGAATTTTACCCCACACACTTCCCTCCAATGCTAAATTTACGATTCCCCGGTGTCTAAGAATGTGTCCTACCAAGCGATCCCTTCTTTTAGTCAGGGTATGCCAAAAATTACTTGTCTCGCCAATTCTGTTCAGTGCCTCTTCATTAGCTATGCGATCTACCTATCTAATCTTCAGCATTCTCCTGTAACACCACATTTCAAAAGCCTCTATTCTCTTCCTGTCCTCACTGCTTATCCTCCATGTTTGACTCCCATACAAGGCAACACTCCACACAAATGCCTTCAGAAAAGACTTCCTTGCACTTAAATTAATATTCGATGTTAACAAATTTCTCTTTTTCAAAAATGCTTTTCTTCCCATTGCCATTCTGCACTTTATATCCTCTGTACTGCGACCATCGCATGTTATTTTACTACCCAAGTAACAAAACTCATCTACCACCGACATTGTTACGTTACCTAATCTAATTCCTTCAGCATCGCCTGATTTTCTGAGACCGCATTCCATTATTACGTTGATTTAAACATAACTTTGGCTGTCCTTTTTACGTAATTTTCAATTTTGATACTTTCGTAAATAATAACTGCAAACACTGAAAAATTCATTATACTTAGTTACGGAATATGCTAAACCTATAAAGATACTAATTTGTATAACAACAACACTACTACATGTTAGACCTATTGCACAACGTTATTACATATTTACCTTTTTGTTTAAATAAATTAGGGCAGACTATGTTTTATAGCCGCGGTGGAGTGGCCGAGCGGTCTAAAGCGTCTCGCTGCGGAGCGCGCGGTTGCTCGCCGTGGAGGTTCGAGTCCTCCCTGGGGCATGGGTGTGTGTGTTGTCCTTAGGTTAGTTTAGCTAGGTTTAAGTAGTTTGTAAGCTACGGACTGATGACCACGCAGTTTGGTCCGATAGATCTACAAACATTTGAACATGTTTTATATATCACTAGATCCTAAATTAAATACTCATCATTTTTCACACACTACAATTAGTAATCCATTTGGTGCTAATAAACTATATTCGAAATAGACAAAACTACTACGACTTTATACAAATCCGCATTTACAAAATGCGAATTCAATTTCCTGGACCACAAACTGAAATACATTCAAATTACGTGTCTGAATAATGGTACATCTACACAATATTGTCAAAACAAATATGTGTGCACTTCGAAAACACAAATAATGTAAATAACTTGAACAAATTTAACATGAATCAAAACTCCACTTTTTATTTGCGTATAATGATAAATACAAATTTCATAAAACACATACGTACATTGAGAGAAATAGTTAGTCTAAATGTAATATTTTAATTTATGTATTTTGGCATATTTAAAGTAAAAGAGCGAAACCTTGGCCATAGATTGCAGGTGCACCAAGTAAGAGAGAGCCTATCACTCATGTAAGAATATCTATACCTCCAAGTACCTATCCCAGAACTTAAAACTGAAGCACTACAACTCAGTAGTAAGACCCTCTGCACTCTATGCCTCCGAGTGCCTCTTGATGAATCGAAAGGGTCCACTCAGGAAACTAGAACTTAAAGAGAGGAAGATCCTGAGGAGAATATTAGGACCCATAAGAGAGGAAGACGGTACTTACAGAATAAGGCACAATAACGAACTGTTTGAACACCAGGAAGACATAGTCACATGTATGAGGAAAAGGCGACTGGCCTTCTACGGGCACATGACTCGCCTGAATCACTCAAGGCTAACCAAGAAGATCCTCACAGTGAGAAGCAGGGGAAACGCGTCCAAAGCCAAGTGGCTCACCTTTGTTAGATCTGACGTAGAGGAACTGCAGGTCCCATTGCAGATAACCGAGAACCGAACGCAATACCGTCCGGCCATGCTACAGGGAGTCTTCCCACTGTCTCTCACAAGCAAGAAGTGTGCAGGCGCCACCAGACCTAAATGGACGGATGAGAGGAAGCAGGCTCACAGCCAGAAGATGAAGTCGTACTGCCCAAAGGAAAATCAGAAGACCCTAGCTGAGAGTTAAGACGAGCCTCGTGGTCCCTAGTGTTCAGGCACCACCAGAGCTAAGTGGACCGATGAGAGGAAGCAGGCTCACAGCCAGAAGATGAAGGCGTACTGGGCCAAGAAAAAGCAGATGACCCTAGCTGAGAGCTAAGACGAGCCTCGTGGTCCCTAGTAGGCCGAAACGAACTGAAGAAAAGTAAAAGAATATTGTTTAATTGTGGACTTAAAAACATTGTTATTAGTCTTATTAAGCGGAAAATGTTAGAGTGGAAGCCATGTTTTGTCACTCTGTTCATAGTCACAAACCTGTAAACATCTCTGTTATCTGACGCTGGATTTTTGGACATTGTGCAACTATGTGTCTGGTTTAATCTGCATTGAAATGGAAATAAAGTAGTTTCGATATCAACTGACATCATGTTCATGATTTACGAAAAGATCCTGAATCATCCATCTTTTAGTGAATACCGAAGACAGCTCACAACGCAGTGGACTTCAGTCAGCATGTAACTTCTTTTTGATCATCTTCACCTACAGTGGCATGACTTTCTCATAGAGACTGTGAACTAATAAAACTTTCTGTGATTTAGGAAAACATTACTGATTAGCTATAGCCATTCCGAAAAGGGGTGACCAGGATAGAAGCGTAGCGGAAGAGCCACAGGGGAGTATACTGGACGCGGGTCGTTCGTGGACCAACGGTTCCGAAGGAACGGTTAGCGAAAGTGAAGGACCGAAAAAAAAACTACATACGAGGAACGGCACTTCGCCGTTCAGTTAGGTGCTCCTAGTCGGGTGTGCCTAGGAATGGTTCCCCCGAATTAGAGTTCCTGGAACTTGTGACCCTCCTCCCTTCATTTCCTCTGCACTTAAGCCCAAATATGTAGTTATAGTTTTCAAGGATTTGGGTCGTAACACTCGATGGACATGGGCAAGACGATTCTTCGCTGAATTAAAGTTCATCAGAATTCTCCGTTTTGTGAATTTTATGCCTCGATTCAAGAAAATGTTACTCCGTATTTCGTTTGTATTGTTTAGTCAGAGATATTACTTATCGTTGCCTGGCGATACATTCATTTAGTAGCTTTAGTATACTTACTAACACATTTCGTTTACATTTAGCATGCATTTTCCGTTGCTTTTGAATCAGTGTCCTGACCTGTTTTGTGTACCAAGGGGGATCGCCTCGTACCCGACCAACTTGCTGCCTGCGATCGTCTGCACAGCGAAAGCGTTTCGGCAGGCAGACACCAGAACAGGGAGGCGCTACCTGCAGTTGGTCGGAACTTGTGTAGGCTGCTACCAATCGGTCGGTTCGTTGGACAGCTTGTTGGCTGGACGATAAATCGGAGCGTGTGTGAGGGGCTCGATGTAAAAATTGAATGACACCGGAGAAAGGCTACAACCCTGTCTTACTCCCTTCCCAACTAATGCTTCCCTTTCATGCCCTTCCAGTCTAATAACTGCGGTCTGGCTTTTGTTCCCTGTATTTTAGCTGTGCTGACTTCAGAATTTGAAAGAGTGTATTCCAATCAACATTGTCGAAAGCTTTCTCCAAATCTACAAAAGCTAAAAATGTAGGTTTGCCTTTCCTTAATGTATCTTCTAAGATAAGTCGTAAAGTGAGTATCGCATCCCTTGTTCCTAAGTTCCTCCTGAATCCAAACTGCCGCGGTGGAGTAGCCGAGCGGTCTAAAGCACCTCGCTGCGGATCGCGCGGTTGCTTGCCGTGGAGGTTCCAGTCCTCCCTGGGGCATGGGTGTGTGTGTGTGTGTGTGTGTGTTTGTCCTTAGGTTAGTTTACCTAGGTTTAAGTAGTTTGTAAGCTACGGACTGATGACCACCCAGTTTGGTCCGATAGATTTACAAACATTGGAACATTTGAATCCAAACTGATCTTCACCGAGGTCAGTTTCTACCAGCTTTTCCATCCATCTGTAAATAATTCGTGTTAAAATATTGATAAACATTTTTTTCCATGAAAATTCTTAAAAATAGTGTCTAACATTTTCTAACGTGTTCATTAAACAGTGTTATGTAAAGGTTTTAAGATATCCTGTAGATAATTCGAGATAAAATTTTGCAACCATGACTTATCAAACTGACGGTTCTGTAATTTTCACACCTGTCTGCGCCTGATTTCTTTGGAATGGAGATTATTACCTTTTTCTGAAATGTAATGGGACAATTATATTACGGAGAAATCGCCGCGAGTTCACGGCTGCGGCAATAGCGAACCGCAACCAAAGTCTGTGCACGAGACATTCAGTAATTTCCTGCAAGCAGTCGACAAATTCCAACTCGCCACCGAAATCAGAGCGCCGAAAGTCTACCGTCTCCTCACGCGATCTCCAAGTTATGCAAAGTTTCTATTGTCACGGAGATACAGTTTCAGCTAGCACGCTAGTCTCTTTCATTCTTACACGACAGTCAAAAGATTTGGGCCCACAGACCGAAGACGACAGATGTCCTGCTCTGATGTGTCACACTAATGTGAAAACTCAAGTATCACGTCCGCTAGATGATGTCGCTGCTCGAAGCATAAATAGTATTAACACTTTATTCAACAACTGGGAGAAACGGACCACTCCTCTCTGAGGTTGAGTCTGACATGAAGTGAACGGGAAAGCGAGTACAGCTATTCTCGTGAACATCGACTCACCGAGGAAACTTCAGGTTGGGGCCTTGTGGCTATGCAGAACAAAAGGAAACTTCACGAAAAAAAAAAAGTCGTTGTAAATTCTTCAGAATTCTTATTAAGAACAGCTGCCAGCATGCATAGGTTAGAAATTGATACCCCTGGTGTATTAAAGCAACTTAAATCACTTAACAAAAATAAGTCTCCCAGTCCCATTTGTATACCAATCAATTTCCTTTCAGAGTATGCTGATGCAAGAGCCCCGTACATAGACAACAACAGTCATTGTTACAGTATCTGCCTACTTTATGTACACGTGCGACGGAAAAATGACAATTTTACACAAAAAAAAGTGTATGTGCTGTCTCGCGAAATACCGCCCGTGCATATTTACTTCAGAATCGTAAGACGCTATAGCGGACAGCGAAGAGGCCTTCCTCCAAAGTCTCCTCTTCTTAAATGCAAGTGTTAATTGTTAATGTGGCACTTTTGGACACCATATTATAAGTAATTATAAACAAATATATATAAATGAATGTTTGCCTGTGTGTCCTCTATGCGTTCATGAAAGTTTGGTGAAGTGTTCACCGTACGCCTACGAAGTCTCCTGACCCAATAACAAAAGAGCACGACACATAGCTTAGGAGATATGACGTCATAAATAATGAGAGGCCTTCGCGTGAGAATACCCAGAATTACGCGTCAATTCTTGGAATATGCGCCTCGGTTGCACAGTGGTAGAGTGCCAGACTACAAATCCAAAGGTCGCGGGTTCGATCCCCGCCAGGTCCTAGGATTTTTATCTGTCACTTTCCACTTCTTTCACCTCTGAAAGTATTGCTCATGTGAAAAATACCGAGTAGCACCGTGGTTCGGAACCCACGTTAAACTGCAGGTCCCTAACTGGCTGGGTAAGTCAGTTCGAAGGTCTGTGGAAGGCAACGGCATACCACCTCCAAACAGGACCATGCCTAGTAAAGCACTGTGGTGTTCAAACCAATCTTCGGATTGTTGACTGCTTTACCTTTTTTTTAGGAGTAGTTAGGGACCTGCAACAAAGTCTGCATGTAATTTCAGACGTTCATAAAGCGTTTTGTAACTGAACCCTCCCACAAAATAATGAAACGAAAATAAGTCAACCGCTCACAACAGTTTCGCTGTAGATCCGTAAAACTGTATCAAATAAAGTTAGCTTTACAGATATGCACGTTACTATTTTTTTTTCTGGAAGTCTCCTTTAATTCTCTTGCATCCAAAATTAAGCAATTCTTAATCTTTATCTACATAAAATCGAAAGGACACTCACTGACTAAACACGATATCTCGAAAACTACTTCACCTATGAATCTGAAATTTGGCAGGAATGTAGTTTATAGGTAGAAAACGTCAGCTAAGAAAGTATTTTGTGATAGGTGCATGGCGGAGCATACTTCTCCTACATACTCAGGAAATCTACAGTTTCATGCCGATCTTCACGAAATTTCGCACGCTTGACTTTCCAAACAAGAGTAAGGTCATCGTCTACCTTAAGTTTCATAGGGTGCATGGCGAAGGGTACTTTGCCATAACTTGAGAACGGCTCGACCGATTACACAGATCCTTTATTTTATTTTATTTTATTCTTTTTATTTTTATTTTTTTCGTTATTCTCAGTACAAGGGTTATATGAAATAAAACTGGAATATTTGGGAACAACAAAGTGCGTTTTTCAATGTGACCATGAGTTTCTATTGCATAGAAATCTATAGTTTTGTTCCGATATTGATGAAATTTTGCATACTTTACCTTAAAAACCACAGGAATGTCGCAGTCTGTATAAAATTTCATTCGGTGCATGGTGGGGGGTACTTAACTTACGGAATTTTACAAAATGCATAGTTTTGCTGAAATCTTTATTAATTTTTGCACCCATGAGATTTAAACCAAGAGGAAGATCACTGGGTGCATAAAGGTTTGTATGGTACACGACAGAGGGTACCTTGCAGAGAGAGGGAAAGGTGGAAACGAACAGAGAGATGGGAGAGAAAGAGGTGGATGCAGAGAGAGGGGGGAAGGGGATGTGGACTACGAGAGTGTAGGATACATGAACAGCCGGACAATTCTTTAGCGCGATATACCTTTGAAATAATGCCTGAGTTATAATAATAAAATCATCAAATACAGAAAGCAAGCTGGTGTATGCCAGGGAGTGTGTCCACTGGATCTCGAGTCGTCGTCTTAGTAGCAGTGGGAGGTAGGGCCCTACTATCCATCTCATAATGGTTGACCCCTGACTTTGAACTGATTTTCTGGTCACATCGTACGGCGAACATCGATGTTTTATACCTCCCCGGAATCGTTGAAACGTGTACTTTTATTTGGTGTATGAATATTACATTTTATTTGAAAAAGGGACGACATAAGCGGTAATATTTAAGAGACATCGTGCTTTTTCTAGCTTTCTTCGGCGAATGTCAATTTTAAGGATGCACAGAAGTCAGACCATAATTAGGAGAAAGTTTTCCTTTGCACAGTTTAAACATTCAACCTTGTTCTATTTACAGACGGAGTTTCGTTATTTTCTGATGAGTCGTTTTGTCCGAATAATCGCAGGCGTAGACTGCTGCAGTTCGCCTAATGATGATACGTATTAGACTTGCGCATAATAGTTCGCGATCGGGAGCGCTCACTTTAGTTCGCGGTTCTGCCGCGAACTAGTTCGTTCTTTTAGTTCATCCGCTCCCAGTGACGGCTGAGCGGCGTGGTATGCGCATGCAGGTGGAGGGAGAAGTTCCCCCACCTAGCTGCTTCGTGCGCTTGCTGCTTGAGCCGCTAACGATATCACGCAAACCAAAAGAAACAGTTTGTGGATAATTTCTCGCGTTTAAGTTTAATGTCTATATATTGCCATTATGGAATTTATTAGTCAGTTATTGCAGAGTGCAGAATACTTCAAAACAGAAATTTTGTAGCACTGAAGTATGTACTCTAGCAGGCAGACGCTAACCTCGAAATGACTCATCAGCAGAAAGCAAACACGTGATTTTTAATTATGTTCGCGACCTATCGCGCATCTTTTAGTTCGCGACCTTACGCGCATATTTTAGTTCGCGACCTATCGCGCATCTTTTAGTTCGCGACATATCGCGCATCTTTTAGTTCGCGACATATCGCTCATATTTTAGTTTGCGACCTATTGCGCATATTTTAGTTCGCGACCGGTAGGTCTCCTTTTAGTTCGCAGCTGAGCCGCGAAGTAGGTCGCTCTTTTTAGTTCGTCCGCTCGTTTTGGCTTTTGCTACCGCTACTAAAACTACAGCTGAGCTGCATCTCAGCTCGAAATGACGGCAACTGGCAGAAGGGAATCACGCGATTCTGCGCGCTCTCGCGTCCTCTCGCTGTTCCCCGTCAGTCTTCGGAAAAGGAGCGGACGAACTAAGAGGCGAGGCATCTGCGAACTAGTTCGCGTAGTTCACCTGTGGGAGCGCTCTTCCGAACTAGTTCGTTCGCGAACTACGCAAGACTAATACGTATTGACAAGAAGAAAAGTATAAATGCAAGCTCTATCCTTACCTTTCACAGCTGTTATATTTTCATGCTCATAAATACTCACTTTACGTCTTATCTTAGAAGATAGATGAAGGAAAGGCAAACCTACATTTTTAGCTTTTGTAAATTTGGAGAAAGCTTTTGACAATGTTGACTGGAATACACTCTTTCAAATTCTGAAATCAGCAGGGGTAAAATACAGGGAAATGAGAGTTATTTACAACTTGTACAAAAGCAGACCGCAGTTATTACACTCGAAGGGCATGAAAGGGAAGCATCAGTTTGGAAGGGAGTAAGACAGGGTTGTAGACTTTCTCCAATGCTATTCAATTTGTACTTCGAACAGACGGTGAAGGAAAGCAAGGAAAAATTTGGAATATGGATTAAAGTTCAGGGTGAAGAAATAAAAGCATTGCGTTTTGCTGATGATATTGTAATTCTGTCAGAGACAGCAAAGGACCTGGAAGAGCAGTTGAATGGAATGGACAGTGTGTTGAAGAGAGCGTATAAAATGAACATTAACAAGAGCGAAACAAAAATAATGGAATGCGGTCTTAGAAAATCAGGCGATGCTGAAGGAATTAGATTAGGTAACGAAACAATGAAGGTGGTAGATGAGTTTTGTTACTTGGGTAGTAAAATAACATGCGATGGTCGCAGTACAGAGGATATAAAATGCAGAATGGCAATGGGAAGAAACGCATTTTTGAAAAAGAGAAATTTGCTAACATCGAATATTAATTTAAGTGTAAGGAAGTCTTTTCTGAAGGCATTTGTGTGGAGTGTTGCCTTGTACGGGAGTGAAACATGGACGATAAACAGTGCGGACAGGAAGAGGATAGAGGCTTTTGAAATGTGGTGCTACAGAAGAGTGCTGAAGATTAGGTGGGTAGATCGCATAAGTAATGAAGAGGTACTTAACAGAATTGGTGAGAAAAGGAATTTTTGGCACACCCTGACTAAAAGAAGGGATCGCTTGGTAGGACACATTCTTAGACATCGGGAAATCGTAAATTTAGCATTGGAGGAAAATGCGTGGGGTAAAAATCGCAGAGGGAGGCCAAGAGACGCGTATAGTAAGCAGATTCAAGTGGATGTGGGTTGCCGTTCTTATGAGGAGATGAAAAGGCTTGCTCAGGATAGAGTAGGGTGGAGAGCTGCATCAAACCAATCTGGGGACTGAAGACCATAACAACAACAAATCTACAGCAACCGCCAATATCACCTCATGAATTTATTTCCTTTTTCGCTCCTATGCGCTACGTGCTCTTGTGTGCTGTGTTGCCGTTCTTCTCAGTTGAACAGCCGCTCCTGGAGCATTGCAACAGTGGCGGCGCGCTGGTGTGGCAACTACGCCCCGCCCTATATAGCGTCGCGTATACAGCAACCACTGACGCAGTTGCTCTACTAACTCTTAACTGGCAAACACGGAGACAGTATATTAGTAGTTACATCTGATGTCACCGGCAAAAGTTCATCCTTAAAAGCAATGCCCTCTGTCTCGATAGCTACAACGGTAAGCTTAATCGCAGCTTCTTGCGTTTTATATTCTGGCGACGGAAACGGCAAGAACGGCAACGCAGCACACGCGAGCACGTAGCGCATAGGAAGGAAAGAGCAAATACATTAATGATGTGATATTAGTTCTTGCTGTAGATTTATGAGCATAAACATACAACAGCTGTGAAAGGCAAGGAGAGTGCTTGCATTTACACTTTTCGTGTTGTTAAAACGTATCATCATTAGGCGAAATGCAGCAGTGTACGCTTACTATTATTAGAACTAAACGACTAATCAGAACATAACGAAATTCCGTCTGTAAATAGAACAAGGTTGGATCTTTCAACTGTGCAACGGAAAACGTTCTCCTAATTACGGTCCGATTTCTGTGCATCCTTAAAGTTGACATTCGCCGAGAAAAAGCCAGAAAATGCACGCTGTCTCTTAAATATTACTGTGCATGTCGTCCCCTTTTCAAATAAAATGTAATATTCATACACCAAATAAATGTAGACATTTCAACGATTCCGGCGAGGTATAAGTCGTCGATGTTCGTCGCGCCATGTGCCCAGAATATGAGCTCAAAGTCAGGGGTGAACCATTATGAAACGGACAGTAGTAGCCGGTGTGTGTGTGGGGTGCAGTACTTTAGGAGGCTCTTAAGCTGTCGTCCTCTTTGCAGAGAGGGCCGCAGAGATCAGGACGAGTGGACGCCGTGTCTGGTCTCCAGGGAGACGGCAGTTTCTGAATCATTTAGCGCGGCAGACAACAGCGGCTGTTTGCTGCTCAGGCAGATTAGGCCTTAGTGCCTGGGGAGGGAGGGGGTGTCCTCCCTCTACTGACACACCAGCACCCCGCCGCACTTTCCAGTATTCATGCGGCCACGGAGGGACACAAGAAGAGGCGTCTAAAGTATTCATCCGCAGCTAGGGGCGGAACCTCTGGCCAAACCCCGGCAAGTGCCGAGGCGTCCTAACTGCCACCAGCGAACGCTCTTCACTGCAGGACCTAGGGTTGCCAGATTGAACTCGAGGCAGGCCCCGAGAGCAGATGTGCCCCCTCCCCCTTAGCCAATGACTCGCCCCCCCCCTCCCCCAGCGACCAACTCCCCCCCCCCCAACCAGGATTACACGTGAATTAAAAAAAAAAAAAAAAAAAAAAAAAAAAAAAAAAAAAAAAAAAATATCATCTCCCTCCCAGCAAGTAAATGAGACAGTCCATATTCTGCACTTAGACATACACTCATCAGTATCGACTTTTTGTAGCCACTCTTTATAATTTTCTTCCTGCAACCGTTCTTCACGGAACGAACTTAGATATTGTCTCTTCATTTCACTGTTATTACTCACTAATCTGAGTTAATGTAAGCTTGTCTGTTTACACACGATCCGAGTATACCAAAAATTGCCGGTAAACTGATAACAAACAATGAACGAACGAACACAAATAATAGATGTCGCCAGTTGACACGTTGCCGCAACAGTGATTGCTTAATAATGCGCTAGCCGATTAATACAATGAAAAGTTTTCAGAGGAGGAATAGAAAAGTAGCGTTTTGTTGCAATAAGAAATTGACATTTATATAAAAGTTATTCATAATTACTAGAGAGGAGCCGGCCGGGAATGGCCGAGCGCACTGAGGCGTCTTGCCACGGTGCGCGAGGCTGCTCCCGCCAGAGGTTCGAATCCCCCCCCTAGGACATGGACGTTGTGTTCGTCCTTAGGTTAAGTTACGTTACGTTAAGTTCGATGTAGATCGTCGCTACATGAGCATAGTACTTAAAAAGCGCCGTAAAATAAAGTTAAGATGAAGGTTCCATTCAAGCCCGGAGATGAGAGTGATTGGCCCGTAGACCCGGAGAATTCATTCCAAACCCGGGCACTCCGGGCGGCGCCCGGAGATCTGGCAACCCTAACAGGAGCTGCCCACTTTTAACTTACACCTTGTGTAGCAGGAACCGTCACCCAGTAGACGTGGCATGTCTTATGACTTCCGTGCTTGCTATATTAAAGTGGCCACGAATTCCGCCTTAGGACCATTTCACACGTGCGTAGCGTATCTCGAGCTACGTCTTCGGAACGACGTCACAGACTATCTCGTAATGTAATCAAACGAGGCACTTCAGAGCGACGTCGCTGGCGTCGTGTCCAGCCGAGATTTTTTATTTTATTGTATTTTTTTTTTAAATTGCTCTTTGAGTAGTTCCCTTACAACCATCCACGTAAGTAATGATAAGGACATCCTTTAGTACAGTTATGTAAGCAAGTTGGCAAAAGCAACTATATAAACATCAAAGATATTACAGAAAACAAAAACAGAATGATCAGTTTGACGTAACATAAAAAAAATGTTCAAATGTTTGTATAGCTTAATGGGACTTAACTACGAGGTCATCAGTCCCTAAGCTTACAAACTACTTATGAACTAGCTAACACTAAGCACGGCACAAATATCCATGCCCGAGGGGGGATTGGAACTCCCGACCGTAGTGGCCGTGCAGACCGTGACTGGAGCGCCTCAGTCCCCTCGGCCACCGCGGCCGGCTGAAGTAACATAACAAACATTAAACATATGACACAATGTAGTGATTAAACATGGTTTTATCTTTTACATAACATTCATAACTCTTTCTTCGACGCCGTTAGAAAGGAGATAATATTTGTACGCTCCGAAGTCTTTGGTTGCCAATAATGTTGACACAGGTATTGGTAACTGGTAGTCCGTGCTCACAATATAACTTAGTAACTTTAAAGTGGCTCCCACCTGTTCATGCATTAAAAAAAAAAAAAAAAAAAAAAAAAAAATGATTTGTGTCTTCTGCTTCGTCGCAGTCACAAAATGGAGATGTCACTATGCCGATGTGATGTAGGTTTCGCGCAGTTCGACAGTGGTAGAACTTCAGCGTCGCTATGGAGACTGCCAGCTTCCGAGAACACCTCAGTCCCTTGTACCGAGGTCTGGTTGGCAGCACTGGTGTTATTTGTGCACAGTATTTTCATTTAGTTGACTGGGAAGCTTGTCATTCTTTGTCCCATTCAGTCCGAATTTTCAGAGATCGGCCTCCCGGCTTCTGATCTCCGTTCGTTGTTGCGCCAGCGAGTACGTCAGCTTTGGGCTACTGAGTGGCGTAGCCTGCGCACGCCCAACAAGCTCCGGGTGGTCAAGCAAACGACGGCCGCATGGCGCTCCTCCATGCGCGGTTCACGACGGGACTCAGTGGTCTTGTGTCGCCTCCGCATTGGGCATACGTGGCTCACCCATGGACATCTCCTTCGGGGTGAGGACCCAGCCCAATGTCGGTGTGGCTCCTATTTGACAGTCGTCCACATATTGATGGACTGCCCCCTTTTAGCCGCCTTGCGGAGACATTTCAACCTCCCTGCCGTTATATCAGATGTTTCAGGTGACGATGCTGCAATGGCAGATACCGTTTTACGTTTTATACGAGCAGGGTTTTTTTTTATCATTCGCTCTACCTGGAGATTTCTGTGTGTTACCCAGTGGTTGACTTTTCCTTTTTTATTCTTACGGTCGGTCAACCACGGCCATCGGTTTCTTTGTTGTAAATTGTCTTTGTGTGACCGTCTTTTCGTTTTGTCTTGTTATTCTTGATGATGTTTTATGGACTCAGTGGGACTCCTCTCCCACTTCGCAATTTTAAACTCTGGGCGTGTTATCTTTCACGTGTTTGGATTTACTTTTGACGCCTAGAGATGGAATGGGGGCTGATGACCATTGCAGTTTTGTCCCCCTTAAACAACCAACAACAACAACAACAGTCCGAATTTTCCTTCTGTGATGAATAGAAATGTTTGAAAAGTCTATGGGACTTAACTACGGGGCTATCAGTCCCTAAACTTACAAACTACTTATCAACTACTTACGAACTAGGACGGCACAAATATCCATGCCCGAGGGGGGATTCGAACCCCCGACCGTAGTGGCCGTGCGGACCGTGACTGGAGCGCCTCAGTCCCCTCGGCCACCGCGGCCCGCTTTCCTTCTGTAAACTGGTAAAAGATCTTCCACTGGAACCTGAGTATGTCCTTCGGTACCAGTGGCAACCGCCTCCTTGGCAAGTGTGTCAGCGATCTCGTTCCCCTGAACGTTGTTGTGCGCTTTAATGTAACACAGCCGGGACACACACAGTACAGCAATACGCGTATCTCCATCTACGCCTGTTCAGCGCCCGTAGCGTATCTCGGCTCGCGCATGCGCACTACACTGCTCCACAATCCACGTGCTCTGCGCTGGACAGCTCTACCACTGCGTGTTTGTGTGTACACTATGCGAAATGTCTGCATTATTGACCAAGAGCGAAAGTACCCTGTGCTACGGGACTATTCTAAAATGCAATCCACAGATGCTAACTTGCTTGACTTAACTCGGGAAGAAATTTCCCAAGTTTTAAGGAAGCGACGTAAGCTCTCTTTAGCTCTTTACATGCAGTGAGGAGTACAAGGGTTCGCAAATCGATTCCCTATTTCTCGAATCCAGAATCCTTTTGACACTGTACCTCACAAGCGGCTTTTAATCAAATTGCATGCTTATGGTGTATCGTCCCTGATTTGCAACTGGATAGGGGATTTCCTGTCAGAGAGGACACAGTTCGTAGTAATCGATGGCCAGGCATCGACTAAAACAGAGGTGATATTGAGCGTTCCACAGGATAGTGTTTTTGGTCCTCTGCTGTTCCTTATTTATATAAAAGATTTAGGGGAAAATCTAAGCAGCTCTCTTACGTAGTCTGCAGATGACGCCGTCATTTACCGTCTAGTAAAATCATCTGAAGATCAAAACCAACTGCAGAACGATCTGAATAAGATATGACTATGGTGTAAAAATTGGCAATTCATTCTAAACAATGACAAGTCTGAAGTCGTCCACATGAGTACGAAAAGAAATCCGTTAAACTTTGTTTACAATATACATCATTCAAAAGTGAAGGCCATAAACTCCACAAAATACCTAGGAATTACCATCACTTAAGACCTAAACTGGAAAGAACACGTAGATAATGTCGTGGGAAAAGCGAAACAGAGACTGCGTTTTATTGGCAGAACCCTTAAAAGATGCAACAGAACTGCTAAAGAGACTGCATACACTACGCTTGTCCGTCCATTTATGGAGTATTGCTGCCCAGTGTGGAATGCTTATCAAATGAGTTTGAAGAGGACACCGAAAAAGTCCAAAGAAGGGCAGCTCGTTTCGTATCGTCACGATGCAGCGGAGACAGCGTTACGGAAATGATACAGGATCTGGGATGGGAATCATTACAACAGCTGTGCTTATCGCTGCGGCGTGGGCTACTTACGAAACTCCAATGGCCAACATTCTCCTCCGAATGCGAAAAATATTGTTGATTCCCACTTACAAAGGTAGAAATGATCATCAGAATAAGATACGAGAAATCAGAGCTCGAACAGAGAGATTCAAGTGTTCATTCTTCCCGCGCGCTACTCGAGAATGGAATGGGAGGTAAATAGTATTACGGTGGTTCGATGAACCCTCTGCCAGGCACTTAAATGTGATTTGCAGAGTATCCCATGTAGATGTAGATGAAATATCAAAATGTCTTTTCGTCTAGTGTTATACGTTTAAGTAAGACTGCAATATCAAATTTTTATTATGGCTATACCACTTTCTTTTCCTTGTTATGATAATTTTTTTCTTTCTTTGTGTGTGTGTGTGTGTGTGTGTGTTTGTATTCTCCTGAAGTTTCGTTACTCAAAAACAGCAATTCGTCAAATAAGCAGCCACGCCCGGATAATGTGGCCACTACTTATTCATCTCTACTAAACTATAGATCTCAATATGCCGACATATTTCTTAATCTACACCCACTTCATATGATGAAAACAAATTTAACTTTAATTTGAAATTTAATAATTACCTACAATTGTATATCAGTGCCTGATTTAAAAATCTAAAGCAATTGTTTTAATAAATGTTACGCCATTCTCCTGCGTAAATAGCTGAAAATAACATGCCCATTACAATTAAATTAGTATCGTACGTAATCTCGATCGTCATTGATTGAAGCTTACGTGTGCAAAATTTCATAAAGACTGGAACAAAACTGTAGATTTGTATGCATCACGTACACACACACAAACACACGGACACACTGCTTTATATACTAAGATATAAATCTATGTGTGTATTTGATTGGGCGTTATGTCCTAAGTTATATGATGAACTTTAATTCGTCTTATTAATTTTAGATTACTGACTTGCAATTTTTCTTCATTTGCAGGTATGTGACTGATGCCCGTGTAATTCAGAGCGTTCGTTAAGATGGCCGCCAACTCAGAAAGGTAAGAACGGACGATGCTGTCGACGTTAACTGGTAATAAAAGCCCCAGCTAGAGAACAAATTGTCACGTAAAAAAAAAAAAAAAAAAAAAAAAAAAAAAAAATCATAGAGAGAACTACACATTCATTAGATCGCAATTTGCAATTACATCCGACTGTTCTTTAAGAACAGACGTATCATGGTAAATATGACAGCCAAGACAGGCTAAAGATGATGATGTGTGTCTCTCCCCGTCGCGGGAATCACAGATAAATGTGTGCGAGCACTAAGGGAAGTAGACAAGTGTAACATATGGAAGTTTTGGTCTCGCCGGGAAGCGTGTCCGGGTGGCCGAGTGGTTAAGGCGACCGCTCGCGAAAAGCGGGAGACCCGGGTTCGAGTCCTGGTCCGGCACAAGTATTCATGAGTCACAAAATGATAGACCAACTAACGAGGAGCAGTCGGAAATTATCGCAAATTGCGATGTAATGAATGTGTATTTATCAATTATACCTGCAGGCCATCGGCAACATCTGTTCTTTAAGAACGGACGTTCTTAAAGAGAACTGTTTGAGGCGTCTGGTTGCCTTACAAATCAGTTAATGCGCTAAATATTTATTTACTGTTCCTATACTCGTCTTACTGTGTTAAACGTTTGAAGTAACATGGTACCTCATAATGAGTAGAATGCGACAACATTTCACTTTCCTCGGCCATTTTAGGTTACGGTAGTAACACTAAAAGTGGGCCTTTGCGATCGTCTTTTGACAGCTCGAAATTTGAATGAAAATAATGCGTTAACCGTTCATCAGAGACGAAAACTGAATAAACCTATTTGTAGAGGAGAAAATTCTCAACAACTTTGTTATATTATGTTTCTTTCACATCTCGCATCGTTTCAGAGATATTAGCGAAAATATCGGCGATTTAACGATGTCAATCTGTAACGTGTTCCAATTTCTTACTTTACGCCGTTCAACCGGTCGACACCAGATTTTTACAGACGTAATTATTGGCCGATTGCTACCAGAACGAACCTTTTTGAACTGTTTCGGACAAGAAATAGGTTAGTAACACTAAATGTTGGCCGCCTGTGATGACGTTTTGACAGCACGAAATTTAACCGTTCATCTGAAACAAAAATTGAATGAAGGTATTTGTAGAGGAGTGTGGACGAGCGATCTAAGGCGCTTTGCTGCGGACTGCGCTGTTCCTCCCCATGAGAGGTTCGAGTCCCCCCTGGGACGTGTGTGTGTCTGTGTGTGTGTGTGTGTGTCTGTGTGTGTGTGTGTGTGTGTCGAGTTTACGTTAGTTAGTTTTAGTAGTTTGTAAGCCTAGGGACTGATGACCACAGAAGTTAAGTCCCATAGATTTACAAACATTTGATATTTTTTTTATTTTATTTTTATATTATTTTATTTTAGAAAATTCTAAACAATCTTTATGTGAGGCGGCATCGTGAGTCGTGTCGGGGTAGCTCAGTCGGTAGAGCGCTTGCCCGCGAAAGGCAAAGGTCCCAGGTTCGAGTCCCGGTTCCGGCACACAATTTTAATCTGCCAGGAAGTTTCATATCAGTGCACACTCCGCTGCAGAGTGAAAGTTTCATTCTGGAAACATCCCTTAGGCTGTGGCTAAGCCATGTCTCCACCATATCCTTTCTTCCAGGAGTGCTAGTCTTGCGTGTTTGCAAGAAAGCTTCTGTGAAGTTTGGAAAGTAGGAGGCGAGGTACTGGCGGAAGTAAAGTTGTGAGGCGGCATCGTGAGTCGTGTCGGGGTAGCTCAGTCGGTAGAGCGCTTGTCCGCGAAAAGCAAAGGTCCCAGATTCGAGTCCCGGTTCCGGCACACAATTTTAATCTGCCAGGAAGTTTCAATCTTTATGTTGTTTCATCGCGCCATTTCGTAAGATAAAGGTGACTTGACACTGTCACTTGATTTTATGACAAAAAAAAAATTAACTTTAAAAGAGGAGGAATTACCACTTCAAGAGAGATGATAATATTTTAACGTAATAAAAAAAATGGGAGAGTTGTTTAAAATAACAGCGTAAAGAGGTAAAAGTTATAAAAAATTTCTTTGTCAAAGCTAAACTCAAATATAAATAATTTTAGCTGTTTGATCAAATACGGCCAGATAGAAGAATGTTGTGTGTTGAGTGTTATCACAATAGCAGAGTGGCAATCGCATCGTCCATGATTAGTATTCAGTTTTATATTATCTATATTTTTATTATGTTTCTTCGAAATTTTTGTATAAATATTGTAAAGCTACAGGAAAACCTAAAGTGGGCCGAAAACACTCTAATGCGGTTTTTTAGAAAACATTTACGTGAAATTATACTAAAGACAGCGAAGGGTGTTTTCACGGGATCGGTATCGTGTGCCAAGCAGACTGGAATGTCGTATCGCTTTCTAGTTGAGCAAGCAGTTGTAACGACACCGTTTTTAGCGACTTACGGCGATCCCGCTCGCACATCGTTACATCATGCTAGCATTGCAGTCTGGAGCAGTGTTGCCAACCGTAGCGCAATATTTCAGACCCACGCGGAATAGCTGCGGAATTGTAAAATGCCGACGGTGTAGAGGCATTTAACCTCTTTTTCCAAAGTTTAAAAATTTCAAAATTCAATGTTATGTCGATTTTAAAACGGTAGTAATTTAACTGATGTGTGTTTTAATATGTATTGTTCATATTGCGTACAGTCTAATATTCATGGTTTCATGGTCTTTTGGGCATGAACGATCTGATGACATCCTGAGATGATATCAGTTTAAGGTGTCACATATACTGAAGTAGAGCGCCATGTAATACAAGAGATGATAGCAGTTGGAATTAGATTAGATTAATACTTGTGCCATAGATCATACATACGACATTTCGTAGTGATGTGGAACGTGTCAGTTTAGTAAATGTTGTCTGTACTTGACAATCAATATTTTAAGGATTTTTTGTTTTTGTTTTTTATTTTTATTTCTTTTTTAATTTTTTGAAGTTTTATCTAAAAATTCATCTACATTGTAGAAGGAGTTGCCGTTCAGAAATTCCTTTAATTTCTTTTTAAATACTAGTTGGCTATCTGTCAGACTTTTGATGCTATTTGGTAAGTGACCAAAGACTTTTGTGGCAGCATAATTCACCCCTTTTTTGCCAAAGTTAGATTTAACCTTGAATAATGGATATCATCCTTTCTCCTAGTGTTGTAGCTATGCACTCTGCTATTACTTTTGAATTGAGTCGGATTATTAATAACAAACTTCCTGAGCGAATATATATATATATATATATATATATATATATATATATATATATATATATATATATATATATATATATATATTGCGAAGCTACAGTGAAGATCCCTAAATAAATGTCTGCAGGATGCTCTTGGGTGGGCTCCAGCAATTATTCTGATTACACGCTTTTGTGCAAAGAATACTTTTTTACTCAATGTTAAATTTCCCCAGAATATGATCCCACATGAAAGCAGTGAATGAAAATAGGCGTAGTAAGCTAATTTACTGCGATGTATATCACCAAATTTTGCAATGATTGATAGTATAAGTAGCTGAACTCAAACGTTTCAGGAGATCTTCAGTATGTTTCTTCCAATTCAGTCCCTCGTCAATGCAAACACCTACAAAATTTGAATATTCTACCTTAGCTACAGATTTTAAATTTATTAATGGTGTCATGCCATTTACTGTATGAAACTGTATATACTGGGTTTTATCAGAGTTTAATGAGAGTCCATTTGTAGAGAACCACTTAATAACTTTCTGGAAGATATCATTTACAATTTCATCAGTCAATTGCTGTTTGTCAGGCGTGATAGCTATACTTGTATCATCAGCAAAAAGTACTAGCTTAGCATCTTCGTGAATGTAGAATGGCAAGTTATTAAAATATATTAAGAACAGCAAAGGATCCAAGACCGAACCTTGTGGGACCCCATTTTTGATAACTCCCTAGTTAGAAGAATTAATTGTTTCATCTATATCACGTGAACTGCTTATTTGAACTTTCTGCTGTTCAGTCTATTCATTACAATGATTCAGAGGCGTGTAATTTGGATAAAGTAACATCAAGCGTTTAAGACTATTGAATAATGAGTGCTAAAACTAACTTTTCAACACCAAAGAAGATAAGGAAATGTTCGAGTGATATTGTGCGAGACTCACGGTTGAGTCTCAGACACGCCCTATAATAGCAGCGCGCCTCATGTGTTTCAAACGTCAACTTCGCTTCGCAGTTTCTCCGGATGTAATTGACGCATCGCGATGCAACCGACGCCATTGTTTCTGTGATTTTTCATGCTATCGCGTGCTTAAGAAATAATATACGATATCCACTTAAAAGAAAAACATAAGTTTGTGTTAATATTTCTTTACGTTTTAGACTGTATCGTAGTACCTACTTTCATAAGCCTCTGCCGTACGTTCATGACCGTGAAAGTCGTTTTTCAATATGTCTTGTAGTTTCAATCTGGTGTGAAAAAGTTTAGTGTGACACCCTGTATATAACGTTGAATTACCGACTGAACCCTAAATATTTTGTGCACACCCAGTACATCATTAATCGTACGAAAAGTTAAACAGTGTACTCCCAGTGATTGCGTGTCCAGAGAAAATAATAATAATAATAATAAAAAGAAGGGTCTGCTTTCATTGCCCATGCATTTACGTTATATATATTGTCTATTTTTAATTTTTGCACTATGTATGAATTGTTATTATTATATGTTTTCCTTTGATTTTCCCAGGTTTTGTTTTTCACAGCTCAGACGTTTTCTTTATATTTGTCCTTTTTCCCCATATTTATTGTTATTATTGTGTCTATCTTTAATTTGCGCATGCTTTATATTGTTCTTATATATATGAGTGCCTAATGATTTAGACGCCGGCCGCGGTGGCTGAGGGGGCTCCAGTCACGGTCTGCACGGCCACTACGGTCGGGAGTTCGAATCCTACCTCGGGCATGGATATTTGTGCCGTCCTTAGTATTAGCTATTTCAAAAGTAGTTTGTAAATTTAGGGACTGATGACCCCGTAGTTACGTCCCAAAGCTCTACAAACATTTGAACATTTTAGACGTCGTCTTCATTTTGTTGTCCTCATTTTTCAGTGCAAATCTACCTGGTAGATTCATACCACACTAAAGTGTCAAACATCACCACTACAGGTGACGAAATAACCCATCACACAATATTTCGTTTTTGTTATTATTTTGCCATAAATATCTAAGAAGTTGCAAAATCACATATAAAGAAAGACATTGTAAAATCACCAAAATTACAGCATTAAATGAACAGAGAAACTAAAAGACAAAATGATATCATCATATTCACAGAATATATGACATTAACTGCGATTGGGCAAAGCTGCAAATGTGTACCCAGCGAGTGTGGGATCCTTATCAGGTGGGTTTGACAGACGACACCGAAAGAGTCCAAAGAGGGGCAACTCGTTTCGTATTGTCACGATACAGGGGAGACAGAGTTACGGAAATGATACAGGATCTGGGATGGGAATCATTACAACAGCTGTGCTTATCGCTGCGGCGTGGGCTACTTACGAAACTCCAATCGCCAACATTCTCCTCCGAATGCGAAAATATATTGTTGACTCCCACTTACATAGATAGAAATGATCATCAGAATAAAATACGAGAAATCAGAGCTCGAACGGAGAGATTCAGGTGTTCATTCTTCCAGCGCGCTACTCGAGAATGGAATGGGAGGTAAATAGTATAACGGTGGTTCGATGAACCCTCTGCCAGGCACTTAAATGTGATTTGCAGAGTATCCCATGTAGATGTATATGAAGTATCAAAATGTCTTTTCGTCTAGTGTTATAGGTTTAAGTAAGACTGCAATATCAAGTTTTTATTATGGCTATACCACTTTCTTTTCCTTGTTATGATAATTTTTTTCTTTCTTTGTGTGTGTGTGTGTGTGTGTTTGTATTCTCCTGAATTTTCGTTACTCAAAAACAGCAATTCGTCAAATAAGCAGCCACGCCCGGATAATGTGGCCACTACTTATTCATCTCTACTAAACTATAGATCTCAATTGTTGTTGTTGTGGTCTGCAGTCCGGAGATTGGTTTGATGCAGCTCTCCACAATACCCTATCCTGAGCAAGCCTCTTCAACTCCACATAAGAACGGCAACCTACATCTGTCTGAATCTGCTTACTGTATCCATCACTTGGTCTTCCCCTGCGATTTTTTCCCCACGCACTTCCCTCCAACGCCAAATTCACAATTCCTTGATGTCTAAGAATGTGTCCTACCAATCTAACCCTTCTTTTACTCAAGGAATGCCAGAAATTCCTTTTCTCCCCAATTCTGTTCAGTACCTCCTCATTAGTTACGCGATCCACCCACCTAATCTTCAGCATTCTTCTGTAGCACCATATTTCAAAAACCTCAATCCTCTTCCTGTCCGCACTGTTTATCGTCCATGTCTCACTCCCATAAAAGGCAACACTCCATACAAATGCCTTCAGAAAGGACTTCCTTAGGCTTAAATCAATATTCGATGTTAACAAATTTCTCTTTTTCAAGAACGCTTTTCTACCCATTGCCATTCTGCATTTTATATCCTCTGTACTGCGACCATCATTTGTTATTTTACTGCCCAAGTAACAAAACTCATCTACCTCCTTCATTGCTTCGTTTCCCAATCTAATTCCTTCAGCATCACCCGATTTTCTTAGACTGCACTCCATTACCCTAGTTTTGCTCTTGTTAATGTTCATCTTACATGCACCTTTCAGCACACTGTCCATTCCGTTCAATTGCTCTTCCAGGTCCTTTGCTTTATCTGACAGAATTACTATGTCGTCGGCAAAACGCAATGTTTTTAATTCTTCACCCTGAACTTTAATTCCTTCTCCAAATTTCTCCTTGCTTTCCTTTATAGCTTGCTCAGTGTACAAATTGAATAACATTGGAGAAAGGCTACAACCCTGTCTTACTCCCTTTCCAACCACTGCATCCCTTTCATGCCCTTCAACTCTGACAACCGCTGTCTGGTTTTTGTACAAGTTGTATATAACCTTACGCTCCCTATATTTTACTCCTGCTTGCTTCAGAACTTGAAAGAGTTTATTCCAATCAACATTGTCAAAAGCCTTCTCCAAATCTACAAAAGCTATATATGTAGGTTTGCCTTTTCTTAATCTATCTTCTAGGATAAGCCGTAAAGTGAGTATTGCCTCCCGTGTTCTTACATTTCTCCTGAACCCAAACTGATCTTCCCCGAGGTCGGCTTCTACCAGCTTTTCCATCCTTCTGTATATAATTCGCGTTAATATTTTGCAGCCATGACTTATTAAACTGATGGTTCTGTAGTTTTCACACCTGTCTGCACCTGCTTTCTTTGGAATGGGGATTATAACATTTTTCTTAAAGTCTGAGGGTACTTCGCCTGTCTCATACATCTTACACACCAGTTGAAACAGGTTTGTCATGGCTGGTTCTCCCAGAGACTTCAGTAGCTCTGAGGGAATATCATCTACTCCAGGGGCCTTGATCGACTTAGGTCTTTCAGGGCTGTGTCAAATTCTTCTCTCAGTACAGTATCTCCTATTTCATCTACATCCTCTTCCCTTCCTACAATATTGTCTCGAAGTTCATTTCCTTTGTAGAGCCCTTCTATATACTCTTTCCACCTTTCAGCTTTCCCTTCTTGGCTGAGAACTGGTTTTCCATCAGTGTCCTTGATATTCATAGAGCTGTTTTTCTTATCTCCAAATGTTTCTTTTATTTTCCTGTAGGCTGTATCTATTTTTCCCCTATTTATACATTCTTCTACATCCTTGCATTTGCCTTCTAGCCACTCCTGCTTAGCCACTTTGCACTACCTGTCAATCTCATTTCTTAGTCGTCTGTACTCCATTTTGCCTGTTTCATTTACTGCATTTTTATATTTTCTCCTTTCATCGATTAAATTTAGTATCTCCTGTGATATCCAAGGATTTTTTGTAGGTCTTTCCTTTCTACCTATTTTGTCCTCTGCTACCTTCACTATTTCATCTCTCAATTTTACTCATTCCTCCTCTACTGTTTTATTTTCCCCTGTTTCTGTCAATTGTTGCCTAAAGCTCCCTCTGAAATTCTTAAGAACCTCAGGTTCCTTCAATTTATCCAGATCCCATCTCCTTAGTTTCCTACCTTTTTGTAGTTTCTTTAGTTTCAGCCTACAGTTCATAACCAACAAGTTATGGTCAGAGTCTATATCTGCCCCTGGGTGTCTTACACTGTAAAACCTGGTTCCTAAATCTATGTCTTACCATTATAAAATCTATCTGGTATCTCCCGGTGTCTCCTGGTCTCTTCCACGTATACAACCTTCTTTTGTGATTCTTGAACCAGGTGTTTGTTATAACTAAATTATGTTCTGTGCAAAATTCTACAAGGCGGCTTTCTCTTTCATTCCTTTTGCCCAGACCATATTCACCTACTATCTTCCCTTCCCTTCCTTGTCCTACTACCGAATTCCAGTCTCCCATAACAATTAAGTTTTCCTCTCCCTTAACTGTCTGACTAATTTCCTTTAGCTCCTCATATATTTCTTAGATTTCCTCATCATCGGCAGAGCTGCTTCGTATCTATCTTGACAATGATAATGCGGTCGCTGTGCTGCTCATAGTAGTTTACCCGCATTCCTATTTTCTTATTCATTATCAATTCTACTCCTGTGATACCCCCAACTGATTTTGCATTTATAATCCTGTACTCACCTGACCAGAAATCCTGTTCATCCTGCCACCGAACTTCACTAATCCCCACTATATCTAACTTCAACCTATCCATTTCCCTTTTTAAATTTTCTAGCTTCCCTACCCGATTAAGGGATCTAACATTCCACGCTCCGATCCCTAGAATGCCAGTGTTGTCTTTCCTGATGATGACATCCTCCTGAGTAGTCCCCGCCCGGAGATCCGATGGGGGACTATTTTACCTCCGGAATATTTTACCCGAGAGGATGCCATCATCATATGTTCATACAGTAGAGCTGCATGTCCTCGGGAAAAGTAAAGGCTGCAGTTTCCCCTTACTTTCAGCCGTTCGCAGTAGCTGTGTGGCAAAGCCACATTAGCTGGTGTTACAAGGCCAGCTCAGTCAATCATCCAGACTGTTGCCCCTGTAACTACTGAAAAGGCTGCTGCCCCTCTTCAGGAACCACATGTTTGTCTGGCCTCTCCACAAATGCCCCTCCGCTGTGGTTGCACCTACGGTACGGCTATCTGTAGCGTTGAGGCACGCAAGCCACCACACCTCGGTAATGTCTGTGGTTCATGGGAGTGTCGATATATTTCTTAATCTACACCCACTTCATATGATGAAAAGAAATTAAACTTTAATTTGAAATTTAATAATTACCTACAATTGTATATCAGTGCCTGATTTAGAAATCTAAAGCAATTGTTGTAATAAATGTTACACCATTCTCCTGCGTAAATAGCTGAAAATAACATGCCCAATACAATTAAATTAGTATCGTACGTAATCTCGATCGTCATTGATTGAAGCTTGTTATTGTGTTGTTATGGTCTTCAGCTCTCCACCCTACTCTATCCTGAGCAAGCCTTTTCATCTCCTCATAAGAACGGCAACCCACATCCACTTGAATCTGCTTACTATACGAATCTCTTGGTCTCCCTCTGCGATTTTTACCCCACACACTTCCCTCCAATGCTAAATTTACGATTCCTCGATGTCTAAGAATGTGTCCTACCAAGCGATCCCTTCTTTTGGTCAGGGTATGCCAAAAATTACTTGTCTCGCCAATTCTGTTCAGTACCTCTTCATTAGTTATGCGATCTACCCACCTAATCTTCAGCATTCTTCTGTAGCATCACATTTCAAAAGCCTCTATTCTCTTCCTGTCCGCACTGCTTATCGTCCATGTTTCACTCCCGTACAAGGCAACACTCCACACAAATGCCTTCAGAAAAGACTTCCTTACACTTAAATTAATATTCGATGTTAGCAAATTTCTCTTTCTCAAAAATGCTTTTCTTCCCATTGCCATTCTGCATTTTATATCCTCTGTACTGCGACCATCGCATGTTATTTTACTACCCAAGTAACAAAACTCATCTACTACCTTCATTGTTTCGTTACCTAATCTAATTCCTTCAGCATCGCCTGATTTTCTAAGACCGCATTCCATTATTTTTGTTTTGCTCTTGTTAATGTTCATTTTATACGCTCTCTTCAATACACTGTCCATTCCATTCAACTGCTCTTCCAGGTCCTTTGCTGTCTCTGACAGAATTACAATGTCATCAGCAAAACGAAATGTTTTTATTTCTTCCCCCTGAACTATTCCAAATTTTTCCTTGCTTTCCTTCACCGCCTGCTCGATGTACAAATTGAATAATAGCGGAGAAAGGCTACAACCCTGTCTTACTCCCTTCCCAACTGATGCTTCCCTTTCATGCCCTTCGAGTCTAATAACTGCGGTCTGGCTTTTGTACAAGTTGTAAATAACTCTCCTTTCCCTGTATTTTACCCCTGCTGACTTCAGAATTTGAAAGAGTGTATTCCAGTCAACATTGTCAAACGCTTTCTCCAAATATACAGAAGCTAAAAATGTAGGTTTGCCTTTCCTTAATCTATCTTCTAAGATAAGACGTAAAGTGAGTATTGCCTCTCGGGTTCCTACGTTCCTCCTGAATCCAAACTTTTCCATTCTCCTGTAGATAATTCGTGTTAAAATTTTGTAACCATGACTTATCAAACTGATGGTTCTGTAATTTTCACACCTGTCTGCACCCGATTTCTTTGGAATGGGGATTATTACATTTTTCTTAAAGTCTGAGGGTATTTCGCCTGTCTCATACATCCTACACACCAGTTCAAATAGTTTTGTCATGGCTGGCTCTCCCAGAGACTTTAGTAGCTCTGAGGGTATGTCATCTACTCCTGGGGCCTTGTTCCGACCTAGGTCTTTCAGGGCTCTGTCAAATTCATCTCTCAGTATAGTATCTCCTATTTCATCTTGATCTACTTCCTCTTCCCTTCCCACAACATCGTCTCTAAGTTCATTTCCTTTGTAGAGCTGCTCTATGTACTCTTTCCACCTTTCAGCTTTCCCTTCTTTGCTGAGAACTGGTTTCCCATCCGAGTTCTTGATATTCGTAGAGTTGCTTTTCTTGTCCCCAAGTGTCTCTTTTATTTTTCTGTAGACAGTATCTACTTTTCCCCTTCTTATACATTCTTCTACAGATTTGCATTTGGCTTCTAGCCACACCTGCTTAGCCATTTCGTTTTTGTTATTATTTTGCCATAAATATCTAAGAAGTTGCAAAATCACATATAAAGAAAGACATTGTAAAATCACCAAAATTACAGCATTAAATGAACAGAGAAACTAAAAGACAAAATGATAATATCATATTCACAGAATATATGACATTAACTGCGATTGGGCAAAGCTGCAAATGTGTACCCAGCGGGATTCGAAGCCGGGTCCTAATAACAACTGCAGGATCAGAAGTGACGTCTGTTCTTTCGGAACAGACGCCACATATATACGAAATAACTCAATAATGCACTAATGTCACATAAAAACAGTGTATTCCCTGTGACTTCCTGGCAGATTAAAATTGTGTGACGGAATCTGAACTCGAACCTTGGACCTTTGCCTTCCGCGGCAAGCGCTCTACCGACTGAGCTATCCCGACGCGACTCACGATGCCGCCTCACAACTTTACTTCCGCCAGTACCTCGCCTCCTACTTTCCAAACTTCACAGAACCTCTCCTGCGAAACATGAAAGACTAGCACTCCCGGAAGAAAGGATATGGTGGAGACATAGCTTAGCCACAGCCTAAGGGATGTTTCCAGAATGAAACTTTCACTCTGCAACGGAGTGTGGCGGAAGTAAAGTTATGAGGCGAGGTACTGGCGGAAGTTAAGTTGTGAGGCGGCATCGTGAGTCGTGTCGGGATAGCTCAGTCGGTAGAGCGCTTGCCCGCGAAAGGCAAAGGTCCCAGGTTCGAGTTCCGATTCCGGCACACAATTTTAATCTGCCAGGAAGTTTCATATCAGCGCACACACCACTGCAGAGCGAAAGATTCATTCCGGAGAGTAATCTCTGTCTCTCTCTCTCTTTCAGGAACAGACTGAAATACAAAATACAAATATGCAATTGTTTATCTTGTAAAATGAATAAAATGTTAAATAGAAAACAAAGATACACTACTGTACAATCAATGCAACTGTTGTCTTTGTATATAAAAGTTTAATAAACGTTTAAAAAATGCAATGGCGGTGTTGCTCATGTCAAAAATATCGATTACCACCCCAAGTTAAACTGTAGGTCCCGCTATAACGGAACCAGCACATATCGGCAGCAGCTGAGGATCCCGTATTGACCCCTGCGGGACACCGCCATACGTTTCCCGTGCGTGTTCATGGAAGAGTGCCACTGGGTACTCTCTCTGTCTCTCTTTGAGGAACTGTCGTGATACAAACAGACAGAAATAGAAAATACAAATATGTAATTGTTTATCTTGTATATCTATATTCTATATCTATATATAAAAGGCTTGTGTGTGTACGTGCTGACAGACTTTTCTCCGTGACCACATACTACCACCCACTCATGGTTGTGGTGCTACATAGCCCTTGGTCTAATGATGTTAGTAAGGGAGTTGGTCGCGGTGCGTGGCAGTGGGTGAGTGTGACGATCAAAAATTCGCAAAATATGCAATAAATACTCTCAGGAAAAGCTATATACTCTGTGACTTACGAACTTTAAGATACGAGTCAAAATCTGTTTATTCTTTCAATCGTGAGACAATGTTGTCCTTTCAGACTTTAATAACGACGAGGAATTTCAAATACGCATTTTTTTAAAAATAGATCACATGTTTCCGTCAATCACACATTACCGACAATGAACAGAGACACAAAACAAAGATAAAAATCCAGATAGACTCAAAGATAAAAATACTCGTGAAACATTGATCACTGTCTTGGAAGGGTGGTGAAAACACAGACACATTACTGACTGTGTCTCAGGCCATAGATATTGATATGCCTGTGCCAGTAAGCGCACTGGTCTGTGCTAATCAGTGATCTCTGATACATATAGCCGCGACACTCTCTGCTGTGAAAGGTGTTATCGTTTGACAGCTGGGTCTTCTATGCGACGTAGTCCTACTCATATCCCGGCGGCCTCCTGTGATAATGTTGGCAACAGATGTTGAATAACGAGAATCATGTGACATCGTCATAAGCGAATCGCGTGACACGCAAATATTTTGTCGTGAAATCAAGCATACAGCAGGAACAGCAGTATTTATCTACACTCTATGTGGTTCGGTCATCTTTGCAACGACTTTATATCGTTTTATTGATGTTGCCAACATAAAAACACGAGGCCGCCAGGATAGAAAGTAAAATTTTACCGAATCAGATACATCCGTTGTTGTCACATCTCATTATGACCAGCACTTTCACGCGAAACTCTTTTGTATAGAGTCTCATGATTCACACAGTCTTACAATTCATTCCAAATTCCTTTTCAAGAAGATATTTGTGAAAACTGTTACAAATCAATATTCACACTTATCCAATATCGTTTTCAGAAATGTAATTTGCCAGCCGCTTTCGGCGCTGCTGTTGCAATGTGTAACTTTATGAACACAACCTAACATTGAATTTACATTGTTCCGAAGCACGGACTTAAATTAATTTCACTCTTTGTATGAAAAACTTTATGGACATTCATCGTTTCCGACAAAGAGTTCTACTTAAATTTGACATCGTGGCTATGAGAACTGAGTTTATTGACAGAGATCCAACAAGGATTGTGATTTTGCTGACCTACGTCCGGAACCCAAAGAACCATGATATACACAAGACCTTCTTTAACAACCGTTGCGAAGCACGGGAATATAAGCTAGTAATGAATAAAATGTTAAATAGAAAACAAAGATACACTACTGTACAATCGATGCAACTGTTGTCTTTGTACATAAAAGTTTAATAAACGTTTAAAAAATCCTATGGCGATCTTGCTCATGTCAAAAATATCGATTTGCACAGTGGATCGGAGTCGAAGTTAAACTGTAGGTCCCGCTATAACGGAATCAGCGCATATCGGCAGCAGCACAGGATCCCGTACTGACCCCTGCGGGACAGCGCCAGACGTTTCCCGTGCGTGCGTTTCCACGGGAGACTGCCACTGGGTAGGGAGCTCGGCAGGTTGAGTTTGGACGCGCCGGTGATTGCAGTTGTTTGGCAATTGGCGGTGAGTTCGGCTATGCCTGAAAGTGTGTTAGTGATAGCGAGTGTCAGACAGGGAAAACCGAGTGCCAAGGCCGGGTCGCTACGTGGCTGCGCTAACCGCTATATATAGCGCGCCACGCACCGCATAATAAGCCAAGCACTCATGCCGGCATTCCTGGCTGTCGGCGCGAGCAGCCAAACAGCGGTGCACTTCCCACCCACTGCGCGGATAACGTCTCTACATCTGAGTACGTGCTCCACAAGCCACCGAAGGGTGTGTGGCGGAGGGTACCCTGGACCTCTACCACCTATTAAACATAAGGAGAGGCATTCAATTAATATTTGTGTTGTAGCCGGGATTCGAACCCGTGACTTCCTATTTACTAGGTAAGCGCCTTTTTTTTATTTTTTTTATTTTTTTTTATTTTTTTGTGACTGAAAGAAAAATGCCTTCCTGCATTTTAAAGACAAATTCCTTATCCGAATACCTTCCTTTATTAAATAGTTTACTTGAATAATTTTATAAAGTTGTTTTAACGGAACCAATGATGTTCTTCAAAAGAAAAAAGAAAAGTAGAATCCACTCAGCTAACACATCGTTGCAGCCAAAGCGACTACACGGACTGTCTTAAAGCACGTCTCCCTCCACACCACAAACTTTAATTCTGCCTCATGTTCCCTGTGAAATGTGTATCAAAGCGCTACCCAGTAAGTAGGAGGTCCCGGGTTCGAATCCCGGCCACAGCACAAATTTTAATTCAATGCCTCTCCTTGTGCTTAATACCTATGGTATAAAGAGACAATATTGCCTCAAGGAAATGTGTATTGTTGATAGTCTACCAGTTACTTGCTCTCCTCTTAAACTCCCACATGCAACGAGGGAAAAAAATGAATTCCTGTATGCATCCGTACGAACCCTAATCTCTCTAATCTTATCCTTGTGGTCTTTGTGCGAATTGTTGGTTGGCGACAGATCAATCGTTCTGCACTCCGCCTCAAGTTTCAGCCCCATAAAGGCAAACCTACTCTTTTTTAGCGTTTGTAGATTTGGAGAAAGCTTTTAACAATATCGACTGGAGTACACTCTTTCAAATTCTGAAGGTAGCAGGAGTAAAATATAGGAAGCGAAGAGTTGTACTCCACCTTTACAAAACCCAGACAGCAGTTATTAGAGTCGAAGAACAAGAAAGGGACGCAGAGGTTGGGAAGGGAGTAAGACAGGGTTGTAGCCTTTCCCCAGTGTTGTTTAATCATTGAGCAAGCAGTGAAGGAATGGAAGGAGAAATTTGGAGAGGGCATTATATTATCATAGACTGCTAAGGATCTGGAAGAGCAATTGAGTGGAATGGACAGTGTCTTGAAAGGAACATGTAAGATGAACATTAACAAGAGTACAACGAAGGTATGGAATGTAATGTCAGAAAATCAGGCGATGCTGAAGGAATTAGATTAGGTAATGAGACAACAAAGGTAGTAGATGAGTTATTTGGGTAGCAAGATAACTTCTGATGGCCGAAGTAAAGATGATATCAAATGCAGAATGGCTATGGGAAGAAAAGCGTTTCTTAAGAAGCCAAACCTGTTAATATCCAATATTAATTTAAATGTTAGGAAGTCCTTTCTGAAAGCTTTTGTCTGGAGTGTAGCATTGTATGGGAGTGAAACGTGGGAGTGAAACGTGGACGATAAGTTCAGATAAAAAGATGATAGAAGCTTTTTAAATGTGGTGCTACAGACGAATGATGAAAATTAGATGGGTAGATCATGTAACTAATGAGGTGCTTAACCGAATCTGGGAGAAAAGGAATTTCTGGCATATCCTGACTAACAGAAGGGATAGAGATTGGTTGGATACATTCTGAGACATCAAGGATTTGTCAACTTAGCATTAGAAGGAAACGTGTGGCGTAAAAATCGTAGAGGGAGATCGAGGGACGAATACAGTAAGCAGGTTCAAAAGAATGTAGGTTGCCGAACGTATTCTCAGATGAAGAGACTTGCACAGGACAGGGTAGCGTGGAGAGCTGCATCAAACCAGTTTGTGGACTGAAGACAACAACAACAACAACAACAACAACAAATCTTTTCCACAGTGATTGTCGAAAAGAACGTCGCCTACCCTCTAGCGACTTCCATTTGAGTTCCCGAAGCACACACTTGTGCATTCATGGAACCTACCATTTACAAACCTCTCCGCTCGCCTCTGAACTGCCTCTATGTCCTCCTTCAAAGAAGATCTGGCGGGGATCCCAAACACTAGAGCAACACTCAAGATGGGGTCGTGAAAAGCACACGAATCACACCTTCCCAAAATTCTGCCAATAAAGTGAAGTCGACCATTCGCCTTCTCCACGGCTGCCGTTATAAGCTTGTTGCATTTCTTATCGCTGTGCAGCGCTACACCTAGGTATTTAATTGACGCGACTCTGTCAAGCAGCTCACTACTAATGCTGTATTCGAACATTAAGGGATTGTTTGTCCTACGCATCTGTATCACTTTATAGTTTCTACATTTAGCTCCAGTTTCCATTTCTCACACCACCTAGAAATTTGGTCCAAGTCATCCTGCTTCTTACTACGGTCATTCAATGACAACCTCTCATACAGCACAGCATCATCAGCAAACATCTGCAGGTTGCAACTCACTCAGTCCGTCAGATCTTTTATACAGACAGAAAATAACAGCGGTCCTACCACAGTTCCCTGTGGCACCCCTGACGATACCGTAGTCTCTGATGAACTCTCGCCATCGAGGACAACGTACTGGGTTCTGTTATTCAAGTAGTCTTCAAGCCACTGACATATCTGGGGTACCTATTCCATAAGTTCGTACCTCCGTTAGTGCTGTACCTTGTCAAACGCCTTAAGAAAATCGAGAAATACCTAGTCTGCCTGTTGCACGCAAGGTGCCATGAAAGAAAAGGTCACGTTGTGTTTAGAACGGTCGATGGATACTCCCTAAAGCCGTGTTGGTGCTTGGAAAGGAGCTTCTGCGTCTCAAGGAAAATTGCTATTTTAGAACTGAGGCTATGTGAAAGATTCCTGCGCAGACTGGCGTAAATCATATAGGTCTGTACTTTCGTGGGTCCGTTGCTTTTCCTTTCTTATACACCGGTCGCTTGGGACTTTGCGCTGGATCAAAGATTCGTGATAAATTCCAACTAAGTACTATCACTGTGAAATCGGAATGGTATCCCATCTGGACATGACGACTTGTTTGCATCTCTCTCAGCTGTTTATCTACATCAACTATTCCTATAACCATGTCCTCCATTATACGAAGGGCATCCAAGAAGACGAGGAAAACTTTTCTTTCTTTTAGTATCATGTAGGGGAGAGTTGCCGAAGATGGACCGTTGCCTAAGTTGGACCACGTACGTATTTTACTGTGCGTTGGTAACTTAAAGTTCCAAGTTTGTTCAACTGCTGAGAAACATTGTCGAAGTCGCCAGTCGCCAGTCGACAATAGTCACTGGAGTGAGAACAGTTTCCATTATTGCGTTTTCTTCGAAGTCGCTGTAAGTTTTCTGCTACATATCATAAGCTTTCATCTGCTCTAAAAGTAAGTAAAAATATCATCAGCACTATAGTTCAAAGTGCCATTCATTAGCTAATAATTTAATATCGTAAAACTAGAGTTTAGCGTTTTTTGTTCCTACAACGTTATCTTTACTTACATGGCGTCGAGTTGCCGAAGTTGGACCAAAGGCTGTATCCTAATTTGGACCGGTCCAATTTACTGATCACTCGTAACAAGTAGTACTTAATGTCATTTAAAAATAGGTGATAGGTAGATGTTAATTTTTTTAGATTTATTTTTCTAGGCTGCAAAGCAATTTAAAAAATGAGTAAGTATCGTAACCTTTTTAGATTTGGAAGATTCAATAAGGGGAATGTATGGGAAATGGGCAGAAGATGAACTGAAGGTAGCTGTGAAAGCATACAAAAACGGTAACCATGAACTTAACGAGTGTGCTCGTTTATACCGAGTACCAAAAGCTAAAATTAAAGAGATGTGCTGAAGGTAAAAGCATGTCCTCAAATGAAGTTCAGTTATTCGGAAGACAATCAACCTTTACAACTGAGATGGAAAAAATTGTCGCAGATCACCTTCTTTTATTTGAAAAGAGTTCTTTTTTGTATTCACAATCAAAGATCTTCGTAAACTTGCATTCGACATAGCACAGAAATATGAACTGCCTCATTCTTTCAACATAAAAAAGAAAGTGGCTGGTAAAAGATGGTTTTCTTCATTTACATCTACATCTACATCGATACTCTGCAAATCACATTTAAGTGCCTGGCAGAGGGTTCATTAACCACCTTCATAACTTTTCTCTACCGTTCCATTCTCTAATAGCGCGCGGGAAGAAAGAACACCTAAATCGTTCCGTTTTCGATCTGATTTCTCTTATTTTATTGGGATGGTCATGTCTCCCTAAGTAGGTGGGTGCTAGCAAAATATTTGCACATTCAGAACTAAAAGTCGGTGATTGAAACTTCGCAAACAGATCACGCCGCAGTGAATAACGTCTTTCTTTTAATGATTTCCACCCCAATTCGTGCAACATTTCCGTGACGCTTTCCCCCCCGTAACGTGATAAAACAAAACGAGCTGCCCTTCTCTGAACCTTCTCAATATCTTCCGTCAGTCCCACCTGGTGAGGGTCCCACAAGGGGCAACAGTACTCCAAGAGAGGACGCACAAGTGTGATGTAGGCAGTCTCTTTGGTGGAGCTGGTGCATCGTCTAAGCGTTCTGCCAATGAAACGTAACCTTTGGTTCGCCTTCCCCACAATATTTTCTATGTGTTCTCTCCAGTCAAAGTTGTTCGTAATTGTAACTCCTAGGTATTTGGTAGAATTTACGACCTTAAGGTTTGACTGATTTATCGCGTAATTGAAGTTCAGCGGATTTCTTTTAGTGGTCATGTGTATTACTTCACACTTTTCTTTATTTAGTGTCAATTGCCAATTTTCGCACCAAGTAGAAATTTTGTCTAAATCGCTTTGCAGTTGCTTTTGATCCTCTGTTGACTTCACTAACCGATAAACGACAGCATCATCCGCGAACAGTCTAAGGGAGCTATTCAGATTATCTCCTAAATCGTTTATAAACACGAGGAAGAGTAGGGGACCAATAACGCTTCCCTGTGGAACGCCAGATATCACTTCTGTTTTACTCGATGACTTACCGTCAATTACAACGAACTGTGTCCTTTCTGATAGGAAATCGTGAATCCAATCCCACAATTGGGGAGATATTCCATAAGCACGCAATTTCATTAGAAGCCGCTTGTGGGGTACAGTATCAAAAGCCTTCCGGAAATCCAGAAATATGGAATCGATTTGAGATCCCTTGTCGATGGCACTTAACACTTCATGTGAATAAAGGGCAAGCTGTGTTTCGCAAGAGCGATACTTTCTGAATCCGTGCTGACTATTGGTTAATAGGTCGTTCTCTTCGAGGTAGTTCATAATATTCGAACAAAGTATATGTTCCAAAATCCTACTGCAAATCGACCTCAATGAGATAGGCCTGTAATTTTGGGGATCACTCCTATTGCCTTTCTTGAATATTTGAGTAATTTGGGCAACTTTCCAGTCTTTGGGTACGGATCTTTCGCTGAGTGATCGGTTGTAAATTATAGCTAAGTACGGAGCTATTTCATCAGCATACTCTGAGAGGAATCTAGTTGGTATACAATCTGGCCCGGAAGATTTATTTTTGTTTAGTGACTTAAGTTGTTTTACTACTCCAGGAACATCTACTTCTAAGTTTCGCATGCTGGCAGCTGTTCTTGGATTGAATACTGGAGTGTTCACTTCGTCTTCTTTGGTGAAAGAATTTCTGAAAGCTGTGTTTAGTAATTCTGCCTTAGCAGTACTGTCGTCGGTAGTATTACCATTGCTATCGCGTAGTGAAGGTATTGTTTGTGTTTTGCCGCTAGTGTACTTCACATATGACCAGAATTTCTTTGGATTTTCTGCAAGATTACGAGACAGGATTTCGTTGTGGAAACAACTATAAGATTCTCGCATTGAAGTCCGCGCTAGGTTGCGAGTTTCAGTAAAAGATTGCCAGTCTTGCGGATTCTGTGTCTTTTTAAATTTTGCATGCGTTTTCCTTTGTTTCTGCAACAGTGATCTGACCTGTATTGTGTACCACGGGGGGTCAGCCCCCTCTTTTATTAATTTATTTGGTATAAATCTCTCGATTGCTCTTTGAATGTAAGCCACAACTGATCTACACTCGCATTTTTAGTTTTGAAGGACTGGAGACTATCACTCAGGAAAGCGTGAAGCGAATTTTTATCTGCTTTATTGAATAGATATATTTTTCGTTTATTTTTGGTGCATTTGGGAATTTCGATATTCAGTCTCGCTACTACAACTCGATGTTCGCTAATCCCTGTATCTGTTTTGATGCTCTTTACTATCTCGGGATTATTTGTTGCTAGGAGATCAAGAGTATTTTCGCAACCACGTACTATTCTAGTGGGTTCATGAACTAACTGTTCGAAGTAGTTCTCAGAAAAAGCATTCAGAACTAGTTCGGACGATGTTTTATATTTGCCCCCGGTTTTGAATACGTAATTATGCCAACATATCGAGGGTAAATTAAAGTCGCCACCGATTATAACAGTATGCTTCGGATACCTATTTGAAATATGATTCAAACTTTCTTTGAACATTTCTGCAACCGCATCGTCTGAGTCAGGGGGCCGATAAAAAGATCCAATTATTAATTTATTTCGGTGGTCAGGTATAACCTCTACCCAGACCAATTCACAGGAAGTATCTGCCTCAATTTCGTTGCAGGATAAACCGTTTGTAACAGCAATAAACACGCCACCCCCTGTTTTATTTATTCTATCCTTTCTGAAGACCATTTGGCCCTTTGAGAAAATTTCGGCCGAATTTATCTCAGGCGTCAGCCAGCTTTCAGAACCTATAACGATTTGTGCCTCAGTACTTTCTATCAGCGCTTGGAGCTCTGGAATTTTCCCAACACAGCTACGACAATTTACAACTGTTACACCAATGGTTTTTATGTCTACTTTCTTCCCGTGTCTGACCTGCCCCCTTTGAGACTGAAACCCATTTTGTGTATTCCCGAGGCCATCTAACCTAAAAAACCGCCCAGTCCACGCCACACAGCCCCCGCTACCCGTGTAGCCGCTTCCTGAGTGTAGTGGACTCCTGACCTATTTAGCGGAACCCGAAAACCCACCACCCTTTGGCGCAAGTCGAGGAATCTGCAGCCCACACAGTCGAAGAACCGTCTGAGCCTCTGATTCAGACCCTCCACTCGGCTCTGAACCAAAGGTCCGCAGTCAGTCCTGTCGACAATGCTGCAGATGGTGAGCTCCGCTTTCATCTTGCAAGCAAGACTGGCAGTCTTAACCACTTCTGATAGCCGCTCAAAACCAGAGAGGATCTCTTCCGATCCAAAGCGACACACATCATTGGTCCCAACATGAGCCACCACCTGCAGTTGGCTGCACCCTGTGCTCTTCATGGCATCCGGAAGGAGCCGTTCCACATCCGGAATGACTCCCCCCGGTATGCACACGGAGTGCACATTGGAATTCTTCCCCTCCCTAGTAGCCATTTTCCTAAGGGGCTCCATTACCCGCCTAACGTTGGAGCTCCCAACTACCAACAAACCCACCCTCTGTGAGAGCCCGGATCTTGAAGGCAGAGGGGCGAGTACAGGACAAGCGACACCATCCGCATCAGGAACATCCCCTGCCACAGACAGCGCCTCGAATCTGTTGGCAAGACTAACCGGGGAGGCCTCCACTTCGGTCCCCCGGGAAGTCTTACGCCGCCTGACACGCGCTGAGGGGACCTCCCAATCCACCACGGATTGGGGGGCTACCTCCTCGCGGGCAGTGAGCGGGCTGGCCACAGCCGCAGGCCGATCGGAGGGCACAACAGACGCACAGGGCGTCTGCTGCACCCCCGCGAGCGGCCCACAACAGCGGCGCCCACCCACCGCAGTCTCAAGCGTTGCCAGCGAAGCCAACGCCGCCTGAAGCTGCGAGCGAAGAGTCACCAACTCTGCCTCCATCCGTTCGCAGCAGTCACAGTTCCTAGCCATTCTACGAAATACACAGCTTTCCCTCCGTCAGCCAGAAGGAATATCAATGGCGAGATGTTAAAATGAAGTTTTTTTTTTTTTTTTAATATTACGGGTCTTATTTCCTTTTTAGTCATTGTTTTACCATGCGGTTCAATTTAAGCGACTGAAGGTCCAAATTAGGCAATCGGTTTCCTAACCTGGACCGTTTATACACTTTTAAATTTTATGTAATATCCATTTATGCTTTGTTTTTATTCACAGTATAAAACTAGAGTGCCGTCGATGCGAACAAGAGGTGACCGAGACGTGTAACCAATGGCACCCCATACCATCACGCCGGGTGATACGCCAGTATGGCGATGACGAATACACGCTTCCAATGTGCGTTCACCGCGATGTCGCCAAACACGGATGCGACCATCATGATTCTATAAACAGAACCTGGATTCATCCGAAAAAATGTTTTGCCATTCGTGTACCCAGGTTCGTCGTTGCCTACACCATCGCAGGCGCTCCTGTCTGTGATGCAGCGTCAAGGGTAACCGCAGCCACGGTCTCCGAGCTGATAGTCCATGCTGCTGCAAACGTCGTCGAACTGTTCCTGCAGATGGTTGTTGTCTTGCAAACGTCTCCATCTGTTGACTCAGAGATCGAGACGTGGCTGCACGATCCGTTACAGCCATGCGGATGATATGCCTGTCATCTTGGACTGCTAGTGATACGCGGCCGTTGGGATCCAGTACGGAGTTCCGTATTGCCCTCCTGAACCCACCGATTCCATATTCTGCTAACAGTCATTGGATCGCCACCAATGCGAGCAGCAGTGTTGCGATACGATAAACCGGAATCACAATAGCCTACAAGCGCGGAAATAAGCCATTTAATAGAGGTTTTGATTTCGTATACAGTGTGATTCCAGATCCTCATGTCGTCATTAACTGTTGTTGGATCGCTCGTTGAGCCTCACGTCTCCTAGCGTTCGGCAGCACGGTGGACTCGGCACGTTGACCACACACGTTCAGACACACGCGCCGTGTGACGACGGCTTAACGATGTCACTATGTTTTCCAAACAGGAACAACTCAGTTGAACGTGCCAGAGGTCGTATAGCACGACGGTGTTTGTAAATCTATCGGACCAAACTGCCTGGTCATCAGTCCGTAGCTTACAAACTACTTAAACCTAGGTAAACTAACCTAAGGATAAACACACACACACACACACACACACACACACACACACACACACACACACACACACACACACACACCCATGCCCCAGGGAGGACTCGAATCTCCGACGGTGAGAACCGCGCGCTCCGCAGCGAGGCGCCTTAGACCGCTATGCTACTCCACCGCTGCCACAACGGTGAGCATAACCTTGCTCGCTAAGGGCGCAGCCTCGAATTTTTTTTATCGGGAGGTAACGACGAATGCTTCGCGTCCCTAGACGTCGCACTACGTTACCCCAAAGCGGCATATTGAAATTACGACTGCGTTTTGTTCTTAGGACGTTCCGTAACTTTTCATTTGAACAGCCATGGTAATTATGTAGATGTAGGGGAAGGTTGCCGATGTTGGAGCTCTTTCTTATTTTGGGATCCAAAGTCTATCTATCTAATCGAAACAAAATATACTCTAAAAGAAGCTGTATGAGGACCTATGCACCTATGCACCCAAATTGCGTGAAAATGTAATCACATGTCAGTTCTAGTATAATATAGTTCTGCAGTGTATACCCATGTATCATCTGCATTTCTTCTTGGTGTAGCAATTTTAATGACCAGTGGTGTAAAAGTTTGTATGGTACATGACAGAGGGTACCTTGCATAAAACTTTGCCGAGAGAGGGAAAGGTGGAAACAGAGAGATGCGGGAAGAGATGGATGCAGAGAGACGAAAGAAGGGAAGGTGGACTACGAGAGTGTAGTATAAATGAATACCCTGGCAACGCCGGGTTTACAGCTAGTAGTATAAAAATATGGCGGCGAGCCTTCACTGACAACAATGATACTGTATACGGCATTGCCAGTCTAGTAATATACAGGGCGTTACAAAACAGATACGGCCTAACTTTCAGCAAACATTCCTCACACACAAAGGAAGATATGTTCGTGGATATGTGTTCGGAAACGCTTAATTTTCATGTTAGAGCTCATTTTATTACTTCTCTTCAAATCACATTAATCATGGAATGGAAACACACAGCAACAGAACGTACCAGCGTGACTTCAAACACTTTGTCACAGGAAATGTTCAAAATGTCCTCAGTTAGCGAGGATACGTGCATCCACCCTCCGTCGCACGGAATCCCTGATGCGCTGATGCAGCCCTGGAGAATGGCGTATTGTATCGCAGCCGTCCACAATACGAGCACGAAGAGTCTCTACATTTGGTACCGGGGTTGCGTACACAAAAGCTTTCAAATGCCCCCCATAAATGAAAGTCGAGAGGGTTGAGGTCAGGAGAGCGTGGAGGCCACGGAATTGGTCCGCCTCTACCAATCCATCAGCCACCGAATCTGTTGTTGAGAAGCGTACGAACACGTCGACTGAAATGTGCAGGAGCTCCATCGTGCATGAACCACATGTTGTGTCGTACTTGTAAAGGCACATGTTCTAGCAGCACAGGTAGAGTATCCCATATGAAATCAAGATAACGTGCTCCAGTGAGCGTAGGTGGAAGAACATGAGGCCCAATCAAGACATCACCAACAATTCCTGCTCAAACCTTCCTTCAATTGGCCCAACTGGCGGTGAATCGAGGAAGTACAGTACATAGTAACGAAACAATTGGGTATTTTGAGAATTGTCTGCACGAATTATTTCAGAGAAATACTAAAATGATCTGTAACATGGAAATTAAGCGTTTCCGGACACATGTCCACATAGCATATTTTCTTTCTTTGTGTGTGAGGAATGTTTCCTGAAAGTTTGGTCGTACCTTTTTGTAACACCCCGTATTGGACCTACATCTTAACCTGCTGCCCTCAATTCCTGTGGTCATGTGTGCGCCTCGGTTGCACAGTGGTAGAGTGCCAGACTACAAATCCAAAGGTCACGGGTTCGATCCTAGGATTTTTATCTGTCACTTTCCACTCCTTTCACCTCTGGCAGTATTGCTCATGTGAAAAATACCGAGTAGCACCGTGGTTCGGAACCCACGTTAAACTGTAGGTCCCCCTATAACTGGCTGGGTAAGTCAGTTCGAAGGTCGGAGGAAGGCAACGGCATACCACCTCCAAACAGGACCATGCCTAGTAAAGCACTGTGGTGTTCAGACCAATCTTAGGATTGTTGACTGCTTTACCTTTACCTTTACTCGTCGTATCTCTGTGGCTGTTTGTCAGCCGTTTGTCCTCTTAGGGTTCTTGCTGTATTGGCTACCTGAAGCCAATTATTGGTGTATTTATTTATGGCAGTATTCATTTAGCCCATCTGCACCTTCCTTACTGTGGTGTCGCACAAGTCCATAGTGTGCGCCACCTACTTTTGCCGCGCGCCGCCATGCACGCACGGCGCGGCGTTCTTACGACGACAGCCACGAGCGCCCTCTGCGGCAACTCCGCTCGTGGCCACCAGTGAACGACGTCGTTCACTTGGGACTGAGATAGGAACGAGATAGGACCTTGGAATCAGATAGGCACCAGAGAAGACTTTGCTATCGTATAGGCACTAGGCAGGCCTCTTGCTCAACTATGTGTCAGTATTCTGCAGTACTGAGCTATGTAAAAGTTAAGTATTGTATAAATTCTGTGGAATATTTATCTCGTTCTAATTTACTCTAGTGTTTCTAGTGTCTGCTGTCCCACTGGCTGCTCCCCTCCGTACCTGCACAAGCGTGCATCCTTTATTCCTGTGTCGGTCTCTATCTGCTCGGCCACCGACACCTACGACGGAAACGAGACACAAAAGCGGCGACGAGGCTGGGACACAAAAGTGGCGACGAGGATGGGATACAAAAAATTCTATCTTTTATTTGCCAGTCAGCCACCCTTTTCTAGGGCGCCCACAAGCCTTCACCGCTCCGCCTTCCATCCTGACAACGCTTCCAACCCATTTTATTTATGCAGCACTGGGATGGGTTGTATAATTTTCCTATCATCCGTAGGATGAAGATCAAGTGCTGCACAAGAGGCAAACACACTTAGTGAAACACCATGTATGTCTGTGTATTGGACGTACATCTTGAACTGCTTTCATCAATCTCTCTCTGGTCATTACTCCCCCTATGTCTATGGCTGCTTGTCCTCTTAGGGTTCCTACTGTATTGGCTACCTGAAGCCCCTGCCTTGCTCAGTGTATTTATTCATTTGGTCCATCTGCACCTTCCTTACCTCCCTGTCTGTCTTTCTTTCTCTGTACCTGTCGGGGTTCCGCAGCGTGGACTATCTGGCGGACGGGAGACTCGGAGTGACGGTACTGGTCGGCAGCGCCTGTGTGGGGTCCGCAGTGCGTACACGCACCACGCCGGCAGATCGATAGTGCGTGCCGGCGCGTGCCAGCCTCTGTCTACTGGGGGAGGGGCACGCCACGCACAAAGTGCCGTCTTCAGTCCGCAGACAGCTTTCACGCAGCTCTCCCAACACCTGCTAGACACCAGGCCTCACAACAGCCCGTGCTACGTCATACTGACCAGGCCGCGGCCGCCAGCTGAATAGCTGGTCGCTACGAGGCAGCGTCTGTGCCCCAGCGACCAGCCAGTCAGTAATATCTGCCATAGACTTCACTCAGTTAAAACAAAGTTACCCATGAAACTTCCTGGCAGATTAAAATTGTGTGCCGGAACCGGGACTCGAACCTTGGACCTTTGCCTTTCGCGGGCAAGCGCTCTACCGACTGAGCTACCCCACGATGCCGCCTCACAACTTATGTGAGCTTCTGTGAGCTTCTGTGAAGTTTGGAAAGTAGGAGGCGAGGTACTGGCGGAAGTAAAGTTGTGAGGCGGCATCGTGAGTCGTGTCGGGGTACCTCAGTCGGTAGAGCGCTTGCCGGCGAAAGGCAAAGGTCCCAGGTTCGAGTCCCGGTTCCGGCACACAATTTTAATCTGCCAGGAAGTTTCATATCAGCGCACACTCCGCTGCAGAGTGAAAGTTTCATTCTGGAAACATCCCTTAGGCTGTGGCTAAGCCATGCCTCCACCATATCCTTTCTTCCAGGAGTGCTAGTCTTGCGTGTTTGCAAGAGAGCTTCTGTGAAGTTTGGAAAGTAGGAGGCGAGGTACTGGCGGAAGTAAAGTTGTGAGGCGGCATCGTGAGTCGTGTCGGGGTAGCTCAGTCGGTAGAGCGCTTGCCCGCGAAAGGCAAAGGTCCCAGGTTCGAGTCCCGGTTCCGGCACACAATTTTAATCTGCGAGGAAGTTTCATATCAGCGCACACTCCGCTGCAGAGTGAAAGTTTCATTCTGGAAACATCCCTTAGGCTGTGGCTAAGCCATGCCTCCACCATATCCTTTCTTCCAGGAGTGCTAGTCTTGCGTGTTTGCAAGAGAGCTTCTGTGAAGTTTGGAAAGTAGGAGGCGAGGTACTGGCGGAAGTAAAGTTGTGAGGCGGCATCGTGAGTCGTGTCGGGGTAGCTCAGTCGGTAGAGCGCTTGCCCGCGAAAGGCAAAGGTCCCAGGTTCGAGTCCCGGTTCCGGCACACAATTGTAATCTGCCAGGAAGTTTCATATCAGCGCACACTCCGCTCCAGAGTGAAAGTTTCATTCTAAAGTTACCCATATACACAAACCCAGGCACATACAAGACTGTAACCAATTTTATATAGGACGAACGGGACGAAATTTCAGTATTAGATACCACGAGCACTCGAGATTAAGCGATAATAACCCATCTTCATTCATAGAATATATGACATCAACTGCGATTGGGCAAAGCTGAAAATGTGCACCCAGCCGGGATTCGAACCCGGGTCTCCTGCTTTCTAGGCAGTTGCGCTGACCCCTACACCACTGGGGACACAGTGATCACCGCACCTGCAAGGACTACCCATGCACGCCTCCCGTCAGATACATATTCCCATCTTCGCCCTGCCCACAGTACTCAAACTCGTAGTTATAATTCCCGTAAGAGTAATATATTCATATATTCTATGAATGTTGAATAATAACAACTGCAGGATCAGAAGTGACGTCTGTTCTCTCGGAACAGACGCCACATGTATATATATATATATATATATATATATATATATATATATATATATAATATGCCGGTGACGGGCAATGGTCCTATCGTTAGTGGGGAGGGGTGGGCAAAGTTTGAAGCCCTCTCTCTTACGGGAATTAGTTTCATAACTACGAGTTTGAGTACTGTGGGCAGGGCGAAGCTGGGAATTTGTATCTGACGGGAGGCGTGCTTAGGTAGTCCTTGCAGGTGCGGTGATCACTGTGTCCCCAGTGGTGTAGGGGTCAGCGCAACTCCTAAGAAGCAGGAGACCCGGGTTAGAATCCCGGCTGGGTACACATTTTCAGCTTTGCCCAATCGCAATTAATGTCATATATTCTATGAATGTTGAATAGTAACAACTGCAGGATCAGTTGGAACAGACGCGACATGTATATAAATAACCCATCTACGAGGGTAAGTCAATTATTATCCGCAATTTAGTTATATTTTTGTTTATGTTGGTAGTACTCTCGTTTTGCGTTGGTGACGCATGCTTTGATTATTTGTTGCTATATCTTTGCAATTTTCAAGCTGCTACGTTAGTTTCGTTGTCGCTGCCGTGCTGTTAATCATGGCTGCTCTGCTGTCTATTTGCACCAAAGAAGAGCAACGTTCAGTGATTCGTTTTTTGTGGGCGGAAGGTGTATCAGGGGCCGAAATTCGTAAAAGACTTTCAGTACAGTACGGAAGCAGTGTTTTGCCACAACGAAGTGTGTACGAGTGGATTGAAAAATTCCGAAATGGTCGCACGAGTGTTAAGCACGATGAAGGAGCCGGACGACCGTTTACCGCCACAAATGAAGAAACCATTGAGCGATCACGTGAAATGATTCTCTTAGACAGACGATTAACTATTGATAAAGTGGCTCATCGTCTTCAAATTAGTCACGGTTCTGCCTACGAAATTGTTCACAACAGACTTGGGTTTCGTAAAGTTTGTGCAAGATGGGACCCAAACAACTCACACAGTTGCATAAGCAAACGCGCCTCGACATCTGCAAAAAACATTTGGATCGCTATGATAACGAAGGGGACAACTTCTTAGACAGAATCATTACTGTTGACGAAACATGGATCCATCATTACGAGCCGGAGAGTAAACGGCAGAGTATGGAATGGAAACATCCAAATTCGCCGTGTACAAAAAAGTTCAAGACCCGACCGTCCGCAGGAAAACTGATGCACGAGGTCCTGTACTGGAACATTATGGTGACAGGGGCACAACAATAAACAGTGTACGTTACAGTGAGGTGCTTACTGACAGGCTAAAGCCTGCAATTCGAAGCAAACGCCGAGGATTGCTGTCAGAAGGTGTTGTGTTGTTGCACGACAATGCCCGTCCGCATACTGGTGTCCACACTCTGAAACGCTCCAGAAACTCAAATTCGAAGTACTGGATCATCCTCCATTAGTCCTGATCTTGCCCCTTCTGACTATCACTTGTTTGGTCCACTCAAACAGGCATTAAGGGGCCGTCGATTTGACTCGGACGAAGCAGTGAAGGAAGCGGTGCATTCCTGGCTCGCAGCTCAACCGAAAACCTTCTTTTATGAGGGCATAAGGAAGCTTGTAGAGCGATGGACGAAGTGCATTGAAAAGCAAGGAGACTGATGTTCTTGTAAGTTTCGTATTTTATTACAATAAAATTGTATAACTACTTTGCGGATAGTAATTGACTTACCCACGTACATTTTTCATCCACCTCAAAAACGATAAACACAGTCCACAACGAATGGAGGTTGCAATGAGATTTTACACATTATCCCTAAAGGTCTAATAATGAACATCCTAAAGAGATAGAAATATATATACACGCAACACAACACCCTGATGATATTTTAAATTGTTGTTGCTGTTGTGATCTTCAGTCCGCAGACTGGTTTGATGCAGCTCTCCACGCTACCCTGTCCTGTGCAAGTCGTGAGAATACGTTCGGCAACCTACAACCTTTTGAATCTGCTTACTGTATTCGTTCCTCGGTCTCCCTCTACGATTTTTACCCCACACGTTTCCTTCTAATGCTAAATTGACAAATTCCTTGATGTCTCAGAATGTGTTCAACCATTCTATCCCTTCTCTTAGAACAGGATATCCCAGAAACTCCTTTTCTTCCCAATTCAGTTAAGCACCTCCTCATTAGTTACATGATCTACCCATCTAATTTTCATCATTCGTCTGTAGCACCACATTTCGAAAGCTTCTATCATCTGTTTATCTGAACTCCTTATCGTCCACGTTTCACTCCCATACAATGCTACACTCCAGACAATTTCTTTCAGAAAGGACTTCCTAACACTTAATTTAATATTGGACGTTAACAAGTTTCGCTTCTTTACATACGTTTGCCTTCCCATAGCCATTCTGCATTTTATATCTTCTTCAGAAGTTATCTTGCTACCCAAATAACAAAATTCATCTACTAATCTAATTCTTTCAGCATCACCTGATTTTCTGACACTGCATTTCATTACCTTCGTTTTACTCTTGTTAATGTTCATCTTATATCTTCCTTTCAAGACACTGTCCATCCCATTCAATTGCTCTTCCAGATCCTTTGCGGTCTCTGACAGAATTACTATGTCATCGGCAAACCACAATGTTTTTATTCCTTCTCCCTGCACTGTAATGCTCTCTCCAAAATTGTCCTTCCATTCCTTCACTGACTGCTCAATGTACAGATTTTAAATTAACAATCTGATTGTAAAAACGAAAATTTTATTGATTTCTTGACCAAAGACAACGGATAAATACGACCACTAACAAACCATAGACATTTCGATCACAAAGATTATTAAATTATCAATCATAACGCAACATTCCACAGCAATCATATTCAAAAAACATCTTTGAATGACTGCTAAAATTATGTTTAACGTAAATATCGAATAATCATAACCGACAGATCACAGATATTTAAATATTAGTACAAATTCTTAAATACCATAGCAAGTGCCAACTGCAAACATGTAACATCTTTGGGCAACTGTCATAGCATCAAGATAAAAAATATTAAAAATTTTATTTAACGGTATTGTGTAGTATTACATAAGTGTAACCCAAAAGTTCACGTTACTGTTAAATAAACAGCAAGACATTTTCCAACGATGTCACATGGTCGTAAGGTAAAAAACTTTAACCGAAAAAAGAGTCCTAACTTAAAAATATATATAACTGAACGATGATTATTAAATAAAATTTTTCTGTATTTCGCAGATTATCTGACGATGGCTTATTGTGCCAAAATGGATCTATAACAACATTATAATAAAAAACTTTAAAACAGAATATTGATGTAAAGTTATATAAACGAATAGAAATCTTAGCAAAGTATGCAGCTAAATTTGGTTTACAGATATCACAAGAAAAAACTAAAGTCATGACTAAAAACATTTTAGGAAGTCAACAAATTGCACACAAGTATTGGATGTATCGAAAGGGTCAAACACTTTAAATATTTGGGACAAACAATAACGGATACTGGCATAGAAAAAGAAGCTGGCAAACTCAGAGTAGCTAAACTCAGGAGGGCGCAAATTTTAACAGTGAAGATGTGCAACAAAAAATGTATATCTCGAAATGCGAAATTATTACACTGCAAGACAATGACAAGAACAAAAGTATAATATGCAGGGGAAATAGTATTTCTGAGGAAGCTTCTCGGTGGACACAAAAAAGTTGGCGAAATATGGATAAAGATGGGCAATGAGAAGGTCTATCAATTTATTAAACCAGTTACAACGGAAATGAGAAAGAGAAGCCTTATGATCTTCGCTCATCTCGTTAGAATGGATGGCAGCAGATTAACGAAACTATCTTTAAATCAACAGAGGAAAAAGCAGATTTTACAGTATTTAATGTTACTGTCTATTCCACCATTTTTTCGTGTTTTAGTCGGCTGGATTGAATATCGAGACTCTGCACCTTGGTTTTGTGTCTGTTTCCATTTATAAATATGTTGCGGTATACACAAAGGAAGGCTGTAAAGTTCCGTTGACAGTATGGTCAGAAGAAGAGCTTGGAAAAAGGCATATTCATGGTGTTCCATATCTCTACATCTGGTATATCGCCCCAAATTTGCGACTGGATAGGGGATTTCCTGTCAGAGAGGACACTGTTTAAGTCGATGCTTTACCATCTTTTACTACGAACTGAGGTGATATCGGGCGTTCCACAGGGTAGTGTTATTGGTCCTCTGCTGTTCCTTATTTACATAAATCATTTAGGGGAAATCTAAGTAGCTCTCTTAGGTTGCTTGCAGATGACGCCGTCATTTGCTGTCTAGTAAAATCATCTGAAGGTCAAAACGAACTGCAGAACGATATGAATAAGCTATCACTATGGGGTAAAAATTGGCAATTGACTCTAAATAATAAGTGTGAAGTCGTCCACATGCGTACGAAAAGAAATCCGTTAAACTTTGTTTACAAGATAAATCAATCAAACGTGAAGGCCGTTAACTCCACAAAATACGTAGGAATTACTATTACTTCAGACTTAAACTGGAAAGAACACGTAGATAATGTCGTGGGAAAGGCGAACCAAAGACTGCGTTTTATTGGCAGAACCCGTAAAACATGCAACAGAACTACGAAAGAAACTGCATACACTACGCTTGTCCATCCATTTTTGGAGTGTTGCTGCCCCGTGTGGGGTCCTTATCAGGTGGGTTTGACGGAGGACGTCGAAAGAGTCCAAAGAAGTGCAGTTCGTTTCGCATTGTCACGATACAGGGGAGACAGCGTTACGGAAATGATACAGGATCTGGGATGGGAATCACTACAACAACGGCGCTTATCGCTGCGGCGTGGGCTACTTACGAAACTCCAATCGCCAACATTCTCCTCCAAATGCGAAAATATATTGTTGACTCCCACATACATAGGCAGAAATGACCATCAGAATAAAATACGAGAAATCAGAGCTCGAACAGAGAGATTCAGGTGTTCTTTCTTCCCGCGCGCTATTCGAGAATGGAATGGGAGATAAATAGTATAATTGTGGATCGATGAACCCTCTTCCAGGGACTTCAATGTTATTTGCAGAGTATCCCATGTAGATGTAGTTGTAGAACAACAGCTGTCAAAGGCAGGGGCTTATGAACGTCAATAATTTGAAACATTCTAAAACGAAAGCATTGTGTATTTTAACACAGTGTGTTTTTAAAATGACACCCTATTTTACTTCATCTGCAATCTAGAGCATGACACTCACATATACAATACGCCAGTTACATGCCGAGAAATGCGCGGCTAGCGCACCTTTTCAGCAACATGGGGTTCCCTCCTGAGTCTCAGGACGTACACTAGACGCGTATTTCGAGCGTCAACTTCGCTTCTCGATATCTCAGGCCGTAATTGGCGTACTGCGGTGCAATCAACACCATTGTTTGTATGATATGTCATGCAAGAGATTGCTGATGAAATAATATAGGGTTTCCATTTAAAAACACGCTAGTTTGTGTTAAAAACACACAAACATTTGTTGTACAATGTTGCAAAATATTTAGTCATGTTCCCCTGCCGTTCATTTGATACAGGTGGAATTCGCTTAACAATAGTTGTTGGTGTTCCAGAGCTATTTTGGGTCGTCAAGATAAATGGGACATCCTGTATACCCTGGCAATACCGGGTTTAACAGCTACTGAAATATGCACTTAAACCTTCATCATGAATCACCGCACATTGGTCAGAACCATATGAACATGTGTTAAGTAGTGTTTGAGTTTATTTGCGACAGACAGACATACGGCGGGAGGATATATCTATAAAAAAAACGATATGCAAATTTATTTTATTGGTTGCTATGTTCGACGTTATATAATTTAACACAATGTATACCATGCTTTTACAATCCTCTTTGTCCTTAATTGATATTTACATACATAGATACATCCATTTTTATATATATATATATATATATATATATATATATAATGGAAAGTCCAGGTTGGAATAAATAATATAGTGAGGACAGTTTACAACTCACCGCAAAGACGTGGCGACGAGCTGCCTCACTATATTATATATATATATATATATATATATATATATATATATATATATATATATATATATATATATATAGAAAACATATGACTTACCAAAAGGACCGGCTCGTCGATAGAAACAAATAAAATAAATAAAATCACATACAAGCTTTCGCAGCCTAGCTGCTTCGTCAGGCAGAAGGGAAGGAGAGGGAAAAGGAAATGATGAGGGTTTCAAGGGAGTGGATAAGGAGTCATTCCAATCCCGGGACAGGAAAGACTTACCTTGGGGGGAAAAAAAGAGGGTAAGTCTTTCCTGTCCCGGGATTGGAATGACTCCTTATCCACTCCCTTGAAACCCTCATCATTTCCTTTTCCCTCTCCTTCCCTTCTGCCTGACGAAGCAGCTAGGCTGCGAAAGCTTGTATGTGTGTTTGTGTGTGATTTTATTTATTTCATTTGTTTCTATCGACGAGCCGGTCCTTTTGGTAAGTCATCTGTTTTCTATTTTTATTTTAGTTTATCCCACCGGGGTCTAACGCATGCTGTGTGTTCCACTGCTCCTCGGTTTGAAACGGCGGGGAGACAACGCCTGCGTGTCACGCTGCCCGCCAACCTCAATTGCAGTGCAGGAAAGCTATACGGCAGGGGCGGGTCGAAGCCACTGTTCACTATCAGTTCTGTTGACAAGACAGTCAAGTCTCGGTATATAGAACCGTGATATATCTGACCTGTCTATAGTGAATCTACCCTTTATTCCCTTACTTGTGAGACCATAACGTCGATATTTCGAATAAAACCCGCCATTATACGGAACTTTTTGCAAGACTTGAGAGAGGGACAGATTTTACTTCTGTATATCGAAGATAAGTGAGGAAAAACTGTACCAAAGTCTCCTCTATATATCGACGAGTTTTTTTTTGTGCTACCTCTGTATGTCGAAGAGTGCACAAGTAGCGTAGTGCCACTACCTTCTCGATAAATTACTGCATCATCGGCAAAAGTCTCGCTGAACTTCCGATAACAGTCGCCTGGGGCACGCTTGTCACTGCATAAATGTCTGTAGACTTCTCTCCGTTGAGGAATGCATACTCCGTTCTGTTAGCTAATACCCCTTCATTTTCATTAAATTGTCCACCAGGCGATAGTGCGAAACGGTATGAAACACCTTGCGGAAGGCAAGAAACACGGCATCTGCATCTACATGAATACTCTGCGAGTCTCGTTGAATTGCATGGCAGAGGGTTCGTCGAACCTGTTTTTTGATGTTCCATTCTCTAATAGGTGACAGGAAAAGAACACCTAAATCTTTCTGTTTTCCGTCAGATTTATCTTATTTTAATTTGATGATCATTTATCCCTATGCAAGTGCGTTGTAACAACATGTGTTCGCATTCGGAAGAGAAAGTTGGTGAAAGAAATCAGATCTTTTAATGATTTCCACCGCAACTCGTGCATCATTTCCGTTATACCCTCTCCCCTATATCGCGATAATACAAAACGAGCTGCCCTTCTCTGAACTTTCTCTAAATCGTCCGTCAGTCCCACCTGGTGTGGATCCCACAATGGGTAGGAATATTCCAAAATAGTTCGCCCACGTGTAGTGTAGGTAGTTTACTCAGTAGAACTGTTGCATCTTCTAAGTGTCCTACCAATAAAACGTAGCCTTTAGTTTGCTTTCCGTACAGTATTTTCTATGACTTGTTCCAACTTAAGTTGTGGTGTCGCACAAGTCTAAAGTGCGCGCCACGTACTTTCGCCGCGCGCCGCCATGCACGCACGGCGCGGCGTTCTTACGACGTCAGCCACGAGCGCCCTCTGCTGCAACTCCGCTCGTGGCCACCACTGAACGACATCGTTCACTTGGGACTGAGATAGGAACCAGCTAACACTTCTGAATCAGATAGGCACCAGTGAAGACTTGGCTATCGGATAGGCACTAGGCAGGCCTCTAGCTCAACTATATATCAGCATTCTGCAGTACTGAGCTATGTAAAAGTTAAGTATTGCATAAATTCTGTGTAATACATATCTCGTTCTAATTTACTCTAGTGTTTCTAGTTTCTGCTGTCCCACTGGCTGCTCACCTCCGTACCTGCACAAGCGTGCTTCCTTTATTCCTGCGTCGGTCTTCCTACTCGGCCACTGATACCTACGATGGAAACGAGACACAATAGCGGCGACGAGGCTGGGACACAAAATAAGGTGTTCGTAATTTTTAGTGCTAGGTATTTAGTACAAATTGACGGCCTGTAAGTCTCACTCATTTATCGTGTAGCTCAAGTTTAACGGATTTCTTTTAGTGGTCATATGGAAGAAAAAAAATGTTCAAATGTTTTAAAGTCTATGGGACTTAGCTACGGGGCTATCAGTCCCTAAACTTACAAACTACTTATGAACTACTTACGAACTAGGACGGCACAAATATCCATGCCCGAGGGGGGATTCGAACCCCCGACCGTAGTGGCCGTGCGGACCGTGACTGGAGCGCCTTAGTCCCCTCGGCCACCGCGGCCGGCCATATGGAAGACTTCACGACAATAATTAAGACTCAGTAGCCACTTATCTAAATCATTTTGCAGTTGCTTTCGATCTTCTGGTGACTTTACTAACCGATAAAGGAGGTGCGCCTCAGTTGCACAGTGGTAGAGTGCCAGACTATAAATCCAAAGGTCGCGGGTTCGATACCCGCCGGGTCCTAGGATTTTTATCTGTCACATTCCATTTCTTTCACCTCTGGCAGTATTGCTCGTGTGAAAAATACCGAGTAGCACCATGGTTCGGAACCCACGTTAAACTGGAGGTCCCCCTATAACTGGCTGGGTAAGTCAGTTCGAAGGTCGGAGGAAGGCAACGGCATACCACCTCCATACAGGACCATGTCTAGTAAAGCACTGTGCTGTTCAAACCAATCTTCGGATTGTTGACTGCTTTACCTACCTATGGAAGACTTCACGACAATAAGACTCAGTAGCCACTACTTGCACGATGTAGATACCTTATCTAAATCATTTTGCAGTTGCTTTCGATCTTGTGGTGACTTTACTAACCGATAAATGACAGCATCATCCGCAAACAGAGCTACTCAGCTTGTCTCGTGAATCGTTCATGAAAATAAGGAACAGTATGACACTTGCATGCGGAACGCTAGATATCACTTCTGCTCTACTCGTCAATTAGAAGGTACTGCGTCCTTTCTGACAGGAAATGTGGAATCGTGGCTGTGGTGGTGGCGAATACACCGCGAGGTACTTTGGTGGCCCTGTTAGTCAGGGGGCAGCAGTACGCCGTCAGTCCGCTGTGCTAGTCAGTTCTCTATCTCAGAAGGAACTGCCGCTCTCCTTGAAGACGTCCGGCAGCGCCCATGGACGGAATGCATCAGAGCTTATTCAGCGTGAGTTTGTGAGGATTAACCAGCAAATTTTTATCTTCATTCCAAAATCAAGTTGTTGCGCGTTGAGAATGATTTGAGAATGAACATTTACGCCATCTACTGACGGTTTTGTAACTTGTGTTGACAGTGCTGCCCTCAGCAGGAAGTGCTGTAATTTACTTCAGACTGTTTTCACTGCTGTAAGATGGAGGTGTCGGAATAAAGCTGTTAGCTGTTAGCCTTTGAGTTTTAATTGCTTCTGAAACAGGAAGAAGGTTTAGTACGTAAAGTTTCAGATGAAATATGACAGCCGGCCGCGGTGGCCGAGGGGACTGAGGCGATTTAGTCACGGTCTGCAAGGCCACTACGGTTGGGGATTCGAATCCCCCCTCGGGCATGGATATTTGTGCCGTCCTTAGTGTTAGCTAGTTCATAAGTAATTTGTAAGCTTAGGGACTGATGACCCCGTAGTTAAGTCCCATAAGTTCTACAAACATTTGTTTGTTTTGAAATATGACATTGCCCCCCCCCCCTTTCGGGAAATCGTCGTGGCTACAGACTGATACGTAGCTCGAGGTGTAGGTTTGTTCAGATCGGTAAATGTCAGAGCCTTCCCTAGTATGAAAACCACGAGCCGCGCCTGGTGTAGCACCATTTTGGTGCCGAAACCCGGAAGCTGTGAAGATACTGGTTGCTGCGACACTTTCAAGAGGATTCCACGTCGACGGAGAGTATTTTGAGCGACTTCAATCTCGAAAGTACGATCACGCCGAGCCACGTTCGACACGTACAGATAAGACACGGCATTGCTTTGGCACTAACTGGTTGAACGTTATGTATGGTACTACTGGCTGCATGCATATTGGTAGCAGAGTAACTGGAAAGACACTAATAAGGTAGCAAAAGTATCCTAACCTGCTTGAACCAAATAGACTGCAGCACCATCTATCAGCAAAAGCTCACATTAGTGAGGGTTGCGAAGCGTAAAAAGTGCACGGCAGCGCCATATCTTGACAGCCGCTAACGTCGCTAGGGGTGCTATCGGTTGACAGACAGTCCAGGACAGCGACATCTCTTAGTGGCAGCGTCCAACTGACTGGGGTGTCGAAATAAAGCTGTTTGTGTCAAGTTCAGTGTGTTCAATTCTCTTAATACTAGCGTGTAGCAACACAAGTTTTTAAATGTTCAAATGTTTGTAAATCTATCGGACCAAACTGCGTGGTCATCATTCCGTAGCTTACAAACTACTTAAACCTAGGTAAACTAACCTAAGGACAAACACACACACCCATGCCCCAGGGAGGACTCGAACCTCCACGGCGAGCAACCGCGCGCTCCGCAGCGAGACGCTTTAGAGCGCTCGGCTACTCCACCGCGGCGGTGAACAGTTCACCAGAGTTTCCTTGCAGTCGAATGAATGGTTTATGAACGCATAGAGGACAAACGTTTTCTACCTATAAACTACATTCCTGCCAAATTTCAGCTTCATAGGTGAAGTAGTTTTCTAGATTTCGTGTTTAGTCAGTGAGTGTCCTTTCGCTTTTATGTAGATAAAGATTAAGAATTGCTTAATTTTGGATGCAAGAGAATTAAGGGAGACTTCCAGAAAAAAATAGTAACGTGCATATCTGTAAAGCTAACTTTATTTGATACAGTTTTACGGCATCTACAGCGAAACTGTTGTGAGCGGTTGACTTCTTTTCGTTTCATTATTTTGTGGGAGGGTTCAGTTACAAAACGCTTTATGAACGTCCGAAATTACATGCAGACTTTGTTGCAGGTCCCTGACTACTCCCGTTTTCCAATAATTGACGCCTAAATCTGGGCATTCTCACGCGGTGGTCTCTCATTATTTATGACGTCATATCTCCTGAGCTATGTGTCGTGCTCTTTTGTTATTGGGTCAGGAGACTTCGTAGGCGTATGGTGAAGACTTCACCAAACTTTCATGAACGCATAGAGGACATACAGGCAAACATTCATTTATATATATTAGTTCATAATTACTTATAATATGGTGTCCAAACGTGCCACATTAACGATTAACATTTGCATTTAAGAAGAGGAGACTTTGAAGGAAGGCCGCTGTCCGCTATAGCGTCTTACGATTCTGAAGTAAATATGCACGGGCGGTAGTTCGCGACCCGGTACATACACTTTTTCTTTTTTAAGTAAACATGCAGTGGAAATACAAAGAGACGGCCAAGCGAGCTTATCAGGGCGACACGAGGAGGTGACGCCATAGTTCAGCAGAGGTTGGCTCGTACCACCACCACCTAGAGAGAAGGCCGCGGCCTTTAAATCGAACAATGTAGGCATTCTCGGCCGACGTCAATTTCACGTAAAATTTCCGGGCTGGTAGGCCGTGGTCGACGGATAAAACTCTCCCCTAACGTTTCGTCTTCAGCTGCGGAAGACATCTTCGGAGGCTAAAAGGCAACTGCGGTGGGGCCTGGAGGGAGCGCCGCATATATAGGCAGAGTAGGGGGCGCCACAGAATATCACGTGACGTCGGCTGAGCAGCTATCTCTGGTAGTGACAACCTTATTACTCGAAGAAGAGCGATTGTCAACGTGCTTGTGCAACGCTGAACTCCACATCTTGTCTAATTTAACACCTTCCTCCTGGAGCCATGCCTCACGGGTCGAGATTTTATAATTTTATCCAAATACCTCGTCATTTGTAATTCTCTTAAAGTAGGCAAATGGCACGTCACTTGGCAGTTCATTAGGGGAACGCAGTGCAGTGCAGCTGAGTCGTGTGTTGGTGTGTCGGTGTGTTGTGGCCACAGAATAAGGAGTATACAGAAAGGAAACTCCCGCTGCAGTCTGTTGTCCAAAATTTAGTGCGCATGCGCGGAATCGGAAATCTTGAAAAGCAGTAAACGCGTGGTCACCCCCTATTCTGTGGTGTGGTAATGCGCCGTCTTTGTTTTTTTTTTTTTTTTTTTTTTTTTTTTTTTTTGTGTTTATTTTAGCTGCCTGAATCGCATAAAAGTAAACAAGTATTTGGTACAGTGAAAAGAAAGAACTGCGTGTCAGTAGTTGGAGCTGTTCAGTTTTTATTATGAACAGCAATAAAAGAAAAGGCGGCCGATGGTGTTCGGCACCTAATCGCCGCAGTAATTCGAATATAATTAAGGATATATATGTGTAGTAAAAGTTAAATGTTATCAGTTTCGAATGAGAGCAATGTGTGCTTAATTATTGAAAGTAGCCGGTTAAATTGCACGATACTTCTCGCCCGGCTGCAGTCGTTATGTTGGCACCAATGGTAATGACAGCAACTCAGATGATCAATAAATGTTTTTTCCTGACAACTTCAAATAAAACGAATTTTTTTTTTCTGACTGCACAAGGGTACATACAAGAACCTGTCAGCGATAGAGCAGGTACAGTATTAATTTTGCTGCGAGTGAAACGAGCTTCAATAACATTTACTCTGTAGCTCGTGAAAAATACACTTCATTGTTGTACTGCTAAGTCTGTCTCAATATTTTGTGCAAATTTATTCGTTTAAAATAAAACTTGGCAGTTGTAAAGTATTTTTCTTGTTTATAACTAATTTCTCAAACATAACTTCACGTTATTTGGGATTTTTCTAGAGATAAGCAGCAAATAAAACGATCATTGATTCCATCGTAAATGTTCGTAGTTGTATTAAAATTTATATATACATGTGGCGTCTGTTCGGAAAGAACAGACGTCACATTCTGATCCTGCAGCTGTTATTATTTAATATTCGTAGAATATATGACTTCAACTGCTATTGGGCAAAGCTGAAAATGTGTACCCAGCCAGGATTCGAACCCGGGTCTCCTGCTTTCTAGGCAGTTGCGCTGACCCCTACACCACTGGGGACACAGTGATCACCGCACCTGCAAGGACTACCCATGCACGCCTCCCGTCAGATACAAATTCCCAGCTTCGCCCTGCCCATAGTACTCGAACTCGTAGTTTAACTAATTCCCGTAAGGGTAAGGGCTTCAAACTTGCCCACCCCTCCCCACTAACGTTAGGATCATTGCCCGTCACCGGCATATGAAGTTGAAGCAGTTGATGTCATATATTCTACGAATATTAAATAATAACAGCTGCAGGATCAGAATGTGACGTCTGTTCTTTCCGAACAGACGCCACATGTATATATATAATATGCCGGTGACGGGCAATGATCGTATCGTTAGTGGGGAGGAGTAGGCAAGTTTGAAGCCCTTACTCTTACGGGAATTAGTTAAACTACGAGTTCGAGTACTATGGGCAGGGCGAAGCTGGGAATTTGTATCTGACGGGAGGCGTGCATGGGTAGTCCTTCCAGGTGCGGTGATCACTGTGTCCCCAGTGGTGTAGGGGTCAGCGCAACTGCCTAGAAAGCAGGAGACCCGGGTTCGAATCCCGGCTGGGTACACATTTTCAGCTTTGCCCAATAGCAGTTGAAGTCATATATTCTACGAATATTATTAAAATTTAGACCTACTTTTCTTTCATTGGATTACAATTAGGGGAAAGAACTGGGCGCAAAATAGAGGAGAGCATAATGAAAAGCCGTTTCCTTTCGTAAAAGTCGGTGAGATGGGCTGCAGTTCGTAAAAAGTCCATTTCCAGCCAAAGTACCAAGTGGCTGTAGTTCCTCGTTTACTGCTTTTCGATATGGCGTCGAGCGCAACGCTTGGTGACACACACATCAAAGGCGCCGCCCACAGCTTTCCCTTTTGTATGCTCACTATTCTGTGTCGTGGCCGCGCAGTGTTAACGGGAAGGCGAAAGAGCTGGCTCATTACTCGTGAGTCCGTGTGGTGCTCATGACTTCTGAGGGGTAGCGCCGTAATGGCTGTGTGTGTGTGTGTGTGTGTGTGCGCGCGCGCACTAATGCCAGGCGGTGCTGAGGGCCTCTCCACCGCTGCGTGCCAGCAGGCTGTTTTCCCGCCCACTGTGGAGTACTCGCTAGCACACAGTCGCTCAAATTCCCACCGCTGGCTCACTTCACTGTAACCGGGGCCATGCAACAACGCTGACAACTTTCGCAACTCGAGGAGTTTTGTATACCACTTACGGTAGACTCAAATTAAAAAAAAGAAGACCTCAATTTTCAGTTTTTTACATAATTAGATACTATAATCATCTTTTGATGCCGCTGTTCTTCTTTCTTTCGTGCTTGCTTAGATAAATGGTTTGGATTTTCCGCCGTATGCAAGACACCTGATTTTTAATTTTTCCCAAACATGTTTCAGCACATTTATTTGTTGTTTTGTTATAATCTGGTTGTTGCTGTTATTTTAATGTGAATGTCACTCTTTTTTCACGAGCTCGAAAAAACGTGAGAAACGTGTGACATCCACATTAAAATAACAGCAACAACCAGATTATAACAGAGAAAGAAAACAATCATGACAAGTTTGTACCAAAACAACAAATAAGTAGGCTACGTAACGAGTTTTATGTAGCCTCATGTAAAACAACAAAAATAAACCATCCCACTGATTATAGCACAGAATGTGCTGAAACATGTTTGGGAAAAATTAAAAATCAGGTGTCTTGCATACGGCGGAAAATCCAAACCATTAGATACTATATTCGTTTGGGAACATTTATAGTACTCTTGTATTCCTGTACACCAGTTAGAATTGCATTTTATTAAAAATTTTTGTGACACCCCTTTCTCCTTTTTTTATAAAGTGCTTTATCTGCCAGGAAACTGACCATTCTGAAAGGAAAAAATTGCAAATATGTCTTAGTACTGGGCTATTATATGGAATCAAGGAAGTCGAGTGATTGTCAGAGAATGGACGAAAAAGAATTTCGTGTGGTGATTGAACGTGTAATATATAAAGCAGAGTGTCCGTATATTTGTACGTGTTGCATACAAATCTATAGTTTTGTTCCAATCTTTATCAAATTTTGTACACGTAAGCTTCAATCCACGAGGACGGTCGCCATAAGTGTAAGAATCACATACGATATATAGTTCACGAGATATGACGTCATAAGCAATGAGACGCGCGAAAAACTGCTGCATTTTGCGACAATGCTGCTCATTTTCTCCTAAACCATTGGACCGATATCAACCAAACTTGGTGCACACATTCCTTACCGTGAGCTAACAATTGCTGCATGGTTAAGAATCTCATGTGGCACATGGTTCAAAAGATATTACGTCATAAACAATAGAAATCGTAAAAAACTGCCATATAATGCGGCGAGACTTTCGAAATACACTCTATGAGAATGACAGTACTTAGCGACATGGAACAAACTTGAAACATAATTTCAAACCTTTATTAAACTTTTTCTCGCTGGCAACCACAGTAAAATGATGAAAGGAAAAAAAGTTTCTCGCTTACTACTTTTCCGCTGTTTATGGAGTAAAACTACGGCTCTCGGCATGACTTTACAATTTATAATTATTGCACTACAAATTGTAGCTGCAGGAAATTTCACCTAAATTGTATCACATTCCGCCAAGTAGTTCATGAGACATGAGCACATAACCAGTAACGTTTATGGAAAACCGTCCCGTCACGCACCAAGTTATAATCTATTACTGCTGTACTACTAATTGTATTTCTAAGAGATTTTACAGACATACAGCACTTATGAAAATGGATATATATCCATAAAATAGCAGGAATAAATAATTAAATAAAAATATGTCCGGGCAACGCCGCGTTTTCAGCTAGTTACTTTATGAAAGGCAAAACGCCTCAGGATAGCCAAGAAAAGCTTGATAAACATTATGGTGACTCTGCACGTCCGATTGGAACAGTTTATAAGTGGTTACAGAATTTCTGGAGTGGCCATATGGGCACAAGTGACGCTGGACGTTCTGGACACCCTGTGGAGGTTACGACTCCAGAAATCATTGATAAAATCCGTGATATGGTGGTGGATGAGAGAAGAGTTAAGGTGCGTGAGATTGATAGTGCTGTGGGCATCTAGAATGAACGGGTGCATAATATTTTGCGTAAATATTTGGACATGGGAAAGCTATCCGCAAGATGGGTGCTGCGATTGCTCACGCTTGACCAAAAATGGAATCGTGTGAAGGGTAGCAAGGAAGGCTAGCAGCTGTTCAGGAAGAATCCGCAGGACTTTAAGCGTCGTTTCGTCACTGTGGATGAAACGTGGGTACATTACTATACTCCTGGGAACAAAGAACAATGTAAACAATGGGTTACCAAGGGAGAATCTGAATGTTCAAATGTTTGTATAGCTATGGGACTTAACTACGGGGTCATCAGTCCCTAACCTTACAAACTACTTATGAACTAGCTAATTCTAAGGACGGCACAAATATCCATGCCCGAGGGGGGCGTGCAGACCGTGACTGGCGCGCCGTAGACCGCTCAGCCACCGCGGCCGGCAGGGAGAATCTGCACCAAAACAGTCGAAGACCGATCCTTCGGCCGCAAAGGTTATGGCGACGGTCCTTTGGGATTCGCAAGCGATAATCCTCATGGACTAACTGGAACAGGGTAAAACTATTACAGGTGCACATTATTCACCGTTATTGGACCGCTTGAAAATCGAGCTGCAAGAAAAACGCCGACGATTGGCCAACAAAAAAGTCCTTTTCCATTACGACAATGCACCAACCTCAGCAGTTGTGGTCGCAAAATTATTGGACGTAGGATTCCAACTCGTTTCACATCCCCCCTATTCTCCAGGCTTGGTTCCCTCGGATTAGTATTTGAGTAGCCTGTTATCAAAGGTGGACATCTGTCGTTTGCAAATAACTGAGATAAACGCCGTTTTTATTACGAAACGTTGAGTTAATACGTATGCATGCTAGTTTGGTGATCATTTGTAACTAACAAGGGGAGGCCGCCAATTGTGAAATTCAGGTTCGATTCATACTGCGCATAATGAAAGCTCATGGCCAGACGTGTAATGGGGCAAAGCACCGAGATGCACTTCTCGGCAGTTGTCGAGAAAATCGACAATTAAAAAACGCCGTTGCGGTGAAATACTCTCTACGATTAGTTATATTGTACACAGGCGTGGCGCAGCGGTAAGCGCTCGCGTTCGTAATCCGAAGGTCGCCGGATCGAATCTCGCGGAATGCAACTTTTTATTATTATTATTTTTTTGTTATTCAAATGTATATACACACACTATATATATATTGCGCCTCGGTTACAAATCCAAAGGTCGCGGGTTCGATCCCCGCCAGGTCCTAGGATTTTTATCTACCGAGTATCACCGTGGTTCGGAACCCACGTCAAACTGTAGGTCCCCCTATAACTGTCTGGGTAAGTCAGTTCGAAGGTCGGAGGAAGGCAACGGCATACCGCCTCTAAACAGGACTGTGCCTAGTAAAGCACTGTGGTGATCAAACCAATCTTTCGATTGTTTACTGCTTTATCCTTTTTTTTATGAAGACTATTAATAACATTTGATGTTCGAAGTCGCCAGTTTTTCCACGACAAACGACTTTCAAACAACTTATTATATGCAACTGGCGACTTCGTACATCATTGTTTTCCGCAAAGAAAGTTGTATTTCACAAATGTTATTAATTGGCTTCATAATGTTTACCACGTATAGTTAAAGTGTTTATATAGCTTATGGGACTTAACTACGGGGTCATCAGTCCTTAACTTACAAACTAGCTTATACTAAAGACGGCACAAATATCCATGCCCGAGGGGGGATTCGAACCCCCGACCGTAGTGGCCGTGCAGACCGTGACTGAAGCGCCTCAGTCCCCTCGGCCACCGCTGCCGGCCCACGTATAGTTAACGGAAGAAGTATAAACGATATTCCGAAACGAATACGTATAGTGTAAGTCAAACCTGACGAACGATAGAACAGTTTTTCAGAATGTCAGTCAGGTGTGTCTCCCAACAGATAATTAAAAAAAAAAAACAATTGTTGTTGTAAAAACGCATCGTTTATAAGATGTGCTCGATGTCGTGCTGTTTTCTGCTTTCCATATTTCTATGATAACTATCACTCTGGTTCGTGCGATATATATATATATATATATATTTGAATTACAAAAAAACAAATAATTAAATTGTTGCATGCCACGAGATTCGATCCGGCGACCTTCGGATTACGAACCCTAGGGCTTACCGCCACGCCACGCCTCTGTACAATATTACTACTTGTGGAGATCATAGAGAGTATTTCACCGCAACGGCTTTTTTTAATTGTCTATTTTCTCGACAACGGCTGAGAAGTGCATCTCGGTGCTTTGCCAAATTACATCTCTGGCCATGAGCTTTCATTATGCGCAGTATGAATCGAATCTGAATTTCACAATTGGCGGCCTCCCCTTGTAAAGAAGCATGCATACGTATTAACTGAACGTTTCGTAATAAAAAAAAATGGCGTTTATCTCAGTTATTTGCAAACGACAGATGTCCGCCTTTGAGATTAAGCTACTCATTTGTTCCCCGATTTGAAGAAATGGCTGTCGGGACGAAGATTTCATTGAAATAAGGAGGTGATTACAGAAACCAATAGCAGGCCTATCATTCGGAAGGGATCAACAAATCAGAATGGTGAAACTTCCTGGCAGATTAAAATTGTGTGCCGGAACCGGGACTCGAACCTGGGACCTTTGCCTTTCGCGGGCAAGCGCTCTACCGACTGAGCTACCCCTACACGACTCACGATGCCGCCTCACAACTTTACTTTCGCCAGTACCTCGCCTGGCGGAAGTAAAGTTGTGAGGCGGCATCGTGAGTCGTGTCGGGGTAGCTCAGTCGGTAGAGCGCTTGCCCGCGAAAGGCAAAGGTCCCAGGTTCGAGTCCCGGTTCCGGCACACAATTTTAATCTGCCAGGAAGTTTCATATCAGCGCACACTCCGCTGCAGAGTGAAAGTTTCATTCTGAAATTAGAATGGTGTTGGAAGAAGTTTATAAGTCTAAAAGGGGAGTGTCGGAAAATAAAAATGGTTTCTCCCCACACACGTTAGTAGTTGTTTGTTTTTCACGGACTTTTTAGACGCCCCTCGTAAGTGCTGATCGCTCATGTAACATCTTTCCGAAAAGCGTTCTTCTATTTCCCAGCTGTTATCCTCTCATTTTACTGGCTTCTCGCACGGCAGAACCCGTATAGCAGTTCAGCGTCGCTTCCGCAATGTCTGTGATCGGCCATCATCGTTGGCCCCGTTCCACTCACCGTCACAATCTTCTCGCGTGGCGAAAACGCACTTCCTCCGTCGATCGCCGAACTGTGATGGCGCCTGTCAGGCGAGATGGGAGCCCACTGCCATATCCCTCCTTCACTATCGTCAGAATGGCAGCCATTGAGCACACTCGGCCAAAGTGGGAGCGCACCTCTTCACGTGTTCGTAGGCTTTCTCACCCAGTGACACCCCTCGGCCAAACTGCACTGGTTGCTTCCTCTGCCACACAGCACCTTCCAGACGCTTTCGTTTAGACTCGCTGAATTTTCATTGAGGCGCCAAACAAACCGGTAACAGACATGCGTATGCAACTCTTACTACGACAACAACTGTGTGAGGCAGGTATTGGATTGGTTACTACTGAAAGACCAGTAAGTCATGATTGCAAAATATTAACTCGAATTATTTTCATAAGAATGGAAAAACTGGTAGAAGCCGATCTCGGGAAAGATCAGTTTGGGTTCGGGAGAACTATAGCAACATGGGAGGCAATACTCAATTTACAGCTTATCCTAGAAGATAGATCATCATCATCATCATCATCATCATTAGAGACTGATTATGCCTTTCAGCGTTCAGCCTGGAGCATAGTACCTCTAATAAAATTCCTCCATGATCCCCTATTCAATGCTAACATTGATGCCTCGTCTGATGTTATGCCTTTTGCTTCAAAATCATTTTGCACCGAATCTAAGTACTTTCTTCTTGGTCTACCTCGACTCTTCTTACCCTCCGCTGCCGAGCTCATAAGTCTCTTAGGTAACCTTGCTTCTCCCATACGTGTAACATGACCCCACCATCTCAGTCTGTTCGCTCTAACTGCATCGTCTATGGTTTTCATTCCCAGTTTTTCTTTGATTTCCTCATTATGGTCACCCTCCTGCCATTGTTCCCATCTATTAGTACCTGCAATCAATATTGCTACTTTCGTATCTGTAACCTCTACCTTATGAATAAGGTAACCTGTATCCACCCAACTTTCAATCCCATACAACAAAGTTGGTCGAAAGATAGAGCGGTGCACCGCTAACTTAGTCTTGGTACTGACTTCCTTCTTGCAGAAGAGAGTAGATCTTAGCTGAGCACTCACTGCATTAGCTTTGCTGTACCTCGATTCCAGTTCTTTCACTATGTCGCCATCCTGTGAGAAAATACATCCCAGTCACTTGAAACTGTCTACCTGTTCTAACTTTGTTCCTCCTATTTCGCACTCAGTCTGTTTGAATCTCTTTCCCACAGACATTACTTTCGTTTTTGGAGATGCTGATCTTCATATCATAATCCTTGCACCTCTGAAATATTAGTTTGCAACCGTTCAATCGAATCGGCCATTACAACTAAGTCATCCGCATATGCGAGACTGCTTATTTTGTTTTCACCTTCTTTAATCCCGCCCTGCCAGTCTACTGTTTTCAACATATGATCCATGAATAGTATGAACAACAGCGGTGACAGGTTAGAGCCTTGTCTTACCCCTGAAACTACCATGGACCATGAGCTTAATTTGCCATCTACTCTAATTGCTGCCTGACAGTCTATGTAAAGCCCTTTAATTGCCTGCAGAAGTTCGCCTCCTTTATCATAATCTTGTAGAACTGATAGTAGCTTCCTTCTATGAACACGGTCATAAGCCTTTTCCAGATCTATGAAACATAGATACTATTCCCTGTTCCACTCATAGCACTTTTCCATTACCTGCCGTAGGCTAAAGATCTGGTCCTGACAGCCTCTAAGAGGCCTAAACCCACACTGATTTTCATCTAACTTGTCCTCAATATTAATACTCGCACTCTCCTTTCAACAATACCTGAGAATATTTTACCTACAACGCTAATTAAAGAGATAACTCTATAGTTGTCACAATCTTTTCTGTTTCCATGTTTGAAAATTGGCGTGATTACCGCTTTCGTCCAGTCAGAGGGAACCTGACCCAACTCCCACGTCTTCTCAATTATAGATAAAGGAAATAAAGGTGTTCAGACACGGGAACATGTCAAATACAATAGCCCATGTGGAAAACAAGGATTTTCAAGATTGATGCCATCGACACTTAACGACTGCGTCAATGTCACTTGACCACAGGCGCATCACAATCCAGGGGGTTCATTGTATTACGTCTTACAGTGTTCGGTTTGTTAAAAAAAATATGTACAAAGATGCAGAAGTAAACTCATAAACCTTTTCAAAATATACGTGCGTGGTAATTTCATGATCATGATCGGAATGAAAACATGTAGTTCGTAGCTTTCCATTAGCTAAAGTACCCTCCATTACGATACGACATTTTATGCAGATGACTTTCCTCTTGTTTTGAAGGTAAAGTGCACAGAATTGCATGCAGATTGGAGCCAAACTATGGTTTTAAAGTACCCTCTGCCATGCACCGAACGAAATTTTCTATAGACAGAGACCTTACTCTTCAGGTCAACTATTATTTCATCAAGATCGGAGCAGTCAAAATGTACAAACGTCTCAAAAATGAGGTCGACGGGAAGTGCAGACTTGTTGAGCAGGAGTGGCTTGATGAGAAATGCAAGACCGTTGAAGAATGTGTAACGAGGGGAAAATAGATACCGCATACAGGAGAATAAGTAAGACGTTTGGAGACAACCCCTGGAGTAGATGATGTTTCGTCTGAACTGTTAATATCGTAAGACCAGCCAGTCATGGAGAAATTGTTCCACATGGTATGCAAGATGTATGAGAGAGGGGAAATACCCTGCGACTTCAAGAAGAATACCGGGTGATCAAAATGCAGTATAAATTTTAAAACTTAATAAATCACCGAATAATGTAAATAGAAAGCTAAAAATTGACACACATGCTTGGAATGACACGGGGTTTATTAGAACAAAAAAAAGTTTAAATAAGTCCGAAAGATGGCGCTTCATTTAATGAGAATCTGGTCAGAAAAGCAATAATTAGCATAATAAATTAAGATGATGTTCTTTACAGAAAATGCTCAGTATGTTGACCATCATTCCTCAACAGTAGCTGTAGTCGAGGAATTATGTTGTGAACAGCACTGTATGGCATGTCCGGAGTTATGGTAAGGCATTGGCGTCGGATGTTGTCTTTCAGCATCCCTAGAGATGTCGGTCGATCACGATACACTTGCGACTTCAGGTAACCCCAAAGCCAATAATCGCACGGACTGAGGTCTGGGGACCTGGGAGGCCAAGCATGACGAAAGTGGCGGCTGAGCACACGATCATCACCAAACGACGCGCGCAACAGATCTTTTTCTTTTTTTGGGCTTTTTTTTCTTTCTTTCCCCCCTTTTTTTGTAATAAAGCCCCATGTCATTCCAAGCGTGTGTGACAATTTTTACCTCTCTATCTACATTATTCCGTGATTCATTAAGTTTTCAAATTTATACTGACTTTTTGATCATCGAGTATATTATTTCCTAAGAAAGCAAGGGCAAACAAATATCAAATTTAGAGAACTATCATTTTAAGAAGTTATGGTTGCATAATACTATCACGAATGTAAAAGCTGGTGGAATCCGATCTTGGGGCAGATTAGTTTGGACTTAGAAGAAATGTAGAACCACTGGAGGCAGTGCTTACATTACGACTCATCTTAGAGTTAGATTAAGGAAAGGTAAAACCAAGGTTTTAGGATTTGTTGCTCTGGAGAAAGCTTTTGACAATGTTGACTGGAATAAAGTCTTTCAAATTATGAAGATGGATGGTGTAAAATATAGGGAGCGAAGAGTTATATTCAAGTTGTAGAGAAGTCAGATAGCAGTTAGTAGAGTCGACGGGCATGAAGGGGACGCATTTCTTGGGAAGAGAGTAAGACAGGGTTGTAGCCGTTCCTGAAAGTTGTTCAATCTCTACATTGAGCAGACTATGATGGAATACAAGGAGAAATTTGGAGATGGAATTAAAGATGAGGGAGAAAAAATAAAAACTTTGCGGTCTGCCGACGACATAGTAATTCTGTCAGAGACATTAAAGGACTTGGAAGAGCAATTGAATAGAATGGTCAGTGTCTTCAAAGGAAGGTTTATGATGAACATTAACAAGAGCAAAACAAGGGTAATGAAATGTGGTGTCAGAAAGTTATGCGATGCTGTAGGAACTAGAGTAGGTAATCAGAGAATAAAAGTAGTAGATAAGTTTTGTTATTTGGGTAGCAAGACAACTTCTGGTGGCCGAAGTAGAGAAGATATAAAATGCAGAATGGCTATGGGAAGAAAAGCGTTTCTAAAGAAGCGAAACTTGTTTCCATCCAATATCAAGTGTTAGGAAGTCCTTTCTGAAAGCATTTGCCTGAAGTGTAGTATTGTATGGCAGTAAAACGTGGACGATGAGGAGTTCAGAGAAAGACATGATTGAAGCTTCTGAAATGTGGTGCTACAGACGAATGATGAAGATTAGATGGGTAAACCACGTAACTAATGAGGAGGTGCTTAACCGAATTGGGGAGAAAAGGAGTTTCTGGCATATCATGACTAAGAGAAGGGATAGGTTGGTGGGACAAATTCTAAGAAATCATGGAGTCGTCAACTCAGCATTAGAAAGACGTGTGTGTAGGTTGCCGAACGTATTCTTAGATGAAGACACTTGCACAAGACAGAGTAGCATGGAAAGCTACATCTAACCAGTCTGCGCAGTGAAGACCGCAACAACAACAAAATGAAATGTTCAAATGTTTGTTAAGCTTAAGGGACTTAAGTACGGGGTCATCAGTCCCTAAACTTACAAACTACTTATGAACTAGCTACAACTAAGGACGGCACAAATATCCATGCCCGAGGGGGGGATTCGAACCCCCGACCTTAGTGGCCGTGCAGACCATGACTGAAGCGCCTCAGTCCCCTCGGCCACCGCGGCCGGCACAACAACATCATCATCATCAACAACAACTGTGTTGATAAGTAAAGTACCCTCTGCCGCGCAACGAACGAAATCTTATGTATACCTTCCTCTTGTTTTGAAGATCACGTGTACAAAATTGTATCGTGATAGGAACACAACTATAGATTTGTATGCAATAGAAACATACGGACAAATTGGAAAACGTACCCTCATACTTCTCAAATTTTCCTATTTACCATTAAATTTTCCAAAAAAATTATTTCATATCAACCTTGCCCTGAGAATAGCGGAAACCCACAGACGAGGAAAAAGATTACGTAACAGCGAATTCGCTGAATCCGTTCTCAATGTATAGCGTGACCAGTGGAAATAGTAACTCATTTTCATTTATATATATAGATAGCTGTGACGTGTCTGGTTGGCGTGCACTTCAGGTTAGCTACCCCATCCCGGAAAACGCCGCGACCCAAAGCGGGGAGGCGTTCCAACAGCAAGCGACGAACACTGCATGCGCATCTCGCATAATATAATCTCTGCCGCCTACAACAGCGTTCTTTCAAAAAATGTTCAAATGTTTGTTAAGCTTAAGGGACTTAACTACGGGGTTATCAGTCCCTAAACTTACAAACTACTTATGAACTACCTACAACTAAGAACGGCACAAATATCCATGCCCGAGGGGGATTCGAACCCCCGACCGTAGTGGCCGTGCAGACCGTGACTGAAGCGCCTGAGTCCCCTCGGCCACCGCGGCCGGCAGCGTTCTTTCAGGCAATGTACTAGCGCCACGTTATGAAACGCTGCAGCTAGCCAACATCGTGCAAACGAATACAGTTCAGACCACCAAATTTGCTTGTGGTAGTCGTTTTTAAATAACTATTGTTGTTCCAGAGATGTTGTTGTTGTTGTGGTCTTCAGTCCGCAGACTGGTTTGATGCAGCTCTCCACGCTACTCTGCCCTGTGCAAGCCTCTTCATCTGAGAATACGTTCGGCAACCTACATCCTTTTGAATCTGCTTGCCGTATTCGTCCATCGGTCTCCCTCTACACACTCCATTCTATGATGTCTCAAAACGTGACCCACCAATTTATCCCTTCTCTTAGTCAGGATATGCCAGAAGCTCCTTTTTTCCCCAATTCTGTTAAGTACCTCCTCATTAGTTACGTGGTCTACCCATCTAATCTTCGTCTGTATCACCACATTTCGAATGCTTCTATTTGTCTGAACTCCTTCACGTTTAGCACCCAAACAATGCTACACTCAAGACAAATGCTTTCTTCCTAACATTTAAACTAATATTGGATGTAAAAAAAATTCGCTTCTTCAGAAACGCTTTTGTTCCCATAGCCATTCTGCATTCTATACCTTCTTTACTTCGGCCATCAGAAGTTTTCTTGCTACCCATGTAACAAAACTCGTCTACTACTTTTATTGTCTCATTTCCTAATCCAAATCCTTCAGCATTGTCTGATTTTCTGACTGCATTCCATTTCATTCGTTTTAGTCTTGTTAATGTTCACCTTATATCTCCCTTTCAACACACTGTCCATTTCGTTTAATTGCCCTTCCAGATCTTTTGCTGTCTCTGACAGAATTACTATGTCATCAGTAAACCGCAAGGTTTTTATTCCCTCTCCCAAGACTTAAATTCACTCTTCAAGTTTATCATTGCATTCCTTCACAGCTTGCTCAATGTACAGAATGAACAACATTGGGGAAACGCTAGAACGTTGTCTTACTCCCTTAGGACCACTGCGACCCATTCATGCCCTTCGATTCTAATAATTGGTTTTTGTACAAAATGAATATACCTCTTCGGTCCATATATTTTACCCTGCTACCTTCAGAATTTGAATGAGTGTATTGCAGTGAACATTGTCAAAAGCTTCCTCCAGATGCAGAAATGCTAAAAATGTAAGTTTTTCCTTTCCTTAACGTATCTTCTAAGATAAGTCGTAATGTGCGTAATGTCTTGCGTATTCTTACATTTCTCCTAAATCCAACCTGATGTCCCCCAAGGTCGGATTCCACCAGTTTTTCCATGTGTCTGTAAATATTTCGCGTAACATTTTGCTCCATGACTTATTAAACTGATAGTTCTGCGATTTTCACATTTGTCTGCACTTACTTTCTTAGGAATTGGAATCACTATATCGTCCTTGAAGTCTAGGGGTGTCTCTCCTGTCTCATACATCTTGCATACCAGATGGAACTATTTCTTCATCGCGATAGTAGTTGTTCAAACGGAACATCATCTATTCCAATGGCCTTGTTTCTACTCAAATCTTTTAGTGCTCTGTCAAATTTTCTCTCTCAGTGTAGGATCTCCTCTCATCTCCCTTACTTCGTGTTCCATTTCTTGAATAATGCCTTCAATACTCCAGTGGCCTTTTTTTACTCAAATCTTTTAGTGCTCTGTCAAATTTCCTCTCTCAGTATAGTACCTCCTATCTCATCTTCCTTTACTTCGTGTTCCATTTCTAGAATACTGCCTTAAATATTCAAATGGCCTTTCCTTACTCAAATCTTTTAGTTATCTATCAAATTTTCTCTCTCAGTATAGTATCTCCTATCTCATTCTAGAATACTGCCTTCGATACTCCAGTGGCCTTTTGGCACACTTTAGGTTATGGTAGTAACACTAAAAGTTGGCCTTTGCGATCGTTTTTTGGCAGTTCGAAATTTAAATGACAATAACGGCTTAACCATTCATCTGATACGAAAATTGAATAACCGAAATTGTTGAGGAGAACATTCTCTACAACTTTGCTCTCTTATGTTTTTTTCATATCTCGTATCGTTTCAGAGATATTTGCAAAAATAACGGCGATTTTGGGATGTATGTATGTATGTATGTATGTATGTATGTCTCTCCGTAACGTGTTCCCACTTTTTAAGACGAACCGTTCAGCCGATCAGCATCAAATTTTACAGACATAATTTTAGGCCACCAGAGACCAGAACCTCCCTTTCTTAACTTTTTCGGCCAAAATATACGGCAGTAATAAAAAAAAGCCGTTTGTAATATAATTGTAATTTCAAACGAACCGTTCATCTGACACGAAAATTGAATAACCAAATTGGTAGAGGGGAAAATTCTCTACAACTTCGCTCTATTATGTTTTTTTTTTCATATCTTGCATGTTGCAGAGATATTTGCAAAAATAACGGAGATTTGACACCCTCCCTTGATTTTACGAAAACCAGCCGTTCGTAGATGTCACGTGACATTCCTCGCCCAGAACTCTCTCTGGCATACGCCATCTTGCGTTGCGTATTTGATGATTTCCTTATTATAACTTACACGTTGTTATTTCAAAGGAACGGCGGACTGAAGAATTAACAAAAACACGTCGTTCTTCGTACGAAAAATGACAATCTAGTGTCTAAAAAAGCTACATTAACATCAGTTAATAACTGCCATCAATAGTACGAAAATTAAGGGCGAATTTCGTAATTGTTCGCCGTAGTGTAGTACGCAACTAGTTGTATTATGATGCACACGATCCGTGGTTCGGTACCCGCCACTACAAAAAAAAAAAAAAAAATTGTTTTTTTTTTTCCTTTTTCCTAAGAGGGTTACGTGTTGGGTGCATAGATATTATCACAATAGTAGAGTCGTAATCATGTCACTATAATTTTTTATTATTTACATTATTATTTTTGTCCGAAATGTTTGCAAAAAATTATAAAGCTACAAATTTAAAAGTTGTAAAAGACGGCAGTGCGATTTTTTTTACTCAAATCTTTTAGTGCTCTGCCAAATTTTCTCTCTCAGTATAGTACCTCCTATCTCATCTTCCTTTACTTCGTGTTCAATTTCTAGAATATTCAATACTCCAATGGTCTTTTTTTACTCAAATCTTTTAGTGCTCTATCAAATTTTCTCTCTCAGTATAGTACCTCCTATCTCATCTTCCTTTACTAGGTGTTCAATTTCTAGAATACTGCCTTCAATACTCCAATCGCCTTTTTTTTTTTTTACTCAAATCTTTTAACGCTCTAACAAATTTTCTGTCTCATTCCCTGATCCTCTCATCTAATCTCATTCTCTCTCATCTCTGTCATCTATCTCATCTTCCTTTACTTCGTGCTCCATTTCTAGACTACTGCCTTCAGGTTGATATCTGGGTTGAAAAGTTTATACGGGACACCCTATACGTGGCTTTTTATATCGTTTACCGGGTGCAGATATACCGTTTGGCTGGCAGTGGCGGCTGTCGCACCAGTGAACGCTTGGGTCCAGTTGTCGGTAGCAAGTGTTCGCTGGTCTTCGCATTGCGTGGGTGGAGGGGAGTGGGAGTGTCCTACCTCGTTGTGTCCAGTGCTCAGAAGGACCGCAGCAGCCGCCATGTCCGCCGGTGAGCGCAGTCTCTGCCTGTGGCCGCCCGCACTTCTGCACCTGATGATGGATACTCGGCCGAAACGCTCTCCAGGTACGAACCGTCACCCAGTTTACCTCCTGCATACATCCTCTGTCGTGTTCTCTTTCATCATCGTAGGTGCCTAAATCAACTCGATCAGTAGGCTCCCTGTGTGTGCATAGAACAGGGAGGGCGCAACATTGGCTAAAGGCGCGTTCACACGGTTCAAGTTCAGTTGGACGAGTTTACTTGATCAACAAAAGCTGAAAGCGACTTGAACCAGTATTCGTTCGCACGGTTCTACTGAAATCGATCAAAATGGCTTTGAAATTAGCGGTGCGCGAAGTGGTGCGTACTCTTAACAGTTATGCTAGAAGTAGAGTCGAGAAAAAAGTAAGGGCAAAAGCGTCGTTTTTGGATACGTTAGTGGATATCCTATACATATTATAAATGTGAAAGTTTGTATGTTTGTTACCGCATCACGTTAAAACTACAGCACTGATTTAGATGAAATTTCATATAGAGATTTCTTATGTTTTGGATTAGAACATAGGCTACTTTTCAAAATGTCTATTACAAGTTATTTATTTGAAATATATTCATAGAAATACGTAACTGTTGTAAGAAGCTTCTAATACAACAGCAGTAGGGGATTGTAGAGTATGTCATGCTTAGCCGCGAGGGTTAACGCGTCATGTACTAGATCTCCACCATTTTGGGCAATGGTTCGGGTCCTGCTATAGTGAATTTTTTTTTCTTTGTTATTGTTATCTTTCTTACTTTCGAATATACAAAAAGATTCTGGGATACTGCCAAAACGGCTTAACTGATATATAATTACATACACAAGAAATATGAATGTTGGCGTTTATGCCGCATTCATTTTCATTTGTTGTAACAAATGAAGTAAGTATGTATATAAATTGAAGACTTTAAATAAAATATGCTCTAAGTACCATGGCAAGAAAAAACATTGACGTTTTGTGTAGAATGGGATCTAGATACCAAGCCCTATTTTGTGTTCAAAGCGCGAACTGCCACGTATAAATAGCGTACGTAAACTGCAACGAAAGTAGTAGCAAATGCACTCAACAGATGGCAGGCGGTACGCTGCAGTTAACATATGAAACGTTATAGATGTTCGAACATTGTGATGTTATCGTAATTCCTTAAAATTGTATTGTCTTTGGATTTCAATGAATAATAGTTTCTTTGGTGATTTCGATTATTTATAGCATTCGAACGTTTGCATTTAATTCTTTTGTTGGTTCGCTTTGCATTTGTAGGATCTCAACAGTTCGTTTCTCCGTTAGATGTCTTTTTTGTCTCTTTACTTTTCTCCGTTAGGTTTGTTGTTTATTTCGTTCCTTTACTTGCCATTTGTTTTGGATTACTGTATTGTTGTTATTGTAGTTCAAATGTTTGTTAAGCTTATGGGACTTAACTACGGGGCCATCAGTTCCTAAACTTACAAACTACTTATTAAAAACCGTTATTGTAGTTACTTACTGTTAGGGGTGCCACCCCACAAGTTGGAGCTGAAGGTGTGTGTGCCTGTTTTATTGATGCGTAACTTGGATGCACCACGATTATGCAATGGCAGCATGTTACGCATCACGGACCTGAGAAGGCATATCGTGCAGGCCACCATCATCACCGGTGGAGCCAAGAGAGAGACTGTATTAATACCACAAATTCCCATCATCCCAACAAACTTGCCATTCCAGGTTAACCGGTTACAGTTCCCATTGAAAGTGGCCTTCTCGATTACTATAAACAAGAGTCAAGGACAAACATTAAAAGTGGCAGGTATTCATGTGGCCACCCCATGTCGGCGGCTTTGTTAAATGGAAGTAGCGTTAGAGGACATGGAAGAATGTCGAAACCATTTGAGACTGTCGGAAGAATAATATGTAACACCATTCAGAAATATATCTGCTCTTTCATACCAGAAGAATTTGGTCACACACAATTCCTTTGTGCCCATTCCACTTTTTTGTATTTGGACACTAATTAGTGTTCTTTTCTGTACATTGTTCTGACTTTTTTTTTTTTTTTTTTTTTTTTTTTTTTTTTTTTTTTTTTTTTTTTTTTTACGTTGTCAGTGGTTAAACTGCTTATGTCCATTTCTTTCACGATACCTCGCAAAGCATTTTCCCGCACATCTTTATTTTCGTAAGTATCCGTACGATGATTCCACAGGCATCCGCGCTTATGGTACAGTTATTTAAAAAAAAATCACGCTCTATGACTACTTGACACTCATTCTGTGAGATACTTGAAAACTCAGTACTTCAACAATACGAAAAACACCGGCAAACAACCCGCATCCGCAGTGAAGTTTTAAAACAGTTATCGGGTTTACACGTGTAACTACGTGGTTCAACTTAAAGTTGAATCACCACTTGAACGGAAAAGTTTGACTTGGTCAAACTTTTCTTGATCCACTAAATAGTTGATCAACTCAATTGAAACGAAGGTTCACACGAGGGTTTTCATTCAGCATTTGTTGATCAAGTAAACTCGTCCAACTGAACTTGACCCGTGTGAACGAGCCTTAATGTGGCATTCTGGCACTCAACTACCTGCAAGGGGCTGGGCCCCACAACCTATTCCACTCTTATCTCCTAATTTCTATTGAGCACCGAGCGAATATTCGGTTTCGGTTACGGACACTTTCTGGTCGCATCTTCGGTTTTGGCCAGAAATCTGCCGAACTTTCTTGAACTTGCTGATGAAGTGCAAACTTTACAATATTTTTCTCCTTCCACATGGTGCACTGTGTGTAGCATTTTTCTTTTCTCGTTTCTTGGGTCTTTTTTCTCCTCCCTAGTACTTCGTTGGTAGTTTTTATTTCCTTTTTTTTGTTACCTTTCTTTTCTCATCCCTCTCTCCCCTTTACACTTACGATATTTTCAGCAGAGTTTAGCACCTTTGGAGGCAGTTGTTGTGTTTCTCTTGAAATTCGGTGTTTTGTCAACAGAAGGAACAGGTGATAGTTCTTCCAAAAGCTTTGTCGGTGTTTTGTCAACAGAAGGAACAGGTGATAGTTCTTCCAAAAGCTTTGTCGGTGTTTGCTTAGACATCGTAGTGGTTCGTTTTGGTGCGGTAATCGTGGAAGTCTCAGATTTCGTAGCAGTGGTGCTTGACGTTGTGTTGGCGGAGGAGCTCAGCTCTTTTGACGTGCTTCCTGATGAAGTCCGTTCTGGATGGATTCAGTCAACAATAACGCTTTCCACAATGAAACTTCCACTCTACAGCGGTGTGTACGCTGATATGAAACTTCCTGGCAGATTGAAATTGTGTGCCAGAACCGGGACTCGAACCTGGGACCTTTGCCTTTCGCGGGCAAGCGCTCCAGTTTAATAACGCTTTACCTGAGCTGACGGCGCGCCGTTCATCTGCTAGGAGTCTCTCCTCGCGCGTAAAAATTGTGCGTATTTTGTAGTTTAGTACAATACTATCGTACCTTATAGTGATATACCATTTTACTAACCATCAGGGTGATGTAGTGAATAAAAATTTTGAGCTTCGTAGAAGACAAGAATCTTTATTTACTTGCTACGTGTACCCTTCGTTTGAAACATACATTAATATTAGAAAACTACCTGATAATATTCCGCTTTTCTGGAGTCCTAAATCTCTCTTGGCAGTTTCAATAATTTAACCCTTTATAGGACAAAACTCTTCTCTGAAAATTTAAAGGGGTAATTATTTTTTGCGTTTCGGCCTGCTATGGACCACGAAGATCTTTATCTATTCGCTCACTCTGTTTTCTTCTTTTGCCAGTAGTTTTTCATTTTGGCTGACTCTGCTTCTTATCTCACTTCTCAACATTTGCAACCAGGACGTGGAAACGGCACAGTAAGCTGAATAATGTTTCCAGCAATTTTGATCTTTTGTCTGAAAATCTTCCTACATCTGCATCTACATGGGATACTCTGCAAATCGTATTTTAAGTGCCTGGCAGAGAGTTCATCCAACCACCGTTATACTATTTATCTCCCATTCCATTCTCGAATAGCGTGCGGAAAGAAAGAACACCTGAATCTCTCCGTTCGAGCTCTGATTTCTTGTATTCTATTCTGATGATCATTTCTACCGATGTTAAGTGGAAGTCAACAATATATTTTTGCATTCGGAGGAGAATGTTGGCGTTTCCAGTTTCGTAAGTAGACCACGCCGCAGCAATAAACGCCGTTGTTGTAATGATTCCCATCCCAGATCCTGTATCATTTCCGTAACGCTGTCTCCCCTGTATCGTCACAATTCAAAACTAGCTGCCCATCTTCGGACTATTTCGATGTCCTCCGTGAAACCCACCTGATAAGGATCCCACACTGGGCAGCAATACTTCAAAACAGAACGGACAAGCGTAGTGTATGCAGTTTCTTTAGTACATCTGTTGCATTTTCTAAGGGTTCTGCCAATAAAACGCAGTCTCTGGTTCGCCTTACACACGACATTATCTACGTGTTTCTTCCACTTTAAGTGTGATGTAATAGTAATTCCTGAGTATTTAGTAGAATTTACGGCCTTCACTTTTGATTGATTTATCTTGTAAACAAAGTTTCACGGATTTCTTTTCGTACTCATGTGCACGACTTCACACTTTTCATTATTTGGAGTCAATTGCCAATTTTTACACCATAGAGATATCTTATTCAGATCATTCTGCAGTTGGTTTTGATCTACAGATGATTTCACTAGACGGTAAATGACGGCGTCATCTGCAAACAACCTAAGAGAGCTGCTTAGATTTTCTCCCAAATCGTTTATGTAAATAAGGAACAGCACAGGACCAATAACACTACCCTGTGGAACGCCCGATATCACTTCTCTTTTAGTAGATGTCTCACTATCGATTACTACGATCTGTGTTCTCTCTGACAGGTAATCCCCTATCCAGTCGCTAATTTGGGGCGATATACAAAACCACGCAATTTGATTAAAAGCCGTTGGTGAGGCACGGTGCCAAAAGTTTTCTGAAAATAAGAAATACGGAATCAGTTTGAGAACCCTTGTCGATAGATCCTGAAAGTCCTCGAATAAAATTTCAGCTTCCTTTAAATCCTTTTTAAATTGTCTTGCCCATTTGGAATACAGTTTTGTTTTTTAAATTGATGTGTGTAAAAGTCTTTTGGTGTCCATTCTCTCCAGATACCAAAGAAATCATTCTCTGCTTCCTTATGCTGGTAACAATGTCTTCTGTGTGTTCATATAATTCATAGTTGTGTCTTCGGCGGAATTTTCCATTTTCTCTGATGGGGGCCAAGGATTTTCCTCAAAATTTTCCGGCCTTTTATTTGTGATTTTCTCAGTTGACCTTTCTTCGTCATGTTTAAACATTCTGATGGTCTACGCTGTTGTAATGACATGATTTTAGGTTTAATGATAAGATTTTTTTGCTTTTCTATAAGTCTTTGCACACATGAACCATCAGGGTAATATTTTTATTGCATCCCATTTGACTTATTTAGGTATGCATTATACTAATAATTATTTTATTTTTATGTAACTCGGAAGTGAAAGGAAGAAATAGGTGGCTGATGTACAGACGAGTATCCATTTTGGGTGGGCCTACTGTGGTTGCTGGTTATTTAAAAGACCACCTTCTTATATCTGGAATAGAACTAAAGAATGGTATTTGGAATGCAGAGAATATACAATTTATTAGATAATTTAGTGAACCAATTACAACATTCAAACAATAAAACATAACTAAACGCTATGAGGTATTACAAATTTCAGTGGTAAACTTATTATTTAGAATGGAACGGGTGAAAACAAGGCAAAGAGCAACGTACACTGCTTCACACTTATGGTAGGTGGGAAATATAGCGACCACTGTCCTTTAAGGTTCAATAATCAAAATTAAAAATACAGTAAAGACTATTTTCATGTCTAATTGTTATTATTATTATTATTCGTAATATTGCTAGACGTGCCTGTATGTCATGATAGGTTTTGGCGCTTCGCGTCATCTGAAAGGAATCTGTTAAAGTGATAAAAAAAATTGAAAAATGAAAGATATTCCTGTAAGTGAAAGATATCTGTTTAAGTGGGCAAAATATATCTTGAATTATCTGCTTTGAATAAAAAATTGAACTAAAAATGGAATCCCTTTTTACGTTGTAACCTGAAAACTCTTTAGAAATTAATGACAATAGTATTTAGTTCCTGAAGAATGAGGTCAGGCTTTTATGGGCAGAAGCAGTAGATTGCGAAAGTGATTTCTCTGTTTATGGCCCTGTTCTTGCACTTGGCTCCTAGTTGGATAACGCATTCAATTCTTTGTTTTTGATATGTCGCGTTTTGCAGTTTTATGTATGCACCAAAGCTGCTTTTATTTGAAATGCTGACTAGTTTCGAGCTTTGCCCATTTCCTGAAGCCACCTATTACAGAGAACAAAGTGTGTTTTTAGGAAGATACATTAATATGGCAATGTTATATTGAATATAGAAGTCGTAATTACTTACATTCATATATATTTTTATTTGGATACTGCTTAGGTCACGCTATTTGTTGTAATTACGTTGGTGTAATTTATTGAGCTGTTGATCCAAAGATGTTTTTGTTAAATATGCTTAAATTTTGGCGCAGGGGAGTTTGCTTTCTGTACACTCCTTGTTCCACAGCCTCACATCGCTGATAATGACGAAGCTGCCTTGCTTAAGGCTCCTGTAAACCCGAGCTGAACTGTTCGCCATTTTTTTCCCCAAGCTGTAGGAGTCGCCACGTTCCGGACGAAGCTCACGCGTTACCTGGCGTTTCATTCAACTCGCTCACACTCGCAAACTACTCACTGTATCAACGTGGAACTTTCATCAATGTCTTCGTTAAGAACTACACTAAATTTTCATTTTAGTTTCATTTATTGCAATAATTTATAAACAGCATATACTGATAGTTTACGACCATGCCCTTTCTGACGACGTTACGGAATTTTCGACATGCGAGGAACTTTTTTTCTGTTGAAGTTATGTGAAACACATTAAGCGAATGAAATGTTCAAAATACATCAAATTTTCATCCTCTCCTAACAGAAACTCTGTGAGAAACGTATAACTTGAGATAATGTCAGTTAAATATGACGCACTGGGATCCGCCCGCCCGTCTAGTAGTAACACGGTCTTCCGTATCAGAGCTCCTAATAATTAGGCACATGTTGTTACTGTATAACATCCATACTTGAAGATGCTGGTACTGACTTCTTTTACCCCATTAAATTTAATAGTTACACACTACAAAAGTGCTGTGTCTCTATGGAACATTCAATTTCAATTTTTCAGTTATATGAAAAGGATATTCTAAATATCTCAGTGCAGAGTGCTTTATTATGTGAGGAAATGAGAACAAGTCAGTTCGTTAGCTAGTGAAGAGATCCTTGCTGTCATTTTCAAGTATACTCACATAAAATCCTCATTAGATCTAGTAACTTCCGTTCTTTAAACTGAAGGAAATGTAACTCCTATTAGGTTTTGGAAACTGAGTAGTAGCTTTGAAACAAAATGGACAAGAAGCGCCGGCCGCGGTGGCCGAGGGGACTGAGGCGCTCCAGTCATGGTCTACACGGCCACTACGGTCGGGGGTTCGAATCCCCCCTCGGGCGTGGATATTTGTGCCGTCCTTAGTTGTAGCTAGTTCATAAGCAGTTTGTAAGTTTAGGGACTGATGACCCGGTAGTTAAGTCCCATAAGCTCTACAAACATTTAAACATTTTTTGGACAAGAAGCAAAGAAATAAACATTTGTGAGTGACGAAGGAATATCTGCAAATCGAATAATAAATCACTAACTTTTTTTCGTTCTACATCTATGTATTTCCTTGAATAACGCGACAATGAATGAAGTTTTGCGTAGTAACCATGTGGCAAAATACTCCCCTCTTTGCATTTTCATTTGTCAAAATATCGTTTTGATACCTCTAACCGTGTATCAGATACGAAATGATTCATTCTGGCCTTATCGCCATCGGAAATGAGTGCTCTAAATAAAATAAAGTTTAGCGGTATGAGTGGAAGGTAAAGATCTCCTCCTTAGTCGAAAATAAAATTCTATCCATTAGGAAAGTTTCATCCGCAGCAACATATGGTGCAACAAGCACCAAACGGAATATCATAGCAGCCTCTATTTTTTACTGCACACTTTTCCTAATGTAGCGCAGTCTCTTATTTCGAAGCAAATAACTTATTAACTATGACTATTAACGAAATTACGAGCATTTCGTCACAATGCAGGCATATGAAGATTTAAGTAGCGGAAAAATTAAATATTTCTACCAGTTAGTTTTTTGCGAAATCGTTTGTGAAAGATGGCAGGGCATGCGCCTCTGTGCTGTTAGCGCAGAACGATTCCAACCATGTTGGGGAAAAATGGCGGACGATTCAGCCTGGGTTTATAGGAGTTCTAGGCTTGCTACCCCTATTCACGTGACTCACACGTTCGGCTGCTCTGTCGGTTGTGTTTTGTCGGACGCGCTAACTGAAACAAACGCCAGTCGTTAGGCTGCTGACGTCACCAGTAGAGGCAACGCCATTTGTCCGCGTCGCAACAATTAAACTTCGCAACAGAGTCGGCAGTTAAGTGTTTGTTGTGACTTGCCACAACTCTTCGCCTTCGCCGTAGCGCCAGTCGACTGTTTTTTTCGATGCTTCGGCTCTTTTTATTCATTTATTTTTATTTCACGGAGGTAAGAACTATGGGAGATGATGCCACAGGTTCTCGCAGTGCATTACATTGAAGTAATTATATGAGATAACACAGAACTTTATCAGACAACTGCTGATTTAGTGTGTCCCTTGGTCTCTACTTTTGTGTGAATACAACAAGTATCAAGTACTCCAGTACGCGTGAAAAACTTACTGTGAGCGGTGTCAATTTGAAACTCTTTCTGATCTTGAATCTGTATCAGATCCAGTAAAATGTAATAATGAACAAGAGAAGTGTATGGTGAGAAAAGAAAGATTTCGTAATTGTAATATTAATATCTTGACATGAGAATGGCAGTAATAATAATACCAGCTGAAAAATGTTCTGTCAGAACCAAAACATTTGACGAGGATGCGGACTGAGCACTTGGTTCAGCCACTTTTCTGTGAGTATCGTTTAAACCCTCGGTTACTTGCGCGCAGTACAAATGTGCTCCACTGTCATTCTAAACGTTATTTTTCTCACTGTTGATAACATTGGAGGGGCTGAAATTCTCAGAGTCTGCCGTTCATGTTCAAACCTGAACTTGTAGACAGTGGCGTAGTTATGTCACCAAGGGCCCCGGGGCAAAAATGACATTGGGGCCCTCTTTAAAACTGTATACCGATGCAAAACTATTTCATCATCAGTTCCTTACCGCCTACTGGAAGAGGCTACTATTAAGTAAATTATTGTGTGTCACGCAGCAGATAATATTTCATTGTACTCTCAAATATTATTATAACTGTGACAGTTGGTTTGTTAGTTATGCTTTCACGCAAAAGTGACTGGGTGGAATTGAATGAAATTTTGCAGAGGGGTAGATATGGACCTGGGTAGGACATAAAGATAAACGACCTCTTGGGATAGTTTCCGAAGTTGCTCCATACTAGGTGAATAAAACCTCAGGCATAAGCTAGTAAAAAATGAACAATGAAGAAGTATTACTTCAAATGTTCGCCTGCCGCGGTGGCCGAGGGGCTGCAGTCACGGTCTGCACGGCCACTACGGTCGGGGGTTCGAATCCCCCTCGGGCATGGATATTTGTGCCGTCCTTGGTATTAGGTGGTTCATAAGTAGTTTGTAAGTTTAGGGACTGATGACCCCGTAGTTAAGTCCCATAAGCTATACAAACATTTGAACATTTTATGGGACTTAAAAAGTAATAAGTAAAATTACTAAGTTAACATCTTCGCTTATTATAGTGGCGGTGGGGTACAGGGTAGTGTCTTGAATGCACAGTTTACTATTGTGGCAAAGTAACCGTATTTTCTCTTCTTCTTGAACGAATTTCAGAGTGCAATTGGTTACAGCACTTCATTGGTATCTATGATTATGGAGCACGTGCCGGCCGCGGTGGCCGAGGTGACTGAGGCGCTCCAGTCACGGTCAGCACGGCCACTACGGTCGGGGGTTCTAATCCCCCCTCGGGCATGGATATTTGTGCCGTCCTAATTCGTAGGTAGTTCATAAGTAGTTTGTAAGTTTAGGGACTGCTGACCCCGTAGTTAAGTCCCATAAGCTTAACAAACATTTGAACATTTTTTTGGAGCACGCCTTTGGGGAATTCCCTACACAAATAGTTGAGTTACCATAATAATACCGTTCTGTAGTAATACATTGTAGAGACTTCATATTCAAATGTAGTCACACTGTCTACTGTCAAACACTGTGCTAGTAATTCAGCACCATTAACTGTTATTTCGCAAAGATTGACAGGGACGCCAACTCCGACTTCAACCGACAATACGCTGACGATGGCAGGGGCTACGTCTTAGCAGACAAGCAAAGGACCTTGTTATGTTTATATTCTGGAGTGCGAATAATTTTTGGATTTCATTTCGTGTGTTTGAGGTTTGTTGGTCAGGGTTCAAAAAAGTTCAAAGTCGGAAAACCTTCATTCAACTAAATTCTTATATACAGTTGAACTTCGATTATCCGAAGTAATTGGTGGACATGAAAGTGTTCAAGGATCTACGGTAACTTTTTTTCGAACGTCGGTCACGGAGGGCGAGGGGCCCCTGGAGCTCGGGGGCCCCGGGGCACTGCCCCGCCTAGCCCTATGATAGCTACGCCACTGCTTGTAGAAAGTGATGCATGAAAATCTCTACGGATCTTTTCGTAGGAAAGACCTGAGTCTTTGTTGACGTGTTTGGAGCACGAATGTACTCAGCCGCGAATATCGATGCCTACATTTTAATGGTTCTCGCTGTATCGTTGTAAATTGTATTTTCTTATTGTTTGCTAGAGTGGCGGGGCTAAAATTCTCAGAGTGTGACGTTCATGTTCTGACCTGTACCTGCAGTAAGTGGCGTGCACGGATCTTCTCACAGGAAAGTCTTGAGTGTCGAAGTACCAGCGCCATATCTTATATGGTAAGTAAAACGATTGAGGAGTCCACTAGTTCAACACAGAAACAAGGGCTTGTTATATTCTACAATCACACAAAAGTTGGAGTTGACGTTCTCAATTAACTTTGTGCAAATTATGATACAGCTAAAACTATCTAAAGATGGCCAACAGCAATTTTTACAATATTTTAAATATTGCCGCTATCAATGCTTTATGAATTTCTTCAGCCAACAAAAACTATGTCAAAGTGAAACGAGCTGATTTCCTCGACGAAATTAGTTAGGAAATGGTGAAACCGCAGATTCATGAACGCGCGAAACAGTCTGTGATACCCAGATAACTAAAAGTCGAGAACTGATGATGTTAGGAGAGGACTCAGAAGACGAAATGGAAATAGCTAAGCCAAAAAAAAAAGAGGACAAAGGACGTTGTTCAATATGTGGCAGATCAAGAAATAGATCACCACGAAGAGTATGTGCAAAATGTAACTAATGGGTGTGTGTTGAACATTCGACAACTACCGTTGTTTGTAAGAATTGTACGTGATTTCTTATTGTACACATTTCTACTGTATTGGAAATCAATAAACATTTGGCTCAGGATGCTAGTTTAGTATTAACCGATCAGATCCAGTTCCCCTCTACACCTCTACTAAAATAAGTTTTATTTTCAACCTTCCTTTTCCACAAAAATAATCCTATTAGTTTTGATTCTTTACACATATTTATTATATTTCTATATAAATGTTAATAAGTCTCATAAATAAGTTTTTGCGATGAACTTTCCTGTGAAGTATCGATTGTCTGTGATAACATCTTTGTAAATCTTAACATTTTTGAAAACATGTGTACTACATTCAGTTGTCACCTCATGATGGCCTAAGAAGCCGAAAGCCGGTTTGTGACCAATAAAAAAGTTTTGCAGAACATCAGGAAGTTGTTCCTTTTTGATATTATTATCATGTTCTGTCAAGTACCGACGGAAAAATCAATTAATTTCTACTGTGGTTACTTTTTATAATATTATGAGCTTCTTCATTAGAGCTATTTTGAATGGTTTAATTAGTTCTTGTGTAATGTAGCTAGTTGTGAGAAATAAATGGGTGGAATGATAAAAAATTTTACGTTTAAAATTTTAATGTTTAATTTCTTCCTTCGTTTTACAAGTACTAGTAACGAATTTACTCATGCATCGCAAACGATGTAAAAGACAAAAATTATAATTAAATAGAGAAGAAATGTGTTTTTAACCAAAAGAAAGTGGTGGAGTACATTTGTACTCCGCGCGGGTATCTGTGTCCCCAATCCCCACGCGAGTAGCGGAGGTTTAAACAGCAACGTACTTGCCTTTTTGGTGTTCTAACCGTAGCATTTCGTGCCATGCATACATATTATCTAAATAATTTTGCAGTTGTGATTCTTCAGTTTCTCCCGGCGTATTTGAGGATCAAAATATCCACGGGTGTGCTGCCGGTCTATAGTGTCCAACGGGCACAATATTTCGGCGATCAAACATGTCGCCATCATCAGGTGAACTGACGGACTGAGCTCCTGGAAACGCGCCGGCACGGAGATCCGCACGCTACGGCTGCTCGAAGGGACCTGGGTTCTAGCCCGGTGGCGGCCATTTAAATACCCTCGGCCCGCGCCGCGGTCGCGCAGTGGAACCGATTGCGACGGCGTCTGAGATGACGTCGGTGTGAGGGCTCTGTCCGCCGTGGTCGTCACTTCGTTACGTTTGCTAGATTTACTCTTAATTAACCCAATCGCTGGTTCCCAAGCTTTGCTAAGATTATAGCCAGAGTCACGGTTTATGAGGTCGTCACTTGTGCGAATTTCAATGGCCTCTCTAACGACGCAGTCCCAGTATCTCGACGTCTGTACCAGAATCCTAGTGTGTTCATACTCCATGGCGTGATTCTCCGACAAACAATGTTCAGCGACCGCCGACTTGCTCGGATACATCAATCGTGTGTGCCTTTGGTGTTCAACGCATCGATCCTCGACGGTACGCATCGTCTGTCCAATATATGACTTTCCATACTGACACGAAATCTGGTACACGCCGGCCTTCCTCAAACCGAGATCATCTTTAGCGCTCCCCACCAGTGCACGAATTTTATTCGGCGGACAAAAGACAGTTCCAACCTGGAGTTTTTTCAAAATGCAGGCGACCTTCCCCGAGAGTGCGCTGGTATATGGAACGAACGCAGTGCCTACATCCTCCTCCGTGTTTTCATCCGTTTCCACAGGTTGTGCTGTAGTGGTTGGACGGAGAGCCCGCTGAATCTGCCACTCTGAGTACCCATTTTTTTCGAAATACAGTTCTTAGGTGTTCCAATTCCTGGGGTAGACTCTCTGCGTCGGAGATAGTGCGCGCCCTATGTACTAGAGTTTTAAGTAGCCCATTCCTCTGTGAAGGGTGGTGACAGCTGTCTGCGTGTAAATACAGATCAGTGTGCGTTGTCTTCCGTCTTCTCAGACGCCGGCGCAATCGATTCCACTGCGCGGACCGCGGAGGGGTCGCTCCGCGGGCCTAGGGTATTTAAATGGCCCGCCACCGGGCTAGAACCCAGGTCCCTTCGAGCAGCCGTAGCGTGCGGATCTCCGTGCCGGCGCGTTTCCAGGAGCTCAGTCCGTCAGTTCACCTGATGATGGCGACATGTATGATCGCCGAAATATTGTGCCCGTTGGACACTATAGACCGGCAGTACACCCGTGGATATTTTGATCAATTTTGCAGTTGCTTTTGATCTGGTGACTTTACTAACAGATAATGGAAGCATCATCCTTTAACAGTCTAAGATAGCTACTCAGATTGTCTGCTAGATCGTTTATAAGAATATGGGACAGTAGGGACCCTGGAGAACGCGAGATCTGTTCTACTCGACGACTTCCCGTCAATTACTAGTATTACATACTCTCTAACAGGAAACCTTGAAACTAATCGCACAACCAAAACGATATTCCAAACTGCGTAATGATTAGAAGACGCTTGTGAGGTACAGTGACAAAAGCCTTACGGAAATCTAGAAACGCGGAGTCTATTTGACATTCTTTGACGATAGCACTCATCACATCATATGAATAAAGAGTTATCCGTGTTTAACAAGAACGATACTTTCTGAATACCTGTTGACTATGGGTTCACAGATCGTTTTCTTCGAGGTAGCGCATACTATTTGAGGAAAGTGTATGTTCTAAAATCCTTCTGTAAACCGACGTCAATGATATAGGCCTTATTATTTTGTTGATCACTCCTATTGCTTTTCTTGAATATTCGAGTGACCTGTACAACTTTCCACGGATTTTTCGGTGAGCGGACTGTTATGTCTAATACCTAGGTATGATGCTGTTGCATCAGCATACTCTGAAAGGAACCTAATTGTTGTAGAATCGCGACCGGCAGACTTATGCCTACTTTTCTTAAGTGCTTTAAGTTGCTTTGATACTCCATAGATAACAACTTCTACATTAACCATGCTGACAGCTTTTCTTGATTAAATAATGAAAAGTGTGAAGTCGTCCACATGAGTACGAAAAGAAATCCCTTAAACTTTGTTTACAAGATAAATCAATGAAAAGTGAAGGCCGTAAACTCCAAAAAATACCTGGGAAATATTAAGAGTTAAACTGGAAAGAACACGTAGATAATGTCGTTGGAAAGGCGAACCAGAGAATGCGTTTTACTGGTAGAACCCTTAAAACATGCTACAGAACTACAAAAGAGACTGCATACACTACGCTTGTCCGTCCTCATTTGGAGTATTGCTGCCCAGTGTGGGATACTTATCAAATGAGTTTGACAGAGGACATCGAAAGACTCCAAAGAAGGGCAGCTCGTTTCGTATTGTCACGATACAGGGGAGACAGCTTTACGGAAATGATACAGGATCTGTGATGGGAATCATTACAACAACGGCGCTTATCGATGCGGCGTGGGCTACTTACGAAACTCCAATCGCCAACATTCTCCTCCGAATGCGAAAATATATTGTTGACTCCCACTTACATAGGTAGAAATGATCATCAGAATAAAATACCAGAAATCAGAGCTCGAACGGAGAGATTCAGGTGTTCTTTCTTCCCGCGCGCTATTCGAGAATGGAATGGGAGATAAATAGTATAACGGTGGTTCGATGAACCTCTGTCAGGCACTTAAATGTGATTTGCAGAGTATCCCATGTGGATGTAGAATTGTAGAGCTTTTTTCTTCGTCTTCATTGGTGAAGGAATTTCAGAAAGTTGTATTTTAACAATTCTGCCTTAGCAGAACTGTCATCAGTTGCACCATCGTTTTCTATTGTGCAGTGAAGGTATGGTCACGTTTTGCGCTAGTTTACTGTACATACGACCAGAATATATGGAAGTATTGTAAGCTTCAGGCACTGACGACCGTACTAAATTTCGAATTTTCGTAAAAATAATGCCTGTCTTGGGGATTTTTGGACTATTTTCGATACCACACCCTCCCCTCCGATACTGTTCACTTTAAAAATTGGCTGTGTCACCAAATTTTCGTAAAAAGAGTGTAACTGCAGACAAACTTTTGTGCCAGTTGTCACCTAAGTGGTAAGACCTGTGTACTCACAGAATGTTTCACCGTGTTGTGGGAGTGTTGTTTGGTAGGTACACCTTAAATTCTTTGTTGTCCAACGGGACGTAAAGAGTCCCTGCTTATTTACAGCGTCATGAAACAAAGTGGAACCTGATACCTGACGCTGGTTCGTGTTGCTGCCGGGAAGTTAGTGCCTGTCCGATGTATTCATGGAAGTGTGAGGAGGGAAGATTGCACTACATAACATCGGGTGTACCGTGTTTCGTGCCTAATGGGCGGGGTTGCCGCCATCTTTCTACATCTACATCGATACTCTGCAAATCACATTTAAGTGCCTGGCAGAGGGTTCATTAACCACCTTCATAACTTTTCTCTACCGTTCCATTCTCTAATAGCGCGCGGGAAGAAAGAACACCTAAATCGTTCCGTTTTCGATCTGATTTCTCTTATTTTATTGGGATGGTCATGTCTCCCTAAGTAGGTGGGTGCTAGCAAAATATTTGCACATTCAGAACTAAAAGTCGGTGATTGAAACTTCGCAAACAGATCACGCCGCAATGAATAACGTCTTTCTTTTAATGATTTCCACCCCAATTCGTGCAACATTTCCGTGACGCTTCCCCCCCCCCCCCCCGTAACGTGATAAAACAAAACGAGCTGCCCTTCTCTGAACCTTCTCAATATCTTCCGTCAGTCCCACCTGGTGAGGGTCCCACAAGGGGCAACAGTACTCCAAGAGGGGACGCACAAGTGTGATGTAGGCAGTCTCTTTGGTGGAGCTGGTGCATCGTCTAAGCGTTCTGCCAATGAAACGTAACCTTTGGTTCGCCTTCCCCACAATATTTTCTATGTGTTCTCTCCAGTCAAAGTTGTTCGTAATTGTAACTCCTAGGTATTTGGTAGAATTTACGACCTTAAGGTTTGACTGATTTATCGCGTAATTGAAGTTCAGCGGATTTCTTTTAGTGGTCATGTGTATTACTTCACACTTTTCTTTATTTAGTGTCAATTGCCAATATCGCACCAAGTAGAAATTTTGTCTAAATCGCTTTGCAGTTGCTTTTGATCCTCTGTTGACTTCACTAACCGATAAACGACAGCATCATCCGCGAACAGTCTAAGGGAGCTATTCAGATTATCTCCTAAATCGTTTATAAAGACGAGGAAGAGTAGGGGACCAATAACGCTTCCCTGTGGAACGCCAGATATCACTTCTGTTTTACTCGATGACTTACCGTCAATTACAACGAACTGTGTCCTTTCTGATAGGAAATCGTGAATCCAATCGCACAATTGGGGAGATATTCCATAAGCACGCAATTTCATTAGAAGCCGCTTGTGGGGTACAGTATCAAAAGCCTTCCGGAAATCCAGAAATATGGAATCGATTTGAGATCCCTTGTCGATGGCACTTAACACTTCATGTGAATAAAGGGCAAGCTGTGTTTCGCAAGAGCGATACTTTCTGAATCCGTGCTGATTATTGGTTAATGCTCCAAATCGTTTAATCCGTGCAAACTATACTGTTGAGCCAAAGAAACTGGCACACTTGCCTAATACCGTTTAGGTCTCCCTCGAGCAGGCAGAAGTTGTGACATTACAGATACAGGGGGAAGCTGATTGTTTCCATGTGAAAGGCGGGTTTTTCAGGCTGTTGGGTTCCCCAGTCGGCCGGCTAACAGTTTGGACCTAGAGAATAGAATACAGGTAGTTAGGATTTTCCTAATCTGCTCGAAAACAGGAAACGGCGGTCTTGGATGAGCGAGGGCGGCTATTCTAGATTGCAGCTGAAATACAATGTAGTCGCACACATTCTTATAAAAATCCATATAAAATCAGGGAATGATCGTGCGGCAAATATAATTACATGAACGGATTCACGAGACTCGGGAGAATGAAACGCCGTAATTACGATTTAAATATCCCTTACAGTTAAAAAGCCGATAAATTTCAGTACTATAATAAGGATAATATAAGACTTTACAATTATTGATAGTAGTGTTTATCAGTAATAATTTAAGAAGAAAATGGAGAGTATTGTTTCATGCTACCTATCTGAAAAGACGTACCACGTTATTTCTGTATTCTTTCAATAAATTTTGTTTTACTCTCTTGTTCTGCTTTTCGTTGAGGTAATAATATTCTTGTGTCAGAACATAGATTCCACCACAGAAACACAAAACATGAACCCAGAAAAGTGCATTACATTTATATATGTATTTTATTATATTTTATATTATACTTAGTAATGTGCTTAATGTCGTAGACTGCCACTTAAATAGTTCATGGCCGACTAAATATAGAAGATATGCAGCAGATAACTCATATATAAACAATTAAAAGTATTTGTGGACAATAACTGTATATATTTGCTTAAAAAGCCATGATAAATTAAATACTAATTGTGTAACTGTATTTCGACGGCGGCAGTATATTTGAACAGTGAGACGCCACGCTTAATGGCTACCTGAGCAAAGAGCTTCAGTCTCAGCCGTTTTTTAGTATTGCTAAATATATATTTGTTTGTTAAATGTAAATAAGATTTGTAGGGAGATGGCCCAAGCATTTAATTCTGTGATATTCAAATCTATAATATTTGGACGTGTAATTATATTTTAAAGACGAGGCTTTAGGATGTGCGGAAGGATACAATATTGGGAGCAGGTAGAGCACACTTTCAAACGGTTGGGAGGGACTCTTTAACTTGGACGCGGTGGTGAAAGGTTGTGACGCTGGGCGGTCTGAAGCCACGATACGAACTTGTGATCTGAAGAGACAGGCGTGTGTGGACTTGGAAAATTTACGGGACTGTGACTGCAGAACTTAGTCTCTGCTTGAAAAGTGATAAACTATGGACGGTAGTAGGGCTGCGGAACTGTGATAATTGAGCAATCGTGTACTCGTGTGACTACAAACTGTGTTTTATAACAAATACTGTAATTAATCGCTCTTTAATATGGAACTGCAATGTTCTATGGACTTCACTAATTTCCGAATGATAATTTGGAAATTTTACTCTCGAGTGCGTGTGATACTTATTGTGCCTCTCATGAACAATAGTTGGGGAAATATTTAGTTATTTACCGATGTATAAAGTAGAACCACCTCCGATTTCAAGTCCACAAAGAGAAATAAATTTTGTTAATACAGAATTACTTCGTAAGTGAATCACTTCCTTATCTTAGAAACCATTTTGTTGGTCATTTTTTTATGGGACTTAACTACGGGGTCATTAGTCCATAAACTTAAAAACTACTTATGAACTAGCTAACACTAAGGACGGCAGAAACATCCATGCCCGAGGGGGGATTCGAACCCCCGACCGTAGTGGCGGTGCAGACCGTGACTGGCGCGCCTCAGTGCCCTCGGCTACCGCGGCCGGCTGTTGGTCATTCAGAGGTTTAATTTATGTTTGCTAAATATATTTTCACGTCAAAATATGCATATTGATAGACTGGCTCAACTACAGATTAATTGTTGATCTTGTTTAAACAGATTGGGTAGCTGTTTAGGGCATAGACGCTGACATACATAACTCACCCCTATGAACAGAGACAATGAGCCATGAAGCTTTTACTACCCTGAGTTATGTATTGCCCAATTCTGATAGGAAGGTCGCAAAGTGATGTCATCTACTGGACATGTCTGGAGCAGAGCAGTGCTGGAGGTACTGACACTATGCGTCATGCAGGCCTGTCTGTAAACCCATAACAGCAGCACGGATGGAGGTCTCTTACGAACAGCACGTGGCGAGGCATCCCACATATACTGAGTACCGTTACTGTCTGGGGAGTTTCGTGGCCAGCGGAGGCGTTTAAACTCAGCTCTGTAGCAATTTGGACCTGTTTGGTGCACATTAACAATAACAATCAAGTAAATTATGAGACTTCACTCAGTCCCTAGACTTACAAACTACTTATGAACTAGCTTATACTAAAGACGGCGCAAACATCCACGCCCGAGGCGAGAGAAGGGGGGGGGGGGAGAATCGACCCCCGACGGGGAACACCCTCACACATCGCAGCATAGCGCCTCAATACAGTCTAACAAATACAGTCACGACACTTCCGCAGATTTTTGTTATACACTGCGACAGCAGCGCTCCAAGCGGAGGGCAAGCTACTTTTATGAATACGATAGTGGATGAGTGCGAATAGTATCGTTTATATCGAATTTAACACATTTTCTACATTAGGGAACGTATGTAATATCATAAAACAAGTAATAACTTAAAATAGCTCGACCTTTGTGTTTCTTAGGTTTCCTAAGATCACTGACAAGGTTGGAAACGGTACATCGCGGCACAGTTTATTTACTGTTATCTTGTAACCCACAGGTTTACACTGAATAATTTAATTTACTATTAAAAATAGAAAAATGGCTAGGAAACACCGAATACCCGCCCTTTGGCAGAAAGACGAGTTTTTTCTTCTCAGGAACGTTAACGTATCTCCATTCCAATTCCAGTGAAATCAGTGAGGGTGGAACATAGGAAATGAATATAAAATGCAACAACTACAGTATTTAACGTACTAAATCAGCCACCACAGCTGTAGCTGAAGGAAAACATCAGAAACGTGACAAGAAAACTGTAAAAGCAGTCAAACCGTATTCAACAAAGAAGAACCCAATTCCACAATTGTTGCTACAGCTTAACCACAAACGGCAAGAATCTTCAAGACATTGTCTTCTTAAGCTAAAGTAATCACACTCAAAAAGAATATGCGCTTATAATAAAGACGAGTGAAGCCTAAACATGTGCGAATCATTAGACCCCATACCACAACGATACGTGTCAAAAAACTCTTTGTCATAGTAAGAACAGACGAAAATAGAAATTTATGTTCCTATTATGTTTATATTCTACTTACTTTCAGCGGAATAAGCTGCAAATATACACATATTAATAAGTATTGTTTCATGGCGAAGTTCTTCGTTATACCACTGAATCAGTTAAATTCGACTGTTTTTACATAATTTCCGTATTAAGTATGTCTCTTGATATATTACTAATGCTTGTAACACAAAAATTATATTAACTATTTCGTTAATTACGTACACAAATAATTATAAACAAACATCACTCTTTCGGCGGCTTACCCACCGCTAGGAGCGCTAGTGTCGTTTAACTGTCAGTTGGTAAGAACTTTTACAGCAGTGAGTGTCGCGACTGTGTATGTTAGACTGTGGCCTCAATGTGCTCGGCCGCCCCGCCGCGGCTCGGTGCACATTGTCCTGTTGGAAATGCTTAAGTGCATCAGAAAGCACAGTGGACACAAACCAATGCAGGTGATGAGCCAAGATGTGGACGTTCCTGTCTCCTGTCAGAGTCGTATCAGGAGTCGCATATCACTCCAAATGGACATGCTCCACACCATTACTGAGTGTCCACCAGCTTGAACAGTCCCCTGCTGAAATACAAAGTCTATGGATTCATGCAGTCGCCTCTCTACCCGTACACATCCATCCACCTGATACCGTTAGAAACAAGATTCGTCAGACCAGGCAACATGTTTCCAGTCATCAACTGCCCAATGGCAGTGGGAGGGGTCCAGGGGAGGCGTAAAGAGTTTGTGCCGTGCAGTCAGCAAGGGTAGACGAGTTGACCTCTGGCTCCGAAAGCCCACGTTGATGACGTTACATTGGACGACTCCCACGCCGACATTTGTAGAACGCCAAGCTCTGAAATATGCAGCAGTTTCTGGAAGGGTTGCAGTTTTGTCACACTATTCCGTTGGCGCTGGTCCCGTTCTTGCGGGATACCATTCCAACCTGAGTGATGTTGGAGTTTTGACACATGTTGCTGGCTGCGATCTCTCTTAACTGCTGCCTTTACTAATCCCAAGTGTTAACTGGTTCCTATGTCAGTCCCGAGTGGCCGATGCAGTTCAGTGGTGGCCACGAGCGGAGTTGCAGCAGAGGGCGCTCGTGGCTGACGTCGTAAGAACGCCGCGCCGTGCGTGCATGGCGGCGCGCGGCGAAAGTACGTGGCGCGCACTTCAGACTTGTGCGACACCACAGACATCACATGCTCCACACCATTACTAAATCTCCACCAGGTTGACAGTGCCATGCTAAAAAAAAAGTGTGTATGGATTCATGCCGTCGCCTCTCTACCCGTACACGTCCATCCACCTGATACACTTAGAAGCGAGACACGTCAGACCAGGCAACATGTTTCCAGTTATCAACTCTCCAATGGCAGTTGGACGGGCCCAGGGGAGGCATAAAGATTTTGTGTCGTGCAGTCAAAAAGGGTAGACGAGTTGACGTGTATCGTAAACGTAGCTGTCTATATTAATGTCACATCATTTACAGCCTTCGGTCACTGAGCGAGGTGGCGCAGTGGTAACACTGCACTCACATTCGGTAGGATGGTGGTTCAAATCCACCTCCAGCCATCCTGATTTAGGTATTTCGTAATTTCCCTAAATCACTCCAGGCTAATGCTGGGATGGTTACTTTGAGAGGGCACAGGCAATTTCCTTCCACATTCTTACCCAAACACTCCGGGTGTAAGCTCCGTCTCTAATGACCACACTGTCGACGGGACTGCTTTACCTTTTTTTTTCATCTGCAGCCAGTTGATTTTATATGATCTTGTGATATTATGTCATTTCTTTCGAAGGCATGTCACTGTAGGATGGTGCAGATCCTGAAACTTTGTAGTGAATGTCCAAAACAGATGTGTAGGAACAAAATTTATATATATATATATATATATATATATATATATATATATATATATATATATATATATATATATATTTGGTAATGTATTTTGTAGCTTATACGTAGCTCTGTACATTAATGTCACATTACTTACAACCTTCGGTCACCGAGAGAGTAGCACTGGACTCGCATTTGGAAGGAAGATTTAGGTTTTCAGTGATTTTTCTAAATCACTCCAGTCAAATGTCGGGATGGTTCCTTTGAGAGGGCACGGCCGATTTTCTTCAACATCCTTACCCAAACACTCTGGGTGTAAGCTCCGTGTCTGATGACCACGCTGTCGACGGGACGTTAAACTCCAAGCTTCCTTGCAACTTTCGGTCCAAGGGATATAGGCAGCCGGCCGCGGTGGCCGAGGGGTCTGAGGCACTCCAGTAACGGTCTGCACGGCCACTACGGTCGGGGGTTCGAATCCCCCCTCGGGCATGGATATTTGTGCCGTCCTTAGTCTTAGCTAGTTCATAAGTAGTTTGTAAGCTTAGTGACTGATGACCCCATAGTTAAGTCCCATAAGTTCTACAAACATTTGAACATTTTTTTTTTTTTTGGTATAGGCATTGCTGACCACAGTGCCATCCTCTGAGTGTTTACATCCCTTCAAAATGTTCAAATGTTTGTAAATCTATCGGACCAAACTGCGTGGTCAACAGTACGTAGCTTGCAAACTACATAAACCTAGGTAAACTAACCTAAGGACAACACACACACACACGCCCCAGGGAGGACTCGAACCTCCACGGCGAGCAACCGCGCGCTCCACAGCGAGACGCCTTAGACCGCTCGGCTACTCCACCGCGGCGTTTGCATACACGACTGTATATCAGTTTCTTTGGCTCTCCAGTCGCAGTTCAGACTCGCCGCGTTGGGTGACTTGCTTTTTTTGGATGAAGAGGCCGCCTAGGAGCCCTGGTACAGCTGACCCGGCTGCGGCGGTGGATGAGCTGTGCGCGGCCCCGCCCCCCGGCACAGTGATGGATGTGCCCCGCTCTGCCGGCCAGCCGTGCGAAATGGCGGCCCACTTGCTGTCTCTCGGCTCTTTCCGGCCCAGCACGGCCGAGACAATCGGCCCGTCACGCCGGCCGGCCCCAGGCCTGGGGGCGGCGCCGGGTGCCGGCCTCACTGCCTCCTGCTCAGAGCGCAGCCAGTCGGCGACATGTCCGCCTCCTCCTCAGAGTACGACGAGCCGCAAGCGCCCACGCCAGCGCCCCAGCCGGCGCCGGCCAAGGCGAGGGCCCACCGCGAGACCGCCACCGGCAGGCACCACCAACAGCACCAGCACCAGCAGCAGCAGCATCGCAGGCAGCGAGAACAGCAGCAACAGCAGCTGCACAGGCAGGTGCACGAGCAGCTGCAGGACCACCAGCAACAGCTGCAGCTGCAGCAGCAGCACAGACAGCGCCGCAGGAGAGGTGAGCGCCGCAGCCGAGGTGGAGGGAGCACGGGCGCCCACGAGCGCTCATAGTGCTCACACCATAGAGTCCCCTACCTCTACCTAAACACTGAACTTTCTCAGGTGCTGGTGCTAGTCCAGTGAACAGCTAGGTAGAATGCCGTACAGGGGGCCAGAGTTCGATTCGCATTCAGCCTGCAGATTTTCTCCACCTGGGGACGGTATGTTGAGCTGTCCTCATCATGGTTTCATTGACTCGCAAGTCGCACATGTGGCAGAACACGATCCTAGCTGGAGTCTAAAATCATCATCACTATGAGAATAGTGATCTACGTCTAGACACTTACTTCACAATCCACCCAAAGATCCATGGCAGAGGGTAGTCAGTAGTGGCAAGAGGCATCGGTGCAGGAAAGGTGTGGTCCATAGTGCCGCAGCAGCACTACACAGCAGCGGTGAGCAAAGACGGTAATGGGAGCATTGGCGCCCATGAGCGCTCATGTAGCTCGCACTGCCATCATACAGTCCCCCCCCCCCACCTCCACCTCCACCTACATGCTGACATTGCTCGGGTGCCGCTGCGAGCGCAACTAGACTGGCCTGTTCACTCCGCATCATTAGAGTAGCGTCCGCCTCCCTAGTCCAGTGGACAGCTAGGTAGATTGGTGTGCAGGGGGCCTGGGTTCGATTCCCAGTCAGGTTGGAGGTTTTCTCCATCTGGGGACGGGACATTATACTGTCCTCATCACCATTTCATTGACACACAAGTCACAAATGTGGCAATGACTAAAAATGCGCACCGGGCAGGCAGAACGCAATCCTGGCTGGGGTCTACAATCATCATCATCATCATCATCATCATTAGAGTAGTGATATACATCTAAATACGTACTTCACAATCCACCCAAAGGAGCATGGCAGAGGGTGGTCAGTAGTAGCCGAAGTAGCGCCACAGGAGAGGTGAGGTCCGCGTTGGCACAGCCGCGGTAAGTGACCGCGGTAATGGGAGCATGGGCGCCCATGATCGCTCACATTGCTCGCATTGCCCCAATGGAGTCCCACAAAACCTCCACCTCCAGCTACGTGCTGACACAGCTTGGGTGCTGGCGCGAGTGCAACCAGACTGGCCTGTTCACTCCGCATCATTAGACTAGTGTCCGCCTCCCTAGTCCAGTGAACAGCTAGGTAGATTGTCGTGCAGGGGGCCCGGGTTCGATTCCCAGTCAACCTGAACATATCCTCCACCTGGGGAATGTTGTGATGTCCCCATCATCATTCCATTGAGACGCATGTCACACATGTGGCATTGTCTAAAAACTTGTACCAGGCAGATATAACACGATCCTGGCTAGGTCCCAAACTCATCATCACCATTACAACAGTGATATACATCAAAATACTTGCTTCACAATCAACCCAAATTGTGCATGGTAGAGGGGTTTCAGTAGTATCCGAGGCAGCGCCGAAGGAGAAATGAGGACCACAATGCCACAGCCGCACTACACAGCAGTGGTGGGCGAGCGTCGTAATGGGAGCGCGGGCGCCCACGAGCGCTCACGCTGCTCGCACTGCCAGCATACAGTCCCCGCCCACCTCCACCTACCTGCTTGAGTACTGGCACGAGTGCAACCAGACAGACCTGTTCACTCTGCATCGTTAGTGTCTGCCTGCCTAGTCTACTGGACAGCTTGGTAGATTGCCCTGCAGGTGGCTTTGGTTCGATTCCCAATCAGGTTGGTGATCTCCACCTATCATCATCATTTCATTGACACTTAAGCCACACATGTGGAATTGCCTAAACACTTGCACCAAGCAGCCAGAACACGATCTGGCTGTCATCATCATTAGAATTGTGATATACATCTAAAGACATGCTTCACAATCCACCCAAAGGTGCATGTCAGAGGGTAGTCTGTAGCAATCGAGGCAGCGCCGCAGGAGAGGTGACGTCCGCGTTGCCACAGCCGCACTACACAGCAGAGGTGAGCAAGCGCAGTAATGGGAGCATGGGCGTCCACGAGCGCTCATGCTTGCTCGCACTGCCATCATGGAGTCCCCCACCTGCTCCACCTCGAGCTACGTGCAGACACAGCTCAGGTGCTCGTGCGAGCGCAACCAGACTGGCCTCTTCCCTCCGCATCATTAGAGTAGCGTCCGCCTCCTTAGTCCAGGGGACAGCAAGGTAGATTGCCGTGCAGGGGGTCTGGATTCGATTCCCAGTCAGATTGGTGATTTTCTCAGCCTGGGGACAGGATGTTGTGCTGTCCTCATCATCATTTCATTGACACGCAAGTCGCTCATGTGGCATTGCCTAAAAACTAGCACCAGACAGATAGAACACGATCACGGCTGGGGGTAGTCTGTAGCAGTTATTTTCTGTGCTGCAGGACAGCGGCGCTTCACAGCAACAGTGAGCGAGCGAGGTAATGGGAGCGGGCACGCCCACGAGCGCTCACGCTGCTCGCACTGCCATCATAGAGTCCCCCACCACCACCTCCACCTACATCCATACTCCGCAAGCCACATGATGGTGTGTGGCGAAGGGTACCTTGAGTACCACTACCGGTTCTCCCTCCTATTCCAGTCTCGTATTGTTTGTGGAAAGAAAGATTGTCAATATGCCTCAGTGTGGGCTCCAATCTCTCTGATTTTATCTTCATGATGTCTTCACGAGATATACGTAGTACGGAGCAATATACTGCTAGACTCCTCAGCAAATGTAAGTTCTCGAAACTTCGACAGAAGCCCGTACCGAGCGACAGAGCGTCTCTCCTGCAGAGTCTTCCGCTGGAGTTTAGCGATCATCTCCGTAACGCTTTCACGATTATCAAATGATCCTGTAACGAAACGCGCTGCTCTCCGTTGGATCTTTTCTACCTCCTCTATCAATCCCACCTGGTACGGATCCCACACTGGTGAGCAGTATTCAAGCTGTGGGCGAACAAGCTACTTCCTTTGTTTTCGGACTGTATTTCCTTAGGGTTCTTCCAATGGATCTAAGTCTGGCATCTGCTTTACCGACGATTGATTTTGTATGGTCGTTCCATTTTACATCACTCCTAATGCCTACTCCCAGATCATTTATGGAATTAACTGCTTCCAGATGCTGACATGCTATAGTGTAGCTAAATGACACAGGATAACTCTTTCTATGTATTCGCAGCACATTACACTTGTCTACATTGAGATTCAATTGCCATTCCCTGCACCATGCGTCAATTCGATGCAGATCCTCCTGCATTTGAATACAATTTCCCATTGTTACCTTTCTTTGTACTACAGCATCATCCGCAAAAAGCCTCAGTGAACTTACGATGTTATGCGCATATATATATATATATATATATATATATATATATATATATATGCGGAAGTCAAGATCACAGCCTCTACCTGAGAACCCGTGTCTATGGCCCTCTTGAGTCTCGTGGACAGAGCGAGCTGGGTTTCACACGATAGTCTTTTCCGAAACCCTTGTTGATTTCTACAGATCAGATTACTAGTCTCCAAAAATGTCATTATACTCGGAACATAATACATGATCCAAAAATTCTACAATTGAACTACTTGCGACACTGCTCGGGAGTTGGTGCGAGAGCAACCGGATCATTATTTCTATGTATTCGCAGCACCCAAAGGTGCATTGCAGTGGGTAGTCAGTAGTAGTAGTAGTCACTTGCTTTCCTGTTCCCTTTCCATCTAGAAGGGGAAAACGAATGCCTGTAAGCATCTGTACGAGCCCTAATGTCTCTTATCCTTGTAGTCTTTACGCCAAACGTAGGCAGTAGAATCGTCCTGTAGTCCGCTTCAAACTCTGACCTACTATATTTCTTCTTCTTCATCATCCCTCCAGCGAGTACCAATTGAGTTCCCAAAGCATGTCCAGTAACACTCTCGCATTGAACATGTCGTAATCTCAGGATGCTGTCGTAGAAGGAGGTGGGCCGCAGCTAGCAAGGATGTGGACAAGGTCTACAACTGAAAGAAGTGATTGGTCCTCAAAGGAGTTACTGACAGAAGAAACCGATACTTAACTTTCATGTGCTTGGGTTAGCACAAACTTCTTGTACTATCACATAGTTCTTCTAGGCAATAGAAAACTGTTCCATTATAGATTGAAGGCTGGCTCTTCTACGATGAACTTCGGCAGCTGCCTTGTACTGCCTGCAACTCTACTGGCCGTGCTGCTGTGGTGCGCCCGCATATCTTCTTCCAACTGGCCAACGCGCGATGTAGGCAGAAAGGTAACCAGACTGCGAGCGCTCTGGAGGCCGGAATACTATGAATCAGCGTCTCGTCTGACGTGAATCTGCCTGTTATAAAACTAGCTGCCTGGCTCCAAACTGCCTCTAAGTCCTCTTTTAAACCGATCTGGTGGGGGTCCCAAACACTTGAGCAATACTCGAGACAGTATCGTACAACCATTATATATGCAGTCTTCTTCCCAAAATTCTACCAATAAACCGTAGTCGATCATCCACCTTCGCAATTTGCGATCAGTTATGGCTTCACTGTACTAGGTTTAGATGGAATACCAAAGTGCGGCGAATGAAAGTTTGTGCTTAGCCGGGATTAGAACCCGGGATCTCCTGCTTACTAGGCAGACGCGTTGACCACTCCGCCACCGAGGACTCACTGACCAGCCTCGTACAGTGTAGCCATAACTGATCGCAAATTGCGATTTATTTCATTCATTGAACGCTGTAACGTCGTCAAAAATATATAAATCCTTTCTAACAGTCCCTATTTTTTTTTTTTTTTTTTTACTGAAAACTTTTCCAAGACAGTACTGAACAATAGTGCGAATAGTCAGTTATAGTACTGGATTCAATCAAAACTACACAGAAACACGCGCTTTCACTCTTTCTCAAAGTTTCCAATTTTCCAAAAAAATTATTTCATACAAACCTTGTTCTGTCAAGCCGTACTCAAGTGATGCTCTTACAACCATCAGGCAATTGATTTCTATTCATAGAAAAATATCGCTTCCGGTTTTTCCTGAATTTTCCTACTTTCCGGGCGACTTATACAATTTTATATTTGATGGGAAGCTTCCTCTTGCTTTCAACATGAAATGTACAAAATTTTAACGGAATTGGACGAACAGTATTGATAGCTTACTACCAAAAGCTGTTTCAGTTTTTCCTATTTTCCGGACAACTTTTCCATATTTTATCACCGTTTAAACCTTCCCTGGACTTGACACGAATGTTTCAAGACTAAAATTAGCCAAATCGGTTCAGCCGTTCTCGAGTTTTACCGAGACTAACGAACAGCAATTCATTTTTATATGTATAGATACGTGTGTACGAACATTCACAGTCAAAACATCGAAAAAATTTCAAACAAAATTCTGAACAACAGATAGTTGAAAGTTTTTCAGTGCGACGCATAGTAGAAAAGATAGGGGATAGTGTCACCCTGTAGCGGCGTCCGGTTATGCCCTCAGAGGCAAGTTGTGTTCCCTGGCGGCCGACGAACACAGCTGTGGATTTGGAGACGATTGTTTCAATAACGCGATCTGAAAATTTGCAACAAGTTACAGTGTCAAATCGCCATTATTTTTGCAAATATCTATGAAACTAACGCGCATTATGGAAAAAAATCATAAGAAATCAAACTTGTAGAGAATGTTCTTCTCTGTGAGTCCGTTTATTCAACTTTCGTCACAGATAAGAGGTTAAGCCGTAATTTGCAGCCGCGGCTACGATGCGCGAGGCCGTTTTCGAATCCCCCCTCGGGCAGGGTTCTTTTTGGCGTCCTTAGTGTTAGCTAGTTCATAAGTAGTTTGTAGGTTTAGGGACTGATGACCGCGCAGTGAAGTCGCATAAGCTATACAAACATTTGTGGTTGATTCCGCCTTATGTAAGACACTTTTTTGCTTTAGTACCCTAAGTAGTTTCGGCACTTATTGTGCCACCTTGCGTGGGTTTCTGGTGTTTATTTTCTATAATAACTTGTTACATATTTTGGTTATACAATCGTTTGGACAAGTTGTTTGGTTTGACAGTTTTCAAGTTCAAGTGTTTGTTAAGCTTATGGGACTTAAATACGGGGTCATCAGTCCCTAAACTTACAAACTACTTATGAACTACTTATGAACTACTTACGAACTAGGACGGCACAAATATCCATGCCCGAGGGGGGGATTCGAACCCCCGACCGTAGTGGCCGTGCTGACGGTGACTGGAGCGCCTCAGTCACCTCGGCCACCGCGGCCGGCTTGACAGTTTTGATAGATGTTTTGTCCTAATTTACTCAAAGTGCTTACGGTATGTCATTCGCAGGATTTGCAAGTGCATTAATTGTGGAATGACAAGTTTTCACAGTCTGTCATCTGCAAACAACAAGACGTTTTTGTTTACGAAAACTGACTGATTTGTTGTAGGCTTCAAATGTTCAAATGTTTATAGGACTTAACTACGGGGTCATCAGTCCCTAAACTTACAAACTACTTATGAACTACTTACGAACTAGGACGGCACAAATATCCATGCCCGAGGGGGGGATTCGAACCCCCGACCGTAGTGGCCGTGCTGACGGTGACTGGAGCGCCTCAGTCACCTCGGCCACCGCGGCCGGCTTGACAGTTTTGATAGATGTTTTGTCCTAATTTACTCAAAGTGCTTACGGTATGTCATTCGCAGGATTTGCAAGTGCATTAATTGTGGAATGACAAGTTTTCACAGTCTGTCATCTGCAAACAACAAGACGTTTTTGTTTACGAAAACTGACTGATTTGTTGTAGGCTTCAAATGTTCAAATGTTTATAGGACTTAACTACGGGGTCATCAGTCCCTAAACTTACAAACTACTTATGAACTACTTACGAACTAGGACGGCACAAATATCCATGCCCGAGGGGGGATTCGAACCCCCGACCGTAGTGACCGTGCTGACGGTGACTGGAGCGCCTCAGTCCCCGCGGCCACCGCGGCCGGCTGTTGTAGGCTTACCTTAGCCTGGAAATAATAGTGAAAATTATTTCTATGTGGCAGTGTTAGGTTACTTACATTTGGGCTGTGGTGTTGCTGCTTGTTTGTGTATGGCGTGTTCGGAGGTTATTGTGCCATCTTCCATGGGTTTCTGACGTTTATTTTCTAGAACAACATGTTACATATTTTGGGTTTCAATCTAGAAAATAAACGTCAGAAACCCATGGAAGATGGCACAATAACCTCCGAAACTAGTTTGGGTATTACAACAAAAAAGTGTCTTGCATAAGGCGGAATCAACCACAAATGTAATACTGCAAGCACGGAAGGTACAAGATCTGCAACATCACAAGATGATCATTTACAAACATTTAAACAATTTTTTTTCGTAATTTGGAATGGAATTTCGAGCCGTCAAAAGGCCAACGCAAGTGCTCCACTTTTAGTGTCAATAATCTAAAGTTCGTGCACCAACGCCAATAAGATGACATCTTGAAACTTCCTGGCAGATTAAAATTGTGCCGGCCGCGGTGTCCGAGGGTACTGAGGCGCGCCAGTCACGGTCTGCACGGCCACTACGGTCGGGGGTTCGAATCGCCCCTGGGGCATGGATATTAATGCCGTCCTTAGTCTTAGCTAGTTCATAAGTACTTTGTAAGTTTAGGGACTGATGACCCCGTAGTTAAGTGCCATAAGTGCTAAAAACATTTGAACATTTGAATTAAAATTGTGTGCCGGAACCGGGTTTCGAACTTGGGACGTTTGACTTTCGCGGGCAAGCATTGTACCGTATGAGCGGTCCCGTCACGCTTCCACGATCCTTCATCACTACTTTACTTCTCCCAGTACCTCGCCCCCTACGTTGCGCAGTAAAGTTGTGACGACGGACCGTGAAGCGTGTCGGGATAGCTGTCGGTAGAATGCTTGACCACGCAAGGCATAGGTCCCAGGTTCGAAACCAGGTTGCGACACACACAATTGTAATCTGCCAGAAAGTTTCATATCAGCGCACACTCCGCTGCAGAATGAACGTTCTAGATGACATATCGGTGACAGCGGGTAAGGGATGGGCAAATACACCGATGCCGAGCGGGAGGGGGGTCGTCTAGGCCCAGCACTGCCTGTGAAGTCTCGTGTTGGACAGTATACACTTGGCCTTTCACTGGCATTGCAGTCTGCAGACTTTGCCACAGATGATCGGCCACCTGTTTGTGCAGATCGGTAAAACCTGCCACCCTCGTGTACTGTAGTCGGAAGAGCGCCTACAGCATCATTTCGTGGTGTCTCGCTGGCCCACAGCCGCGCACCGTACCGAAAGACGTCCAGCTAGGCTTTTATAAGACACCAGCTGAAAACCCGGCGTCTCCCGGGTACTTGTTTATTCCATTATTAACTTAGTATCTTCTACATCTACACTGGATACGCTGCAAATCACATTTAAGAGCCTGGCAGAGGGTTCATCGAACCACCTTTATACTATTTATCTCCCATTCCATTCTCGAGTGGCGCGCGGGAACAATGAACACCTGAATCTCTCCGTTCGAGCTCTGACTTCTCGTATTTTATTCTGATGGTCATTTCTGCCTATGTATGTGGGAGTCAACAATATATTTTCGCATTCGGAGCAGAATGTTGGCGATTGGAGTTTCGTAAGTAGCCCACGCCGCAGCGATAAGCGCCGTTGTTGTAATGATTCCCATCCCAGATCCTGTATCATTTCCGTAACGCTGTCTCCCCTGTATCGTGACAATACGAAACGAACTGCCCTTCTTTGAACTCTTTCGATGTCCTCCGTCAAATCCACCTGATAAGGATCCCACACTGGGCAGCAATACTCCAAAAAATGACGGACAAGCGTAGTATATGCAGTTTCTTTAGTAGTTCTGTTGCATCTTTTAAGGTTTCTGCGAATAAAACGCAGTCTCTGGTTCGCCTTTCCCACGACATCAAATACGTGTTCTTTCCAGTTTAAGTGTGAAGTAATAGTAATTCCTAGGTATTTTGTGGAGTTTACGGCCTTCACTTGTGATTGATTTATCTTGTAAACAAAGTTTAACGGATTTCTTTTCGTACTCATGTGGACGACTTCAGAGGCAGAATTCTTCGCCACAGAAAGCTACTGTCACTTAAGAGTGATATGTAAACTTTTACTATAATGATATAGTGCATCTGTGCATTTTGTTTTATACAACAACTGTTGACGTCACAAGATGACGGCTGTGTAAAACATTTTCAGAACAGAAAATGGTGGCAGAGACCATCTAAACCGGTCGTCCAAATAAAATTATATTCCAACGATCTTGGCTTTATCGTTTTTGGAACCTATCATAATACTGGATCGCCTCTTCACAATATAAACAAAGTCAACGATTTTAGTGATATTGATTATGAAAGTATCTTGATAAAAGACGAAAATAGGCTTAGGTATATTGGAGGGGAGTGAAAATTAGTACTCCAATTTTTTCGTTCAAAAATTACTTCTGATAGGTGGAACTATTAAAACTTCAAAGTGAAGACTAATGAAGAAACAGTTTTTTTTACATCAATATTTTAGGGGTAATCAACCCTTAGGTATATTTCCACGCTCGTTTGATGCTCCCCGTATCTTATATTCTTGAACTGTTTCATCTCTTTTTCTATATCTTTATTTAAACGCGCTGAATCTGAATCTGAAATCTCAAAACTGAATATGGCTGAATCAGCATGTTGTTGTTGTGGTCTTCAGTCCGGAGACTGGTTTCATGCAGTCTCCACCCTACTCTATCCTGAGGTAGCCTCTTCATCTCCTCATAACACCTACAACCTACATCCATCTGAATCTGCAATCTGCTTACTGTATCCATCTCTTGGTCTTCCTCTGCGATTTTTTCCCCACGCACTTCCTTCCAGCGCTAAATTCACAATTCCTTGATGTCTAAGAATGTGTCCTACCAATCTATCCCTTCTTTTAGTCAAGGTATGCCATAAATTTCTTTTCTCCCCAATTCTGTTCAGTACCTCCTCATTAGTTACGCGATACACCCACCTAACCTTCAGCATTCTTCTGTAGCACCACATTTCAAAAGCCTCTAGCCTCTTCCTGTCCGCACTGTTTATCGTCCATTTTTCACTCCCACATAAGGCAACACTCCACACAAATGCCATCAGAGAGGTCTTCCTTACACTTAAATTACTGTTCGATGGTAGCAAATTTTTCTTTTCTTCCCATTGCCATTCTGCATTTTATATCCTCTACACTCCGACCGTGATATGTTATTTTACTACCCAAGTAAGAAAACTCATCTACCCCATTTATTGTTTCGTTATCTAATCTTCAGCATCGCGTGATTTTATAGACTGCATTCCATTAAGCATATTAATCCTCATCTTAAACGCTCCTTTCAACACACTGTTCATTCTGTTCAATTGCTCCTGCAGGTCCTTTGCTGTCTCTGACAGAATTACTATGTCGTCGGCAAAACGCAATGTTTTTAATTCTTTATCCTGAACTTTAATTCCTTCTACAAATTTCTCCTTGCTTTCCTTTATAGCCTGCTCAATATACAAATTGAATAACATTGCGGAAAGGCTACATCCCGGTCTTACACCCTTCCCAACCTCTGCATCCCTTTCATGCCCTTAAACTCTAATAACAGCTGTTTGGTTAATGTACAAGTTGTAAATAACCTTCCGTTCCCTATATTTTACCGCTGCTGACTTAAGAATTTGAAAGACTCTATTCCATCGACATTGCCAAAAGTTATTTCCAAATCTACAAAAGCTAGAAATGTAGTTTTGTCTTTCCTTAAGCTATATTCTAAGGTAAGTATTGCCTGCGGTGTTCCTACATTTCTCCTGAACCCAAACTGATCTTCCCCGTGGTCAGCATCTACCAGCTTTTCCATCCTTCTGTAAATAATTGGTGTTCAAATTTTGCAACCATGACTTATTAAACTGATGGTTCTGTAATTTTCATATCTGTCTGGGCCTGTTTTCTTTGGAATGGCGATTATAATTTTTTTTAATATCTGGGGGATTTCGACAGCCTGATACATATCTTACTCACCAGGTTAAATAGTTTTATCATAGCTGGTTCTCCCAGAGAGTTCAGTAGTTGTGAGGGAATATCTTTATGCAGCATAGCCGATGAAAATTCGACAAAATCCTTGAATACACACTAACTCGATTTGCGATTTTCAAAATACCTTAAAATCTACTTTTCTACCTCTACATCCATACTCCGCAAGTCACCCGATGGTGTGTGGCGGAGGGTACCTTGAGTACCACTATCGGTTCTCCCTCCTATTCCAGTCTCGTATTGTTCGCGGAAAGAAAGATTGTCGGTATGCCTCTGTGTGGGCTCTAATCTCTCTGATTTTATCCTCGTGATCTCTTCGCGAGATATACGTAGGATGGAGCAATATACTGCTAGACACCTCGGTAAAGGTATGTTCTCGAAACTTCGACAAAAGCCCGTACCGAGCGAAAGAGCGTCTCTCCTGCAGAGTCTTCCACTGGAGTTTACCGATCATCTCCGTAACGCTTTCACGATTACCAAATGATCCTGTAACGAAGCGCGCTGCTCTCCATTGGATCTTCTCCACTTCCTCTATCAACCCCACCTGGTACGGATCCCACACCGGTGAGCAGTATTCAAGCTGTGGGCGAACAAGTGTACTGTAACCTACTTCCTTTGTTTCCGGACTGCATTTCCTTAGAATTATCCCAATGAATCTAAGTCTGGCATCTGCTTTACCGACGATTGATTTTATATGGTCGTTCCATTTTAAATCCCTCCTAATGACTACTCCCAGATAATTTATGGAATTAACTGCTTCCAGTTGCTGCCCTGCTATAGTGTAGTTAAATGGTACATGATCTTTCTTTCTATGTATTCGCATCACATTACACTTGTGTACATTGAGATTCAATTGCCATTCCCTGCACCATGCGTTAATTCGATTCAGATCCTCCTGCATTTCAGTACAATTTTCCATTGTTACAACCTCTCTATATACTACAGCATCATTCGCAAAGAGCCTCAGTGAACTTCCGACTTTATCCGCAAGGTCATTTAAGTAATAGTAAATAAAAGTGAATAAAACATGTTAAATATGTTTATTGGTTTTTACCCGTGATGTAGAGCATGGAGGTCGCGCGCCCGGATTTACATCTCTCAAGAACGAAATCATTTACCGTTGAGCGCTCTATTTCAAACAAAATTTTCGTATGTTACGAACATTTCATCTGCATCTTTGTATGTGCTGAAATCAACCATAAGCAAAGTCTAAGCAATGCGTTTCCAGGGTGCTAACTGTTTATAATTTTGCGCTTTAGTTTGCTGAATTGGATATAGGATAGTACGTATGAAGAATAAGAAAAAGAAAATCATGTCATTATTTGGCGAGTATATCAGACTATGAGACGTGTACAAATCAAATTATTTCACTTCATACTTTTCTCAAAATTGATGATGCGATTTCAGTAACGGCAGCCATTTTGTGTAACCATGAAACTTAAGGCAGTCGAGTAATTCTATAGGGCAGGGATACTAGCGTTCAGTAGGCACTAACGGGACAATGGCGTGATGCAGACTGAGAAGTTGGAATATTTAATGTTGTTACTTTTACATTTAGTAGCCTACTCTCCAAACGTGATAGTAAAGGCTCAAATATAAATATGAAAACGTCACTAATTTAACTACTTCTCTTAATGGCAGTCAATCATAACACAATGTCAATGCAATGTATTACATATCACAATAGTATAATCTAATCGTTGTTGTTGTTGTTGTTGTTGTTGTGGTCTTCAGTCCGGAGACTGGTTTGATGCAGCTCTCCACCCTACTCTATCCTGAGCAAGCCTCTTCATCTCCTCATAAGAATGGCAGCCCACATCCATTGTAATCTGCTTACTGGTCTTACGTGGTCTTCCTCAGCGGTTTTTACCTCACACACTTCCCTCCAACGCTAAATCCACAATTCCTTGATGTCTAAGAATATGTCCTACCAATCGATCCCTTCTTTTAGTCAAGGTATGCCAGAAATTTCTTTTCTCCTCAATTCGGTTCAGTACCTCCTCATTAGTTAAGCGATCCACCCACCTAATCTTCAGCATTCTTCTGTAGCACCACATTTCAAAAGCCTCTATCCTCTTCTTGTCCACACTGTTTATCGTACATGTTTCACCCCCATACAAGACAACACGCCACACAAATGCCTTCAGAAAGACTTCCTTAAGCTTAAATCAATATTCGATATTACCAAATTTCTCTTTTTCAAGAACGCTTTTCTACCTATTGCCATATCCTCTGTACTGCGACCATCATTTGTTATTTTACTGCCCAAGTAACAAAACTCATCTACCTCCTTTATCATACTGTATCAAACACCAATTACAATTTTAACCAACATTTGATGAAATACACTCCTGGAAAACGAAAAAAGAACAGCATGAGTTTGTCGACCCAGCAGAAGGAAATTTTATTCTTGAGGATGTATACAACACACGATCACACAGACAGAGCCGTACGCACGCGATCAATGTCGACTCTAGTACCTTGTGTGTCCTACTTTTACATTAATGCAAGCTGTAATTCTTTCGTAGAGACGATCGTAGATGTGCCGAATATGGTCTTGCGCAATGGCTGCCATGCAGTTGGGCCAGTTTCGTGCCGCCCATACAGGCCGCGCGACATGATGTTTCATGCGGTCCCAAACATATCTGGGGATAATGATGAGCATGGTAGTTGAATACCTAGAAGAGTATGTAGGGCTGTACGGGATACGTGTGGATGTGCACTGCCCTGTTGGAAAAGAACATCGCCTTGTTGGTGCATCAACGGTGACAAGACAGGTTTATTCACATGAAGTGTTAAGTGCCATCGACAAGGGATCTCAAATCGATTCCATATTTCTGGATTTCCGGAAGGCTTTTGATACTGTACCCCACAAGCGGCTTCTAATGAAATTGCGTGCTTATGGAATATCTCCCCAATTGTGCGATTGGATTCACGATTTCCTATCAGAAAGGACACAGTTCGTTGTAATTGACGGTAAGTCATCGAGTAAAACAGAAGTGATATCTGGCGTTCCACAGGGAAGCGTTATTGGTCCCCTACTCTTCCTCGTGTTTATAAACGATTTAGGAGATAATCTGAATAGCTCCCTTAGACTGTTCGCAGATGATTCTGTCGTTTATCGGTTAGTGAAGTCAACAGAGGATCAAAAGCAACTGCAAAGCGATTTAGACAAAATTTCTACTTGGTGCGAAAATTGGCAATTGACACTAAATAAAGAAAAGTGTGAAGTAATACACATGACCACTAAAAGAAATCCGCTGAACTTCAATTACGCGATAAATCAGTCAAACCTTAAGGTCGTAAATTCTACCAAATACCTAGGAGTTACAATTACGAACAACTTTGACTGGAGAGAACACATAGAAAATATTGTGGGGAAGGCGAACCAAAGGTTACGTTTCATTGGCAGAACGCTTAGACGATGCACCAGCTCCACCAAAGAGACTGCCTACATCACACTTGTGCGTCCCCTCTTGGAGTACTGTTGCCCCTTGTGGGACCCTCACCAGGTGGGACTGACGGAAGATATTGAGAAGGTTCAGAGAAGGGCAGCTCGTTTTGTTTTATCACGTTACGGGGGGGGGGGGGGGGAAGCGTCACGGAAATGTTGCACGAATTGGGGTGGAAATCATTAAAAGAAAGACGTTATTCATTGCGGCGTGATCTGTTTGCGAAGTTTCAATCACCGACTTTTAGTTCTGAATGTGAAAATATTTTGCTAGCAGCCACCTACTTAGGGAGACATGACCATCCCAATAAAATAAGAGAAATCAGATCGAAAACGGAACGATTTAGGTGTTCTTTCTTCCCGCGCGCTATTAGAGAATGGAACGGTAGAGAAAAGTTATGAAGGTGGTTAATGAACCCTCTGCCAGGCACTTAAATGTGATTTGCAGAGTATCGATGTAGATGTAGATGTAGATGTAGATGAGGGTTTGAATGTACCGTGTACTGTTCTCAAGACGAGCACCAGAGGAGAACGGCCAGTGTAGGACGTGGCTCCCCACACCATGGATGCCAGGTGTCGGCCCCGTTTGCCTCTCCAGATTTTCGCGCTCCCCTGCACGACACCACACACGCGTAAGACCATCATCGGCACCGAGGCAGCGACGACTCTCATCACTGAAGACGACACGTCTCCATTCGTCCCTTCATAAGCGCCTACCGTGACACCACTGGAGGCGGGCTGAACGGTGTTGGGGCGTGAGCCGAGGACACTCTAACGGCACACATGATCGTGCACCATAGTGAGGAGAGTGATATTCTACACTCGACATTCTTCTCTAGTGATCGTCTAGAGAACACTGAACAGTGCACGGTACTCTGAAACCATCACTTAACCCGATCTGCAGCAACAAGGCGAAATGCTTTTCCATTGGAACAGAAAACGTCCACATGTGACTTTGTCCATCTTAAGTATGGATCGGGGCTTCAGCTGTATACCTTCAAATCTTGGTATTCCGTCATCCAACTTTTTGATCCCGGGTCCAAGGTTTTTATCATCGGGTACCCGTAGCTAGACTTTTTTTATAGATTACATACATAAGTTTTAGTCAATTTTGCTACCTCCTCTCATAATACTATGAATGTTGTTGCCTTTATCCAGTACTTTTACTTTTGATAACAAGTATGAGACTCATACTGTAGGGTGTCCGACACTTTATATATATATAATAAGAAGTGAAAAAATATTATGTCACCACTCCTGTGGTACGATAAACTATGTGACTAGACATTTGCACCCCATCTTCTTTGTTTATTCTCAGCCTAACATGTCAAGTTTTAGTCGTTTTAATATAACCTAAGCCTTATCTAGTATCAACATATACTTCTATCTTTGTATATTAAGAAGATAAAAAGAAGGAAAAAAAAGAGAAAAAACTTTGTAAACAATTGTTTGTATTGAGTTTCTTTGTTCTACGCACAGGCTCTGAAAATGACGGCATTGACCATCGAAACTGCTGGCTAAATAAATGGATTGAACTCAGCTGATGGTATTGTTTTCGTTTCAACGTCCACATGTATTCCGTACCACTCGACGTGCTCTTCCAAGATGTACGTCAACTACACTGGCCAACACGATCCCCAGATCTCTCCCCCAACTGAGCATGTTTGGGACCTGATGGAATGTCATGTTGGGTGGTCTACGAAATCTGGCCCAACTGATGCACCAGGTGGAAATTGCATGGCAGGCCATTCCACATAACCACATTCTGATCCTCTACGATCGTTTCCATGAAAGAATGACAGCTTGCATTGCTGCAAAAGGAGGGTGTACGCGATACTAGCGCCGACATTGCGGTCGCTCTGGTAACTATACCGACGTGCGTACGGCTCTGCATGTGTGATCGTCTGTTGTATACAACATGAAGGATGTGTCAATAAAATTTTCCTCTGCTGGGTCAACGAATTCGTGGTGTTCTATTTTCATTTTCCGGGAGTGTACGTTACCATGTCTGTATTGTATATGATACCTCACCACCAAAGAAAGCAAGAGCAGACAAGTGTGAAAATTACAGAACTATCAGTTTAATAACTCATGGCTGCAAAATACTAACATGAATTAGTTACAGACGAATGGAAAAAACTTGTGGAATCTGATCTCGGGGAAGATCAGTTCGGATTTAGGAGAAATGTTGGAACACGGGAAAAAATACCCACATTACGACTTATCTTAGAGGATAGGCTAAGGAAGGGCAAACGTACCTTTTTAACATTTGTAGATTTGGAGAAAGCTTTTGACAATGTCGACTGGAATACACTCTTCCAAATTCTGAAGGTAGCAGGGGTAAAATAGAAGGAGCGACGGGTTATATTCAACCAGACAGCGGTTATTAGAGTCGAAGGGAAAGAAAGGAACGCAGAGGTTGCGAAGGGAGTAAGACAGGATTGTAGCCTTTCCCTAACGTTGTTCAATCTGTACATTGAGCAAGCAGTGAAAGGATGGAAGGAGAAATTCGAATAGGGAATTAAAGTTCAAGGAGAAGACATAAAAAGTTTGCGGTTTGCCGATGACATAGTAATTTTGTCAGAGACTGCAAAGGATCTGGAAGAGCAATTGAATGGAATGGACAGTGTCTTGAAAGGAAGATATAAGATGAAGATTAACAAGAATAAAACGAAGGTAATGGAATGTAATATCAGAAAATCAGGCGATGCTGAAGGAATTAGATTAGACAATGGAGCTATAAAAGTAGTAGATGAGTTTTGTTATTTGGGTAGGAAGATAACTTCTGATGGCCGAAGTAAGGGAGATATAAAATTGAGAATGGCTATGGGAAGAAAAGCGTTTCTAAAGAAGCGAAATTTGTTGACATACAATATTAGTTTAAATGTTAGGAAGTCCTTTCTGAAAGCATTTGTCTGGAATGTAGCATTGTATGGGAGTGAAAACGTGGACGATAAGGAATTCAGATAAAACGATGATAGAAGATTTTAAAATGTGGTGCTACAGTCGAATGATGAAAATTAGATGGGTAGATCACGTAACTAATGAGGAAGTGCTTAACCGAATCGGGGAGAAAAGGAGTTTCTGGCATATCCTGACTAAGAGAAGGGATAGATTGGTTGGACACATTCTGAGACGTCAAGGAATTGTCAACTTAGCATTAGAAGGAAGCGTGTGGGGTAAAAATCGTAGAGGGAGACCGAGGGACGAATATAGTAAGCAGATTCGAAAGGATGTAGGTTGCCGTATTGTCAGATGAAGAGACTTGCACAGGACAGGGTAGCGTGGAGAGCTGCATCAAACCAGTCTGCGGACTGAAGACCACAACAACAACAACAACGGAGTGTACGTTACCATGTGTGTATCGTATATGATCCGTCACGTGATGCCTTAATTCAGCGTTCGGCAACTGGCGGACAGCGGTCCAACTCCGGACAGCGGAAGGCAAAAAACTGAATCGCTAAAAGTATTTTGAAACTGTAAGTTACACACTCAAATTATTTGAAAAAAAAAAAAAAACATTTTCTGTGGTAAGAACACCGAGCTACAAGGAAATGGGAAATTAATCTGTGATTTGGTTCAAAGTGTATCATTCCGTCGAAAGCAGGGGCTTTGAAAGAAGAGACGTTTTAAGGCAAGAAGTTTTTCATTTCGCAACAATTTTTGCATATAAAAATAATCCTGAAATAGACATTTCCATATTATAAAATTTCTTGGCCGATCTTAAGAAGAAATTTGCAGTAAGATTCAAAGAAATGTACGAGCTGTCACGATTCTAAAATCACCTTTTGAGGATTTTCTCCTGCAGCAGAATGGGCGGATGTGGCTGCAAAGTTGTACCACCGTTGAAAGCCTTTAGTCCAAATGGAGATAATACAATTGCAAGAAGACATGTCCTTGCAAACGTATAAAATGTATCCACTGAAGAATTTTTTAGTGCCGCGGTGGAGTAGCCGGGCGGTCTAAAGCGCCTCGCTGCGGAGGTTCGAGTCCTCCCTGGGGCATGGGTGTGTGTGTGTGTTGTCCTTAGGTTAATTTATCTTAGTTTAAGTAGTTTGTAAGCTACGGACTGATGACGACGCAGTTTGGTCCGATAGATTTACAAATATTTGAACATTTTGATTTTGAATTTTGGAGTGATCATGACGCGGAAAAATTTGAAAATGACAAGAAATTAAAAAAAAAATCAAATGTTTGTTAAGCTTATGGGACTTAACTACGGGGTCATCAGTCCCTAAACTTACAAACTACTTATGAACTACTTACGAACTAGGACGGCACAAATATCCATGCCCGAGGGGGGATTCGAACCCCCGACCGTAGTGGCCGTGCAGACCGTGACTGAAGCGCCTCAGTCCCCTCGGCCACCGCGGCCGGCACAAGAAATTAGATGAGTTTCTTAGAGAATATTTTTCGCTCATGGCTAACGACCGCCTACTTTGAACGCTATTCCCATAAGCTGCTGCGCACTTCAACCTACCTTTAAGAATCTCCTCAAGACCGCAAATGTAATTTTTTCCAAGGATTTTTTAAACGGATTTAATCGTATTTGATTCTTTCTTAGTGAAAATTTAAAAAAAATCGTGTGTACGTATAATGTATGACCTGTTTCTGGACTTTTCAATAAAAGACTGACTATCACTTTTATTTCATTCTTTATGTTAGTGAAAACAAAGATAAATAATAAATGAAGTCTGCAACAAGCTGCATAGGTCGCAGTATTAATAAAAGTCATGATTTTATTTGACGCGTTTCGGCCTGGGTCGTCATCATAATCCTGCATACACTGATTACAAGTACGTCAGTACAAACGGTAACGTGTTATTTTCGTAACACTCATTTGTACTGACGTTGTTGTTGTTGTTGTGGTCTTCAGTCCGCAGACTGGTTTGATGCAGCTCTCCACGCTACCCTGTCCTGTGCAAGTCTCTTCATCTGAGAATACATAAGACAGCCTACATCCTTTTGAATCTACTTACTGTATTCGTCCCTCGGTCTCCCTCTACGATTTTTACCCCACACGATTCCTTCTAATGCTAAGTTGACAATTCCTTGACGTCTCAGAATGTGTCCAACCACTCTATCCCTTCTCTTAGTCAGGATATGCCAGGAACTCCTTTTCTACCCAATTCGGTTAAGCACCTCCTCATTAGTTACGTGATCTACCCATCTAATTTTCATCATTCGTCTGTAGCACCACATTTCGAAAGCTCCTATCATCTTTTTATCTGAACTCGTCATCGTCCACGTTTCACTGCCATACAATGCTACACTCCAGACAAATGCTTTCAGAAAGGACTTCCTAACATTTAAATTAATATTGGACGTTAACAAGTTTCGCTTCTTTAGAAACGCTTTTCTTCCCATAACCATTCTGCATTTTATATCTTCTTTACTTCGGCCATCAGAAGTAATGTTGCTACCCAAATAACGAAACTCCTCTACTACTTTTATTGTCTCATTACCTAATCTAATTTCTTCAGCATCGTTTGATTTTCTGACATTGCATTATAAAATTTCTCGGCCGATCTTAAGAAGAAATTCGCAGTGAGATTCAAAGAAATGTACGAGTTGTCACGATTCTAAAATCACTTTTTGAGGATTTTCTCCTGCAGCAGAATGGGCGGATGTGAGTGCGAAGTACTGACGTACTTCTAATTAATGTATGCAGGATTCTGATGATGGCCCAGGCCGAAACACGTCAAATAAAAACGTATTGTAAGCACGTTATGACTTTAATCAATACAGCAATTGCAACAGCAATGCAACTTTATTTATCATTAATCATGGTCGACTGCCTCCTTCGTGACTTTACGTCACAATTATGTAAAAATAAATAAGTAGCAAGTAATATAAGTTTTTCTGGATTTTTATACGTTATTATTTTACATCTATTGTATTTCATGTTATTTTAAGAGTGAAAATTGGTTAAAAATTAATAAGGAATATGAGGTTTTTACATCTGGAGCTCCATAAAAAATTTTCAAAAGTATCCGGACCGGATATGAGGTTACTTGCCGACCTCCGCGGCCTAATAGTGTCGAGCAGTGGTGAGTTTGGGGAGCCTTACGGCAGACGGTGTCTCCGGCTAGAGGGCCTCCACGGGCGAGCGCCCTGCTGACGTGTGTGTAGACAGACAGGCGGGCAGGGGGCGTGGCCTCACGCCGTGGCGCCTAGGTGTGTCTGCGGCGCATGCCTAGGCAGCTAGGCAGCGGATGTGCTCGCGAGCAGACAATCGGCCGCAGGAAATGTGACTTCATCAGCGACGCCGGTCCTGGGGGCGGCGGGGGCGGCGGGGGCGGCCGCCAGTGCCAGCGCGGGGCCCGAGCAGCGCGCACGCCTCCGCAGCCGACAGCCCGGGTTCGAGTCCCGACCGACTCCCAGATGCGACGCCTCGCCGCGCTCAGACTGCGCAAGCGCAGAGGTATCTGTCCTGCTCACCTACTGTCTGCTAACCAAGGCACTTGCGATCGCATTTGTCACGGTAACGCCCCTTCCTACAACAAACTAACCTTCTGCTCTCTGCATGGTTGACTCTGACGTCTGCAGTCACTGTGGCACAGTTTGCGTCGACGTCCGCATATTTCTATGCCATCTGTTCGGACTCCCTTAGTGCCCTGCAGAGTCTTAAGGACCCCTTGTCAACCCATCCTGTCGTGTATCGGATCCATCGCTCCCTCCAGTTGCTAGCAGATGACAGCTGTCACGTTTCTTTCCTGTGGGTCCCTGGCCACGTGGGTGTGCCCGGGAATGAGACCGCCGACATAGCAGCCAAGGCAGTAGCTCTTTTGCCTCGCGTGGCTACCTTTTGAGTCCCATCGGACGATGTTCAACGGGCTCTTCGCCGGAGTATCGTGTCGTCCTGGCACAGTGCGTGGCTCTCACTCCACGACAATAAATTGCGAACTGTAAAGTCGATCCCGACCGCTTGGAGGACCTCCTCACGCCCCTCTCGGCGGGAGGAGGTCATCCTGGCCCGGTTGCGGATCGGTCACTGCCGTTTCAGCCACCGTCACTTGCTATCCGCCGACCCTGCACCGCTGTGCTCCTGCGGTGAACTGCTGACAGTGCGACATGTTTTACTGTTTTGTCCCAATTTTAATCATCTTCGTGTAGTCCTTCACTTTCCGTCTACTCTGGAGGAACTTTTAGCTAATGACACAGAGCAATTGCTCGAGTTTTGCGTTTTATCAACATGGCCAATCTATCAAAAGATATTCAACCCTTTTAATTGTTTTTATCTTTGTTTTTTAGCCATCTTTTGATACTCTATCTGGTAGTTACTAATTTTTCTCCGTTCTTATCTGGGCGCTACTTACCTTAGCACTTGTGCGCCCTAAAACCAGAAAAAAAGACTTGCGCTTATATCCCAAGCAAAAAAATCTTTCCCAGAGATACTGCCTGTTGGCATTAGGCAAAGACCTAAAACGTTCATGCAGTACGGATGTAGAGATGTCACCAGACGACGTCGAAATATAGTTACACAATTAATATTTCATTTATCATGGCTTTATATCTGTAAGGGATATTTAAATAGTAATTACGGGGTGATTCGCCCAAGTCTCCTGAATCCATTCATAAAATTATATTTGCCGAATGATCATTCCCTGATTTTATATGGATTTTTAGGATAATGTGTGTGGCTGTATTGTATTTCAGTTGCAGTCTGGAATAGCTGCCCTCTCTGATCAAAGATAGTCGCTTACTGTTTCTGAGTACATTAGGGAAACCCTGACTACCTGCTGTATTCCATTCAGTAGGTCCAAACTGTTAGCCGGCCGGCTGGGGAACCCAACAGCGTGGCAAAACCCGCCTTTCACATGGAAACAATCAGCTTCCCCCTGTATCTGTAATGTCACAGTTTCATCAGTTTCATGTAGAATTTGTCACATCCTTGAGTCTTGCTGTTTTTGCTTGCTGTCTTCTTAGGTAAAACATTCCGCAGGGTTAGCTGGTCTGTCATTTTGTAACGTATATAAAAAAAATCTGTGCCCAACCAGGACTCGAACCCGGATCTCCTGCTATACATGACCGGTCGCTTAATAACTTTAAAAAAAAGTTACACCATATTCAGCTGTCATATTTACCATGATACATCTGTTCCAAAGGATCAGACGTTGCTGATGACCCGCAGCTATAAATGTTAAAAACACAGATATTAATTCGCAGTTTCTCAGAATTTTCGACTTTAGCCGCTTACATTTCGTAACACTCAGGAGGAAGGAGTGGTTAAAGCGACCGCTCGCCAAAAGTGGGAGACGCGGGTTCGAATCTGGTCCGGTACAAATTTTCACGTGTTACAAAATGGTAGCGTAACTAAAGAAGGGCAGTTAAAGTCGGAAAATCTCGCAAATTGCGAATTAAGGTCTGTATGTTTAACATTTATAGCTGCGGACCATTCAGAACAGACGCATCATGGTAATTTCTTATTTACCTGAAAGTCGGCAACACTATTACGTGACATTCGGCAACATTGCCTGCCACTGTCTTATGGAACAATGGTATTTTTCGACAATGGAATTGACAACCATACACAGACTTCTTATCTACGGTCAAGGACTACGCAAAACAACAGTGGCAACAGATGTGGAACGTTTCCCAAGAAACGAAAGGCGCTTCTTACGCTGTGCTGCAACCTCGGATTTCTACGCAGCCGTGGTTTATGAGGACTCATCTGGACCGATCCGCGATTTCTACCATTATTCGTCTTCGCTTCAATCACGCCTCTTATCCCAAACATCTACATCGGATCAACATCTACGATTCGGCGGCATGTGAGTGTGATCCTGACACGGAAGCTGATGTCAACCACATCCTGTTCAGGTGCCCCAAATTTGACCGAGAACGTTTGAACTTCCTGCAGACATTGGTGAAGGTGGGATATCCCCTTCCGCAGTCAGCTTCTTCCCTTTTGTTTACGAAAGACATTCGTGTGTATAAAATCATCATTAAGTTTATTAAGAGCACTGTACACAATCTTTAATCATCAAGTGTATTGGTAATATAAGGTTTTGGTTGTGAATATGTGAAAATGTTCCAATATTATTTAAATTGTAATTTAATGCAGTTTTCGCTTTGTTTCCACTTTACCATTTTGACAAAATGTACTTCTGTTTTGTCTATTTAAATATATGTACATTTGCTATGTGTGTTGTAGATGGCCACATTGAGTTAACACTCAGAAGGCCAAATAAATGGAAAAAAAACCCACCCTGCATTCAGTATCGCTACACTTGCATTTATGCCGTCCATCGGTATAGAAAACAAATTACCGTTACGTAATTATCGTATATTAGGTGTTTACTGGAAGCAGCGCGTAGCTTCGGCTAGCCACTAATAGCCACTTACAAAGCGCATAACACAGTTGGAATTTTGCGATGGAAACTGTGACACATTATATAACAGATGTATAGACAGGGTGCATCAAAAAAGGGTGGCGCAAACTAACACGGTCGACAGTACACGGCAATAGAAGCAGAAATGTCCCAGTAAATATGGGTCCGCATGGAGCCGTTTGCTAGATAATTGCGGACGTATGGTTCCAAGCCGCCGCTGACGTCATTGTACACATCGTCCTACATAGTGAACATTAATGTAAAATGTAGACATTACTATTAGGCTGCGGTAACAGTGGCTCCGATATCGGTGCGTTTTACCGACGACAGACATCGGCGGAAAACGGCCGAACTTTTCAAATCAGTACTCCTCTATGGACACGTCACAGTGTAGCCGATCTCATCGCCTGAACGTAGAGACTTCGGACGACAGTCGGTGAAATTCAAATCATCTTCGATCAAGTCGACCGACGTTCTCACATGCTAGATATGGGCAAGTGAGAAACTGATACGTTTAGTGAAAGAAAGAAATAGTGTAGCACCCAGAAGACGATAAATATCACAATCTGGATATTATTCGGAATCTATGGTCTGATATTACAGATTATTGTAAACCACAAGTTGGTTAAATCCTTTATCAGAAATTTTAGATGTAAATTATAATCTCGAAAAATGTGTCCAATCCTTGATTGTGGCATATCTTAATGTTATTATTGTGGCCGCTCTCTTACGTTGTTTTGCACTGTGATAAACGGGTATTAGCTGTCCACAAATTATACTTTTGATTCTGGCGTTCTTTAATAACGTGATTAGCCTATTCTATGAAGTGACCTGGCCTACGTGTGATTCCGCCTTTCAGTGGTTTATAGGTTCAAAATTATTCTTAATTTCACACTTTTCTTCCACAAATATATTGAATGACAGTCATTGAAGTTCAATGTACCGTAACATCATTTCTTTCATCATAATCGGATGCTTCTGGGTGGCCTAAAACTGTGTTCTTCGTGGATTTACTGAAAAACTGAATCCATTATGTATTTTTATGCTTAACACAACACATTTCGAGAATTTTTCTCGCTTTTAGTGCATTTGTTTACATAAATACATCGTTTCCATGTGTGATTTTATGCAGCTCTTGCACAGATGTAGTCTTTTTGAGGTTACTGTAATGAGGGAAATCGTAGCATACATAATAAAATCTTGACAACTTTTTTACGTACTAAACAGTACGTCTGTCTATACTTGCAGGTATTCTGTCTGTTCCATTAAACTGGATATGACAACACAAAAATCGTCACTTAGACTGGGTTTTGTACACAGGTAGGCCTAAGTCACGATTATTATGTTACATATTCTGAGTGATGGAAGAGGCAAAATACTTTTAAGCAGACAGAAGAAGTTATGTTTTCTAACATTAGGATAAAACACCCACCTCAATATTTACTCCGTCCGATTTTCTGTTCAGTAGCTAACCTAAAAGAGACAACTGCAGTGCAAGTGCGTCAGGAAATCACACATTGAAACGTCGAAAAAGTACCGTTCATCTGTACAAATGCACTAGAAAATGTGAATAAATTCTCGAAATTTGTAGTGATAAGCAATAAATTTCCTTAACTGGTGTAGTATTTCATTATTTAAAGCATGGAGGTTAACTGGAGTATGGCTGCACAACTTCAAATAAATTCAGCAAAACTGTAATATTGCTTGTCAGTGATACCACGAAACAGCACAAGTATGTAATAGAAATTTCTCCTTTTACCTGTACCTCTTATGTTCGTAAAGATTGTCTGGGAGTAGCAATAGCCGGCCGCGGTGGCCGAGGGGACTGAGGCTCTTCACTCACGGTCTGCACGGCCACTACGGTCGGGGGTTCGAATACCCCTTCGGGCATGGATATTTGTGCCGTCCTTAGTTGTAGCTAGTTCATAAGTAGTTTGTAAGGTTAGGGACTGATGACCCCGTAGTTAAGTCCCATAAGTTCTACAAACATTTGAATATTTCAATAGTAGCAGTAACTGAGGATAGTATACAATCCTCGCCACTTTCTTCTTTCCAGACAGGCTGTGGTGTCGCACAAGTCCAAAGTGCGCGCCACCTACTTTCGCCGCGCGCCGCCATGCACGCACGGCGCGGCGTTCTTACGACGACAGCCACGAGCGCCCTCTGCTGCAACTCCGCTCGTGGCCACCAGTGAACGACATCGTTCACTTGGGACTGAGATAGGAACCAGTTAACACTTCGGAATCAGATAGGCACCAGTGAAGACTTGGCTATCAGTTAGGCACTAGGCAGGCCTCTAACAACTATGTATCAACATTCTGCAGTACTATGTAAAAGTTAAGTATTGTTACATTCTGTGCAATATATATCTCGTTCTAATTTACTCTAGTGTTTGTAGTTTCTGGCTGCTCCCCTCCGTACCTGCACCGGCGTGCTATCTTTGTTACTGTGTCGGTCTCGTTCCACTCGGCCACCGTCACCTACGAGTCACAAAAGCGGCGACGAGGCTGGGACACAAAACAGGTGTAGCTCATTCGTATGCATTCGAAGTACTTACTTGCTGTAGCACTGATTTCGAAGCATAACAATGTCGTTGGTATCCATTGCACCCCAGGGAATTGAAATCTAATACAGTTCAGACACAGAATGCATTCAGACCTAACCAAACTTTCTCCTTTAACCGGACCAAGTGACACACTATATGGGATGCAGTGTGACCACACCGTCGGTCGCTGTTTTCAGTGTAACTCGGTCGACGGCGCCTGACAACGATCTGTCGGTGCCGCTGTGAACACAACCTTACGTTTTACATCGCACCTAGTTCACATTTCCCGTATGGGTTACCTGGTATACAAGGTGTTCGAAGTGCCTGTCTTGCATCAGGATGCAGCACTGTGCTCGTCTCTGCTGAGAATGTCGGATTCTTTCCAAATCGCCAGGATAATTTCGGAATTCCTGACAAGCCTATACAACTCTCCGCTCCAGTTCTTCGACCGAGTTAACGGGTGTGCTGTGCACTTGGCTTCTGAGGTGACCCCAGACCCCAGACACAAAAATCCCAAGGATTGAGACCAGGTGATCTTAGATACCGAGCTACAGGTCCGTCTCCTGCTACCCACCTGTGGCCGTATCTGTACGTCTCACAGCAGCAGGCGAAATGTCCGCAGCTCCATCATGCGTGTACCACGTACTCTGTCACCGAAATGTCAGCCAATACGATGTCAACCTTAATAGTAAAATCTAAATTTCAAATTAATGTGTACTAACTAGGACATGTTTACAATGTCAGGGGCGGCTTGGAACCATCTGTATACAGGGTGTCCCACTCACTGTTTCGCCCCAGATATCTCTTAAACTACAAGAGATATTGAAACACCACTTTCACGTTCATAAATATACAGCTGGGGCTTATGAAAATAGGTAATATGAGACACTCTAAAACGAGAAGAAATATTATTTTCAACACAAACTTATGTTTTTTTTAATGGACTTCCCATATTATTTCTTAAGCAGTCTATAGAATGAAAAATCACAAAAAGAAAGGCGTCGGTTGTTTTGTGTCCCGACTTCGTCGCCGCTTTTGTGTCCCAGCCTCGTCGTAGGTGTCGGTGGCCGAGTGGAATGAGACCGACACGCTGGTGCAGGTACGGAGGGGAGCAGCCAGAAACTATAAACACTCGAGTAAATTAGAAAGAGATATATATTGCACAGAATGTAACAATACTTAACTTTTACATAGTACTGCAGAATGTTGATACATAGTTGTTAGAGGCCTGCCTAGTGCCTGTACGATAGCAAAGTCTTCACTGGTGCCTATCTGATTCGATCTCCATCGGGACGATCTCGTAGTCCGGGGACGAACGATGTGGTTGTGCTCCCTGGCGGTGAACTGGGTCTGGAATCAAGAAACCGGAGACAGGATCGCGCGGCCTGTGCAGGCGCAATTGGTTTGCGTGGCGCCGCAGCTCCGACCCTGTGGAAGAACGTACAACATACATATTGCTACCGAGCACGCGCTGAATGGTGCCCGGCAGCCATGTCTTCTTGTTTCCAGCAAACACCCTGTACAGCACCGGCGTAGAAACCTGAAAACGCGTAGCGCCATACGAACCGACTCGGTGCGTGGGAGGCTGCAGCAGGTGAAGGAGAGTGCGGTGACGGCGGCCGTGTAGCAGCTCGGCAGGAGACGGGCCGTCACGTGGCATGCACCGATACGTAGACAGGAAAATTTGAAGAGCTTGCTGCCTGGAGTGCTGACCTTTCATCTTCTCCATGTGAGACTTGAATGTTCGAACGAAACGTTCTGCTTCACCATTGGACTGAGGGTGAAAAGGTGCAGTGGTGATATGCTGAATGCCATTCACACGACAAAACTGTTGAAATTCCGCACTAACAAACTGAGGTCCATTGTCACTGACGATAGTTTCAGGCAAGCCTTCGATGCAAAACACTGATGTTAAGGCACTGATTGTACTAGACGCCGTCGTTGAGTTCATGGCGATCACAAAAGGAAACTTGCTGAAAGCGTCTACAACAATTAACCAGCGCGTATTCCAGAATGGTCCGGCAAAGTCAATATGTAAACGTTGCCATGGTCCCTTGGGGCGTGGCCAGTCTGAGAAACGCTGTGGAGGAGCCGCCTGATGCTCCGCACAAACTGTACACTGTGATGTCATGCTCTCTATCTGAGCGTCCATACCAACCCAGGTACAATGACGTCTGGCCAGTTGCTTTGTCCTAACAATGCCCCAACGTCCTTGATGCAGGAGGCGTAACACTTCACGTTGCAGGGAACGAGGAACAATCACTCTTGCTTGGTCGTTGTCGGTATGCAACAACAGTACACCCTGACTGAAAGATAATGTATGACGTTGTGCAAAATAACGTCGAACCAGAGGCCGATCAATGTCTTTGGCTCTGGCAGGCAACCCTGAGCGAACAAAACTTGCTACCACACTTAGGTCTGCATCCGCAGCTGTTTCCTGTGCAACCCGACGAGAGTTCAAAGGAAAGTCTGCGACAGCGGAAGCATCTCTGGAGTCTATCTGACAACATGCCATTTCTGAAGAATCAAATGATACATCCTGGCCAACCGGAAGTCGGGAAAGTGTGTCCGCGTTGGCATGTTTAGTGGTAGGTCGGTACAAAATCTCATACTGATAATTTGACAATATCAAGGACCATCTCTGAAGCTTTTGTGCCGTACGTGGCGGAATTGGCTTTGTGGGTGAGAACAACGACGTGAGAGGCTTGTGGTCTGTCAACAAATAGAATTTTCTGCCATAGAGATAATGATGAAACTTTGCGACGCCGTAAATGATTGTTAAGGCCTCCTTTTCTATCTGACTAAGGGATGGATTCCTTGGGCATTAATCACATGGCCTAGGTACTCTATTTCAGTTTGAAAAAACGAACACTTTGCTTTATTACAACGTAGACCTGCTGCAGTCAACACTTTGAAAAGACACTCCAGGTTTGCTAAATGTTCTTCAACTGTACGTCCGGATACCACAATATCATCTAAATAGTTCGAACAACACGGTACAGAAACCGTCAGCTGTTCCAAAAAACGCTGAAAAATAGCGGGAGCGGAAGAACTGCCAAAGGGTAGGCGTTGAAATTGAAAAAGGCCCATGTGAGTATTAATGACGAAAAACTTTTTTGACTCGTCATCAAGTGGAATCTGTAAGTATGCCTCTGCTAAATCAATCTTAGAAAAGAAACGAGACTGTCCTAATTTGTCCATCAGTTCCTCAGGTCTGGGCAGAGGGTAAGTGTCTACAATTGTTTGACTGTTCACTGTTGATTTGAAGTCCGCACAGAGACGAAGTTTTCCTGACGGCTTGGGTATAATTACTATAGGCGAGGCCCACTGACTCGCAGAAACAGGAGAAATCACCCCACTATCTTGCCAACGTTTAAGTTCTTCGGCAACTGAATCACGCAATGCGATAGGCACTGGTCTAGCTTTACGAAATTTTGGAACTGCAGATTCTTTTAAAGTTACATGTGCCACGAAGTCTTTTGCACAACCTAGTTCCGGCGAAAACAAGTCACTATATTTGTCACACAATGCATTGATTTTATCCTGAGGCACTATTGACGAAATTTGAAGCACATCTCTTTGAATTGTGAAACCAAACAAGTCAAAAGCATCTAGTCCAAAAATGTTCTGTGTTGATTTGGCCTGAAGAACTACAAAAGCAACTGTTTTTGTTACACCTTGAAAAGAGGCGGGCAGGCTACACGTTCCTAGCACGGGAATATTTTGACCGGTATAAGCTGTTAGCACTTGTTGACACAGCGATAATTTTGGAGAACCCAGAAGTTCATAAGTATCTTTATTAATTAAGGTAACAGCGGAACCAGTGTCGAGCTGAAATTGCACAGTCTTATTGTCAATGGAAAGATTCACAAAAAGTTTTTGCTTGCGGCGCTCGACAGGTGCGCGAATGTGGGCAACGTCTGCTACGGTTTGTTTACTGCGCCTGCGCGGGCCGCGTAGTGGAGGAAGCGGCGCAGACTCGGCACGCAGCGGATTAACAACACTGTCACTAGATGACACTACCGCCGTATCGGCGTCCGCGCAAGCCTGCGAAGCTACTCTAGATTTACTAACTACTGCACTACACTTTTGAGTAGCTACTTGATGTCTACTGTCACTAGCTACACAGTACTGGGCACTATTACAAGGAGCAGTTGCAGAAGGCACTATTTTCACTACAGGAATGCACTGTTCATAGTCATTTTGCTTGTCCCGAACCCTTTTCCGTTGCACTGTTTTACGCGCTCGTCGGCGCTTGCTACGTGGTGCACTATATAGATTTGCCATAGGCGCAGAACTACTTTCTTGCAATTGAGATCCAAGGAAAGCAGTGTTCAATTCCACAGCCCGTATAACATTCACAGAATGAACTGTTCTCGCACTTTGCGAAGCACCGTTTCTAACGTTACTGTTCTTTGAGTTTTTAATTTGCATACACACAGACTGCACATGTTCCAATTTGCCACATTGATAACAGGTTGCGTTGCGACTAGGGCAATGAGCACGCTTGTGGTGAGACACACACTGGGGGCAAGACTTACGAACATTTTTCTGAAATGAGCGTTGGCGCCCGTTATGCAAATTACTGTGTCTAAAACTACGGGGCGACCTTTGCGTCGCACTTTTACTCTGGCTACTGTTCACTGTCTGTTCAGCACGGCCGGTAGAAAAATAAGAATCACTAGTGCTACACTGAGAACTACGGCTAGGAAAGCGTCCGTTGCGGCGCATTGAATTTACACTGTGGCTTTGCATTTCTACATCTGCTAAGTCAAAGGTATCATGCGCTTCTATAAGCTGCAGTACACTGTCTAATGAGGGGTCAGACTGTTTCAGAATTGCTGCTCTAATTCTGGGGTCCTGAATATTCTGCGTAATCGCATCCCTCAACATCACGTCACTATAAGAAAGTCCACAAGAGCAAGTAAATTTACATTGGCGGGTTAAGCCCTTCAACTCAGTTATCCATTCTTGGTGTGACTGCTGCGGTAATTTTTTAAGTCTGAAAAATCGGTACCGTGCAGCGGCTACAAGAACTTTTCTCTCATAATGAGCATTCAGTGCCTCTACTATTTGTTCAAAGTCTACATCACGAGGAGATGCTTGCGGAAAAAGTTTTTTCAGTAATACGAAGGTGTTGGTGCCCACCACAGATAATAACAGATGCTTCACTTTCTGACCTGTAATTTGATGAGCCGCGACGAGTTCTTGAAACTGTGCGAAGTAGTCGCTCCATTCTTCCTCACGTTCGTTGTACTGGCGGAACGTAGGAAGCGTTGCGGCGGCAGGTGTGGGCTGCTGAACCGGCGGCTGTTGTTGTTGGTTAGCTGCTTGCGCTGTGTGCTGGGACACCGCCTGGAGGAGTTGCGTTATTTGCGCCGTCTGTAACTGAATAATTTCCATTAAGTTTGGGTTCGGGGTAGTGGCCATGCTGACCGATTAGGCGCCGCGTATACAAGTAAATTAGTACAAAACACAAATGCAATATGAAAGAGGACGCTCTGCAACAAAAAAGTCCACAAAATACGTAACAGAATATGTTCCCCCAAAAAACTTATAATAAGGGTGGGTGGGCGGGAGCAATTTTTGCGTGCTCCGACTGCTGCTGTCTGGCTGCTGTAAGCGGGCTGGTCCAAGGTTCTATCACTCCTCGTCGCCACTTTTGTGTCCCGACTTCGTCGCCGCTTTTGTGTCCCAGCCTCGTCGTAGGTGTCGGTGGCCGAGTGGAATGAGACCGACACGCTGGTGCAGGTACGGAGGGGAGCAGCCAGAAACTATAAACACTCGAGTAAATTAGAAAGAGATATATATTGCACAGAATGTAACAATACTTAACTTTTACATAGTACTGCAGAATGTTGATACATAGTTGTTAGAGGCCTGCCTAGTGCCTGTACGATAGCAAAGTCTTCACTGGTGCCTATCTGATTACGAAGGTCCTAACTGGTTGCTATCTCAGTCCGAAGTGACCGATCTCGTTCAGTGGTGGCCACGAGCGGGGTTGCAGCAGAGGGCGCTCGTGGCTGTCGTCGTGAGATCGCCGCGCCGTGCGTGCATGGCGGCGCGCGGCGAAAGTAGGTGGCGCGCACTTTGGACTTGTGCCACACCACAGGTTGCACCGCGATCCGTCATTTACATCAGGAGAAACTGCGAAGCGAAGTTGACGTTTGAAACACATGAGGTGCGTCCACAAAGTAAGTTCCGTTTGGTAATGAAATAAAATTGTACACAGATACAGAAGAAATTTTATTGCACAAAATTCTACAACTCTTAAACTACTTTTCCACTTAACTGCCGAAATTTTGCAGGCATTTGTCATAGCGTGGCATCAGGTTTTGTATAGCTTCTTCATAGAAATCTGCCGCCTGTGTCTTCAACCAGTTGGAAACAGTGAAATTTGGGGGAAGTCCAAAGCGAGAGCACTAATTGTAAACCTACGGTTTTCCTGGATCTTGTCATCAATCGCGGGAACCAATTCTTCTGTAACCAAAGGTGGACGCCCACTTCGTTCTTCATCGTGCACATCACTACGCCCGCCATTGAACTGTCGGACCCATCTTCTCACCATCGAATCACTCATCGCATTTGGTCCGTAAACATCGCAAATTTGCCGATAAATTTCACTCAGTTTCACTTTCCTCGCATTCGGAAACCGAATCATCGATCTCATTTCACAGGCGGCGGGATTTTCAATCGACGCCAACATTTCAAACGAGCACAACAAAGCGTACGTAACTGACAGCGATCTCCAAATGGCGCACGTTCTTCTCCTTGATACACATCGTCTACAGCGCATGTGCGGAACTGCAGTCGCAGCGCTGCAGCGGAGATAAATTGAAACGGAACTTACTTTCTGGACGCGCCTCGTATTTCAAACGTCAACTTCGCTTCGCAGTTTCTCCGGATATAATTGACGCATCGCGATGCAACCAACGCTTTTTGCGATTTTCTATTCCATTCATTCCTTAAGAAATAATATGGGGTATCCATTAAAAAAAACATAAGTTTGTGTTGAAAATAATATTTCTTCACGTTTTAGAGTGTCTCATATTACTTACTTTCATAAGCCCCAGCTGTATATTCATGACCGTCACGGTGGTTTTTCAATATCGCTTGTAGTTTCAGAGATATCTGGGGTGAAACAGTTGAGTGGGACACCCTGTATATATAAAAAAAAATTGCTGTTCGTTAGTCTCGCTAAAACGCGAGAACGACTGAACCGATTTTGCTCCTTTTAGTCTTGAAATATTCGTGTAAGTCCAGGGAAGGTTTAAACGGTGATAAAGTATGGAAATGTTGCCCTGAAAAAAGAGGAAAACCGGGAAAAACAGCTTATACCAGTGAGCTATCAATGCGCTAAAATGTACATTTGATGCTGAAAGCAAGAGGAGGATTTGCAGCAAATAAAATTTGGAAAAGTCGCTCGGAAAGTAGTAAAATTTAGGACAAACCGAAAGCGATTTTTTTTTGTATGAAAAAAGCAATTGTCACATGGTTGCAAGAGCGTCACGTGAGTACGGCTTGACAGGACAAGGTTTGTATGAAATAAATTTCTTAGAAAATCACACCGAAAAATTGGAAAATTTGAGAAAATCTGTGCGTTTTTCATTGTGTTTTTGATTGAATTCAGCGTAAAACTGACTATTCGCACGTCGGAGAGGGGTAATTTTTAAAGTTTTCAGTAAAATAAGTAAATAAAAAATAAATAAAAATAAAAGAAAAAGGGGACACGTACAAAGGAAAGTCGAAAAATTCGAAGCAAGTTCCTTTTCCAATGTGTTTCTAAATGTACTCAACACTACAACTTGAGAACCGTTCATCCGATTGCGATAAAATTTTCATTCTTTGACGTTGAACGAAAGATGAACATTCTTATGAACTAACATTTCGGAAAGTTACCCGGGAAATTGGAAAAATTCGCAAGAAAATGAAAGAGCTTTTTTCAATGGGATATCAATATCATTCGCCTAATTGCGATAAAGTTTGCATTTCTGAAGTTAAAAGCAAGAGTAACGTTCTTATGAAGTAAAAATTTGTAAAAGTATCCCCGAAAATTGGAACATTCGTAAAAAAAATAGAAAGAGATTTTTCTATAAAATATCAGTACCATTTGTGGTGTCGCACAAGTCCAAAGTGCGCGCCACCTACTTTCGCCGCGCGCCGCTATGCACGCACGGCGCGGCGTTCTTACGACGTCAGCCACGAGCGCCCTCTGCTACAACTCCGCTCGTGGCCACCACTGAACGACATCGTTCACTTGGGACTGAGATAGGAACCAGATAACACTTCGGAATCAGATAGGCACCAGTAAAGACTTGGCTATCGGACAGGCACTAGGCAGGCCTCTAGCTCAACTATGTATCAGCATTCTGCCGTACTGAACTATGTAAAAGTTAAGTATTGTATAAATTCTGTGCAATATATATCTCGTTGTAATTTACTCTAGTGTTTCTAGTTTCTGCTGTCCCACTGGCTGGTCACCTCCTACCTGCACAAGCGTGCATCCTTTATTCCTGTGTCGGTCTATCTACTCGGCCACCGACACTTACAACGGAAACGAGACACAAAAGCGGCGACGAGGCTGGGACACAATACCATTCATCTGATTACGATAAAGTTTTCCCATATTTTATCACCGTTTAAACGTTCCCTGGACTTCCACGAATGAGACATAAACATTATCCTGGACATGTGTGCGTGATTTGCCCACTCTCTCCGTTTTCGATCTGATTTCTCTTATTTTATTGGGATGGTCATGTCTCCATAAGTAGGTGGGTGCTAGCAAAATATTTTCACATTCACAACTAAAAGTCGGTGATTGAAACTTCGCAAACAGATCACGCCGCAATGAATAATGTCTTTCTTTTAATGTTTTCGACCCCAATTCGTGCAGGAATTCCGTGACGCTTCCCCCCCCCCCCCCCCCATCCCCGTAACGTGTTAAAACAAAACGAGCTGCCCTTCTCTGAACCTTCTCAATGTCTTCCGGCAGTCGCACCTGGTGAGGGTCCCACACTGGGCAACAGTACTCCAGGAGAGGACGCACAAGTGTGATGTAGGCAGTCTCTTTGGTGGAGCTGGTGCATCTTCCAAGCGTTCTGCCAATGAAACGTAACCTTTGGTTCGCCTTCCCCACAAGATTTTCTGTGTGTTCTCTCCAGTCAAAGTTGTTCGTAATTGTAACTCCTAGGTATTTGGTAGAATTTACGACCTTAAGGTTTGACTGATTTATCGCGTAATTGAAGTTCAGCGGATTTCTTTGAGTGGTCATGTGTATTACTTCACACTTTTCTTTATTTAGTGTCAATTGCCAATTTTCGCACCAAGTAGAAATTTTGTCTAAATCACTTTTCAGTTGCTTTTGACCCTCTGTTGACTTCACTGACCGATAAACGACAGAATCATCTGCGAACAGTCTAAGGGAGCTATTCAGATTGTCTCCTAAATCGTTTATAAACACGAGAAAGAGTAGGGGACCTATAACGCTTCCCTGTGGAACGCCAGCATTGAAGCCCATACGGAAAGAACAGAATTCACTGTTGAATTTCTGCTGTCTACATCGTCCTCTCCAACGTCAGAATTTAAAACATCGGAGAAGGGGCGTGGCACTTCCATCGATTGAATACGGTGATGTACAAATTCTGGCCTCTGTCCAGATCTGTCTCTGTAAACGACAAACGACTCGCCTTCTGACAGCCGAAGTAAAGCATCACGGCGCTGTGAGACGGGTGGCCGCTGCACTATACAGTATACAGTGGCACGTATAGAGAGCTGCCTCTGGAATGAATACAATAGGACTCCAGCCAGCTGGAACGCGCCATATTTGCCGCTCCAGTGCGGCGCCTCTAATGGAGGACACGCCCACCGCCTGGAGTCCAACCTCTGCTCCAGGACACCCACAATTCTTTCAGCCCGTCGCTCCAGCACTTGGCTCAAATTTCCGAAAATACACCTGCCTTTTACAACACCATCGACTTACCGACATAACTTGCTGTTGTGGTCTTCAGTCCGGAGACTGGTTTGATGCAGCTCTCCACAATACCCTATCCTGAGCAAGCCTCTTCATCTCCACATAAGAACGGCAACCTACATGTGTCCGAATCTGCTTACTGCATCCATCTCTTGGTCTTCCTCTGCGGTTTTTACCCCACACACTTCCCTCCAACGCTAAATTCACAATTCCTTGAAGTCTAAGAATGTGTCCTACCAATCTATCCCTTCTTTTAGTCAAGGTATGCCAGAAATTCCTTTTCTCCCCAATTCTGTTCAGCACCTCCTCGTTACTTACGTGATCCACCCTCCTAATCGTCAGCATTCTTCTGTAGCACCACATTTCAAAAGCCTCTATCCTCTTCCTACCTGCAGTTTTCAACGTGTGTCTTTCACTCTTGACAAATGCCTTCAGAATGGACTTCCTTACACTTAATTAATATTCGATGTTAGCAAATTTCTCTTTTTCAAAAATACCTTTCTTCGCATTTTGATTCTGCATTGAACGCACGGCCTCCCGCGTCGGGGGTTCGAATCCCCCCTCGGGCATTGATGTGTGTGTTGTCCTTAGGTTAGTTTAACTTAGTTTAAGTAGTTTGTGAGACTAGGGACTGATGACGAACGTAGTATGTACCACAGGATTAAAAACATTTTGAACATACTGCATTCAACGCAGTACTGGCCATTGTCCTGTTTTTGGGACGCAAATAGTTTATTTAATTATACATGAGCAATGTAACTTTTAGCTTCCATTGTGATACCTGAAGGATTAACTGACTTGTATAATGCCTGGGAATACGAAATAAATATTTTTTCTTTCAAACATGTTTGTAAAGCTTATGGGACTTAACTACGGGGTCATCAGTCCCTAAACTTACAAACTACTTATGAACTACTTACGAACTAGGACGGCACAAATATCCATGCCCGAGGGGGGATTCGAACCCCCGACCGTAGTGGCCGTGCAGACCGTGACTGAAGCGCCTCAGTCTCCTCGGCCACCGCGGCCGGCTATTTTTTTTTTCTTTAATTAGTTAGGTTTAGGCAAGGACTTAATTTGGCTGTTTTCTGTACTGTGTCTCAGCTACACTGTTTGTCCGCTGGTGGCTGCGGTACAACAGTGAATTGTTATTTAGTGGTTTGGGTGTGTTTATGAGAATACGGACACCCATGTAAAATTCTAAATTTCTCAGTTTTTCTGATGTAAATGTAATATCAATTTGTTTTATGTGTCACAATAACGGGACAATAGCGTGTAACTTTATCACTATTTTGTTAAAGTGCTTTCTTAGGGTATAAACATTTTATATACAAAAATTACTGTACGCATCCTTCAGATCTTATTTGTATGTGTTGTATTAGATTTTTACCTCATCCAAATTTTAAGATTCCAGGAGGATGAAAACACATCGCATCGACTTACATTTGAAGAAATTCTAGCGTAACTGCATAAGGAGGAATTGAGTAAACATCAAGTTAATGACTTAAAACAAGTGTTTACTCCTTTCAATGCAGATAAAATATCAGATGAAGGAGATATTGATGAAATTGTCTCAATAATTTGACGTTCTTAAATTTTGTTCTAGAATACTGAAATTTATTCCAACTACTTTTTCTCTCATTTATCACGCAAGGTATAATATTTATGTAAAAGAAGGTGACAAAAAATAACAGAACAAGTTTTGGCAGGTAATGGGTTAATATACTCAATACTGCGACCATCGTTTGTTACTTTACTACCCAAGTAACAAAACTAAAAGGTAAAGCAGTCAACAATCCGAAGCTTGGTTTGAACACCACAGTGCTTTACTAGGCATGGTCCTGTTTGTAGGTGGTATGCCGTTGCCTTCCTCCGACCTTCGAACTGACTTACCCAGCCAGTTACAGGGGGACCTACAGTTTAACGTGGGTTCCGAACCACGGTGCTACTCGGTATTTTTCACATGAGCAATATTGCCAGAGGTGAAAGAAGTGGAAAGTGACAGATAAAAATCGTAGGACCTGGCGGGGATCGAACCCGCGACCTTTGGATTTGCAGTCTGGCACTACCACTGTGCAACCGAGGCGCACAACAAAACTAATCTACCATCATTATTGTTTCTTCAGCTAATCTAATTCCTTAAGCATCGCCTGTTGTTCTTACATTGCACTCCATTACCGTAGTTTTGCTCTTGTTAATGTTACCTTATATGCACCTTTCAGCACACTGTCCATTCCGTTCAATTGCTCTTCCACGTCCTTTGCTATCTGTCACAGAATTACGATGTCATCAGCAAAACGCAATGGGTTTTTATTTCTTCACCTGTACTTTAATTCCTTCTCCAAATTTCTCTGTGCTTTCTTTCACAAATTTCTCAATGAACAGACTGAATAACATTGGAGATAGGCTACAACCTTTCCAACATCTGAATCTCTATCGTGCTCTTCGACTCTAATAACTATTGTCTGGTTTTTGTGCAAGTTGTAAATAAGTTTCCGTTGCCCATATTTTATTCCTGATTATTTCAGAATTTGAAAGTATTTATGCCTATCAAAATTGTCAAAACATTTCTCCTAATCTACAAAAGCTAGAATGTAGGTTTGTCTTTCCTTTTGTTGTAAGGTGGGTGCCGGCCGCGGTGGCCGAGGGGACTGAGGCGCTTCAGTCACGGTCTGCACGGCCACTACGGTCGGGGGTTCGAATCCCCCGTCGGGCATGGATATTTGTGCCGTCCTTAGTTGTAGCTGGTTTGTAAGTAGTTTGTAAGTTTAGGGACTGATGACCCCGTAGTTAAGTCCCATAGACTATACAAACATTGAGTGTTGCCTTCCGTCTTCATACATTTCTTCTGAATCCGAACTTACCTTCACTGAGGTCAGTATCTGTCAGGCTTTCCATCCTTCTGTAAATAATTCTGGTTAATATTTCGCAACCGTGTCTTATTAAACTGATGGTTCTGTATTTTTTTGTACCTCTCTCCGCCTGCTGTCTGCTGGAATGGGGATTATTAATTTTTTTAAAGTCTGAGGGGATTTCGTCAGTTTCTAACATTTTAATCACGAGGTGAGTGCCATAGCTCGTTCTCCCAGAGACTTCAGTAGCTCTGAGGGAATATTATCCACTCCAGGATCCTTGTTTCTACTGGGGTCTTTTAGTGCTGTGTCTAATTCATCCCTCACTATAGTATCTCCTATTTCATCTTCATCTACTTCATTTTCATTTCCTACAGTACGCGAAGTATTCAGCAATAAATATGAACTACCACATCTCAACTCAATGTGGTTTATACAAAAATCACATTTCGAAAACTATTAAAACATTTAAACTATTTCATGTAAATTTTTCTTACACTGAAGAGCCGAAGAATCTGGTTGACCTGACTTGTATAGGCATTTGGAAAAGATAAAATTCTATCTGTGAAGCAATCGTTCAGTTTTTGGCAATCCTAAATGTAATAGCATCATTCCAAATACATCCAACTATCTGTAAACCCGGCGTTGCCCGGGTGTTTGTTTATCCTACACTCTCGTAGTCCACATCCCCTTCCCTCCTCTCTCTGCATCCATCTCTTTCTCTCCCATCTCTCTGTTCGTTCCCACCTCGGCAAAGTTTTCTGCAAGATACCCTCTGTCATGTACCATACCTCTTCGTTTAAAGGTCATGTGTGCAAAAATTCACAAAGATTGAAGCAAAACTATGCGTTTTTTTAAATTCCTTAAGTACCCTCCGAAAGAAATTTTATACAGACACTGACATTCCTCTTGTTTTTAAGGTACACTGTGCAATTTTCATGAATATCGGAACAAAACTATAGACTTGTGTGCAACAGAAGCGCAGGGTCACATTGAAAAAGGCACTATGTTGTTCGCAAATATTCCACTTTTATTTCATACAACCCTTCTACTGAGAGTAATGAAAACAACAGAAAAAAAAGATCTGTGAAATCGGTCGAGCCGTTCTCAAGCTATGGCGCAACCAAGGTATTTAGGGATCCATTTTTATGTTTCAAAGTACCCTCCTCCATGCAACGTACGACACTTAAGGTAGACGGTGAACTTTTTGTTTTGTTTTGAAGGTCAATCGTGCGAAATTTCGTGAAGATCGGAATGAAACTGTAGATTTCGTGAGTCTGTAGGAGAAGTATGCTCCGCCATGCACCTATTACAAAATACTTTCTTAGCTGACGTTTTCTACCTATAAACTACATTCATGGCAAATTATCAGCTTCATGGCTGAAGTAGTTTTCGAGATTTCGTGTCTATTCAGTGAGTGAGTGAGTGAGTGAGTGTTCTTTTGCTGTATAGATAGAGATTAAGAAAACAGATTGTTTACTTTTGGATACAAGACAAAAATAAATAGTATCATGCAGATCTGTAATTCTAACTGTATTTGATACAAGGTCATGCCTGATGCGACAGTTTTACGGCATCTACAGCGAAACTGTTGTGAGCGGTAGACTTCTTTTCGTTTCATTGTTTTGTGGGGAGGCGGGGGGGGGGGAGATTCAGTTACAAAACGCTTCATTATCGTCCGAAATTTCATGCAAACTTTGTTGCAGGTCCCTAACTACCCCCATTTTCCAATAATTGACGCATAAATCTGGGCATTCTCACGCGGTGGCCTCTTATTTATGACGTCATATCTCCTGAGCTATGTGTCGTGCTCTTTTGTTTTTGGGTCAGGAACCTTTGTTGGCGTACGGTGAACAGGTCACCAAAATTTCACTGCAATCGAATGAATGGTTTAGGAACACACAGAGGACATACATACAAACATTCATTTTTATATATAAAGATGAAGAGCCAAAGAGACAGGCAGACCTGCGCAATATCGTGTAGGACGGAGAAGTGCAGCAACAAGACGTCGTGGCACCGCCTGTCCTGATGTCTGGAGCAGTGCTGCAGAAACTGACCCCACGCGTGCTGCAGGTTTGCCCGTGACCCGTAACAGTACCAGGGGTGCAGGTCTCCAATGAACAGCGCGATGCAAGGCAACGGAAAACTTAGCATATTCTCAAATGATACCTTGCGAGCCACGGATGAAGGGCAAACAGGGGGCAGATTGTCTTTTTCTCGATTTCATAAAAGGCATTTGGTGCCACACTGCAGACTGCTAACGAAGATACGAGCAAATGGAATAGGTTCACAGATATGCGACTGGCTAGATGTTTCCAGAATGAAACGTTCACTCTACATCCCTTAGGCTGTGGCTACGCCATGTCTACACGATATCCTTTCTTGCAGGAGTGCTAGTCTTGCATGTTTCGCAGGAGAGCTTCTGTGAAGTTTGGAAAGTAGGAGGCGAGGTACTGGCGGAAGTATAGTTGTGAGGCGGCATCGTGAGTCGTGTCGGGATAGCTCAGTCGGCGGAGCGCTTGCCCGCGAAAGGCAAGGGTCCCAGGTTCGAGTCCCGGTTCCGACACACAATTTTAATCTGCCAGGAAGTTTCATATCAGCGCACACTCCGCTGCAGAGTGAAAGTTTTATTCTGGTAACTTAAGTTCGTCTTCTTCCTTTGTTGTTGTTTCCTATTTTTCCAGTATTCCCTCATTCTCTCTTCCTTCCTTCTCAGTGGCGTAACTGTGGGGGGGGGGGGATGAGGGGGATAGAACCCCCCCCAGAACCCAAAAGAAAAGAAAAAAAAATAAAGAAAAGAAAAATCGTATAACAGCAGTTTGGTAATGGTAAAGATTGGAAATCAAATGTTCAAATGTTTGTAAAGTCTATGGGACTTAACTACGGGGTCATCAGTCCCTAAACTTACAAACTACTTACAAACTAGGACGGCACAAATATCCATACCCGAGGGGGGATTCGAACCCCCGACCGTAGTGGCCGTGAAGACTGTGACTGGAGCGCCTTAGTCTCCTCGGCCACCGCGGCCGGCGAAAGATTGGAAACTTGGGATGTTTTACAATAAGCTTTAATTGGATGGGAGTGAATTAGTTTCTTCAACGGGAGTGGTAGATGGTAGTCTGTCTGGAAACTGACTAAAATTTTGCTCGTCAAGCAGATCTAGCCCCCGCCCCCTCCAAAGCCAAGTTCTAGTTACGCCACTGTTCCTTCTGTCCAAGCTTTTCCAGATTTTCTTTTTATTTTCCCTGCTTTGTAAGCCTTCCAAATTTAGTATTTTATTTTTTTAAACGGTTAATTTCTGCTATTGAATTTATGTATTTTTACCTTTTGTTTTTCACAAAACTGTCAACTCTCCGTTCTGTCATTGACGTCTACATTCTGTTTTTGTGGCCTTGGAAATTGTCATATTATATGTAAGCATGTGTAAGTATACAGATGCTTGACGGCAGCGGCCGGCTACGTCATTTTGACGTCTCTTCCTTAGCTCGTTCTGGTGCAGATAGGCTTTCCCACTTTTAATCGGCCAGCAGGTTCGATCGATCCTTTGGTTACCCGCGCTGGTCCGTAAATCGGTGCAGTAAAAGGTCGCCGGTAGTAGCTTTCGTTTGCCGTCCTTAATCGAGAAACAAGCGGAGCGCCTGTTAGGACAGGCCGCTAAATGCCAGTCTCCGGAGGCGTGTACACTAGACTACACTACACTACACTGCACTACACTAGACTGCACGCGACCACAGAATAAGGAGTATACAGAAAGGAAACTCCCGCTGCAGTCTGTCGTCCAAAATTTAGTGCGCATGCGCGGAATCGGCCATCTTGAAAAGCAGTAAACGCGTGATCACTCCCTACTCTGTGGCGTGGTAATGCGCCGTCTTTGATTCTTAATTGTGTGTTTTAACAGCCTGAATCGCATAAAAGTAAACAATTATTTGGTTCAGTGAAAAGAAAGAACTGTGTGTCAGTAGTTGGAGCTGTTCCGTTTTTATTACGAGCAGCAATAAAAGAAAAGGCGGCGATGGTGTCCAGCACCTAATTGGCGCAATAATTCGAATACAAATAAGGATACAAGTTTCTTAACCTTCCCAAAAAATGCTGAGCAGTAAGTGAACGTCGCTATATGTGTAGTTAAAGTTAAATGTTATCAGTTTCGAATGAGAGCAATGTGTGCGTAATTATTAAAAGTAGCCTTGCTTCTTCTCTTGACGATAACTCTCGCTGTTGCTGCAGCAGTTCAACAGCATGAAAATGTTGAAGTACATTTATACTTTATTAGTTTAACGTTGCAGTGAATAATTTAAAATGAATGACAAAGAATAGTGCGTAAGTAGGCAGGTAAAATTTTACTTGCGGCATTGGAGGCGTAGTGTGCTAATGTTGGCAACGAATGCTCTTCGGATACTCAAACAAATAGATTAAGGGGAATAATTATTTTATGCTGTTCCTGCTCTGTGGTTGACAGATTCCTCTATATGCCCTTCTCCGATCAGTAAATTAATGATACTCCTAATGCAAATACAACTTTTATAAATGCCCAGACGTCATTAGTTCTGTGTAATCACATTGTACTCACGTCTGACTCAATACTTTGTGCGAATTTATTCGTGTCAAATAACACCTGGCAGTTGTAAAGTCACTTTCTTGTTTATAACTAATTTCCCTAACATAACTCCATGTTATTTGGGATTTTCCTAGAGATAAGCACCAAATAAAACGATCATCGATTCCACCGTATATTTTCGTAGCTGTATTAAAATGTAGGCCTATTTTTTTCGGTCGATTGCAATTAGGTGCAAGAAGAGGGCGCAAAATAGATGAGAGCATAATGAAAAGCGGTTTCCTTTCGTAAAAGTCGGCGAGATTAGCTGCAGTTCGTAAAAAGTCCATTTCCAGCCAAAGTACTAAGTGGCCATAGTTCGGCGTTTACTGCTTTTCAATATGGCGTCGAGCGCAACGCTTGGTAACATAGAGATCAAAGGCGCCGCCCCTAGCTATCCCTTCTGTATGCTCCCTACTCTGTGACGCGACGGCAGCGCAGAAGGCGCGAGAACCGGCAGCCTACGCCGCGCAGCAGACAATACGGCCGCCGTCCAATCAGAGCCGGCCGTCCTCAATTAGAGGCTAACCCAATTAACGGCCGGCACTGCCAATTAAGGGGCAGCGACGAGGAGGGAGGCTGGCTACACCTCACCCAGCAGCCGCGATAACGACCAAGTCGCAGGTCGCTACGAGGCGTTGTATATCGACAAGAGTCTCCTCCAACTCTCCGATATCATTCGTGCTATGTCCTGCCGTCCAGTACAACGTAAATAAACTTCAAATATCGCGTGACCGAGCGTTGCTCGGGACTTTTTCTTCTGCTACATAGTGATATTGCTATTGTGTTTTTTTACGTAATTGTTGTTGTTATGGTCTTCAGTCCGGAGACTGGTTTGATGCAGCTCTCCACCCTACTCTATCCTGAGCAAGCCTTTTCATCTCCTCATAAGAACGGCAACCCACATCCACTTGAATCTGCTTACTATACGCGTCTCTTGGCCTCCCTCTGCGATTTTTACTCCACACACTTCCCTCCAATGCTAAATTTACGATTCCTCGATGTCTAAGAATGTGTCCTACCAAGCGATCCCTTCTTTTAATCAGGGTATGCCAGAAATTTCTTTTCTCGTCAATTCTGATCAGTACCTCCTCATTAGTTACGCGATCCACCCACCTAATCTTCAGCATTCTTCTGTAGCACCACATTTCAAAAGCCTCAATCCTCTTCTTATCCGCACTGTTTATCGTCCATGTTTCACTCCCGTACAAGGCAACACTCCACACAAATGCCTTCAGAAAGGACTTCCTTAGGCTTAAATTAATACTTCATGTTAGCAAATTTCTCTTTTTCAAAAATGCTTTTCTTCCCATTGCCATTCTGCATTTTATATCCTCTGTCCTGCGATCTTTTAGTTAGGGTATGCCAAAGAATCCTTTTCTCGCCAATTCTATTCAGTACCTCTTCATTAGTTATGTGATCTACCCACCTAATCTTCAGCATTCTTCTGTAACACCACATTTCAAAAGCCTCTATCGTAATTACCGTTTTGAAATTTAAAAAAAGACGTACTAACATTCATCAATAATTTTACTTTTACATGATAGCGTGTATCTTCGTCTACCAGCTGATCAAAAAGTGAGTATAAATTTGAAAACTTAATAAACAGGTAAAAATTGACATGCATGCTGGAATGACATGGGGTTTTATTAAATGAAAAAAAAAAAAGACGAAATAAGTTCAAAAATGTTTGACAGATGGCACTTCATCTGATCAGAAAAGCAATAATTAACATAACAAATGCTTAATATGTTCCCCATCTTTCCTCAACAATAGCTGTAGTCTAGGAATAATGTTGTGAACAGCACTGTAAAGCATGTCCGGAGTTATGACGAGGCATTGACGTCGGATGTTGTCTGTCAGCATCCCTAGAGATCTCGGTCGATCACAATTGAAGATCGTCGAGCTTTTACCCCTTGATTATTTCACATGAAATGACCCGAAGACAAAATGAAATACTTAGTGCTGGAATGCCAACAGTAATAGATCAGAAAGTTTTAAGAGTTGGTCACATGGAGTTTGAAAAAGTGAACGAGTTTAACTATTTAGGTTTGGAGATTACATCGAGAAATGAGATGAGTCCGGGCTGAGGAAGAGATTATGGGAAATGCTTGGTACTTCTCACCGAGTAGATTCCTCCAATCACGGTTATTGTCTACGTATTTAAAGATAAAAATATACAAAACTATTATTTTTCCGTTTGTGCTGGATGGGTGCGAAACTTGGTTCCTCACTTTGCGAAATGGAAAACAGTTTCGAGCATTTGAAAACAAAATTTTTATGAAAATTTTCGGAAGAAAAACGAATGACATTGGCGGGGAGTGGTGAAAACTGCATAACGAAGAGGTTCACGAACTCTATTCAACGAGGCGTAGAGGGGAGGATAATGCGAAGACCGATTTGAGGAGCCTGGGTACTGAAGGCGACTGCAAGGAAGTAGCACAAGGTGGCACAGGTGGCGAAAGAATGTGCTGCGGTAATGGACTTTAAAGTCTGGTATGACAAGTTAGTAAGTAAGTTTCAGATCGTTACTGTAGCCGCAGAAACCCGTATCTAACATTTATTGTAAAAAATCAAAACTTGATACAAAATTATAATGCAAAACGTTACAGTGGCAATAAAAATGTGTAACATATATTTATTTTGGAAAATCCTGTTGTTTCAGCAATGTCGTCTATATTGGTAAATTAAATAAGCGAAACCAGATATACATGGGAAATTTGGTGCAAATCGTTAGAACCGTTTCACAGATACATGAAATATATACAGGCTGTGTGAGAGACGAGGATGACGGAGCAACCCTCCGTCAAAACATCATCATCATTAGAGACTGATTATGCCTTTCAGCGTTCAGTCTGGAGCAAAGTACCTCTAATAAAATTCCTCCATGATCCCCTATTCAATGCTAACATTGATGCCGCATCTGATGTTATGCCTTTCGCTTCAAAATCATTCTGCACCGAATCTAAGTAGTTTCTTCTTGGTCTACGTCGACTCCTCTTACCCTCCGCTGCCGAGCTCATGAGTCTCTTAGGTAACCTTGCTTCTCCCATGCGTGTAACATGTCCCCACCATTTCAGTCTGTTCGCTCTAACTGCTCCATATATGGTGTTCATTCCGAGTTTTTCTTTCATTGAACACCTTCCTGCCATTGTTCCCATCAAACTTCTTCAGGCAATTGAAGGCATTTACGTAGACTGTCAGGCAGCAGTTAGAGTAGATGGCAAATTAAGCTCGTGGTTCAGGGTAGTTTCAGGGGTAAGACAAGGCTGTAACCTGTCACCACTGTTGTTCATACTATTCATGGATCATATGTTGAAAACAGTAGATTGGCTGGGCGGGATTAAAATAGGTGAAAAGAAAATAAGCAGTCTCGCATATGCGGACGACTTAGTTTCCACGGCCGATTCGATTGAAAGGTTGCAACCCTCGGTAGACTTTTTTTCCCTGAGATGTTGTTTTATTAGAAAATATATTAGAAATGCCGATTAAACATCCACAGCTTTCGATCGTATTACGTATCAACTGGTTATGTCAATGACAAAATCATGAGTATAACTAATCACTTTAATACAAACAAGTTGCTACATTTCATTTTATCCGTCAAAATGAATGTATTTCAGCATATTCAGTTTTCGTCGTGACGAAATCGCATTTTAAGCTAATACTTTCAGACTATTTTGCGGGTGCGCCAACGATTTTCATGTGGAACGTTAAAGGTCACTTTACTCTAGAAAACGCTGCACACAACATTCCATGCATGAAACTGATCACCTCAAGTCCATGCCGACAAATTGGAATGTTTGCCCTTGAGATGTCTACACCGTCATGCCAAATCCAGATCTTACTGGAAATTGGTGTCACTGCAACGCACATCCCTGCTACTCACCACGATTTGGAGGCTCACATACCTTCTGTGATCCGAAAAACACAAAGTTATGTAAATAGAAATATATAATCCCTGAGACGGATTTTCGTCTCAAATATGTCAAAGACATTAATGATAAATGTGAAGCATTGAATTAAAATTTGTGACGATACCAGGATTCGAACCCAGACCTCCACGTTTACTAGGCAGACGTCTTACTCCTAGACCACCCCATTACTAGCGGTTAATGCGCCTCGGAATAGTGTAAGCACGATATCCTTCAAGTGACAAACTTTAATTCTGCTTCTTTGTTCCATACAATATTGCCACTACTGCCAAGGCTCTGGCCAATATATATATAACTATTATAATGTTCCAGCCTGGCTATTAATTTTTGAGATTAACAAATTTACAGAAGAAAGTGGTTTGAAGTTAGAAGCTATGAAAGATCCCAATCGGTAAATTACGGGGAAAATTATTACATGCATTTAAATGAAATGGTAAACTAATTAACGGTGCACTGTTGTGCAGGCAGAACATTACAAAAGAATCGACGAGCAGTTACCTTTAACAAGAGATCCATCGGTGGTTGAAATTTGGCTGTAAATGAAATTTTAATAATATGATAACCACTCGCCGAACAGTGGATGGCAGTTCTTCAATATCAAACTACGACTCGTGTAGCAAACAATAAAGTAAGATAAGTGACATGATATAAATCGGATAGGAATATTACGTAAGTCAAACACATCGGACTTCTAAAAATTTACAAGAAAATCGACTGCAGCTTCTATTGCCAGTAAATGATAATATTATGGAATAAATTTTTAAACATGACTGGCAGGCTACACGAAATATCACCATTCAATATTAACTAAAAACTGTGCCATCCATTGTTGCGGTGATTCAACAAGGCTGAAAAAGACATTATGAGCGGAGGGAGGATAGGGTAAAATTATTAATAAAATTCATAAGTGCGAATTTAAATGAGAGGTGGGGGTTTATTTATAAATTTAAGATACGCGCACGTCACATATATTTACCTGAATGTACATAATAGCGGCCACATAAAAAATAATAAAGTACAGCTCCCGTCTGCAAGATGCTATCGCTACGAAGTACAAAGCAAGAGTGTCTTCTTTCTTACAAAAAAAAATTGAAAGTGTTGTTCCTAAATTTTCTTTCTCTGACTTTCATAGATAACTATTTTAACATGCCAAAATAATATAAAAATACAAAACTTTCTCTGATAATATCGGGGAAAGGAAAATGTGTCATTATACTATGTAGGTCAACTTCAGAAGAAAAAAAACAATGACTCGTGTTTCCAGGACAATTACCCATTTAAAGATATTACACCAGACCAACGAAGCAGAGGAAAAGCATAACACAGATTGTTATTTCGAGCTCTTGTCGGCAGGTTGGTAGAGCGTTTGTATGTTACACCGAGGAACCTGGGTTCAGGACCTAGCGATAGAATTATAATGCAGGACGGTGGCGACTGTTATATGGGGCAACGTGTTCTCTGGAACACTTCTGAAGTGGTTTCCTTCGTCTTCGGAATCAAATCAAAGCCACGAGGACTTAAGTCCGGGCAGTATGGTGGATGGTAGAGTACTTGCCAGTCCCATCTTTTGAACAGAGCAGCCACAGCCTGCGCTGTATGCGCCCGCGCATTGTCGTGCTGAATGATGGCTGCGTTGCGCAGAAATCGCAAAGCTGGTCGCAGGTGACGCTCCAAAAACGAACAGTAATACCACAGTCTAATATATACAGTCTCGACACTACCGCTGATTTTTGTTATACTAGGCGACTGCGGCGCTCCTTGCGGACGTAAAGCCACGTCGCTCTATATCGTATACGAGACGTGTGTTCGTTGTGTGTTTTGGTGTACGAAATGGTTTTTACGAAGGGAAGCGTGTGTAGTGCAATAAATTGCAGCAGCAACAACAACTAGAATGTCACATTTATCATTCTCTAGGTTTTCTACAGAGCCTGAGAGGTATGTGACATCAAGTTTCGGTAATGCTTATTTACAATTATCTTGTGAGCAACAGACAAATATTGAAGATTATTTCTTGTTTAGGATCAAGAAATGGCTTATAAATAGCAGGCGACATGATCTTTTGAATAAAGTTGCCGCGTATTTACGTGATAATGTGAAGTTCTGCTCGCTACACTTCGATGCAAACCAGTTCATGAATGATGAACGGTAGAAGCTGGTGTGGAATGCTGTGCCTAGATTGTTTGATGTTGCAAACAAACCACCGAAACTGGGAATGAAGAGGAAACTACCGCAAAGACGTGATAATGTAAAGGCGGAAGAAATTAAACTGTATTACGACTGTGGTTGCTGCTATACCACAACTAGAAACATTTTTGTCTGGGCATTCGAAAGTAATTCATTATTGAAGCAAATGTATACGAAATGTATGGAAAAGAAGTGTTCATTGTTACCGTTATTGATGTTTGAAAAGTTAAATGTTTTATCTAATGGAAAGACAATCTAACATATAAACCTGTTTATCGGAAACCACAGAGGCGTCTTATTTTACAGACGATTGTCGCCCCGCCCCCTCCCACTCCTCCCTCATGTACGAACCATATAATGACAGACTGTGATAATGACTCAGGATCATTCATATAATATGACATTTACACTGTCGTGTAATCGACGTAATATTATCTTAAAATAACATATAATTAAAATAACCTCGTAGCAAAATTATATTACATGAAAGTTTCACAGCCAGTGGGTGTTCTCATAACTAAAAAGCAGGGAAAACATTGTTTCGCACCTTTTAACACCGGGAAGGCCAATTACATGCTTCTCATGTCCGAAATGCTGTGGTTACCAGCTAAGTAAGGTGCAATGTCTGAAGAATTTCGTCATAAATATGTTGCAGTTAGCGTCAGTTTATTCACGAGGTTTTACTAAATTTACATTTATTGATATTTAACTGTCCCTTAGAAGTTCTATTATAGGCTTGTCTGCAGGGTAAGCTGCAAGCAATTCCTAAAGAATCATTTCGTAACATATTGCACAATTGCAGTTTGTGTCCAATCACGAGTTTTTGCTCGGTTTATGTTTCTTTTACACTCATTCATGTGTCAAGATACTTAAATAAAACTTGGAATGCAAGAATATATACGATATTTAGCAAACAACAAAGAAAAGTAATTACAAGCGGGCATTATCAATGTGTCGTATACGGCGTTAAGGGACAGCCGGCTTTACGACCGCTTGGAGCGCTAGTGTCGCTCCAAGTGTCCGGCGGTAACAGCTTTCACAGCAGGGAGTGTCGCGACTGTATTTACTAGACTGTGGTAATACTGTGCACTGACGGTCTGCCGTGGAGAAACGTAATGCGTTACGATAACAAAAAAATGTTTGTAAAGTCTATGGGACTTAACTACGGGGTCATCAGTCCCTAAACTTACAAACTACTTATGAACTACTTACGAACTAGGATGGCACAAATATCCATGCCCGAGGGGGGATTCGAACCCCCGACCGTAGTGGCCGTGCAGACCGTGACTGGAGCGCCTCAGTCTCCTCGGCCACCGCGGCCGGCCGTTACGATAACACCATCACTGTCGTACACGAGAACCGCCATGACTTTCACCATAACGGGGCTCTGACGCACTTCCGACTTTCACGGCGACCCATAATGATGCCATTCGTCGGATTGGCGTTTCAGTTTTGGCTCGTACGATGTGGCCCACGTCTCATCCAATGTTACGATACGGCGTAACAAAGCCTCTCCTTCGCGCTCATAGCGCTCCAAGTGCGTTTGAATAGTATCGTAACGCATCCATTTCTGCATCTGCGTCAATGCTTGCGGAACCCATCGTGATGCAATTTTCGCATGCCCAGGCGTTCCTTCAGGAAGCGAAGCACAGTCGTTTGCGCTAATCCGGTTTCGTGGTCAAGCTCTCGAATCGCCTGGCGTCCATCACTGTCCACTAACACCGGCAGCAGTCCGCACTTCTTGATATTCGTGTCTGGTTTCCAGCCGGATCATCGAGTCATCTTGACACAATATTTCAACGGACCACCTGGCCGCCATCTTCAGGTGCTGAGTCTCGTCGGAAACTGAAGTCTTGCCGTGCCCGGCGGCCTTATATACGCCGCCAAGTACTAACGGCGCGTGCGCCAGAGGGTCGTGGCTGCGTCCTCTGCCGCAAGCAGCCGGTGCAGCGCCTCAGTGGAGAAAACTGGCAGGAACCATGTATCGCTCACATGCTCTAGTTGTCACAGGTGGAGAAAAGAGCACGCTGTTTTTTAAAATTAGACAAAACTGGATTCCACATGTTGCTAAGAGGGAACCCCTTGTCTCTATTTATTAAATTGTCCGCCAACCTAATCTCAATAGATTCCTTTAAAACACATTCGCAGTAGCGAGACGCAGAAGCAAGTACATGTGTTTCGTCATACTTCATTCTGTGTCCTTCGGTTAAACAATGCTCCGCTACTGCAGACTTGTCAGGTTGTAACAAACGTGTATGTCTGTGGTGCTCGGGGCATCGATCATTGACGGTGCGAATCGTTTGTCCTATATATGCTTTCCCACAGTGGCAAGGAATCTTATAAACACCAGGTTTTCTCAGCCCCAAATCGTCTTTAACTGAGCCAAGAAGAGCCCTAGTCTTGGCAGGTGGTCGAAACACATTTTTTATATTAAACTTTTTTAAAATCCTTCCAATTTTTGATGACACATTTCCAGCGTACGGAAGGAAGGCAACTGATGTGCATTGGTCCTCTTCTGGTTCTGGCGACGGCCCAGTCTGCATGGCATGACGGATCTGTCTCTCTGTGTACCCGTTCTCCTTACACACCAACTTCAGATGTTCTAGTTCCTGTGGCGCACGCGCCGTCAGTACTTCGCGGCGTATATAAGGCCGCCGGGCACGGCAAGACTTCAGTTTCCTACGAGACTCAGCACCTGAAGATGGCGGCCAGGTGGTCCGTTGAAATATTGTGTCAAGATGACTGGATGATCCGGCTGGAAACCCGACATGAATATCAACAATTTATACGCCGGGAAACTCTACGTAATCACAGTCCGCACTTCTTGTCCAGAGACGCTAGGACGACCTGCCCGGTGCATGTTTGCCACAGTTTGCCGACCTCCGTTGAAGGCTTTTACCCAACGCGCCACTGTTCTGTACGGCAGTGCTGACTGAAGACCTTGGTGACACTGTCGTGCTGTTCGACCTCTGGCACATTCAGTCTTGATCGAACTCCGTCGTTGGTGTTTGGAAAACACAGTGGCAGCGTTACGTTAGACCGCTCGCTCCCAGGTCACTGTGTTTCCGTCGATTGTGACGTGGGACGGGCGAGTCCATTTGCTCGGAGGTGAGGCAGGTATGTCAACAACGTGTGCTGTCAGCGACAATAGTAGATTACATTGCTTAGTGTCTCAACAGCAGTATTGCCACTACTTAACTTCCTCTTATCATGTTCCGATAATGATATTTATTTAAATATAGGGATATTAATTTGCACTTTGCTAGAACTTCTCAGTTTATTTGTTCTTCTGTAGGTGGTCTATCATTTTGTAACATTTAAAAAAAAATTGTCGCATCAGGTCTCGAATTGGATGAAAAATGATATACCACGCAATGAAAAGTAGCTAAAGTAAGTTATCGCATTTAATATCTGGATAATTCTCATTAATAGCTGCCTACTAGCAGCAATGTTCGTTTTATTTAGAAAGGATTGTCATGGTAAATATGACAGCCAAGACAGGTATAAATGTGTATAAATGTCTCTCACGGCGCGGGAATCACACGAAAGGTGTGCGGTCACCGGGAGAAGTAAGCAAGTGTGACAAATCAAAGTTTGGGTCTGACCGCGACACGTACCCCGATGGCGGAGAGGTTAAAGCGACCACTCGCGGTAAGGCAGATGTCTGAGTCCCGGATCCGCAAAAATTTTCATGTGATACAAAAGTTTTATGCGGTCTTAGAAAATCAGGCTGTGCTGAAGGAATTAGATTAGGTAACGAAACAATGAAGGTGGTAGATGACTTTTGTTACTTGGTTAGTAAAATAACATGCGATGGTTGTAGTACAGAGGATACAAAATGCAAAATGGCAATGGGAAGAAAAGCATTTTTGAAAAAGAGAAATTTGCTAACATCGAATATTAATTTAAGTGTAAGGAAGTCTTTTCTGAAGGCATTTGTGTGGAGTGTTGCCTTGTACGGGAGTGAAACATGGACGATAAGCAGTGCGGACAGGAAGAGATTAGAGGCTTTTGAAATGTGGTGCTACAGAAGAATGCTGAAGATTAGGTGGGTAGATCGCATAACTAATGAAGAGGTGCTGAAAAGAATTGGTGAGAAAAGGAATTTTTGGCATACCCTGACTAAAAGAAGGGATCGCTTGGTAGGACACATTCTTAGACATCGGGGAATCGTAAATTTAGCATTGGAGGGAAGTGTGTGGGGTAAAAATCGCAGAGGGAGACCAAGATACGCGTATAGTAAGCAGATTCAAATAGATGTGGGTTGCCGTTCTTATGAGGAGATGAAAAGGCTTGCTCAGGATAGAGTAGGGTGGAGAGCTGCATCAAACCAGTCTCCGGACTGAAGACCATAACAACAACAACAAAAGTTTTCTCAGTTTGGGAAATTACCGTTCGGATATTGAACATTTATAGCTCCGGTCATCAGTAATGTGTGTTTCTTCCGGACAGATGTTTCTGTGTTGTGGTCTTCAGTCCGCAGACTGGTTTGATGTAGCTCTCCACGCTACCCTGTCCTGTGCAAGTCTCTTCATCTGAGGATACGTTCGGCAACCTACATCCTTTTGAATCTGCTTACTGCATTCGTTCCTCGGTCTCCCTCTACGTTTTTTACCCCACACGCTTCCTTCTAATGCTAACTTGGCGATTCTTGGATGTCTCAGAATGTGTCCCACCAACCTAACCCTTTTCTTCGTCAGGATACGCCAGAAACTTTTTTCTCCCCAATTATGTTGAGCACCTCCTCATTAGTTACGTGATCTACCCATCTGATCTTCATTATTAGCCTGTAGCACCACGTTCCTAAAGTTTCTATCATCTTTATGTGTGAACTCCTTATCGTCCACGTTTCACTGCCATACAGTGCTACACTCCAGACAAGTACCTGCAGAAAGGACTCATAACATTTAAATTAATATTGGAAGGCAACAAATTTTGCTTCTTTAGAAACGCTTTCTTTGCTAGCCATTCTTCATATCTTCGGCCATCAGAAGTTATCTTGCAACCCAAATAATAAATTTCATCCAATAGTTTTATCGTGTCATTACCTAATCTAATTCCTTCAGCATCGTCTGATTTTCTGACGCTACATTACCCTCTTCTTAAGGTTCATCTTACATCTTCCTTTCAGGACACTGTCGATTCAATTTAATTGCTCTTCCAGGTTCTTTGCTGCCTCTGACAGAATTCCCTCTCCCTGGACTTCAATTCACTCTCGAAATTTCTCCTTGCATTTCTTCACTGCCTGCTCAATGTACAGATTGGACAACATTGGGGAAGGCTACAACCCTGTCTTACTCCGTTCCCTTAACACTGCGACTGTTTCATGTCCTTCGAGTCTAATAATTGCTGTCTGGTTTTTGTATGGATTGAATATAACCCTTCGCTCCCTATACTTTACCCTTCCCACCTTCAGAATATGTATTCCTGTCAACATTGTCAAAATGTTTCTCCAGATCAATAAATGCTAAAAACGTAGGCTTGTCTTTCCTTAACCTTTCTTCTAAGGTAAGTCGTAATGTGTTTCCTCTCGTGTTCCTATATTTCTCCTAAATCCAAATTGACCTTCCCCAAAGTCGGATTCCACCAGTTTTCCCGCTCGTTCATAAATAATTCTTGTCAGTATTTTCCAACCATGACTTGTTAAACTGCCTGTTCTATAATTTTCACATTTGTATGCTCTTGCTTTCTTTAGAACTGGAATTTCTATAATCTTGTTGACGTCGGAGTGTATTTCCCCTGTCTGATATATCTTGCATACCAGGTGGAAGATCGTCTACTCCAGGGGCATTGTTTCGACTCAAGTCCTTCAGCGCTCTGTCAAATTCTTCTCGCAGTATCATATCTCCTATGTCATCTTCCTCCACTTCGTGTTCCATTTCTAGAATACTGTCTTCAAGTTTATTTCCTCTGTATAGGCCCTCTATATATTCCTTCCACAGTTCAGCTTTCCCCTCTTTGCTTAGTACTAGTTTTCTGTCTGAGTTCTTGATATTCGTACCACTGCTTTTCTTGTCTCCAAATGTCTCTTTTGTTTTCCTGTAGGCGGTATCTATCTTTCCCGTAGTTATACAGATGTTATCATGCTAGATATATTTCCATATTTCTGGATTTCCGGAAGGCTTTTGATACTGTACCCCACAAGCGGCTTCTAATGAAATTGCGTGCTTATGGAATATCTCCCCAATTGTGCGATTGGATTCACGATTTCCTGTCAGAAAGGACACAGTTCGTTGTAATTGACGGTAAGTCATCGAGTAAAACAGAAGTGATATCTGGCGTTCCACAGGGAAGCGTTATTGGTCCCCTACTCTTCCTCGTGTTTATAAACGATTTAGGAGATAATCTGAATAGCTCCCTTAGACTGTTCGCAGATGATGCTGTCGTTTATCGGTTAGTGAAGTCAACAGAGGATCAAAAGCAACTGCAAAGCGATTTAGACAAAATTTCTACTTGGTGCGAAAATTGGCAATTGACACTAAATAAAGAAAAGTGTGAAGTAATACACATGACCACTAAAAGAAATCCGCTGAACTTCAATTACGCGATAAATCAGTCAAACCTTAAGGTCGTAAATTCTACCAAATACCTAGGAGTTACAATTACGAACAACTTTGACTGGAGAGAACACAGAAAATATTGTGGGGAAGGCGAACCAAAGGTTACGTTTCATTGGCAGAACGCTTAGACGATGCACCAGCTCCACCAAAGAGACTGCCTACATCACATTTGTGCGTTCTCTCTTAGAGTACTGTTGCCCCTTGTGGGACCCTCACCAGGTGGGACTGACGGAAGATATTGAGAAGGTTCAGAGAAGGGCAGCTCGTTTTGTTTTATCACGTTGCGGGGGGGGGGGGGGGGAAGCGTCACGGAAATGTTGCACGAATTGGGGTGGAAATCATTAAAAGAAAGACGTTATTCATTGCGGCGTGATCTGTTTGCGAAGTTTCAATCACCGACTTTTAGTTCTGAATGTGAAAATATTTTGCTAGCACCCACCTACTTAGGGAGACATGACCATCCCAATAAAATAAGAGAAATCAGATCGAAAACGGAACGATTTAGGTGTTCTTTCTTCTCGCGCGCTATTAGAGAATGGAACGGCAGAGAAAAGTTATGAAGGTGGTTAATGAACCCTCTGCCAGGCACTTAAATGTGATTTGCAGAGTATCTATGTAGATGTAGATGTAGATGTTTATTTTCTTTAGTTTCGATATATCGGGTTTGGGGTATTCTTAAGAACACCGGCAGCCCTGGTGTTTCTCGCTCGCGCTCTCGCACACGTCGGCTACGGCAGGCTTGATCTCTATTCTGAGCACGCGCGGCCTGTTTGCGAGAAACTTTGCCCATGCATTATGGATGTCTTCATCCGTCCCCGCCGTGTAACACGGCGCCGCCTGGCTGGCAGGCAGCCCGCGACACAGCAGGTGTCAACAGCAGGCGAGGGAAACGCGGAGGCGAATTTTCACTCTCCGGTGCTGAGTGTCCGCTCATCCCAGGCGCATTAAAGACTTTGTGCTCTCGCCCGTCGGTGTGTGTGTCTGTTGTTCGTAAAAGTTAGCGCGTTACGTCTACGTAGCGATGACCTCAGTGTTTTGGTGCCATAGAGAGAAAAAAAGGAAAATGGAAAATACCCCGTCTATGACTCAGCACGGGTTTAGGAAACATCGTTCGTGTTACACTCAGCTTGCCCCTTTTCTCAGATGACATCCTGTGAGCCATGAATAAACGCCAATAGGCAGATTGTGTTTTTCTCGACTTCAAAAAGGCGTTTGACGCGGTGCCACACTGCAGACTGCTAACGAAGATACGAGCTTATGGAATAGCCACCCTTTTGTCGTGTAACACACGGTGCTCATATTGAAGGCGTACCATAATTACTAATAATAAATTGTAAACTTTTCTCTTTCCATTAAAGTTGGAATCATGTTTCTATCTTTTGTATTTAGGAAAAATAAATGTTTGTAATCTATTCTTTCTCTCTGAATAACTCTCATATATATATATATATATATATATATATATATATATATATATATATATATATATATATGGTGTTTCACTATGTTTGCCTCTGTAACTTATAGACTAATAGGTGACGGGAAATTGTAATGCGGTAGGTAAACACAAGAAATGTTACACTTTCTGCGGAGCTATGAGCATAGTTTATTGTATCATTTTCCAAAGAGTTACAGCACAAAGATATAATTTTTTAAATGGAACAATAGTTTTTTGTCATGCATTGTATTCGTTGAAACCAGCTGCGTCCAAGTCAATTTAAACTACATTCCTATCACTGTTAGTTTGGGAGCTACAACCCTTCAAAGTTCCGGGGTCGGAGGCTACGACAGCGTAGCTGACTGGCTGGTGGTCATGAGACAGTGGGCCGTGCCCCAGGGGATAGCCACTCGGCCAGTCAGCTACGCTATCGCAGCCTCCGCCCCCGAAACTTTGAAGGGTTGTAGCTCCCAAACTAACAGTGATAGGAATGTAGTTTAAATTGATTTGGACGCAGCTGGTTTAAACGAATGCAATACACGATAGAAAAAAACTATTGTTCCATTAAAAACATTATATCTTTGTGGTGTAACTCTTTGGAAAATGATACAATAAAGTATGTTCATAGCTCCGCAGAAAGTGTAACATTTCTTGTGTTGACCTACCGTATTAAAATTTCCCGTCACCTATTAGTCTATAACTTACAGAGGCAAACATACTTAGTGAAACACTCTATATATATGTGTGTGTGTGTGTGTCTGAGAGAGAGAGAGAGAGAGAGAGAGAGAGAGAGAGAGAGAGAGAGATTCTGTGTGGTAGGTGGATAGTTGTATTTTAGGAAAATTCTGAAACACATGTCTTTCAAAATAAAGTAAAACAGGGCTTGATAGTTTTTTTATATTTTTTCTAGTATTTGAGAACATTTATACGAGGGTGAGTCAGTAAATAACTCTCAAACTATACTAGACACGCCAGTACTGCGCTTACAATCCAGAAACGTGCTTTACTTTTCAGCCAACACTCGTCCCGGCGTTCTAGAAGGCTTTAAAAGCATGGAGCTTGGAGTTTTCGTGGCAGCATTTGCATCCTACAAGTGACGCTTTAATCAGCCCCTTAAATTGCTGCAGCCCACCAGACGGCCGTGTCTTGGTGGTAGAGAAATGCCCCTGCACAGCGCGCAGTACTTCCGTGTCTACCTCAATTTGCGCCTTATTCACTGACTCACCCTCGCAACTCAGATATTGCTATTTTACTCGTGGCTGGACATGCAATGAGACACTAACACACTGTTTCTGTTCTCCAGGTAAGCCGCACTCTGCTGTAGATGCTGACGTCACCAGGTAGTAAGTACCACACCCTATGAGCTAAAGAACCTAGATCCTACCAGTAGTAATTTTAGATTATCACAGTGTAGTAGCGAGTCAATTTCATTTATTTCGGAAAATTGGAGCCTACTTCAGGTGTTGGCAGCCAAACAACTCTAATAACTTCATTTTAACTTTTCGAAGCAAAAGAGGAAAGGCTGCAGGACCAGATGGGATACCAGTTCGTTTTTACACAGAGTACGAGAAGGAATTTGGCCCCCCTTCTTGCAGTGGTGTACCGTAGGTCTCTAGAAGAGCGTAGCGTTCCGAAAGGCCGGCCGCGGTGGCCGAGGGGACTGAGGCGCTCCAGTCACGGTCTGCACGGCCACTGCGGTCGGGGGTTCGAATCCCCCCTCGGGCATGGATATTTGTGCCGTCTTTAGTGTTAGCTAGTTCATAAGTAGTTTGTAAGTTTAGGGACTGGTGACCCCGTAGTTAAGTCCCATAAGCTATACAAACATTTCAATTTCAAACATTTCGTTCCGAAAGAATGGAAAATGGCGCAGGTCATCGCCGTTTTTAAGAAGGGACGTCGAACAGATGTGTAGAACTATAGGCCTATATATCTAACGTCGGTCAGTTGTAGAATTTTGGAACATGTATTATGTTCGATTATAATAAAATGTCTCGAGACAAGGAATCTGCTTTGTAGGAATCAGCATGGGTTTCGAAAAAGGCGTCCACGAGACTCAGAAGGCCATAGACACGGGTTCTCAGGTGGATGCTGTGTTTCTCGACTTCCGCAAGGCGTTTGATACAGTTCCCCACAAACGTTTAATGGTCAAAGTAAGAGCATATGGTCTATCAGACCAATTCTGTGATTGGATTGAGGAGTTCCTAGATAACAGAAGACAGCATGTCATTCTCAATGGAGAGAAGTCTTTCGAAGTAGGAGTTATGTCAGGTGTGCCACAGGGGAGTGTCATGGGTCCGTTGCTGTTTACGATATATGTAAATGACCTTGCGGATAACATCGGAAGTTCACTGAGGCTTTTTGCGGATGATGCTGTAGTGTATAGGGAGGTTGTAAGAATGGAACATTTTATTGAAATGCAGGAGGATCTGTATAGATTTGACGCATGGTGCGGGGAATGGCAAGATCCTGTATCATTTAGCTACACTATAGCAGGTCAGCAACTGGAAGCAGTTAATTCCATAAATTATCTGGGAGTAGGCATTAGGAGTGATTTAAAATGGAACGACCATATAAAATCAATCGTCGGTAAAGCAGATGCCAGGCTTAGATTCATTGAAAGAATCCTAAGGAAATGCAGTCCGAAAACAGAGGAAGTAGGTTACAGTACACTTGTTCGCCCACAGCTTGAATACTGCTCACCGGTGTGGGATCCGTACCAGGCGGGGTTGATAGAGGAAGTGGAGAAGATCCAACGGAGAGCAGCGCGCTTCGTTACAGGATCATTTGGTAATGGAGAAAGCGTTACGGAGATGATCGATAAACTCCAGTGGAAGACTGCAGGAGAGACGCTCTGTCGCTCGGTACGGGCTTTTGTCGAAGTTTCGAGAACATACCTTTACTGAGGATTCAAATGTTCAAATGTTTGTATAGCTTATGGGATTTAACTACGGGGTTATCAGTCCCTAAACTTAGAAACTATTTATGAATTAGCTAACATTAAGGACGGCACAAATATCCATGCCCGGGATTCGAACCCCCGACCGCAGTGGCCGTGCAGACCGTGACTGGAGCGCCTCAGTCCCCTCGGCCACCGCGACCGGCTTTACTGAGGAGTCTAGCAGTATATTGCTCCCTCCTACGTATATCTCACGATGAGATAATGAAGATAAAATCAGAGAGATTAGAGCCCACACAGAGGCAGACCGACAATAGATGACTGGAATAGGAGGGAGAAGCGATAGTGGTACTCAAGGTACCCTCCGCCACACACCATCGGGTGGCTTGCGGAGTATGGATGTAGATGTAGATGTAGAACCCAAGTCACTCTCAGCTGCTAGATGGCTACTTGCGAGGTCTACAAATAGTTTTATTGGTTTCAAGCCCTAACGTTATTGTCTTTCTATGCATCACTGTCCAAACTTTATTTAAGCATCGGAAGGTAAGTTAATCTATTATAGTTTCTGTAATTCACGGTATGTAAATTCACACAATTTGTAACCAGAGCCTGTCAAACCATACGAACAAAGAACACGACCCACTCGTGGCTCAATGAACTCCCGCAGGATTCATAAAAATACACAGTAAGACTGCTCCGACAGGAATTCAGAAATCGATTCCGCGTTTCTGTATTTCCAGGAAGCTACTGAAGATGCTCCCCACACGTTGTTTCTAATCGCATTGTGCGCTTTTGCAATATTGTCTCAGTTATGCGATGGGATTCGGGATTTGCTGTGACGAAGGTTACATATCGTAGCAATTCGGTAAATGATCACTGAAACAGAAGTAATCTCATGTTATTATCATATGTCCTCTGGTGTTTCCTGATATACGAGCTATGTCCACAAAGTAAGCTCCATTTGGTTGTATAAATCAAACGTGTACAGATACAGAAAAAAATATTTATTGTACAAAAATCTAAAACTTTTAAATTACTTTTCTACATAGCTTCCGAAATTTTGTAGGCACTTGGCATAGCGAGGCAGAAGTTTTTGTACGCCTTCTTCATAGAAGGTTGCCGCCTGTGTATTCAGCCATGTGGTAGCATGTTCTTTCAGCTCGTCATCATCGTTGAAGCGTTGAGCACGGAGGGGAGAATGCAGGTGTCAGAAGAGATGAAAGTCGACAACGGATCTCAAATCGATTCTGTATTTCTAGATTTCCGGAAGGCTTTTGACACTGTTCCTCACAAGCGTCTTCTGATCAGGTTGCTTGCTTATTCCACTGGATTCGCGATTTCCTGTCAGAAAGGACACGGTTCATAGTAAGTGGCGGCAAGTCATCGAATAAAACAGAAGTGATTTCTGGCGTACCCGAGAGAAGTGTAATAGGCCCCATACTGAAATTAAAATACACAATTTTGTGTTTGTTCGACCATAGAAGAAACACAAAATTGTGTATTTTAATCTTCATAATGATTAAGTTCTACCAGGAAGCGACGTAAGAATCAGTTAACAGGACCCATACTGTTCCTTATCATTATAAACGACATAGGAGAGAATTTGGATAGTTCTATTAGACTGTTCCCGAATGATGTCGTTAGTAAAGTCACCTCAACATCAAAAGCAACTGCTAACGACTTAAATGAGATATCTGTATGGTATCAGTTGGCTCTAAAAATGAAAAGTGTGAAGTCAACCACATGAGAACTAACATAAATCCCTTAAATTTCATTTACAATATAAATCAAATCTACAGCTGTAAATTCAACTAAATAGCTAGGAATTACAATTAGGAAGTTTTAATTGGGAAGAGCACACAGAAAAAATCATAGATAAGGCGAACCAAAGACTACGTTTCGTTGGCAGAACACTTGGCAGATGCAGCAGTTCTACTAAGGAAACTGCCTACACCAGACTTGTGCGTCCTGTTTTGCAGTATTGCTGCGCATTGTGGGATCCACACCAGGTGGGACTGACGGACGATTTAGAGAAAGGTCAGAGAAGGGCAGCTCGTTTTGTACTATCGCGATATAGGGGAGACAGTGTCACAGAAATGGTACACGACTTGGGGTACAAATCATTAAAAGAAAAGCGTATTTCGTTGCGGCGAGATCTATTTGCAAAATTTCTTTCACCAACTTTCTTCTCCGAATGCGAACATATATTGTTAGCACCCACCTACATAGGGAGAAACGATAATCGTAAGAAAATAAGAAAAATCAGATCGAAAACGGAATGATTTTGGGGCTATTAGAGAATGGACCGCTAGAGAAAGAGTATTAAAGCCGTTCGATATACTGTCACCCAGTTCAGTGTGATTTGTGGAGGAAATATGCGAATGTAGATTCTTCCCTCGCCACAGGTAAAGTTCGCTTAATTTTGATCAGATACCAGCTGTTTATATGAAAAGATTTCTCCCTCTGCTCTCTGCGCCGACGAATTGGACTTTTATTGTTACGTAATTAATGAAACAGCACAAAAGGGCGGCGAGGAAAAAAACGTTTCAAAGCGAAAGTGAGTGGCTATCACCAGGAGCGGCGTTGTAAACGACGTTAGTTGTTCGCCGCCGGGATAATTGTCCGGAGACTGGTTTCGCGAAGCAAACGGCGACTCACGGTGACTTATTAATTCGCTGCTGTGTCATTAGTCAGGGAGCGATTAGTGTCCAAATCTAAGTGGTAAGGGGAGGGGGAGGAATTGTTCCGTGGAAGCGTTCTTCCAGGCAATTAACCCCCCACGGTGTTGTGCTGACGTTTCTGTAGGGCTCGTACAATCATCCTCAAAGACTCCATCTTTTCGCGTAGCCGATTGTGCTGTAAACACAAAAGACTTATATTGTGTGTGCTGCGACTTCCGGGTTCACAGATGAGTTATAGTAGGCCGGTAGATTCTCCACGCGCTGTTGGAATTTTCAGTTCTAACAAATGGTAAGAAATGATACGTTTATTTTTTTAATTGACAGTCTGCTGCCAACACAAGGGGAAAGAATTATAATTTGGCTGCTAGGCCGGCGTACTTACGCATCGGGTCAACCGAGAGATCCGGAAAAAAAACCGGGAATTATTTACAATTCTTGTGACGAATCCCGCTAGTTGCCGATTCCCCCACCACCACCCCCTCCCCCACCAAAAAAGAAATAAAAAAATCTAGACAAACTGTGTCCGTATTGCAAGAGACAGTTCAATTAACAGGATGTCGGGGGATGGTGGGGTACACGTTGTAAAACAAAGAAAAAAAAACAACATAAAAACACTTAGCTTAGGGTTACCGTATGTTCATCACCAAAAAAGAGGACAGTTCATATAAAAAAGAGGACACTTCATCTTTAATATAATGTAATTAACAACTTTATTAGTGAACCACGTAAAACTACTGCAAACTAAAACAGTAACCCTGTGTGGCTGTTGGGAATCGAAATATTATGAACCTTGACAGTTTATTCCTCATCACTACTCTCAATTGTGTTATTCTTGTCTAATTCACTTTTGAACCAACTGTATTTGGTGGACGACGAAATCTCTCTCAAGAGCTTTTTGTTTTTTTAACAAGGCATTTCAAATGTTTGAAATTATACTGTACACAAACTGTATAATTACAGTATATTTTAAATCTGTTCCTGTCTTTTGTACAATGTGTGTTCACAAGAGAAAACACCGGTTCTATGTCGGCATTATGACTAGTTATAGAAAAAAAAAGTCTACAATTTTCAGCAGTTCAGAATAACTAACAACACTACATGACTGATTTAAATATGCACACCACACTTCAGCTGCTGGTATGTTCCGTTTCCTTTGATAATCTTTAAAAAATATATATAAAATTACAAAGCTGATCGGAGCACACTGTATCATTAATTCTTACATTCGTTTGATCATTCTCTCGAATTATTTGTATTTCTCCAGGAACACATATTTAACACTTACTTTCTCTTCGGTATTATGTTACATTTAAGTTGGTAATTTATTTTGAAGGAAAAGGCTACCTATTATCTCGAACACACAATGTAGCTTTAGCCTAAACCACAAAGTATATCAAAAGCAACGCCATTGAACGTAATGCAGAAGACAGAATGCACTGGTTGAATACAGGATAGACAACCGCGTTCCTTCGCAGAGAACTTACGAAACGTCTGCAGCTGTCAGACCCACGCGGACTGCGAAGTTGTGAACGGCAATTTCACCCTGTCTATGCGCGTAATAGTGGCGAACAGTTTCGACCTGCAGTGAGAATGAACGTGTTGTTGCCAATGACACCAAAATAAATTTTCTTTCTCGGAACCCAAAAAAGAGGACATTTTGTAGAATTTTATAAATTCTGGCCGGGCGCTTTTTTTTTTTTTTACTTCGGAGCTCCATTCACTTATATGAAATGGTGGTCGACGTTAAATGATGAACTCACTTATTTAAACTTTTCTGAATAAATGTTTTATTGCCATTGTTGCACAATGTGTAAAAATCCAGTAGCAGGTAACAGATGTTTATAGGTTCGAAACTATGAACAGAGTGCCAGAGCATGACTTTCATTCAAATATTTTCTGCGTAACCGCGTAATAAGCCTAATAACAATATTTTTTTAGATATTAAATTATGGGAGAATCACTTGATCAGATAACATCAGACACCGCTAGGTTTATGAAAGAGGCAATCAAAGTGGGATTAGTGGTCAACGACGAGAAAACTAAATATATGATCATCTCACGACGACAAGATTTCCCTAACACCATCAATATTGACGGACATAATTTTGAACGAGTGGAGAAATTTAAGTACCTGGGGTCGATACTATCTAGTAAAAGCGAGATAGAGAAAGATATTCAACAGAGGATTGTTAATGCCAATCGTGCATATTTTGGACTCAATAATTTATTCAAGTCACGCTTGGTCTCACAAAACAGCGAGATCAAACTATACATGGCAGTTGTAAGACCTGTTCTGTTATATGGTTGCGAGACATGGGCAACCTCACAAACACTGGAAGAGCGCATTTGTGCATTCGAGAGGAAAGTGCTCAGAAAGATCTATGGGCCTACATTTAATATAGAAAATGGAAGATGGGAAAGGAGACAAAAAGAGGACCTGTACCAACGTTTTGGAAAAGTAGACGTGGTAGGTACATCAGAGGGCGACGACTTCAGTGGTTGGGACATGTCATAAGAGCTGGAGAATCTATTCCTAACCGAGCGTTTAACTCTCAGCTGATCGGAAGACGTCCAAGAGGTCGTCCAAGGACTAGATGGAAAGATAGGGTGATGAGAACGTTGCAGCAGGTAGAACCAACAGCATCCCTTGAAGATGCGATGGACAGAAGAACATCTGCAATAGATACCTGCGACTGTGATTGGGACAGTACTCCTTCCTGTGTGACTGATTTTGACAGTGAACTTTATATAGTAATTAATCTTTGTAATATTTCTTTTGCTTTCTGTCATGGGTCTTAATGGCCTGTTATGTACAATAAATGATGATGATTAAATAAATAATACAATAATACTTGAAATGTGCCAAAATACATAAATTAAAATATTACATTAAGGCTTTAACTATTTATCTCAATGACTGTATGTGTTTTATGAAATTTGCATTTAATAGTGCATATAAGATTAACAAGAGCAAAACAAGGGTGATGGAGTGCAGTGTAAGAAAATCAGGTGATGCTGAAGGAATTAGAGTGGGAAACGAAGCAGTAAAGGAGGTAGATGAGTTTTGTTACTTGGGCAGTAAAATAACAAATGATGGTCACAGTACAGAGGATATAAAATGCAGAATGGCAATGGGTAGAAAAGCGTTCTTGAAAAAGAGAAATTTGTTAACATCCAATATAGATTTAACCCTAAGGAAGTCCTTTTTGAAGGCATTTGTATGGAGTGTTGCCTTGTATGGGAGTGAAACATGGACGATAAACAGTGCGGACAGGAAGAGGATTGAAGCTTTTGAAATGTGCTGCTACAGAAGAATGCTGAAGATTAGGTGGGTGGATCGCGTAACTAATGAGGAGGTACTGAACAGAATTGGGGAGAAAAGGAATTTTTGGCATACCTTGAGTAAAAGAAGGGATAGATTGGTAGGACACATTCTTAGACATCAAGGAATTGTGAATTTAGCGTTGGAGGGAAGTGTGTGGGGTATAAACCGCAGAGGAAAACCAAGAGATGGATACAGTAAGCGGATTCAGACAGATGTAGGTTGCCGTTCTTATGTGGAGATGAAGAGGCTTGCTCAGGATAGGGTATTGTGGAGAGCTGCATCAAACCAGTCTCCGGACTGAAGACCACAACAACATCATTTAGTAGTGTACGCAAATTAAAAGTAGTGTTTTGACTCATTTTAAACTTACTCCATTTATTTACGTTATTTGTGTTTTTGAAGTGCACACTTATCTGTTTTACCAATATTGCGTAGGTGTACTATTATTGAGACACGTAATTTTAATGTATTTCAATATGTGGTCAAATTTTTTTTATAAATGCGGATTTGTATGAAGTCAATAGTTCTAACATGTAGCAGTGTTGTTTTTATACAAACAAGTATTTTTATAGGCTCAGCATATTCTGTAACTAGGTGTAATGCACTTTTTACTGTTTGCATTTATTATTTACGAAAGTATCAAAATTGAAAATTACGTAAAAAAAGACAGCCAAAGTTATGTTTAAATCAACATACTATTTCTTAAAAGCGTTTTACTAATAGTTTTTCTAACTGAACGCGAAAACCTGACATTTCACATGTCCGTTGGTAAACTTTTATTTAGGTGTCCGATAGTTCTTGTTTGTAATGTTGGCAATGGATCTGCAGGGAGCGCGGAACATAGCAGAAACGTTACAATCTACAGCAATACTCCTGCAATTCACACTGCTGAAGTGACCGCTTTAATGCTATTTCTCTAATACCTCGCGGAAAAAAGGAACACCTAAAAATCTTTCCGTTTTCGATCTCATTTCTCTTTTTTTTTCATGATCATGTCTTCGTATGTAGGTGGAAGCTAACAGTATTGATTCGCATTCAGAAGAGAAAGTTGATGAAAGAAATTTCGCAAATAGATCTCGCCGCAATGAATAACGCCTTTCTTTCAATGATTTCCACCCCAATTCGTGCATCATTTCCGTGACACTCTCACCCCTATATCGCGATAGTACAAAAAGAGCTGCTCTTCTCTGAACTTTCTCTAAATCGCCCGTCAGTCCCACCTGGTGTGGATCCCACAATGCGCAGCAATACTCCAAAATAGGACACACAAGGTGTGGTGTAGGCAGTTTCTTTAGTAGAACTGTTCTAGAAGTGTTCTGCCAACGAAACGTAGTCTTTGATTCGCTTTTCCCAGAATATTTTCTATGCGTCCTTTCCAATTTATTTTGTTCGTAATTGTTACTCTTAGGTATTTAGTTGAATTTACGGCCTGTAGTTTTGACTGATTTATTGTGTAAATGAAGTTAACGGAATTTTTTTAGTTGACATACGGATGACCTCACACTTATCATCATTGAAGTTCAACTGCACTACGTTGATATCTAAATCATTTTTCAGTTGCTTTTGATCTTCTGGTGACTTTACTAAGCGATAAATGACAGCGTCATCCGCGAACAACCTAAGAGAGCTACTCAGATTGTCTCCAAAATCGTTTATAAAAGGAAGGTACAATAAGGGCCCTATAACAGTTTCCTGTGGAACGCGAGACATCACTTCTGTTGTACTTGATGACTTTCCGTCAGTTACAACGTACCGTGTCCTTTCTGACAGGCAATCACGAATCCAATCGCACAATTGTGACGATATTCCATAATCACGCAAATTGAGTAAAAGACGCTTATGAGGTACAGTGTCGAAAGCCTTCCGGAAATCCAGAAATACGGAATCTATTTGACGTCCCTTGTGGATAGCAGTCATCATATCCTGTGAGTAAAGATGTAGCTGTGTTTCACAATAACCATACTTTCTGAATCGCAGTTCACTATAGTTCAATAGGTCGTTCTCTTCGAGGTAGTTTATAATATTTGAGGACAGTATATGTTCTAAAATCCTGCTGAAAACCGACGTCAGTCAGTCATATAGGCCTGGGAAGTTTTCTTTGTTTACATTATCAGTTAATAGTTTCGATTTAGAAGACGAAAACGCCGTACCCATAGCTTACAAGCGTCTGTTGAAAGGAGAAAGTTTCCAACCGAATTCTCATAAAGAAACAGCCGTTCATCTGCGTTGCCTGGCGAAACGTTGTTGTGATGCCTCGTGTAAAGAGGAGAAATGCGTACCATCACGTTTTCGACTTTGATAAAGGTCGGATTGTAGCCTATCGCGATTGCGGTTTATCGTATCGCTACATTGCTGCTCGCATTGGTCGCGATCCAACGACTGTTAGCAGAATATGGAATCGGTGGGTTCAGGAGGGCAATACGGAACGCCGTGCTGAATCCCAACGGCCTCGTATCACTAGCAGTCGAGATGACAGGCATCTTATCCGCATGGCAGTAACGGATCGTGCAGCCACGTCTCGATCCCTGAGTCAACAGATGGGGACGTTTGCAAGACAACAACCATCTGCACGAACAGTTCGACGACGTTTGCAGCAGCATGGACATCAGCTCGGAGACCATGGCTGCGGTTACCCTTGACGCTGCACCACAGACAGTAGCGCCTGTGATGGTGTACGCAACGGCGAACCTGGGTACACGAATGGCGAAACGTCATTTTTTCGGGTGAATCCAGGTTCTTTTTACTGCATCATGATGGTGGCATCCGTGTTTGGCGACATCATGGTGAACGCACATTGGAAACGTGTAGTCGTCATCGCCATACTGGCATATCACCCGGCGTAATGGTATGGTGCACGTCTCGGTCACCTCTTGTTCGCATCGACGGCACTTTGAACAGTGGCCGTTACATTTCAGATGTGTTACGACCCGTGGCTCTACCCTTCATTCGATCCCTGCGAAACCCTACATTTCAGGAGGATAATGCACGACCGCATGTTGCAGGTCCTGTACGGGCCTTTCTGGATACGGAAAATGTTCAACTGCTGCCCTGGGCAGCTCGTTCTCCAGATCTCTCACCAATTGAAATCGTCTGGTCAATGGTGGCCGAGCAACTGGCTCGTCACAATACGCCAGTCACTACTCTTGATGAACTGTGGTATCGTGTTGAAGCTGCATGGGCATGTCTACCTGTACACGCCATCCGAGCTCTGTTTGACTCAATGCCCTAATCATTTCATCATGGTCGCCTGCCTCCTCAATATCTTTATGTCGCATTTACAACATTGTATCATTAATCTGAATAGTTGTTACAGTTGACATCCATTCCTGCACCAATAGCTTTATTGACAACCAGACGAGGACGAGAAACAACAAAAGGTGACGAGGTCACAACACCCATCACCACAGAACCACGACGGCTCTGGCATTATGATGTTGCATATCCAGCACTTCGAACCTTAACTACTGCTATTTGCCGGCCGCAGTGGCCGAGCGGTCGGCGACGCGCCAGTCAGTCTGCTCAGCCGCTTCGGTCGGGGGTTCGAATCCCCCCCTCGGGCATGGATATTTGTGTCGTCTTTAGTATAAGGTAGTTCATAAGTAGTTTGTAAGTTTAGGGACTGATGACTCCGCAGTTAACTCCCTTAAGCGTAATAAACATTGGAACATTTTCCTACTGCTATTTTTCCTTTTACTTTCACACTCCCACACTACTTCATTTGAAATCCCTTTATGAGGGGCTACGCCGCGATGTGCTGTTTCGCCTGTCGAGTGTACCTCAGTCGCCGGCTGCTGAGTATTCGCGTCTCGTCCTTGGCGTCTGGTGGCAGGAAGGCAGGCGTGTCGGAACAGTGTCAGCGAACGGCCAGTATGAGGGGAAGCAGGCGCTCGTGCCAACTGGAACGGAACTGCTTGCCTAGCTCCACGTCTCGTCTCTCTGGAGACAGCGGCTACCGTCGTCCGGAATAATGATGTTGCTAAAATAGCCGTATATCCACCATTCCGTGCAAATGAAAAGGCTTTTTCCAATAAAATTTTATATACATATATACCGTCAGAAGGGGTGAAGTAGATCAGGTGGGGGGAAGTCGACCGGCAATACAGCATTATAATTTACACTACTTCCGCCTGGCGGTACATCCGGGAACTTGACGCTACACATACTTGTTGGAAGGCAATGAGTTGCAGAGTAGTGTTTACCCACAGTCTAACATATCCAGTCACGACACTCCCACAGATTTTTGTTATACGCTGCGATAGCAGCGCTCCAAGCGGCCGGCAAGCTACGTTTCTGAATGCGATAGTTGATGAGTGCGAATAGTATCGTTTAGATTGACTTCAGTATACGTTTTACATTAGGGAACGTATGTATTGCCTTATAAATAGGTAATAATTTTAAAATAGCTCCCCATATATCTTTCTTAGGTTTCGTGAAGATCCCTGACAAGGTACGAAACGATACATTACAGGACAGTTAATTTACAATTATCTTGTAACATACAGGCTTTAAATGAGAAATTTCATTTTCTATTAGAAATAAGAATGCCTAGAAAACACCAGGAAACATGCCCTTTAGCAGAGAGACGTCAATTTCGTCGCAGGAACATTAAGTATCCTTCATTACAATTTCAGTAAAATCGGTGAGGGTGGAACATAGGAAACGTAGGGCCTATATAGAATGCAATAAATACGGTATTTAACGTACCAAATTAACGATCACAACTGTAGCTGAAGGAAAAACGTAACAGACATGACAATATAACGATAAAAGCAACCAAACTGTTTTCCAACAAACAAGAACCCAATTCCACAATTGTTGCTACATCTGAACTACAAACGGCAAGAATCATCAAAACATTAGTTTTTTAAAGCTAAAGTAATTACACTTAAAAAGAATACGCACGTATAAGAAAGACAAGTGACGTGTAAAAATGTGAGAATCATTAGACTCTATACGGAATTGATACACGTCAAAAACTGGCTGTCATAGTAAGAACAGACCATAATAGAAATTTATTATACGATTATGTTTATATGAGACTTACTTTCAGCGGAATAAACTGCAAATATACACCTATTCGTAAGTATTTGTTCATGACAGAGTTGTTCTTTATACCATTGAATCATATAATTTAGGCTGTTTTTATATTAGTTTACGTATTATGTTTGTCTCTCGATATTTTAATAATGCTTGTAACACAAAAATTATAATAAGTACTTCGTTAATTACGTACAAAAGCGATTATAAACAAACATCACTATTTCGGCAGCTTGCCCACCGCTAGGAGCGCTAGTGTCGCAGCAACTGTCAGTTGGTAACAACTTTTACAGCAGTGAGTGTCGCGACTGCATATGTTAGACTGTGGTTTACCTGTAGAATTCTCTCTCCGAGTATCCGTTCAGCGGGATCGTGGGATATAAACAAATGCATTTCGGTGGCCTGTGAATGAAGCAAGACTAAACATGTCACAATACGACCTTATAGTCATATAACTCTGCTGTTTTCGGACTGTTAGTCGGTAAGTGAACTTATTGTCATTTGATTTATGTATTTGCAAAAGCAGAAGTTTGATGTATGGACGAGTAGTGATTTAAACAGTGAATTGTCGTATTTTGTAGGGTGAAGTCGATCATACCGCGAACATACGTGAAGAAGGTGGGAAGAGAGGGAAAAAGGACTTACAATTCAGAATACCTGGAAAATGCCTCCAGGAAGTGAAGAAAGGGAAGTTGAGTATTCGTAAAGCATCTGAGTGTTGCGGTGTGCCCTATACAACGTTAAATGAGTGGCGAAGGGCAAACGTAGATATAAATATGGTGGGCAGCCTGTTCTTAGTTCAGTACACGAAGAATGTTTAGGTCATGGATTGATGAAGTGTATTTCCAGATGTTCCTGGTGTACAAAAGACTCCCTTTACACAAATTGTAGCAAAAATGAAGCCTAAGTGCATTAGTCGCGGACGCTACAGTTTCGCAGATTTTTGTACATTTCAAACATTGAGTGAAAATTCTTTATTATGCAACATAATTTTATGTACAGTGGTTATTTTTTAAAAGGAAAATACAATGATCTAACCATAAAATAGTGTATTTGTTAATTTTAATAGATGTTTGGTCCCTGAGAAAGACTCTCTACTTTTTTAAAACTTCATATAAAAATAGCCTACCATTCCTTGTGAGATATTTCAATGTAAAAGACGCTCGGTTTCACCCCATTGTCTGGATGAAGCCGTTATAGGTCTTCAAAAATGAGTGATCGGCTTCACCCCACCCAGTGGCTATTTCTATATTCAACATTAGTTATGATGTCGAAACCCTGAGGACTAAACGTAATATTTTTGAAACGAATTCTTCTAGAGGTTCCCTTGAAAATAACAGAAAAACTGAATTTTGTGATCGACTTCGCCCCTTCTGACAATATATATATATATATATATATATCACTACTGGCCATTAAAATTGCTACACCAAGAAAAAATGCAGATGATAAACGCGTATTCATTGGACAATTATATTATACTAGAACTGACATGTGATTACATTTTCTTCCAATTTTGGTGCATACGTCCTGAGAAATCAGTACCCAGAACAACCACCTCGGGCCGTGATAACGGCCTTGATACGCCTGGGCATTGAGTCAAACAGAGCTTGGATGGCGTGTACAGGTACAGATGCAGCTTCAACACGATACCACAGTTGTTTGACCAAACAACTTTTTACATCTGTTTACGTGTGCACATGGCACGGAAGAGATGCCCATCTGATGATGGTAAAGCCGAAACGCGTCATTTTTGAGGGCACGCTGTACATGAATTGTGACCTATAATAAAGAATTTGCGACCTAACCAACTTCACAGCAGTACTACGCAATCATTAATAATACAAGTTTTATTGACTGACAAGTCCGCCTCCGTAGTCTAGTGGACAGCGTGGTGGGTTGCCACGCAGGGGGCCCGGGTTCGATTCCCGGCCGGGTTGGGAATTTTCTCCACCCGGGGACTGGGTGTTGTGGCGTCCTCATCATCATTCCATCATCATTGACACGCAAGTCGCCGAAGTGGCGTCAGATAAAGACTTGCACCAGGCAGGCTGAACACGACCCCAGTTGGGGTCTAACGGTCATTAATGTCACACGATCATCATCATCATTGACTGACAAGTATAATACTCAACTTTAGAACATATATCGGTTCCTTGTCTCTTCTTGCTTCTCGCAGCGTCGTCCGTATGATGCTAGCTGCGCTGTGACCTAGTTACTGTTAAGTTCGTAGCCGCGTTCTGACTTCGTAGTTGACCTACTTCTGACTTCGTAGCTGACTCGTAACTGGCTGAATTCTGACCTACTAACTGCCTGCGTTCTGACCAGTAACTGCCGGATGTCCAGCCGTATGTGGGCCTATTATAGACACAGCCGCTTGTAGAGGACACGCGCCTTGGGTGACTCCTTCTCCTCCAGGATGTGCGGCGCCTGCTTGCGATTGGCTGCCGGTCGTCCGCTGCCTTCTACACGATCGTTCTCTTACGTCTGGCGTGTGGCGATGACTTTACGCCACAACAAGGGGGATGCATTGCTTTTGTGTCCCAACTTCGTCGCCGCTTTTGTGCCCCAGCCTCGTCGTAGGTGTCGGTGGCCGAGTGGAACGAGACCGACACAGGAACAAAGACAGCACGCTGGTGCAGGTACGGAGGGGAGCAGCCAGAAACTATAAACACTAGAGTAAATTAGAAAGAGATATATATTGCACAGAATGTAACAATACTTAACTTTTACATAGTACTGCAGAATGTTGATACATAGTTGTTAGAGGCCTGCCTAGTGCCTGTACGATAGCCAAGTCTTCACTGGTGCCTATCTGATTACGAAGGTCCTAACTGGTTGCTATCTCAGTCTCAAGTGCCCGATGTCTTTCCGTGGTGGCCACGAGCGGGGTTGCAGCAGAGGGCGCTCGTGGCTGTCGTGAGAACGCCGCGCCGTGTGTGCATGGCGGCGCGCGGCGAAAGTAGGTGGCGCGCACTTTGTACTTGTGCGACACCACAATTGCGATGCTGGTAAACCGTGTTCAACCCCTATTCAGTTTTTTTTTCCCAATTGTATTGCCCAACTAGGATGACCTTAACAACTTATGTTCCTCTTCTTCCTTTGCTGTTGTTTCGTATGTTTCCAGTATTCCCTCATTTTCTCCCCATGACCTCTCTTCCTGCCTTCTGTTCCAAGTTTTTCCTGATTTTTTATTATTTTTTCTACTTTCAAATTTAGTATTTTATTTTTAAAACTAAGAAAAGGAAATCCTACGTTTTTAGCGTTTGTCGATTTGGGGAAAGCTTTTGACAATGTCGAACGGAATACACTATTCCAAATTCTGAAGGTATCAGGGGTAAAATATAGGGAGCGAAGAGTTATATTCAACCTACACAAAAACCAGACAGCGGTTATTAGAGTCGAAGGGCAAGAAAGGGACGCAGAGGTTGGGAAGGGAGTAAGACAGGGTTGTAGCGTTTCCCCAGTGTTGTTCAATCTGTGCATTGAGCAGGCAGTGAAGGAATGGAAGGAGAAATTTGGAGAGGGCATTAAAGTGCAGCGAGAAGAAGTAAAAACATTGCGGTTTGCCGATGACATAGTAATTCTGGAAGAGACCGCAAAAGATCTGGAAGAGCAATTGAATGGGATGGACAGTGTCTTGAAAGGAAGATATAAGATGAACATTAACAACAGTAAAACGAAGGTAATGGAATGTAATGTCAGAAAATCAGGCGATGCTAAAGGAGTTAGATTAGTTAATGAGACAATAAAAGTAGGAGACGAGTTTTGTTATTTGGGTAGCAAGATAACTTCTGATGGTCGAAGTAAAGAAGAAATAAAATGTACAATGGCTATGGGAAGAAAAGCGTTTCTAAAGAAGCGAAACTTGTTAACATCAAATATTAATTTAAATGTTAGCAAGTCTTTTCTGAAAGCAATTGTCTGGAGTGTAGCATTGTCTGGGAGTGAAACGTGGACAATAAGGGGTTCAGATAAAAAAATAATAGAAGCTTTTGAAATGTGGTGCTACAGACGAATGTTGAAAATTAGATGAGTAGATCACGTAACTAATGAGGTGCTTAACCGAATGAGGGAGAAAAGGAGTAAGTGGCATATCCTGACTAAGAGAAGGGATAGATTGATTGGACACATTCTAAGACATCAAGGAATCGTCAACTTAGCATTAGAAGGAAGCGTGTATGGTAAAAATGGTAGAGCGAGACCGAGGGACGAATACAGTAAGCAGATTCAAAAAAGGATGTAGGTTGCCGTACGTATTCTCAGATGAAGAGACTTGCACAGGACAGGGTAGCGTGGAGAGCTGCATCAAACCAGTCTGCGGAATGAGGACCACAACAACATTTTTAAACCGGTTTCTATCTGTTTATGTATTTTTTACTTTTTGTTTTTCACGAAATTATCAACTCTCCGTTCTGTCATTGACATCTCCATTCTGCTTTTGTAGCCTTGGAAATTGTCATATTACTCGTTCATTCAAATGTTTGTTAAGCTTATGGGACTTAACTACGAGGTCATCAGTCCCTGAACTTACAAACTACTTATGAACTAGCTAACACTAAGGACGGCACAAATATCCATGCCCGAGAGGCGATTCGAACCCCCGACCGTAGTCATATCATTCGTAAGCCTGTGGTTAAGTATAACGGGGTGTATCAAAAGTATGGCGCACACACGGTTGAAAGCGCACGATAATAGTAGCTAAAATGTCCCAGTTAACATGAGTCCGCAAATGACGCGTTAGAGACATAATTACGAATGTCTGGTTCGAAGCCCGCCACTGACGTCATTCTCAACACTGTCGTTGTTAGTACACATTTGTTGTGGCGTCGGTATTCGTGACAATGCCGGCGGTCTACATACGTCGCTACGCAACTTCAAAAAGGCTTCGTAAGTCGCTCCACAGTACCGGGTGATCAGAAAGTCACTATAAATTTTAAAAATTAATAAACCACGGAATAATGTAGATAGAGAGGTAAAAATTGACACTCATGTTTGCAATGGCATGGGGTTTTATTAAAACAAAAAAAAGTTCAAAAAATGTCCGACAGATGGCGCTTCATCTGATCAGAAAAGCAATAATTACCATAACAAATTAAGACAAAGCAAAGATGATGTTATTTACAGGAAATGCTCAATATGTTTACCAGCATTCCTCAACAATAGCTGTATTTGAGGAATAATGTTGTGAACAGCACTGTAAAGCATGTCCGGAGTTATGGTGAGGCATTGGCGTCGGATGTTGTCTTTCAGCATCCCTAGAGATGTCGGTCGATCACGATACACATGCGACTTCAGGTAACCCCAAAGCCAACAATCGAACGGACTGAGGTCTGGGGACCTGGGAGGCCAAGCATGACGAAAGTGGCGGCTGAGCACGAAAGTGACGGCTTACTTGTTAAACATATTTGGCCTGTGATCGTATTAGATGAAAAAATTAAAAAAAAAAGAAAAAAATCATGCTCAGAAGGTACGTTACAAATAAAAAACAAAACGCATGTTGCTCTGTTGTACATCTCCGTAGTTCCTAATGTTTCCTTTCCTTGCGATGAGTGTACGTAATTGCTGCAGTCAGCATCAACATTAAACATGTCAATGCGTACGAGGATTTCAGTTTCGTTTACAAACTACATTATAGCGATACTTTATTTGCCCCTCCCTGCCCCGCCCCCTGCTAGAACCTTCTAAATTCTACCATACGTATTTATATTAGTGAAAGGGTGTCGCGCAAAACTGTAAGCTATAAAAGGGTATCGCCATGAGCGAAAGTTTGGTAAGCACTGCTGTAGGTGGTGCTGATCTTACTGGATACCTTTCCGCCAACTTCTAAGAACTGTTATGTGTCCTTTGGGACAAGAAATCACGACGCGTGTCAATAATTCCGACGTGCAGTATGTTACAGCCGAGGTCCCAAAGCACACATAGCAGTAATTCGCACACTCACACATCTGTAAAGGATTGAGGAGGAACGTAGGAACCCGGGAGGCAATACTCACTTTACGTCTGATCTTAGAAGATAGATTAAGGAAAGGCAAACCTACATTTGTAGCTTTTGTGGATTTGGAGAAAGCATTTGACAATGTTGACTGGAATACACTCTTTCAAGTTCTGAAGTCAGCAGGAGTAAAATATAGGGAAAGGAGAGTTATCTACTACTTGTACAAAAGCCAGACTGCAGTTATTAGACTCAAAGGGCATGAAAGGGAAGCATCAGTTGGGAAGGGAGTAAGACAGGGTTGTAGCCTTTCTCCGCTATTATTCAATTTCTACATCGAGCAGGCGGTGAAGGAAAGCAAGGACAAATTTGGAATAGTTCAGGGTGAAGAAATAAAAACACTGCGTTTTGCTGATGACATTGTAATTCTGTCAGAGACAGCAAAGGACCTGGAAGAGCAGTTGAATGGAATGGACAGTGTGTTGAAGAGAGCGTATAAAATGAACGTAAACAGGAGCAAAACAAAAATAATGGAATACGGTCTTAGAAAATCAGGTGATGCTGAAGGAATTAGATTAGGTAACGAAGCAATAAAGGAGGTAGATGAGTTTTGTTACTTGGGTAGTAAAATAACATGCGATGGTCGCAGTACAGAGGATATAAAATGCAGAATGGCAATGGGAAAAAAAACATTTTTGAAAAAAGAGAAATTTACTAACATCGAATATTAATTTAAGTGTAAGGAAGTCTTTTCTGGAGGCATTTATGTGGAGTGTTGCCTTGTACAGGAGTGAAACATGGACGATAAGCAGTGCGGACAGGAAGAGGATAGAGGCTTTTGAAATGTGGTGCTACAGAAGAATGCTGAAGATAAGATGGGTAGATCGCATAACTAATGAAGAAGTATTGAACAGAATTGGTGAGAAAAGGAATTTTTGGCATACCCTGACCAAAAGAAGGGATCGGTTGGTAGGACACATTCTTAGTCATCGAGGAATCGTAAATTTATCATTGGAGGGAAGTGTGTGGGGTAAAAATCGCAGAGGGAGACCAAGAGACGCGTGTAGTAAGCAGATTCAAGTGGATGTTGGTTGCCGTTCTTATGAGGGGATGATGAGGCTTGCTCAGGATAGAGTAGGGTGGAGAGCTGCATCACACCAGTCTCCGGACTGAAGACCATAGCAACATACACATCTGTCCCTGAAAGTAAAATCCCTCCGTAGCAGCGGTCCAACCGCGGCGCATCTTTCATCCACCACCGCCACATTCCTCAGGGAGGGCTCTAGAAATTCGTGCCGAGTCTCGTGAGCTGGCCCCCGCCCGTACCGCCGTCGCCTGTCTAGGCTGCAGTGTAGCGACCCCCGAGTCACGAAACCACCCCCTCCCTCCCCTGTGCAGCCCCTGACAGGAATAGCTCGGCCATCGGGGTGCACGGTAAACTGGGCCAGACAGCCGAAATGCCGTCGTCCGTCAGCCCTGGTCCGTCTCGCGTGACCGGACCGCACAGCGCTTAACTCCAGCTCAACCTCTCTCTAGACATCAGACTGCCGCCCTTATTTCTGGCGGAAACTCACTGTGCTGCGGCACAAGAAAATTCAGTCCAGCTCTGTCGCGGTGGAGTGTTCAATCAAATGTTTGTAGAGCTTATGGGACTTAACTACGGGGTCATCAGTCCCTAAACTTACAAACTACTTACGAACTAGGACGGCACAAATATCCATGCCCGAGGGGGGATTCGAACCCCCGACCGTAGGGGCCGTGCAGATCGTGACTGAAGCGCCTCAGTCTCCTCGGCCACCGCGGCCGGCGCGGTGGAGTGGCCGAGCGCTCTAAAGCGTCTCGCTGCGGAGCGCGCGGTTGCTCGCCGTAGGAGGTTAGAGTCCTCCCTGGAGCATGAGTGTCTGTGTTGACCTTCGCGTAAGTTCCTTTAACTTATTGTAATGATAGTTCCGTATCACTGCTTACATTTTATTCAATAGCGGTAGAGCTGTTTCAACATTTCGTCATCATCGAACGCCTGCGTATATAAAAATTACATTAATTAATTACAAATCAAATAATACGAAAATATACATAAAAATTTTGTTATTAATTTTCCTTATAACTTACGTCTACGATGTTTGGATCTTATATACTGACACCTGGCCGGCCGCGGTGGCCGAGGGGACTGAGGCGCTCCAGTCACGGTCTGCACGGCCACTACGGACGGGGGTTCGAATCCCCCCACGGGCATGGATATTTGAGCTGTCCTTAGTCTTAGTTAGTTCATAAGTAGTTTGTAAGTTTAGGGACTGATGACCCCGTAGTAAAGTCCCATAAGCTTTTTTTAAACTGACATCTGGCGTAACTGTTGTATACACTGTATTGGAATATTCACATGATTCGTAGTTGGATACGTTTTTTAGCTGCCAGGTTTTATGCAGCTTGTTACGCTAAAACCTATAAATTGAAGAAAACTTTTATGTTTTGCGTAATTAATGCAGCCATACTATCTATTTCTTTGTGTTTGGCATTCGTGTGAATCAAGGATCCATGAAAATAAATTTCGTGTGGTGTTTAAACATTATTTTATGAAAACCAAAACGCCTCAGGAGACTAAAGAGAAGCTTGATACACATTATAATGAGTCTGCTCCTTCGATTAGGTTTATAAGCGGCTTCAAAATTTGCGGAGTAGCCATATGGGCACAAGTGACGCTGAACGTTCTGGATGCCCTATGGAGTTGATGACTCCAGAAATCACTGATAAAACCTATGATATGGTGATAGATGACAGAAGAGTTAAGGCATCTCGAATGAACGGTTTTGCATAGCCATTTGGATAAGAGAAAGCTATCAACGACATGGGTGTCGCCACTGCTCACGCTTGACCAAATACGGAATCGTCTGAAATGTTGCAAGGAAGGTTTGTAGCTGTTCAGGAAGAATCCGCAGGACTTTAAGCGTCGTTTCGTCACTGTGGATGAAACATGCATACATTAGTACGCTCCTGAGACCAAAGAACAATCTAAACAATGGGTTAACACGGGAGAATCTGCACCAAGAAAGGCCAAGACCGGTCCTTTGGCTGGAAAGGTTATGGCGACGGTCTTTTGGGATTCACAAGGGATAATCCTCATCGACTATCTAGAACAGGGTAAAACTATTACGGGTGCATATTATTCATCGTTACTGGACCGTTTGAAAAGCGAGATGCAAGAAAAACGCCGGCGGTTGGCCCTCAAAAGTACTTTTCCACCAAGACAATGCACCAGCACACACCTCAGCAGTTGTGGACGCAAAATTATTATAAACAGGATTCCAACTCGTTTCACATCTCCCCTATTCTCCAAACTCGGCTCCTTCGAACTACTGTTTGGTCCCCAATTTGAATAAATGGCTTGCGGAAGGAAGATTTCATCCAAACTAGGGAGCTGATTGCAGAAACTAATAGCTATTTTGCAGGCTCGGACAATTCCTATTATTCGGAAGGGATCAACAAATTAGAACAGCGTTAGACGAAGTGTATAAGTCTAAAAGGAGACTATGTCGAAAAATAAGAATGGTTTTCCCCAAACACGTTAGTAGCTTTTATTTTTGTACGGACTTTTCAAACTCCCCTCGTACAAATATTTGAACATTTTTTTCTGCTATGAGAAGCTTTGCAACCCTGGATCAGAAATATTCGAATATCTCGACTGTTTCAGGGCACGGAATTTTTTTTAATATCATTTATTAATTTTTTTTTTATTTTATTCGTTTTTTTTTTTTTTTTTTTTTTTTTTTTTTTTTTTTTTTTTTTTTTTTTTTTTGTAAGTTTTTCACGCGACTAACGACTTCAAAGTTCGTCTTCTCAATTTCTTTTTTACTGCTACCGCAGTGTTGCTACAATCTTATTCGAATGTATTCTTCCTTTTTTCCAGTTTTCAATTTACTATAATATTCTGCTCATAACTTTGTAAGCGTCTGTCTCTACTACTCTACACTTTTATTTTATTTTTTTATAGTTACGTACTCTTACGTAAATTAAAGATTTTTTTCGTGAAATTATTATATTCGAGGCGCGTCCAGAAAGTAAGTTCCGTTTGGTAATAAAATGAAATTGTACACAGATACAAAAGAAATTTTTATTACACAAAATTCTACAGCTCTTAAACTACTTTTCCACATAACTGCGGAAATTTTGTAGGCACTTGTCATAGCTTGCCACAAGTTTTTGCATGCATCCTTCACAGAAGGTTGCCGCCTGTGTATTCAACCATGTGGCAACCGCTCTTTATCATCGTTGAAGTGTTGACCACCAAGGACAGATTTTAGGTGTAAGAAGAGACGAAAGTCGCTAGGAGAGAGGTCCGAGCTGTATGGAGGATGATCAAACAGGTCCCATTGGAATTTCCGTAAGAATTGTTTGCTCACATTCGGCATGTGAAATCAGGCATTATCGTGAAAAAAAAATCTTTTGGCAGTAATCCTCTTCTTACACCTAAAATCTGTCCTTGGTGGACAACACTTCAACGATGATGACGAGCTGAAAGAACATGTTAGCACATGGTTGAATACACAGGCGGCAACATTCTATGAAAAAGGCACACAAAACCTTGTGCCATGCTATGACAATTGCCTACAAAATTTCGGAAGCTATGTAGAAAAGTAGTTTAACAGTTGTAGATTTTTGTACAATCAATATTTTTTTTCTGTATCTGTACCCGTTCGTTTTATACAACCAAACGGAACTTCCTTTCTCGACGCGCCTCGTATTTTAAAACAAAAATGCCTCTCCTATGGCTTATTGTGGGAATATAACTTCAGTAGTAGAAGTGTTTATTATTAATTGCAAAAAACAGAAAGAAAATGTTTTTCTAGACCTATTTCCATTCTTCTTGATTACCATTGACATTTCAAAATTTTGACGACCTCACTTCAAGTGTCTTTGTCATGCAACTCAATGAATTAAGGTGCACTGCTGTTTCAGGGTTCTGCTGAGGCCTTCACGGCTACCGTAGCGGCCACGGGGCCCACCAAGTCCCCACCGTACTTCGCCCTCAGCAGCGATCCCCTACGTTAGCATTTCAAAACTATTTCCAATCTTCCCAGCTTAGTTTAAGCGGTTACGCTATTTTACCTTCTTGAAATTTTTATCATATTTCCTAATTTTTTATTGTGATCCTTCCACTTGCATAATTTGTAATCTTTGTAATCCGTTGCGTCACTTGCTTGCCGTTTTATCTGTACCCGTAGGACTACTCCCCATGACCGTATTTTTCCAGACACTTTTGAAGGCGCAGGTTTACTATCAAGTCATTTTGCAACACCCTGAAATTTTGGTTGTGTTGCACTATATGAGGTTGAAACGTGATAACTCAATTGAGAATTGCTGAAGACAACGAATCTGAATGTCGAATAAAGTTTGTTGCAAGAGATTGATGTATAGCGTAGCCTACGTTCACGACGTACTTGGACACACTTTACCAAATGTATAATAGTAGTCCATTCATTTGATTTTTTTTTTTTTTTTTTTTTTTTTTTTTTAGTACTGCCATTGGCAGGAAAATTTGAACTCGATGCTTCCTTTGTAACACATTTTCATTTGCATGTTAGCGGCTTTAAAATACACAATCAATGCCTTATCAATAACGATAGAAAACTGCAAAATATGGAATGGCTTTGACAAAAGAACAGACTTTTCATCCTTTCAAATCACTTAATGACTTTAACAATGTACTGTTCAAATTTTCAATTTGCACACTTCAGAGGGAAGAACTTATCACTTTCGTTACACTGACACAGTTTACCTGAACAGAAATCCTGCTAAATTTTATTATGGCTTCGGCTCCTAATGTAGTAATGTTGGCAACAAAATGTTTAGTTTACGAAGATAATAAATGTCCTCACCTCACATGAGTACATGTCTTGTTGATCATAGAGCAGGAACATCATTAATTATTTATTTCACTTTCAACACGAATATTGTACACTGTTATTATATGTGATTGAGTTTCCAAAGACCATTAAATGGTTGATGCCAACATCAGCACACTGCCACTACTCCGCCGGGGGTTGTAAGTAAACTTTTAGGTAGAATTACCAGTCCGCATATACATTCGCCAGTGACTGCCATTTGCTATGTGTGAGTGTGAATCGCCTTGAACTAGCATAGTTGGTGAGGGTTCACTACAATCGTAGTGTGTAAGAAGTTGAGAATTCTGTCGTCACGGAACCGTGTACGGATAGACCGGATGAGGTAGCCGCTGGTCCGGGTTTGACTCCCGGTGCGACAAAACCTTTCAACGTCGCTACTGAATGTAATTCAGTGCTCTGAAACAGCCCAGATGTTTAAATATTTCCATTTCGTATTTGAAAATTACCCAGTGTGATGATTTGTTGGGAAAGAAATAGGATAATTTAATGACGGTACATCTGGAGTATTGTACTAGTTTGCTAAACACATGAACATTGCACAAAAGCGAAGTTCTAGTGTAAAAGTATTGCACGCAAAAATATAGTTACCACAGCTAAAAAGCTGGAAACATGGAAACATTGACGGAAAGCAATATTTACAGGTATTTTCGGATGTACTAGTATAACACATCGATCGCTAGTAAATAACAAATGAAGTAGTTCAACAGTCGAAACAAAATGTGTACGAGTTGTTGATGATACTAAGGCCGATATTACACGGTCAAATTTTTGATCAAATCTTTCATATAAAAATATCATCAAAAGGTCGTAAATTTTTTATGTAAATCTTTGACCTGACGCCAAAAAGGGGTATTAAACTGTCGTCATATTTTTGATCATATTTTAAGATGGCTGACAGGAAACACATGTTATCATGCGCGGTCATTGCTACTACGAAAACATCATTTTGAAGAAAAAAATCGAAGTGACTTGTTTTACGGCCCATTTTAGATTTGTAGCTTTATAAGTTTCTGCAAACATTTCGGCCAAAATAATAATCTAAAATATAAAAAATTAATTAATAAGTGTCCGAATCCCTTTTAGGAAACATTTAGGTAGTGGCGGGTTCCGAACCACCGACCTTTGGCGTCGTAGTCCAACGCTTTGCCCACTACGCTACGGCTTTTGCTCTATGGGTAGTTCTGCTCATCGCGGACGCTGATAGTATTTGTTCGTTGATGTTCAAGGTGTTCTTGGCTCAGCATTTTTATTACAGAGGGCGTAGCTATCAATCAAAAGCGAGTACTTTAATTTCATACTAATGATGGCCGTTGTTAACTGATGCTAATATGGCATTTGTAGACACTGGATTATCATTTATCGTACGAAGAACGATGTGTTTTTGTTAATTCTTCAGTGCGCCATTGCTTTGAAGTGACAACGTGTAACTTACAAGAAGAAAATCATCAAATACGCAACGCACGATGGCGCATGCCAGAGAGAGTTCTGGGCGAGGAATGTCAGGGAGCTAAGTTGTAGAGAATTTTCTCCTCCAACAATTAGGTTAGGTAATTTTCGTGCCAGATGAACGGTTCGTTTGCAATTACAATAATATTATAAACGGATTTTTTTCGGTATTACTACCGTATTTTTTGTTCGAAAGATTTGAAAAGGGGAGGTTCTGGTCTCTGGCGGCCTACAATCATGTCTGTAAAATTTGGTGCTGATCGGTTGAACGGTTCGTCTCAAAAACAGGGAACACGTTACGGACAGACAGACAGACAGACATACATCCCAAAATCTCCGTGATTTTTGCAAATATCTCTGAAACGATACTAGACATGAAAAAAACAGAAGAGAGCAAAGTTGTAGAGAACTTTCTCCTCTACAAATTCGGTTATTCAATTTTCGTGTCAGATGTATAGTTAAGCCGTTATTTTAATTATATTTCGAGCTGTCAAAAGACGATCGCAAAAGCCCACTTTTTTACTACCGTAACCTAAAGTGGGCAAAAGAGGGACTTACTTGGGGAAAACTGTGGAAATCTTTTCGTGTTGCGGGAGCTGCAAGCGGAGGGCGTCAAGTATATATATATATATATATATATATATATATATATATATATATATATATATATATATAACTGGAGAATGGCTGATACAACGTATCGGTATTTACTCAGTAAAGTGGCTCCACACATTAAAAATCAGTATACGCAGGTCAGAACTATATCGGCAGAAGACAGATTTACAGTGAGACAGCAATTTTTTGCTACTGGGCTTAAATTTTGCTTATGGCTAAGCGGCGTAACGTGCTCATGAAACGTTCGCTATACGAGGAGGATTAACTTACTGGCCGACAAGAGCGCATACAAGAACCTAACAACAGAGCAGGAACAGTATCGATTATTATTAGATTGAGGAGAGTGAAGAGCTTATAAAAATCTGCTTCATATATTTCTATTACTTTTGTGGTTTATGTAACACACGAGGCCATTAATCTTCTTCCTACACCCAGGCCGAATTTCTCCGTCGAGTACCTCCGTCATTATCTTGTAACTTTTGAGTCTCCTTAATTTGCTCTTATTCAGGGTGTCTAGGACTATCCAGTGCTTTGTCTTCTTCAGAACGTTCCATTAATTTTGTCGAAGACGGCACACACCAAATAAACTTCGATGTCATGTTTTCAAACAAGCAGGTTTATTTTCAAATAAGCGCGGTCCAAGAGCTACAGCGATGCTAGCGCTCCAAGCGGTTACATTTCGCATTGCAGTGAACAGTAGACAAACGACTTTTATGATCAAATCTCTTGCGAGGCACTGGATATGATCATATTTTTTGACGAAAGCAGATATATGTCAAAGTTCCCTATTACACTATCAAATTTTTGTCATGTAAATATATGATGTAAATTTTTGACAAGGAAATATACCGTGAAATCCCGGCCTAAATGAAAAGCAATGTCATATCGTTGCCAACCTCGGTAGACAAAATTATCGCATATTGCACTTCAAATTATCTTTTTTACCTAAAATAATCGTATATTAAAATCGAAAATAGCTAAGTCTTCATCTCTTAAGATTGTTTTCCCATAAAATTTTGATATACGGGTTAACATGTAGTTTATGTGTACAAGCTGCTGCTTGACGTGTTGATGTTGGTAATGGTGCGATGAATGACGGGATATTATGATAATCAGGAGTGCCTTTCATGCAGCCAATAAAAATAACCTTACGTGTTACGCTTTGTAAACAAATTAGCGTGGTGAACGTAAATGTTTTAAGGAGTAACATATTGCAAAGTCGTGATATATTCGTAGGAAATTTATAGATTTCACTTTCGTCGCAGAAGAAATTACTAGAGGAAAAAGTACATTGAGAAGCAGTCACTATATGGGTATAACAAATTTGTTTTTATTATGTAGCTTTCACCGCTGGAGAAAAAAGTACATTGAGAAGCAGTCACTATATGGGTATATCAAATTTGTTTTTATTATGTAGCTTTCACTGAAAAGTATCATTTAATTCACGGCGAACAAAACTTATTACTGAATAATGCGCTCAATGTACTTTAGATCTACGTAAAACAAACTGTTATATCCACAAAGCGACTGGTTCTCGAGGCACTTTTCCGATTCACGATCTGGTAGCAATATGCATTTCCGAAGATGTTCTGTACGCATCTGTAGTGATATTTTCAATACAGGTATTGTTCTCGTGTTGGAGTACACAGAGAATTAGGGCGACACACATTTTCTTTAATTAATGAAATTTAGAGGAATACATTCACAAGTACTGTATATTTCCTCAGATAAGACGATGGCTGAATCATAAAAAAGGCTCCAAAATCCGAGGTCGTCTTATACGACGGTACAAAAAAAATTGGATTGAAATTTAGTGTGAAATTGGCAATTTTGCAGATGTGGTGCATAGCGGGGCATCTTCCTCCAAATGATATACGTCGAAGCGGGTATCTAAACGATACGAACAGTCGAATTTTATAATTTTTACGAAAATGTTGTGATTTTAAAGGATGTGGTTAGGTAGGAACCTAAGGGTACAGCTGTCTGGGTAATTTACAAGAAATCTTACACTCGACGTAGCTCGGCCTGAAATGATATATATCGAAGGTACAATTATAAATTAATTTAGTGCTTCTGAACATAGATTCCGACGCTAAGCAACCTCACGTACTACAAAAATAAGTAAATAAATAAAATAAAAAAATAAATATTTTGTTTACTTTATACCTAACCTTCTTTAAGGCCACGCTACAGATGACTTTTGTTAAAGTGAAAGTTAGGATAGGTATAGGTCAAACAAGAGACTTTTTTTTTAGTACATGAGTACGCGTTGCGCCCGAATCTCGGTTCAGAAACATTAGCGTATTCCATACATATCGTTTCGAAACGTATCGATTCGATATATATCGTTTGGAGGTCGAAGCCTCGCTACAGCCGCGCTATGTAGCACATCTGCGAAATTACCCTGAAATTTACATCGTGGAAAAAAGATTTGCGAAAACAAAGGTTTGCGCCATTAAAAAATAAATAAAATTCGCTTTTCGAGCTTTATTAATTTGCGGAGTGGACAAGGGTACATACAATAACCTATATGCCATAAAGCAGGAATAGAATTAATTGTTTGCAATGCAGTTTGATTTTACAATGTCGCTTGTCAAAAATAATTTCTCAATATATCTAGAGTCGCACTGAAGCTATTAGCGTATATTTACGTACGGAACAGAGAAAGGGTTAAAATATTTCGGTGCTATACGCAACAATTGCGGCTTTCTTGGAAATCCTTCATCTTCTGATCTCGGTCAAAGTCGTGTGTTTTCAAAAAAAAAAAAAAAAAAAAAAAAAAAAAACATATGGCTTTGCATTCGGGTAAATATGGTAACTTGGAGATCGTCTTATAGGCCAGATATATGCTTAAAGCTATGAAATTTTGATGAAAATTTGTACCTCGTTCTATCTGAAGGTCGTCTTATCTGCGCAAATATTTATTGGGTATCGTTCAAAGACTGTTTTTCCGTGAAAGCTGCGAACTGGCTGTGTTGTGTAGTTGATACGTTCCAAAAATGGTGTAGCCAAGATCGCTGGCCGGCCGCGGTTGCCGAGGGGACTGAGGCGCTCCAGTCACGGTCTGCACGGCCACTACGGTCGGGGGTTCGAATCCCCCCTCGGGCATGGCTATTTGTGCCGTCATTAGTCTTAGTTAGTAGTTTGTAAGTTTAGAGACTGATGACCCCGTAGTTAAGTCCCATAAGCTATACAAACATTTGAAACAAGATCGCTGGTATGTAATTTTATTTGGACGGCCTGTTTCGATGGTCTCTGCTGTTATCATCTCATCCAGTAATGTTGTACACAGTCGTTATCTTGTAATGTCAATAGTTGTATAAAATAATTTAAAGTGCATAGGTGCACTACGTCATTGTAGTAAAAGTTAACGTATCACTATAAGTCACCGTAAGATACTCAAAGTGTTATATCCACATAGCTACTGGTTCTCTAGGTACTTTCCCGATTAACGATCTGGTAGCAATATGCATTCCCGAAGATATTCTGTACACACCTATAAGTGAGAGTTTCAATACAGGTATTGTTTTCGTGTTGGAATCAGGACGAGACACATGGAGTATCCTACTGTGACTTATAATGATACGTTAACTTTTACTACAATGACATAGTGCACCTATGCACTTTACATTATTTTATACAACTGTTGACATAACAAGATGATGGCCATGTAAAACATTTTCCGACCAGATGATGATGAGAGAGTGTACCGTTTTTTGAACGTATCATAATATTGCATTGCCTCCTCACTATATAAACAAAATCAACATTATATAGTTGACTTTAAATTCACTGTACAGCAATTTGTTATGCAGAGCGTATGAAGATACAGCGTGCATACGGCCAAATGACGTCAGCGTGCAATAAGCGTTACTCAAACAATATTTGTTAGGAAGTAAAAGGTATTCCTGGGGAACGACTCTACAGTCAAGAAACATTGTACTGTTGCGCGAAGTGGACGGGTGGAAGAGAGGAAATTACGATAATTTTGAAGGTGTGACACAGTGATCTCTATACAAACTGGATGTATAACTCTGGTGTCTGAGCATAGAATTGCAGCGTGCCGGCACATTCATATGTTTTGCACACGATTTCGCATCGTCCGCCATGTTTAAATTGGGCAAACGAGTTTTCATCAGTTATTATGTGACAAAGAATTGCTTGCTTACCTCTTCATTTGGAATTTAATTCAATATTCGATGTTGTAGGCTGATATGGGAGCAGAATCGAAACATATTTTCTTCTCTTTTTCTTGAAATGCTTCTTAGCAGCCATGTTTGAATTTGGCAAGAAACTAAATATAAATATCTATGGCTGGCACGCTAATACAGCTGAAGTTCAACATCCAGAGTATATAGAGATCAATGGTGTGACACATAGCACGGCGGAGGCGAGCAAACGATATATATCGAAGTGGTTCATATCGAAAAAGCGAATGTCGGGACGGGAAGCAGCGGTTGATTCGAATAGTGATTAGTATGTGAAGCAGCATTTGTTTGTAGTGTCGTGTAATGTGTGATGCAAGCAATGGCGTACACAGCGATAGGATTGGAGGAGGATGACAAGGACGAAGAACAACATACGCATTAACGAAATACATAAACTACATTTGTGAACAAGTGATTGGGATTATAGATTACGATTTTGTGTTTAAAAAGTGATCTGTAGCTTCTCTCTGATGGTAAGGTATAGGTTAACAGAGGTTTTTTTCCCGTAAGTGAGCGACTTTTTTTGGACTGAAATCTATGATCGATGGTACATTCTGTTGTGGTGATCTGTAATGTAAGAGTAAGCTAAATTTTACTTACCCTCTCGGCAGAGTAATGTGCTAATGTTGGCAACAAAATGTTCGCTTTACGAGGATAATTAGTTTACTAACCGGACAAGGGTACATACAAGAACCTGTCAACCATAGAACAGGAACAGCGTTAATTCTTTATTTCACGGCCAGTTCGAAGAATTATTCTCTCTCATTCTATGTGATCGAGTTTTCAAAGAGCATTCAAAGGTCGTTGCCAACATCAGCACACTGCATCGCCGTAACGGTATGTAAACTATTACATTACGAGGATAGCCACAGATTATTTATTATCTAAAATACATAAGTATTCAGATAGAATCCCGATGGAACAGTGATAATTATGTTTACTCTTAGGATCCTGCCTAACCATATAACCTTTAAAATCATGACATATTCGTAAAAAGTATAGACATCAATGTAAAAATCTTAACATTCGCTTGTTCGCTACAAATCGTTTCGATACCAACGGCTTCGATATATCGAAGCGATATATATCGTTTGGACGACGCCGCCGCCGTGCTAATGGCCGGTTTCTGAAACAGTAGTTACCTGTCCCGTTATAGTTATCTGTGCGTTACCTGAACGTTAAGTACACAATGGGTTTCCGAGACAACGGTTACCGTCACAGCCGTAGTTACCTGTCCGTTAAAGATAAATGAAGGCCGGCCGCGGTGTCCGAGGGTACTGAGGCGCTCCAGTCACGGTCTGCACGGACACTACGGTCGGGGGTTCGAATCCCCTCTCGGGCATGGATATTTGTGCCGTTCTTAGTGTTAGCTAGTTCATAAGTAGTTTGTAAGTTTAGGGACTGATGACCCCGTAGTTAAGTCCCATAAGCTGTACAAACATTTGAACATTTTTAAAGATAAATGCACGTTCCCCTGAGGTTACCTACACGTTAACGTTAGCCAGCATTCCCTCTGTAACTGTTTTTGATTTTTTTTTTCTGCTGATAATGGTCTCACTCAATTCTTCTAAAGCATCGTCCTTTTTTTCTTTTATCGTCTTGTTTTGATTTGGTGGATTTGTCTTTGTGGGTGGCACCTGCAGAAATCTCATTGTTCAGATCCAAATCCAATATAATTACGTCCCCTGGTACTGTAGTGTAAGGACTACCACTACCACCACCAATACCAAGAGCAGCAGTTGAACTTGTCGCTGAACATATTGTGTCCTTCTCTACATCTCCTGTGTTAAAATGCATACTAGTTGTAGATGTGTCTCCTGGTTCTTCACAATCATATAGTGTAGCACTTGAGTCATACGGATTTTTATCTGGTTCAAACTGGCATCTCAAACTTGATATCAAACCTCCTGTTTTTGCATATCCAATCTGAAATGTATACAAAACGACAGAACCTAGGGTTTTTTATGCGCTTGATTGTTCCGTAATGCAACTGTTATAACCTAGTGAAATGGACTTATAGATAATGTACTAAGCAAAATTATTGTTTATTGTTAGTAAATTATTACTATTAAGAGCAGTACTGAAGAACCTGATACCACCTGTCTGCTTTAACCAATGACGTAATTGAATGGGACGTACCAAACGGAAAAAAACGCGGAAAACTACATTCCGGGTTAAATTTTACATCGCGGTCGGCGGTCGTGAGACATAATGTTGGCAGCGAGTGACGTATGCATTAGCTGCATCTCCCTCGCGATTGGTCAAGTGACTGAGAAATAGTTGCCAACATTATATCAAGCGATCGCCGACCTGGATGTAAAATTTTTACCACATTCCGAATCACAAAACAATGCTCTCATAATAAAACTTTCAATTACGCACAAAAATACTTTCCTATGTAATAGTATACTGCCAAGCAATTGCCTTTACGATCGATCAGTGTTTCAAGTGATTAGTGTTTTATGTTAAATTATGGAGCTTGGGTAGGTGGATGGGTGGACATAAATTGATTAGTTTGAATTGTAAAAAGTAACAGAATACAGCCCTTTGAGCTGCCGTACCGTTCTCTCTCCTATCTGACTTGATGAATTATACAGCTTTGTGACATCTTCCCAAGCCTGTTGCTTTTCTAAAATAGCCGAGCCATCTGTCCTTTTATTTTCAGTAATTGATTTTCTTTCTAAGACAAGGTCAGTCAAACGGTTTTTCTCAAACGGAGTTAAATTTTTTCCTCGCTTGTCGCCCATTGCGTTTCAAAACAAACAAAACTCGTGACATCTTCACAAACTATTGGCGCGTCTTCGATTTGCCCTTAATAATCGATAAAACTCGAGTAATTGCGAGTTTCGTTAGTAGTGGCATCTGTGAGCTGTTGAGAGGTACTATAAGCATCGACAGGAGACGTGGTTACCGCACATTTAACTAACGATCGTTGAAAACACCTACGGGAATCCCAAGGAATTTATCTAGCATGTTAAATTTTAACGTGACGGGAGCTAACGGCACGGTAACTGCAGCTTTCCAGAAACCGGGCATAAGTATCACATATTCAAAATTACCGAAATTGATTCTATTGAATGGAGTGTAGAATTTAATTTTAAATCTTCAAAAACATTTTCGTAGATTACACAATTATCAATAGTGTACTATCGCATATCGTGTTCACGTTGTAATTATCGCATATCGCCATAATTTATCGTATGGTTGGCAACGCAGGCTCAAACGAACTTAATCCCCGAAATCTAAAAATTCGAACGTTCACGGCATTCCTATGAAAGTATACGGTCGCTACGTTGAACGCCGAAAAAGAGGGAAATCTCGTCATAAAAGAGGGCGTAAGGTAACCATACCTCAGTCTGAAGATGGGCCACGAGCGTGAAACGCGTTCTGTTGGATAAATTGTAATAACTGCAACAGAGACGTATTCTATTCCTCGGGCGTACACTTGTGCCGTTGCGTGTAAAGTAGCGAAACTGGTTCCGCGGTGCGTGTTTCACAGCTTCGCGTCGTCAGAACTGAAAGTGGCCCTATAACCTCGGCGCTGCTGAGCTTCGTCTTTTCTTTTTTATGTGAGAGGCGTCGCTTGCTCTCCGCAGCATCCACCGCGCATGCGCACTCGCGTCGCGTCTGCAGCCGGCGGTCGATTCGAGCTGCCCGCGCGCGCGGACATGCGCAACAATCGCGGCGGCACTGCGCATGCGCGCCGGTGGGGCTGCGCAGGAGAGATTCGGAAGCGGGTCGCTGCCGCCACGTGGACGTTCGCGCAACGGCTGGTAGGTGGCAGCAGCGTACCGCTGTCTCCGCCCGCAGGTAGGTGGCAGCAGCGTACCGCGGCCTCCTCCACGTAATTGAGAAATACTTCTTCTTGAACTGTACTGCGTCGCAATGACGACATTTGACACGCTTTCACATGAAATTTGAAGGTCTAACCAAATGTAGAATTATACCCGCTGGAGGGGCACTGCAAAGGTACATAATTATGTAGCAGTTATAATCCGTGACGACGCTACCGCCTCGTAGTGGTAGTGACGTGAACTTCTTGCTACCTCTGATACGTCTCTCAGATACATAACTCTCAGCCGGGGGTGTAACTCAGTGGTAGAGTGTCTGCTTCGCATGCAGAAAGTCCTGGGTTCAAATCCCAGCTCCTCCAAACTATTTTGTAGACCTAAATTGCCATTATTGTTCTAGGAACTTACGAACGAAATATAGAACACCGTGATCTGTGATACAATTTTAAGAAGCATACACTCGATCAAGCATTTTACCAAACCTTATTGCTATTGTAGGTGGAAGAAAGTAACAGAGCAGCTGTATTAATATTATTTATTCAATTATGCGACCGGTTTCGGTGTTTTAATCACACCATCTTCAGACCCCCGTTGTGCAACTGTCACTACTAGCGCATTTAAAACTATATCACATGGCTAGAACGCGATGTTATATATCTCGTCCTTCGGTTCCCAGAACAATAATGCCAATTTAGATCCATAAAATGATTTGGAGGAGCTGGGACTTGAACCCAGGACTTTCTGCATGCGAAGCAGACACTCTACCGCTGAGTTACACCCCCAACTGCAGGTGATATGGCCCGATTACGATGTTCTATAACGCGCGTCCGTTACTTCCCAGACCAATAATGCCAATTTTTGCCCTTAAAATTATTTGAAGGAGCTTGGATATGAACCCAGGACGTTCTGCATGTGCTAGTACTGACAGTTACTCAACAGGGGCTTGAAGATGGTGTGATTATAACACAAAAACCGGTCGCATAATTGAATAAATAATATTAATACAGGTGCTGGTACTTTATCCACTACTTACAAATTTACAGCTGTAGCTTATGGAGAAAATTAAAATTATTGGGCTTTCCATCCAACTTCATATGCGTACATACAACGTATGTCAATTTAACGTTGCTTCGGACGCAGACATTGTTCGTGTGCAACAGTATTATGACACTGGCTACTAATGTAGTTGAAGCACTTATTACGCAGGTATTCGCCGTAATTGGCTGTTTGAAGAAGTGTGGTTTAGAAAGATTAAATCTAGTATCATATTACTTCATCGTAATCCCTACCCTTCATCAATGTTGATGCTACACAAAATTCACAAGAATACCGTAAGTATATAGAAATTCGAGCTCTGTTTTTTTTTTTTTTTTTTTTTTTTTTTTTTTTTTTTTTTTTTTTTTTTTTTCCCTACAGTAATGCGTCTACATGTGTGAGTTAGAGAAGGGAAAAGGGGGGGGGGGTATCACGTATATTCGAGACACTTGTGAATGACCTTATAATTGCAGGTGTGAACACACACATAAGGTCTGCGAACTCGCTATATGAGTAGCGTCTGTGAACGTGAAACATGTTGCATTTTCACTGAAATCAAAACTGAGACTAAAATGGCGTATTATGTAAATGAACACACCAGATGTATTGAGCAGCATTGGCCGTTAATGTTTTATTTATAAACAACAGACCGATTTCAATCACCTAGTGACCATCTTCAGTGAATCCTGCAAACTATAGAAGAAGATCATAAAATCAGCATGGAATTAAAAACAAATACAAAATGAACTTGAATACAATTTCAAATATAATATACAGACAGAATACATACCAAGCATTGTTAATGCACTGAATGTAACTGCAACTGTGTCGAAATAAGTTTCGGCACACATAAAATTGCGGTGACAAAGTTTGAAATAAGCGCGCTGCTTACAAACGACATGCAGCGACGCTGTAGGGATGGGTGTTAGTAACGCCCTCTATTACTTAGATATTCCACTAACAGTAATTTTGTATGCACTTCCAATGAAACAAAATAAAAATTAGAATGTATTTTTACACGTAGTATAAAATGGACAACAAATAAAAATGAAATGTCAGAATACAGAAATATATAAACATATCAGGTAAAAGACAAGAGTATGATGCTAAGCCTCTTAAGCCAGTTATGGATACTATTAACGTAGTAAGTTATTTCAAACAGGAAAATTTAAAAACATTTTAAAATTTAAATGAGAAGTAGCATGAAGGATAGTACCGTTTATACATTGATTATAGCTAAGCTGCAAAATCTCGAAAAGGACGAAGAAGCACAAGGGGATTTAATTTTTAATTTTATGGCATAGTAACGAAAGTTAATTGCAGCGACATCTCGTTTTCCGTGCTTGAAGCACGATACATATAATTGACAAAGTTACAGTATAACAATACGTCAGTCAACAAAACACAATAAAAGGACAATACAGTACAAGATGGTGCGATCCAACGCTAAAACAGTACAATGAAAAGTTATGACGAAAGAGGCCAGATATCATTCAATGTGGGTGACATATGGGAAATGTACTCATTTTTCGTGCTTGAAGCGCGTTACATAGATTTGATGAAGTTCGTTAGCAGCAACACATTAGTCAACAAAAAGTAGTATAAAACATAAGATCTAAGGTTAAAGTCGCACAAGGTGGTGCGATTTAATGTTAAAAGTTGTAAACTAAAATACCATGACGAGAGAAAGCTGATATCACTCAATGTAGATGAAGTGTGGGGAATGTACTCGTCTCGTATTATGTAAATATTGAAATTCTAAGCACAACACTCTTTTTTGAATTTGATGATTTTTAAAATTCCTTTTCCGAAAGGTACTTTGCAATCTGCTGTGACTAATTTTCCCACATGTTTTCTTGGTGTCCCAAGAAAAATCAAGAACAAACAACAGCCAACAAGCTGAAGCGAAGGAGTAGATCCAAGACTGCATCGTAGCCATGCTGTTATGCACTTCAGTTTTTTATACCTACGTTAACAACGTTGGATTTGCTTACAAATGAGAATGCTGCTGTCCGTCGCGATTCTTTTATTTGTTTAGCACGACGCTTTTCGGAAAATAATTCCCATTTTCAAGTGCAGTTTTTTCCTGTGCTGTGCCATTTTATTTGTGATGTTTTTAGGTGTGTAAGTTCCTGCTTCATTCTATTGTCCTCGCTGTTATGTATGAACACGCTCGATATTAGTAGTTGTTTGAACTTTCTACGGAGTTAACAAAGTATTTTTGAAAAGATTTTTTTTTTTTCACTTAAGAGTTTCTTTTGGTCTATTTCTGGCGCATCTCACACACATCAAATATCACACAAACATTCTTGCACAGTGCACATAAGATTTATTACACACATGTACATAAATAAACAGTTACACAGATATTCTTAGTTTGGGTTTAACAAAGATACTTTTTCGTAGAGTATACTACATTTTTAACAAAGGATATTCTGATTTTGTCCTATTTTCCGCCTGTAATTTCCAGTTCTTCAAATAGTTCAATTTTATGTCCTTTGCTTAGTCAATAAAGTACTTTTACATTTTGCTCAATTTTCCAAAATCGGTGCCCAGTATTGTTTATGCGTGATATTACTGCTGATGTTCTTTGTGTATGATTTGATGTGTTCTGTGAGATGTAATAGGCAAGCTACAGAGCTAAATGTTTACTGCTTCATCACCAAAATAACAAATTAAACAAATTATGTGTATGTGTAATATAAGAAACATAGTTTCTTGATAAATTAATGGTTAAGAGATCATACATACATTGCTAGGAAAACAAACAAATAATATTTCATCATAAAATAAGAAAATAAACAAGAGCACATGGCCATGAAACTGAAACCTGCTAATATGCACTTTAGGATCACATAAAGTGAAATAGTATGCCTAGAGATATTTCTGTTGTCTATTTGAGTAGGAACTGGCCATGAAAAGACAAATATAATAAATGTTTCGAATATAAACTTGCCAGCATGGGCAGCATTTTATATTAACTAAGCCTATATGAAATATTCCCGTGTTCTTGTATACAGCAAAACAACTAATATTTTATTTCATTATTCTGTACATAATAGGAACATTTACCCTTCACTATTTTTCAAGATATTTGTATAAACAAACAATGTATTATTGTATTTTATAGCTAAGCATGTTTCAGATCCGCAACCCAATATATGAAAGCATGATTATTATGAATCGATGCAAATTGATAATTACCTTAATTTTGAATGTAAAGCTGCTTTTATCTTGCCATAACATGGCCAAACTAATTGTTTTTCACACCTTTAATAGTTGTAACAATGTATGATATTGTAGGCCAGACTATAAAAGGAGGCCACACAATAATCGAGAAAGGCAGTCTTGTAACAGCTTTCCAAGCCGCCACTATGCCGGTTTGGGCACCGATGTACATATTGTTGCAATGCATTGAAGGGTAAAAGTGATGAAATTAAACAGCTTTTCAGATACCCGGTGTTTGCTTTGAGTTCTTGCCTTAATTTTGACGTACACATAAAATACAGTACATTTCTCTAGCTGCTCGTATTCTGAATGAATTCTAGGGATTCCTGTAAGCAGGTTATGCAGATGCTGTGTTTTAAGATCATCCTACATCAACGAGATATCAAGGTAACTGTCCAGAACTCTGATGCTGTGGAGACTTATTAAGACAATCACTGAGTCGGTGAACAGAACACTGTAATGTGGTAACGGTTTATCTGCATACCAGGTGTTTACATTTCGTCTTTTTGTCATCTCTGAAACAAGGAGTCTTCATGGCACGTTATTTTGTACATTCCAGAGTTGGAATATGGGTCATGATTGTACATATCACGTTACCTTTACTACTAGATGTGTAATAGGAATACGAGAAGTGGTTTTATTGTTAAAATCAACGCTTGATTTCACCTGTAAATAAAAACTGTTGCTCATAATGACGAAAACTCATACGCGTGACTCGGAGCAATTTTAGATGTCGGTTTCAAATCACGACACAGAAGAGATAGAGACACGCGCAGTCTATGTTATCGTTGCTCTATGGGTCTTTGTACCATAGACATATATGACTAGACTGGCAATGTCCCATCTTGCCTCACCTCACGTCAAAGATCTTTCGTACGACACTATTGTGATCTTCTGACACGATATGTTCTAAGCTTTACCAGTTTCTTTGAATACGATTTGCATTTGAGCTAACACTTCCGCAATAGTTGAATTTAACAGATAGCCCTACATTGTCGAATTGTTATGAGAAGATTGTGTTACGTACACTTAAATTTTACTTAATGTCCTAGCGGCCTCGTGTGATAGTGTTGTCTGTCGTGTGACGTTGGCATTAGCCATTCGCTTGACGATGCAAATGTTTTGTCATGAAATCTTCGTTTGACGAGAGCAGTTACTATTATTAAGTGAACGAGAGCACATACAAGAACCTGTCAACCGTAGAGCAGAAACAGCATTATTTATTTACTTCATCATGTGTACGAAACACTAATCAACTCACAATGTACGGACTACTAAGAATATCAACATCTTGGTTAGGGCTTTCTACAGATCATACAAGGCCGGTTACTTAAAACTTTGCCATTACATTCATTGAAAGTAGATTGTAATTATGGGAAAAACATTGAGAAGAATAAAGATACCTACTATTCAGGAGAAATTGCACATTTATAACGGTCAAACTATTGAAAGAAAAGCCCGCAGTTGATTGAGACTGGTAACAGATGAACAAAAACAGCAAATTAACGGACTCATTACTGTATACATCGAAGTAGACTGTTGCTTTCGTAAGAGCACTCAAAAGAACCAAAATACCTGTCATTCACGATAAATGGTTTTTTTTTTTTTACAACATTCAACGTTGTTTTATCCTCAATTGACTTTCTACATAAAAGATGGCCAGTCATAAGCTCACTTTGAACATCGGGTATTAGGATAAACGAATTGACGTGTCGGACAGTGTGAATATAACGTGACATGACGGGCAATGTGAATTGGTCTTATATCTTCCGTTTGCTGTACGAAAAATTACAGCTATGTACAACACATAAATCAAGCAATATGTCAATTCTCTAAGCGTAGTTACGTGGGTTCATCTGTATTTTTACGAATGTGTTCTGTAAATACACATACCACTGTTCGCACGTTTGTAGTATAGATATATGGCGGCGAGACTTCAGTAACACCAGTGATACTGTATACGGCTTTGCCGGTGTAGTGATGTATGTCTGTGCTCTGTACTACCTGGGTGTCGAACTTCAGATGTATGAGTGTGTCAGCCATAGATGTTCACATTTAATTTCTTGCCAAATTCAAATATGGCTGTTATCAAGTATTAAAAGAAAACGAGAAGAAATTATGTTATTATTGCGTTTCCATATCAGGCGTATTGACATAAATTTCAAATCAAGAGATAAGAGATCAATTGTTCGTCACGTAATAACGTTTGGAAATTCGTATGCCAAATTTAAACATTGCGCACAATGCCAAAAAGTGTGGAAAACATGTGAATGTACAGACACGCGGCAGTTATATACACTGAGTTATACATGCAGGTAGTACAGAAGTACAGAGAAGAAGCGTGTGTGTCAGACTGCGGGTGACCAGACTCAGCCATACGTCCACGCGACAGGCGATACGTCTTCGTCCCGCCTCGCAAGCCGTCCGCACTCCTCTTAATGGCGGACAACGCCTGCCTTCCCTATCAGCTCCGCGAAATCGAAGCATGACAAATGACTGCCGTACGCAGTGAAAAATAGCCCTCGCAGCCAATGGGATGCGGCCCTTTATCCTCGCGGCCGATCGAAGCGCCGCTGCTCGGAGCTTACGACAACTACACACATAACAGAAGTGTTGCTTCACCGCGTTTCTAAGGTTCATGAACACTATGTGAGAAAATGCAAGGCCACAAGTTCCTTTAAAACAATCGAACTTTATCTAGATTTCTACTACTGAGGCTGTCTTCATTAGGAATTAAACTGGAACTCACATTAGACGTTTACAAATCATTACATAAATACGCTAACACGAAAATTGAGGCACAGCTTCCCCCCCCCCAATCCATTCCCCACCAGGAGTCTCAAACGCGCCTATCGTTCCTCCTCCCTCCCTTCTCCCCCCCCTCTCTCTCTCTTTTCTACCTTCCCCCGCGCTCCCTCGCTTCCCCCTCTCCTTGCCCTGCGGGGGCTACAATGACACATTTTAACGCCGATGTCTTCCAGTGTCCAGTGCTTCATCGTCTCCGTGTGTATATCTCCAGTGCGTCACAACACGTGTATCGTCGTGTAAACTCTTCGTGTGTCCAGTGTTGTTCCTCAATGTTATTTTATCGCCACCGTGGCACAGACTGCTTTTAACTGTTTATGTATCAGTCTCTCGTATTCCTGTGTTTTAAGTCTGCATTAGTGTCTCCGATGTCCAGTATGTAAATCTTCCATGTTTCATCGTACCATGTTTTAATGCTCATTGTTTTTAACTTTATGACATTGTTCATTTTTCACACATTGCCATATGTCTGTACTCTCGGCTGAAGAGCAGCGCCTTATGCTGCTGCCAGCCCGCCGACGAACGTCGGAATAGAAATAACAATAAAGGAAAAAAAAAAAGAGTTGAGGCACAGATGACTAATTAATTCTAAAGATTGTTTGCCGTAGATTTCACGAATATAAATATTATGTGTGCATTTAGCCATTAAAAAGTGGTAAAAGGAAGTAGAAATTTTCCTTTCTACAGCTTGGATCAAGTTCTACATTCTCCAACAATCAGCTCACTGATTGGCTATTCGCCCCGACCAAAGACGCTGTAATGCAGTGCATCTGCAGTATTAAAATAAGTGAATATCGAAACATGGAGTGCTCCCAACTCACTTTCTTGTGCCGTTCAAATGCTTCATTTTCGCAGTGATTAAGAGTGGTTAAAGGAAATGGATGTTTTCATATGAGTGCCGATATAAATGATGATGCGCCGGGAGAGGTATGTAGCGGTGCACGGGTGGAACTGCGAAGTCGACATGTTGTCAGCTCTGGAATTCTGAATATCGCAGTATCGAATTACATTATTTCTTGGCGTTGTATAAATATACGAACGCCGAAATTGTAGTTCCATTTCAAATATTAGGCTAATGAAAGTTATATAATTCGAAAATGTCATGAGTAGTATACACTTCCGTTTTTATTTGTCGTTATTGTGTCAGGCATTTTCCTTAACACGTAAAAGATCCCGTTTCATACCTCCCAGTGCCGGTTAAATTTTACCAAATATCCCACCGGCCTCCTATGATAATGTTGGCAACATGTGCTGAATAGTGAGACTCCTGTGAGTCTTCATTTTAGCCAATCGCTTGACAACGCTGATGTTTTCTCGTGGAATCTTCGCTTTACGAGGGCAATTGGCTATTTTTACTAAGCGGACGAGGGTACATACAAGAACCTGTCAACCATAAAGCAGGAACAGCATTATTTGTTTACTTCATGGTCTGTACGATACACCAATCGAGTCATTCTATGTGGTTCGAACAAATGGGCAAAGATTTTCTATCGTGTTGTTGTTGTTGCCAACATAAACACGCGAGGCCGCCGACATGATACGTAAAATTTTACCCCCAGTCACTATTGTAAACAGAATTGGTCGATTTTCGACCAGAAGCAATACTAGTAGAGCTAACTGTGCTAATGTTGTTTAAAGTTAGGAACAATAATAATAATTTCGTGTTTCTCATTGGCCTGGTGCAAGCCTTTCAAATGGACGCCACTTCGGCGACTTGCGTGTCCCTAGCCTACCCCAGTTAAAAAAAAAAAAAAGTTCAAATGTTTGTAATTCTATCGGACCAAACTGCGTGGTCATTAGTCTGTAGCTTAGAAACTACTTAAACCTAGGTAAGCTAACCTAAGGACAAACACACACACACATGCCCCAGGGAGGACTCGAACCTCCACGGCGAGCAACCGCGCGCTTCGCAGCGAGACGCTTTAGACCTCTCGGCTACTCCACCGCGGCACCCCAGTTATCCAACTGGGGAAAGGAAAGGGGACTACAGCTTAAATCAAATGTTTGTAGAGCTTATGGGACTTAACTACGGGGTCATCAGTCCCTAAACCTACAAACTACTTATGAACTAGCTTATACTAAAGACGGCACAAACATCCATGCCTGAGGGAGGGGGGGGGGATTCGAACCCCCGACCGCAGCGCCCGTGCAGACCGTGACTGGCACGCTGCAGACCGCTCGGCCACTGCGTCCGGCCGAGCTACAGCTTAACATCGAGTCCGAACCACGTGTCGTTTCTGACGACTCCTGACATCGCTGAGAGGTGAAGGCTGGGTTAAAGCGCTTACTGAAAAAATCCGAGGTTCGACCGGGTTTTGAACCCCCGACCCTTCGATTTCCAGTCGAGCACTTTCACACATCATATTAGCTAGTCTGATGTCGCTTTGACTAGCGGACACGTCGACAGCCCATAGCGGCAAGTCGAAACGTTTATTTAGACCGCTAGTTCTTAACTAGCTAGTATGTCTGATACAACATGAGCACATTTAGCTCTATGTATAAACGTGCAATGAGAGTTTTATTCCTGATGAAGACACCCTTGGACGAGGGTACATACAAGAACCTGTCAACCATAAAGCAGGAACAGCATTATTTGTTTACTTCATGGTCTGTACGATACACCAATCGAGTCATTCTATGTGGTTCGAACAAATGGGCAAAGATTTTCTATCGTGTTGTTGTTGTTGCCAACATAAACACGCGAGGCCGCCGACATGATACGTAAAATTTTACCCCCAGTCACTATTGTAAACAGAATTGGTCGATTTTCGACCAGAAGCAATACTAGTAGAGCTAACTGTGCTAATGTTGTTTAAAGTTAGGAACAATAATAATAATTTCGTGTTTCTCATTGGCCTGGTGCAAGCCTTTCAAATGGACGCCACTTCGGCGACTTGCGTGTCCCTAGCCTACCCCAGTTAAAAAAAAAAAAAAAGTTCAAATGTTTGTAATTCTATCGGACCAAACTGCGTGGTCATTAGTCTGTAGCTTAGAAACTACTTAAACCTAGGTAAGCTAACCTAAGGACAAACACACACACACATGCCCCAGGGAGGACTCGAACCTCCACGGCGAGCAACCGCGCGCTTCGCAGCGAGACGCTTTAGACCTCTCGGCTACTCCACCGCGGCACCCCAGTTATCCAACTGGGGAAAGGAAAGGGGACTACAGCTTAAATCAAATGTTTGTAGAGCTTATGGGACTTAACTACGGGGTCATCAGTCCCTAAACCTACAAACTACTTATGAACTAGCTTATACTAAAGACGGCACAAACATCCATGCCTGAGGGAGGGGGGGGGGATTCGAACCCCCGACCGCAGCGCCCGTGCAGACCGTGACTGGCACGCTGCAGACCGCTCGGCCACTGCGTCCGGCCGAGCTACAGCTTAACATCGAGTCCGAACCACGTGTCGTTTCTGACGACTCCTGACATCGCTGAGAGGTGAAGGCTGGGTTAAAGCGCTTACTGAAAAAATCCGAGGTTCGACCGGGTTTTGAACCCCCGACCCTTCGATTTCCAGTCGAGCACTTTCACACATCATATTAGCTAGTCTGATGTCGCTTTGACTAGCGGACACGTCGACAGCCCATAGCGGCAAGTCGAAACGTTTATTTAGACCGCTAGTTCTTAACTAGCTAGTATGTCTGATACAACATGAGCACATTTAGCTCTATGTATAAACGTGCAATGAGAGTTTTATTCCTGATGAAGACACCCTTGGACGAGGGTACATACAAGAACCTGTCAACCATAAAGCAGGAACAGCATTATTTGTTTACTTCATGGTCTGTACGATACACCAATCGAGTCATTCTATGTGGTTCGAACAAATGGGCAAAGATTTTCTATCGTGTTGTTGTTGTTGCCAACATAAACACGCGAGGCCGCCGACATGATACGTAAAATTTTACCCCCAGTCACTATTGTAAACAGAATTGGTCGATTTTCGACCAGAAGCAATACTAGTAGAGCTAACTGTGCTAATGTTGTTTAAAGTTAGGAACAATAATAATAATTTCGTGTTTCTCATTGGCCTGGTGCAAGCCTTTCAAATGGATGCCACTTCGGCGACTTGCGTGTCCCTAGCCTACCCCAGTTAAAAAAAAAAAAAAGTTCAAATGTTTGTAATTCTATCGGACCAAACTGCGTGGTCATTAGTCTGTAGCTTAGAAACTACTTAAACCTAGGTAAGCTAACCTAAGGACAAACACACACACACATGCCCCAGGGAGGACTCGAACCTCCACGGCGAGCAACCGCGCGCTTCGCAGCGAGACGCTTTAGACCTCTCGGCTACTCCACCGCGGCACCCCAGTTATCCAACTGGGGAAAGGAAAGGGGACTACAGCTTAAATCAAATGTTTGTAGAGCTTATGGGACTTAACTACGGGGTCATCAGTCCCTAAACCTACAAACTACTTATGAACTAGCTTATACTAAAGACGGCACAAACATCCATGCCTGAGGGAGGGGGGGGGGATTCGAACCCCCGACCGCAGCGCCCGTGCAGACCGTGACTGGCACGCTGCAGACCGCTCGGCCACTGCGTCCGGCCGAGCTACAGCTTAACATCGAGTCCGAACCACGTGTCGTTTCTGACGACTCCTGACATCGCTGAGAGGTGAAGGCTGGGTTAAAGCGCTTACTGAAAAAATCCGAGGTTCGACCGGGTTTTGAACCCCCGACCCTTCGATTTCCAGTCGAGCACTTTCACACATCATATTAGCTAGTCTGATGTCGCTTTGACTAGCGGACACGTCGACAGCCCATAGCGGCAAGTCGAAACGTTTATTTAGACCGCTAGTTCTTAACTAGCTAGTATGTCTGATACAACATGAGCACATTTAGCTCTATGTATAAACGTGCAATGAGAGTTTTATTCCTGATGAAGACACCCTTGGACGAGGGTACATACAAGAACCTGTCAACCATAAAGCAGGAACAGCATTATTTGTTTACTTCATGGTCTGTACGATACACCAATCGAGTCATTCTATGTGGTTCGAACAAATGGGCAAAGATTTTCTATCGTGTTGTTGTTGTTGCCAACATAAACACGCGAGGCCGCCGACATGATACGTAAAATTTTACCCCCAGTCACTATTGTAAACAGAATTGGTCGATTTTCGACCAGAAGCAATACTAGTAGAGCTAACTGTGCTAATGTTGTTTAAAGTTAGGAACAATAATAATAATTTCGTGTTTCTCATTGGCCTGGTGCAAGCCTTTCAAATGGACGCCACTTCGGCGACTTGCGTGTCCCTAGCCTACCCCAGTTAAAAAAAAAAAAAAAAGTTCAAATGTTTGTAATTCTATCGGACCAAACTGCGTGGTCATTAGTCTGTAGCTTAGAAACTACTTAAACCTAGGTAAGCTAACCTAAGGACAAACACACACACACATGCCCCAGGGAGGACTCGAACCTCCACGGCGAGCAACCGCGCGCTTCGCAGCGAGACGCTTTAGACCTCTCGGCTACTCCACCGCGGCACCCCAGTTATCCAACTGGGGAAAGGAAAGGGGACTACAGCTTAAATCAAATGTTTGTAGAGCTTATGGGACTTAACTACGGGGTCATCAGTCCCTAAACCTACAAACTACTTATGAACTAGCTTATACTAAAGACGGCACAAACATCCATGCCTGAGGGAGGGGGGGGGGATTCGAACCCCCGACCGCAGCGCCCGTGCAGACCGTGACTGGCACGCTGCAGACCGCTCGGCCACTGCGTCCGGCCGAGCTACAGCTTAACATCGAGTCCGAACCACGTGTCGTTTCTGACGACTCCTGACATCGCTGAGAGGTGAAGGCTGGGTTAAAGCGCTTACTGAAAAAATCCGAGGTTCGACCGGGTTTTGAACCCCCGACCCTTCGATTTCCAGTCGAGCACTTTCACACATCATATTAGCTAGTCTGATGTCGCTTTGACTAGCGGACACGTCGACAGCCCATAGCGGCAAGTCGAAACGTTTATTTAGACCGCTAGTTCTTAACTAGCTAGTATGTCTGATACAACATGAGCACATTTAGCTCTATGTATAAACGTGCAATGAGAGTTTTATTCCTGATGAAGACACCCTTGGACGAGGGTACATACAAGAACCTGTCAACCATAAAGCAGGAACAGCATTATTTGTTTACTTCATGGTCTGTACGATACACCAATCGAGTCATTCTATGTGGTTCGAACAAATGGGCAAAGATTTTCTATCGTGTTGTTGTTGTTGCCAACATAAACACGCGAGGCCGCCGACATGATACGTAAAATTTTACCCCCAGTCACTATTGTAAACAGAATTGGTCGATTTTCGACCAGAAGCAATACTAGTAGAGCTAACTGTGCTAATGTTGTTTAAAGTTAGGAACAATAATAATAATTTCGTGTTTCTCATTGGCCTGGTGCAAGCCTTTCAAATGGACGCCACTTCGGCGACTTGCGTGTCCCTAGCCTACCCCAGTTAAAAAAAAAAAAAAGTTCAAATGTTTGTAATTCTATCGGACCAAACTGCGTGGTCATTAGTCTGTAGCTTAGAAACTACTTAAACCTAGGTAAGCTAACCTAAGGACAAACACACACACACATGCCCCAGGGAGGACTCGAACCTCCACGGCGAGCAACCGCGCGCTTCGCAGCGAGACGCTTTAGACCTCTCGGCTACTCCACCGCGGCACCCCAGTTATCCAACTGGGGAAAGGAAAGGGGACTACAGCTTAAATCAAATGTTTGTAGAGCTTATGGGACTTAACTACGGGGTCATCAGTCCCTAAACCTACAAACTACTTATGAACTAGCTTATACTAAAGACGGCACAAACATCCATGCCTGAGGGAGGGGGGGGGGATTCGAACCCCCGACCGCAGCGCCCGTGCAGACCGTGACTGGCACGCTGCAGACCGCTCGGCCACTGCGTCCGGCCGAGCTACAGCTTAACATCGAGTCCGAACCACGTGTCGTTTCTGACGACTCCTGACATCGCTGAGAGGTGAAGGCTGGGTTAAAGCGCTTACTGAAAAAATCCGAGGTTCGACCGGGTTTTGAACCCCCGACCCTTCGATTTCCAGTCGAGCACTTTCACACATCATATTAGCTAGTCTGATGTCGCTTTGACTAGCGGACACGTCGACAGCCCATAGCGGCAAGTCGAAACGTTTATTTAGACCGCTAGTTCTTAACTAGCTAGTATGTCTGATACAACATGAGCACATTTAGCTCTATGTATAAACGTGCAATGAGAGTTTTATTCCTGATGAAGACACCCTTGGACGAGGGTACATACAAGAACCTGTCAACCATAAAGCAGGAACAGCATTATTTGTTTACTTCATGGTCTGTACGATACACCAATCGAGTCATTCTATGTGGTTCGAACAAATGGGCAAAGATTTTCTATCGTGTTGTTGTTGTTGCCAACATAAACACGCGAGGCCGCCGACATGATACGTAAAATTTTACCCCCAGTCACTATTGTAAACAGAATTGGTCGATTTTCGACCAGAAGCAATACTAGTAGAGCTAACTGTGCTAATGTTGTTTAAAGTTAGGAACAATAATAATAATTTCGTGTTTCTCATTGGCCTGGTGCAAGCCTTTCAAATGGACGCCACTTCGGCGACTTGCGTGTCCCTAGCCTACCCCAGTTAAAAAAAAAAAAAAGTTCAAATGTTTGTAATTCTATCGGACCAAACTGCGTGGTCATTAGTCTGTAGCTTAGAAACTACTTAAACCTAGGTAAGCTAACCTAAGGACAAACACACACACACATGCCCCAGGGAGGACTCGAACCTCCACGGCGAGCAACCGCGCGCTTCGCAGCGAGACGCTTTAGACCTCTCGGCTACTCCACCGCGGCACCCCAGTTATCCAACTGGGGAAAGGAAAGGGGACTACAGCTTAAATCAAATGTTTGTAGAGCTTATGGGACTTAACTACGGGGTCATCAGTCCCTAAACCTACAAACTACTTATGAACTAGCTTATACTAAAGACGGCACAAACATCCATGCCTGAGGGAGGGGGGGGGATTCGAACCCCCGACCGCAGCGCCCGTGCAGACCGTGACTGGCACGCTGCAGACCGCTCGGCCACTGCGTCCGGCCGAGCTACAGCTTAACATCGAGTCCGAACCACGTGTCGTTTCTGACGACTCCTGACATCGCTGAGAGGTGAAGGCTGGGTTAAAGCGCTTACTGAAAAAATCCGAGGTTCGACCGGGTTTTGAACCCCCGACCCTTCGATTTCCAGTCGAGCACTTTCACACATCATATTAGCTAGTCTGATGTCGCTTTGACTAGCGGACACGTCGACAGCCCATAGCGGCAAGTCGAAACGTTTATTTAGACCGCTAGTTCTTAACTAGCTAGTATGTCTGATACAACATGAGCACATTTAGCTCTATGTATAAACGTGCAATGAGAGTTTTATTCCTGATGAAGACACCCTTGGACGAGGGTACATACAAGAACCTGTCAACCATAAAGCAGGAACAGCATTATTTGTTTACTTCATGGTCTGTACGATACACCAATCGAGTCATTCTATGTGGTTCGAACAAATGGGCAAAGATTTTCTATCGTGTTGTTGTTGTTGCCAACATAAACACGCGAGGCCGCCGACATGATACGTAAAATTTTACCCCCAGTCACTATTGTAAACAGAATTGGTCGATTTTCGACCAGAAGCAATACTAGTAGAGCTAACTGTGCTAATGTTGTTTAAAGTTAGGAACAATAATAATAATTTCGTGTTTCTCATTGGCCTGGTGCAAGCCTTTCAAATGGACGCCACTTCGGCGACTTGCGTGTCCCTAGCCTACCCCAGTTAAAAAAAAAAAAAAGTTCAAATGTTTGTAATTCTATCGGACCAAACTGCGTGGTCATTAGTCTGTAGCTTAGAAACTACTTAAACCTAGGTAAGCTAACCTAAGGACAAACACACACACACATGCCCCAGGGAGGACTCGAACCTCCACGGCGAGCAACCGCGCGCTTCGCAGCGAGACGCTTTAGACCTCTCGGCTACTCCACCGCGGCACCCCAGTTATCCAACTGGGGAAAGGAAAGGGGACTACAGCTTAAATCAAATGTTTGTAGAGCTTATGGGACTTAACTACGGGGTCATCAGTCCCTAAACCTACAAACTACTTATGAACTAGCTTATACTAAAGACGGCACAAACATCCATGCCTGAGGGAGGGGGGGGGGATTCGAACCCCCGACCGCAGCGCCCGTGCAGACCGTGACTGGCACGCTGCAGACCGCTCGGCCACTGCGTCCGGCCGAGCTACAGCTTAACATCGAGTCCGAACCACGTGTCGTTTCTGACGACTCCTGACATCGCTGAGAGGTGAAGGCTGGGTTAAAGCGCTTACTGAAAAAATCCGAGGTTCGACCGGGTTTTGAACCCCCGACCCTTCGATTTCCAGTCGAGCACTTTCACACATCATATTAGCTAGTCTGATGTCGCTTTGACCAGCGGACACGTCGACAGCCCATAGTGGCAAGTCGAAACGTTTATTTAGACCGCTAGTTCTTAACTAGCTAGTATGTCTGATACAACATGAGCACATTTAGCTCTATGTATAAACGTGCAATGAGAGTTTTATTCCTGATGAAGACACCCTTGCTGGTAGTGAAATCTGGGTAAAGTTCAAAGCAACCTGTGCACCTGCATTTTCCCACACAGTAAAGAAATGGCTAAGTTATACGATAATAACGTAGTCATTCTGAATCTGTGTTCCATATTGCAGCGTACACCAGTGCACCTAACAGCCGTTACCACGTCCTCTTGTACTGATCCACACCTGCATACGTCGTGTCGTACGGTCTACTAGATCAGTGTTTTTCAACCTTTTTGAATATGCGAGCCCCTTTCAAGTAAAAATATTATGGCGACACCCTCTCCCTAACCGAAAAACAATTGAGACTTCAAACACAACAAATTTAATTCGCTTCTATTTATAAAACTTTCTTATAAGGAAAAATGCAGTATTATAGGGGAAAGTCGGGTAACTTGACATTAAAGCATATTAATATTTTCCTGGCCCTTGTATTGGAATCAATAATTTATTTACGGTCAAATGATTGCTTCATGTATCCCCTTTATATTCAAGCTCTTGAACATTTCCTAAAACTGAAGTTTTTCTGGATGACTGTTTTTGTTAGTGATAGTACCATTCGTCAGCTTACCCTACAAGGAGGGTAAGATGACTTTCGGGTATGGGTAACATGACGAAATGAACATTCTCTTTATAAAACAAAGACATTTTATTGAAAGTTATCTTTGTCACAAAAATCGCAAACATAACATTTCTTCTTCGCTTTCCTGTAATTTACGCCCGTACACTGAGCATGAGCCCACCCTTGGCATCGACAACATTGATACCACAGTTCAGTATTTCCAATATCACCACAAAGGATACAGTCTCTTTCAAATGTTCAAATGTTTGTCAAGCCTATGGGACTTAACTACGGGGTCATCAGTCCCTAAACTTACAAACGACTTATGAGCTACTTACAAACTAGGACGGCACAAATATCCATGTCCGAGGGGGGATTCGAACCCCCGACCGTAGTGGCCGTGCTGACCGTGACTGGAGCGCCTCAGTGCCCTCGGCCACCGCGGCCGGCTACAGTCTCTTTCATCGTCACAATCGGAATCACTTTCAGCGTACTCAATCTCAGTGGATGAGTTCGAAGATGAGTAGCTCAAGTCCATTCTAGGATCCTCTCTTTGTTTCGTTTCAGAACGTCCGCGGAACTCAAATTTACGTTTAGGACCTTCGTTCACTTTTTTTTTTGCCTCTGCACTCGCATTCTCTTCTAATTTACGTCTTTCTTAAATTTTCTGTTTCTTCTTCTCTTTTTCCTCTTGGCTTTGTCTCTTTTCTTCCAGAGCTATTTTCACGGATGTGCTTGTTATGTGTGAAGATGGCAACTTATTTTTTCGTTTTCTTGGTCCTCCTTTTGGTGCAGCTTGAGGTGACAGAAGAAAAGCAGAGGTAGATCTGGACTTAAGAGGTGGATGAGGAAACTGATAATGCACAAAGTGCTGCTTGAGTTAATGGAGCTATAACAGAAGTAGGGTTAGATGTAGTAGGGTTAGATGAAGGCCCTGGTAGAGATACTATTTGGGGGAACGGAGGTAAAATAGAGGAAGTTGCAGAGTTAGGTGAAGGCCCTGGTAGTGCATCAAATTTTGCGGATGGTTTGGCTGATATCTCGGGTAGAGCATCTGTTTTGGGTGGAATTTCATTGATGTTGTTGTCTGTTGTTAGCGGTGGCGCGAAGTCTTCATCACCAAATATCTGTGAATTTGGCGGCTCGATTCATGTGTCCATAAAACCCTTGATGATGAACCCGTCATCTTAGCCTCTGCATAATTCGTCATCTTAACCGCAGTCGACATTTTAGATACAAACTTTAATATGGACAAAATGTCACAGAATAAATTCATTAAACCATTATTAAAGCGTCAGAAAATCCATAAGGCTTACGACGAATCAACTATTATTCATTAAAATAAAAGTATTTATTGGATGAAACTTATTTAAACTGAAGGAAAAATTGTTACGAAAACAGCGTCCACTTCTAAGCCAGTGTTGTCAACAAAACAAAATGACGAAGTGGCTCTAGTTAATCAGGCACGCCTGCAGAGCGCGCTAAGGAAGCAGCACCACAATGCACGGAGCACTGGCTGTTGAGTTAACGGAGAAATTCACAATTCGTCATCTTAGACTCCACATGAACTTACCCAACTCTCCCCTACATTACAGGATTTTTTTATAATCTTTTTCGGAATGTAACATTAATCGTAATTTCAGATTAATTCCAACATAAAAATATTTGTTGCATCATGAGTGTCACACATTGCAGACAAGACATAGATTCGATTACCTCCTACGTTAAGCAAGGTCCAACTGTAGAGGCAATTTGTAAAAAAAATAAAAAATAAATATATATATATAAATTTGTCGAATTTCTCAAAATTTCTGACTACACTTCGTAATTTTACCACCGTTTTCTGAAAACAGCTTTCTGGCTTTTCGTTTCTTAATCGTGAACACGGTGTATTTATTGTGATAAACAACCAATTACGCTGTGTAATTTAAATATTACCTTATTTTTTTTCTTTTCTTAGATTTACGATTTGTACTATGACACCATAGTTTTCAAACATGCATGGGGCTGGTTGTTTGATGATGCAACTTCATCCTTGTTGTGACCTCGTCGCCTTTTGTTCTTTCTCGTCCAGGTCGGGTTATCAATAAAGGTACTAATGCAGGAATTGAAATCTACTGTAACAACTAATCAGATTAATAATACAAGTTTTATTGACTGAAATCTGTAATACTCAACTTTGGACCATACGTCTGTTTCTTCTCTCTTCTCGCTTCTCGTGGCGTCGTCCATATGATGCTAGCTGCACTGAGACCTAGTTACTGCTACGTTCGTAGCCACATTCTGACTTAGTACTGTCCGAATTCTCCCTAGTAATTGACGAGTTCTCACTAGTAACTGATGGATGTCCAGACGTATGTGGTCCTAGACACAGCCGCTTGTGGAGGGCCGCATCTTGGGTCACTCCTTCTCCTCCAGGATGCGCGGCGCCTGCTTGCGATTGGCTTTCGATCGGTCGCTGCCTTCTCCACGATCGTTCTGGCGTGTGACGATCACTTTACGCCACACAATTCTGCCACAAGAGCGAACTGTGAATAACAGTTTGCCACCACCCATGACGGTTGCGATTTACAGGATAAAAAACACTATAGTCTGCGTCATGTAGGAAGACGACCCAGTTTTGAGCCGATCTGCGCATCCCCCTCCACTACCCCACTGGCAGCCAATAATTCCTTCTGTAGTCGCGTTTCTGGCCTTGAGTTCCGCAGTGTTTCTCCAGTGTTGTCACTCAGCCATAGCTCCTCCCCTCCCCTATCGCTCCGCCTCTATGCATGGAATCGATGGTAAGGCATCGACTAAATCAGAGGTGATATCGTTCATGTAAATAAGGAACAGCAGAGGGCCAATAACACTACCCTGTGGAACACAGGGTAGTGTTATTGGTCCTCTGCTGTTCCTTATTTACATAAACGATTTAGGGGAAAATCTAAGTAGCTCTCTTAGGCAGTTTGCAGATGACGCCGTCATTTACCGTCTAGTAAAATCATCTGAAGATCAAAACCAACTGCAGAACGATCTGAATACTATATCACTATGGTGTAAAAATTGGCAATTGACTCTAAATAATGAGAAGCGTGAAGTCGTCCACATGAGTACGAAAAGAAATCCATTAAACTTTGACTACAAGATAAGTCAATCAAAAGTGAAGGCCGTAAACTCCATAAAATACCTAGGAATTACTATTACTTCAGACTTAAACTGGAAAGAACACGTAGATAATGTCGTAGGAATGGCGAACCAGAGACTGCGTTTTATTGGCAGAACCATTAAAAGATGAAACAGAACTACAAAAGAAACTGCATACACTACGCTTGTCCGTACTTTTTTGGAGTGTTTCTGCCCAGTGTGGGATTCTTATCAGGTGGGTTTGACGAAGGACATCGAAAAAGTACAAAGAAGGGCAGCTCGTTTCATATTGTTACGATACAGGGGAGACAGCGTTACGGAAATGATACAGGATCTGGGATGGGAATCATTACAACAACGACGCTTATCGCTGCGGCGTGGGCTAGTTACGAAACTCCAATCGCCAACATTCTCCTCCGAATGCGAAAATATATTGTTGACTCCCACTTACATAGGTAGAAATAATCATCAGAATAAAATACGAGAGATAGGAGCTCGAAAGGAGAGATTCAGGTGTTCTATCTTCCCGCACGCTTTTCGAGAATGGAATGGGAGATAAATAGTATAACGGTGGCTCGATGAAACCTCTGCCAGGCACTTAAATGTGATTTGCAGAGTATCCCATGTACATGTAGTAGATGCAGATGTAGTGAGTACATAGCATTTTGAACAGGAGCCCATGACCGGAAACGTATCTTTTACGTTCCACGACGGTTTCTATGGGGCGAAACTACGTTGGTCATCAGTCCAAGACTTACAAACTACTTAAACCAAGTTCAACTAACCTAAGGACAACACACACATCCATGCCCAAGGGAGGAATCGAACCTCCGACGCGGGAGGCCGCGCGATCCGTAACGTGGCGTTCCAGGAAATGCACCATTGTTATCGCTGATGGAAACAAGTAGTGGGTAGAAAAATAAGGATACGGACATAGGACAACTTAACGGAACTTAAAGAGTCCCTTAATTTTTTTGGAATGAACTTAAAAAGTTAATCCGTTACTAAAAGAGTTAACTTCGTTAATTAACGATTAACGGAGTTGTGCCCAGCTCTGAATTATTATCATATATACAGAGTAGAATTTGTTACTTATGCCCACAAATATTGTTCTCCATCAGGAGTCACAGACTGAAAAATGGAACGAAAGGAGGGGGCAGAGTGTACAAATTGAGGAGCGTTTTCACAAAACTCAACATCTACAGGAAACAAAATTTTCAGGTAACAAATTTTATTGAAATAGCTGAACAGTATAAATTGCCGATGTCTTACAAAATTATATTGCAAACGTAACGTCTAGATACATAATATAAGGGTGAAATAACTTTTCTACCACCTTCCAGTTGCAGATTAAAAATATGTGCAAATCATGAATTTTGTCCAAAACTGGACAACTACAGATAAATTACATTACAACAGTAGTATTATGAGATCTTTTAACCTGCTGAAGTAATAATAATTTATTAAATTGGTTCATTTAGGTACTGCACTTTCTTATTGTTATTGTCATTTTGATAACAACACTTTAGGGCTTTTCCATAGAACTCTGAGGGTTCTTCTAATGATGTATTAAAGAACTTCATTAGTTTCTCTACGTCTTCAGTTTTCTTGATGCTCACATGGTTTCTAGGTGTTATTAAACCTGAAAAATCAGGGTCCTTGAAACTGCTTATGTTTTTATTTCTTCACTTCAACTATGATTGGAGAGGAGAAGTATGTTTTTTTTTTCTTTGCAGATGGCACCACCTTTGTCTGTTTTCTTACAAATAAGAACTCTGGCTTCAGACAGCATGAATGGTAGCTTGCTTTCCTTTAATCTGTTAGCAGTGGTCTTAAAACCGTACACATGGCAGTCCTCGCACAACTAACAACAAAACCTCTAATTTGTTGTACGCCTTATTGAGCAATAACTTTCAAACACTGCAGCCAACCTGTGAAGTTAAAAACAAGCGACTTCAACAATAAAGTCTTAGCACTAAACCTAAGGCGCTGTTCACACTACGGCGATATATCGTAAGCGATATACGATACGTGACAAGCATGGACAGATACGTGAAATCTAGACGGAGGCGATTAAAAGGGTTCACACTAGGGCGATTGCGCGATATATCGTAAGCGATATATCGCCTTACGTACCGCTTGCCTGTCTCCTGAGCGATTAGTCGCGAGCGATATTTCCAGCTGTAAACATGGCGGGAAGAAGAGAAGACAATTCTGTGCTTTCTTTCATTAATTTAGTTAATTTTCTTTTACAGTTGTTGTTGTTATGGTCTTCAGTCCGGAGACTGGTTTGATGCAGCTCTCCACCCTACTCTATCCTGAGCAAGCCTTTTCATCTCCTCATAAGAACGGCAACCCACATCCACTTGAATCTGCTTACTATACGCGTCTCTTGGTCTCCCTCTGCGATTTTTACCCCACACACTTCCCTCCAATGCTAAATTTACGATTCCTCGATGTCTAAGAATGTGTCCTACCAAGCGATCCCTCCTTTTAGCCAGGGTATGCCAAAAATTCCTTTTCTCACCAATTCTGTTCAGTACTTCTTCATTGGTTATGCGATCTACCCATCTAATCTTCAGCATTCTTCTGTAGCACCACATTTCAAAAGCCTCTATTCTCTTCCTGTCCGCACTGCTTATCGTCCATGTTTCACTCCCGTACAAGGCAACACTCCACACAAATGCCTTCAGAAAAGATTTCCTTACACTTAAATTAATGTTCGATGTTAGTAAATTTCTCTTTTTCAAAAATGCTTTTCTTCCCATTGCCATTCTGCATTTTATATCCTCTGTACTGCGACCATCGCATGTTATTTTACTACCCAAGTAACAAAACTCATCTATCACCTTCATTGTTTCATTACCTAATCTAATTCCTTCAGCATCGCCTGATTTTCTAAGACCGCATTCCATTATTTTTGTTTTGCTCTTGTTAATGTTCATTTTATACGCTCTCTTCAACACACTGTCCATTCCATTCAACTGCTCTTCCAGGTCCTTTGCTGTCTCTGACAGAATTACAATGTCATCAGCAAAACACAATGTTTTTATTTCTTCCCCCTGAACTATAATCCCTATTCCAAATTTTTCCTTGCTTTCCTTCACCGCCTGCTCGATGTACAAATTGAATAACATCGGAGAAAGGCTACAACCCTGTCTTACTCCCTTCCCAACTGATGCTTCCCTTTCATGCCCTTCGAGTCTAATAACTGCGGTCTGGCTTTTGTACAAATTGCAAATAACTCTCCTTTCCCTATATTTTACCCCTGCTGACTTCAGAATTTGAAACAGTGTATTCCAGTCAACATTGTCAAATACCCTATAGTAATCCTGGTACAATTTGTAAAACATTATGACAATAAAACTTCAATTATATTAATTCTGTTGTTTACAGTCATATCTACTTCCCTTATCGTAATCAGAAGTTTTTTATCGGGAGAAATTGCTTTCCTGATGCGTGAATTTTTTTTTTTCATGGTGACACAAAGTGTTTCAGAAAATGAAAGTTCTCAGGGTACATTCGATAAAACTCCCTGATTTTTTATTCATGTTGAGACCTCTCGAGAAACAACAGCCGAGCTATGGTGGAAGTTGGTTACACTGTAGGGATGTACCCAGTGTCTCCTTTTTCTTCTCATCCTATGCATCAACCAGTAAGCCACAACAACGCCTTCCTCACTTGAGCTCATATCTGTAACTGGAGCAGTCAAAACTGTGTTAACAACACATTTTTACCACCCACGTCACGCCGATTTATCGCTTGCTAGCAATATATCGTCGCGATATATCGCTTACGATAAATCGCTTACGATACATAGCCGTAGTGTGAACGGCGCCTAAGAGTAAAACAATATCTGTGACAAGCAGTAGGTAGACGTTCAGCTTTTGCCAAACTAGGTTTCTGTAGATGTCGAGTTTAGAAAAATTTCAGACTTGTGTCCACGATAACACAGACAAATAGGAAGTTTCGATATATTCCGTGTCCTGGAATGGATGCATCTCATTTTTAAGTACACGAATATGCAAATAATCCATTTTTGCGAATTTTGTAGATGTTGAGTTTTGTGAAAACGCTCCTCAATTGTTACAAGATGCTCCACACAAGGGTAAAAAGTGCTGCCAACAAAAATACTGGTAACATAATTACCGACGGCAGTATAGCTTATTCACTGGCTGTGCCTAAATATCAAATGAAACCAAGTGGATATGGGAGGAGAGAGGGGGGGGGACAGAAACCGTATCTCGCCCCCCCCCCACCAAGAGTTTGAAGTGGAGGGGGGGGACTGCCCTTCCTACTTCTCCTCCCCTCCCACCAGTTGATAAGCCGTTGCGTGCGAGCCAACCGATTACGCCGCGTTTTTCCCGGGGTGTGAGTAATAAGGCTGTGTTCACAAGGGGACACTTAGCTCTCCAAACGACTGAGACACTGTGCGACCAGGACATCTGGCGACTTCTCTAGTTCAGGGTTCCCCAATCTTTGTGAATACGTGACCACATTCCAACAAAAAATACTTTGGCTACCCTCTCCCCCTCCACAGAAGACATCTGTGTGTGTAATTTCAAAGGCGACGAATTTAACGTTCTTCTGTTGATACAACTTTCTTGTCAAAAATGTACTGTACTAGCAAACCCGGCAACGCTTCGCAGTGGCTAATGTGTATGGGATATAACTATACCTTAATCTCTTCTCTTCTTCTGCCGATGTCTATCCCTCCCTCCCTCCTCTACTTCTCCATCGCCTCCTCCCAGACTGAGGCGCTCCAGTCACGGTCTGCACGGCCACTACGGTCGGGGGTTCGAATCCCCCCTCGGACATGGATATTTGTGCCGTCCTTAGTGTTAGCTAGTTCATAAGTAGTTTGTAAGCTTAGGGACTGATGACCCCGTAGTTAAGTCCCATAAGTTCTACAAACATTTGAACATTTTGCCTCCTCCCACCTTCCTTTGTCCATCTCCTCCTCCCCGTATCCTCACACCACTCCCTCTTACCCCACACCATATCCATCTCCTCCCCCTCCTATCATCTCCCTTTTGGCCCACTTTAGGTAACACTAAAAGTGGGCCTTTGCGATCGTCTTTTGACAGCTCGGATTTTAAATAAAAATAATGGCTTAACCATTCACGTGACACGAAAATTGAATAACCGAATTGGTAGAGGAGAAAATTCTCTACAACTTTGCTCTCTTATGTTTTTTTCATATCTCGTATCGTTTCAGAGATATTTGTAAAAATAATGGAGTTTTGACACCCTCCATTGAATTAACGAAAACCAGCCGTTGGCATATGTCACGTGACATTTCTCGCTCAGATCTCTCTGTGGCATACGCCATCTTGCGTTGCGTATTGGTGATTTTCTTATTGTAACTTACACGTTGTCATTTCAAAGCAATGGCGCACTGAGGAATTAACAAAAACACGTCGTTCTTCGTACAGTAAATGGTAATCTAATGTCCAGAAATCCCATATTAGCATCAGTTAACACTGGCCATCAATAGTATGGGAAAAAAAAAAAAAAGAACACCTACCTGTTAGCTGTAGCGTATTGGGCAACGCTTTGGATTGTGACGCTGAAGGTCAGTGATTCGGAACCCGCCACTACCTACAACCTTTTTTTTCCTAAAAGGGTTTCATACACTCTTATTAATTAATTATGTATTGTTAATTTTATTATTTTGGACCAAATTTTTTGCAAAAACTTATAAAACTACAATCTAAACAAGCCAGTGCGATTTTTTACATCCATTTCATTCCCCCATTCTGTATCTCCTCCTCTCCCTCTCTCCGATTTTATTTATTATTATTGCAATCGGGACCCGGATTGGGAATAGAAGTGATAAAGGATGCGTAAAACAATTGGAAATGGGTTATTAGAGAGAACTTTCGAGCTGCTCTGTCTGTGAGGTTAGTAGCTTTAATGTCCGTACTCTTAATGGTTTATTGCACGAACATTCATATCAACGGCGAACTGATGAAACAATCTGAGGCATGTCAGTATGTGATTGTCCTCGCTAAGGTGAATCATCAAACGGTAGGCATAAAAATTCAGACAGTTGACCTTCTTGTTAGTTACTTTACCTGTAAGTCAACAATGAACTCTTATTAGGAATCTAATTGAAACACAATTAACAACATTGCTACAAGCGTCTCGCTGCGGAGCGCGCGGTTGCTCGCCGTGGAGGTTCGAGTCCTCCCTGGGACATTGGTGTGTGTGTTTGTCCGTAGGTTAGTTTACCTAGATTTAAGTAGTTTGTGAGCTACGGACTGATGACCACGCAGTTTGGTCCGATAGATTTACAAACATTTCAACGTTTTGAACATTGCTACATACGGGTAACATTTTACATTCTGCGGCACAGGAAACAGCAATTGGATCGTGGGAATGAAGCCGACCAATCGTGGCAAAGCTTGAGACAGCCAATGAAATTTTAGTTGGCGACAGTTGTTTTCTCTTCATACTAAACGATATTATTTGAAAATGCGCATAATAATTTAGTTACAGACACATTAATCTTATATTTCACTGTAAGGTACTTTAAAACCTTAGTGAAATACAATTCAGCTGCTGCTCAAAATGGCCACTGCAAGCAACATTAAACTTACTAAGGAAGATGATGTTTTTCACGTATAAGAGTGAAATGGACTTCCCTTATGGAAACAGTCTCACAAATGCTAATCACTTATACCCACGAGAACAATCAATAGTGATTCCATGAACGAAAAACGTAATACTGGTAAGAAATCGGCAAATCTCATTGGATACTGTATACTATCACCCGATTGGCTAACAGCGACGTAACGCAATTTCCCGGAATCAACGGCTGCTGCCAACATTGCCCGCTAGGTCTGTGTAGCGGATTTAAAGTTAAACCCTACATACCAGTTAATCCCTGGTTTCAAGCAATGCCCTCCCTTTCTTCTAACCTCCTTGGTGTATTTGTTTGCTCCGTTACAGCGTATCTGGTCGCTAGGCGAGCAGCGAATGAATAAGCTGATTGCTGGAGAATGTAGAAAATGATCCGAACTGAAAGCGTACATTCAGTTATTCTCAAATTCTAATATTATCAGGTAGATTTTCTAAAAATCTTCTGTCATACAAACCTTTTCCTGAGAATTAGGAACAGAACAAAGAAAAGATCAACCAAATTGGTGAAGCCATTCTCAAGTGATGCGCTCTCATACATGCGGCAATTCGTTTTTATTAATACAGATAGATGTCATGTGTCCGTCTCCTGCTTCTAAGCTACCTCCCCACCAATTTTGAGCCAAATCGGTTCAGATATTCTTTAGTTATAAATAGTGTAACTAGCACGACTTTCATAAAAATTTGACTCATTACACAGTTCAACTTTCACGTATCATTCTTGTCACATATCACTATATTCCGATACTTCTTGTTATGTATCTTTGTGAAACATAATTATTTTCCATGAAAGATGTGGAAAGACATCCTGTTTATAGTTGGACATAGACGTACTTTATACTTGGTGCAGACAAGTTGTGTAGTGTTCTTGATGCACACTTTACACCGGCTTTTCTTCCCAGCATATCTGCAAAGTGAAGGAAAACCATCAAACCGCACATCCGTGATTGGAACTAAACATACACTTCTTTTTGCTGGAGGAGTATTTGTCATTTGTTCAGAACTTGGTCTTCCTCTCTTCTTTTGGGAAGCTGTTTTTCCCGCAAGCAATAGACCTGCAGCTATAATAGCTTGAAACTGCAAAAGTGACATCTTTGTGGTTGTCCTAAATTTATCATATGACGTCGATGGAGTAACATAATACGACAAATTTTAGTCTATTTTCCTGGATGGAACACGTACTATTTTATACGAATTTCCATAGAAAAATATATAATTTTCAAAATGAAAAGCTAAGATCGCACATTAATAATTTATTGATTGACGACCGGTTTCGTTGAAATGTGTCACCATCATCTGGTCACATACATATTACAAGCTGGTCATCTTGTTAAAAATTTGGTATAAAATAACAAGTGCAACGTTGCTCTTAGTTACTATATAAAAAATACACAAGTTAAAAAAAAAACATGACAACTTACAACCTTGTTTTTAACTTGTGTATTTTTTATATAGTGACTCCGGTTTCCTCTCTTTTACTCGGCTTCTTTGGTCGCCTTGTTTGTGGTTTATCTTCAGTTCTGTCTTCTTTGCTGAATTACGTGTCACCTACAGTTCTGTTACTCATTTGTAACAATGCGTCAATCTGTATTTCGGGACGACCAATAGCCAGATGGAAAATAACAAGTCGTCTCTTTTGAAATGACGTATTGTTTCGTTTCCGCCCCATCGCACTGTGCACCATGCGTGTAAGCAGCACGGAAACAATGCAGCACAGAATGAGTCTGCCGCCTGTACGACATGTGCCCGAATAATAAAGTGGCTGCGTGTTATAATGCAGATATAACATTGCAAGTAGTTAATTATTTTATACAGCAGCCTGCCTGTGGTATATAGTCAGACAATATTCTCACTACAGAAAGGACGTACAATTACTTCTCTTGGGCCTCAAATGTTCGAAGACAAGTTCACACTTAAAGGACAATGAGGGTGGTCTAATACTTTTGTGATGCACTGTAGTTCGCCGAAAGTACCGTATATTTCCGCAGATAAGACGACCTTCAGATAAGACGAGGTACAAATTTTCATCAAAATTTTATAGTCTAAGCGTATACCTGGCCTATAAGACGACCCCCAAGTTACCGTACTTACCCGAATGCATGCCCCCCTTTATTTCCAGTTTTCGGGTTCTAAAAAAAAAGCCTGCGAATTAGACTTGGAGGCAAAGTTTCAGGAAGTTCCGAAAAATGTCGATAGATCCGCCATAAGGAGTTTTCGTAATCGGTACACTTGGATTTTATCCTTCGTTGCAGTGAATCGCGCCGATGCTCAATATGCACGTGAAAACAAACGAAATTGCCCGAGAACAGAAGATGAAGGATTTCGAAGAAAGACTCAATTGTTGCGTATAGCTCCGAAATATTTTAACCATTTCACTGTCCCGTACGCAAATATGCTCTAATCGTTTCAGTGCGACTCTGAATATATTGAGAAATTATTTTTGACAGTCGACATTGTAAAATCAAGCTGCATTGTAAATAATTAATTCTATTCCTGCTTTATGCCATATAGGTTATTGTATGTATCCTTGTCCACTCAGTAAATTAATAAAGCTCGAAAAGCGATTTTTTTTAATTGCGCAAAATTTTGTTTTCGTAAATCTTTTTTCATGATGTAAATTTCATCAGGGCGATTTCGCAAATGTGCTGCATAGCGCGACTATAGGTCGAGTTACTTCGAGTGTAAGCTTTCTTGTAAATTATCCAGAAAGCTGTACTCTTAAGATTTCGGCACTTAACCGCTTCGATATATATCGTTTGGAGGTCGAAGCCGCGCTATGCAGCACATCTGCAAAATTACCAATTTCAGACTAAATTCGAATCTATTTTTTTTTTTTTTTTTTTTTTTTTTTTTTTTTTTTTTTTTTTTTTTTGGTACTGTCGTATAATATGATCACGGATTTTAGGGGCCTTGTTTATATGATTTAGCCATCGTCTTATCTGCGGAAATACACGGCGGTTAAGAAAATATGTTTTTTGTGATCTTTTACTACTGAGGCTGTAAAACTTTTTTCTATGTATCAAGTCTGTTGTTAATTTCAAAACTGTATATGATCGCATTCCTTCCTTACAATCGGTATGAGGATAACCCCTTGCAACACTCCAGCGCGCATAACACCGGAATTTTGTCTCTGCGGACTTCGGCTCTTCGGTAGCTTTCGTTGAGAGTCCAATGATCAATTGTAGTCAGCAATCATTGATGTGAGCTGCTATTATTTTGACTTGGTAAGCAGAAGTGATATTTGGCGTTCCCCAGGGAAGCGTTATAGGTCCCCTACTCTTCCTTGTGTTTATAAACGATTTAGGAAACAATCTGAATAGCTCCCTTAGACTGTTCGCGGATGATGCTGTCGTTTATCGGTTAGTGAAGTCAACAGAGGATCAAAAGCAACTGCAAAGCGATTTAGACAAAATTTCTACATGGTACGAAATTGGCAATTGACACTAAATAAAGAAAAGTGTGAAGTAATACACATGACCACTAAAAGAAATCCGCTGAACTTCAATTACGCGATAAATCAGTCAAACCTTAATGTCGTAAATTCTACCAAATACCTACGAGTTACAATTACGAACAACTTTGACTGGAGAGAACACACAGAAAATATTATGGGGAAGGCGAATCAAAGGTTACGTTTCATTAGCAGAACGCTTCGAAGGTGCACCAGCTCCACCAAAGAGACTGCCTACATCACACTTGTGCGTCCTCTCCTGGAGTACTGTTGCCCCTTGTGGGACCCTCATCAGGTGGGACCGACGGAAGATATTGAGAAGGTTCAGAGAAGGGCAGCTCGTTTTGTTTTATCACGTTACGGGGGGGAAAGCCTCACGGAAATGATGCACGAATTGAGGTGGAAATCATTAAAAGAAACACGTTATGCATTGCGACGTGATCTGTTTGCGAAGTTTCAATCACCGACTTTTACTTCTGAATGTGAAAATATTTTGCTACCACCCACCTACTTAGAGAGAGATGACCATCCCAATAAAATAAGAGAAATCAGATCGAAAACAGAACGATTATGTGTTCTTTCTTCCCGAGCGTTGTTAGAGAATGGAACGGTAGAGAAAAGTTGTGAAAGTGGTTAATGAATCCTCTGCCAGCCACTTAAATGTGATTTGCAGAGTATCTATGTAGATGTAGATAGATGTCGAATAACTTGCTTGGGATATGATGCGACCCCACTACACAGTTTACGTAACGAACTCAGTAGTTTAAAACGCTTTACATTTAGAGAAATCTCACTCAATATGGCCAACAACGACAGAGTGAATGTTCCTGATCCATATTTTCGGCCTCTTATCACTCTGTGGTTATATGACGTGGCAGATATTGAAGACAGTTATTCGATTACCTAAAAGGATCTTTCAAGACAACTGTGTGAGATGTTATTTAATTGATAGCTTAGTCAATACAAAATTACCTAGAGAAATCAGTGGTTCTTTGGCATCCGTTATCAATAAGCCCTCGCCTTCTTCCATTGCGAAATGTCGGTCCACTGAAACGGAGGAGGTGTTTCCTGCGCCGTCGATCGTCTGATAAGAAGACTAAAAATCTTCTGTGTGAACTGCAAGACTATATTTTTAGATCCACCAGATACTCAACTTCTTTAGAGTGTGTGATCATCATCATTCGAGACTGATTATGCCTTTCAGCGTTCAGTCTGGAGCATAGTACCTCTAATAAAATTCCTCCATGGTCCCCTATTCAATGCCAACATTGATGCCTCGTCTGATGTTATGCCTTTTACTTCAAAATCATTCTGCACCGAATCTAAGTACTTTCTTCTTGGTCTACCTCGACTCCTCTTACCTTCCGCTGCCGAATGAATGAAAATTTCCTCCTGTTCATTGTTTGTAAAATTACCTTAAGTGGTACAATGCCTAATTAATCTCTTATATTTATTTATTTATATATTTATTTATTGTTTGATACTACTGCACGTAACTGAACTGCTGTTAATTACTGAATGAAAGTTTTAAATATTTTTTTCAGCAATTAAGAAATACATTGGGATTTGAAGGTTGTGCGCTAACGAGATATTAATATTTAGGCACACCAATGTTATGATCATACTAGTAGACCCGGCAATGCTTCGCAATTACTAGTATGTATCTACTCTTACTTTGAAAGTCAAATGTGCAAAATTTTATCATAATCGTATGAATGATATTGATATCCCATTGAAAAAGCCTCTTTCGGTTTCTAACAAATTTTCAAATTTTCCGGGTAACTTTCCCAAGTTTTTAGTTCATAAGAACGTTCATCTATCGTTGAACGTCAAATGGTCAAATTTTTATCGCAATCGGATGAACGGTTCTCAACTTATAGTGTTGAGTACGTTTAGAAACACATCAAAACAAGAACTTGGTTCAAATTTTGCGACTTTCTTTTTAACTGCCCCAATTTTTTTTTTCCTTATTGAAAATTTTTCCAAGACCATAGTGAACAAAACAACAAAGAATTACCCCTATATAGTGGTGAATTCAGTCAAAAACACATTGAAAAACGCACTTTCAGTTAGTCTCAAATTTTCCGGTAGATTTTCCGAAAATTTAATTTCATACAAACCTTGCCCTGTCAAGCCGTACTCAAGTGATGCTCTTACAACCATGTGGCAATTGATTTTTGTTCGTAGAAAAAAATCGCTTTCGGTTTTTCCTAAATTTTCCTACTCTCCAGGCGACTTTTCCAAAATTTTATTTGATATCAACCTTCCTCTTGTTTTCAACAAGAAATGTACAAAGTTTTATTTCAATTAGACGAACGGTATTGATAGCTCACTCGAAAAAGCTGTTTCAGTTTTTCCCGATTTTCCTCTTTTCCGGACAACTTTTCCATATTTCATCATCGTATAAACCTTCCCTGGACTTACACGAATATTTCAAGACTAAAATTAGCGAAATAGGTTCAGCCGTTCTCGAGTTTTAGCGAGACTAACGAACAGAAATTCATTTATATATACAGGGTATCCCACCTATCTTGTCCTCCCAAAATATCTCTGGAACAATAACAGCTATTGGAAAACGACCTTCACCGATATCAATGTACGGCTGGGGCCCATGAGTGTACATATTTGGAAACATTCTAAAACGAAAGAAAATGTGTTTTTTAACACAAACTTATTTTTATTTAAATGGACACCCTATATTATTTCTTCAGCAATCCATAGCATGACAAATCACATAAACAGTGGCGTTGATTGCATCGCAATATTGCAATTAAATCCCGAGATATTGCGACACAAAGTTGACGCTTGAAATACGCGAAACGCGCGGCTAGCGCATGTCCTGAGACTCAGGAGAGAACCCCATGCTGCTCAGGACGTGTGATTTTTTCAAATGTTTGTAGAACTTATGGGACTTAACTACGGGGTCATCAGTCCCTAAGCTTACAAACTACTTATGAACTAGCTAAGACTAAGGACGACACAAATATCCATTCCCGAGGGGGGGGGATTCGAACCCCCGACCGTAGTGGCTGTGTAGACCGTGACTGGAGCGCCTCAGTCCCCTCGGCCACCGCGGCCGGCGTGATTTGTCATGCTATGGATTACTGAAAAAAAAATAGGGTGTCCATTAAAAAAAATAAGTTTGTGTTAAAAAACACATTTGCTTTCGTTTTAGAATGTTTCCAAATATGTACATTCATGGGCCCCAGCCGTACATAGATACCGGTGAAAGTCGTTTTCCAATAGCTGTTATTGTTCCAGAGATATTTTGGGTGGACATGATAGCTGGGACACCCTATATATATATATATATATATATATATATATATATATATATATATATATATATATATGTGTGTGTGTGTGTGAAGCTTTTTTTATGTCAATAAGTACCAAATAGCAGGGGATATAGTTACTTTATATTCATATGCCTGTCTAGAAACAGCAATAATAATGTCTGGTATGTAAATACTCCACGACACAGTTTATTGCATAAAAGATTCACGACTCCAACTGAGGGTTAATGCATTGTGTTTTGCGTAAAGATTGTTTCTGATACTCCCCGCCAGTTTTCATTGGGATATATCGTAGCCCTAGACTAGTAGTGCTACAAAGTACTCTCCACCACGCACTACTCAGTGTTACGGGACGTATCTAGATGTAGGCTCATGTTGTGTCCGTTAGCTAATTCGTGCTCTGGACAGGCAGTTGTTGTACGCGCTACAGACGCGAGTCAGCCTATCTTTCTAGAGCGGTCCAGACACGCACGCGACTAGCAGCAGCATCGCTGCTATCGACCGGGCCGCCTTACCGACGGGCTCTGTACGGTGCTGCGCTCTCGCGGCAGACGCCAGAACTACGTGCAGCCTCTTGACGCCAGAATGCTCGCACAGCGTTCCTGGCATTCGACAGTCAATGACAGACTCCATCTGAAACGGGTAGCCTTCTTCTCACTCGAGCTCAGGAGAGGGTTTCGTCATTGTGACGTACGCGACAACAATGGTGATGCTACTGATAGTCGCAGAATTGCTACACACGCCTTTCCGAAATGCATTTACGAAACAGGACGAATCAAACACTCCAGAATTCTAACCAACAACAATGCGTAATTTAGAAGTAAACTACACTGACCAGACGTCCCGTATTTTACGGGACCGTTCCGACAATCCCATATTTTACGGGACCGTTCCGTAATCAAACTTAAGTGTCCCGTTGTCCCGACAAGGTAAATACGGGACGTATATTGTCCTGTATTTTACTAACCGTCCCATATATTTTGAATTAAATTTTTTTAAATATTTTAAGTAACCAAACCGACAAATGTAGTCATCATCAAGCATTGAAGGAAATAGGGTTCAACTCGAAAAGATTTGAGGCACGATTTTTGACGTATTCTTCCATATATTTCCAATATTTAAACCTTGGGGGGGGGGGGGGGGGGAGTGATCTGTTTTTTAATTTTAAATGCAAAAAATCAAATCGCTATACAAAATTTGAAAGCTCTCTCGGGCAACCTACGATTTTTTTGCATTTTTCTTTAAGTGATGCTTTTACAAGGCATGAGGATGTCTTCCAACAATACAAATTCAGTCATTAATTAATTCATTGGAAGAAGACAGCGCGCTGAAAGAGTCTGAGTTCTTGGACATTTTGAATTCTTTTCACAAGAACTGATCATGTCGCGGAATGGGCATGTTATGAACCTATTTAACTACTCTTCGCTCAAATATCCTCTTCTATCAAAGTCTGTTCAATAAAGAATTAAAAACGTACGCGAGTTTGATGAAAGTATTATGCAAGAAAGTGAACTATCTTTAAAATATAAGTGAAGAGAAAATTTATTAAGTGACAACTGTGTAGCGAGTTTGTAAAAACTATCATTTTCAATTTTTTTGCATCTAAAGGTTCAAATGTTTGCAAAGTGAAATCAAATTTTTGTAAATCTATCGGACCAAACTGCTTAGTATCCGTCCGTAGCTTACAAACATCTTAAACCAAGGTAAACTAACCGAAGGGCAACACACACACACGCAACACCCATGCCCCAGGGAGGACTCGAACCTCCGACGGCGAACAACCGCGCGCTCCGCAGCGAGGCGTCTTAGACCGCTCGGCTACTCCACCGCGGCTGTTTGTATAGTTTAAGGGACTTAACTGCGGGTCATCAGTCCCTAAACTTACAAACTACTTATGAATTAGCTTATACTAAAGACGACACAAACATCCATGCCCGAGGGGGATTCGAACCCCCGACGGCGGACGGCCGCGCACACCGCAACACGGCGCTCCAGCACGCGCGGCTAACCCGCCGCGGCGCATCTGTAGCAAATGATAATGTGGAAACAGCGTTGTGCGTCACAAGTATTTTATGGACCGCGAAAACTGCATATTTAGTGTGCAAACTGCAGAGAAAGTAATTATAATAAGAAGTAATTTTCACAATACTTCGTTGGTGGTCATTAAGTGAAAATAACGACCTCCGGAATGACACACATTCTTCTCAAAAATATATTTCACAGAGAAAAAGTATTTCATTAATTTAGTACTATCGACGAGGAATCTCAGATCGATTCCATATAATTCTATATTTCTACAATGCTTCTGACAATCTACCTCATAAGCGTCTTCTAATGAAATTGAGTGCTTATGGAATATCGACAAATGTGCGATTGGATTCGTGACTTCCTGTCAGAAAGGACACAGTACGTTGTAACTGACGGTAAGTCATGGAGTAGAACCGAAGTCATATCTGGCGTTCCAGAGGGAAGTGTTATAGGGTCCCTACTGTTCCTTTTTTTATTTTTTTTTTTATTTTTATTTTTTTTTATTTTTTTATTTTTTTTTTTTTTTTAAATTTTATAAACGACTAGCTGTAAACGCGGCGTTGCTCGGTGTGTATCCTACGCTCTCGTAGTCCACATCCCCTTCCTCCCTCTCTCTGCATCCACCTCTTTCTCTCCCATCTCTCTGTTCGTTTCCACCTTTCCCTCTCTCGGCAAAGTTTTCTGCAAGGTACCCTCTGTCCTGTACCATAGAAACATTTATGTACCCAGTGATCTTCCTCTTAATTTTGAAGCAAAACTATGAATTTGTAAAATTACGTAAGTTAAGTACCCACCACCACGCACCGAACGAAATTGTCCTCTAGTTTTTAAGTTAGAGTGTGCAAAATTTCATCAATGTCGGAACAAAACTATAGATTTGAATGCAATAGAAACGCAGAGTCACATTGAAAAAAACACTTTGGTGTTCTCAAATATTCCAGCCAGTTTCATTTCATACAACCCAGGTTATGAGAATAACGAAAACAACGCGCCACTACGGTAATTAGGGATCCATTTTTATGTTGCGCCGTATGCAGCGTATGAAATTTAAGGTAGGCGGTGATATTCCTCTTGTTTTGAGGGTCAAGCATGCGAAATTTTCTGAAGATCGGAATGAAACTAATTTCGTGAGTCAGTAGGAGAAGTACCTATGCTCCGCCAAGTACCTACCACAAAATACTTTCTTAGCTGACGTTTTCTACCTATAAACTACATTCCTGCCAAATTTCAGCTTCATAGGTGAGTATTTTTCGAGATTTCGTGTTTAGTCAGTGAGTGAGTGACCTTTCGCTTGTATATAGATAGAGGTTAAGAAAACATTGTTTAATTTTGGATGCAAGAGAAGTAATCTGTAATGTTAACTGTATTTCATACAAAGTAATGCTTGATGCGACAGTTTTACGGCATCTACAGCGAAACTGTTGTGAGCGGTAGACTGTTTCATTATTTTATGGGGCTTGGTCATTTACAGAACGCTTCATAAACGTCCTAAATGACATGCAAACTTTGTTGTAGGTTCCCAACTAATTCTCCAATAATTGACGCATAAATCTGGGTGTTCTCACGCGGTGGCCTCTCATTATTTATGACGTCATATCTCCTGATCTATGTGTCGTGCTCTTTTGTTTTTGGGTCTGGAACCTTCGTGGGCGTACGGTGAACAGTTCACCAAAGTTTCATTGCAATCGAATGAATCGTTTATGAACACACAGAGGACATACAGAGAAATATAGGAGACAATTTGAGTAATTTTCTTAGACTGTTCGCGAATAATGCTGTCATTTCCCGGTTAGTACAGTCACCACAAGATCAAAAGCAACTGCAAAATAATTTAGGTAAGAAATCAGCATGGTGCAAAAATTGGCAGTTGCCCCTTAATAATGATAAGTGTCAAGTCATCCATATGACCACTAAAAGAAATCCGTTAACTCCATATACACGATAAATCAGTCAAATCTACAGGCCGTCAATTTAACAAAATACCTACGAGTTACAGTTACGAACAACTTAAACTAGAAAGAACACACAGAAACTATATTACGGAAAGCAAACCAAAGACAGTGTTTCGTTGCAGAGCACTTAGAAGATGCAACAGTTCTACTAAAGAAACTGCCTACATCACACTTGTTTGTCCTATTTTGGAGTATTGCTGTGCATTGTGGGATCCACTCCAGGTGGGACTGACGGACGATTTAGAGAAAGTTCAGAGAAGGGCAGCTCGTTTTGTATTATCGCGATATAGGAGAGAGAGTGTCACGGAAATGATGCTCGAGCTTGGGTGGAAATCATAGAAATAAAGGAGTCATTCATTGCCACGAGATCTATTTGCGAAATTTCTTTCACCAATTTTCTCCGAATACGAACATACTTTATTAGCACTCACTGACATAGGGCGGGATGGTCATCATAATAAAATATAATTCATCACATAGAAAACGGAACGATTTAGGTGTTCATTTTTTTCCGAGCACTATTAGAGAATGGAACGGTAGAAGAACATGATAAAAGCGGTTCCGTGAACCCTCTGCCATGCACTTCAGTGTGACTTGCAGAATATTTTAGTGGGTTTATGTGTACCACTGACCTAAAAAAGCCCTGTCGAGTGTACATCGATTTCAGTAACCTTTCAACGCGCCGCAACATCGTTTAAACATCAGATAGTCGTAGAAAGCCACACAGCACTAAGTTACACTCTGTTCCTGCATATCCACAGCCTTTAAAATAATGACCAACTCGTAAAAAGCCGTGCAGTACCTTTGTCAGTCAGAAAATAGTTCCCATGACGGCTAGTTTCTCCTACAGCAGTTTACTCTTGGCTTCCTACCTACCTTCATCCTTTAAAATCATGCTCTGTTTTTTAATAAACAAAGTCTCTGAATTCCGAATGCTTATCCCTGTCATTGTATTTGGATCAGGGACATTAACCATCTGAGCAAAGTAATTTAGTGGTTTGTTCTAGGACAATATTGCCGGCCGTGGTGACTAAAGCGCTCCAGTCACGGTCAGCACGGCCACTACGGTCGGGGGTTCGAATCCCCCCTCGGGCATGGATATTTGTGTCGTCTTTAGTCTTAGCTAGTTCGTAAGTAGTTTGTAAGCTTAGGGACTGATGACCCCGTAGTTACGTCCCATAAGTTGTACAAACATTTGAACATTTTTTAGGACAATATTTTATTATTAACTTTTATTTATCGTGTGAAATAACCACACTTTCGTAAATCGCCACATATTCGGAAATAACAGAAAAATATTTGTTTTATAATCAGTTAGAAATGTAAATAACTTTGTATATCGTACTTATGTTTTACAGATAAGAAACACCCACAATGACTTTAAAAAAACGCTTAAAAGTGAGTGAAAATGTTTTTGCACCAGAGGGGATGTCAAGCCCTTAACCATTACATAACCGAAACTTCGCCTCGAGTGCTGACTAAAAAGTAAGCTTATTAACACATATGGAAATGCTGGGTAATATTATCTGATGAATTTTAACTGCACCGTTGCATCGACATGATACACTATAAACATTTTAATACAATTCTGATAATACACAACCGCTGTATTTTATCGTTTGGAGCAAATCAAATCTTATAATATATAAATCTGAAGCAGAAGCATTGAATTAAAAGTTGTGCTAAGGCCGGGATTCGAATTCGAGACCTCCTGCTTACTAGGTAGGGACTGTACCAGTAAGCAACAGTGACTGCACTGCCTGTCCTTCCAGAGATTATATATATATATATATATATATATATATATATATATATATATATATATATATATATATATAAATGAATTGCTGTTCGTTAGACTCTGTAAAACTCGAGAACGGGTGAACCGATTTGACAAATATTACTCTTGAAATATTCGTCTTAAGTCCAGGGAGGGTTTAAACGGTGATAAAATATGGAAAAGTTGTCCGGAAAAGAGGAAAATCGGGAAAAAACTGAAACAGCTTTTTCCAGTGAGGTATCAATACTGTTCGTCCAATTGCGATAAAATTTGGACATTTCATGTTGAAGGAAGTTCGCATCAAATAAAAATTTGGAAAAGTCACCCAGAAAGTAAAAAAATTTAGGAAAAACCGAAAGCGATTTTTTTTGTCTATGAAGAAAAATAAATTGCCACATGCTCTTGGCTTGACAGGAAGAGGTTTGTATGACTTTTTTTTTTTTGTGGAAAATCTACCAGAATATTTGAAAACTTGAGAAAAACTGAAACTGCTTTTTCATCGGGTTTTTGATTGAATTCAGCACTATAACCGACTATTCGCACGACGGAGAGGGGTAATTCTTTTGTTGTTTTATTCATTACGGTCTTGGAAAAGTTTGCACTAAAAGGAAAGTCGCAAAATTCGAACCAAGTTTCTTTTTCAGTGTGTTTCTAAATGTACTCAACACTATAAGTTGAGAACCGTTCATCCGCTTTCGATAAAAAATTTGATCATTTGACGTTCAACGAAAGATGAACGATCTTATGAACTAAAAATTCGGGAAAGTTACCCGGAAAATTTGAAAATTCGTGAGAAACTGAAAGAGCTTTTTTCAATGGGATTTCAATATCATTCGTGTGGTTGCGATAAAATTTTGCATATTTGACGTTCAAAGCAAGAGTAACGTTCTTATGAAATAAAAATTTGGAAAAGTTTCCCGGAAAATTGGACAATATAGAAAAAATATAAAGAGATTTTTTAATGAAATATCAATACCATTCATCTTATTGCGATAAAATTTTGCACATTCGACGTTCAAAGCGAGAGGAAGGTTTGAGTGAACGTTTAGAATAGTTGGTAAGAAAATAGGAAAATTTGTGAAAAAGTGAAAGAGCTCTTTTCTTTGGAATATCAATATCATTGTTACGATTGTGATAAAATTTTGCACATTTGACGTTCACAGCAAATGCCTTTATAAAGCTACTGGGTCTAAAATACATATTAGTATGATTTATATTAAGAGGTAGAAAAAGGTCTCTTTACCTTAATTTGTAATTTTATATTTAAGCATGGAGGTCCGCGTTCGATTCCCGGTCGCATCACAAATTTTGATTCATTGCTTCACCTTTATCTTTAAAATCTTGAAATGTTTGTAAAGCTAAGGTGCCTTGACTTGCAAACCACTTAAACTGACTTACAGTGAGGATAACACGAACACACACGCCAGAAGGACGACTCGAACCTCCCACGTGAGCGACCGCGCGATCCGCAATGTCACGCCTCATACCGGACGGCCATTCCCTCGCGGCGTGTTCCGAGCGAAGTTGCGAGTTTTTTTTACTTTCGTTGTGGTTACTTCCATCAGATTTCAGTTACGTTCTTGAGATGCACAGTAACACACAGCATGCAGACCTTCTGACATTTTGTACACCTAGTTTTGAGTTTAGAAGTATGACAGTCATCATCGAATTGGGAAGAAATTACATGTGGTGTCCCACAAGGATCCATCTTAGGGCCATTGCTTTTTCTTGTGTACATTAATGATCTCTCGTCAGTTACATTGTCAGAAGCAGAGTTCGTTTTGTTTGCAGATGATACAAGTATTGCAATAAAAGTATGTCAAGCATAGTTATAGAAAGGTCTGCAAATGATATTTCCATGAACATTAATAAATGGTTTAAAGCCAACGCATTGTCATTAAACTACATGCAGTTCAGAACATGTAAGAGATTTCCCGCCAGCATATGCATTAAGTATGAAGAAGAGCAGATAGAAGAGGTTGACAGTATTAAATTCCTGGGATTACAGCTTGATAATAAATTTAGTTGGGAGGAGCACACCACAGAATTGCAGAAACGACTCAACAAATCTGTATTTTCAATACGAGTGTTATCAGACATAGGAGACATAAAAATAAAAAAGCTTGCATAGTTTGCTTACTTTCATTCCATAATGTCATATTTGCGTAACTCTTCAAGTCAAGCAAAAGTTTTTAGAGTCGAAAAGCGTGTAATACGTATTATTTGTGGAGTAAATTCACGAACGTTCTGTAGAAGCCTCTTCGAAGAACTGGGTATATTAACTACTGCCTCTCAGTATATTTATTCCTTAATGAAATTTGTCTTAAATAATACATCCCTTACCCCCAACAAACAGCTCAGTTCATACATACAATACTAGGAACAAAAATGATCTACACGAGGACTTAAAAGCGCTTACATTAGGTCAAAAAGGGATCCACTATTCAGGAACACACATTTTCAATAATTTACCAGCTAGAAATAAAGACCAGTTTAAGAGGAGCCTAAAAGACTTTCTAGTGGCAAACTCCTATTCTCCATTAGTGAATTTATAAATTGTATCAAATGATGCATGTATCGGTATTCATACTATATTAGTATTATTATATTAGCAGCTAATTTTTTTTTAATTTATGTATCTCTATTTATATTATTAGTATTGTCTATTATTCGGCTTGTAAATTTTGTTTCTTGACATGTTCCACATCCACTTGGTTCTCCTCAACATGGATCTACGGAACGAAAAACTAATCTAATCTAATCTAAACAACAAGTTCGTTGCACCTAGTCATGTGGTCGATGTAAGCTTATTTACGTCACCGCTACGTCAAGATGACGAAACACTCGCCTGAACTTGGGTGAGAAGAAGGCTACCCAGGAACACAGATCAATGACAACAGAGACTGCGCGTGGCGTCATTATAGAGAAACCAGCGTCTATAGGTCACGTGGCTCCAGGCAGGAAGTCGTTTTCGTCATTATGAGCTATGTCGAGCTGCCCTGAGATTTGCATATTTTTATTTGTAACTGAAATTATGTGTACATTTTAATATAACTTGTTATCCTATTCTTATTACAGAAGTACACTTAAACTAATTTCTCCGTAATTTCAAATATTAATGCAATGGCTGTAGTTCTTCCATGTACCTAGGTGAAAGGCATGGGCAACTTATTTCAGAAGCAACAGTACGTGAGGTCTTTAGTTGATATTGAACTTGATTCTGTTGCACTGTGACTCTTTTAGTGTCGAGTTTCTACAGGTGTGGATACCCTCAATTTTCTCTCCAACTTCTCAGCAATACAAGTGATACGTTTTGGTATTATTTTTACAAAAACTAAAATCGGTTTGAATCCATAGTGTCAATTTTTTACACAGTGCTAGCGTTTATTTTTCATGATTTTTGTCGCATACAGTGATACCAAAACGAAAAACAAGCAGAATATTAACTATTTACTTTTGAAACATGTCCACTGAATGCGTTGTCGCATTCCATTTTGATTTTCTCATTAACCTAAAGTGTTTCTGCACCATAATGTTATCTATCTGTGTCTTAATTTTTTTATTAATGTTATCAATGATCAATGCCCCACGTTTATATATGTTTGCCCCATATTTATAAATGGTTCCACCCGTGTGATTGAACTTGTGTGTTCATGTGAATGTGAATGTTTGCTCTTAATACTGACTGACTGCCGCACAATGGCTTACAGTCGCCGCCTCGCGCTCTAGACCTCGTTCTGCTGTAGTTGAGAACGCACGGCTTCGTTTGTCGTCTGTGCTGGCGTCTGCTGGCTGGCCAGAGACAAGCTTACTTGGCAAGGTGGCGAGGTGGCCGTGTTCTTAGTGTCATACCAACCTAATCTTGGACGAAAGAGGTGAAAGGAGACCTCTCTGGGAACGGTTGTAGAGGGAATTCTCTTGGCCAGGTGGCAAGGGTTGGGAAACACTAGTCTCTGAATGCACTCTGCATTGGGTTTAGCGCACTCTACATCTGGTGTACGGCGGGGGAAGGTTTTTCCCGTGGCCCTAGAGCTTCACTCTTGATTCGGGTTCCGATGACCGTGAAAGTGAGTACTCTGCCGAATCATGCTGAGGGGAATGCATTCTGTTAGAACTTTGCTTTCTTTGTCATCAGACAGTCTTGGTTTTTCAGTTCTATTGACTAATTCTTACGCTATGCAAGGCGAAGTGTTACTTAATTTACAGAACACGAGTAAATTCAGTGTAAATTTATTATTTGCATTTTCATTCCAGTAAACCTAGTATGTTTGTATTTCTTTCATGTTTTTAACTAACATTTTTGCATCGTTTCTGTATCTGCGACTATGCTAAATATTTCTCAAATTTTTTGATTTGATCCTGTCTTGTATGACCGATTGCAACACATGCTTTCGTAACGGTCGTTATTTCGGACTTTAGCCATGCTTTTATTAATACTAGCTTTCTTCTATACTAATTCTGGCGTGTGCTCTGTTCACTAATTCTGAATTAATTTTCTTTGTAAATTCTATGTAATTCACCGTGGTTACACACCATGTGGTACTTAAGAATAGTATGCCAATGTCTTCCCACAAATGAGTTTGTTTAGTGCACAGTATACTTAAATTTGTGATCAAGACACCCGCCATCTCGTCAAGATGCCACCGACACTTTGTTTTGCCGCTGCTTTCATGAGTTTCACAATTGTAATGTACTGCCAAGCATTATGTGTGTGTCTGTGAAAGAATGAAGGTGCTTTCTGCTACCCATTGTGTATTTGAAAATTTCATCCTACGTTACCTCCATATTCATAAAGGGCAGAAACAATTTTATCACAGGCAGTAATTATATGATTTTATTTACTTTTGTACAAGGTGTGTGCTTAATTTGGTCTCCCCACATTTAGTTGCTAGTTCATTTTTTTTAATAGATTGTGATTTTAAAGTATCAAACATCTGCATTATGATTTCATGCTTCCTGTCCCATATTTAATTATCTAGTAATTAATTTTTTAACATTGATTTTGTGTTTGTTAAAACATTGGCTGCTACCTTAAGGAATGAGCAGTTAGATAAATTTCCTTTGTGCATGTACTGTGGCTACTCATAAAGTAATTAAGTGCAGCAGTGAATGTTTTAACTTACATTTGCAGATCTGAACTGCCCGGGACCTTGCTTATTTTAATAACAGGCTACCTCACTTTAAATCAGTGTTTGTCAACCTTTATGATTACGCGAACCCCTTCCAAGTAAAAATCCCCTTCCAAATGAAAGTATTCTGACAACAGCCCCCTCCCCTCTCAGTAGTCTTTGTGTATCCATCTTGATTTGAAGGCTGTTGAGATGACGGAGTTCTATTATTGTTATAAATGGAAACCCTTACGCCGCTACTTTTGGATTTTAATGACTAGTTTCGAGAATACACTATTCTCTTCTTTAGACCCTTTAAGAATCCATGCTATAATGCATACTATCCTTCCATTGTGTGCATTGCGTATCAACCTATCACTTCAAGATGTTGCCTACATCTGTCAGCTACAGTTATCGGCTACTTTTTGTACACTTTGCTACGTGATCTCACTCTCGAGGGCGTCACAGAAGTCCCCAAAAAATTCGCCTGTCCCATCAAGTATAAAGAGCAGCGTTCTCTTTCCTTGGCTGTATCAAATGTTCCAATGTTTGTATAGCTTATGGGACTTAACTACGGGGTCATCAGTCCCTAAACTTACAAACTACTTATGAACTAAGACTAAGGATGGCACAAATATCCATGCCCGAGTGGGGATTCGAACCCCCGACCGTAGTGGCCGTGCAGACCGTGACTGGAGCGCCTCAGTCTCCTCGGCCACCGCGGCCGGCTTGGCTGTATCACCTTGTCGGAGGAATTGCCTGCCTATCGACTGCCCACTTTCAAATATGGGATGACGCATAGTTACACTGCCCAATAAGTTTACAGTTAACATATACAGGGTGTCTCATGAAAGACGCCCGCCAGGCGTCCACGGTTCGCGCGGTATGGCACCCGGACGCCGCCACGGCGTCCGCCGATTCTCGGACTCTATTGTGCCGCCGGCGCATACACTGAAGTCTGAAAACATTGCCGCCTGAGTAACTTAAGCTTACCTTTATTTACAGTACATGTTCAAAATGATGCCCCTCTATGGAAAGAGCGGCCTGACATATCTTCAACACATTTGCGAATACTCGACGAATTTCGGCTGCCGAAATCTGGGAAATGACTAGTCGAATCTTTTTTCACGAAAGAATAAATTATGACTGGTATGTGAACAATATCCTGCATCCATTTTTTAAGAACTTTCTCCCAACGAAAAGCTGTACGGTTATTTCATGCAGGACAATGCAAGACCACACATTGCCAATGCTTCTATGGCAGCAATACGAAGTGTTTTTTATGATAAGATAGTTGACTGGCCTCCTCGTTCTCCAGATCTAAATCCCTGTGATTTTTATCTTTGGGGAATCTTAAAAGACAGGGTGTATGCAAGCAATCCCCATACACTCGAAGTGTTGGAAGACAGGATCCGACTAGACATTTGCCAGATTTCGGCAGCCGAAATTCGTCAAGTGTTCGCGAATGTTCGAGAGATGTCAGGCCGCTCTTTCCATAGAGAGACATAATTTTGAACATTTACTGTAAATAAAGGTAAGCTTAGGTTACTCAGATGGCAATGTTCTTTAGACTTTAACTCAGTGTATGGATTCGTCCGCGGCACAACAGAGTCCTATATAGAATGTGTCGCTGCCGTTGGCAGCGGATGCGGTGGCGGCGGCCGGGAGACGAACAGAACCCAACACAGCGGTACGAGGACGACTGGCAGCCGGCTTTCCTCAGACAGACACCCTGTATGTTACATTCTCATATTTTCTTAGCAACAGTCTGTTCTGGAGCATTGCTAGTGCTTGGTTACAAAGGATTGCATCATTTTCTTTAACGTAGCCTCCCTCGTCGTCTAATTATCCCTTATAGCCCTTTTAGCATGACCAGCCTCCATTGTTCACACACAAATTAGAACTATATCCAATATCTGAATAAAATACGATACCATATGAATATTCTGTATGATATCTCACCTGATTCCCTAATTGTTTTGCACAGTGTATGTACAATTTATAATTGGGAGAGGTTGTTACATAAAATGGAAAAAGTTACATATAGCCTGTGTTTGATACAATAGTGTATTAGAGAAATAGGTATCTAGTTTTTGTCATATTATTTGCGGCTGACAAAGTAATAGGAGACTGTTATGTTCTACAGGTAAGCCACACCTTGGACTGGTGGAGATGATGGACTTAGTTGGCAGTATGTACCTCATTTTATCTCCTTATGAATTTAATTCTAGATAACAGTAAATATAGGTTAGTGTAGCTTAGTTAGGTCTTTCATATGTCATATTTGGAATGAACAGGACGGCGTGGAATCTCATCCGTAAAAAGTTGGACTTGCACATAGGTTTCTACACATTTGTCCTATGATAGAGGGAGACAACACTACCCCCCCCCCCCTCACAGCCAACGTCATGAAACAGTTACTGGTCAAAAGAGAGGGGGTGGGGTACAACTTGAATATCCAACCATAATCGACGGATCACAATGCTCCAGACTTTTTCCTATTCCATCGACTCAAACTCCCTTTGAAGAAGTTGAGAGTTGACGGTATTCCTGACATCCAGGGAAACGTGGCAAGGCCTTTGACCACCAATACAAAGGAAGACTTCGTGCAAAGTTCCAGTACATGTATGACAGAGCTCAGCGGGGTATAGTTGTTGGAGGTGACTATTTCTAAGGGCAGTAACTTAACTCTAGGTCATAGTTCATCTACATTATGTTACAAGGATATTCATCGAACTTTATTGTCAGAGATTGTAGACGTCGACCAATAAAACCCATATTCACATGTATGGTAAAGTTGAAAATTCAAGTACAGGGTGTCTTACGAAAGCCGCCTGCCAGTCGTCCTCGTACCGCTGTTCGGCTCCCGGCCGCCGCCACCGCATCCGCCGGCCACGGCAGCGCCCCATTCTATATAGGACTCTGTTGTGCCGCGGACGCATACAATGAGTTAAAGTCTGAAAAACATTGCCAGCTGAGTAGTCTAAGCTTACCTTTCTTTACAGTAGACGTTCAAAATGGTGTCCCTCTATGGAAAGACCGGCATCGCAATACGCCAATTACAAACCGAGATATTGCGAAGCATTTAGTTCACATTTCACTGATGAAATAATATGTATGTTTCAAATGCAAATGAAACCTGTTGAAGTAATCCTAACGGACCAAACTGCTAAGGTCATCCGGTCCCTACGCTTACAAAGTGATCCATCTTATACTAATCACAACACACAATCGCATGCCCGAAGGGGGACTCGAATCTCCAGCGGGAGTGGCCGCGCAATCCGCCACATGGAGCCCCAGATCGCACGTGACACTAACATGTTGACAGTGGCACCGACGAACCGTCCCCCCCCCCCCCCCCCCGAGGTTCACTGCAAACATCGGCCGACGCCGTTGTCACTTGGTCGGGGTAAGGAGAAGGTTGGATGAGGCAGAATCTGTTCTGTGTCTCAAGTATATTATTTTTAATGAAAGTCCAGCTCCAGTTGCAATTAGTTGTGCTTTATTTAAGCCCACACTACCGGTTTCGGCCTCTATGTTAGGCCATTTTCAAGTGTGACAGACCTGCATATAATGTGTAGCAATAAGTTTACAAAAATTATATGGTAAAGATAGAATGATACATATGTAAAAAGGTACTGTACAGAAGCAGAAAGAAACTTACGTTATGCCATAGAGAAAGCAACGTCAAGTAATTAAAACGATAGAACTCAGAGAATTTAAAACTTTTGGCGCCCAATGGCGATATAAGAAAAATGGGCGTGTCATTTTTTAACATACCAGAACATTATAATCGGCATAATCTGATGTGTTCTGATATAAACATTACATCATTGCATGCTTAAAATTATAAACATCAGTTGATAAAATGTAAAGGTCAATAGTAAAAAATTACAATTGTCAGTTAGGATTAAAAAAAACGGAAATGTAGCGGCCAATGAGGCTATGTGAAAAGTGGGCGTGTCGTCAATTTAAAATGTTTTTAATACAAGAAGTATAATAATTTAGCTTAAGGCCAATTGCATTCAATTTAGTTTACATTAAAGTTGAATGTATTGATTTAAACAAGGTACAAAGATTCTTAGGTTGTAAAATGTAAAATGATTGCAACAAACGAGGCGTCCAAGCTGATAGTTGAGGGGCGGCCTCTAACGAGCGAAATTTGAACCAGGAACGCTAGTGCGGGCTCCAGAGCTGTTTGGACGCGTCGTTGATTGCTTACATTGCACTGTTTACAAACAGTAGTATGTACGTATTTCAAAAACAGCCACGAACTTGCGGAGCATTTCTAAAAAATTTTGTCAATTACTGGGCGGCAGATATCTAAGAAATTGGTATTCTTTAGAGTGCATTGCTCGTTAAGCGTGTCTTCCTTGGACTTTTTTAGGTGAGTATATATGGCAACTTCTTCATGAGTTCTGTGTGTTCTTTGTATATTAGATTTGAATTTACTAGCGACGCAGTGCATTGCACCGACACTTTTATGCTTTTGAATTGAAAGGTAGTCTCTATTGCAAATTATTATATTTATTTCTTTTTAACGCGTTTCGCGCTTTTGGCGCATCATCGGAACACTGTAACAGGAAACTATACAAACATATCATTTTCATATCCACTACGATATGAGGAAACAATGAATTGGGGGCGTGACACCAGCTAATGCCGTAGAGCTGTTTCTGAGCCATGCTCATTGTTTACGCCCCCAGTTCATTGCTGTTGTCACTGTAAGCGGTCACCGCGGTGCGGTCAATAGGACATCTCACTTTTTTATGTGGGTGTGACGTTAACAATTTGAAAACCTTTGAAATTCCCTGTTTTGCATATGAAAGAGTCTTTAATACTAAATAAATAAACATGAACATACAATACAATAACATTAAATAATTATTGTTAAACTGGCACTCATATGTTTACTGCACATTTCGTACACTAATACATTTATATGTTTTCCATTAGCTAATAATGACAATAAAGCTTTGATAGATTTTGTATATTTTCTTGAAGAACTAATGAAACAAAAAATGTAACGTTTTATCTCGAAGAAATGCCTCTTGAAAAATCAGACCCGTCCAAATCACAAGTTTTCACAACCGTCCTTGCAGACCTGATATGTCCTTAGTCGTAACTCCTGCGTAAGTCGTGGGTTCTGAGCTCGCTTTTGCATATATTTCAGCACAAGACTATGGGCCAGCTCTTTCAGAAGGATACCTCTGTCGACAGGAGCTTTATCTCATCCAATCTTCTGAAGAACATATGCATTTCTCAACTTTTCTTCAAAGTTTCGGTCTGAAGTGTTCACACATTGTCTGCTACTTGCAGCAGATCCTTTACATGTAAAATTACTCGGTTCCTCTATGTTTCAAAAGCTTTGAAATATAAAATATCGAGAATATGTCAAGAAAGTTATAGCAGAGAAAATTACACAAACAACGTAGTGCGATCAAAATGACCGCGAGTTATTTTCGTAAGGGCGTCACTCTTCTTATAGAAGCTCTGGCATAACATCATACGCTTTGCCGGACCAGTCACAACTAAACTCGAAGCTAACGAGCAGATGGGCGCAATAATCGGTAGGAAATTGCTACATCGCAATTGTTGTCGAAAGCGCTCGGTCAGATAGACCGCACCCAGGGTTGCCAGGTGTGGCGATTTTTCGCATTCTTAGCTATCTTTTTCTTATAATAGTAGCCATTCTAGCAGTTTGGCGACTGGCGATTAAATTTGGCTATTAAAGGAATTCGTTGGCGACTTAATGGTTATTTTATTTTACTTCAAATACAACGAATATAAAGCAATCACTCTTTAGACATTGCGTCAATGAAACCGGCTAAACTTCGGTAGTATGCTGGGGAAATGTAATCAACCTACACAAGTTATCACAAATGGTTTCATGTATCATGGATGTGTGGGAGAGTGTCACAGAGATGGCTATGTCACAGAGATGTAAACAAACTCAACTTACAGACTCTTGAAGATAGACGTAAACCACCTCATGTACCCTACTTACGATGGTTCAAGTACAGCCTTTAAATGATATCTCGAAATATACTACAGCACCGTATGTATGGCACCCACTGAGAACATAACGATAAGATTATATAAATTACAGCATGAATGGAGGCATTTAAACAGTATTTTTTCCGCGTTCCATACGACAACACAACAGAAATTCGTAACAACTGCTACTGTGAAGCGAGCCCTTTGCTACGCACTTCACAGAAGTTAACAATGGTTTACATAGTATAAATGTCGATAGACAACACGCGGTGATTTCCCAGTCATTCTCATGGCTGATTTTTCAGTGTGTAATGACGCATTATTACGAATTAAAGTACATCCCACCTGTAAGTATGAAATGCTTAGTGCATTATTATAAATTACTTGAACTCAAAATGTTTTAATGATTTTGTGTGTATTAAAGAAAGGTTTGAAAGATTCAATAACACTATTTAAAATCTGTAAATATTTGTTTTAAGAAGATGAAAGTGATTGGTAATCGAACCTATGCATGAAACATCCGTTGTGTAAGTTTGATAGAATGATTCTTTAATAGTTTTGTGTTGTAATTTTTATAAATTATGAAATTAATAAATGTGATAGTTGAATGTAACTGAATTTCCGGAGTCAGTCTATTATATTTACAATATGACAATATTTTGACTGCCCCAATTGTCAGCTGTTAGTGTGTCTGGGTTCAGTTCTTGGATGGACTTAAATGTTTCTGTGAAGTATGAGTTTCCTTGGAAAGTTCAGTCTGACATCTGTCAATGTAAGGGTGCCACAGTTTGTGTTACTTTTTACACAGTAACCATCTTACTCCCTGAATTTCAGGCTTATTATTGTCGAGTAACATGCCGTAATTACTATACCATAATAATGTTAACAGATTAAAGGTTGCGATATTTGGCTATTTTTACTGAAGAAAAGATGGTTATATTTTGACATTTTATTGATGAATAGATGGCGATATTTTGGCTACATTTTGTTTAAAATTTGGCGACAGAGCAATAGAAGAACCTGGCAACTCTGACCGCACCACGTTAGTTAAATATTAATGCCGCCCAGACCATCTTTGGTGCTGCCGCTGTTGTCACTGCTATGCTCAAGTTACGAGCCGATTGTTCGTATGCGGCTATCCGTTGCTTAGCAGGGCAGCGGCGCCTTCCAGTTTAATCTCATGAACCACAATAATGGTATTTTAGTTCAATTTTTACACATAGTCTCATATTAATTAGATTGTAAAGACCTATCTCTTTGGTTAGTAACTTAGAAGCTTCTTAATTATTTTACGAGCTGATTATATAAACTCCACCAGCTGTAAACCCGGCGTTGCCCGGGTGTTTGTTTATCCTACACTCTGGTAGTCCACATCCCCTTCCCTCCTCTCTCTGCATCCATCTCTTTCTCCCCCATCTCTCTGTTCGTTTCCACCTTTCGCTCTCTTGCCAAAGTTTTCTGCAAGGTACCCTCTGTCATGTACCACGCAAACATTTATGTACCCATTGATCTTCCTCTTGGTTTCAAGGTAATCTGTGCGAAAGTTCATCTAGATCGGAGCAAAAGTTTACATTTGTCAAAGTCCGTGAGTTAAGTACCCTCCACTATGCACCGAAAGAAATTTTATACAGTCAGCGACATTCCTCTTGTTTTTAAGGTCAAGTGTGCAAAATTTCATCAATATTGGAACAAAACTATTGATTTGTGTACAATAGGAACACAGGGGCACATTGAAAAAACGCACTTTGTTGTTCTCAAATTTTCCAGTTTTATTACATTTTCGTAGGTGCAATAGTTTGAGAGATTTCGTGTTTAGTCAGTGAGTGCGTGCGTGAGTGAACTTTCGCTTGTGTCCTAGATAAACATTATTTACCAGGTTCGTAGAGTGGAATATTAGGAAACTGCCTGCGAAATGTAAATGAAGTTGTTAGTGAAGACGTAGTAAATTACAACCTCATCCTTATTGGGCGAATTTTCATACATTTCATTGTCTTTGACGACGTAGCTCCTGAGCTATATGTCATAATACGATATTATTTCGAAGGTACATTAAGTGGTGTATATCTAAACTGTCTAAAAAATACGTCGCGAATTGAGTTAGTAGGAAAGACGCAATAAAAACCTAATTGTTCATGACTCCAAATCTCATGAACTGTGTGTCGTATTATGATAAAATTTCAAACGTACGTTCAGTGGTATGTGTGTATACTGTCTGTAACATTTCTCGCAAATACAGATAATAGTGTACAAGTAATAAATTGTAACGTCATGCGAAATGTCGTTATTTTGTTGCACGTACGCCGAAAAAGTAGTAAGCAACAAACTGTTTCCCTTTCATTATTTTGCTGGGGTTGTCAGTGAGAAGTTTCAAAAATGTTCAAATTTTTGTATAGTCTATGGGACTTAACTACGGGGTCATCAGTCCCTAAACTTACAAACTACTTATGAACTAATTAAGGACGGCACAAATATCCATGCCCGAGGGGGGATTCGAACCCCCGATCGTAGTGGCCGTGCAGACCGCGACTGGAGCGCCTCAGTCCCCTCGGCCACCGCGGCCGGCAAGAAGTTTCCTAAGGGTTTGAAATTACGTTTAAAGTTTGTTGTGAATCCCTAAGTGCTCTGCTCAAATTGGGGACTGATCAAGTCACACTATTACGTGCCACAAGACAAATTTTCATTGTTTATGACGTCATATCTCCTGAACTATCGGCCCAATCGCACAATCCTGTGTTAGCTGACGTCTTCTACCTATAAACTACATTCCTGTCAAATTTCAGCTTCGTAGGTGAAGTAGTTTTCGAGATTTCGTGTTTAGTCAGTGAATGAGTGTCCCTTCGGTTTTATATAGATAGAGATTTCCACCACTTTGCTCCTTTTCCACTTTTAAATTAATGCGGGCCTACTCATTTTATTTCTTGTGCAATTGTTTTCGTAGTGTAATTGGTTAAATTATAAAAAGCGTAAAATCAAGTCATTAAAAATTCAATAGGCTTTATTAAAAAAAAAAAAAAAAAAGTCCCCCCCCCCCAGAACCAAATCCTGGCTACGCCACTGCGCGAACAACTACAGTGCCACATTTACAGTTTTATCGTTGGGATAGAATCTATCTGATAGATGTAGCAGGAGAAATAAGTAATGGCCCAGCAAAATGGCGCAGAGACGAAGATGCGAGGCAGTGGAGCGGAAGAAAGATATTGAGTCGGAAACGGAGCCCATTCCGGCAGGAAACGACTGTATCGATCGGCGCCGCGTCCGATTCTGTGCGGAATCAGCTGGAAGGTCGCGCGCAAGTCCTCTGGCGTTGCACCGGCACTTCAATGGCGTTGCAGGGCGTTCACACCGGCCGTTATTGATTGCCGCGGCTGCGACAATGCCAGGTGCGCGCAGCAGAGCACTGCGCATGCGCGGACGTCGCCGCCATCTTGTGACGTCGGCGCCGCGACAGCCGCCTGGCGGCCGAGCTCGCGAACTATCTGCGGCGGTCGATAGACGAGAAGGAGCGGCGGGGAGCAGGCGTGCCAACGCCCTGTCTACGAAATTCCCTTTCTTGTACCCGGGGCCGCAGCCACGGCCGAATGATAAATTAAACACTCCTCGCTATTCATCGCTCTCGTTCCCCTCCGATGTACAGCAGACTGTTAGGGTCGTAATTACATAATTCAAAAAGTTCCGCTATTCTCCCAGAAGGGCCTGCATATGAATGTGATTTGGAAGCCTGCGGATATACATCAGGAAGACAAAAATCTGCTCCTGCTTCTACTGAATTTGCTTTTCGTTTACGTCTGTGACTAACGAACGTTACTGCGATTGTGACTTCCTCTTTTAAGAGTACATGGACGTGAAAATGACTGAAATAAATAAATAAATAAAAGTTGACTCCATCTGAACATACAAATTTTTTCCCGTTTCTTTGAACGAATGTCAGCACATTGGCCACGCTGATGCTCCAGGCAAGGAATAACACCATAAACATTCCATTCCTGCCACAGTTACGAAAACAATAAAGCCAATATACAGGGTCCTTACAGATAAAGAATTACTTAGCAAATGTATATATGGCCGTACAGAAATCCTAATGAGAGTTTCAACAGCTGAGTGTGGCAACGAGTTCCGAAAACAGTGTTTGTTGGAATGACAGTACTCAAAATAGGTGCGATGGATGCTCATCTGTTTCGTTGATCGTGTAATTAGCAGGACAAAAGTAATGGACAAACCAGGCATCCAACGAGGAAATGATATGATAGCTGCTCTGACTGCCATAGATTGTCAGCCACTAGTTGACGCTCAAGGGGCTGCTGAAGCCACCAGTAAAGAGTCCAGAGTAAGGAAGACACTCCTGAAAAAGTCTGCAGAGGGTAAAGAAGCGGTTGGTAAGCGAGATTATGTCACGGGAATGTTCTGAGAGAGGCACATGGCGAGTGGAAATCACTGTGAACATTCTTTTCTCATTTTCTGGAAACTACACTTTCAGAATAATGGTTTTAGCTATGGTCACCACATTTCTCCCAATTTGTGTTATGCCTAATACATCGCAGAAATGACCTACGTTTGCCACTCTGTATGTAATTTTAACGGTACATTTTGGACAAAATGGTAATGAAGTTTAAAAAGGGTTTTCCTGTTACCTTCAGAACCGAAGGGTCGCGGGTTCGAAACCCGGTCGGACCTCGGATTTTTTTTTCAGTCCGTGCTTTAACCCATCATTTATCTCTCAACGATGTGAGGAGTCGCCAGAAACGACACGTGGTTGAGATTCCACGTTAAGCTGTAGGTCCCCTTTCCTTTCCTTTCCTTTCCCCGGTTGGATAACTGGGGTAGGCTAGGGATACACAACTCGCCGAACTGGGGTCCAATTGAAAGACTTGCACCAGCCCAATGAGTCACACGAAATTATTATTACTCCAAACTACAAAACGCTTGTTTTCCTGCGTATGTTGACAGCAGTCTGCCACAGTCTAAATGCTGTTAGACTGACGATGCACCAGACGATGATTCCAGAGTGCGAACGTGTGTTATAAAAACAACTGCTAGGCAAAATATTGTAATTCTTAAGCTATAACAGATATTTCAATGAATTTCCTATTGCAGCTTGAGGTAATGTCATTCAGAGTTGGTACAAAAACGCAAGTTCCTCAGCATTGATGAACACGAGTAATGCGCACCGAAAGCAAGGTACGGAAATGTAGCCCGTTCACGTACAGGTCTCCTTGCGGCTTACATGAATCGTGAAGTAATGTACGAAAGGACTTCGAAGTTGCGATTGCTTTACAAATGAGTGACTTATATGTCTGACGTCGAGCATGCGAGTGAGGGAAGCTTGAGAATTGTTTGAAATCTATCGAGAGAATAACTGAAAATGGCATGGCCGCTTTATGTACCTGGAGATATTTAAGAAAACTAACTGAAAAATGCTACTGTTGGAGCACAAAACAGGCAAATATGTTGCTAAGATCACCTGACATAGACGGGCTTGGAGGCGATCTGATCGTTTTATAGTTTTTAAAATGAAAAGCCAAGATCGCACGTTAATCATTTATTAAATGACCACCGGTTTCGGTGCACTGTGTCACCATCATCTGGTCACATATATGTTGCTAGCTGGTCATGTTGTTAAAAAAATTGGGTATAAAATAACAAGTGCAACATTGCATTTAGTCACTATATAAAAAAATACACAAGTTAAATACATGAACTTAAAAAACTAATGTACCTGAAGTCTGACTTTTGAAGTAGGTACCGCAATGAAGAAATACTTCCCTTTGAAAGACGGATTTTCCCTTATTATGGCAGAAAGTTACTTCATTGTGGGGGGCAGTTTATTTGTCACGTGGAAATTATCAATCTCCGCACAACTTGTTCATGAAATTCATCTAAATGTGAGACCTTTTTCTCTTTATTCCGCCATTTCCTGGAGTAGAGAAACCTTCAGAACTACTGGCAACTAACTTCTCGCCCTAAAACCAAAAAAAACAAACTAACTTCTCTATTCTCTCTGTCTTTTCATTGTCCAAAGTAAAACACGAGTAGCAGCCAGCACTCTTTCAAGGACACTTTTAATGTTTTTTTTATGCCCTCTTTTGCCTTTCCGACGTAAATTTAAGTACACTGAAAACAACCTCTCGTTCATGATTACACAGATCTCTTCTTGCACCTGTAGCGCATGGAGACGCCCAGTCTATGTGCACTGCCCGGCATCGTCTACCGTATCCTGCGCGGACTCTAAAGAAGGAAGGAAGACTGCACTAGCTCGGGGCCCCGTGCTCGCCACGCGCGTACTCGCGAAAGAACCGGGGGGAGTTTCTGTGGTGTCGCCCAAGTCCAAAGTGCGCGCCACCTACTTTCGCCGCGCGCCGCCATGCACGCACGGCGCGGCGTTCTTACGACGTCAGCCACGAGCGCCCTCTGCTGCAACTCCGCTCGTGGCCACCACTGAACGACATCGTTCACTTGGGACTGAGATTGGAACCAGTTAACACTTCGGAATCAGATAGGCACCAGTGAAGACTTGGCTATCGGATAGGCACTAGGCAGGCCTCTAGCTCAACTATGTATCAGCATTCTGCAGTACTGAACTATGTAAAAGTTAAGTATTACTAAGTCTCTAAGAAATATATATCTCGTTCTAATTTACTCTAGTGTTTCTAGTTTCTGCGGTCCCACTGGCTGGTCACCTCCTACCTGCACAAGCGTGCGTCCTTTATTCCTGTGTCGGTCTTTCTGCTCGGCCACCGACACCTACAACGGAAACGAGACACAAAAGCGGCGACGAGGCTGGGACACAAAAGTTTCAGTAGAGCCTGCTTACTTTCGTACATGTTTCGCAAAAATACACTCCTGGCCATTGAAATTGCTACACCACGAAGATGACGTGCTACAGACGCGAAATTTAACCGACAGGAAGAAGATGACTAGTTTTTCAGAGCATTCACACAAGGTTGGCGCCGGTGGCGACACCTACAACGTACTGGCATGAGGAAAGTTTCCAACCGATTTCTCACACACAAACAGCAGTTGACCGGCGTTGCCTGCTGAAACGTTGTTGTGATGCCTCGTGTAACGAGGAGCAATGCGTACCATCACGTTTCCGACTTTGATAAAAGTCGGATTGTAGCCTATCGCGATTGCGGTACATCGTATCGCGACATTGTTGCTAACGTTGGTCGCGATCCAATGACTGTTAGCAGAATATGGAATCGGTGGGTTCAGGAGGGCAATACGGAACGCCGTGCTGGATCCCAATGGCCACGTATCACTAGCAGTCGAGATGACGAGCATCTTATCCGCATGGCTGTAACGGATCGTGCAGCCACGTCTCGATCCCTGAGTCAACAGATGGGCACGTTCGCAAGACAACAACCATCTGCTCGAACAGAACGAAACTTTCCATTCTGCAGCGGAGTGTGCGCTGATATGAAACTTCCTGGCAGATTAAAACTGTGTGCCGGAACCGGAACTCGAACCTGGGACCTTTGCCTTTCGCGGGCAAGAGCTCTACCGACTGAGCTATCCCGACACGACTCACGATGCCGCCTCACAACTTTACTTCTGCCAGTACCTCGCCTCCTACTTTCCAAACTTCACAGAAGCTCTCCTGCGAACCATGCAAGACTAGCACTCCTGGAAGAAAGGCGGTGTCTAAGCCATGTCTCCACCATATCCTTTGTTCCAGGAGTGCTAGTCATGGAAGTTTCGCAGGAGAGCTTCTGTGAAGTTTGGAAAGTAGGAGGCGAGGTACTGGCGGAAGTAAAGTTGTGAGGCGGCATCGTGAGTCGTGTCGGGATCGCTCAGTCGGTAGTGCGCTTGCCCGCGTAAGGCTCGAGTCCCTGTTCCGGCACACAATTTTAATCTGCCAGCTAGTTTCATCTGCACGAACAATTCGACGACGTTTGCAGCAGTATGAACTATCAGCATCATGATGGTCGCATCCGTGTTGGACGACATCGCGGTGAACGCACATTGGAAGCGTGTATTCGTTATCGCCATATTGGCGTATCACCCGGCGTGGTGGTATGGGGTGCCATTGGTTACACGTCTCGGTCACCTCTCGTTCTCATCGATTGGCTGTCAATTGTTTCGCTTCAGTTTTCCTGGAAATATTGTTTTACCCTGTGTGAGTGCATCGACACCACTTTGAGCAGTGGCCGTTACATTTCAGATTTGTTACGACCCGTGGCTTACTGTTTGAATAAAATGATTTTAAGAGGTATGACTCAAGAAAGTCATCATAAACACTGAAAGAATTTGCCCACATATTTGCGATTTACAAAGCGACCTGTCGCCCAAGCGACGGATTGCTGCGAACCGTTGCTCGTGCGTGGCGCTATTAAGTTGTAGCAGCTATCAAAAATGTACTCCATGAATCTTTCATTTTTATACCTCACTCGTCTTTGTTACGTGTGTATATTCTTTTGAGTGTAATTACTTTAGCTTAAAAAGGCAAAGTTTTGATGAATATTGCATTTTATGGATCACCTGTTGCAACAACTGTGGAAATGGGTTCTTCTTTGCTGGGAAACAGTTTGATTGCTTTTGTCGTTTTGTTGCCAGGTCTGTGACGTTTTTCCTTCAGCTGCAACTGTGGTGCCTAATTTGATAGTTAAATACTCCAGTTATTGCATTCTATATGCGTTTCTTACGTACCAGCCTCATCAATTTTACTGGAGTTGTAAGGAAGAAATCTTAAAAGTTCCTGCGTAGAGAAGCTCGTCTCTTTGCTAAAGGGCAGGTCTTCTGGTCTTTCCTAGCCATTTTTAATAGAAAATGAAATTGTTTTTTTAGAGTTTTTATGTTACAAGGTAATTGTAAATCGATTGTCCTATATGTACCGTTTCGTACTTTGTCAGGGGTCTTAGGAGAACCTAAGAGAGACAAATGAGGATCTATTTTTCAGTTAGCACTAGATGGTGAACTTCGTATCACTTACCTCTTAATATAAACCATATTAATTTAACCCATATGTATTTTAGACCCAGTAGCTTTACAGAGGCGTCATCAGGTAGTCGAAGTATCGGCTCGATAGCGGGCAGAAAGAGTGGGCAAATCACGCAGGACAATGTTCATGTCACATTCGTGGAACTTCAGGGAAGGTTTAAACGCTGATAAAGTATGGAAAAATTGCGAGGAAAATTTAGATTTAAAACATTTAAAGTAATGTTGCGCTGGCTGCATTCAGAAACATACTTTGAAAGAATAAAGTTACCTTTACATGATCTGAACCCGTATATGAACTGTCGAAGATAAAAAAAGAATTGAAGTATTAGGAGGTAAGTGGTACGAAGTTCACCGGGTCATCTAATCGACCCATCAATGTGGAAAAAATAAAAATTACTCTTCTCCCTCGTACGAATAGTCTGTTATAGTGCTGAAGTCAATCAAAAACACATTGAAAAAAGCACTTTCTGTTTTTTCAATTATTCCAATTTTCCGGTAGATTTTCCATAAATATTATTTCATACATACCTTGTCCTGTCAAGCCGTACTCAAGTGATGCTCTTACAACCATGAGCCAATTGATTTTTATTCATAAAAAAATCGCTTTCGGTTTTTCATAAATTTTCCTACTTTCCGGGCGACTTTTCCAAATTTTTATCTGATGCGAACTTTTTTTTCCACGTGAAATGTACAAAATTTTATCGCAATTGGACGAACGGTATTGATAGCTCACTGGAAAAAGCTGTTTCAGTTTTTCCCGATTTTTCCCTTTTCCGGACAACTTTTCCATATCCGTTTAAACCTTCCCTAGGACTTACACGAATATTTCAAGACTAAAATTAGCCAAATCGGTCTAGCCGTTCTTGAGTTTTAGCGTGACTAACTAACAGCAATTCATTTAATTATATACTTCTAAGGCTCTAGTAGTACGGTATGTACGTTCCCTAAAGTAAAAAGTATGTTGAATTCAGTAAAAACGATACTATTCGCACCATCCAGTATCGTACTCAGACATGTAGCTTGCCGGCCGCTTGGAGCGCTGCTGTCGCAGCATTAAAAAAAAAAAAAAAAAAAAAAAAAAAAAAAAAAAACAAATCGCACTGACGTGTTTTATGGCCCACTTTAGATTCGTAGTTTTATAAGTTTTTGCAAACATTTTGGACCAAAATAATAAAAAAATTAATTAATAACAGTGTCTGGAGCCCTTGTAGGAAAAAATAAATTTCAGGTACTGGCGGGTTCCGAACCATTGACCTTCACGTCACAGTCCAACACATTGCCCACTACGTTACAGCTAACAACGTTCTTTAATCTCGTTGTTAAATGATACTAATATGGCATTTGTAGGCACTAGATTATCATTTATCGTACGAACAACGACGTGTTTTTGTTAATTCTTCAGTGCGCCATTGCTTTGAAATGACAACGCGTAAGTTACAATAAGAAAATCATCAATCACGCAACGCAGGATGGCGTATGCCAGAGGGAGTTCTGGGCGAGGAATGTCACGTGACATCTGCGAACGGCTGGTTTTCGTTAATTCAATGGAGGGTGTCAAAACTCCGTTATTTTTGCAAATATCTCTCAAACGATACGAGATTTGAAAAAAACATAAGGGAACAAAGTTGTAGAGAATTTTTTCCTCTACAAATTCGTTTACTCAGTTTTCGCGTCAGATGAGCGGTTTATCTGCAATTAAAATTACATTAAAACGGCTTTTTTTGGTATTACTAACGTATTTCTTATCCGAGATGTTCCAAAAAGCGAGGTTCTGGTCTCTGGTAGCCAACAATTATGTCTGTAAAATTTGGTGCCGATCGGTTGAACGGTTCGACCTAAAAAGTGGGAACACGTTACAGCCAGACAGACATCGTCAAACCGCCGTTATTTTTGCAAATGTCTCTGCAACGATGCAAGATATGAAAAGAACATAATAGAGCGGAGTTGTAGAGAATTTTTCCCTCTTCCAATTAGGCTCTACAATTTTCGTGTAGAACGGTTCGTTTGCAATTACAATTTTGTTACAAACAGTTTTTTTGGTATTACTACCGTATTTTTTGTCCGAAAAATTTGAAAAAGGAAGATTCTAGTCTGTCGGCCTACAATGATGCTGTAAAATTTGTGCTGATCGGTTGAACGACTCGTCTCAGGGAACACATTACGGATAGACAGACAGACAGACGGACATACGTCCCAAAATAGCCGTTATTTTTGCAAATTTTTTTGAAACGTTACGACAATAATAAAAAAAAATTTAAAAAAACCACACACACACACACACACACACACACACACACACACACATACACGAGAGAGCAAAGTTGTAGAGAATTTTCTCCTATACAGATTCGGTTATTCAATTTTCGTGTCAGATGAATAGTTACGCCGTCATTTTTTTATTTAAATTTCGAGTTGTCAAAAGACGATCGCAAAGGCCCACTTTTAGTGTTACTGCCGTAACCTAAAGTGGGCCAATATTGATTGTACAAAAATCTACAACTGTTAAACTACTTTTGTACATAGTTTCCGAAATTTTGTAGGCAATTGTGATATCATGGCACAAGGTTTTGTGTGCCTTTTTCATAGTGTTGCCGCCTTTGTCTTCAACCATGTGGTAACATGTTCTTTCAGCTCGTCATCATCGTTGAAGTGTTGTCCACCAAGGACAGATTTTAGGTGTAAGAAGAGGATTACTGCCAAAAGATTTTTTTTTTCACGATAATGCCTGATTTCACATGCCGAATGTGACCAAACAATTCTTACGGAAATTCCAATGGGACCTGTTTGATCATCCTCCATACAGCTCGGACCTCTCTCCTAGCGACTTTCATCTCTTCTTACACCTAAAATCTGTCCTTGGTGGTCAACACTTCATCGATGATAAAGAGCTGTTACCACATGGTTGAATACACAGGCGGCAACCTTCTTTGAAGGATGCATGCAAAAACGTGTGGCACGCTATGACAAGTGCCTACAAAATTTCGGCAGTTATTTGGAAAAGTAGTTTAACAGTTGTAGAATTTTATGCAATAAAAATTTCTTCTGTATCTGTGTACAATTTCATTTTATTACCAAACGGAACTTATTTTCTGGACGCGCCTCGTATACTTCTTAGGCACTAGTAGTACGGTATGTACGTTCCCTAAAGTAAAAAGTATGTTGAATTCAGTAAAAAGATACTATTCGCACCATTCAATATCGTACTCAGACATGTAGCTTGCCGGCCGCTTGGAGCGCTGCTGTCGCAGCGTATTAAAAAAAAAATGTAGGAGTGTAGCGACTGTGGTTTTGAGGGTTATCGTGTCTAAAGAAGCAGTGTGTAGCGAGCGCTGGACTCTCTGTGATCGACTGTCTGCTGTCTGCGTCGGCGGGTCGCTCTCCGGCGACTGCGGCGCAGGCAAGTGACGATCGCCAGCTCGCCATTGGCTGCCGCGGGCGCCACGCCCACCGCTGGGGGCGGGCCGGCCGCGCGGTGGCGCCCCTGGCGGCGGCCGCGAGAAGCTGTCCAGTGTGCCGCCGGCGCCCGTATTGATCGGTGGCTCACAGCTGACCGGTCGACTGCTGCACTGCTACTGCTCGCTTCTGGGAGATTCTGCCGGGCGGCTATATAGCGCACAGCTAGCCGAGAGCAGGGCAGAAGGAGGCGGGGCGAGACTTGGCAACGCCGCCTGGCTGCCGTCTCCACAGCCACACACAGCAGCGCAGACAGCAGACAACTAATGAGATGCTCCTTACACTCTACTGTACAACGCACACACATCGTACACCATGTCCGAAAAATCACGACCGAGGAGCGCTCTTCAAGGGGCAAACTGGCCTTCGCCGGAAGCACCTGCTAATCATTACTTAAAGCTTCCGGGCTGAGATGCCGTGGTCCATATATGAAATTTTCCCCTGACGTTTCGCCCTCGTCTGCGGAAGGCATCCTCGGAGGTAAAGCGGCGTACTGCCGCTACAGATGGACCACGGCATCTCAGCCCGGAAGCTTTAAGTAATGACGACACCTGCCGTGAAAGCCTTCATTCTATGATCACACCTGCTAATGCTCTATAGCGGTGGTGCCCAATCTTTTTTAGAATGGGACCAACAACCTTTCTGAAAAAATATTCCCTACCCAGTGTGTATCACGGTGTTGCAGACCACTCGTTAGAGTTGTGGCGATTCGTGAATGAGTCATCATTTGAACGAATACAAATAAAGCATCGTAAGAATCGAATCGTGATCCAGACGAATCGTCGTTCAAAAGAATCTTCAGTCTTGTGACGATTCTAAGTTCCAACGATTCATGATTCGAAGGCGACTGTCGAATCGTGCCGAATGATTCCGAATGACAGAGAGCAGTCAAAATGGGGGGACGAATCGTCGTTCAAAAGAAAAGCCTGTTTCGTGACTATTCCGAGATCCAACGATTCATGATTCGAAAGCAAGTGGCGAATTGTGACGAATGATTACGAAAGCCAGAAAGCACGTGAACAAAGGAAGCACAGAACGAAGATCGTGAGCCGTTAATTATTAGCCTATTCACGAATTACAGATGACACAAACAAAACGCAGCGAAATACACAGCTGCCAATACATACGACTATACGTCTTTTATACAGTTTACATATTATGTATTTAAACGAGCTATCCTTACACATTTATATTTCGCGTAACCTAAATGGCTGTAATGCCTGTAAACGATTTGGATTATATTTTGTGTTTAGAGTGGTTTAAGCTTTTCGAGTTCATCTACATACTTGTAGTTATTGTAAAAACTCAATTTTACAAAAAATATTGTTTTAATACAAAAACGCAATTTTAAATGTTTTTAAAGCCATCTCATTTTTTTCCATTTTGGTGTTTTCGTTAAGTGATTTCCTGAAAGAAACCGATTTTACACAAAAAAAAAAAAAAAAAACAAAAAAAAAAAAACATTTTAATAAAAGCGAATTTCTTGTATCTCCAAAGAAATTTAATATTTCGAGACGGAATCTTATCTTTATGGTTATTTATATACACGTGTTTCCTTAAACTAATTGATTTGACACAATAAGTATTTTATAATAATTAGATATGTGTTAATTACCATAGATATCATTAAATTTATATTTAAATGGCCGAAGTATTCAAACCGAACGGAAAAATATATAAGGTTACAGCAGTATTCGAAATAAGTGACCTACGGTCACTAAACCTACAACGCTACTAAATGAGCTATGACGACAGCAGAAATAGTTGGTAGTGTAATATGTATTTATAACCGCTAGCAAAACTTCAAGGACTATTTTCTCGAGAGTTTTCGAGAGATGAATCAAATGGCTTTGCTTCATTATTATTTTAAGTCTTAGCGTTACGCACCGTAAATATTACAAAATCGGGTACCCATATCGTTACCTTTATGGCATTCTGTAAGATTCGTGCCGTTGCAGACAAGAAAGAATCGTGAACGTGTCGTAGGAACAGATGCAAATGGTTAAGATTCCAGCGTCCGCGACACAGGCCATCTATGAGCAAGATGTAGAAGTAAGAATCGTGCCAATGCAGATAAAGAATCGTCAACGAATCGTAGGAATCGATTCCTAAAAAACAATCGTATTGCCCAACTCTACCACTCGTCCACCCGTGACAAACTCTTGGGAGCAAGGGCGGATTTAGGAGGGGAGGGGGTGGCACTGTGTCACGTGACCCCCCCCTCCCCCAAGACAGCCTGACAAAAAATGAGAGAGAGAGGGAGAAAGAGAGAGTGGGGGAGAGAATCTCAGCATAAGAATAATTAGCTTTTACTTACAGACAGCATGTAACTGTGAGATTAAAAAGGCAATATCCCTGTAATTAATATAACGCAACTTTTTGTGTTATACTTCCTTTGAATTGCTTCTTGTTCCTTTTTTGTCAGTAATTTACAATAAAACTAAATAAAAGTCGTTTATTGTTTTGCTATTGCTGGGGAGATAAATGAGATATTACGTACGTTATATTCATACGTAAATAAAGGCAAACCTACATATCTAGATTTCGTAGATATGGAGAAGGCTATTGACAATGTTGATTGGAATAAACTCTTTCGACTTATGAAGCAAGCAGGAGTAAAATATAGGGAGCGTAAGGTTATTTACAACTTGTACAAAAACCAGACAGCGGTTGTTAGAGTTGGGGGGCATGAAAGGGATGCAGTGGTTGGGAAGGGAGTAAGACAGCGTTGCAGCCTTTCTTCAACGTCATTCAATTTTTACATTGAGCAAGCTATAAAGGAAATCAAGGAGAAATTTGGTGAAGGAATTAAAGTTCAGGGGATAGAATTAAAAACATTGCGTTTTGCCGATGACATAGTAATTCTGTCAGAGACAGCAAAGGACCTGGAAGAGCAGTTGAGCGGAATGGATAGTGTGCTGAAAGGTGCATATAAGATGAACATTAACAACAGCAAAACTAGGGTAATGGAGTGCAGTCTAAGAAAATCAGGTGATGCTGAAGGAATTAGATTAGGTAACGAAACAATAAAGCAGGTAGATGAGTTTTATTACTTGGGCAGTAAAATAACATGCGATGGTCGCAGTACAGAGGATATAAAATGCAGAATGGCAATGGGTAGAAAAGCGTTCTTGAAAAAGAAAAATTTGTTAACATCGAATATTGATTTAACCCTAAGGAAGTCCTTTCTGAAGGCATTTGTGTGAAGTGTTGCCTTGTATGGGAGTGAGAGATGGACGATAAACAGTTGGACAGGAAGAGGATAGAGGCTTTTGAAATGTGGAGCTACAGAAGAATGCTGAAGATTAGGTGGGTGGATCGCGTAACTAATGAGGAGGTACTGAACAGAATTGACGAGAAAAGGAATTTTTGGCATACCTTGACTAAAAGAAGGGATCGATTGGTAGGACACATTCTTAGACATGAAGGAATCGTGAATTTAGCATTAGAGGGAAGTGGTTGGGGTAAAAACCGCAGAGGAAGACCAAGAGATGGATACAGTAAGCAGATTCAGACAGATGTAGGTTGCCGTTCTTATGTGAAAAGGCTTGCGGACTGAGGACCACACCAACAACAAATAAAGTTAAAGGATTTATGTGAAAAAATCGTGAAATTCCAGGACTTGATTCAGTATAACGCGACACAGGAAATCTGATTTTATAGGTTTCAGAAATTACTGCAACCAGTCGCCTTTTTTTTTTTTTTTTTTTTTTTTTTTTTTTTTTTTTTTTTTTCTTCTGAGTGAAGATTCATCCGACACATAATAGATATTGTTTTCAAGGAATATCAACTTAGCGCGACAGACTTGGTTTATTGGCTGTTTGATTGTTGTTCAGTGCACTGTTTGATTATGAAAACAGCTACGCCGGATAGAGTATTGTTTGTCCACGGTAAGTTGACGATTCGTGCGCTGGCTGTTGGCAGCGGCAGGAGGCGTGTACTATAATAGACAGATAGAACAATATTAAATAGTTTTTTTCTAAGAAGCGACTGTGGTTTTGGAACATCTTTTGGGTGTCTCCTATATCCGTTATGTGAGATAATGAGTGTATTGAAATTGCTGTTCGTTATTCTCACTAAAACTCGAGAACGGCTGAACCGATTTGGCTATTTTTAGTGTTGAACTATTTGTGTAAGTCCAGGAAAGGTATTGTATCACAGCCGTCCACAATACGAGCACGAAAAGTCTCTACATTTGGTACCAGGGTTGCGTAGACAAGAGCTTTCAAATGCCCCCACAAATGAAAGTCAAGAGGGTTGAGGTCAGGAGAGCGTGGAGGCCATGGAATTGGTCCGCCTCTACCAATCCATCGGTCACCGAATCTGTTGTTGAGAAGCGTACGAACACGTCGACTGAAATGTGCAGGAGCTCCATCCTGCATGAACCACATGTTGTGTCGTACTTGTAAAGGCACATGTTCTAGCAGCACAGGTAGAGTATCCCGTATGAAATCATCATAAAGTGCTCCAGTGAGCGTAGGTGGAAGAACATGAGGTCCAATCAAGACATCACCCACAATTCCTGTCATGCCCACATAATATATTTTCTTTCTTTGTGTGTGAGGAATGTTTCCTGAAAGTTTGGCCGTACCTTTTTGTGACATCCTGTATATTCAGTGAGAGCACCATGTGTTAGATGGCAAATATTGAACGAGTGGCTTATTTCTGGCCACACATAAAACAGCTGGTTTCTCGTTATCATATTCACAGCCTGAACAATTTGATGTAGCTGACTTACAAAGGTGTCAGGCAGCTTCTTGTTCCTTTTTTGTCAGTAATTTACAATAAAACTAAATAAAAGTCGGTTATTGTTTTGCTATTGCTGGGGAGATAAATGCATTAACGAAGACATTGATGAAAGTTCCACGTTGATACAGTGAGTAGTTAGCGAGTGTGAGCGAGTTAAATGAAACGCGAGGTAACGCGTGAGCTTCGTCCGGAACGTGGCAACTCCTACAGCTTGGGGGAAAGATGGCGGACAGTTCAGCTCGGGTTTATAGGAGCCTTAGACTGTATACCATACCCAGGGGCAGATATAGACTCTGACCATAACTTGTTGGTTATGAACTGTAGGCTGAAACTGAAGAAACTACAAAAAGGTAGGAAAATAAGGAGATGGGATCTGGATAAATTGAAGGAACCTGAAGTTCTTAAGAATTTCAGAGGGAGCTTTAGGCAACAATTGACAGAAACAGGGGAAAAATAAAACAGTAGAGGAGGAATGGATAAAATTGAGAGATGAAATAGTGAACGTAGCAGAGGACAAAATAGGTAGGAAGGCAAGACCTACAAAAAATCCTTGGATATCACAGGAGATACTAAATTTAATCGATGAAAGGAGAAACTATAAAAATGCAGTAAATGAAACAGGCAAAATGGAGTACAGACGACTAAGAAATGAGATTGACAGGAAGTGCAAAATGGCTAAGCAGGAGTGGCTAGAAGGCAAATGCAGGGATATAGAAGAATGTATAAATAGGGGAAAAATAGATACAGCCTACCGGAAAATAAAAGAAATATTTGGAGATAAGAAAACCAGCTTTATGAATATCAGGGACACTGATTGAAAACCAGTTCTCAGCAAAGAAGGGAAAGCTGAAAGGTGGAAAGAGTATATAGAGTGTCTCTACAAAAGAAACGAACTTCGAGACAATATTGTAGGAAGGGAAGAGGAGATACTTTACTGAGAGAAGAATTTGACAGAGCACTGAAAGACCTAATTTGAAACAAGGCCCCTGGAGTAGATGATATTCCCTCAGAGCTACTGAAGTCTCTGGGAGAACCAGCCATGACAAAACTGTTTCACCTGGTGTGTAAGATGTATGAGACAGGTGAAGTACCCTCAGACTTTAAGAAAAATGTTATAATCCCCATTCCAAAGAAAGCAGGTGCAGACAGGTGTGAAAACTACAGAACCATCAGTTTAATAAATCATGGTTGCAAAATATTAACACGAATTATATACAGAAGGATGGAGAAACTGGTAGAAGCCGACCTCGGGGAAGACCAGTTTGGGTTCAGGAGAAAGGTAGGAACACGGGAGGCAATACTCACTTTACGGCTTATCATAGAGGATAGATTAAGAAAAGGCAAACCTACATTATTAGCTTTTGTAGATTTGGAGAAGGCTTTCAAGTTCTGAAGCAAGCAGGAGTAAAATATAGGGAGCGTAAGGTTATTTACAACTTGTACAAAAACCAGACAACGGTTGTCAGAGTTGAAGGGCATGAAAGGGATGCAGTGGTTGGAAAGGGAGTAAGACAGGGTTGTAGTCTTTCTCCATTGTTATTCAATTTGTACATTGAGCAAGCTATAAAGGAAAGCAAGGAGAAATTTGGAGAAGGAATTGAAGTTCAGGGTGAAGAATTAAAAACATTGTGTTTTGCCGACGACATAGTAATTCTGTTAGAGACAGCAAAGGACCTGGAAGAGCAGTTGAACGGAATGGACAGTGTGCTGAAAGGTGCATATAAGATGAACATTAACAAGAGCAAAACTAGGGTAATGGAGTGCAGTCTAAGAAAATCAGGCGATGCTGAAGGAATTAGATTAGGTAACGAAGCAGTAAAGGAGGTAGATGAGTTTTGTAACTTGGGAAGTAAAATAACAAATGATGGTCGCAGTACAGAGGATATAAAATGGAGAATGGCAATGGGTAGAAAAGCGTTCTTGAAAAAGAGAAATTTGTTAATATCGAATATTGATTTAAGCCTAAGGAAGTCCTTTCTGAAGGCATGTGTGTGGAGTGTTGACTTGTATGGGAGGGAAACATGGACGATATACAGTGCGGACAGGAAGAGGATTGAGGCTTTTGAAATGTGGTGCTACAGAAGAATGCCGAAGATTAGGTGGGTGGATCGCGTAACTAATGAGGAGGTACTGAACAGAATTGGGGAGAAAAGAAATTTCTGGCATACCTCGACTAAAAGAAGGGATAGATTGTTAGGACACATTCTTAGACATCAAGGAATTTTGAATTTAGCGTTGGAGGGAAATGTGTGGGGTAAGAATCGCAGAGGAAGACCAAGAGATGGATACAGTAAGCAGATTCAGACAGATGTAGGTTGCTATTCTTATGTGGAGATGAAGAGACTTGCTCAGGATAGGGTATTGTGGAGAGCTGCATCAAACCAGTCTTCGGACCGAAGACCACAACAACAACAGACTGTATAGCAAGGAGGTTAGATACAGCGAAACGTGATTGCACAGACCATATCTTTGGTCTATGCTACAATGTCTTCAGCTCTTTCTCGGTAAGGACAAGCATACGAATAAGGAAATATAAGAATAAATAAATAAGGCAGTAAAAAAGAAATTTCTTTTAATACATGTCTTTTAAAAAATCGATTTGACGTTTCGCGCATTATCTATTACAATCAACCAACACGCAAGCGGAGCCACGGGCTTAAGCTAGTTAGCTCATATGATTTTTCATGTCAATATCAGTGAAAGCACGTCTCGTGAAACTGTACGCGTTAGAAGTTTGCGAAGTTGTGACCTAAGGAGACCGTGTTACGCTTTGCTATTCCGAGTCCTCTGCCATCATCTGCAGTGCCATCGTAGTGCCGCGAAGTTCGCTTCCACGAAGTTTGACGTCCAGCCGGATAAGTCAGAAGCCGAGATGTGGTCGAGTGGAGTCGCGAAGGAGTGGGGTCGCTGTTCGACCCCCGGCTGCGGCCTTGAGACGTCCCCCCGTTCCCCGCGCAACTTGCTGCAGACTCCCCCCCCCCAACTCCCACCCCCTATAAATGCTGACAGACCGCCAACCCCCTGCAGACATCTCGGCGACGATCTCTCTGGGACACCAACACCAGAACACACGGACGCTACCAGCGGTGCTCGCCGCGCCATCTTTCTTGGCGCTCATCACTCCACGGAACTACGCATTTGTCACGGGCGATCGGCCACGCCCTCCACCCGTTATCATGCGACACACGACGACAATTTGTAACCCTTTTTGCCCCGTAAATATCACTTCCTCTGCTCAAGCTCACTTCGCTGTTATCAGTGAAGTACGAAAGCACTCCTATCACAAAAGTCAGTCTGAGTTGCAAAATTCCTTTTTACTGATACGTAGTGATGTGGGCCAAGAATATTCCCAGTGGGAAGGAAATAAAATGGGAATATTGCCGAGTATATTTCTTTGGCACGGGAAGATTGGAAAAAAAAATCCCACTGATGTGATTTGTAGTTTTATAAGGTTTTGCAAGCATTTTGGACCAAAATAATAATCTAAATAATAAAAAATTAATTAATAAGAGTATCTGAAACCCTTTTACGAAAAAAAGGTAGCGGCGGGCATCGATCCACTGACTTCAACATCTCACTCTAACGCATTGCCCACTACGCTACGTCTAACACTTATAAGCCATGTCCTTTAATCTCATACTATTGATGGTCGTTATTAACTGGTGCTAATATGGCATTTGTAGGCACTAGATTATCATTTATCATACTTAGAACGACGTGTTTTTGTTAATTCTTCAGTGCGTCATTGCTTTGAAATGACAACGTGTAAGTTACAATAAGAAAATCATCAAATACGCAACGCAAGATGGCGTATGCCACAGAGAGTTCTGGGCGAGGAATGTCACGTGACATCTGCGAACGGTTGGTTTTCGTTAATTCAATGGAGAGTGTCAAAACTGCGTTATTTCTGCAAATATGTATCAACCGATACGAGATATGAAAAAAAAAAAAGCACAAGGGAACAAGGTTGTAGAGAATTTTCTCCTCTACAAATTCGGTTATTCAATTTTCGCGTCAGATGAACGGTTTATTTGTAATTAAAATTGCATTACAAACGGCTTTTTTTGGTATTACTAACTTATTTATTGTCCGAAATCTTTGAAAAAGCGAGGTTCTGGTCTCTGGTAACCAACAATTATGTCTGTAAAATTTGGTGCTGATCGCTTGAACGGTTCGTATTAAAAACAGAGAAGACGTTACGGACAGACAGACAAACATCCCAAAATCACCGTTATTTTTGCAAATATCTCTGAAACGATACGAAATATGAAAAAAACATAAGAGAACAAAGTTGTAGGGAATTCTCTACAAAATCCGTTATTCAATTTTCGTGTCAGATGAATGGTTAAGCTGTTATTTTCATTTAAATTTCGATCTGTCAAAAGACGATCGCAAAGGTCCACTTTTAGTGTTACTAGGGTAACCTAAAGTGGGCCAAAATGTGAATTTACTAAAATTTTTAAATTTTGTAACTTTATTAACAGTTAAAGAACCTTATAACAACGTTAACTAAATAATTCGTACAATTTAAGCCAAGATTTATCATTCTCTGCATTAATTTCTTTGCTATAATTCCAAGCCGAAAATCATTTGCTTTAATGCCCGGTTTCTGAAAAACTATAGTTACCGTGCCGTTAGCTACCGTCACGTTATAATTTAACATGCCAGATAACTTCCTTGGGTTTCCCGTGGCTGATTTCAACGACCGTTAGTTAACTATCAGGTAACTACGTCTTCTGTCGAAGCAAATAGTACGACTCAACAGATAACAGATGGCACTACTAACGAAAATCGCAATTACTCGAATTTTATCGATTATTAACTGCAATCGAAGATGCGTCTTAGTTTGTGTAGCTGTTACCAGTTTTCTGTTTCTGTTTTCGAAGGCAATGGGCAACAAGTGAGGAAAAATTTTGACTATATTCGAGAAAAATCTTTTGACCGACTTGAATTTAGAGAGGAAAGTAGTTATAGTAAATGACTATTTTTGGTAAAACAACACGCCTTGGAAGTTGTCACAAAACTGTACAATTCGTTAAACAGACAGGAGAGAAAGACGGTAAGGCAACTCAGAGAGCTGTATTCTTTTTTAAAAAGAAAAACAGGATAAACAACAACAAAGGCAGGGTTAACAATACAGTCATACGTATTATTTCTGTTGTCAACCTACATTTTTATGAATTTAAGTTTTCCTCTCCCCATTGTTCCGTGAATGTGACATTACTTTTCACAACACAGACCAGTCAATTTACGTCCACCCGTCCACCTACCGGAGCCCCACGTTGTAATAATAATAATAATAATAATAATAATAATAATAATAATAATAATAAAAAAACACTAATCACTTGAAACATTGACTGATCGTAATGGCAATTGCATGGCAGAACGCTATTGCAAAGGGAAGTATCTTTATGCTCAATTGAAAGTTTTATCATGAGAGCATGGCTTTGTGATTTAAATGTGGTAAAAATTTTACATCCAGATCGGCGATCGCGAGAGATAATGTTGGCCACTGTTGCTCAGTGTCGAGATGTTGCTTCACCAATCGCGAGGGAGATGCAGCTAATGCAAACGTCACCCGTTGTCAACATTATCTCTCGCGACCGCCGAGCGCGATGTAAAATTTAACCCGGAATGTTGAATTCCGCGTTTTTCTCCGTTTGAACCCGGCAATGTCATTGGTTATTATTATTATTATTATTCTGAAGCGCATATGAAATTCCCTCTCATTACACAGATCAAATGGTTGTCATCTAACACGAAAACCGCGTCGTGGTGTTTCAGCAGTGCCGAGTACAGCTAAGTTTTCTTCTTCTGAACAACTGACCGAAGCATCAGAAGAAAAAGAAGACGACGGCGGTGACGACGATGATGAAAGAATTTCCATTCTTCAGCTTCAAAAGTTTTAAAATTGTATGAAAATTATACGGAACCATGTCATAAAAACAAAAACAAATTTATACTGTTAAATAACTTCTGTACTTGCGTTTGGAAGCCCACTAGCGCTACGTAGCGGATATAGTTAAAACTAAGGTTAACGTGTAGGTAACCCCAGGGGCACGCACATTTATCTTTAACGGACAGGTAACTACAGCTGTGACGGTAACTGCTGTCTCGGAAACCCGTTTTGTACTTAACGGTCAGGTAACCCACAGGTAACTATAACGGGACAGGTAACTACTGTTTCGGAAACCGGTCATAAGTCTGGTGGAAAAAGTAATTTAAAATATTCGCCAGCGTTACAATTTTTCGGCAAGTTCGAACCCCAACATTTCTCTGAATGAAACCTAAACTTACAAAATATTCCTCTGGAGGAGTAATTCTCAACCAGCCGTCATGTCTATTATTTTTTAATTTTTCCAAACGAATAACTAGAGGTGTTTCACATTCAGTATTCAAAGACTACTCAATTCTAGCGATGAAAAACGATTTATAAAAATGTATTTTTAAAATATCGCTATCAGTTTCAGTTTTAGAATCTTTTAAGTAATGTTTTACAGTGTTGTATGTTAATAACATCACTTGTATTTTCAAGTAAATCATAAATCTCGGCCGGTTTATTTGCATGATTTTTCTTCGAAATTCCATTTTCATTGACTAATGTTTACAAATTTCGCAGCGGTTCCTAAAATATCACTAACATTGACAGAAAACTTAACAAACCCAATAAACAAACCTCCCTGTGTATTTTAGTATTTAGTACTACTCACTAGATGGCATATCAGTATCATCAGTATCAGAAATTCATTTAATTGTAATTTTTTCATAAAATATATATTTTTTTTGACTGATTTAACTATATAATTACTGCCTTAAACCTATTAATAAGGTTTTATTGAGCTATCAGGGAATGTTGCCGGCAATATTCCCTGGGAATATTTCCTCGATTTTAAATTCCGGGGAATTTCACAACAGTACTGACACGTTTCGCCCTTTTGAAGCGTCATCAGAGTATGTAAATATATTGTGAGCTTTTTTAGTCTAGTCAATATGTATTTTTTCCAGGAAAGTTTTGGGGGTAGTTTTGATTTCTTTGATTCCGTATGTGTTATGGGGTGCTGACACCGAATCTGGCATTTCCCAACAAAATTTTCTGACGCAGCATTGAAAAAATGCAAAAAATCGGAGAAATAGCATTTTTGGCGGCTTTTTCCTTATAACTCGGAACCTATCCACTTTTCACAAAAAGCCTCGCAGTACAAAATTGAAGTCCATTAAATTTCCTACAGATTTCATTATTTATGTTTTGCTGTCCGAAGAGCCGTTCTGGCTCAAGTGCTAATTGAAAATTGGCGTATTTTGATTGTCTCCACTAAAATCCAGTTTTATGCCACTCAAGAAGTCTAATTCATTATTAAAAGCTGACATTTAGTGAATTCCTACAAGTGCTAAGTCGTATAGAATGTAGACTAACATGGATTGTTTCTCCCAGTTCTCTATGCACACCTTCTTTAGATCATATGTGTGAAGCTGTACAAAATTAAAAAAAAAAAAAAAAAAAAAAAAAAAAAAAGAAATTACATGAAGTTCAAGTTGTTAATAAAATCAGAAATAGTACAAATTGTCGCAGAAAGTGGAAATTCCGAACATAATTTTGAAAATTGTGTACATATTATGGCTGCCGACATCGTTGCGGGCGAAAACAGATATGAAGTGGTACGCGCAAATGATGTAGTGACCGGGTGGGTACATGGCGTCGTTCACCGGTGTAGTGAAGAGCACCGAAGACGTAATAGTAAAATAAAATAAACAGTGAAAAAGAAATGAAATTAAAAGAATGCAAAGCGACTAGGGAGTAGCTGCGAGATCGCATCCTTTTTGTAGCCATAAAATAGTAAAAAACTAGTCAAATTAACTAGTGCAATTAAAAGGAATGCAGGTTAACATTACAGAAATTAAAATTCATAAAATCCCTGAAGATATGAAAATATGAAGTACTAGTAAAAGTTAGTGCAATTTCAGGAAAATAGGCTTAACCACCTACAAAGTGTAATGTACCTGGGATCGTGTGACACTTCTAATATAATGTCTCCAGTAATGGAGTATATTCAAATGTTTGTTAAGCTTAAAGGACTTCATTGTGGAGTCATCAGTCCCTAAACTTACAAACTACTTGTGAACTACCTTATACTAATGACGATACAAACATCCATGCCCGAGGGGGGATTCGAACCTCCTACGGGGATGGAGCGGAACATAGAGCTTCAATGCGCTTGGCCACACCGCCGCGGCAGTAGTGGAGTAGACGAACTACTCGTGAAATCTGGTTCAGTTAATAAACCGTTTGGTCACTTATATAATAGGGTATAGAGGATGGCATCATTCTCAATACAAAAATATAGATCACTAGCTTATATACCCGTGCTTCGCAACGGTTGTTAAAGAGGAACCTGTGTATATCATGGTTTTTTAGGGTTCCGGACCTAGGTCTGCAGAAAAAGAATCCTTGTTGGATTGCTTCTGTCAATAAACTCAGTTCTCCTAGCCAAGATGTCAAATTTAAGTTGTAAGAGTACACCTGCCGCTGTATCTTAGTTTGAGTTAACGTAATGTATATATTGTCTTAAATTTGTTTATTTCATGTATTTTTCATTTGTTGTATGCTAGATATATTTCTTATGTAACGTCATTTTCTATATTGAATCATTTAGTGTAAACCCGCATGAATGCAAGGACATTCTTATGCTATAAGTTAGCAATGCGCCAGAGAAAATGTTGAACCTGTAGTAAAGACTGTCTTTGGTACAGAAGTAGTAGCTGTGAGTGTCGCGCTGCTGAAGCAGTCGCGGTGCGGACTCGCCGAAGTAAAGACATAAATGCAGTCGCGGAGCGGACTCGCTATAGTAAACACACAAATGTTTTGTTGATGGTGCAGAGGCACGGTAGGCGCAGTGTGGCGCGAGTTTTATGCAATTGCAATAAGCCTGAGAGGTGTACTGTTTAATGTATTGAACAAAGTGCGAAATAAGTTTATTTATACTCGATCAGTGTAATCTTTTTCCATGTGTGCAAGAAAAGTAATTGTTTGGTATCACGTCTATTGTCACCGAGTGTGATCGTTGTCGTAGTAAGAGTACCTATTGTAATCATATCTGTCTTGTTTGGACTTCACGACGAAGACGACGAAAGCACATGAGTACTTTTGTAACATTTTATTTTGTATGCATGTAAATGTAGTGTCAACCCAATCAGAACTTTGGTTCAAATATACATGACTTATTTTGAAACCAGTCTTATTTTTGTAAGTAGTTGTAGTCACCCCATTATTAGATTATGTTGATTATGCAAGCCTGTACATTGAGTAACAAGTTCAATCATTTTCAAAGAAATTACGATCAGTCCTAAAGAAATTGCTAAACGATTTAAAGAATTGCTAAACGTGTTACAATCACAGAGACTAGTAATTAAAGTGCAAGAGAGTTTGCAAGTAAAGTAAATTTGGTTTCATTTACATAGAAAGTAACCAGGCTAACAGTATTCAAAGTATTACGGTAGTTTTAGCAGACTTGACTGAAGAATTTTTTTTTATGAAATACGTTAAAAGCCTAACTCTGCTCAGCCAGTTACACGCGTACGCTACCCAGGCCCTGGAAACAATTTAAAAAAATAGTTTACGTAAAGTTTTATAAGGAACTTGAATGCTTTAAACAATAATATCAAAATTATTGAGAATTTTGACTGTAGTATTTGTGAAGCTCATTGCACCACGGAGTTTCACTGTATTGAGCTATTATCATTGCAATCAGAGTTTATCTGCTATTACAATTTTGATTATAACACGAACACGCCATCACCACTACATGAATTCTGACACAATTTATTAGTGAAGTTGTGCTGTTCGTGAATCGTAAGAGGTGCTAGTTGGAGGCTGTAGTCAATGCTAAGTCAGATAGGGCCAAGCTTAATTAATTACCACAGTGATTGTTTCAAGTTAATATCTTTTTTTTTATTCAAAATTTTTAACTTTCACTGCGAAAGTGTTGTTGCGACCCATTAGTTGTGATTTACTACAACATTCAATAACGAAATTATTATTACTAGAGTATACTATTACGCATTCTAAATTTTGAGATTATTTGACGACCTCCAATAGGCAATTTTCTTACAAAGTCATTGTCAAAACGATGAATATTCATAAAGTTTTCATACAAAAAGTGAAATTAGTTTAATTCCGTACTCAGGAACGATGTAAATTCAATGTTAGTTTGCGTTCATAAAGTTAAGACTACAGTTTGTAATTGTCTGTTTGGCGTAAACTTTTTAAAACACTTCTATCGTTGAGATGAGAAATAGTAATAATAATAATAACAGCGCCATGTATTCGCTCAATAGTGTAGTAATAATAGTAATATCATGTGGCTCATTGGCCTGGTGCAAGTCTTTCAAATGGACGCCACTTCGGCGACTTGCGTGTCCCTAGCCTACCCCAGTTATCCAACCGGGGAAAGGAAAGGAAAGGGGACCTACAGCTTAACGTGGAATCTCAACCACGCGTCGTTTCTGGCGATCCTCACATCGTTGAGAGGTGAAGGATGGGTTAAAGCGCAGACTGAAAAAAATCCGAGGGCGGGCGGGTGGGTTTCGAACCCGCGACCATTCGATTTCCAGTCGAGCGCTTTATCCTAGGACCACCGGGCCCGACAATACTGTAGTACTAAACTGTGTATCTCTCACAGTAAGTGTATGCTGAAGTATTAGTATGTTACATGGTAATACTGGGGACGATGTAGTTACTCTGTAAGTAGCGCTCCCTATTAGCGAAAACTCGACTACTGCTAAAAGTCTGGTAATTCAATCAACAGAGCAGTTCATGTATGTTTAAATACGACGTAATGGTGGTGTTAATGTGCGATAAAATAAGTCTGGGTAATTGTTGAAAGAATGCCGTCAGCTGATCGTCTGTATAGAACTTTCCATTAAATATAGTAGTATTTCCAGTGAATTGTCTTGACGTGTTAGCAGCATCGGCCACTCTTTCAGCTAATACGTCCCCACGATCTGCAGTGATTACTTCGTAAAGCACGAAGTTGAAATCGACCTCTTGAATAGAACTATATATTTAGAAGTCGGATTATAACTGTAAGTACAATAGTCTCTGCGAAAGAAGACGTCTTTCTTTATCTTAATGTAGTACGCACCAAAAGTAGGTAATTAAGAATAATAATCACAATACTGTAGCGAACAGTTATGAAGGCAGAGGGGTTTGTCGCTCGCGTGTGTATATCTTAGACTGTGTGTATATTAACTGTAAGTACAATAGTCTCTGCGAAAGAAGACGTCTTTCTTTATCTTAATGTAGTACGCACCAAAAGTAAGTAATTAAAAATAATAATCACAATACTGTAGCGAACAGTTATGAAGGCAGAGGGGTTTGTCGCTCGCGTGTGTATATCTTAGACTGTGTGTATATTATCTCTAGTGGCAGGCATAGATCATAAATATCTCTGGAGTGAGCGTTCAGATCATTGATCTCTATACTCTCTGGATGTTGAACTTCAGTTTTCTTAGCGTGCCAGCCATAGATATTCATATTTAGTTTCTTGCCAAATTCAAACATGGCTGCTAAGAATCATTTAAAGAAAAAGAGAAGAAAATATGTTTCGATTCCGTTCCCATATCAGCCTACAACATCGAATATTGAATTAAATTCCAAATCAAGAGGTAAGCAAGCAATTCTTTGTCACGTAATAACTGATGGAAACTCGTTTGCCAAATTTAAACATGGCGGACAATGCGAAATCGTGTACAAAACATCAGAATGTGCAGGCACGCTGTAATTCAATGCTCAGACACCAGAGTTATACCACAGTCTAACAAATACAGTCACGACACTCCCGCAGATTTTTGTTATACACTGCGACAGCAGCGCTCCAAGCGGAGGGCAAGCTACTTTTATGAATACGATAGTGGATGAGTGCGAATAGTATCGTTTATATTGATTTTAACACATTTTATACATTAGGAAACGTATGTAATATCATAAAGTAGGTAATAACTTAAAAATAGCTCCACCTATGTGTTTCTTAGGTTTTCTAAGATCCGTGACAAGGTTGGAAACGGTACATTGCGGCACAGTTTATTTAATGTTATCTTGTAACCCACAGGGTTATACTGAATAATTTAATTTACTATTAAAATAGAAAAAAATGCTAGGAAACACCGAATACCCGCCCTTTGGCAGAAAGACGTGTTTTTTCTTCTAAAGAACGTTAACGTTTCTCCATTCCGATCCCAGTGAAATCGGTGAGGGTGGAACGCAGGAAACGAATGTAGAATGCAATAACTACAGTATTTAACGTACCAAATCAGCCACCACAACTGTAGCCGAAGGAAAACATCCGAAACGTGACAAGAAAACTGAAAAAGCAATCAAACTGTGTTCAACAAAGAAGAACCCAATTCCACAATTGTTGCTACAGCTTAACCACAAACGGCAAGAATCTTCAAGACATTGTCTTCTTAAGCTAAAGTAATCACACTCAAAAGAATATGCGATTATAATAAAGACGAGTGAAGCCTAAAAATGTGCGAATCATTAGACCCCATACCACAACGATATGTGTCAAAAAACTCTTTGTCATAGTAAGAACACATCAAAACAGAAATTTATGTTTCTATTATGTTTATATTCTACTTACTTTCAGCTGAATAAGCTGCAAATATACACATATTCGTAAGTATTGGTTCATGACGATGTTCTTCGTTATACCATTGAATCAGTTGAGTTCGACTGTTTTTACATTGATTTCCGTATTAAGTATGTCTCTTGATATATTACTAATGCTTGTAACACAAAAATTATATTAACTATTTCGTTAATTACGTACACAAATAATTATAAACAAACATCACTCTTTCGGCGGCTTACCCACCGCTAGGAGCGCTAGTGTCGTTGAACTGTCAGTTGGTAACAACTCTCACAGCAGTGAGTGTCGCGACTGTGTATGTTAGACTGTGGTTATACATCCAGGTTGTATAGAAATCACTGGTTCAGATGCGCAGAACAGTTTTCGTGTCCTCAACATTAAGGTGGAAATGTCAGTAATATTTGGAAAATTCTACTATTCTTTGACTTTATCTTGGGTCTTTTTTGTTTGGTTAAGACGGATAACTATGTGCAAATGGCCCTTTTAGCGACGTTTCGTCAACTTTCTTGTTGCTTCTGTGACACAGGTATTATTTCGTGTTATGTGGTTGCTCTTCAAAAAGGAAGTGGTGCTTCTTTGCAGCCAATGCGGTACAAACCAATCGTAAGAGCAAATAAATGTGTGGAAAGAGTGGATTTGTCTCAATATCACGTGGTAATACCAGCTTAATGCTGAGAAGATGCACAGAACGCAATGCTCACTCCATAGATATTTCTGCTCTATGCACAATTTAGTGGTTATATCTGTCGAAAGATACACTTCGTTTCTTTCCATGACTTTGAAAAGCATATGGGATATAGCTAGGAAGAAAAAAAATTTGTGTCCTACCTGGGTTAAATTTTATTTTCAGTGGCTGCGGTTTAGTTTTCTATCGTTGGCAATGAACTATTCGCTTTAGAAAGATGATTATTTTAAATGAAAACATCGATAGACGCAGAAGGAACGTCGTTATGTTTTAAATTCAAATTATACCCGTGGAAAGAAGCACTTTTTTACTTTCCATGACATTGCAAGGCATGCAGGATACAGCTATTATTTTTTGAGTCCTACCCACGTTAAATTTTACTTGCAGTGGCTGCGCTTTAGTGTGTTAACGTTGGCAACGAAATATTCGTTTTAGGGGGGATCATTAATTTACTGATCGGAACAATATTAATTATTCATTTCATTATCAACACAAAGAATTATTCCCCTCATTGTACGTGACCGATTTTTCAAAAAGGATTCAACGCCCGTTGCTGACATCAATACACAACACCGCTGCCGTGAGGATAATCGTGGCCCTTGTTTCAGTGTATTACATCTTAGTTATGTAAATAAAAAACGCAGCATCCGCATCTATTAGTTATTTGGTATACTATGTAAAGCACTGCGTCTCTATACAGTGCTTTAATGCTACCGTATGTTAGTAACAGCGCATCTATCGAATCTTTGCGACACTACGCTGCATTCAAGAGTAGTATCCACCAGAAACTACAAATTACGATATCTTTTCTTTCCCTGATCCAATTTTGATGAAATGAAGCTTATATGGTGCCCCAAGGTAGTGTCAGTTGACCTATGAAACCTATGCATACTTATAAGCATAGTATACACACAAAACTTGAAATTACTTTATGCTTCCTTCCTCTGATCCGATTTTGATGAAATGAAGCCTGTGTTTCTCTCCAAACTATTCTCAATTTACCTGTGGAAACCCATGAAAGTTCGTGTAGTACTTTTGGAGATTACCTTCAACAAATAGACATACACGATTGCTTTTTAGCAAATGATTAATTTATGATAACTTTATCTTCCCTGATCTGATTTTAATTATTGAAGCCTTTACGTAACCACACAATATGCTCTAGTTACGTGTGAAAACTCCACGAAAATTCGTCAAGTAGATTTGGAGATATATGTGTTCAAAGAGACAGGCAGACATGACGGCCGTAGATAGAAAATTTCAAATTACGTTATTATTTTTTCCGTGATCCGATTTTTATGAAACGAAGTCTGTATGCTGTCCAGACTTACTTTCAAGTGAGCTGTGAAAACCCCATGCAAATTCGTGAAGTAGTTTTGGAGATAAGAGGTTTTTAATAGTCGAACAAACAGACACAACGGCTACTGAAAATTACGGTATCTTTTTTTGTGATCTGATTTTGATAAAATTATGCCTGTATGTTGACCCAAATTTTTCTCATGTTTCCTGTGAAAACTGCTTGAAGATTCGTCCAGTAGTTTTGAAGATTGAAGAGAACAGCGACATGCCTACATTTACAGATTTATTATTAGTATAGATAGATTTGTGGAATAATATATTGGGTACCATGATGTCATAGTATGTTTGGTTTTTACTAACCAACTGATCGATCAACAAATTGTCTTTCTCCCCATTTGAGTGTTTGAAAATTTCAATTTCTTCAAGAAGGTTAAGTTTTTTCGCCCTTGCGAGCGTTGTGGAGTACACAAATTATTCAAAGTTGGAGTCTGATGGCCGCTCGACTTAAGGTGCTCGGCAAAGGCTGAATGGTGCTTAACTTGTCCCTTCTTATTAACTAAATGCTCGCTAAATCTAGTTAGACATTTTCTACCAGTTTCACTCACATACGATGCATCACATCCTACACATTCAATTCTGTAGACACCTCCGGTTTATCGTGATTGGGCAGTTCATTATGAATGTATTTATGCTGAACTTTGTTAGTGGACGAAAAGGCGACATCCACGTCATATTTCTTAAATATATCTTAGCCAGGCCATGCGATTATTTGCCTACAAACGGGATTTTTTACAATCTCTTCATAGTGGGCAGCAGGGCTGTCGGGATTTTTGATTCGGTACCTGCAGTTTTGGCCCACTATAGGTTACGGTAGTAACACTAAAAGTGGGCTTTTGCGATCGTCTATTGAAAGCTCGAAATTTTAAGGAAAACAACTGCTTAACCATTCATCTGACACGAAAATTGAATAACCGAATTTGTAGAGGAGAAAATTCTCTACAACTTTGCTCTCATGTTTTTTTCTTCATATCTCGTATCGTTTCAGAGATATTTGCAAAAGTAACGGTGATTTTGGTATGTCTGTGTCTGTAACGTGTTCTCTGTTTTTAAGACGAACTTTTAAACCGATCAGCACCAAATTTTACAGATGTAATTATAGGCTGTCAGAGACCAGAACCTCCCTTTTTCAAATTTTTCGGACAAAAATACGGTAGTAATACCAACAAAGCAGTTTGTAATATAATTGTAATTTCAAACGAACCGTTCATCTGACACGATTATTGAATAACCTAATTGGTAGAGAATCTAATTTGTAGAGGGGAAAATTTTCTACAACTTCTCTCTATTATGTTTTTTTATTTTTATTTATTTTTTATTTATTAATTTTTTTCATATCTTGCATCGTTGCAGAGATATTTGCAAAAATAACGGCGATTTGACGATGTCTGTCTGGCTGTGACGTGTTCCCACTTTTTATGTCGAACCGTTCAACCGATCGGCACCAAATTTTACAGACAAAATTGTTGGCTACCAGAGAGCAGAACCCCGCTTTTTGAAATATTTCAGACAATAAATACGTTAGTAATACCATGAAAATTCGTTTGCAATGTAATTTTAATTGCAAATAAACCGTTCATTTAATGCGGAAATAGAATAAACGAATTCCTAGAGGAGAAAATTGTCTACGACTTTGTTCCCTTATGTTCTTTCATATCTCGTATCGTTCGAGAGTTTTGACACCCTCCATTGAATTAACGAAAACGTGTCACGTGACTTTCCTCGCCCAGAACTCGCATTAGCATACGCCATCTTGCGTTGCGTATTAGACGATTTTCTTATTGTAAATTACACTTTGTCATTTCAAAGCAATGGCGCACTGAAGAATTAACAAAAATACGTCGTTCTTCGTATGTTAAATGATAATCTAGTGTCTACAAATGCCATATTAGCATCAGTTAACAACAGCCATCAATAGTATGAAATTTAAAAAAAAGGCACTTTTTAACTGTTATCTCTAATGTAGTAGGCAATGCGTTGAACTGTGACGTTGAAGGTCAGTGGTTCGAAACCCACGACTACCCGATTTTTTTTTCCGAAAAGGGTTTCAGACAATTATTAATTAATTTTTTATTATGTAGATTATTATTTTTGTCCAAAATGTTTGCAAAAACGTATAAAACTACAAATCGAAAGTGGCCGTAAAACAGGTCAGTGCGATTTTTTTTATTTACTATATTTGAGTTGTATTCATATACTTGAGACTGCTGAAAATTTAATTGCGCAATATTGGGTGACCGAGAGATGAACGGGAGTTTATTTTGTACATAGTGGTATTGTTATATAAATATTTTGCACACTACGCAGGAATTGCAACCGCTAAACGAAAATAACCATGAATGTACTACCATGCGCAAAAATATCCGAAAGGCCTGAATTGCGTTTCGCCTGATGTGCATGCAACCCAACTAACGTATGTGTCTTGCGGGTGCTCTGCTCGCTCCGCGGTATAGTCGTTCGACTATTCAAAATGGGTCCACTACAGACAACTGCTCTTTATGGCAATCATTCCAGAAGTAAATTAACACCATGATTTTGCAAATAAAACACGTTATTAATTACTTAACGTTTATTAAATCCAATTTATTACAATGACATACTTAAGTATTGTCACACTTATTACAACCTGATATAACAAACACCGTCACATAAAACATTAATTAATCCTTAAACAACATTTAATATTGTTACAAACAACAGATTTTACTATAGTATCGGAAATCCTAAAGTCCTGTATAAATTCGAAGTACTTTTGTTCTGAAACTTCCTGGCAGATTAAAATTGTGCGCCGGAACCGGGACTCGAAATTGGGACCTTTGCCTTTCGCGAGCAAGCGCACTACCGACTGTGCTATCCCGACACGACTCACGATGCCGCCTCACAACTTTACTTCCGCCAGTACCTCTCCTCCTTAACTTCCAAACTTCACAGAAGCTCTCCTGCGAAACTTGCAAGACTAGCACTCCTGGAAGAAAGGATATGGTGGAAACATGGCTTAGCCACAGCCTAGGGGATGTTTCCAGAATGAAACTTTCACTCTGCAGCGGAGTGTGCGCAGATATGAAACTTCCTGGCAGATTAAAATTGTGTGCCGGATGCGGGACTCGAACCTGGGACCTTTGCCTTTCGCAGGCAAGCGCACTTCCGACTGTGCTATCCCGACACGACTCACGATGCCGCCTCACAACTTTACTTCCGCCAGTACCTCGCCTCCTACCTTCCAAACTTCACAGAAGCTCTCCTGCGAAACTTGCAAGACTAGCACTCCTGGAAGAAAGAATATGGTGGAAACATGGCTTAGCCACAGCCTAGGGTATGTTTCCAGAATGAAACTTTCACTCTGCAGCGGAGTGTGCGCAGATATGAAACTTCCTGGCAGATTAAAATTGTGCGCCGGAACCGGGGCTCGAAATTGGGACCTTTGCCTTTCGCGAGCAAGCGCACTACCGACTGTGCTATCCCGACACGACTCACGTTGCCGCCCCACAACTTTACTTCCGCCAGTACCTTGCCTCCTACCTTCCAAAGATTCAACTTAATAACGTGTTTCCTTTTATTTGCAAAATCGTGGTGTTAATTTACTTCTGGAATGATTGCCATAAAGAGCAGTTGTCTGCAGTGGATCCATTTTGAATAGTCGAACGACTATACCGCGGAGCGAGCAGAGCGCCCGCAAGACACATACGTTTGTTGGGTTGCATGCACATCAGGCGAAACGCAATTCAGGTCGTTCGGATATTTTTGCGCATGGTCATACCTTTCACAGGTAGTAGTGCCTCACGAGGCTGACATATCTTTTGTGATCCGAAAAACCACGAAATATATATATATATATATATATATATATATATATATATATATATATATATATATATGTTGGAAAAGCACTTCTTTCAAATAAATAAATAAAAAATCATCAATACTAATAATAAATCTGTAAATGTAGGCCTGTCGCTGTTTACTTTAATCTTCAAAACTACTGGACGAATCTTCATGCGGTTTTCACAGGAAACATGAGAAAAGTGTGGGTCAACATATAGGCATAATTTTATCAAAATCGGATCACAGAAAAAAAATCTGTAATTCTAAGTGTTTTCAGTAGCCGTCGTGTCTGTTTTTTAACTATTAGAAACCTCTTATCTCCAAAACTATTTCACGAAGTCGTATGGGGTTTTCACAGGTAACTTGAGCGTAACTCTGGACAACGTATAGACGACCCAGAAAATGAAATAGACCACCTACACACTGAGATAAACACAATACATAAGAACATAAAGCTGACTCTAGAGAAGGAAGAAGCAGGGCAAATCAATTTCCTGGACATATCCATCACAAAGAAAAATAACGCACACTCATTCAGCATCTACAGAAAAACTACTGCTTCAGACATAATATTACACCAGTCTTCTAATCACAGATTAAACACAGTACCACTAGACAAATACGTTACAACAAGAAGCTGGACATGATAATTCAGATAACAAAGAGTAATGCATACCAAGAAACTCATTATAAACTGAATAAAAGAATGCAGAGAAAGATAAAGATACAAAATACCCAAAACTAAGGGCTCAGAACACTTACAACTACTCCCCAAAACAACTACACAAATGAAAGACATAACACACGAACTCAACAAACAAACTTGTACACACTTACTTATGGAAATAAACTGACACACAGAATTGGAAACATCCTCAAGAAACAAGGAATAAAAATAGCATATCAAAGCCATAACTCATTACAGAAATGCCTAATAAAATCAGAAAGCATAGACATGTACCAAAATTCTGGTATTTACCAGCTCAAATGTAACAGTTGTGATGCTCTATACTTAGGACAGTCCAGTAGGAAATTTGAAACACGATATAAAGAATACAAACTATCATGGAAATATGGAAACAGCCATTCAACATTTTCAGAACATCTTAGGCAAGAAAACCACTATCCCGCCACCAAAGAAACCGACATGAAAACAGATTTAGCAGTAAGAAACACCTCCTGACCCTCGAAGAGAATTTCCAAATTCAAAAAGCATTAATAGAAGAGAAACGCATATTAAATGACCAAGTATACGTCAGCAACCAAACATTATTTAAACTAATAAAACACATAGTTGACAAAGTCAAACCTCCCCCACCCTCAAAACTACCACAAAATACCACCACATAAAACAACAACAACAAATCCCTACCCCCCCCCCCCCTACACACACACACACACACACACACACACACACACCTGCAGAAAATCAGAATCTCTCTTTCTCACACACACACATATACACAAACACGCACGCACACACACACACACACACACACACACACACACACAGGTAGATAGTCGCTAGTTGAACTAAAAATCACATTTATAAACACACAATACAGGCAGAACATCACACACAAGTTGCTGGCAAACGCCTGTTTTGACAGAAACGAAACAAACACACATCTCACAGCACGAACCAAAGAACTTGTAAGCAAATAACACACACACACACACACACACACACACACACACACACACACACACACAGACAGACAGACAGACAAAAACAAAACAAACGACATAGATAGCCTGCCAGGACACAGAAATGGCGATTTTTCAGAAGCTTTTGTAAGAAGTGTAAATGTAAGAAGCGTAAGTAGTGTGAACATATACAGTGACAGGAAGTGGCGATGTGCTACAAATCATTCATGAAGAGGATAACAAAAAATTAGTAGTCCAATTTACTCAGAATCAAAAACAATCCTATTGCATGAGAACTGTTACCGATCGAATTTAGTAAATATCAAACAAATAATGTAATACAAACCATTTCTTGTGCAGTTGACCACTGAAGATGCTTTAGAATAAAGCGGAACGCGTCTGATCTAAAGCGGACTAATTTACAGTTGCATTAAACGGTCCCATAACCTGTACAAGTTGTATAACTGCAACTGCGGAAAAGGAGGACAAAAACACAAAGGAGATTTATGTATAGAAACATATTGTTTGATTTCAACCGTAAAAAAAAACTACTGGTTACCGGATTCGAAATCGCGACCTTCACATTACGAATTCAGAACGCTGCCGCTACACCACGCCCGAACTGAGCAGGTTATATTTCATTTGCGGATTTTCGTAAATGTCTTTCTTGCATTGGACGGGGGGGGGGGGGGCAGCAAAAATTATTTACTTCACGCAGACAGGAATGATTCGTTGGTTTCCACAAGTTGCCTTTATAGTCCCCTTTTTCTCGGAACAGAAGCATCATATGGGAATCTTCAGTATTTACAGTCATCAGCGGAACAACGGGGCGTTTCTTTTGACTGTCCTTATTGATTGTGTAATACATATTATTAATTACACTCAGTAAGTCCCTTCAAATCAACATTTAGCCTAAAAAAATTTGCCGCGAAGTTCTGAAGTTATCGTCAACGACAGACGAACAACACGTAAATCTCTATACTTATAAGACCCATTTGTTGTCTGTCTGTCTGTTCTCTTATAACCCAAGATCCAGACAACCAAATAACGTGAAATTTGGCACACGTACACAAAATAACATGGGGAAGGTTCTTAAACAGGTTTCTTTACAATTTTTTTTCTTTTGGAAAACATACCGGAAAATTTGAGAAAATGTGAAAGTGCGTTTTCAATGTGTCCGTGTAAATCTATATCTTCGCACTGATCTTGATGAAATTTTGCACAATTGTCCTTCAAGAGGAAGAGCAGTTTCTACATAAAATTTCGTTCAGTGTATGGTGGAGGGTACTTACGGATTTCGCCAAAATCCACGGTTTTGCTCCGATCTCAATGAAATTTTGTATACTTGACCATGAAATCAAGATGAAGGTTACTGTCTACATAAAATTTCCTTCGGTGCATAGGTGAGAGTATTTACTTACAGACTTCGATTGCAATCTCTATATATATAAACAAGTCACAGGGCCAGTCTCCTGGGATTGCTGGTATATAAAGACTTGCAGACACCATGCTTCTCTCATGGACAGTTGCATGTGGCCTGCTCCATAGTGGGCAAAGACGAGAATCTTTTCGTACATATTCCAAATGGAACTGCCAAAATGTTGTTTATCACATTAACGTAAATGTACGCTTTTATTACATGCAAATAAACGGTTTTGTACGCTTCTACAGAAAATCTTATTTTAAACACGGGAAAAGCCGGCTTCTTGCAGCTAGTTTAGGTATATAGAACCCAGAGAAGACGTGCAACAGTGCCTGCCGTAATATAACACGCATGTAACAGCAGTGAAATCGCTGTCAGAAGCAGTTAAAGACAGTCTACAGGTCACAAACGCTCATACTAGCTATTCAGACAGATACAGAGCTCGCCGAGTCTGGTAAAAACATGGCGTCCTGGGCTGTCAGCCAATGAGCGGCGGTCTCACATATGGCGACTCTGTCCCTGTACAGGCTCTCTAGGCCTTGCCGCTGAGGGGCGGAGCTTGAGGCCGGTGGGCGGGGACTGGGCGATGGATTTTGGACCATGTGCTCGACACTGCCCCTCTCGTTGGGAAAGCCTCCGCAACGTGCGTGCGGGGGACAGGCTGTGACGTCAGAACTCGGCACGCTGACCGCACGCGTTCAATTAAAGGTACGTTTACCCCGGAGCGAACGTAGCGAACGAGCATCAGCGAACAGAGGATTCTCTTTGGTGTGAACGGTCCGCGAGCAATGTTGGTTCGGCATTCGCAAGTGTCGCTCGTGATACATCGGTTGTCGGTCTTGGAGCGAATCATCAAAGGGAAGTTCGCGTTCTGTCCCCTTCGGTGCCCGCGTGGTGCAAACGACACGGAGAGCATTCGCTTCTGGCGTCATTTGTTTTTGTACGCGAAGATTGTTTTAAGCTTGTGTGGAGAAATATGGAGTGAAGTGATGGATATTTTTTATTACTAATGGAACAGTATAGGTCGCAGAGGTGCTTGTGGGACCCGAGAGACCCACATTTTAAAATTTTAAATAATAAAAAAAAAAAACGGATGCCTGGAACGAAATCGGCGTGATACTATACATGTCACATTTGTTACATTCATGCAGCAGAAACTATTTGTGTGTGTGTGTGTGTGTGTGTGTGTGTGTGTGTGTGTGTGTGTGTATGTATGTATGTTTTCACATTTCACTACCCCTTAAAACTGCAAGGTACCTCTGTTAGTAAAGACTTTCAGATAATGTGTGTTGCCAAGAATGGGCATCTTACGGCTATTACAAAAAGAAGTGAAAGTACAATTATCGTTAAACTTGTTAAATCTCACGTGAATGTTATTATTGGCAACGACTGTTGAATGGCCTTTTAAAACGCAATCACATTAAGTGAGGAAATAACCCAAGCATACCCTTTATAATTAATGATTTTACTACTCTTTCAAAAGTTTCGTTGCCAGCATTGGCACACAAGGCAAGCAAAATTTAATCGTGTTGAAAATTGCGTCCAATGTGAAGAACGCATTTGCTGCTAACTTCAGAGAACATTTTTAAAACTTTTATTGTACCGATTATAAAACAACAGTGGCTTAATGACATTTACTGGAATTGAATTGTTTTCCTTCATATATTCCGCTGCAGACATCAAATGTTGTTTCAAATGTTTGTTAAGCTTATGGGACTTAACTACGGGGTCATCAGTCCCTAAACTTACAAACTACTTACGAACTACCTTATACTAAGGACGGCACAAATATCCATGCCCGAGGGGGGATTCGACCCCCCGACCGTAGTGGCCGTGCAGACCGTGACTGGAGCGCCTCAGTCCCCGCGGCCACCGCGGCCGGCCTGCAGACATCAGGAACTATCTGCGAAATAACCGCAACGGAGATGCGAAATAAATAGACTAGTTTAGCTGTCTACAGTTGCTAAGAACCGAAGCTCAAGTCCAAGTCTTCCTTCAGCAGAGATTGCTTGGAAATATTACCCTCAATTTACTCAGCAGCCAGTGAAACTCGTCCATAGACATACGAGTAAAATTTTGGAATATATCCAATGAGATTGCTAGCTGCAATACTATCACTAGTGCCCTACCATCACGTAATTGCCACTTCTTCAAATATTCAGACACTCATTCTATTTCTTGGCTGCATTGCTTTCGCCTTTTGTATCTGCACTACTAACAGCGCAGTTGCCATACAAAATAATCCCGTCTGGATATCGCATTTTTCCATTGCGACAACTAGTATTTCACCACGTTCTTGCAGATGAAATCCCGAGTGCAGACGACGAGTACTTTAGCGCCAAAAAACAAAAACGCAGCGTTCGCTAGTGTTCGCACGCACAATGCTCGTTTAATGGCCGAGTGCACCAACCTCGGTCAAAAGTTAATCGCGGTCAAATCGGCATTTAACCGTGGTCAACTCAAGTTTCTGGTGCGCCGACACCGATCAAAGTTAAACGAGGGAGTTGATCGCGGTTAAATTTGATCGCGGCTGACGCCCGGTTTTGTCGAGATGACCAGGCTTATACTGGCAGTATCAAGATGGCGGCGCGTTTTGAAGTTTTAGACAGAATTGACAAAGATTTATTTTACCTCGATCATTTAAATCGGGATCAAAACCGGAACGTAGTGATTGTGGAAAGGGGGGACTCTTTTGAAGATTACAGTGACAAAAAGTTCGAAGAAAAATTTTGTTTGTCCAAAGAGTGTGGTGGTTGTTAAACCAAATCAATGACATGTTAGAATTTCCTACCGATAGAAATAACCCTATTTCGCCTATGAACAGACTGTTGATTACGTTAAGAGCATTTGCAACTGGTGCATTTAACATACTTATTGATAACTGCAACATATATCGCGACGACACATTGCGAGGAATAGCAGTTCGCCGCGCCATAATTAATGAATATTTCCAGTAACGTAACTATCAAATTCAGAAAAAGTTTTGAATCAAAAATGACGAGATGTTCCGTAACTATAATCGTAAAATTTCGTGTTATTAAAACATGTTATCTGTATATTTCTGTTACCAGGTGAACATGCGGTGCATGGGAAAATGCGCTGTGAACAACAATGGCATTTGTGTCGATTTGTTCGAAACAATAAATCATAATTTATGTAATTATATACATCTCTCATAGCGTGTTTTTTAATAATCATTTCTCTTTGTAAAATTTTACGACGCTTCTTGCTGGGCTCCAGTGCTTATGTTGGCAACAGATGAACAATGAAGTGTAGAATTGCGTTAATATTTTTCACAAGCTACAGAGTAAATGTTATTGCTGCTCGTTTCACTCGCAGCAAAATTAATGCTGTACCTGCTCTATCGTTGAAAGGTTCTTGTATGTACCCTTGTTCGAACAGAAGAAAATAATTTTCGTTTTAATTGAAGTTGTCACGAAAAAATATTTATTGGTCATCTTAGTTGCCGTTATTACCATTGGTGCCAACAAAACCACTACAGCCCGGCGAAAAGCGTCGTACAATTTTACCGTATTTACAATCTTGTACATCAAATCACGTGGTACTGTCGTCATTCACCAAAGATAGTCGAGAATACACATGTAGGTAAGGTCAAATAACACCTTTGCATCACTTGGGTGCCTTCCATTGCGCTACACGGACTTGATCACGATCAAGTGTACGATTGGCTGACGACGGTTAGCTGACCGGTGATTAACGTTGGTGCACCGCAGAGACGTTTTAACCGCGGTTAACTTTTGACCGTGTTCTCGGAACCCTTGATTATCGTGCTTTTTGACCGAGGTTGGTGCACTCGGCCATTAGAGAGTTCTCTACTGATCGTCTAGTGTAAATGCCTGCTCGCCAGTACAAGCGAACGGTAGTGAACACAAGCGAATGTTTCCCGCGAATGCTCGTTCGTTCTGTTCGTTCCGGTGTAGACGTACCTTAAGGCGGCCACACACATAACAGCATGCTGGACAAGCACCCTTGCACTAGCATGCTTGAGCGCGTGTAGAATAAATGTCATCAATCATCAGACTTGTACAAGCAGCTTGATGCTGGATCGAATTTCGATTATGCATGCTTGTGCATGCGTACAGGTGTATGCGTCATTGAGCGTGTGTGGAAGATAAACATGCTTGTGCAAGCATTTGACAGTCTCATGGCCGAGTGCACCAACCTCGGTCAAAAAGCACGATAATCAAGGGTCCGAGAACACGGTCAAAAGTTAACCGCGGTTAAAGCGTCTCTGCGGTGCACCAGCGTTAATCTCCGGTCAGTAAACCGTCGTCAGCCAATCGTACACTTGATCGCGATCAAGTCCGTGCAGCGCAATGGAAGGCACCCAAGTGATGCAAAGGTGTTATTGAGCTTACCTACATGTGTATTCTCGACTATCTTTGGTGAATGAAGACAGTACCACGTGATTTGTATGTACAAGATTGTAAATACGGTAAAATTGTACGACGCTTTTCGCCGGGCTGAAGTGGTTCTATTAGCACCAATGGTAATGACGGCAACTAAGATGACCACTACATATTTTTTCGTGACAACTTCAATTAAAAAGAAAATTATTTTCTTCTGAACGGACAAGGGTACATACAAGAACCTTTCAACCTTAGAACAGGTACAGTATTTATTTTGCTGCGAGTGAAACGAGCAGCTATAACATTTACTCTGTAGCTTGTGAAAAATATTAACGCAATTCTACACTTCATTGTTTATCTGTGGCCAACATAAGCACTGGAGCCCAGCGAGAAGCGTCGTAAAATTTTACCGAATCCAGTCATATTGCAAAGAAAAATGATTATTAAAAAAACACCCTAAGACAGATTTATATAATTACATAAATTATGATTTATTGTTTCGAACAAATCAACACAAATGTCATTGTTGTTCACAGCGAATTTTCCCACGGACCGCATGTTCACCTGGTAACAGAAATATACAGATAACATGTTTTAATAACACGAAAGCTTTACGATTATAGTTACGGAACATATCGTAATTTTTTAATTCAAAACTTTTTCTGAATTCGATAGTTTGCTCTTAACGTAATCAATAGTCTGCTCATGGGCGAAATAGGGTTATTTGTATCGGTAGGAAATTGATTTGGTTTAACCACCACCATACTTTCTTTGGACAAACAAAATCTTTCTTTGAACTTTTTGTCACTGTAATTTTCAAAAGAGTCCCCCTTTCCACAATCATTGCGTTCCGGTTTTGATCCCGATTTAAATGATGGAGGTAAAGTAAATCTTTGTCAATTGCGTCTAAAACAGCAAAACTCGCCGCCATGTTGATACTGCAGATTCCTATAACCCTGATCATCTCGACAAAACCGGGCGTCAGCCGCGATCAACTTTAACCGCGATAAACACCCTCGTTTAACTTTGATCGGTGTCGGCGCACCAGAAACTTGAGTTGACCACGGTCAAATGCCGACTTGACCGCGATTAACTTTTGACCGAGGTTGGTGCACTCGGCCGTCAGTGAGACTGCATACCGTGAGTGTCCTTTGTTTTCGATAAGTTTCAAATGTTCAAATGTTTGTACAGCTTATGGGACTTAACTACGGGGTCATTAGTCCCTAAACTAACAAACTACTTATGAACTAGCTAATCCTAAGGACGGCACAAATATCCATTCCCGAGGGCGGATTGGGACCCCCGACCGTAGTGGCCGTGCAGACCGTGACTGGAGTGCCTCAGTCCCCTCGGCCACCGCGGCCGGCGATAAGTTTCAATTAGTACTGTAATAACAATGTCTGAATTAAAAAACAAACCACGACCTCTTAGAGGAAATTATTAGACTGTATGAAACGCATCCCTGCTTGTGGAATTCTAAATATAAGGACTATCATGATAAAAATAAGAGAGACGCTACATATGACATGCTACTCGCGAAATGTAAACATTTATATCCAGCAGCAACAAAAGAGACTGTAGGCATTATATCTTCTGGATTGTAAGGCCGTGTTCTTGGAATCTTGCTGCCTCCTAACGTTTCGTCCGATGCTGCGTCAGACTTCTTCGGAGGTTGTGCGACTGTTGAGTCTTGCCTAGGACTGGGCAAATGATACTCGCGTTAGAACATGTTCGGGATTTTCCGATACAGCAGAGAACTCGATACAGTATCGAACTGTTGGAACACTCAGATAATAAATGACTGGCGCTGCTAATCTAGCAACGATAAGCGGGAAATTTTGAAGTTAGCGGGCTGTCGCTTTGCTCAGAACTCATTGCATAGAAAGTATAAGTACATGTAAAGTAAAAGTTCAACACTATGAAACACTGCATATTTTGTTTCAAACAGTTCATACTGTACGTGGCGTGTCTGGTGTCACTGAAAGATATGATCTGCAACTAGAACAGAACTACTGTACCTCATTACTGACGGCTAACATTCAAAGGAAAAAATGTGAATCCTTAACTAGAAATTACATTTAACGTTATTATAAGAGATAGGCTGCAAGTGCAGATAAAAAATTTTCCACATTTTAATTGCCTTGAAAAGAAGATTAAAAGTGATGAAATAGGAAAAAAACATAAGAAATTTAATACCCAATAACGAAAATAAGTTATATAAAAATAAACTGTAAATGCAACCTCGAAATAAACGGTGCATGAACTGCTCTGTACGTAGTATCAACAGGCGTATCGCAGCACTGTAATTTTTAATCGCGATTGCTATTGTTTACTTATAGCCTATATTCGCTACTGGTTTTACTTATGATCTGCACCCTAGAAGCTACTATAGTCGGAAATTCACACTTAATAATCTCCATAGTACATTAATGACACCCTATCTTCGTTATAAATAATATACTGCACAGCACAGAAAAGATTTATGAATATCATCCTTATAAATCGAAGAGATAGTACCTCCTGACATTACTAGATAGCGTCGTGATCGAAAGTTCGGACATTTCCCGAACCGTGACGTGAATTGTTCGAACAGTTCGAGTCATGTTCAAACCTAGGTCTAGTCTTGCCGACTGACGAGTCGTGGGTCTCAGAGCATCTTAAAATACCGTCTAAAAGGGGGCGTGGCCAAGATCCACGTGATAAGCACAGATGATCCTTGTCAAAGGTACAGCTATACAATCGAACCATGTCAAAAATAAAAATAGTCATCGTTTCTGCAGAGCCACAGACAACCGACAATGCAAAATTTACATTGCAATATCAGCCTCAGACCGTTTCACACCAGCAGCAGGAGTCCCAGAGGGAGGCATCAAGTCACCCCTACTATATACATTATACACAGCCGACATCCCGACTCCAACAACAGCAGATGAAAACACAGCCTATTGGTGCACTGGGCTAAGAACCACAACCATACAACACCGAACCAGAACCTACCTCCGCAAGTTAGAGGGCTGGATGTCAAAATGGCGAATCAAACCTAACCCGTGCTAATCACAAACAATACTCTTTCGCCACGGAAACCTAACACGACGAAAAATCCAACAAACAGAAGAAATCCAGCTAACTCTATGGGACACAACATTACAACTAAGCCCGACAGCAAGATATTTAGGAGTACACCTAGACCAACACATGAATTGGAACGCACATGCCGGCCGCGGTGGCCGAGGAGACTGAGGCGCTCCAGTCACGGTCTGCACGGCCACTACGGTCGGGGGTCCCAATCCGCCCTCGGCAATGGATATTTGTGCCGTCCTTAGGATTAGCTAGTTCATAAGTAGTTTGTAAGTTTAGGGACTGATGACCACGTAGTTAAGTCCCATAGACTATACAAACATTTGAACATTTTTTTTTTGAACGCACATTTAACCAACCTACTTACTCGACAAAATCAGGAAAACATAAAACCTGATTCGTGTAGTACAACGACACTTCCAAGGAATAAACAACAACTCAGCAACACACACCTACAAAGTATTCATAAGACCACTCGCTGAATATGGAACTGCACCACTTGGAGGCATTTCACAACCCATAGCAGAAAGAATGTTCAGCACAGAGGGGAGGTTGCTCAGAAGAATCCAGACTACCGCACCTAACACCATGCACCGACGTATGAAAGTCACACAATCACCACAAAAACCATCTACAATGACAAAAAAGAGGACCATACAAAATAAAATACAAATGAAGTATAGTTATAGAAAATAGCAAAAACATGTGTTAAAATGTAAATATGAACAAAACCATAGCCGGCCGCGGTGGCCGAGGGGACTGAGGCGCTCCAGTCACGGTCTGCACGGCCACTACGGTCGGGGGTTTGAATCCCCCCTCGGACATGGATATTTGTGCCGTCCTTAGTGATAGCTAGTTCATAAGTAGTTTGTAAGTTTAGGGACTGATGACCCCGTAGTTTAGTCCCATAAGCTGTACAAACATTTGAACATTTTTGAACAAAACCATTGTAATTAAGTTTTTGTATATCTAATTATTAGTAATATTATTATTAGGTTAAGAAATGTAGAACAAACAATGGTAATGTACCAATATCCAAATATATATGATGTAATAAATAAACATGCAAGCTTTACGCATGCATGTTCTCAACCGGCCCTCTCTATCCTCTTCAGGGACAGAGAAGAATAATAATAATAAGAAAAGATAAAAAAAAAAAACGTCAGTCGGCAAGACTCAACAGACGGACAACCTCCGAAGAAGTCCGACGCAGCATCGGACGAAACGCTAGGAAGCAGCAAGACTCCAAGAACACGGCCTTACAACCCAGAAGATATAATACCTACAATGTCAACCGGTCGTGAAAGCCTTCACTCTATCAACAAAAGAGACCGTTGTGAAGAAAATAAATTTGTTTAGGATTAATTACAGAAGAGAAAAGAAAAAAAAAAGAGAAATGAGTTTTTCAAATCATGAGTTGGCGCTGAATCATGAGGATATATCTTCAGTTCACTGAGAAAATTTTTATGTGAATTAGATTTTCGTTGTTTTAACCACTCTTTACACCAAGTTTTATGTTTTTTTTTTTTTCTCTAGCTCAAATCAAAGTTGCTAAGTTATATTGTGAGCAGGGACTACCAGTTCAAATGTTTGTAAGGCTTATGGGACTTAACTACGGGGTCATCAGTCCCTGAACTTACAAACTACTTATGAACTACTTACGAACTAGTACGGCACAAATATCCATGCCCGAGGGGGGATTCGAACCCCCGACCGTAGTGGCCGTGCAGATCGTGACTGAAGCGCCTCAGTCTCCTCGGCCACCGCGGCCGGCGACTACCAGTTACCAATATCTGTGTCAACATTATTGGCAACCAAAGACTTTGGAGTGTACAAAAAGAACTTATCTCCTTTCTAACGACGGAGAAGAAAGAGTTATAATCTGTTATGTAAACGGTAAAACCACGTTTAATTACTATATTGTGTCATATCTGTAATTCTGTTTTTGTTTTCTGTCACATCTTTGATGTTTTTGTAGTTGTTTTGCAAATTTGCTTACATAACTGTACTAGAGGATGTCCTCATCATTACATCTACATCTACATCTACATGGTATACTCTGCAAATCACATTTAAGTGCCTGGCAGAGGGTTCATCGAACCACAATTATACTATTTATCTCCCATTCCATTCTCGAATAGCGCGCGGGATGAAAGAACACCTGAATCTCTCTGTTCGAGCTCTGATTTCTCTTATTTTATTCTGATGATCATTTCTACCTATGTAAGTGGGAGTCAACAATATATTTTCGCATTCGGAGGAGAATGTTGGCGATTGGAGTTTCGCAAGTAACCCACGCCTCAGCGATAAGCGCCGTTGTTGTAATGATTCCCATCCCAGATCCTGTATCATTTCCGTAACGCTGTCTCCCCTGTATCGTGACAATACGAAACGAGCTGCCCTTCTTTGGACTCTTTCGATGTCCTCCGTCAAACCCACCTGATAAGGATCCGACACTGGGCTGCAATACTCCAAAAATGGACGGACAAGCGTAGTGTATGCAGTTTCTTTAGTAGTTCTGTTGCATCTTTAAGGGTTCTGCCAATAAAACGCAGTCTCTGGTTCGCCTTTCCCACGATATTATCCACGTGTTCTTTCCAGTTTAAGTCTGAAGTAATAGTGATTCCTAGGTATTTTGTGGAGTTTACGGCCTTCACATTTGTTTGATTTATGTTGTAAACAAAGTAGCTGTAATGGGACTACTAAAGGGAAAAAAAAAAAAAAAAAAAAAAAAAAAAAAAAAAAAAAAAAAAAAAAAAAAAAAAAACCCACTTAGCATATAAGTTGCCACAGCCAGCACATCGTCATCTGGGCTGGACATTTTCAGATGTAAAGAAATCGTTGCTCCTACAAAGCGTGCTTGAGCTGTGTACGAGTGTGAGCAATACGTACTCGCTTGCACAAGCGTGCTTGTCCAGCACGCTGTTACGTGTGTGATTCACACGCTCCGTGTGATGCCTGGTAGTAGCGTGCGTACAGGTGGCCCCGTGCCCGTGGCGTAGGCACGCAGTCTGCACAGCGGCTGCAGGTGTGTGCAGCCTCCCCCCTCCCCCCCCCCCCCCCCCCACCATTCGGTGGCTCCAGACGCGCCTATCGACCGCAGCTCCGGTTGCCTGGCAACCGGCCAGCCGGCCTTCCGCAACCCGCTGCCCGGGTAGACACACCCCACACCCGGGGCCTGACCCACTTAACCACTTACCAGGCCAGGGTGGACTCCACACGTGCCTTTATTCGTAGAACCGTTTTCGAGTGGTACTTCGGCTCTTTTCGGGTCTCAAAGACGTACTTTGGAGGCAACATTCACTTGTTCCTTCCATGTCACAGACGCCATTTTGATTTGCCGTATATCTCACAGTTTTGGTTTTATGACTCGCAGTAAACCGTTTCAGGGAAACAGCGAATTAACGACTAAATACATTTCAATTAAGGATGAATTTATCGTAACTAAATGTAATTAAAATCAAATTAAGAAACAAACTTGTGGGAACGAATGTATAAAATTTTAAGGTAATAATAAGATTGAGTTACTGTGGTGTAATGGGTAGCGTGCTGGACTACCAAGCAAGAGGTTCGTGAACGAAACTCGTCCAAATAATTTTTTTTTTTTTTTTTTTTTTTTTTTTTTTTTTTTATGTTAACGTTTGCTACCAATTGTGGGAGTTATTTATCCACAACACTTTGTGGAATTTTCTTATTCACATAACAGGATTATGTTATCGAATACTCTTCTGTGCTGTCTCAGGAGTTAATAACATCGATTTGGTGATTTTTATGTGTGACTGAAGAAGGGAGAATGAAATTCAAAATGTTCAAATGTTTGTTAAGCTTATGGGACTTAACTACGGGGTCATCAGTCCCTAAACTTACAAACTACTTATGAACTACTTACAAACTAGGACGGCACAAATATCCATGCCCGAGGGGGGATTCGAACTCCCGACCGCAGTGGCCGTGCTGACCGTGACTGGAGCGCCTCAGTCACCTCGGCCACCGCGGCCGGCGAGAATGAAATTGCTGCTGCAATTGTTACGATCGGCAATGACGTTTATGTTCTTCCTTCTCACAAATATTTGACTACGGGAACGTTAAAATTGCTGGTACAGTAAGTGAAATGTGTATCAATGACATTTAGGCCTACACCATTCGCTAGTCAGAAAGATGTGGCTATTTATTTGCGAATATATTGCCGCTTAGTTTCGAACATATCGCGACTTTCGAGAGTGTGCTTACACCGACATTCCTTGTCACCAGTATTTGGTGGCTTGTTTCTGAATATGTCACGATTACAGTGTGTGTGGTTAACTAAGATCCTAACAGAATAAATTTAATTTCTGTTGCAAGTGCATACAGAACATTCAGAACAACGTTGTCTGCTGGCATCTCTACAGGTGCCTTTAATGGGCAGTCTTCAGGCCTATAGACATTGTGTTCGTTGTCCTCTTTAAGATCTTAAAACGTAAACAAAGGCATTTAACTGTAAAAAAATAAAGTATTTGTCGTAATTATTTAATGCACGTTAGCTTTTAAGTTGCATTGTTCAATGATACGCGAGCTACGTGTCTTGGAATTCAAACGCGAAACTTCCACTTTTCCAAATAATCGCGAATCAAATGCAGCATTCTGGTAGTGGATTGTAGTTTCGGAATCGAAAGGTACAAACAACATTTTACTTTCAACTCGGAATATAAACACATAACAGGTACGGAAATGCAGGTAACACTTTCCAATTACACAAGTAAACAAGCAATGAAAAACTGGTTTAAATCGTCTGCTAGAATGGCTACTGCAGACTTGACAACCACAGATATATATTTATCGTTGCCTCCAAAGTATGTCTTTGAGAGCCGAAGAGCCGAAGTACCACTCGAAAACGGTTCTACGAATAAAGACACGTGGCCTCCACTCTCCGCCAGTCACCGCTACCACGGCGAGTAGATGACAGACGGTACGTACCTGTAGCGACAACCACTGCAGTAAAATCCAAAGCTGTGGCACACCGCGAGTAATCGGTACTGAGTAGCGAATACTTTGGCTGAGTCCAAGTACTGAATCGTTGCTCACGAACACATTTCGTTAACTCGCAGCTTCAATATCGACGCGAAGTTACTCATGAGTACATTTAGTTACTCGTATCTACCGTCTCAATACGAATATACTCATGAGTTAATTTCGTTACTCGCTTCTACAGTATCGATACAAACTAACACATGAGTACTTCCTTACGCGCATCTATCGTATCGATACGAACTTACTCATAAGTACTTCGTTACTCCCATCTACCGTATTGATACGAACTTACTCATTAATACATTTCGTTAACTCGCAGCTACAATATCGACACGAAGTTACTCATGAGTACATTTCGTTACTCGTATCTGCCGTATCAATACCAACATACTCATCAATTCATTTCTTTACTCACTTCTACTGTATTGATACAAACTAACGCATGACTACTTCGTTACTGGCGTCTACCGTATCGATACGAACTTACTCATAAGTTTCCAGAATGAAACTTCACTCTGCAGCGGAGTGTGCGCTGATATGAAATTTCCTGGCACATTAAAATTGTGTGCCGGAACCGGGACTCGAACCTGGGACCTTTGCCTTTCGCGGGCAAGCGCGCTACCGACTGTGCTATCCCGACACGACTCATGATGCCGCCTCACAACTTTAATTCCGCCAGTACCTCGCCTCCTACTTTCCAAACTTCATGTCTCCACCATATCCTTTCTTCCAGGAGTGCTAGTCTTGCGTGTTTGCAGGAGAGCTTCTGTGAAGTTTGGAAAGTAGGAGGCGAGGTACTGGCGGAAGTAAAGTTGTGAGGCGGCATCGTGAGTCGTGTCGGGATAGCACAAGTCGGTAGTGCGCTTGCTCGCGAAAGGCAAAGGTCCCAGGTTCGAGTCCCGGTTCCGGCACACAATTTTAATATGCCAGGAAGTACTCATAAGTTGTTTGTAGAACTTATGGGACTTAACTACGGGGTCATCAGTCCCTAAACTTACAAATTACTTATGAACTAGCTAATACTAAGGACGGCACAAATATCCATGCCCGAGGGGGGGATTCGAACCCCCGACCGTAGTGGCCGTGCAGACCGTGACTGGAGCGCCTCAGTCCCCTCGGCCACCGCGGGCGCCTTACTCGCATCTACCGCATCAATACAAACTTACTCATTAATACATTTCGTTAACTCACAACTACCATATTGACACGAAGTTACTCATGAGTACATTTCGGTACTCGTATCTGCCGTATCAATACCAACATACTCATGAGTTCATTTCGTTATTCGCTTCTATTGTATCGATACAAACTAACTCATGATTACTTCGTTACATCTACCGTATCGATACAAACGTAAGTATTTCGTTACTCCCATCTACCGTATCGGTACAAACTTGCTCATGAATACATTTCGTTAATGGCATCTACTGTATCAATAGCAACTTATTCATGAGTACTTGGTTACATATGCCATATCGGTACCAACTTACTCATGAGTACATTTTATTACTCGTACCTACCGTATCGATATAGTCTTACTCATGAGTACATATCGTTACTCGTATCTGCCGTATCAATACCAACATACTCATGAGTTCGTTTAGTCACTCGCTTCTACTGTATCGATACGAACATACTCATGAGTACTTCGTTAATCTCATCTACTATATCAATAGCAACTTATTCATGACTACTTCGTTACTCACACATGCCATATCTATACCAACTTAGTGCATATGAGGACCCCCAGAGGTCAAGGGGTCTAAGTGACGAAATCATAGTTTCGAGAAAACTCAAGTCAAAGTTGAACAGATTTCATAAGAGGGAAAATGGGAATTTCAACGTTTAGAAAATTCCAGATGAATACTCGGAATATTAGCTTTTTGTTACCAATGATAATAACGTCAGATTTATAGTTATATGTATAATTAATGTACAATCCGCACTTAGGCCCATTTACCTCTGACTGAAAATAGAATAAAATGATAACGCTCAGAGTACATAATCAACACAACAAACATTAATTGTCATAAGAGGATATCGTATTACAGTGTACAGTGTACTGATTGATTTACAAAATGAAAAATTTCGAAATTAACACTTATCAAGCTGTTTCAAAATCATCATTTGGGTCATAGATGTTGTCACCCAGGTCAGCAGCGACATCATAATCATCACACGAGTACGAGGACAAAATGCTGCACCAGCCTTTGTTTCATGGTTTAATCTTTTATAAAATTGGTGGCGCGGCACAAATTGTAGAAGTTCCATCAGGTCTCCATATTTCTTGTATTTCTAGCTTTGGCTTCACAGCAATGGATTGAAGACTGGGCAGTTGTTTAGGCATTCTCCCCGTTCGTTGTTATTTCATTGTCAGTTTCTGATAATGCAAAATACTTTCAGTTGATGATGTCTTATAAAAATGGTATTTTCGTTTTCCTTTTCACAATGAAGTACCTGCATTCCTCTTATCCCAGACACAGTGTTCCTACAGTACCAGTTTACTGGTTGAAGATCAATGAAGTCTTCATCCGTCCTTTTGAGTAACAACAAATTTTCGTCTTACTGTGGCATCCAGATTCATCCAGTCTTCCGGTATGTAAATGTCACGCTGATTCTTCTTTCTTTTAAGTTCAATGATTCGGTAGTCCTAATTGTATGTCCAGAAACGAGGAAATAGTCATCATCATCATCATCGCCATTACAAGGATTGCAGTCACTGTCTTTATCAAAATCATGACCATCTCCAAACATTGGTGCATCACTGCTACTATTAATATAACTGTCATTGTCATTATTGGTATCGTCATGATTCTATTATCTGCCATGGGCATAGGATAAGGAACAACTACTTAAAAAAAATTCAAACACAATTTTATTGTTTGTTGCTACACTGATGAGAGGCCTAAATTTTTCGTACTTCCTAGCACTAAATAAAAAATTGTTACTCAGATATAAGATGTTAACAACTAGAAAAAATAGTATTATAACGAAACGTACCAATCATTTGTAGCTTAGGTTGAACCTCGTCCTCATTCCCATTCATTTTACAGAAATGATGTATTTACAAATGCTTTTTATGAAACGGCCAAATTTGACTAAATATAGCACGAAAAGTTCACTTGTCAGCTAGTCTTGTAACAAAGGTGATGTGGCGAAACGCTTTCACAACAGCATGATATCTGCTTCCACGGGCGGAATCTATTGCACTGTTTGGTGGTAAAGGGGTCCTAGTGATTGTGGACTCCTCGTGAGGCAAAGCACAACTTAAAACAACCAAGCAGTCAAGGGGCACCGCGCTAGATGGCACATGCTGACAATAAAATCACTAGAATCTCTTTACTAGCGAATAGATCCTTATTCTATAAACAAATCAAGCAAAATAGACAGATGGGATCAATACGATTAACAACCCCAAGAGAAGATAGAATTTGCTAACAGACAATTCAACCTTTACAAGCGTTTTCTTTTACATAGAAGGAGCATTAGCAAAACTTAATTAAGGAACCTGTACAATATATATATATATATTACTGGGAAAATAGGAACAATTTAAAACAGTCATGATTGACACTTAAAAACAAGGAAAATTTCTCGTGTGCATCAATAAATAAAAAAAAAAGTTAAGTCCCATAACCTTTACAGTCCCTAAACTTACAAACTACTTATGAACTAGCTAATACTAAGTACGGCACAAATATCCATGCTCGAGGGGGGATTCGAACCCCCGACCGTAGTGGCCGTGCAGATCGTGACTGGAGCGCCTCAGTCCCCTCGGCCACCGCGGCCGGCAACTGGAACATACAAATATAAAGGAAACTATTACTAAAATGTTCATAAATCAACAACAACTTAAAAGTAATCAAATACACTACACAAAATTTTTGAAATATTACGGGACAATAGATTATCGTTAATCCAAATGTGGAAGAAAATGCGCCCCACGTTAAATAGTTCCCTACACTTAAGGACCACGGAAAGGTAGCGTATAGTGACAGCAATGAATAAATATCAAATATAAGCTCCCACAAAATCGGTGCGCATAAAATGTAAAATAGTGTCACAGACACAAATTATATGTTCGAGAGCGCTATTATCACCAAATAACCCTACAGATGTTCAAATGTCTGTAAATCTATCGGACCAAACTGCGTGGTTATCAGTCCGTAGCTTACGAACTACTTAAACCTAGGTAAACTAACCTAAGGACAAACACACACACCTCTGCCCCAGGGAGGACTCTAACCTCCACGGCGAGCAACCGCGCGCTCCGCAGCGAGACGCTTTAGACCACTCGGCTACTACACCGCGGCGATAACCCTACAGATCTTGAGACAACTTACTGGAAATGGTATTACCTCAAGTCCACCGAGCATAAGCTTACCAATTTGTAATCAGTTTGTTACCAAGTGTATCACCAACTAACTAGTGCCGTATTCAGGTGAGGGTCACGGTTCTATGCCAGCCAGACAATATCTCACGGCAATAACAACAGGCATCTTCATCCACGACGTACCAATTATTTGCGAGACCCTTGGCGACTTAAATAATACACAACACTTCTGGAACAGACATATGTATTACATACAGTACAGCACTCAAACATCCGCTGGTAAGTGTCACACTCCGATACCAAACTTGAGTTCCACATTCCCTTGCTAGAGAACCATGGGGCACAGAACCGCTAACAGGTGTAAACCCACCGTCTGCTGACACACTGCGCGAGCATGCCGACTCGCCCGGCCCCCTGGTGCGTGCTACTTCTCCAACCGCCACACGCCTCCGCCCAGAAAATCACTCCACTTCCCACTCGGGGAAACAGAGATATATATCGGCGCTAATGACAAAGCTAATCGCAATTCCACGGAGCGGAGCTCGAAAATCGAACCGCACGGTTCAGTATTTACAGTGACAAAAGTGCAATATTTATAATTTTAAATAAATAGTATGCCCAATTTTTAAAAAAGGAGAGGTCACTCAAGTAGGCAATTATCGAGGAATCTCGTTGCTTGAGATAGGTTATAAAGTCTTAACCTCCCTGTTACTTGGCCGTCTGAAACCTATTCTACAAAAGATCATAGGACCGTACCAGTGTGGGTTCATGAAAGGACGCTCAACCATTGACCACTTCTTTACACTACGACAACTAATGGAGAAATACTATGAATTTGATAGAGAACTCATATTTACTGACTTCCGACAGGCGTATGACAGCATAAATCGGACTGCACTATGGAAGATAATGGAGGAGGTAGGTATCACACGAAAATACATCAAACTGGTTGAAGCATGCTATATAGAATCAAGCTGCCAAGTGAGGTTCGCAAATAAAATGCCAGAGCCTTTCACTGTTCGAAACGGATTGAGACAAGGAGACCCCTTGTCTCCAGTGCTATTCAACATTGCTCTGGAAAAGGTACGACGCGAAATTGGCAATGGCAGGGAGATGGAGATCATGGGGTTTGACACAGTCTTGGCTTTTGCAGATGACGTGGTGATTATGGGAGAATCACTTGATCAGATAACATCTGACACCGCTAGATTTATGAAAGAGGCAATCAAAGTGGGATTAGTGGTCAACGACGAGAAAACTAAATATATGATCATCTCACGACGACAAGATTTCCCTAACACCATCAATATTGACGGACATAATTTTGAACGAGTGGAGAAATTTAAGTACCTGGGGTCGATACTATCTAGTAAAAGCGAGATAGAGAAAGATATTCAACAGAGGATTGTGAATGCCAATCGTGCATATTTTGGACTCAATAATTTATTCAAGTCACGCTTGGTCTCACAAAACAGCAAGCTCAAACTATACATGGCAGTTGTAAGACCTGTTCTGTTATATGGTTGCGAGTCATGGGCAACCTCACAAACACTGGAAGAGCGCATTTGTGCATTCGAGAGGAAAGTGCTCAGAAAGATCTATGGGCCTACATTTAATATAGAAAATGGAAGATGGGAAACGAGACAAAAAGAGGACCTGTACCAACGTTTTGGAAAAGTAGACGTTGGTAGGTACGTCAGAGGGCGACGACTTCAGTGGTTGGGACATGTCATAAGAGCTGGAGAATCTATTCCTAACCGAGCGTTTAACTCTCAGCTGATCGGAAGACGTCCAAGAGGTCGTCCAAGGACTAGATGGAAAGATAGGGTGATGAGAACGTTGCAGCAGGTAGAACCAACAGCATCCCCTGAAGATGCGATGGACAGAAGAAAGTGGCTCAACATCTGCAATAGATACCTGCGACTGTGATTGGGACAGTACTCCTTTCTGTGTGACTGATTTTGACAGTGAATTTTATATAGTAATTAATCTTTGTAATATTTCTTTTGCTTTCTGTCATGGGTCTTAATGGCCTGTTATGTACAATAAATGATGATGATGATGATGAAATAAATAGTTTAAAAGTCTTAAGCAGTTGAACCGATTGAAGCGCTAGCATCATTGCAGCCGTTTGATGCTTCTGATATATTTACGAATACTTTTTTGCATTCAATGCCTGTTGTGTAAACATATTTAAACTAGATTATTGAAAGCCAGACTCAGTACTGATAATGATAATATATACGAATACTTTTTTCCACTCAATGCCTGTTGTGTAAACATATTTAAACTAGAATGAAACTTCACTCTGCAGCGGAGTGTGCGCTGATATGAAACTTCCTGGCAGATTAAAATTGTGTGCCGGAACCGGGACTCGAACCTGGGACCTTTACCTTTCGCGGGCAAGCGCACTACCGACTGTGCTATCCCGACACGACTCACGATGCCGCCTCACAACTTTACTCCTGCCAGTACCTCGCCTCCTACTTTCCAAACTTTGAAGTTTCATTCTGGAAACATCCCTTAGGCTGTGGCTAAGCCATGTCTCCACCATATCCTTTCTTCCAGGAGTGCTAGTCTTGAGTGTTTGCAGGAGAGCTTCTGTGAAGTTTGGAAAGTAGGAGGCGAGGTACTGGCGGAAGTAAAGTTGTGAGGCGGCATCGTGAGTCGTGTCGGGATAGCTCAGTCGGTAGTGCGGTTCCGGCACACAATTTTAATCTGCCAGGAAGTTTCATATTTAAACTAGATTATTGAAAGCCACACTCAGTACTGATAATGATATTTCTAATTGTTCTGGCATGGGGAAACAAGGGAACACGGACCGGCCGCGGTGGCCGAGGAGACTCAGGCGCGCCAGTCACGGTCTGCACGGCCACTACGGTCGGGGGTTCGAATCCCCCCCCACCCTCGGGCGTGGATATTTGTGCCGTCCTTTGTGTTAGCTACTTCATGAGTAGTTTGTAAGTTTTGGGACAGATGATCCCGTTGTTAAGTCCCATATGCTATACAAGCAAACAACAGGGAAACACGGTAGTGCATAAACTACGCGACTTCACACATAATAATTATATTCTGTAATATATATAAATTGTATGCAAATCTATGGGAATCAACTGCTTGGTCATTAGTCCGCAGATTAGGTAAACTAACCTAAGGAAAAAAAAAAAAAAAAAAAACACATGCCCGAGGGGAACTCGAATCCCCGACTGCGAAAGGCCGCGCGCACCGCACCGCAGCACGGCGCCCCAGTGCGTACGGCTAATCTGCCGCGGCTGCTGAGTTTTCTTTGTGTGTTCGTGGACTATACAATTGTGACAGAAATGGACGAAGCTGATCAGGCGGTCAGTAATTTACGACGACTGGAGTACGATGCCAGCCGGTCGCGGTGACCGAGGGGACTGAGGCGCTTCAGTCACGGTCAGCACGACCACTACGGCCGGATGTTCGAATCCCCCCCCCCCCTCGGGCGTGGATATATGTGGCGTCCTAGTTCGCAAGTAGTTCATAAGTAGGTTGTAAGTTTAGGGACTGATGACCCGTAGTTAAGTCTCATAAGCTTCACAAACACAGTACGATGCCAGAAATGTGTTGATGGGCAGGTGGGACACGTCTTGTCATAGACGTCCACATTTGCTTCTGGCTTTACCCAGGTTGCATTGTAGAGGTGGAGGCAGACATAACACAGAAAATAAATGTTGTTTGAATTCCTCGTTTCTTGTATTTTCTACTCCAAATGACGCAAGTATTTATCTGCACCGTAAATTTATATGAATCTTTAGTTGGTTAAACAATAACTTTTCAAAATAAATAAAACTCTTAATTAATGACAATCTACATCTACATCTACATAGATACTCTGCAAATCACATTTAAGTGCCTGGCAGAGGGTTCATTAACCACCTTCATAACTTTTCTCTACCGTTCCATTCTCTAATAGCGCGCGGGAAGAAAGAACACCTAAATCGTTCCATTTTCGATCTGATTTCTCTTATTTTATTGGGATGGTCATGTCTCCCTAAGTAGGTGGGTGCTAGCAAAATATTTTCACATTCAGAACTAAAAGTCGGTGATTGCGAAGTTTCAAACAGACCACGCCGCAATGAATAACGTCTTTCTTTTAATGATTTCCACCCCAATTCGTGCAACATTTCCGTGACGCTTGCCCCCCCCCCCGTAACGTGATAAAACAAAACGAGCTGCCCTTCTCTGAACCTTCTCAATATCTTCCGTCAGTCCCACCTGTTGAGGGTCCCACAAGGGGCAACAGTACTCCAAGAGAGGACGCACAAGTGTGATGTAGGCAGTCTCTTTGGTGGAGCTGGTGCATCGTCTAAGCGTTCTGCCAATGAAACGTAACCTTTGGTTCGCCTTCCCCACAATATTTTCTATGTGTTCTCTCCAGTCAAAGTTGTTCGTAATTGTAACTCCTAGGTATTTGGTAGAATTTACGACCTTAAGGTTTGACTGATTTTTCGCGTAATTGAAGTTCAGCGGATTTCTTTTAGTGGTCATGTGTATTACTTCACACTTTTCTTTATTTAGTGTCAATTGCCAATTTTCGCACCAAGTAGAAATTTTGTCTAAATCGCTTTGCAGTTGCTTTTGATCCTCTGTTGACTTCACTAACCGATAAACGACAGCATCATCCGCGACCAGTCTAAGGGAGCTATTCAGATTATCTCCTAAATCGTTTATAAACACGAGGAAGAGTAGGGGACCAATAACGCTTCCCTGTGGAACGCCAGATATCACTTCTGTTTTACTCGATGACTTACAGTCAATTACAACGAACTGTGTCCTTTCTGATAGGAAATCGTGAATCCAATCGCACAGTTATATCGTGCCACTCAGTATTTACAAAATTATTCCTCATTTGAAAGGCAAACCTACGTTTTTAGCGTTTGTGGACATGGAAAAAGCTTTTGACAATGTTGACTGGAATACAGGTTTTCAAATTCTTAAGCTAAGGGTAAAATATAGGGAGCGTGATTTATATTCAACTGGTACAAAATCCAGACAGCGGTTGTCAGAGTCGAAGGGCATGAAACGGACGCAGTGATTGGGAAGGGAGTAAGACAGGTTTGTATCCTTTGCCCGTTTTCCGATGACATAGTAATTCTGTTAGAGACAGCAAAGAACGTGAAAGAGCAATTGAACGGAATGAACAATGTCTTGAAAGGAGGGTATAAAATGAACATTAACATGAGTAAAGCGAGGGTAATGGAATGTAGTGTAAAAAAAATCAGGCGATGCTGAAGGAATTAAATAAGGTAATGAAACTATAAAAGTAATAAATGAGTTTTGGTATTTTGGTACCAAAATAATTTTTGATTTCCAAAGTTAAGAAGATATAAAATGCAGAATGGCTATGTGATGAAGGCATTTCTGAAGAAACGAAATTTGTAGAAATCCAATATTAATTTAAATGTTAGGAAGTCTTATATGAAAGCATTTGTCTGTATTGCAGCATTATATGGGAGTGAATAGTGGACGATATGGAGTTCAGACAGTAAGATGATAGAAGCTTTCAAATGATGAAGATTAGATGGCTAGATCACGTAAGTAATCTTATTGGTCATGAACTGTAGGCTGAAACTGAAAAAACTGCAGTAATGTAGGATAAAGAGATGGAACCTGTATAAATTGAGGAACCTGAAGTTCCTGAAAATTTCATTGGGAGCTGTAAGCAACAATTGACAGAAACGGGGGAAAATAAAATACTAGAAGAAGGTAACTTTGTGAGATGAAATAGTGAAGGCAGCAGACGACCAAATAGGTAGAAAGCCAAAACCTACAAAAATCCTTTGATATCACAGGAAATACTAATTTTAATTGATGAAAGGCGAAAATATAAAAATGCAGTAAATGAAACAGGAAAAATTGAGTACAGACGACTAAGAAATGAGATTCACAGGAAGTGCATAATGGCTAAGAAGGAGTGGATAGAAGGCAAATGCAACTATAAAATGTATGACGAGGGCAAAAATAGACAGAACCTACAGGAAAATAAGAGACATTTCGTGACAAGAAAAGCAGGTGTAAGAATATAAAGAAACAAAACCAGTTCTGATCAAAGAAGGGAAAGCTGAAAAGTGGAAAGAGTACATAGAGGGGCTCAATAAAGGAACTTCGAGACAATATTTTAGGAAGGGAAAAGTAGATGAAAATGAAATGGGATGAAGATCACTGAATAACCTTAGTCGAAACAAGGCCCCTGGAGTAGACGACAATTCCTGAGAACTACTGAAGTCTCTGGGAGAGCCAGCCATAACAAAACTATTTCACCTCGTGAGTAACATGTGTGAGACAGTCTAAATACCCTCATACTTTAAGAAAAATGTAATAATCTCCATTCCAAAGACAGCAGGCGCAGACAGGTGTGAAAACTACAGAACCATCAGTCTAATAAGTGATGGCTGCAAAATATTAACACGAATTATTCATAGAAAGATGGAAAATCTGGTAGAAGCCGACTTCGGGGAAGATCAGTTTGGGTTTAGGAGAAATGTAGGGACACAGAAGACAATCATCACTTTACGGCTATCGTAGAAAGATTAAGGGAAGGGAAACCTACATTTCTAGATTTTGTAGATTTGTAGAAAGCTTTTGACAATGTAGATTGGAATAAACTCTTTCAAACTGTGAATTCAGGAGGGGCAAAATATAGGAAACGGAACAACTTTGCCCGCGAAAGGCAAAGGTCCCAGGTTCGAGTCCCGGTTCCGGCACACAATTTTAATCTGCCAGGAAGTTTCAACTTGTACATAAACCAGACAGAAGCTTTAATAGTCGAACTGCATGAAAGTGACGCAGTGGTTGGGAAGGGAGTACGACACGGTTTTCAAATGTTCAAATGTTTGTAAAACTATCGGACCAAATTGCATGGTCATCAGTCTGTAGCTTCCAAACTACTTAAACCGAGGTAGTGGCACTAAAAGAAAGATCGATTGGTGGGACACATTCTTAGACATCAAGGAATCGTGAATTTAGCATTGGAGGGAAGTGTGTGGGGTAAAAATCGTAGAGGGACACCAAGAAATGAATATAGTATGCAGATTCAGATGGATGTGGGTTGCCGTTCTTATGAGGAGATGAAGAGGCTTGCTCAGGATAGTGTAGGGTGGAGAGCTGCATCAAACCAGTCTGCGGACTGTAGGCCATAACAACAACACTGCTTTACACATAGCTTCAGGCGATACACGTATTATTTTCGTCAATGCGCCTTGTATTCAAGTTCTCCTAAACCAGAGCAGCTTTCTCCTATTGCAAGAAATAGTATTGTCACGTTAACTCTGTTGTGTGCGTATATACGTTTTCTAAAGCGAATTTTCTGGTTCGTAATTTGAGCAATCGAAAAACCACTTTCATGAGCACGTATTTAAATGTACTATATCGTCCATTCGCATGTAATTTTTTCATGACTATATGGCTTCACGTCCTGGAATCGTAGTTCCCATTACAAATTTTGTTGTATGCTTCATTATCTCGCACTGATTCCCACGAATTCAAGTACTTTTACTATTTTTATCTCATTGTTTATTTCTTATAAACAGAGTGCAATTGTCGTACACGCACCTTCCGAACATAATGAGCCATTCTGAAGGAAGTTTGATCAGATACTGGATGACAGTGTAATTACCCCATTTAGGCGACGCGTCAGAGATCTTTGTCAAAGCAATGGCATCAATATCTCATCCAATATCTTTAGCCAGTTAATTTGATAGTGTAATAACGGTCTAAGCACTTTTCCGGACACCACAGAAAACGCGTTGACTTTTGGGAAGTCGTTCACTTTTTTGGGAACCTTTCCTCTGTACTGGTTCATCGTTCTGTTCTTTGCAATAACTAACCAATAGAAGATAACCAAAAAAGTTAAAAGCTGAGCAGGAACTTCTGAGATAAAACGTAAATGCAATAATATTGCAGTCTACATATTTCGAAATCTATATCCCTTTTCTTACTCAGCCGATATCAGCAAACCATTTTTTTTATTTTTATTTTTATTTTTTTATTACTTATTGTCCTCAAAACATTTTTATCTGCCGTATAGGAATCGGCAATAATGGTTTTTGTGATAATTATTATATTTTTAGAAGTTCTAAATTATTTTCATTCGTCTCTGTCAGTCAGACGTTAAACATCAATTTTGACCACTGGATATGATATTATGGAAGCTAATTTTGGTCCAAAAATTGGTGTGCAAAATTTCATAAATATTGGAACAAAACTGTAGATTTGTATTGAATATGTACACACAAACAACACACACACACACACCGACAATCTGCTTGAAATTCAAGGCCGTAAATTCTACTAAATACTTAGTCAAAACTACAGGCCGTGAATTCAACTAAATAGCTAGGAGTAACAATTACGAAAAACGTAAATTGGAAAGAACACATAGAAAATATTGTAAGGAAGGCGCACCAGAGACTACGTTTCATTGGCAGAACACTTTGAAGATGTAACAGTTGTACTAAATAAACTGCCTACACCACACTTGTGCGTCCTATTTTGGAGTATTGCTGCGCATTGTGGGGTCCACACCAGGTGGGACTGACGGACGATTTAGAGAAAGTTCAGAGAAGGGCAGCTCGTTTTGTATTATCGCGCTATACTGGAGAGAGTATCATGGAAATGATGCACGAGTTGGGGTGGAAATCATTAACAGAAAGGCGTTATTTGTTGTGGCGAGATCTATTTGCGAAATTCATTTAACCAACTTTCTCTTCAGAATGCGAACGTATATTGTTACACGCACCTACATAGGGAGACATGATCACCGTAATAAAATAAGAGAAATGAGATCGAAAACAGAAAGATTTAGGTGTTCCTTTTTCCCGCGAGTCATTAGAGAGTGGAACTGTAAAGAAATATAGGAACGGGATTTGTTGAGTATCAATATAGATGTCGATGTAGATATATATAAAGATTTGTTCATGTATATAGCATTTTGCAGGACCCAATTGGGGAGAAAGTGTGCGTAGTCACGGAAGGAGTCAGTACATCATATTGTAACACAGTAATACACAAGTTACAGGGAAACTTGTAGCAATGCTACGCTTACGACATGCCAAAGCGCGAGCAGAAATAGCCGAGTGGATTGGCCGCGTGGTCTAAGGCGCTATGCTATGCTATGCCGTTCCCGCCGGATGTTTGACTCTTTCCTCGTGCATGGGTGTCAAAGTAGTCTGGAAGTCTAGAAGTCTAGGAACTGATGACCATAGCAGCTTGATCAAATAAATTTACAAACGTAAGCAAAATAATAATAATAATAATAATAATAATAATAAAAATAAAAAATAAAAATAAAAAAATAAAAAAAATTACAACGTAACAAATAAATTGGTTTAATTTTTTAATTTTTTGCAGGAATTTCTCGACAGAGTAGAAGTAATGAACGATGAAGAAAGTCTTCAGTTTGGTCTTCAAAGTGCGTGGATTACTATGAAGCATTTCAACTCTTGTGGCAACTTATTAAGATGAATACATTCGAGAGAATGCTGCATGCGCTTCTGCACAGGAATGCAGGAGGTGTGATCCGAATACAGATTCGATTTCTGTGTAGTGTTAACTGAGTGAAAGCTACTAACTCTACGGATTAACCACATGTAAGATTGTATGTATTGAGGGGCCAGTGTCGTAATTACAAAACTGATAAACAGGGGTCTACAGGAGATTGGTAAGTTTACACGACATGTTGCTCGAGCCGCCTGTTTTTGTGCCATAAATGACGTTCTTGAACTTGTTTCAAGGTCGTTCTATTTTTAATGGTTGTGTTTTCAGTTTCACTGTTACTACTTTCGGTGATCCAGGCCATGTAAATGGATAGATTACAGCAGCTATAGAACATTATACAGTGAAAGCTGGTTTGGAAACAACAGAGATGTGATTGCGTTTAGAACATTTCAAGTGTGTGAGGTGTACAAGAATTCTAGTTAATATCCCTTTTGTTGTGAGGACAAGGAATCATAGAAAAGGTAATGAACAAGAAGCTGTTAGTGTTTGAATTAAAGATTCTGGTAATTGTTAGAAATTAAGAGTTGTTGGAGATTTCATGTATTATTACAGAAATTAAATAAAGAGTTTGTCCTTGAACTTTTTTCTTATAAAAAGAAAGAGCCCGTACGACACAAGCGTTGAAAATAGGCAAATCACTTTTTTTACATACTTTTGTAATGGTAAACATGACAACATTTAGTTTTTGAACAGGGGCTTCCAAGTCATATTACTATCTATCTGAACGCATAGAATCTTGCTTATTATGTGCCTATTCTGTGTACTCGAAATGTCTGTTTTTGTTGAATTGAGTGTCAAAGACTGTGACAACTGAGCTTTTCTTTGATACAGAATCAATTTTTTTTTCTAAAAGCTGTGAACATAACATATTTGTTGCTGTAACAATACTTGTATTAACATCCTTCAGCACCAATCTGGTGTCATTAGCAAACATATATATGGTACAACTACGTGCTACACTAAAAGGCATTTCGTTTATATAAATGAAAAACAAGAACGGCACCAGAACAGACCCCTGGGGCACCGAAAGTAGGCTACACTGCACCGTTTTCAGTTGGTGTCAGATCTGGAGAATATTCTGGCCAGGGCAGCAGTCCAATATTTTCCGTATCCAGAAGGCCTGTACAGGACCTGCAACATGCGATCGTGCATTATCCTGCTGAAATGTAGGGTTTCGCTGGGTCGGATGAAGGATAGAGCCACGGGTCGTAACACATCTGAGATGTAACGGCCACTGTTCAAAGTACCGTCGATGCGTACAAGAGGTGACCGAGACATGTAACCAATGGCACCCCATACCATCACGCCGGGTAATACATCAGTATGGCGATGAGGAATACACGCTTCCAATGTGCGTTCACTGTGAAGTGACCATCATGATGCTGTAAAGAGATTCTGGATTCATCCGAAAACATGACGTTTGGTATTCGTGCACCCAGGTTCGTCATTTCGTACATCATCGCATGCATTCCTGTCTGTGATGCAGCGTCAAGGATAACCCCAGCCACGGTCTCTAAGCTGATAGTCCATGCTGCTGCAAACGTCGTCGAACTGTTCTTGGAGATGGTTGTTGTCTTGCAAACGTCCCCATCTGATGACGCAGGGAGCGAGACGTAGCTGCATGATCCGTTACAGCCACGCAGATAAGATGCCCGTCATCTCGACAGTGATACCAGGCCGTTGGGATCCCGCACGGCGTTCCGTACTGCCCTCCTGAACCCACCGATTCCATTTTCTACTAACAGTTACTGAATCGCGACCAACGCGTACAGCAATGTACCGATAGGACAAACCGCAATCGCGATAGGCTACAATCCGAGCTTTATCAAAGTCGGAAACGTGATGGTACGCATTTCTCCCCCTTACACGAGGCATCAAAACAGCGTTTCACCAGGAAACGCCGGGAAACTGCTGTTTGTGCATGAGAAATTGCTTGTGTCAGCACGTTGTAGGTGTCACCCCCGGCGCCAACCTTGTGTGAATGCTCTGAAAAGCCAACATTTGCATATCACAGCATCTTCTACCACTCGGTTAAATTTCGCGTCTGTAGCACATCTTCCTGGTGTAGCAATTGTAATGGCCAGGACCTTGCAAGCCATGGCCCACCTCCCGAACCTCAAGTTTGAAGTAAGCATGACGAGGACACAGAACACAGGAGGACAGAGAGAGGCGGCAGGTATGGGAGTGTGAGCTGGGAGGCTGGGAGTCAGTGGGGCACTTGCTGCTGTGCCCGGCGGCGGTCGTTAAGGGCCAGGGCTGCTGGAGACGCCGGCAGATCAATAGCGGCGTCTGGCGCTGCGGGCCTCCACCTCTCCAGGGCGCCGCCGATTCAATTAGCCGAGACAGCGGGCTGGGAAAGGGCCAGCAGGTGCCCCACCTGTCTGAAGGGCCGCCGTCACGGTGGCTGACGTCAAGGACTTATAGGCAGAACAGGTGTCCCACAGGGGTTTGTTCTGGGACCACTGTTCTCTACATTTATTTCCTTGGCCCTTGCGGTTTGTCTTGGTGCCCATTATACGTTTGGCAGCTGCTACAGTGTCACACTTGACACCAGAGATCAATGGGTAATCTGATGCACTCCAGACGACCTCTCCATTGTGGCTGCAAAGGACCACTGACTGACGTCAAGGATTTATAGGCGGAACAGCTGTTCCACAGGGGCTTGTTCTGGGGCCACCGTTCTCTACGTACATTGATTTCCTTGGCCCTTACAGTATGCCTTTGTCCCCATTATATGTGTGGCAGCTACTACAGTGTCACACTGACACAGAGATCAATTGAGTAATCTTCCGCACTCCAGACGACCTCTCCATTGTGGCTGCAAAGGGCCGCTGTCTGACTGACGTCAAGGATTTATAGGCAGAACAGGTGTCCCACAGGGGTTTGTTCTGGGACCAATGTTCTCTACATTGATATCCTCGGCCTTTACAGTATGTCTTGGTGCTCATTATATGTGTGCAAGCTACTACAGTGTCACACTGACACCAGAGATCAATTGGGTTATCTCCCACACTCCAGACAACCTGTCCATTGTGGCTGAAAAGAGCCGCTGTCCGACTGACGGCGAGGATTTATAGGCAGAACAGGTGTTCCACAGGGGTTTGTTCTGGGACCACTTTTCTCTACATTGATTTCCTCGGCCCTTACGGTTTGTCTTGGTGCCCATTACATGTGTGGCAGCTACTACAGTGTTACACTGACATTAGAGATCAGTTGGGTAATCTACCACACTCCAGGTGACCTGTCCATTGTGGCTGCAATGTGCCGCTGTCTGCCTGACGGCGAGGATCTATAGGCAGAACAGATGTTCCACAGGGGTCTGTTCTGGGACCACTGTTCTCTACATTGATTTCCTCGCCCCTTACAGTTTGTCTTGGTGCCCATTATACGTGTGACAGCTACTATAGTGTCACAATGACACCAGAGATCAATTGGGTAATTTCCCGCACTCCAGGCGACCTCTCCATTGTAGCTGTGAAGTGCCGCTGTCTGCCTGACAGCGAGAATCTATAGGCAGAACAGGTGTTCCACAGGGGTTTGTTCCGAGACCACTGTTCTCTACATTGATTTCCTCGTCTCTTATACGTGTGGCAGCTAGTACAGTTTCACACTGACACCAGAGATCAATTGGGTAATCTTCTGCACTTCCGACGACTTCTCCATTGTGGCTGCAAGGGGCAGCTATCTGACTGACAGTGAGGATCTATAGGCAGAACAGGTGTCCCACAGGGGTTTGTTCTGGGAGCACTATTCTCTACATTGATTTCCTCGGCCTTTACAGTATGTCTTGGTGCTAATTATATGTGTGGAAGCTACTACAGTGTCACACTGACACCAGAGATCAATTGGGTAATCACCCACACTCCAGAAAACCTGTCCATTGTGGCTGAAAAGGGCCCCTGTCCGACTGATGGCGAGGATTTATAGGCAGAACAGGTGTTCCACAGGGGTTTGTTCTGGGCCCACTATTCTCTACATTCATTTCCTCAGCCCTTATGGTTTGTCTTGGTGCCCATTATACTACAGTGTCACACTGACACCAGATATTAACTGGGTCATCTCTTGCGCTCTGGATGACTTCTCCATTGTGCCAGAGCTACTATTAGAAGAAACAATGGTTTGGAAGAAGGCAATCAGGTTGGTGTCTAACTCCTCTAAAGAGCCACCCTCGGGGTGTGAAGGGGAGGATTTTTAGGTGGAGGTCTTGAAGAATAGGTGTTCTGCAAGAGTTTGTTCTGGGACCACTGTTCTGTACATTGATTTCCTCGGCCCTTAGGGAATGAGTTGGGGACCATAATATGAGTGGCACCTACTGCAGTATCACAATGACACAATAGATCAATCGGGTTATCTGCCAAGCTGTAAATGACGTCACCACTGGCCACAGATAGTACCACAGTCTAACATATACAGTCGCGACACTCATTGCTGTGAAGTTGTCACAAATTGACAGTTGCAACGACACTAGCGCTCCTAGCGGTGGGCAAGCCGCCGAAGGGGACAGATGCGTTTATAAATAATTTTGTACGTATTCAAACAAATAGTTAGTACAATTTTGTGTTACAAGGATTAGTAAAGCATCAATTGGTGTACATAATACGCAGAATTATGTAAAAACAGTCTAATTTAACCGATTCAGAGGTATAAAGGACAACTTCGTCATGAACAAATACTTACTAATATTTGTATATTTGCAGCTTATTCCGCTGAAAGTAAGTAGAATATAAACATAAGAGAAACATAAATTTCTGTTATGGTCTGTCATTAATATGGCAGGCAGTTTTTTGACATGTTTCAATGCGGTGTGGAGTCTAATCATCCGCTCATTTTTACACCTCACTAGTCTTTCTTATGCGCGCATATTCTTTTGAGCTTGCTAAGGCAATGTTTTGAATATTCTTGCCGTCTGTGGTTCATATGTAGCAACAATTGTGCAATTGGTTTCTTCTTTATTGGAAAACAATTTGATTGCATTTGTCGTTTTATTGCCGTGTATGTGACGTTTTTCCTTCAGCTATAGCTGTGGTGGATTTGGTACGTTAAATACCGTAGTTACCGCGTTTCGTACTATACAGCCTCGCCGATTTTACTGGAGTTGTAGTGAAGAATCCCTAACGTTCTTGTGTAGAAAGTGACGTCTTTCTGCCAAAGGGCAGCTCTTCTGATGTTTCCTGGTCATTTTTCTATTTTAATAGTAAATGAAATAATTCAGTAAAAGTCTGTATGTTACGACATAATTGTGACTAAACTGTTATGTACTGTACCGTTTCGTACCCCATCACGGATATTAGGAAAATTTATGAAAGACAAACGTGGAGCTATTTCTAAGTTATTACCTAGTTTATGACACTGCATGCGATCACTAATGTAAATAGAATGTTAAAATCAACATAACGATACTATTAGCACTCGCTCAATATCGTATCCAGAAACGTAGCTTGCCGGCCGCTTGGAGCGCTGCTGTCGCAGTGTATAACAAAATTCTGCGGGAGTGTCGTGACTGTATATGTTAGACTGTGATAGTATTAGCAGAAACAATTGGTTGGAAAAAGGCGAGTAGGTTAATCGCTAACCGCCCTGATGACCCACCATCAAGGTAGGTCAAAGTGCTGTGGTCTGAGTAATGGAGAGGCTTTATAGGTACAGGTCTTACAGGTGTTCTGCAAGGATTTGTGTTAGGACCACTGTTCTGCACATGGATTTCCTCGGCCCTTAGGGTTTGTCTTGGTGCCCATATTATGTGTGGCGGCTACTACAGTGTCATAATGACACCAGTGAAATAATCAGGTCATCTGCTGCACTGTAGACGACCTCGTCATTGTGCCAGAGATACCTGACAGTTATCCATAGAAAAGGGGATGTTTCTCTTCAGCAATGAATGTGTCACTGTTGTTTGTATGACATACAATTCTGTTAAGTGAAAGCTGTTTATAAAATAATTTATAATCAGTAATTGGTATTGTTCATCATAACACGATAATCTCACTGAACAATCATCAAAATGAATAAAGATGACTTTGAGCAACAACAAAATAAATACAAAATAAAACAAATGCTGATAGTGTAACTTTGTTAATAGAATATGCAGCTTGACCTATGGTAAGAAAACACCTGTATCATTGCATAAGACTTTGAACAATACGATGCAAGCGTGGTGCTGAAGAGACAGATTGACAATTAAATCAGAATGTGACACTTCCTCTTGAAATATTCGTTTCAAGGGTTAACACTGTAACCGCGGTGGAGTAGCCGAGCGGTCTGAAGCGTCTCGCTGCGGAGCGCGTGGTTGCTCGCCGTGAAGGTTCCAGTCCTCCCTGAGGCATGGGTGTCTGTGTTGTCCTTAGGATAGTTTACCTAGGTTTAAGTAGTTTGTAAGCTACGGACTGATGACCACGCAGTTTGGTCCGATAGAATTACAAACATTTGAACATTTGTTAACACTGTATGTGTTTCTGGCCTACCTGTGCGCAAGGAAACAGCGTGTGCTACTGCTCTCAGCTCTACTGCCACAAGCATGCTGCTAGTAAGAGACAATAAGTAACTAACTACTGAATTCGCGAAGGTGCTATGCGAATTCACTTACTACAATAAAAACAAATTTCATCCATGTTTGTAGAAAAACAATTAATGGGGTTTTATGGGTATATGGATAACTTGAAGTGGATATGAAATGCATGTAAGTTGAAATCCTCTATATAGAACAAGACTCTAAACAATGTTGTACAAAAACTGTAAGATAGTTACAGGGAATGCTTTACACCAAACCTCAAAACTCTAAACAATGTTGTACAAAAACTGTAAGGTAATTACAAGGGAATGTTTTACAGCAAAGTTTAGTTCCTTCACTTTCTGCACTCTCAAAAAGAGCATACAAAATTCCTGCAGTACAAATATGGATCATATCTACGCAATGCGGACAACAATAGCAGCATAATGCTTCTTACCACTAATCTTCATACTGTCTGGGTACATATCAGATTGAATTATTTTCTTAACATCTGTATACATAGAAACATGCATTAAGAAGTGTGCCAAGTTCATGCTGCGATATACAACTTCATTCTTAGGCTGCCTGCACGCTCTCCCTGCTCATACTTCAGAGTCCGGACAACCACCACTGCACTGCCACTGCTCAAACACGGGAACGCGCACCGAACAAAGATGCTCCCCACAGAGCAAAGATATGAATCGCAGACTTCAGCCTTACATAGCTACCTTTCATGCTATTAACAGAAACAATGGTTCGGAAAAAAGCGAACAGGTTGGTCGCTAGCTGCCCTAAAGAACCACCTTCAGGGTGGGTAAAAGTGCGGTCTGACAAGGAAACCACATTGGTATCGGATTATAGAATTTCTTTATATTTATGACACTTAAAGTTCAGAACTTAAATAACAATCAGCCAAAGCCATTAGACGCAACTCTCAAAAATTCTCGAGAAAATCTACTTTGAATTTTTGCAAAATCTCGAAATTGCACGCATACATTTTACAATGCAAACAACAGTCATAAGTATTTATTCAATAGTAAGGACAAAATTCAAACCTTATCACAGACCGGTGTTTACAAGATCTCGTGCAAACATTGTGGGAAACTGTATGTTGGTCAGTAGGGCAGGGCTGTAGCTAATAGATTGTCAGAACACGAGAGAAGCTGCAGGTTAAAAAAGACAGATTCAATCTTTGCTGAACATCCGTTCAGAGAAAACCACGATTACGATGTAGACTGTGAAATCCTACATCCCCTGAAGAAAACTAGAAACATGACACTACTGGAAACATTGGAAATCAATAAACATTTGGCTAAGGCTGTCAGTTTAGTATTAAACGATATGATCCGGTTTCCCTTTACATCTCCACTGAAATAAGTTTTATTTTCAAATTTCCTTTTCAACAAAAATAATCATGTCAGTTTTCGGTCTTTACACATACTTGTTGTATTTTTAGATAAATGTTAATAACTTTCATAAATATGTACTTGTAATGAACTTTACTGCGAAGTGTCGATTTTCTGTGATAACATCTTTGAAATGTTTGTAACATCTTTGAAAACTTGTATACTACAGTCAGTTGCCACCTGAAAATGGCGTAAAAAGCCGAAACCGGTTTGTGAGAAATAAATAAGTTTATAAGTTTTACAAAACATCAGGAAGTTTTTCCTTTTTGTTATTAAATACGATTTGATCGCAGAGTCCATTTCTCGAAATTGAAATCTCTTTTCCTACTGAGCAGAAATCACTCAGTTTTGTTTTTCATCTTCTTTTTTACGCAAAGAAACCTAACAAGTAGTTCGCTCAGTCTTGTTGCAGTGGTCTTCAGTCCGCAGACTTGTTTGATACAGCTCTCCACACAGTCCTGTCCTAAGCGAGTCTCTTCATTTGAAAATAACAACTGCAACCTACAACCCTTTCAACCTTATTACTGTTTTCGTCCCTCGGTCTCCCGTTGCGATTTTTACTCTACACACGTACTTCTAATGCAAATGTCTCAATATGCCCCAACAACCTATTCCTTTTCTTACTCAGCATATGCCAGAAACTCCTTTTCACCCCAATTCTGTTGAGCACCTTCTCTTAAGTTACGTGATCTACCCGTCTAATCTTCATCATTCGTCTGTAGCACGACATTTCTAAAGCTGCTATTATCTTTTTGTCTTAAATCGTTATCCTCCATGTTTCACTCCCATACAGTGCTACACTGCAGACAAAAGCTTTCAGAAAGGTCTTCCTAACATTTAAATTAGTATTGGATGTCAACAAATTCCGATTCTTCAGAAATGCTTTTCTTTCCATAACCATTCTGATTTCTATTTCCTCTTTACTTCGGCCATCAGAAGTTATTTTGCTACCCAAATAACAAAACTAATTTACTACTTTTATCGTTTCATTACCTAATCCAGTTCCTTTAGCATCGCATGACTTTCTGACACCACATTCCATTACCCTTGCTTTGCTCTTGTTGATGTTTATCTTATACGCTCCTTTTAAGACACTGTCCATTCCATTTTATTGCTCTTCCTTGACCTGTCCCGGAATGAATTACTGCGTCATCGGCAAACCGCAAAGCTTTTATTTTTTCTGCCTCTCGAATTCTCTCCTAAGATTCTTTCACTGGTTGATCAATGTACAGATTGAACAAGATTGGGGAAAGGCGTATTTCCTTCCCAACCATTGCGTCCCTTTCATGTTATTAGACTCTAAAAACCGCTGTTTTTTATTTTTGGTTTATTTTTATTTATTTATTTCTTTTTACTTACACGTTGTATATAACTCTTCGCTCACTATATTGTACCCCTGCTACTTTCAGAATTTGAAAGAGTGTATTCCAATCAACATTGTCAAAAGCCTTCTCCAGATGCACAAATGCTAAAAACGTAGGTTTGCCTTTCCTTAACGTATCTTCTGTAATGTCACTATTCCCTCGCGTTTTCCTACATTTCTCCTAAATCAAACTGATCTTCCACAATGTCGGTTCCACCAATTTTTCCGTTCGCCTGAAAATAATTAGTGTTACTATTTTGCACAAGTGTCTCGTTAAACTGACAGTTCTGTAATTTCCACATTTGTCTGCACTTGCTGAGTGAAAGAACAAACACTTGAAATACTGCAGCCACCTAAGAACACACCTAGCCATTAAAATTGCTACGCCACGAAGATGACGTGCTACAGACGCGAAATTTAACCGGCAAGAAGTAGACGCTGTGATATGCAAATGATTAGCTTTTCAGAGCATTCACACAAGATTGGCGCCGGTGGCGACACCTACAACGTGCTGACATGAGGAAAGTTTCCAACCGATTTCTCATACACAAACATCAGTTGACTGGCGTTGCCTGGTGAAACGTTGTTGTGATGCCCCGTGTAAGGAGGAGAAATGCGTACCATCACGTTTCCGACTTTGATAAAAGTCGGATTGTAGCCTATCGCGACTGCCGTTTATCGTATCGCGACATTCCTGCTCGCGATGTAAATAAAACAGCTACCTACCACAGACCATCTTAATGTCACATGTAGAGTACCCTTTCCTACCATGTTTACTTTTAGACTTTAAAATACAACAATATATAATAAACTGCACAGTAATATGTAATGTACGGTAATTTAAATATGTGAATCTTGCCAAATGCTGTCATGTCAGTAAAAAGTAAAATCAGTGTAGAAAACGAATTTAATGTACACCTTAAATGATGATCCCAACATATGCTACAGTATCAATAATGTTAATATAGTTTTTCATTCAATAATATTTGAAATGTAATGTGTTTCACCCTGTTCACTCACAAATTAAAATGTAAAAATGTTAAGGAGGCCACTGATTATGTGAACATAATTCTGCATGGCAACAGATACTGTTTGTAATTCCAACAAATGTCATATCCAAAGACCAAGTAATCTGTGTATTGTATCTTTGTTTTACCATCTTTGAGAACCAAGCAATAGCGTCTTTGTCGACGCATGTCAACAGTTTACCTAACGATGGCCCAATAAGGCGAAAACTAGTTAGTAAATAAAATTTAGTAGAACAAAAACAGTTTTGTTTTCAACTTAAAGATAAGACACATCTTTAATTTTTCTACATAATTTCCAACTTCATTGAGATATTTGTCAAACCGCTATACAGGGTGTTACAAAAAGGTACGGCCAAACTTTCAAGAAACATTCCTAACACACAAAAAGAAAATATATGGACATGTGTCTCTTCAAATCACATTAATCATGGAATGGAAACACGCAGCAACAGAACGTACCAGCTTGACTTGAAACACTTTGTTACAGGAAATGTTCAAAATGTCCTCCGTTAGCGAGGATACATGCATCCACCCTCCGTCGCATGGAATCCCTGATGCGCTGATGCAGCCCTGGAGAATGGCGTATTGTATCACAGTCGTCCACAATACGCGCACGAAGAGTCTCTACATTTGGTACCAGGGTTGCGTAGACAAGAGCTTTCAAATGCCCCCATAACTGAAAATCAAGAGGGTTGAGGTCAGGAGAGCGTGGAGGCCATGGAATTGGTCCGCCTCTACCAATCCATCGGTCACCGAATCTGTTGTTGAGAAGCGTACGACCACGTCGACTGAAATGTGCAGGAGCTCCATCGTGCATGAACCACATGTTGTGTCGTACTTGTAAAGGCACATGTTCTAGCAGCACAGGTAGAGTATCCCGTATGAAATCATGATAACGTGCTCCAGTGAGCGTAGGTGGAAGAACATGAGGCCCAATCAAGACATCACCAACAATTCCTGCCCAAACGTTCACAGAAAATCTGTGTTGATGACGTGATTGCACAACTGCGTGCGGATTCTCGTCAGCCCACACATGTTGATTGTGGAAATTTTCCATTTGATCACGTTGGAATGAAGCCTCATCCGTAAATACTAAAATGAGCTCTAACGTGGAAATTAAGCGTTTCCAGATACATGTCGACATAACATATTTTCTTTCTTTGTGTGTGAGGAATGTTTCCTGAAAGTTTGGCCGTACCTTTTTGTAACACACTGTATAAGCTTCAAAAATCCTTCCAGGAAAAAATCAGGACGAAGCACTGCGTCCCACAAAACGGTGAGTAGGGCTTTACCTGCACACGCAGTACTTTTGGACTTGTTTCGGACAGGTGATGACGGATGTTTCCACTCCATGGATGCTGCGTTCGATTCGGGCTTGTAATGGTGGACCCACGTTTCATCCCCCGTCACAGTCAGAAACAGAAAGCCATGGCCATATTCTTGGTCGACCTCAACCCAATGGTGCATCGGTGTCTCGCACGTTCGCGTTCACCTGCTGTGTCGTCTTACGCCCGTAGCCGTTCAACGCGTCTTCCGTATTCAGCGCCTCGATCTTTTCCTGGACGACTTTTTGACGCTTATAAAGCGGTTTGACTGATGTCTCAATGTACATGGAAATTATGTAGAAACATAAATATATGTGTTATCTTTAATGTCTCATTCTACTGTTTTCCTTTCATACACACAGAGTTGAATGTCATGAAAGGGATGCAGTGGTTGGGAAGGGAGTAAGACAGGGTTATAGCCTTTCTCCAATGTTAATCAATTTGTACATTGAGCAAGCTATAAAGGAAAGCAAGGAGAAATTTTGAGAAGGAATTAAAGTTCAGGGTGAAGAAATAAGAGCATTGCGTTTTTGTCAGAGACAGCGAACGATCTGGAAGAGGAGTTGACCGGAATGGACAGTGTGCTGAAATGTGCATACAAGAGCAAAACAGGGGTAATGGAGTGCAGTCTAAGAAAATCAGGCGATGTTGAAGGAATTAGATTAGGCAACGAAACAATAAAGCAGGTAGATGAGTTTTGTTAGTTCGGCAGTAAAATAACAAAATGTTCAAATGTTTGTACAACTTAAGGGACTTAACTACGGGGTCATCACTCGCTAAGCTTACAAACTACTTATGAACTAGCTAAGACTAAAGACGGCACAAATATCCATGCCCGATGGGGGATTCGAACCCCCGACCGTAGTGGCCGTGCTGACCGTGACTGAAGCGCCTCAGGCACCTCGGCCACCGCGGCCGGCAGTAAAATAACAAACGATGGTCGCAGTACAGAGGTTATAAAATGCAGAATGGCAATGGGTAGAAAAGCGTTCTTGAAAAAGAGAAGTTTGTTAACATCGAATATTGATTTAAAAGTAAGGAAGTTCTTTCTAAAGGCATTTGTGTGGAGTGTTGCCTTGTATGGGAGTGAAAGATGGACGATAAACAGTGCGGACAGGAAGAGAATAGAGGCTTTTGAAATGTGGTGCTACAGAAGAATGCTGAAGATTAGGTGGGTGGATCGCGTAACTAATGAGGTACTGAACAGAATTGGGGAGAAAAGAAATTTCTGGCATACTTTGATTAAAAGAAGTGATTGATTGTTAGGACAAATTCTTAGACATCAGACAGATGTAGGTTGCCGTTCGTATGTGGAGTTGAAGAGGCTTGCTCAGGATAGGGTAGCGTGGAGAGCTGCATCAAACCAGTCTCGGGACTGAAGACGACGACGACAACAACAACAACAACAACACACAATTATTTCCCCAGTCGACAGGGGAAACTTATTTTCCATCTCTCCCTCGTAAAATGTTCCCTTGTTTATTCGGTAATGCTGTGTGAGCACTGTCTCTATTTTTAGACGTCCAACTCAGACGTGGACGTTCAGCCCCTAAATATTATCTGTAACGCAGGGTTAGTTGTAATAGTGCCGTAAATAAGACGTTCTTTCTTTTGTTTCAGGTATGGCTCCAACCCACTATCTCGCTGTACTGAAACTGCCGACGACGTAAGTATGTCTAATCAGATTGCTTGGCCAGCGAAGGTTAAACATCCTTAACAATATTTGTAACCGAAGGGAGGACATCGGAAGTCAAGGGACATGTAACGATACACTAGCAGGCATATGGAAAACACGATCTGCTGACACACACACACACACACACACACACACACACACACAAAGGCAGAGGGAGCAAATCAAAAGCAGCTTAGCAACGCTAGACACATCAAAAGAGTGTTTTCTGTCGCATACCTAGCAAAATGTAAGGGTATTTTAATCTGCGGTGCGTTGTTTTGACTGGTTCTTCCGTCACTTGCTCGTGGAACATCATAGTACTGAATTAAAATTACAGCTATGTTTAAGTTACTCAAGTTTATATATATAGTTTCCCTGTGTAAAGAAACGAAAGCGTTTTTGAAATCTATAAACATAAGTACAACGGCCTTTGGGTGACTAACTGAAGATTAAATATCTGTTCTGAGCATGACCTTGCTTGTGCTAAAACCACTATGAAATGCACCTAAATGTTTCTAGTCCGCTTAATGTTTTTTGTATTTTTTCATTTTTTGTTTGAGACCCGTTTTTTAAATAATTTCCGTTTGAAAAGTAAATTTATTTTCAGAAAGTACATTATTTTTCGACATAGTTGCGAAGTTTGTTCAAACACTTAGCATACCTTTCAACCAATTTCAAAATACCCTCTTCATACAACCTAGACGCCTGTTCCCATAGCGGAGAGTTCGCTGCCGTTTTCTAAAGCACTGATCTCTATACGTCAGGAAATTCGTTTGAGAGACCTGTTATTGTGAAGCTCCTGTTCTGACTAATTCTCGCTTCAGCTGAAACATCTAAATCGTCAGTAATCGGAGATGGGCGACCGCAGTGGTCCTCATCACGGACGTTGTGACAGCCATCTCTGAATTCTCGTACCCACTTACGCAGTTTGCCTTTACTCACAATAGTACCACCGTACACTTCGAAAAATCTGTAGATGGATTTCTGCAGCAGACAGGTTCCTTGGTGACAAAAGCCGTATCCCTGAGCTACCCTCACACGCGGTGGTAGTCTTGTTTGTAAAGCTTAAAGGACTTCATTCAAATGTTCAAATGTTTGTATAGACTATGGGACTTAACTACGGGGTCATCAGTCCCTGAACTTACAAACTACTTATGAAATTCATAAAATGCATTTTTAAAAACCATCAGCTGTTTATTAAAAACCTTATAATCTACCAGTTTCGGTCATAGACCATCCTCATGGATAAAATGGTGTTAAAACAGAATGGTAAAATGTAAAAGCTGTGCGTGTGTTGTGGATGTTGAACCTATTGTTTAATCAGACAACAAATTGTTCATTAACACAGCAATTTGGTTTAATTATGGCCCTGATATTGATGTATATACTATTAAATAATAAACAGTGCTTTAAACTGATTATGTGCGCAACGGATATTTTAAACACAAAACAACTGTGACAAATCATCATTTGAAACAGACACTGACTATACTCAGAAATTTTGACTGCGAGAAAGATATTAAAAACCCACAAACCACTTTCTTAATGAATGAAACTTTCACTCTGCAGCGTGCGCTGATATCATATCAGCGCACACTCCGCTGCAGAGTGAAAGTTTCATTCTGGAAACATCCCCTAGGCTGTGGCTAAGCCATGTCTCCACCATATCCTTTCTTCCAGGAGTGCTAGTCTTGCATGGTTCGCAGGAGAGCTTCTGTGAAGTTTGGAAAGTAGGAGGCGAGGTACTGGCGGAAGTAAAGTTGTGAGGCGGCATCGTGAGTCGTGTCGGGGTAGCTCAGTGGTAGAGCGCTTTCCCGCGAAAGGCAAAGGTCCCAGGTTCGAGTCCCGGTTCCGGCACACAATTTTAATCTGCCAGGAAGTTTCACTTTCTTAATGTTTGACTGTGAGAATTTTATGCAGATCAGTTTCTGATTATTGAAATTTAGTATCATTTACTATGGCACCAATAACGAAATCTGTTCAACAATATTATTCAAATCAATACTGCACTTTAAATCCACTAATAACTAATTATCAAATGAAGGAAGTAGGTTAATTTTCTAACTACGTAAATGAAACAGGAAAGAAAGGTCAACTTTGTTACTTATTATTAATAATCAGCATTACATTACCTACATAATACAACTTCTTCCTAATGACATCAAATGCAATTACCTTCATTCCAGCGGTGTTACAATACAATACAATATATATATTCCAAATACAATCAAATCGACTTGCTGGCACAGCAGCCTCTGCTCTACATCGGAGCCATACACACAGCTCAACCGCTCTCTAAGCGAGCTGAACCACTACTCTATTAATAATCAGCATTACATTACCTACATAATACAACTCCTGACTTGCTGGCACAGCAGCCTCTGCTCTACATCGGAGCCATACACACAGCTCAACCGCTCTCTAAGCGAGCTGAACCACAAGTGCTTCTCTCTGTCTCTCTGCACGAGCTACAATGCTATGCAATACATGATCTTTGCCAAAGATGAAACTTCACAGAGTTAAGTACACATATCGATACATACAGTAGAAGCGATATTATACATTTTCTTGCAAGCAAGTTACTCGATACAAAACAGGAGGCACAATATTAGACATTTTCTTACAAAAATAATTTTTTTATGGACACGTTTCAAATGCATCAAATAAAGTACATCCAACTGAGACCAACAGGAGTCTGTATAACTAAAAGTTTAAAAATTACAGTGGTCATCTTAGATAAAACCTATCAGTCCAACATAACATAAAAGGTAAGAACTACTTAAGACTAGTCTGTTCTTACCTTTTATGTTATGTTGGACTGATAGGTTTTATCTAAGATGACCACTGTAATTTTAACACGTTTAGTTATACTGACTCCTGTTGGTCTCAGATGGATGTATTTTATTTGATGCATTTTACCATTCTGTTTTAACACCTTTTTATCCATGGAGATGGAGATGGTCTATGACCGAAACTGGTAGATGTATAACGTTTTGAATAAACAGCTGATGGTTTTTAAAAATGCATTTTATGAAATATATTACGGCTGTTGACACTCGCCTGACCAAAGCATACTTATGAACTAGCTTATAGTAGAGACGGCACAAACATCCATGCCCGAGGGGGGATTCGAACCCCCGCCGGGGAACGGCCTCGCGCATCGTGACACAGCGCCTCAATGCGCTCGGCCGCTACGCCTCGGCATGGTAGTCACACGGCGTTCTTTTCGGTATGTGCGCGAAGTGCTAGTGTATACAACGAAACGGAACTTACTTAAAAACGTGCGTCGTATTTGAAGCATTTCTGATTCCACGACGTCTTCCTATTCTTGGTAGGGAAATTTTGCGCCTGTAGGGGAGACCGGGGCACATTTTCCATAGGGGCACGTTTTCCAAATCCATTTATCTCGAAACAAACCGCTAGATGTTACCACCGGGGATACTGTAGGAAGTAGCAACAAAGCACGCTTCATTTACGAAAGTTTGTGTTGTACCAGCAGTCACAACGTCGGCAGGGCTATTTTTGTCATTTTTGCAAATGTGAGTAAACTTTCGCGTTTTTATTGAAACTTAAAATAAACATTCTAGCGTTAAACTTATTATTTTGAGATTGCACACACTAAAAGTGGGTTTCTTTCTTCACGTAACTGTGCATTTCTGTTGTAAATAGCTTACACTGTTACTCATGGACGTAGTGTTATAGTTCCGAATATGGCGACGGGGCACGTTTTCCGAGTGCATATGGGGCACATATTCCTTATTGCTTTGAGTCTTACGCCAAGTCTAAAGCAGATGAAAAGTGTGTACAGGGCACGAAATGGGCGCATGGAGACTGTACGAAACGGAAAGTTCCATTTTTTGTTTGCTTACCTTGTGATTCAGACAATCAGTATAAGTATTGTTATGTTCAAATGTTTGTTAAGCTTACGGGACTTAACTACGGGGTCATCAGTCCCTAAACTTACAAACTACTTATGAACTACTTACGAACTAGGACGGCACAAATATCCATGCCCGAGGGGGGATTCGAACCCCCGACCGTAGTGGCCGTGCTGACCGTGACTGGAGCGCCTCAGTCCCCTCGGCCACCGCGGCCGGCAGGTATTGTTAAAAATGTCTGTATTTGTAAAATATTTAAGTCACATATTTTATAAAATCATTAAATAGCATTTGTTTTTTTATTTAATGTGGCTATTTTTACTATAATCTTTTGTAATGTGTTGTAAATTCATGATAAATATACGTATTCAGTGAAGTCAAGATAATTATCTCTGTTTTAACATTGAAAGTATAATTGGAATATTTGCCCCTGTACATTTTAAGTAAGCTGGAAAACTTGCCCCGCATAGGGGGCAAATTTTCCAACGGAACATGGTCAGACAAAACCATTTGCTACCAAGAATGATATTTACTATTTTCAAAAATATCTGTACAAGACTGTATATAAAGGTGTAGGAAATATAATGATCCGCTGTTTACCGCAAAATCGGTAAAAATAAGAAGTACAAAAATAAAAATGTAAAATGGTGGAAAACGTGCCCCGGTCTCCCCTACCTAGAGCTATTGTCTGAACATCCCAGACGTACCTACAGACTGTGCCTTCTCTCTTAAGAGACGCCCTTCACCTGTTATTGAACCCTTGAAAGGGATTATACCGAGGGTTCAGCGACCTCGTCCTCTCGTTAACAACCGGCTTCATCTCTCGCAACACCGCTTTGACAGAAACTCCGTCTATCAGCTACACGCCTGCTTAGGCGAAGTTACAGGGCTGTCTAAACGCTCGCCTCCTGTATCCCGTTAGAGGGCATTTGGAGCGGGGAAAGAACCTTTGAAGGTTTAATTGCCTTCGTTACAACGTAATGAACCGTTGGAGGAAAGTCGTAATTAAAAACTGCTAACAACTTCTGCTTCAGAGGGTACACGTTAAGCCACTGAGTTTCCGATTACACCTCGCTGTTAGGCCGTGAATGATGAGGTACTTTTGTAATGTGTACGAATTTTGTATTGCAGTTATCCAGTCCATAGTGCGAACTCGTCAAGTGTCTAAATGCTGTTTTAATTCTTCCGACGTCGGCTGCGTTTTTTGGTACTAGTTTACAAATTTCTTGTCTTGTTATGCGTAATATGTCAACTTTTACAAAACTGCGTTCCTGCAGGATCTTTTTGAGGCTTCAGAAATGTCGGAGATTTGATGTTTCGCCGGATTTCCGATGTTCGAGGAATGATCGTACAGCAAAATCCACAGCCCATCGCTACCTCGCAGATACTTTGTCACACCCTTCGTGCTCCTACTACACCACCACGTCCACATTCACGAGGGGCGTTTCAAACGTCCGTGCAAAGTTCGACGCGTATCGATGTCATGTTTAGTTAGTAGCATCTTTGGAAAGAACGCACACCAAGTTTCAGCAATATTGGTCTATTTCTTTCTGTTTGATATTCGTGTGAATCAAGGAAGTCGAGTGATTGTCAAAGAATGGACGAAAACAATTTCGTGAGGCGATTGAACATTACTTTATGAAAGGCAAAGCGCCTCAGGAGACTAAAAAGAAGCTTGATAAACATTATGGTGCCTCTGGACCTGCAATTAGAACACTTTACAAGTGGTTTCAAAATATTCGGAGTGGCCATATGGGCATAAGTGTCGCAGAATGTTCTGGAAGACTCCAGAAATCATTGATAAATTCATGATATGATGATGAATCACAGAAGAGTTAAGAAACTTCCTGGCAGACTAAAATTGTGTGCCGAAACCGGGACTCGAACCTGGGACCTTTGCCTTTCGCGGGCAAGCGCACTACCGACTGTGCTATCCCGACACGACTCACGATTCCGCCTCACAACTTTACTTCCGCCAGTACCTCGCCTCCTACTTTCCAAACTTCACAGAAGCTCTCCTGCGAACCATGCAAGACTAGCACTCCTGGAAGAAAGGATATGGTGGAGACATGGCTTAGCCACAGCCTAAGGGATGTTTCCAGAATGAAACTTTCACTCTGCAGCAGAGTGTGCTCTGATATGAATCTTCCTGGCAGATTAAAATTGTGTGCCGGAACTGAAACTCCAACCTGGGACCTTTGTCTTTCGCGGGCAAGCGCTCTACCGACTGAGCTATCCCGACACGACTCACTGTTTGGAAAGTAGGAGGTGAGGTAGTGGCGGAAGTAAAGTTGTGAGCCGGCATCGTGAGTCGAGAAAGGCAAAGGTCCCAGGTTCCAGTCCCGGTTTCGGCACACAATTTTAATTTGCCAGGATTCCATTTCGTTTCACTTCCCCATATGTTCTCTAGACTTGGCTCCCTCGGGCTACTATTAGTTCCCCAATTTGAAGAAATGACTTGCGGGACAAATATATCATTCATAAGAGATGATTGCAGAAACTAATAGATATTTTGCAGGCTTGGACATTTGCTGATATTCGGAAGTGTACAAGCCTAAAAACCTATAAAAATGGTTTTCCCCAAACACTTTAGTAGTTTTTGTTTTTGCACCGACTTTTGAAACGCCCCTCGTACATCTGGATAACGTGCTATTGTTATCAGCAGTAACACAAGCGCTAAACACCTGTTGTATAGGCGTTGCCAGTCATCTCTATATAACCTGGATGTACAACTCTGGCGTCTGAGCATAGAACCACAGTGCCTGCACATTCATATGTTTTGCACTCGAATTTGCGTATTCCGCCATGCTGTAATTAGTGAAACGAATATCCATCAGTTAGTACGTGACAAATAATTACTACATTACCTCTGTAATTGAAATTTAGGTCAATATACGAAGTTACAACTCACGTGAGTACAGAATCGGAACATATTTGCTTCTCGTTTTCTTGTAATACTTCGTAGCAGCCATTTTGTAGTTAGTCAATAAACTGAATATGATCATCTTTGCTGGCACGCTAAGAAATCTATAGTTCAACATCCAGGTATTACAGAGATCACTGGGCGTTCCCGACCGCACCGCCGTCCTCTGAGTGTGTACACATGTCTGTGTTTGCATACGCGTCTCTGTACCTCCTTCTTTCCGTTTTCAATGTATGACTGACATTAGCTGCCAGTTTCGCTCATTTTCAGCTGCCATTGTGTGGGTTGTGTGTTGGTGTGTTTGCGTCGTCACATTTGAAACCTTTTCAGTCTTACGCGGGAACAGAAATTTTTTGCTGCTCCACTCGATTTACACACACACACACACACACATACACAAACACACACACACACACACACACACACACACACACTTGCCAAAAGTCTGTGTATAAATTACAAACGCAGACTACAAGCACACGTTATGTTAGCAAAAGTTGGAACATCTTTGCCCAGCATCATCAGGGTGAGTACTTATTTTTATGCATAGAAATTCTCCTTTTAGACAGTTCAGTAATTGTACAAGAAGCCTTTTCTGTTTGTCAGTGTACGTGTGTTTGCTTGTGGTTATCTTTTTTTCAGCGCCTTCGGCCCCAGCTACATTACAGCAGATAACATCAGACGTCTTCTTTTTAAACGTTCATTTGGCTCACACTGAAATGTGTGAAAGTGAAATTTTACCTGTTTAATTTAGATGTTTCACATGATTTGAACAATATTATATGTGAAGGAAGAAATGTCACCCTGAAATAACAGCCACAGATGCTATGAGGAAATTTCTTTTATTATTTTTGCCTCTTTACACATGTTCCGATGTACTGTGGGAGCTTCTTCAAAGGTAATGAATACATGAATACCTAACGGGGCCTTTCTGTGATTGAGCCTCCATTAATTGCAAGTATTTAACAGGATAGTTCTTTTACAAGCATTATCAACGGCTCAAAAATGGTTTGAGAAACGATAAAATGTCCTTATTTGGTAACAAGCTCCCTTTCTGGTCAATCTGATAACCCCATTGATGCAGTAACCAATCGACTGCATCGACGTAATAGTCTGTACAGACTATAATATCAAGTAACATTTCAGCTATAAAATCCAGATTTCCTTTTTCTTTAAACGAGGTATAAGACGAAATAAGGAAGTGCAACACAGTGAATAGTATTAGTGCGTTGACAATGAAACATCAGAGAACTGTACTGTAGCCGTGGGTATGTTACATCACACACTCAGGTTTCAAATGTCAACTACTTACAATTTTTAATGTAATGACCTCAATAAGAATACAAAGCCAAGCTTGCATGTATAAATTACTCATTTATTGTATGTCATTACCAGTTTTGGCAAGCGATGTTGCCATTATCAAATAATCCAACATTAAGTCATCATATTAATAAAATACTAATTACAAAATGCAAGACATATTAATTAATAACTGATACAACACTCTACATGTCACATATTGTTGGGTACACACTAGACATAATACCTTTGACATCTGATGCTTGCACATTTACGGTTAGAATTGGTGTAGCACTGTACTTATCACATGTTGTTTGGTGCACCACTGTCATAATGCCTTGGACATCTGAAGCTTGCATACTTGAAGTTAATATGAGACAAGTTCTTGCGTCCATGATGAAGCATTAGTATGCAAGACGCATTACTTTATGTTGAAAATATTATTATTATTATTATTTTACGTTTTGGAATTCTCATAGTATTTGGTTTCATAAGCCCCTGGCATACGTACATGCTCGTGGAAACCGTTAATCCATATTTTAGGAAATGCATGTTACGAAGCGGTTTCCGCTCTAAATCGTCATCACAGATTATAAGGTAAACCAAGTGATTAAGCCGATACATCACCTACCATCCTGCCCATGCTTACAAGCAAGTCAATCGATGAAATTCCTATGATGTCACTTAACGTCTAGCTTCTTATGGTTCATCAAGACTAGATGTCAATCAAATGTTACAAATTTACGAACGTGGCCACAATGGTAGATGGTGTATCCAGTTAATCAGTTTGTTTAGATGACAATCCGTGATGATGGTTTGGAACCGAAACCTGTCGACGTTATAATAAAGAGCCGATGGTTCATAACATAGACTTCCTAAAATATCTCACAGCTGTCTCCAGTCATCTCAGTATAAATTTCAACGTCATTCAATATTTGTTTTTGTTCCAGAGATGTTTGTGCTGAAAAGATTGAGTGGGACACACTAATACGTGTAAAAGAAAAGGGAACGATGTTTTTGGTGTCAGTTTACCTGTTCTTTGTTCATGCTCTTTCAGATCACAGGTTGCTCACACTGTTGTGAATATTGTACAGTGACGGTAGGTTTTCTATTCAAATGGACCCACTCTTCAGTAATGCGATGTTTATTGTTCTGTTTCTTTTTCAGCTCATCGGTGTAAGCTGTTTGACAACTAATGGATAATTTCAGTTTACTGTGCTTGTTTTTAACCATCGAAACAGATTACTGTACAATTTTGTGCACCTAATGTGGCCTGTTGCATTTTATCCCAATATTACACCATTTCTTGTACTCCTTCCAAACCCACCTTCATTCCTCAGAACTCCATACTATTTTTTTAGGCAGTGATTCTACACATGAACTTCGACAACATTGTCCCTGGAGCAGCAGCATCTTTGTTGGAGATGTTTATCTCGTAAAAAAACAGTCGAGATAGAAAAACAAAATCCACCATCTGCGATCTTGACTGTTTTTTTTTTTTTACAAAGTAGTGATTCCACACTCCAGCACTGACCTCCGGTATTGGTCGCAGAGTTCACCTGTGAAAATGAGGTAAGTAAATGGCGTGAAATACCAACATTGTAAGTACAATCAGCTTTTTTTATTATTCAATATTCTAATTTCGTAACTAAAAAAAATTTTTTTTTCAACTCTCTTGATGAAATGTAATGTTTCATTTGGTTGCATTACAACTACATTTAATTTCTTTGCATTAACCACTATGTAACAGTATATTTCTTTAAAAAACTGTGGATTGTACTGCCAAATCAATCTGTGTTTTTTTTTTTTGTTTTTTTTTTTTTTTTTTTTTTTTTCAATTTTTAACTTGTGCCGAACGATCAGTGGTAGCAGTTTTTGTGAATTTAAGTGTGGCGTATAGTATCTTTGGAAAAGCGTTTAACAAAGGAACGAGGGTATGAGTAGGTACCCACATAAGTGAGTGATTCCAGGACTTCTTACATCTACACACACACTCCGCAATCCACCGAAAGGTGCGTGGCGGAGGGTACTCAGTACCACTACTAGCTACTTGCTTTCCTGTTCCACTCCCATACAGAACGAGGGTAAAACAAATGCTTGTATCCATCTGTATGAGCCTAATCTCTGTGATGTTATCTTTGTGGTCTTTACCCATTGATCTCTATACACTCTGGATAAGGCTCCTATAAACCCGAGCTGAACTGTCCGCCATTTTTTCCCCAAGCCGTAGGAGTTGCCACGTTCCGGACGAGCTCACGCGTTACCTCGCGTTTCATTCAACTCGCTCACACTCGCAAACTACTCACTGTATCAACGTGAAACTTTCATCAATGTCTTCGTTAAGAACTGCACTACATTTTCTTTTTAGTTTTATTTATGGCAATAATTTATAAACAGCATATACTGATAGTTTACGATCATGCACTTCCTGACGACGTTACGGAATTTTCGACATGCGAGAAACTTTTTTCTTTTGAAGTTAGGTGAACACATTAAGCGAATGAAATGTTCAAAATACATCAAATTTTCATCCTCTCCTAACAGAAACTCTGTGAGAAATGTATAACTTGAGATAATGTCAGTTAAATATGACGCACTGGGATCCGCCCGCCCGTCTAGTAGTAACACGTCTTCCGTATTAGAGCTCCTAATAATTAGGCACATGTTGTTACTGCATAACATCCATACTTGAAGATACTGGTACTGACTTCGTTTAACCCATTAAATTTAATAGTTGCACACTACAAAAGTGCTGTGTCTCTATGTAATATTCAACTTCCATTTTTCAGTTATATGAAAAGGATATTCTAAATATCTCAATACAGAGTGCTTTATTATGTGAAGAATTGAGAACAAGTCAGTTCGTTAGCTAGTGAAGAGATCCTTGCTATCTGTAATTTTCAAGTATTCTCACATAAGATCCTCTTTAGATCTAGTAATTTCCGTTCTGTTACTGCTAGGCTTTAAACTGAAGGAAATGAATCTCCTATTAGGTTTTGGAAACTGAGTAGTAGCTTTGAAACACAGTGGACGAGAAGCAAAGAAATAAATATTTGTGAGTGATGAAGGATAAATCACTAACTTTACTCTTTTTCATTCTACAACTATGTATTTTCTTGAATAAAATGGCAATTAATGAAGTTTTGCGTAGTAACCATGTGGCAAAATACTCCCCTCTTTGCATGTTATCATTTGTCAAAATATCGTTTTGATACCTCTAATCGTGTATGAGATACTCAATGATTCATTCTGGCCTTATCGCCATCGGAAATGAGTGCCCTAAATAAAATAAAGTTTAGCGGTATGAGTGAAAGGTAAAGATCTCCTCTTCAGTCGAAAATAAAATGAAATCCATTAGGAAAGTTTCACCCGCAGCAACATATGGTGCAACAAGCGCCAAACGGAATATCGTAGCAGCCTCTATTTTTTTTTTTTTTTTTTTTTTTTTTTGCAAACTTTTCCTAACATTGCGCAGTCTCTTATTTCGAAGCTAACATCTTATTAGCTATGACTATTAATGAAATATGACCATTTCGTCACAATGATGACATATAAAGATTTACGTAGCGGAAAAATTAAATATTTCTACCAATTGTTTTTCGTGAAATCGTTTGTGAAAGATCGCAGGGTATGCGCCTCTACGCTGTTAGTGCAGCGCTATTCTAGCCATGTTGGGGAAAACATGGCGGACGATTCAAGTCTGGGTATTGAGGAGCTCTAGGACACGGGCTCCCTACCTCATTTTGTTCCTCAAGCCATCCTCTACCACTCCACGAAGTTTGTCGCTATCATTTAGAAACACCCTGTATATGCAGGTTTTCAGGGTATCAGAATCACACATGTACGACAAAACTGACTAATGCTGTTGCAGTTGTCTAAGGATCGACATTGCGTCACTGAATTTTGGCGCAGTAGCTCTTAGCCTCGTTAGGGGTAAACTGTTGCCTTGGGTTCAGTATTAGGGATGGCGGTTATCGCTGAAGCAACCGGTTTTCGGTTATACCGGTTCTTTTCATCACCAGTTTAGACGCTCTGTAAAAACTGCTCAAGATAACCGGTTTTTTAAATAACCGGTTTTCGGATTTTTGTTGCTTTTATTTCCAGCAAAGTTCGACCGAAAGTTAATTGGCAGCCGAAACAGAAACCGTAATCGAATTTTCGGATTCTTCTAGTTTCGGCCGAAAACGAAACTTAGGAAGTTTAGTTAAAATTTAGGTAAATTTACGTTATACGACAAATGACAAGTCTTTGCATATTTTGCAAGATCCCCTCCCAATACTACGCCTTCTTGAGTGTGTGTAAGCCTAGCCATGAGTCCCCGTAGAAGACGATATACGAACCATACAGATTTACTGGGCTATTATTTGCATCCAGCAGTTGCGAATATTGAGCCAGCCACTCCTTACGTTGGACTTGTGAGCCAGAGCATATGAATATCTAGTTATATATATATATATATTTTACAGTCAGTAAATGAACTTAAATCAGTGCTGAAAAATAAAGTCACAGTTCCGACTAACAGTATGATTGTTGTCAGTGTAAATTTACGCAAATTCAACTAGAAAAGCTGTACACCACATACCCAAAGAATATTCAAATGGGTGTGAGTTCTTATGAGACCTAACTGCTTAGGTCATCGGTCGCTAGACTTACAAACTACTTAATCTAACTTTAACTTACGCTAAGACAACATACACACCCATGACAGAGGGAGTAGGGAGGATTCGAACGTCCGACTGGAGCAGCCGCGCAGTCCGTGACATGGAGCCTCAGAGGCACCACATGATTAATGTTACCTAAACCCACATTGGTTATTAAAAAAGCCCCTCACTTTCAAGCAATCCCATTAATAAAACTTGTTAGCATAGCAATATAATACATTTAAAGTTTTAACCAACGTGTTGAGGAGCCAACAACACTCTGTTCTTTAATATCAAATAGTAAAAGTAGTCAAGAAAACTCATTTATTAAAATGGCCGCTTTCGGCACATTTAGTCAGTCTTCATCAGATTATTATTATTAAAAACAACACACATTTTGAATCACTGCTACAGGAAGTAGTCGTACCGGTTTTTTACCCGGTTCTTGGCAATAACGAAAAAAAAAACGGTTACAACCGACACCAAATAAATACCGAAAAAAACTGTTTATTCAAAACTAAAATACCGGTATCGGTTTTAACCGGTCGGTTTTTCCCATCCCTATTCATTGTATGGTGTCCTCCATGGACGTCGCCACCATAGTTTCCGGCGTGGCACGTGAAATTACCGGCAAAAACGGAAATGTCTCGACATTTGTCGGGTTTCTGGCGACAGTAATCGCTGCGTGTAACGAGCGCTAGAGAACAGAGGTGGGGGGAAGAACTGGAGAAGAGGGTTGCGTCGTTAGCGGTGGAGGCGGTCGCCAACACAGTTTGCGACTCTACAGCAAGGAGGTTACATACAGCGAAACGTGATGCCACATACCATATCTTTGGTCTATGCGTGCTACAATGTCTTCAGCTCTTACTCTGTAAGGATAAGCATACGATTAAGGAAATATAAGAATAAATAAATAAAGCAGTAAAAAAGAAATGTCTTTTAATACATCTCTTAAAAAAATCGCTTCGCGCATTACATCAAGTCATCGATCTGTGATATTATTACAATCGTTATTGTTGAATTTCGTGATTGTATTCTTCGAAACGAGTGCATTTTTACGTGTGTTTTGATCTACACTACTTACTTTCCTGATAATGTTGATTAAAAATGTTTGTTTCTAAAGAAGGTATTGTATTTCACTTCATCCTTCAAAACCAGTCTCATAGCACACTACTGAAATATAGCGTATCTATCATAATCAACCAACACGCGAGCGGAGCCGCGGGTTTAAGCTCGTAAACAATAATAACCGCAAAATGCAACGAGTCTTTATTCATAGGCCTACACTGTATGAGAGTGGGATTACGTAGCGACTTGCCACAAACTTTAAAGGTAATTTCAAACTTTTTTTATTTTTTCTCCGTCACAACTAAGGTAAAATGATGAAAGGAAAAAAGTTTCTCGCTTTATACTTTTCCGCTGTTCATGGACTAAAACTGACATTCGGCATGACGTACAATGTGCACTTTCTACACAGCAAATTGCAGCTGCAGGAAAGTTTACAGACAGTATACACACCTTTAGCGGAATGTGACTTCCAAATTGAATCACAGTAGCACACGTTGCTCATGAGATATGAGCACATAAACAGTAACATTCATGGAAAACCACCCCAGCGCACAAGAGGTTTTAATCTATTACTTCTTTACTACTCGTAACTCTTTACTATTCGTAACAGATTTTAACGACATGCAGCACTTAAACAGATGAATATAAACCTGAAAAATTGTACAATTTTACAATATATAATTCAAGAAATATAAGATCATTTGTACTGCGATGGGTTAAAATGTTTCACATAATGCACCCCGTTTTAATACATTTACGTATTTACTACTAAGACACTCCTGTATTCCAGTCAGCTGAAAGAAATTCCAGCCGGCCGCGGTGGCCGAGGGGACTGAGGCGCTCCAGTCACGGTCGGGGGTTCGAATCCCCCCCTCGGGCATGTATATTTGTGCCGTCCTTAGTGTTAGCTAGTTCATAAGCAGTTTGTAAGCTTAGGGACTGATGACCCCGTAGTTAAGTCCCATAAGTTCTACAAACATTTGATTTTTGAAAGAAATTCTTGAAAGCTGATAGTGCTGTTGACAACTGTGAAGGGTACTCGGCTATAGGCGAAAGCAGGAGAGTTGTATAGAGCTACAGGGAAAGGAAGAGAATGGAACAGTGTACTTGCAACGAATACCCATCATTTCCGACAGATCTACGTTTTAACTTCAAGAGACCGTAGATTCCAGTGAGAGTTGCATTTTGTGTTACGATTAATAAACCACAGGGCAACCTATTAAATACTGCAGAGTGGTTTTGACATACCCATGTTTCTCACACGGGCAACTACATGTCGCATGCTCAGGGGTGGACTCCCCAAAGAATGAGCGAGGTCATCATGCGGTGTTTTTTAATGTTCCCTACAACCGAGAAAAGAAGTCAGCTTTATAGGCGGCGAGTATTACCGGATGGCACCTTGAGACCGACGGAGGCGAAAATGTTTCTACTGCATGGCATCGGTCCATCCTCGAAGGATGACGGCGTAACATACTTGCGAGATTACCCAAATCTGACCATAAGGTAATAAGGGAGATTTTTTTTCACAGCAAATTTCAATTGCACAAGTGTACGCGTTTCTACATCTACATCTAAATCCATACTGTGCAAGTCACCCGATGGTGTGTGGCGGAGGGTACCTATTCCAGTCACTTAGTGTTTGCGGAAAGAAAGATTGTCAGTATGCCTGTGTGTGGGTTCTAATCTCTCTGATTTTATCCTCGTGATCTCTTCGCGAGATATACGTAGGAGGGAGCAACATACTGCTAGACTCCTCGGTAAAGGTATGTTCTGGAAACTTCGACAAAAGCCCGTACCGAGCGACAGAGCGTCTCTCCTGCAGAGTCTTCCACTGGAGTTTATCGATCATCTCCGTAACGCATTCACGATTACCAAATGATCCTGTAACGAAGCGCGCTGCTCTCCGTTGGATCTTCTCCACTTCCTCTATCAACCCCACCTGAGCAGTATTCAAGCAGTGGGCGAACAAGTGTACTTTAACCTACGTCGTTTGTTTTCGGACTGCATTTCCTTAGGATTCTTCCAATGAATCTAAGTCTGGCATCTGCTTTACCGACCATTGATTTTATGTGGTCGTTCCATTTTAAATCACTCCTAATGCCTACTCCCAGATAATTTATGGAATTAACTGCTTCCAGTTGCTGCCCTGCTATAGTGTAGCTAAATGATACAGTATCTTTCATTTCTGTGCATTCGCAGCACATTACACTTGTCTACATTGAGATTTACTTGCCATTTCCTGCACCATGCGTCAATTCGATGCAGATCCTCCTGCATCTCAATACAATTTTCCATTGTTACAACCTCTCTATATACTACAGCATCATCCGCAAAAAACCTCAGTGAACTTCCGATGTTATCCACAAGGTCATTTATATATATCGTGAACAGCAACGGACCCACGACACTCCCCTGTGGCACACCTGACATAACTCTTACTTCGGAAGACTTCTCTCCATTGAGAATGACATGCTGCATTTTGTTATCTACAAACTCCTCAATCCAATCACACAGTTGGTCCGATAGACCATATGCTCTTACTTTGTTCATTAAACGTCTGTGGGGAACTGTATCAAACGCCTTGCGGAAGTCGAGAAACACAGCATCTACCTGTGAACCCGTGTCTATGGCCCTCTGAGTCTCGTGGACGAATAGCGCGAGCTGGGTTTCACAAGATCGCCTTTTTCGAAACCCATGCTGATTCCTTGGAACGGATGACAGTGAAGATGTAAACTTAAAAAAATCAGACATTTATTTTGGGTTAACTCTACAAGTTCATATTACAAAAGCATTTAAATGAAATTGAGTTCGCCTTCGCGTCTGTTTCGTTCCCCTTATAGAGTTCTGTACAAGAATGCTAGCACCGGTCTGCCTTACCCCACGAGCGATGCTGAAGTCTCGCTTACACTGCGCACTGTAAGCACAGTTAACGTTGTTGGCCATCGTCTGTAACCACAAATATTCTTCCTCTCATATCTTGAAATAAGTGCACAGTCTCGCTTCGTGCAGGATTCACATCTCGTTTTTGACTGCCAGAGTTTCACTTTAAAAGCAAGTGAAAATACTCACGAACACTAACCAATTGGCGCTCTTTACTCACACTAAGTGATGGCTGCTATTCGACAAGGGTTCGCAAATTGATTCCGTATTTCTTGATTTCCAGAAGTCTTTTGACACCGTACCTTACAAACGGCTTTTAATCAAATTGAGTGGGCCACTAAGTTCTGGGTGGATTTCGTAAAGTTTGTGCAAGATGGGCCCCAAATCAACTCACACAGTTGCGTAAGCAAACGCGCCTCGTCATCTGCAAAAAACATTTGGATCGCTACGGTAACGAAGGGGACAGCGTCGTAGACAGAATCATTACTGGTGACGAAACATGGATCGATAATGACGAGCCGGCAGAGTATGGAATGGAAACATCCAAATTCGCCGTGCAAGAGAAAGTTCAAGACCGAACCGTACGCAGGAAAACTGATGCTTACAGTTTTTTTTTTTTTTTTTTGGGATGCACGAGGTCCTGTACTGGAACATTATGGTGAAAGGTGCACAACAATAAACAGTGTACGTTACAGTGAGATGCTTACTGACAGGCTAAAGCCTGCAATCCGAAGCAAACGCCGAGGATTGCAGTCAGAAGGTGTTGTGTTGTTGCACGACAATGCCCGTCCGCATACTGCTGTCCACACTGCTGAAACGCTCCAGAAACTCAAATTCGAAGTACTGGATCATCCTCCATATAGTCCCGATCTTGCCCCTTCTGACTATCACTTGTTTGGTCCACTCAAACAGGCATTGAGGGGCCGTCGATTTGATCGGACGAAGCAGTGAAGGAAGCGGTGCATTCCTGGCTCGTAGCTCAACCGAAAACCTTCTTTTATGAGGGCATAAGGAAGCTTGTAGAGCGATGGACGAAGTGCATTGAAAAGCAAGGAGACTGATGTTCTTGTAAGTTTCGTATTTTAATACAATAAAATTTTATAACTACTTTGCTCTGTATAATATATACACAAATGACCAACCAGTGCCAAACACCACGCGCCAATTTATGTATGCCGATGACACTGCAGTTGCAGCGCAAGGTACCAATTTTCTGGATGTAGAGGAGAAATTAACCAGTACTTTGGAATCCCTCTCCCAGTATTATGAGGCAAACCACCTACGGCCGAACCCTTCGAAGACGCAGGTCTGTGCTTTGCATTTAAAAAACGCGGAGGCAAATAGGGAATTGAATGTTACATGGAGAGATGAACGCATTGTCCGACGCCCAAATATCTCGGTGTCATACTGGACCGCACGCTGACCTATAAACATCATTGCAGTGCCACAAGGGAGAAAGTCTCAGCGAGAAACAACATCATCACGGATCCTGGGGTGCAAATCCAAAAGTTCTGAGAGCCTCAGCCCTTGCGCTTAGTGTGTCAGCTGCGGAATACGCCGCTCCAGTATGGAGTTCGTCAACACACGCGAGAAAAGTTGACACCGCGGTGAATGAAATGGCACGGATTGTGACTGGGTGCCTGAAACCAACACCAGTACACAAGATGTACTTAATTATGGGGATCGCACCGCCCAACATACGACGTGACATTGCTGCCGAAGCTGAAAAAACGAAGCAAGAAAAGGACATGCGTAACCCTCTATATGGACACCAGCCTGCTGACCGGCGGCTTCGTTCGAGGAAGAGCTTCCTGTCACGCACCCGAGCACTGGAAGAGTCGGCCGCAGAGAACCGTATTGCAAGGTGGGAAATGGATTTGAGAGGCCCACATAAAGCAGCAACAGAAGAACTGGCACCTGGTGGAGACCTGCCATACACAGTCTGGAGAACCCTGAACCGTATGAGGGTAGAAGTGCCAAAGTGCAAGACGAACATGCAGCGATGGGGCTTCTTAAAAGATAATGAGAACACTCTGTGTCTTTGTGGTGCTGTACAGGACCCTCAACACCTGCTTATCTGTCCATATTTAGAAAAGCCCTGTACAATGGAAGACTTATGGGAGGCTAACGACAAAGCCATATCGGCTGCTAATTTCTGGAAGTTAGAAGTCTAGTTCCGGACACGGAAAGTAAGTACTACTTTGCGGATAATAATTGAGTTACCCTCGTAGTATAAAGGTGGTTCGATGACCCCTCTGCCAGGCACTTAAATGTGATTTGCAGAGTATCCGGTGTAGATGTAGATGTAGATGCCACAGCATCGACGTCCGCGGCCCTATTGGTGCCATTAGAGGACCACTCGGGATGACTGGCCTTAGCCTTCAGCGATGAAAGCAGTCTTTGCCTGCACGCAAGTGGTGGTCGTTCGCGCGTTCGACGCAGACCTGGCGAGTCGTAGAGTGTGTGTGTGTGTGTGTGTCAAAGATCTCAGGAGGTGTGGTAAGCTACTTGTTCACCTTTGCTTTTTTTTTTTTTTTTTTTTTTTTTTTTTTTTTTTTTTTTTTTTGTAGGAAATGCTGACTATCGCCCGGTACGCAGATAATGTTGTACCAGCAAAATCCCCATGTGGACTCCTGTAGTCTGCGGTTTCCTCGCGTCGGCTGAAGTTGCGTGTGCCGTTGGTCGCTCGCTGTCGGGCAGGTGTCGGCACCATTAGTATTCCCACGATGACGTCATCGTTGACAGTGGCGGTGGGCGTGGTCGCGGTCGCGGACGTCGACTCGGCATAGGTGTGGCCCTGCGCGGCCCGACCCGTGCAAACAGACAGCACCTGTTTACCTGTTTACACCGGACACTGCCACAGGCGCGCCGTCTGGGCGCAGTGTGGATTTATTGTCTCGCAAGCATCACATTTAGTTTCCTCAGAGCTGTATGCAGCTGACTCAGTATAATGTAACAATTAAAAAAATTAATAATTAGACAAAAAAATAATCATTTGCGATCAAAGAAAGACGATGTTTGTCTTAGTTTATTTTAGTTAAAGTTTATTTTTTCTTTCTGTCTTTTTTTTTTTTTAATCTCTATATATAAAAGGAAGTGTCCCGATTGACTGACTGACTGACTGATCATCGCCCAGCCCAAACCACTGAAGATAGAAACCTGAAATTTGTTGAGGGTGTTGATCTTAGTCTGTAGGCGTCATTTAAGAAGCGATTTTTCGATTTTCCGTCAATAAGGGGGTAAAATAGGGGATGAAACGTTTTTTTGAAAATACGTAATTATTTAGGCAATTTTGAAGCTAGAACTACAAAATTTGGGATTTTAATTCAGGGTTCGAATTTAAAAGACACGTGTTTCGGCATTTTTTGAAATTCGACAAATAAGGGGGTAAAATAGGCGCCGCAAAAATTTTATTTTCAAAAATATGTTGCTGTTAACTCAAATTTTAAACTACAACTACGAAACTTCGGATATGGAATCTTGGTGAGGATTAAAACTCCATGATTTTTAGTATTTTTGGAAATGCATCAATTAAGAGGGTTGAATAGAGGATCGAAAATTCTTTATTAAAACACGTTGCTATTGATACAATTTTGAAGCTTGAGCTGCAAAAATTGATATTTGCATAGTTGGTTAGACGTTAAAAAATACGTGTTTCGGTATTTTTGGAAATTCACCTATCAACGGAGTTAAATTGGAGAGTGGGTGTTTTTCGAATATATGTTGCTATTTAGACAATTTTGAAGTTAGAACTATAAATTTTAGGATTTGGTTTCGGGGTTCGAATTTAAAAGTCACGTGTTTCGGCATTTTTGTAAATTCAACCAATAAGGGGGTAAAATAGAGGACGCAAAAAACTGATTTTCAAAAATATGTTGATGTTCACTCAAATTTCGAGCTATAACTACGAAACTTAGGATATGGACTCTCATGATTAAAAAGACACGTGTTTCGGTATTTTTGGAAATTCAACCATCAAGGGGGTTAAATTGGAGAGGGGATGTTTTTCGGAAATATGTTGCTATTTAGGCAATTTTGAAGTTAGAACTACAAATTTTGGGGGTGAAATACGAGATGTAAAAATTGATTTTCAAAAATATGTTGCTGTTAACTCAAATTTCAAGCTATAACTACGAAACTTGAGTTATGGATTCTTCATCAGAATTAAAAAGAAACAACTGGTGCAGACCAACCAGTCTACGCATGCGAAGCGGCGGGGATTCAGCTAGTGTACAATAATTTATTACTTAGGGCTTCCGGGCTGAGATGCCGTGGTCCACACATAACTTTCCCCTGACGTTTCGCCCTCGTCTGCGGAAGGCATCCTCGGAGGTAAAGCGGCGTACTGCAACGAGAGCGCGAGTGAGCGCCGTATATATAGGCAAAACAGAGGGCGCCGCTGTCAGTCGCGTGGTGTCGGCTGTGCTGCGAAGCAGCTGGATGTCTTGCTGTTTAGTGGTGGGCAGTTCGGATCACTTCACTGTTTCGAAACATACGGATTATCTGAGTCCAGTGAGTCGACTCACTGTTTCGGCACTCAAAACACGAGACGTCCTGCGTCCCGCTACCTCCGCTGATTCGCGTGATCCGAGAAAGCTGCAGGGCACGACACAGTAGCGCCATAGAGCAAAGACGAAACATCTGCATCTACATCTACACTCCGCAGTTCACCGTAAGGTGCGTGGCGGAGGGTACACTGTAGCACTACTAGGTTGTTGTTGTTGGGTTGTTTAAGGGGGACCAAACTACAATGGTCATCAGTCCCCCATTCCATCCCTAGGCGTCAAAAGAAGCTCCATGGACATGAGAGAGATACGCCCAGAGGTTAAAATGTCGAAGTGAGAGAGGAGTCCCACTGAGTCCATAAAACATCATAAAAATGGACAAGACACAAAACGTAAAGAGACGATCACACAAGGACATCTGACAACAAAGAAGCCGATGTCTGTGGTTGACCGACCAGAAGAATAAAAAAGGAAAAGTCAACCACTCGGTTTCACAAAGAAATCTCCAGTTAGAGAGAACGATAAAATCCCCCTGCTCGAATAAAACGTAAAACGGTATCTGCCATTTTGGCATCGTCACCTAAAATTTCCGATAAAACAGCAGGGAGGTTAAAATGTCTCCGCAAGGCGGCTAAAAGGGGGCAGTCCATCAATATGTGGACGACTGTCAGACGGGAGCCACACCGACATTGGGCTGGGTCCTCACCCCGAAGGAGATGTCCATGGGTGAGCCACGTGTGCCCAATGCGGAGGCGACACAAGACCACTGAGTCCCGTCGTGAACCGCGCATGGAGGAGCGCCATGCGGCCGTCGTTCCCTTGACCACCCGGAGCTTGTTGGGCGTGCGCAGGCTACGCCACTCAGTAGCCCAAAGCTGACGTACTCGCTGGCGCAACAACGAACGGAGATCAGAAGCCGGGAGGCCGATCTCTAGACAGGACATACCGATAGCCTGCTTGGCAAGCCTGTCAACACGTTCATTGCCCGGGATACCAACGTGACCCGGAGACCAAATGAACGTCACTGATCGCCCAGACAGTTCAACGGAACGAAGCGTCTCCTGTATGGCCAACACCAGGGGAGACCGCGGGTAACACTGCTCCAGAGCTCGCAGGCTGCTCAGGGAGTCGCTGCAGACAACAAAAGACTCGCTTGAGCAAGACCGGATATGCATGAGAGCTCTGTGAATGGCCACCAGCTCTGCAGTGTAAACACTGCAGCCATTCGGCAGAGAGTGCTGTTCCACATGGTCACCATGAGTATACGCAAATCCCACACAGCCATCAACCATGGAACCATCTGTGTAGATCAGGTCATAACCACGGAACTCCGCTATGATAGCCGAGAACTGACGGCGGAGCGCCTCCAGTGGAACTGAGTCTTTGGGCCCCTGGGCCAAGTCCAGCCGAGTAGACGGCCTTGGCAAACACCACGGAGGTGTACCCGATAGGAAGATGGAAGGGGAAAAGACTCAAACCCCTGCAGGAGGGACTGAACCCGATAGGCAATCATATGACCTGATCTGGGGCGTCGCTGATGGGGACGGACTGCCACAGCAGGAAAGAGGAGACGAGGGTTCGGGTGACCTGGGGAGCAATACACATGGGCTGCGTAAGCCGCAAGTAGGTGTTGGCGGCGGATCCCCAAGGGTGGAACCTCAGCTTCCACCCACTACTGGGCATTTCCTTTCCTATTCCACTCCCAAATTGAACAAGGAAAAAAGATCGCCTATAAGCCTCCGTACGAGCCCTAATTTCTCTTATCTTGTCTTTGTGATCTTTACGCGAAATGTAAGTAGGCGGCAGCGAGATCGTACTACACTCAGCTTCAAATTCCGGCCCTCTAAATTTACTCATCAGAAATTCACGAAAAGAACGTCGTCTTTCTTCCAGCGATCCCCAATTGAGTTGCCGGAGCATTTCCGTGACACTCGCGCATTGGTCGAACCTACCGGTAACAAATCTAGCTGCTCGCCTCTGAACCGCCTCTACGTCTTCCTTCAAACCGATCTGCTGCGGGTCCCAAATACTTGAGCAATAATCAAGACGTGGTCGTACAAGCGTTTTATACGCGATCTCCTTTACAGGTGAAGTACATCTTCCCAAAATTCTCCCAATAAACCGAAGTCGGCTGTCTGCCTTACTCACAACTGTCCTTACATGCTCGTTCCATTTCATATCGCTCTGCAATGTTACGCCTAGATATTTGAACGACGCGACAGCATCAAGAAGCTCACTACTAATGCTGTATTCGAACATTATAGGATTGTTTTTTCTACTCATGCGCATCACCTTACATTTTTCCACATTGAGAGCTAGCTGCCAATCTTCTCACCAACTAGAAATTTTGTCTAAGTCATCCTGTATGCTATTACAGTCAGTTACAGACGCACTGTCCCATACACCACAGCATCATCAGCAAACAGCCACAAATTACAACTTACTCTGTCCATCAGATCATTTATATAGATAGAAAATAATAGCGGTCCTATCACACTCCCCTGGGGCACGCCTGACGATACACTCGTCTCTGATGAACACTCGCCGTCGAGAACAACGTGCTGCGTTCTATTACTTAGGAAGTCTTCCAGCCAGTCACAAATCTGTGAACCTATTCCATAAGCTCGTATCTTCGTTAGCAGTCTGCAGTGTGGCACCGCATCGAACGCCTTTTTGAAGTCGAGAAAAACACAATCCGCCTGTTGCCCTTCGTCCATCTATGAAATATCAACGGGGTTTTAATACGTTATTCACTAGACTGAACTGAACGGCACAGAATTTGTTTGCTACTACGATTTTACAATCGTATTAAAGCACAAACGTTTACTAAGTACTGTAACAAAGGAAGCACAAAATAGTAATGTTCAAATGCCCAAGTCATGAAACTTTTTCCAACATTCAAAATCCCACAATTAAGTTTAAATAAAACAAGAAAGATCGTGGTTCAAATGTCTATGTGCATCCAGAAATGAATAACTTCTCTAGCCAATCAATATAAACAAAATATTTTAAGATTTGTTACTGGGACATATTTAATGCAATCAAAAGATATTACTATAAGTATGAACACAAGGAAACACATTTCACAATGTGCGTGACGAAACCTCAAAATTGAACTACAATTTTTCAATGTCCAGATATGTATTCTGATAATCAAATTCATATTCAGTCAGTCCAATAAAAGAGGTTCAATTATAGTTTCTTTAAATTGAAATTCAAAAACGTTATTATTGACATCTCGTTACTGAGAATGCCGTTTCGTCTCACTGAAATTATCTGCCCTTGCTTTGAAAAGATGCGTTAACATGGCACAGATGTAGCAACAATAGATAACAAAGCTAATTTCTTGCGAAACTACCTCAAAACACCGAAGGACTTGACAACTTTTCTGGGTGGTATCCCAGTTTTCAAACCTCAGTTGTAGGGTACCGGTAGCATAATTCAAAATCTCGCGTGGCGCGTTAGGGGAACGACTTCAAAACCCGTTGCACGCCTGGGCGCTGTGTCGAACTAACTGAGGCAGACGGACAGCAAAACGCATGTTAACGGTACTTAGCGTCCGAGACATGAATCACAAGATTCGTTGTTTCGAAACAGTGCCGATTCAAGTTTCGACTCGGTCGAACAGTTCGCTGACTCGATTCTTTTGTGTCCCAGCCTCGTCGCCGCTTTTGTGTCTCGTTTCCGTCGTAGGTGTCGGTGGCAGAGTAGAAAGTGTCCGACACAGGAATAAAGGATGCACGCTTGTGCAGGTAGGAGGTGACCAGCCAGTGGGACAGCAGAAACTAGAAACACTAGAGTAAATTAGAACGAGATATATATATTGCACAGAATTTATACAATACTTAACTTTTACATAGCTCAGTACTGCAGAAGGCTGATACATAGTTGAGCTACAGGCCTGCCTAGTACCTATCCGATAGCCAAGTCTTCACTGGTGCCTATCTTATTCCGAAGTGTTAACTGGTTCCTATCTCAGTCCCAAGTGAACGATGTCGTTCTGTGGTGGCCACGAGCGGAGTTGTAACAGAGGGCGCTCGTGGCTGTTGTCGTGAGAACGCCGCGCCGTGCGTGCATGGCGGCGCGCGGCGAAAGTAGGTGGCGCGCACTTTGGACTTGTGCGACACCACAGATTCACTGAGTCGAAACATCAACTCAGTAGCCATGACTATTCCTGGTACATCTGAACAGCATCAATACTAGATTTCAATTCACTATGGAAAAGGAAATCAATGGTCAACTGAACTTTTTAGATGTGACGGTTATCGAACTTAAACGTGATTTGTAGAGTATCCCATGTAGATGTAGAAATGTACTCTTATTACTCTCACGTTTGTGAAAAAGTAGTAAATTCCACCCGGACGCCGGACAAAGACCTCCGGATTAATGCGGACGCCTGGTCGCCCTAGGCAAATGTTTTCCTGAAATATTACAGGGCGTATCGCTGAACGTTGTGGGGCGCGCACTTTGAGAACCACTGGTGTAGACCGTAGCTCTAGGGCGCCACGTTTCGGCGTCCGCGCATCGCTTCCTCAGGATTTACTGGCCTGGCTTTGCGCCAGTGCTGCCAACACACACACAACACACACACTGTCACGCCGGTCTGCTGTCGCGCTGCAGTCCACCCTAAAACTCAAACAACAAGTACGCCGCCGCTAGCGGTTGTCGCTAGCCAAAACTAGACACGCTATATGACCACAACGGCCATACACGCAACGACTGTGCTTTCCGTTTTGTACTTCGCATCCGCCCAACAGGCAAGTCAAGCGTTGTGCCCACGTATTTTAACTGTGTTTCCGTCTGCTTCTTAAAAACTCACAAGTGTTTTTATAGCCACCGTGGCATCGTCTTAATCTATATGTATTTTTATGCCACATGTGGTATTTATTAATTCACCCATTTTTTCATTCCATGTTAACTTTTTAAATCGTTATTTTTTGTCTCCTTTAATTTTCGTTTTATCTGCTCGTCAACTTTGTACGTCTCTCGACCCCTCTTGGGCTTTAAAAAACAATACAGAAAAGAAAAACTTGCAATAACAAGACTTTTCCTAATCTATATTTTGGTAAGGTGAGAGCTAACAGCCGTCGTACATTTGATAAAATGCATCTTTATTTAAATAAACGGCTAATGGTTAAAGATGCATTTCATCAAACTTTGTACGTCTCTCGACCCCTCTTGGGCTTTAAAAAACAATACAGAAAAGAAAAACTTGCAATAACAAGACTTTTCCTAATCTATATTTTGGTAAGGTGAGAGCTAACAGCCGTCGTACATTTGATAAAATGCATCTTTATTTAAATAAACAGCTAATGGTTAAAGATGCATTTCATCAAACTTTGTACGTCTCTCGACCCCTCTTGGGCTTTAAAAAACAATACAGAAAAGCAAAACTTGCAATAACAAGACTTTTCCTAATCTATATTTTGGTAAGGTGAGAGCTAACAGCCGTCGTACATTTGATAAAATGCATCTTTATTTAAATAAACAGCTAATGGTTAAAGATGCATTTCATCAAACTTTGTACGTCTCTCGACCCCTCTTGGGCTTTAAAAAACAATACAGAAAAGAAAAACTTGCAATAACAAGACTTTTCCTAATCTATATTTTGGTAAGGTGAGAGCTAACAGCCGTCGTACATTTGATAAAATGCATCTTTATTTAAATAAACAGCTAATGGTTAAAGATGCATTTCATCAAACTTTGTACGTCTCTCGACCCCTCTTGGGCTTTAAAAAACAATACAGAAAAGAAAAACTTGCAATAACAAGACTTTTCCTAATCTATATTTTGGTAAGGTGAGAGCTAACAGCCGTCGTACATTTGATAAAATGCATCTTTATTTAAATAAACAGCTAATGGTTAAAGATGCATTTCATCAAACTTTGTACGTCTCTCGACCCCTCTTGGGCTTTAAAAAACAATACAGAAAAGAAAAACTTGCAATAACAAGACTTTTCCTAATCTATATTTTGGTAAGGTGAGAGCTAACAGCCGTCGTACATTTGATAAAATGCATCTTTATTTAAATAAACAGCTAATGGTTAAAGATGCATTTCATCAAATTTTCCTAATCGGATTTTTCTGCCACGCTTGTTCACGGCGATTTTCGCAATGATAGATACACACACGATAACATCTAATTGGGGCTATTGTTATTCTCGTAAACAACTTCATTAACAGAGGCACCTTAATCCGGTATTATAGGACACTCGTATCGTACGCAAGTAAAGCTCTGTATAGCGGAAATATGGCCATCCTTTGCCGCGCCTCTTCCCGCCTTCTGCAACTCTTGATTGGCTGACATCGAGTCAGATTTTTTCTGCCACCTTCGTCCTAAACGTTGCTTGCGAGCCATTAGCAGTGTTGTGAATATTCGTATGTTTGTGTTTGAATATTGACCCAGTGTTGCATTTTAGAACGTACGTTCCTTTTAAGCTAAGAAGGAAGGTAAATATTATAGTACATCCATCTGAATTCAGAAATCCAGGGAGAAGAGTCTGGCTAACGAAAATTGTCAGAGAAAACTAGGAGCCCAGAAGCAACCCTTGGATCTGTGCTGTAATAATTTTAATTCATAATGAAAATTTTTAGATTAAAGATTCACTGATGATTGGATCACACAGCACATCCTAAACATTTTTTATCTTGAATAAATTTTGTGAAGTAAATTCCCGCATAATGCCGTGGGATTAAATTATTCACGCATCGTTGGTTTTACTTACAGGTAACTGCTGAAACAAACAAAAATTTTTACTTTTAACTGAGTAAAGTAAATATATCCTCGTTAAGATATGAAACTGATATACAGTTCCTGAAGAAAGCTTTTCTCATTCATGTAAACGTGTTTAGTGTATTATTATAGGAAACAAAGAATTAAAGCGAGAAAAATACCGGGTGATCAGAAAGTGTATATATATATATATATATATATATATATATATATATATATATATATATATATATATATCAGAAAGTGTATATATATATATATATATGTGTGTGTGTGTGTGTGTAAAAGAGAAGTTCAGAAAATGTCCGACAGATGGCGCTGCGCAGCAAAACGTCAGCGACTTGCAAAATTCTGTGTGAAGTACCGAATGATCAAAAATTGAGAATAAATTTGAAAAATTAAAAAATCACGGAATAATAGAGAGGTAAAAATTGACACACATGCTTGCAATGACGTGGGGTTTTATTAGAAAAAAAAGAAAAAAAAGAAAAAAGAAAAAAAGGAAACATAGTACAAAAATGTCCGACAAATGGCGCTTCATCTGATCAGGAAAGCAATAATTAGCATAACAAATTAAGCCAAAGGAAATATGATGATCTTTACAGGAAATGCTCAATATGTTCATCATCATTCCTCAACAATAGCTGTAGTCGAGGAATAACGTTGTGAACAGCACTGTAAAGCATATCCGGAGTTATGGTGAGGCAATGACGTCGGATGTTGTCTTTCAGCATCCCTAGAGATGTCGGTCGATCACGATACACTTGCGACTTCAGGTAACCCCAAAGCCAATAATCGCACGGACTGAGGTCTGGGGACCTGAGAGGACAAGCATGACGAAAGTGGCGGCTGAGCACACGATCATCACCAAACGACGCGCGCAACAGATCTTTCACGCGACTAGCAATACTTTTTTTTGGTTCTAATAAAACCCCATGTCATTCCAAGCATGTATGTCAATTTTTACCTCTCTATCTACACCATTCCGTGGTTTATTAAGTTTTCAAATTTATACTGACATTTTGATCACCCGGTATTACACATACAAATGCAATTGGTATTGTATAGGCACTTCTCTATTTTTCGAAAAAAAGTTCTATCGTGGGTATCTCCTTGAATTTTCCGTAGTTCATGTAAGGTTTAAGTACGTGATTCTCAAGAAAATACTCATCAAGGAATTATCCGCTATCTCAATTGCTTTCTTAAGTTGTACCTTGCTTCGTTGAGGAAATGTTCTCGGTTTCTTTGAATACTGGGTTACGCTACAGGTTAGTCTGAATTTATAGTTGAACTCTTTCGATTTGGAGCTACAAACCAAACCGTTTTCTTAAAATCGGATGACGCGTACTTCGTAGAGCCGCCAAGACCGCATGGGTAGAAATGCGCACACTTCCCGCGTATGGTTGATTTTAGCACATACAAAGCTGCGGATATAATGTAGGCAAGATATCTAAATTTTATTTATTTAAGGCTGAGATAAGAACGATATGAAATGAGTTATCGTTCTTGTCTCAGCCTTAAATAAAATTTAGATATCTTACCTACATTACATCTGCAGTTTTGTATGTGCTAAATTTTGTGTCTCGACCTCGTCGCCGCTTTTGTGTCTCGTTTCCGTCGTAGGTGTCGGTGGCCGAGTGGAATGAGACCGACACAGGAATAAAGGAAGCACGCTGGTGCAGGTACGGAGGGGAGCAGCCAGAAACTAGAAACACTAGAGTAAATTAGAACGAGATATATATTGCACAGAATTTATACAATACTTAACTTTTACAGAGATCAGTACTGCAGAATGCTGATACATAGTTGTTAGAGGCCTGCCTAGTGCCTGTACGATAGCAAAGTCTTCACTGGTGCCTATCTGATTCCGAAGGTCCTAACTAGTTGCTATCTCAGTCCCAAATGAACGATGTCGTTCAGTGATGGCCACGAGCGGTGTTGTAACAGAGGGCGCTCGTGGCTGACGTCGTAAGAACGCCGCGCCGTGCGTGCATGGCGGCGCGCGGCGAAAGTAGGTGGCGCGCACTTTGGACTTGTGCGACACCACACTAAAATCAACCATACGCAAAGTCTACGCAATGCGATTTTTCGTCTGCGCACTTTTATAAAGTTTGCGCAGATGTTTACTTAATTTGATGTAGCACGGATGTAAAGTGAGATCATTATCGAGCGAATATACCACACTGTAAGATGTAAAAAAATGAATAGTTTCCATTGAATGGTTTTCTCAGGCGCTGGGAACGCACCGGCGGTCAGTATGTAAGCAGCAGCGGAACATGATAGGACCAGTACGGCCATAGTGTCCCTATAACACAGTTATCAGAGTTGAAGCGCATGAAAGGGATGCAGAGGTTGGGAAGGATGTAAGACAGGGTTGTAGCCTTTCCCCAATGTTCTTCAATTTGTGCATTGCCCAAGCTATAAAGGAAAGCAAGGAGAAATTTGGAGAAAGAATTAAAAAGTTCAGGGCGAAGAAATAAAAACCTCCTGATGGCATAGTAATTCCGCAAGAGACAGCAAAAGACCTGGAGGAGCATTGTAGTGGAATGGACAGTGTGTTGAAACGAGCCTATAAGAAGAACATTAACAAGAGCAAAACAAGGGTAACGGAGTGCAGTCGTAGAAAATCAGGCGATGCGTGAAGGAATTAGATTAGGTAACGAATCAATGAAGGTGGTAAATGAGTTTTGTTACTTGGGCACTTAAATAAGATATGACGGTTGCAGTACAGAGGATATAAAATGCAGAATGGCAATGGGAAGAAAAGCGTTTTTGAAAAAGAGAAATTTGTTGACATCGAATATTAATTTAAGAATAAGGAACTCCTTTCTGTGGGGATTTGTGTGGAGTGTTGCGTTGTATGGGAGTGGAACATGGACGATAAACAGTGCGGACAGGAAGAGAATGGAGGTTTTTGAAATGTGGAGCTACAGAAGAATGCTGAAGATTAGGTGGGTTAACTAACGAGGAGGTGCTCAACAAAATCGGGGAGAAAAGCAGTTTCTGGCATATTGTGACTAAGAGAAAGGATCGATTGGTAGGACACATTCTGAGATATCAAGGAATCGTGAATTTAGCATTGGAGGGAAGTGTGTGGGGTGTAAAAACCGCAGAGGGAGACCAAGAGATGGATACAGTAAGCAGATTCAGACAGATGTAGGCTGCCGCTTTTATGAGGACATGAAGAGGCTTGCTCAGGATTGGGTAGGTTGGAGAGCTGGATCAAACCAGTCTCCGGATTGAAGACCACAACAACAACAACAACAACACAGCTTTAGTACGCAAGTGCGCACCAGCGCCGTCATTTTACACGTCACACCTAACGTGTACAAGCCCGCACGAGCGCCATAAAGTTACATGTACGAACGTGCGGGCTTTTTGACATGCTTATTCGTTGAGAAGTATAGTTTATCTTTTTTGTAAACCTATTTGCTAATATCAATCGTTCGAAGAGTATGGATCCGTGGTTCTTAAGGTATTATTGTTCTCCTGTGTAGGTACCACGAAATTCGTTACCATTACAGAGAGTCGTGTGCTACACTGTTCGTTTCATGTCATTTTGATAGAAACAAATATTTATATTTACGTTCCTCTAGTGCAGCTAGCTTGGAATTTAGTTATGATTATACAAAGTAATAAATTACACATCAATAAATTACACATCAATCTGGTCGAAGCAAATGATTTAATTTACGTCAATTGATTTAGTTTCTGAGACAGTTTCTAGTCTCATACATTAGCCTTAAGCATAAATTTTAATTCAAATGTTCGCCTATAGTCTATACCTGATTATATTTTTGTTTTGTGCAGCTAACTTCGAATTTCGTTATTATTATGACACAGAATAATAAACCAAACGGCAAAATTTTACAGTTCGTGTCGCAGTGTAGTGTCCAGTGTTCAGATGTTGGCAGCGACCGTGGCGAACATAATCGTATAGAGTGACGGGATTATATTTTCGTGCCGACTATGCAGCAAATAATTAATGCTGTTCCTGCTCTATGGTTGACAGGTTCTCGATGTACCCTTGTCCGCTTGTCACAGGAAAAATTCATAACAAAACATTCTGAAAAAAAAATAATAATAAATAAAAAAAACATGGCTGCCGTACTTCATGTGCAGTGGCCGTAGCCAACATCTGAACACAAAACACCAAGCCGCAACATGGACTGTGAAATTAAGCCGAACCAAACGGTTCGTTTTATGACAAGCTGGTACAAATGGTTATTATTGTATTACCTTGTGCAGCAATTTTGAAATACAGTATGATTAGGTCTATATAGAATTGTAGACTAAGGTGTATATTATGCCGAGCTGATACACGCAAACGACCTATCTATACATATTATAAAATTTGCTGTATGTGTGTATGAATGTTCTCCATCTCCTCCTAAGAAATGTGTGTTTCACAACAGTGTGACAAAGAACTGTATTTTCAAATGTTCACATGTTTGTTAATTTATTGGACCACATGGCTGCGACATCAGTCCCTAGTCTTACTACTTAAACTAAGTTACACTATCGACAAAAAACACACTCGCACACGCACACGCGCACACACACACACACACACACGCCCGAGTGAGGACTCGGACCTCCAGCGGGAACGGTCGCACAGTCCGCAGCTGGGCGCCTTAGACCATTCAGTGAAGCACTCTGTATTTTCTGCAGCAATGAAATGGTATGTACAGGTTTCCAGCCAATGTCGCGTTTTTTATTTTTAGGATGACCGATCTCGACGTTACTCAAACGTTATCTTCTGATCTATAAACATAAAGTTTGTACAAAAAAAAAAAACTTGTTTATCAAACATAATAACAAAAATATTTTTCTCTGTATACCAAAAAACCTATTGATACATACGTCCCATATTTCACAATGCCATATCTCATATGGCTTTAACTGTATCCTCTCATTACAACTTTCATGGTACAGTTGTATTAAGTACTACAAACGTGGAATACAAGCATTGATGGTGAACCTATCATTAGGTCGACATGTCCACCATGGTTGCACAAGAAGGGTACATAGAGGACTGATATGCAGAAAGACAGAGATATTGTGTATGTACAGCTGAGTCCATAATGAAACACAGTCTTTGTGCTGTTGGGTTGTCGGATGTAGTTAATAACCTAAAGTTAGTGGGTTGGTTTTTCTTGTTGAATACAAATCATGTTGAATAACCAAATTGTAGTATAAACCATCAAGTAATACTCCTCTTGTGGGTAGTCCGCGTAGGCCTGGTGTGCCAGGTAGCTTACATGAATAGCACACACCACTATCTGTTATTCTAAAGCTATTAAACATTTTATCATACTAAAATTACATATGTAGAAGGTGCGGTGGGACAAAGGGAAAATGTGGTGACGACTCTTTAAATTGTCAAAATAATCTCGAGTCATACCAAACTAGTCCTAAATTTGGTTCAGTCTTATTAAAAAAAACCTGTTTGTAGCTCTTATGGTCAGTAAATATTTATAAGTTTTGAAACGTCACCTAGCAACTTAACACCTCTGGTGAACCGTGTCATCGAACATCCCCCCGAAGACTATGTCCACCGCCTAATAATAATAAAAAAGTTTATATTTCTGCCATTTCTTAAAACACATGCAGGTTTTTACACCAGCAGGAGAAAGATAAAAGGCCAGTATGTAACTTTACATTCAAAGTATAAACCTTCTAGTACGAATTCTATCATGAAACTGGCGATCGATCGAAAATCTACAGCCTACTATAATTTAGTTTCACATTTAAAATGCCACTGTTTCATTTGAATGCGTCTTGAAATTCAATAGCCTGTTATAAACTTTTCAGACTGGTGGTGTTTTCTTCGTAGACGTAGAAGATCATATAAACTCCAATTTTTCACATTAAATAATAAATCATTCCATATAGATGATGTAATATTTAAAACTCTTCTTCAGTCAAACATCACATGTTTATTGGTCCACTTGCAATACAAGCATATACTATTTGCTTCTGATCTAACCATACATTCACAAGGACATAATCTGAAGTGACGAACATCCACAGCAATAATGATAATGTTAAATAATATTCCTAGAGGACGATCGATATCCCGCAGTAAAGAAGGCGCAGAGACGTCCGCTGCCCCGTGACGTCACATAACACAAGGCCAGCTGTGTGCTGTCGGTCGGTGCTTCTCCTGTTTACTGCAGTACCTCAAGTGACCATGAAACAAACACAAACAAACACAAAATATTGTTCTTAAGTATCATATCATAAAAATCTTTATTCAACATTCAATAAATCGTTTTCACTAATACGCAATCTTTATTTTTCATCTCCTGCAAAACAAAGCTGATATGGGAGAGTAGGGGCTCACAAATCTGTCCCACTACAAAGGTCCATGGTAAAATTATTGTCACTAAAATGCATTACATAAGATGGTTATAATGTCATAAAACACCAACTATGGCATGTATTGTGGTAAGCCTCTAACAGTAACAGCATGCTGTGGTAAAGATGTGACAAGAGTTAGCAAAAGTAGTGCACCACTTGGAGCGGTGGCTTGTACTGCTGTTTGTGTAATTATACTCATAGTCGTATAGCTCGGAATACTACTCGTCGTATAACTGGCGACCTGCGGTTTGCGGCTTCAAGAGGCAGCAGACACTGAGCAAACAGCCCCACCTCTAGAGCACGGCTAGCGGCTACGGTTAGCGACTGGGCACCCGCCCAGACTTGTAAATTCCGCTGTGGGGGGAAGATAAAGGAACGTGCTGTACACACACAAGGCTTCCTTTATCGCTGCCGCTACAAAGTTTGTGCCGTACACGATGCGGTGCGGTCATTACATACTGCTCCGACAAAATACGACGTCTGCTTGCGAGGGTCTCACTGGGGGCATATTGCTAGCGACTGCGAAATTTCGCGGAAACTGCATCGTGAAAGATAACGCGAAATTTTTAGCTTTTTTTTTATCGTAATACGCTATTTTTATGAAATATCGTCAAATTTACCAATTTTCCATAGCCTAGTTGTACAGGGTGTATCAAAACGGATGGCGCAAACTTGGTTGACAGTACTGGTTGACAGTAAATGATAATATAAGCATAAATGTCCCAGTGAACATGGGTCCGCAAATAAGATAAATATGACCGTATGGTTTCAAGCCGCCACTGACGTCATTTGCAAACGCTGTCCTAGTCAGCACACATTAACTTGAAATTTAGGCTTTACTATCAAGATTTACATCGCAATTAGTTCACATTTTATTATAATTGACGTTTATACCTTTTACACTGCTAGTATAATACTGTTTTTATTTATTTACTACCAGCCCGGGTATTTATTTATTTATTTATTTATTTATTCAGTACTTCTCATATCCTTTCTCTCTCTGCCCATCTCCTTTTGGCCCACTTTATGCTACGGTAGTAACACTAAAAGTGGGCCTTTGCGATCGTCTTTTGACGTCTCGAAATTTAAATGAAAATAACGGCTTAACCATGCATCTGACACGAAAATTGAATAATCAATTTTTTTTTTCATATCTCGTATCGTTTGAGAGATATTTGCAAAAATAACGGAGATTTGACACCCTCCATTGAATTAACGAAAACGCAGATATCACGTGACATTCCTCGCCCAGAACTCTCTCTGGCATAGGCCACCTTGCGTTGCGTATTTGATGATTTTCTTATTGTAACTTACACGTTGTCATTCCAAAGCAATGGCGTACTGAAGAATTAACAAAAACACGCCGATATTCATACGATAAATGATGATCTAGTGTCTACAAATGCCATATTAGCATCAGTTAACAACTGCCATCTATAGTATCAGATTAAATAACGCAATTCCTAACTGTTAGCTGCAGCGTAGTGGGCAATGTGTTAGACTGTGAAGCTGAAGGTTAGTGGTTCGGAACCCAGCAGTACCTATTTTTTTTTCCTGCAAGAGTTTCAGACACTCTTATTAATTAATTTTTTATTATTTAAATTATTATTTTGGTCTAAAATGTTTGCGAAATCTTATAAAACTACAAATCTAAAGTGGGCCGTAAAACATGTCAGTGCGATTTTTTTTATAATATGTCATATTTAGGGGAGAGTATTCAAGAAATAGGGCTGTCTTACATACTGTACAAAATATTGACGGCAGTATCCGAACAAAGAGAGGTAGTCATCAAGTTGGAAATGATATGTAACATTATTAAATTCATGTAATTCAAAAATTTGATTATAAACAATATTTCTGGTTACTTAATCAAAATCTAATACGAATAAAGTCTTTGGGGAGTCCACCCCTGAGCATGCGACATGTAGTTGCTCGTGTGAGGAACATGTAGATGTGAAAACTACTCCGCAGTATTTAACAGGTTCCCCTGTGATTTATTAATCGTAATAGAAAGCGCAAGTCTCACTGGAAACTTCAGTCTCTTGAAGTTAAAACGTAGATCTGTCGGAAATGATGGGTATTCGTTGCAAGTACACTGTTCCATTCTCTTCCTTTCCCTGTAGCTCTACAGAAGTCTCTTGCTTTCGCCTATAGCCGAGTACCCTTCACAGTTGTCAACAGCCCCCCAGGGGGCCCACAGCTCTTTTGTGGGTACGTGTGTGGCGCGCACGGGGCCCCGAGCCGAAGCGACCTTTCTTCTGTCCCAGGCCGCTTCCCTCTTTCCCCCCCGGTTTGTGCCTTCGCCCGGAGACGGGCGTTTTTCATCAGTCAAAGGTTTCTTTTTCGCTTCCTGTCTTCTCTTCTTGGTCCTCTTCCTTTCTTGTTCTTCAGCCTTCTCATATTTTTCCTTTCTCCTTGTTCTTGACTCACCCTTTAATCTCCGCCTCGGCGTTTGAGATTCTCCCTCCTTCATCCCTTTCTCTCCTTTCTCCTTTCTTTCCTCCCTGTGCGTGTCTGAAGGTCGACCCACGCTCTGCGTAGCCGGTGACGGGGTAAGGCGTAACTCCCCGCCCCGGGTAGACATGTAGGGCACGTACGTACCCCCCGGTAAAGGCCGGGCCCAGGGAGGGGTGATTACCCGAGCTGATACCTTCCGAACATGCCGATTGGTCCCTCCGTCCGTTCTCGGGAGGTGTGACCTGAGGTGCGAACAGTCACCTAAGACGGGTGCGCCCTCAGTGAGGGCCCCCACAAGGAAGGAGCGCGCCATCGGAGACGCCGGTAATCATGGGGGACACCTCCGCTATGAAACCTTCCACATCATCTATAACCTTGACCCATAAGCGGAAACATGATTCTCAGCCACAGAAAGCATTGCCAAACATTCCTAGGTTCCTGGTGGTATCACGTACCGACGATAAGGATTTTTCTGCAGTAAATCCGTTCATTATTCAGAAGGGTGTCGATGCGATCGCAGGTCCCTTGAAGACCTGCTCTAGGCAGCGCAACGGGACCTTGTTGCTCGAAATAGAAAATGCATTCCAGGCGCAGAAGTTACTTCGAGCTACCCTTGTACATACTTTCCCTGTGAAAGTGGAGGCTCACCGCACCCTCAACTCTTCGCGGGGGGTAGTGTTTTCTAGATCACTGGATGGGTTATCGGACGAGGAGATATTGAACTATATGTCCGATCAGGGAGTCACGGATGTTCATCGCGTGATGAAAAAGATTAACAATGAACTCGTGCCAACCCGTACTGTCTTCTTGACTTTTGACAAGGTTGACCTGCCATCGAAAGTGAAAGCGGGCTACGAGGTCATTTCCGTCCGCCCGTACATACCAAATCCTACACGCTGCTTCCATTGCCAAAGGTACAATCATACCAGTAAATCTTGTCCAAATGCAGCCAAGTGCGCCACCTGTGGCAGGGACGCTCATGAGGGTGAATGTCTACCTCCATCCCCTCGCTGCATTAATTGCATGGGTGACCATGCTGCTTCTTCACGGGACTGCCCCGTTTATAAAGAAGAGCGGGTCATCCAAGAGATTCGCGTGAAGGAGAAGGTCTCGACCTATGCCGCTCGGAAGTTATTAGCTAGTAGGAAGCCCGCAGTACTCCCGTCAGGTACTTTCAGCCAGGTCCTCGCCTCCCCTCGACCAACTAAGGAGGTGGGCATTCAGACTTGCGATTTAACGTTCAGTGACACTGTCGTCAGATCGGCTAGCCCGAAAATTGCTCGTTCCACCTCTCCGATGCCTTCTACCCGTGCTACACTGAATTCGTCGACCAGTTCACACACATCCCGGGCACCCAAATCTGCTGCCCGGAGTTCAAAAAGGGAACCCGTCCGCGAAGATTTTCTCAAGGCTCCGACTTCTCAATCGTCAACCGCTTCTTCAACCCGTCATGCTTCTAAGAAGGCTTCCAAAAAAGAACAGCCCCCACCTTCCCCGCCGCGGCGTGACTCGTCGGTCGCGCCATCCAACAGTTGCCGGCCTCGGCCGTCTTCTGTTTCACCGGGACGCTCCGTTTGCCGGGCACCCGGCCGTCTACCGGCGGTGGAAGCTGCCCCTCCTGATCAACTCCGGGAGGTGGCAGACGCGTCGATCGAACCAATGGAACATGACCCTTTGCCACTAGATGGCGATAGCAGTGCTCCCTCGAAATCCGGTCCTCAGGGGCCGTCGAGGTGACCCCGCTTGCTAGTTGGTTTTATCCTTATTTCTTATTTCATTTTTATCATGGCACTCCTTCAATGGAACATTCGAGGCATTCGTTCCAATCGGGAGGAGTTAAAACTACTCCTTCGGTTGCACTGCCCGCTTATCGTCTGTCTTCAAGAAACTAAGTTGCGTCCACGTGATCGTGCAGACTTTCCACACTACACCTCTGTGCGGTTCGACCTGCCACCCGTGGAAGGTGTCCCAGCCCATGGAGGGGTTCTGATGCTCCTTCGAGACGACGTCTATTTCCACCCCATTTCCTTGCACACTCACCTACAGGCAGTTGCCGTCCGCATCACCTTATCCACATTTACCTTCTCCCTCTGTAATATATATTCGCCATCGTCATCTGCCCTTACTAGGGCAGATGTGCTAAACCTTGTTGACCAGCTCCCTTCACCTTTCGTGTTGGTAGGCGACTTTAATGCCCACCACCCCCTATGGGGCTCTCCGGCACCTTGTCCAAGAGGCTCCCTTTTGGTGGACATTCTCCACCACCTCGATCTTGTCTGCCTCAACACCGGTGCACCGACCTTCCTTTCTGACACAACACACACTTATTCCCATATAGACCTCGCAATATGCACTCCGCAGCTTGCCGGTCGGTTTGAGTGGTACGCACTTTCTGACACGTACTCGAGTGACCATTTCCCTTGTATCATCCACTTCCTACATCATTCCCCATCTCCCCGTCCCACCAGTTGGAACATTTCTAAAGCCGACTGGGGGCTTTATTCTTCCATGGCTGTTTTTCACAATCAGAATTTTCTCAACTGTGACAGTCAGGTTGAATACCTCACAGAGGTTATTCTCACTGCTGCTGAACGTTCCATACCTCGTACATCCTCTTCTCCACGTCGTGTCCAGGTCCCTTGGTGGACTGCAGCCTGCCGCGACGCGCTTCGAGCCCGGCGCCGTGCTTTACGCACCTTTCGCCGCCACCCAACTTTGGAGAATTGCATCAATTACAAACGTATGAGAGCGCAGTGCCGTCGTATCATAAACGACAGCAAGAAAGCTTGCTGGACAGCTTTTACTAGTTCTTTTAACCGTTTTACTCCCTCCACTGTTGTCTGGGGTGGCCTACGCCGTTTGTCCGGCATCAAGGTCCACTCCCCGATTCCTGGCCTGACCGTGGAGAACGCGGTCCTCGTGGACCCAGCTGATGTTTCAAACGCATTGGGTCGTTTCTTTGCGGAGGTTTCGAGCTCTGCCCATTACCACCCTGCCTTTCTCCCTCGCAAACAGGTAGAGGAGGCACGGCCGCCTTCTTTCCGCTCTTTTAACCGTGAAAATTATAACGTCGCCTTCACCATGCAGGAGCTAGATCGTGCTCTCGCCCTGTCCCGGTCTTCTGCTCCCGGGCCCGATTCCATTCATATTGAGATGCTGAAGAACCTCTCTCCTGCGGGCAAGTGCTTTCTTCTTAGTACCTACAATCGCATATGGACTGAAGGTCATGTTCCCCCAAGTTGGCGTGAAGCCATTGTTGTCCCCATCCCCAAACCAGGGAAGGACAAACACCTTCCTTCCAGTTATCGCCCCATTTCTCTGACGAGCTGCGTCTGTAAGGTGATGGAACGCATGGTTAACGCTCGGTTGGTCTGGCTCCTCGAATCTCGCCGCCTCCTGACTAATATCCAATGCGGTTTTCGTCGACACCGCTCTGCTGCTGACCACCTCGTTACGTTGTCGACCTTCATTATGAACAACTTTCTAAAGAAGCGTCAAACAGTAGCAGTGTTCTTCGACTTGGAGAAGGCATACGATACCTGTTGGAGAGCGGGCATTCTCCGCACATTGCACACATGGGGCCTTCGGGGCCGCCTTCCTCTTTTCATTCAAGCGTTTTTGGCGGATCGCAAGTTCCGGGTACGGGTGGGCTCTGTTTTGTCAGATGCCTTTTGCCAGGAGAATGGGGTACCACAGGGCTCCGTCTTGAGTGTGGCGCTCTTTGCTATTGCAATCAATCCGATCGTAGATTGCCTTTCAGCCGACGTCTCCGGATCTCTTTTTGTTGACGATTTCGCAATTTATTGTAGCGCCCAGCGGACGTGTCTCTTGGAGCGTTCTCTCCAACGCTGTCTTGACCGTCTATATTCCTGGAGCATCGCAAACGGCTTCCGATTCTCCACTGAGAAAACTGTGTGTATCAATTTCTGGAGATACAAGGAATTTCTTCCACCTTCTCTACGTCTCGGCCCTGTTGCTCACCCTTTCGTGGAGACTACAAAATTCTTGGGACTCATGTTGGATCGGAAACTTTGCTGGTCCACACATGTGTCCTACCTGGCTGCCCGTTGTGCCCGATCCCTTAACGTTCTTCGTGTCCTCAGTGGCACGTCATGGGGAGCGGATCGTACCGTCCTGCTTCACCTTTACCAGGCCATTGTTCAGTCGAAGCTCGACTATGGAAGCCTTGTATACTCTTCAGCACGGCCGTCGATTCTCCGCCGTCTCAACTCTATCCACCATCGTGGATTACGTCTGGCGACCGGTGCATTTTATACCAGCCCTGTTGAAAGTCTGTATGCCGAGGCTGCTGTATTACCCTTGACCAATCGACGTGACATACTCTTGTGTCGGTATGCATGCCGCCTACGGTCGATGCCCAACCATCCATCTTACAGATTATTTTTTGACGACTCACTCGATCGCCAATATCAGTTGTCTGCGATTGCCTTGCTTCCACCGGGAGTTCGGTTTCGCCGCCTGCTACAGCGGCTCGATTTTACCCTTCCTTCCACCCTTCGGTTGAGCGAAAGCCCATTGCCACCGTGGCATCAGGCCCAGGTTCACACACACCTCGAACTTAGTTCGCTCCCCAAGGAGAGCACTCCGGATTTGGTATTCCGCTCGAGGCTTGTCGAACTCCGTTCGCGGTTCGATAATGCCATATTTATTTACACTGATGGTTCCAAGAGCACTGCCGGTGTCGGATCTGCCTTCGTCGTCGGGGACAACCGTTTCCAATACAAGCTCCCTGACCGGTGCTCGAACTTCACGGCTGAGCTTTTCGCCCTCCACCAGGCCGTTTTGTATACCTGCCGCCACCGCCAACCTTTCTATGCCGTATGTTCTGACTCCCTTAGTGCCCTGCAGAGTCTTAAGGACCCTTTCTCGAACCATCCTCTCGTGTATCGGATCCAACGCTCCCTCCAGCTGCTGGCGGATGACAGCTGTCACGTTTCTTTCCTGTGGGTCCCTGGCCATGTGGGTGTGCCCGGGAATGAGGCCGCCGACACAGCAGCCAAGGCAGCAGCTCTTTTGCCTCGCATGGCTACCTTTTGCGTCCCATCGGACGATGTTCAACGGGCTCTTCGCCGGAGTATCGTTTCGCAATGGCACAGTGTGTGGCTTTCACTGTACAACAATAAATTGCGAACTGTCAAACCGATCCCGACCGCTTGGAGGACATCCTCACGCCCCTCTCGGCGGGAGGAGGTCATCCTGGCTCGGTTGCGGATCGGTCATTGCCGTTTCAGCCACCGTCACTTGCTATCCGCCGAACCTGCACCGCTATGCTCCTGCGGTGGACTGCTGACAGTGCGACATGTTTTACTGACTTGTGTTAATTTTAATCATCTCCGTGTAGCCCTTCACTTTCCGTCTACTCTGGAGGAAATTTTAGCTGATGACACACGAGCAGCTGCTCGAGTTTTGCGTTTTATCAACTTGGCCAACTTATCCAAGGATATTTAACTCTTTTAATTGTCTTTTATCTTTCGATTTTAGCCTCTTGTTGATGTTCTGACAGTCTACATTTTTTTTTAGATCATAGTGAATCTATGTTCTTGGCTGGGCGCTAATAACCATAGAAGTTGTGCGCCCTAAAACCACAAAAAAAAAAAAAAGTTGTCAACAGCACTATCAGCTTTCAGGAATTTCTTTCAGAAATCAAATGTTTGTAGAACTCATGGGACTTAACTACGGGGTCATCAGTCCCTAAGCTTACAAACTACTTATGAACTAGCTAAGACTAAGGACGGCACAAATATCCATGCCCGAGGGGGGATTCGAACCCCGACCGTAGTGGCCGTGCAGACCGTGACTGGAGCGCCTCAGTCCCCTCGGCCACCGCGGCCGGCTGGAATTTCTTTCAGCTGACTGGAATACAGGAGTATCTTAGTAGTAAATAAGTAAATGTATTAAAACGTGGTGCATTATGTGAAACATTTTAACCCATCGCAGTACAAATGATCTCATATTTCTTGAATTATATATTGTAAAATTGTACAATTTTTCAGGTATATATTCATCTGTTTAAGTGCTGCATGTCGTTAAAATCTGTTACGAATAGTAAAGAGTTACGAGTAGTAAAGAAGTAATAGATTAAAACCTCTTGTGCGCTGGGGTGGTTTTCCATGAATGTTACTGTTTATGTCCTCATATCTCATGAGCAACGTGTGCTACTGTGATTCAATTTGGAAGTCACATTCCGCTAAAGGTGTGTATACTGTCTGTAAAATTTCCTGCAGCTGCAATTTGTAGTGTAGAAAGTATAAATTGTAAGTCATACCGAATGTCAGTTTTAGTCCATGAACAGCGGAAAAGTAGTAAGCGAGAAACTTTTTTCCTTTCATCATTTTACCTTAGTTATCACCGAGAAGAAATTAAAAAAAAAAAGGTTTGAAATTACCTTTAAAGTTTGTGGCAAGTTGCTAAGTACTCCCATTCTCATACAGTGTAGGCCTATGAATAAAGACTCGTTGCATTTTGCGATTATTATTGTTGGTTGATTTGGATAGATAAGCTATCTTTGAGTAGTGTGCTATGAGACTGGTTTTCAAGGATGAAATGAAATACCTTCTTTACAAACTTTTTTAATCAACATTATCAGGAAAGTAAGTAGTGTAGATTAAATCACAAGTAAAAATACACTCGTTTCGAAGAATACAATCACTAAATTCAACAATAATCATTGTAATAATATCACAGATCGATGACTTGATGTAATGCGCGAAGCGATTTTTTTAAGAGATGTATTAAAAGAGATTTCTTTTTTACTGCTTTATTTATTTATTCTTATATTTCCTTATTCATATGCTTATCCTTACAGAGAAAGTGTTAAAGACATTGTAGCACGCATAGACCAAAGATATGGTATGTGGCATCACGTTTCACTCTATGTAACCTCCTTGCTATAGAGTCGCAAACGTCATCGCTGGCCTTCAGTCCGATTTTTGTTTTTTTAATAATTTGAGGACTTTCAACCACCATATCTTCCTCCCTTTATAGCTATCGGCGTGGAACTGCTATGGTGTACAACGGGAGACTTCGGACAACAATTACACACAGACCATTCGTTTGGGTTCCGTAGTTTCCGCTGCAGAGCGAAATATTAACACACACACACGTAGAATTTTATATACACCGATAACTTTCCATCCCAATGTACTCCACCCTTTTATCATTATCAACTCTCAAGCAACAATGCAACCAATAAAACCATTTTCAAAGAGTAAATATAATTTTCAAAGAGTAATTATTGTTCCGCATTTCTCGTTACATTCTTCACATTACTAAATATCTTTCAGATCGCTATAAAACCGTGTCTAAAACCTTCCTCAGATATAAATTAGTAACTGTACAAATATTTAAGTCTCTGCGTCTTGTCGTTCGGACGTGATAAGCGTACACCGAACAAGACATTCACATTAATACATAAATAGATAAATATCTATCCGATCGCCATAAAACCGTGCCTAAAACCTCCCCGGGTAGACATTAGTAACTGTACAAATTTTAGCTCCTTATGTCTTGTGGTTCAGACGTGACTAACGCACACCGAACAGACATTCACATGTATAGATATACGAGGCGCGTCCAGAAAGTAAGTTCCGTTTGGTAATTAAATGAAATTGTACACAGATACAGAAGAAATTTTTATTGCACAAAATTCTACAACTCTTCTGCGCCGGCCGCGGTGGCCGAGGTGACTGAGGCGCTCCAGTCACGGTCAGCACGGCCACTACGGTCGGGGGTTCGAATCCCCCCCTCGGGCATGGATATTTGTGCCGTCCTAGTTCGTAAGTAGTTCATAAGTAGTTTGTAAGTTTAGGGACTGATGACCCCGTAGTTAAGTCGCATTAGCTTAACAAACATTTGAACATTTGAACTCTTCTGCTTTTCCACATAACTGCCGAAATTTTGTAGGCACTTGTCATAGCGTGTCACAAGTTTTTGCATGCGTCCTTCACAGAAGGTTGCCGCCTGTGTATTCAACCATGTGGTAACAGTTCTTTATCATCGTTGAACTGTTGTCCACCAAGGACAGATTTTAGGTGTAAGAAGAGGTGAAAGTTGCTAGGAGAGAGGTCCGAGCTGTATGGAGGATGATGAAACAGGTTCCATTGAAAAAAAGAAAAAAAGAAAGAAAAAGAAAAAAAAATCCTCTTCTGACACCTAAAATCTGTCCTTGGTGGACAACACTTCAACGATGATGACGAGCTGAAAGAACTTGTTACCACATGGTTGAATACACAGGCAGCAACATTCTATGAAAAAGGCACACAAAACCTTGTGCTATGCTATGACAATTGCCTTCAAAATTTCGAAAGCTATGTAGAAAATAGTTTAACAGTTGAAGATTTTTGTACAATCAATATTTTTCTGTATCTGTACCCGTTCGTTTTATATAACCAAACGGAACTTACTTTCTGGACGCGCCTCGTAGATAACGACCAAGCGGAAGTTTTTTATTGTTAGACACAAGAGTAATTGTGCATTCTTGATACAGTTAATGATGGCTGATATGCCATATTATTGTGTTACGTGTGTACCAGAGGTTGTGTGTGTGTTTCAGTAGCTTTTCTGCGCGGCGGAGCAGATTACAGAGTTGGAGCGGGAAGGAACTGTTGCTGCGGCATCGCCACAGTTGGCTTGCTGCTGATGAGGTGCTAACGGGCCGAAACGCGGCTAATTGCTCTGCCCAACGTACTGCACGCAACGTCGACGGCGCAGCAGGGCCAAACACACGCCAGGAGAGAGTAGCTACCGGGCTATAGCCGTCCTCATATCACACGGGACGTGTTGTCCCAACGTGTCGCAGGCCGGACGTGCTGTCTACCTGGTCTACCACCCGCTCGGTTATCACCTATTGAAATTTATTAGTTTTTAAATTTTATTTATTTATTTCTATTTTTACATTGTGGAAATGACTTAAACTCCTCTCATTTTCGAAGGGCGATACAGAGACAATGCTGGCTGATACTTCATGGCACAAGAGAAGTCAAATGAAAGGAAAAATATATTAGAAGATGAAGATACGAGAGAAATGGAATCAACTGCACCAGCAGCATATACGAGAAGACAACATCAGTACTCGGAAAGCCAAATTAACTCGTGTTCATTTACGGAAGTACAGGAGGAGCGAAGAGGACACTTATTTTTTATTTTATTTTATTTTTATTTACTTTTTTTTTTACGTTTAATATAATTTTAGAGTAAGATATCCAGTTTAATTTATTGCGTCTTCGAAGAAGAAGAGTAAGTCATTTCGAAGACGAAGCTTTCAAATTAGTTTATAAAGAATTATTTCCTTCCTTTCATGGAGACTCTAGAAGAAGGAGTCTTCTAGATGTTAATTTCAAAAATGTTCAAATGTTTGTATAACTTATGGGACTTAACTACGGGGTCATCAGTCCCTAAGCTTACAAACTACTTATGAACTAGCTAAGACTAAGGACGGCACAAATATCCATGCCCTAGGGGGAGGATTCGAACCCACGACCGTAGCGGCCGTGCAGACCGTGACTGGAGCGCCTCAGTCCCCTCGGCCACCGCGGCCGGCTGTTAATTTCTCAATAAGAAGAAATCCTTTTGTGTCCCCGCCGCGTCGCCACTTTTGTGTCTCGTTTCCGTCGTAGGTGTCGGTGGCCGAGTAGGAAGATCGACACATGAATAAAGACAGCACGCTTGTGCAGGTAGGAGGTGAGCAGCCAGTGGGACAGCAGAAACTAGAAACACTAGAGTAAATTAGAACGAGATATATATTTCTTAGAGACTCAGTAATACTTAACTTTTACATAGCTCAGTACTGCAGAATGCTGATACATAGTTGAGCTAGAGGCCTGCCTAGTGCCTGTCCGATAGCCAAGTCTTCACTGGTGCCTATCTGATTCCGAAGTGTTAACTGGTTGCTATCTCAGTCCCAAGTGAACGATGTCTTTCCGTGGTGGCCACGAGCGGCGTTGTAGCAGAGGGCGCTCGTGGCTGACGTCGTGAGAACGCCGCGCCGTGCGTGCATGGCGGCGCAAGTAGGTGGCGCGCACTTTGGACTTGTGCGACACCACAAATCCCATTTACTTAGGAAGAAGAAGAAGATACTGATTTCTCCTTTTAAGAATGCAGAATAAAAAAAATAAAAAAAAGAAGAATAAAAAAAGGAACACAACGTCCTGCTATTCGTGATTTGCTTTGGGACCGCAGCGCTCTCCAGCGACCGTTACGGGCTGGCGAGTAGGTCATTTTCTTTACTAACGGATGTGCGAAAAATTACACGGTATCTCTTAGCGAACGCCGAAAAAAAAAAAAAATACTATAGCTTTCGTATGTCACAGGATGTGAGTGGGCGGCGACATGGTTTGGTTTGTGACTGGGGCGACAGTTGTATTGACTTCGTTTTATATTAGGGTTTTAACTTGCAACTTTTAAGCTGTAGATTACGTCTTGATTGTCACAGTTATATTGGATGTATAGGTTCAAAATGCTATTTGTCACCTCAGTATGAAAATTCAGTTGGTAGCCGTGGTACTTCTTCGCAGTTAATAAAATTTATATCTTTGATGAATTTTTCACTGTAAATATTGCTTCTGGATTTCATTATACGTAAAGACCTGTCAGAGACAGCAAAGGACCTGCAAGAGCAATTGAACGGAATGGATAGTGTGCTGAAAGGTGCATATAAGATGAAGATTAACAAGAGCAAAACTAGGGTAATTGAGTGCAGTGTAATTAACGAAGCACTAAAGGAGGTAGATGAGTTTTGCTACTTGGGTAGTAAAATAACATGCGATGGTCGCAGTACAGAGGATATAAAATGCAGAATGGCAATGGGAAGAAAAGCATTTTTGAAAAAGAGAAATTTGCTAACATCGAATATTAATCTAAGTGTGAGGAAGTCTTTTCTGAAGGCATTTGTGTGGAGTGTTGCCTTGTACGGGAGTGAAACATGGACGATAAGCATTGCGGACAGGAAGAGAATAGAGGCTTTTGAAATGTGGTGCTACAGAAGAATGCTGAAGATTAGGTGGGTAGATCGCATAACTAATGAAGAGGTACTGAACAGACTTGGCGAGAAAAGGAATTTTTGGCATACCCTAACTAAAAGAAGGGATCGCTTGGTAGGACACATTCTTAGACATCAAGGAATCGTAAATTTAGCATTGGAGGGAAGTGTGTGGGGTAAAAATCGCAGAGGGAGACCAAGAGACGCGTATAGTAAGCAGATTCAAGTGGATGTGGGTTTCCGTTCTTATGAGGAGATGAAGAGGCTTGCTCAGGATAGACTAGGGTGGACAGCTGCATCAAACCAGTCTCCGGACTGAAGACCATAACAACAATAAATAATTTAGATAAGCACGGAGAGCTCGTCGCATAGAGAGCTCAGCACATAGATAAAGCTAAGCACATCGAGAGCTATACACATAGAGAGAAACTTAACTGCGGGTACTATTTATAATAGCAATCTGACTAATGATCTCTGATATACGACATGTTTTGACCTAAGTATTCCCTGGATACTATTACTCCGAATTACGCTGATATAATTTAAATTTACTAAAGCTTTTGAAAAATGAGAAAATTCTGCCTCTTAACGAAATATTAAAATTGCGTAACGATGAAAAATGTCGGAATACCGTGATTCTAATGCTATGGTCGCTCGTTTCCTTGCACGTGGCATGCAATACTCTTCCAGAAAGTGCATTTTTTTTCAAGATACGCGGTATATCTATCTGGAAGCAGTTGATAATGATATGAAAATGCAGGATCATATCATCATGGAATGAAGGCTTTCACGACTGGATGTCATAGCTGCTGTTAGATCTTCAGGGTTATAAGGCCGTGGTCCACAAAACTTCGCAGTTTCTCTCAGCCGCGCTGGAGTAGCCGAGCGGTCTAAGGCGTCTCGCTGCGGAGCGCGCGGTTGCTCGCCGTGGAGGTTCAAAATTTCAAATGTTTGTTAAGCTTATGGGACTTAACTACGGGGTCATCAGTCCCTAAACTTACAAACTACTTATGAACTACTTACGAACTAAGACGGCACAAATATCCATGCCCGAGGGGGGATTCGAACCCCCGACCGTAGTGGCCGTGCTGACCGTGACTGGACGTGGAGGTTCGAGTCCTCTCTGGGGCATGGGTGTGTGTGTTTGTCCTTAGGTTAGTTTACCTAGGTTTTAAGTAGTTTATAAGCTACGGACTGATGACCACGCAGTTTGGTCCGATAGATTTACAGACATTTCATTTTTTTTTTTTTTATTTTCCCTCACATTCCCCCAGAGCTCCGCTGGTCATCTCCAGAGGTGTTCCTACTCTCGCCGAGTCTTGCCGACTTGCTGAAGTAGGAAGATCTCCGAAGATGTCCAGCGCAACTCTGGACGAAACTTCATGGAAGAAGACGACGGCCTTATAACCCGCAGTTAGACCATATGACCTTTGGAAAAAAAAAAAAAAAAAAAAAAAAAAAAAAAAAAAAAACTATCGACGGTGAAATACATCATATGCAACAGGTCCACTTGTCTTGCTCTCTTATATTCCCATTTTCCACGCTGTACTTATTCTGCGTTTTCAAATATTTACTTTGTCATTCCTTCGAAAATAATAAGTTCTGCCTGATACATTTTACTTGTTCATACACGCTGGAGAACGCCTCAGCTCGACAATGTTCGTTGTGATATATTTTTTTCTTTTAGTATTGTAGCATCTGCTTTTGTGACCACACGCTAGCCATGTTCTCTTTGCACTGTAAAACTAACCGTTCTGTACTGCACAGAATTGAAACACCGTGGGGAATATCGTGTGACGTAGGGTACTGTCTCGAAATTTATTGGTTCCTGTGCCCTTGCACGAAAAACTCTACGAATTCTGTCCTTGACAGAGTCCGTTCCTGTTTCTAATAAATAACGCCAAATGCCGCATATTATAGTTGTATTAAATTAACAAAAAAAGTTCAATTAACCGCAATTAAACCAAATTGTTAAAAAATATCTGGGAGAGTGTAGACGCAAACTTGTTCTTTACATCTTTTTCCACCACCGTTCGTGACACTAACCAGCGTTAATCCGTCATCTAGAAAAAAAAAATAGTAAACAATGAATATCGGATATTATACTGGAATTAACAAGAAACAACCCGAAACGTTAAGGATACAAATGAAGAAAAAGAAAAAAAAAAAAATTGGAAGTCGACGCGAACCCACAACAATTGTAATGTCTTCGCCGGAACGTGCGACGCTAGCAACTACGCTATTTGTGCACGCTATCAACGTATACTGGTTTATAATAGACTCTGCACATAAAACGTGTGGTACTATGTGAGTTCTTAATTTCTCCTGGCGAATAACATCTTTCGAAAAACTTACGGGTATGCTTCCAGGTACCAAAATTGACGACGACCGATATTTCGGCAGGAGGCAACTCTGCCATTTTCAAGGCGAAACCGCAGTGAGGAACCAATTTAAGTAAATTCCGCTTGGGATCCTGCTCTATACTTTTCAAAAACCAGAGGGACAAAACTAATCCGACCTCATCCGTCGAGAACTGATGTTTATTACAGACTAGCTGCAAGTACCCGGCGTTGCCCGGGTGTTTGTTTATCCTACACTCTGGTAGTCCACATCCCCTTCCCCCCTCTCTCTACATCCACCTCTTTCTCTCCCATCTCTCTGTTCGTTTCCACCTTTCCCTCTCTCGGCACAGTTTTGTGCAAGGTACCCTCTGTCATGTACCATACATACATTTATGTACTCAGTGATCTTCCTCTTAGTTTAAAAGTGATGTTTTTGTGTCCCAGCCTCGTCGCCGCTTTTGTGTCTCGTTTCCGTCGTAAGTGTCGGTGGCCGAGTAGGAAGACCGACACAGGAATAAAGATAGCACGCTGGTGCAGGTACGGAGGGGAGCAGCCAGAAACTAGAAACACTAGAGTAAATTAGAATGAGATATATATTGCCCAGAATTTATACAATACTTAACTTTTACATAGTACTGCAGAATGTTGATACATAGTTGAGCTAGAGTCCTGCCTAGTGCCTAACTGATAGCCAAGTCTTCACTGGTGCCTATCTGATTCCGAAGTCTTTACTGGTTCCTATCTCAGTCCCAAGTGAACGATGTCGTTCAGTGGTGGCCACGAGCGGCGTTGCAGCAGAGGGCGCTCGTGGCTGACGTAAGAACGCCGCGCCGTGTGTGCATGGCGGCGCGCGGCGAAAGTAGGTGGCGCGCACTTTGGACTTGTGCGACACCACAGATGTGTACAAAAATTAAGATTGGAACATTCTGTAAAATTCCGTAAGTTAAGTATCCTCCACCATGCACCGAACGAAATGTTATACAGACAGTGACATTCCTCTTGTTTTTAATGTAGAGTGTGCAAAATTTCATCAATATCGGAACAAAACTACAGATTTCTTTGCAATAGAAACGCAGGGTTCTCAAATATACCAGTTATATTTCATACATCCGTTGTTCTGAGAATAAAAATAAATAAATAAATAGGAAACAAAAGCTCAGTGAAATCGGTCGAGCTGTTCTCAAGTTATGCCGCGAGCAAGGTACTTAGGGATCCATGTTTATGTTGCAAAGTACCCTCCCCCATGCACAGTATGAAACTTCAGGTAGACGGCGACCTTCCTCTTGTTTTGAATGTCAAGAGTGCGAAATTTCGTGAACATCGGAATGAAATTGTAGATTTCGTGAGAATATTAGAAGTAGTATCCTCCGCCCTGCACCTATCACGAAATGCTTTCTTAGCTGACGTTTTCTACCTGTAAACTACATTCCTGTCAAATTTCAGCTTCCCATGAACCACAGACATTGCCGAGGAGGGGTGGCTTGCGTGCCTCAACGATACAGATAGCCGTACCGTAGATGCAACCACAGCGGAGGGCTATCTGTGGAGAGGCCAGACAAACGTGTGGTTCCTGAAGAGGGGCAGCAGCCTTTTCAGTAGTTACAGGGGCAACAGTCTGGATGATTGACTGAGCTGGCCTTGTAACATCAGCTAATGTGGCTTTGCCACACAGCTACTGCAAACGGCTGAAAGCAAGGGGAAACTACAGCCGTTACCTTTCCCGAGGACATGCAGCTCTACTGTATGAACATATGATGATGGCATCCTCTTGGGTAAAATATTCCGGAGGTAAAATAGTCCCCCATTCGGATCTCCGGGCGGGGACTACTCAGGAGGATGTGATCATCAGGAAAGACAATACTGGCATTCTACGGGTCGGAGCGTGGAATGTTAGATCCCTTAATCGAGTAGGAAAATTAGAAAATTTAAAAACGGAAATGCATAGGTTGAAGTTAGATATAGTGGGGATTAGTGAAGTTCGGTGGCAGGATGAACAGGAATTCTGGTCAGGTGAGTACAGGATTATAAATACAAAATCAATTGGGGGTATCACAGGAGTAGGATTGATAATGAATAAGAAAATAGGAATGCGGGTAAACTACTATGACCAGCACAGTGATCGTATTATCATTGTCAAGATAGATACGAAGCCAACACCGACAACAGTAGTACAGGTTTATATGCCAACTAGCGCTGCCGATGATGAGGAAATCGAAAAAATATATGAGGAGCTAAAGGAAATTATTCAGACAATTAAGGGAGATGAAAACTTAATTGTTATGGGAGACTGGAATTCGGTAGTAGGACAAGGAAGGGAAGGGAAGATAGTAGGTGAATATGGTCTGGGCAAAAGGAATGAAAGAGGAAGCCGCCTGGTAGAATTTTGCACAGAACATAATTTAGTTATAACAAACACGTGGTTTAAGAATCACAAAAGAAGGCTGTATACGTGGAAGAGACCAGGAGACACCGGAAGGTATCAGATAGATTTTATAATGGTAAGACATAGATTCCGGAACCAGGTTTTAAACTGTAAAACATACCCAGGGGCAGATATAGACTCTGACCATAACTTGTTGGTTATGAACTGTAGGCTGAAACTAAAGAAACTACAAAATGGTAGGAAAATAAGGAGATGGGACCTGGATAAATTCAAGGAACATGAGGTTCTTAAGAATTTCAGAGCGAGCTTTAGGCAACAATTGACAGAAACAGGGGAAAATAAAACAGTAGAGGAGGAATGGATAAAATTGAGAGATGAAATAGTGAACGTAGCAGAGGACAAAATAGGTAGGAAGGCAAGACCTACAAAAAATCCTTGGATATCACAGGAGATACTAAATTTAATCGATGAAAGGAGAAAATATAAAAATGCAGTAAATGAAACAGGCTAAATGGAGTACAGGCGACTAAGAAATGAGATTAACAGGAAGTCCAAAATAGCTAAGCAGGAGTGGCTAGAAGGCAAATGCAAGTATGTAGAAGAATGTATAAATAGGGGAAAAATAGATACAGCCTACAGGAAAATAAAAGAAACATTTGGAAATAAGAGAAACAGATCTATGAATATCAAGGACACTGATGGAAAACCAGTTCTCAGCAAAGAAGGGAAAGCTGAAAGGTGGAAAGAGTATATAGAGGGGCTCTACAAAGGAAATGAACTCCGACACAATATTGTAGGAAGGGAGGAGGATGCAGATGAAGATGAAATAGGAGATACTGTACTGAGAGAAGAATTTGACACAGCCCTGAAAGACCTAAGTCGAAACAAGGCCCCTGGAGTAGATGATATTCCCTCAGAGCTACTGAAGTCTCTGGGAGAACCAGCCATGACAAACCTGTTTCACCTGGTGCGTAAGATGTATGAGACAGGAGAAGTACCCTCAGACTTTAAGAAAAACGTTATAATCCCCATTCCAAAGAAAGCAGGTGCAGACAGGTGTGAAAACTACAGAACCATCAGTCTAATAAGTCATGGTTGCAAAATATTAACACGAATTATATACAGAAGGATGGAAAAGTTGGTAGAAGCCGACCTCGGGGAAGATCAGTTTGGGTTCAGGAGAAATGTAGGAACACGGGAGGCAATACTCACGTTACGGCTTATCCTAGAAGATAGATCAAGAAAAGGCAAACCTACATTTCTAGCTTTTGTAGATTTGGAGAAGGCTTTTGACAATGTTGATTGGAATAAACTCTTTTAAGTTCTAAAGCAAGCAGGAGTAAAATATAGGGAACGTAAGGTTATTTATAACTTGTACAAAAACCAGACAGCGGTTATCAGAGTTGAAGGGCATGAAAGGGATGCAGTGGTTGGAAAGGGAGTAAGACATGGTTGTAGTCTTTCTCCATTGTTATTCAATTTGTACATTGAGCAAGCTATAAAGGAAAGCAAGGAGAAATTTGGAGAAGGAATTAAAGTTCAGGGCGAAGATTTAAAAACATTGCGTTTTTCCGATGACATAGTAATTCTGTCAGATACAGCAAAGGACCTGGAAGAGCAATTGAACGGAATGGACAGTGTGCTGAAAGGTGCATATAAGATGAACATTAACAAGAGCAAAACTAGGGTAATGAAGTGCAGTGTAAGAAAATCAGGTGATGCTGAAGGAATTAGATTGGGAAACGAAGCAATAAAGGAGGTAGATGAGTTTTGTTAATTGGGCAGTAAAATAACAAATGATTGTCGCAGTACAGAGGATATAAAATGCAGAATGGCAATGGGTAGAAAAGCGTTCTTGAAAAAGAGAAATTTGTTAACATCCAATATTGATTTAAGCCTAAGGAAGTCCTTTCTGAAGGCATTTGTATGGAGTATTGCCTTGTATGGGAGTGAAACATGGACAATAAACAGTGCGGACAGGAAGAGGATTGAGGCTTTTGAAATATGGTGCTACAGAAGAATGCTGAAGATTAGGTGGGTGGATCGCGTAACTAATGAGGAGGTACTGAACAGAATTGGAGAGAAAAGAAATTTCTGGCATACCTTGACTAAAAGAAGGGATAGATTGGTAGGACACATTCTTAGACATCAAGGAATTGTGAATTTAGCATTGGAGGGAAGTGTGTGGGGTAAAAATCGCAGAGGAAGACCAAGAGATGGATACAGTAAGCAGGTTCAGACAGATGTAGGTTGCCGTTCTTATGTGGAGATGAAGAGGCTTGCTCAGGATAGGGTATTGTGGAGAGCTGCATCAAACCAGTCTCTGGACTGAAGACCACAACAACAACAGGTGAAGTAGTTTTCCATATTTCGTATTTAGTGAGTGAGTGTCCTTTCGCTTTTATATACATAGAGATTAAACAATCTGTTTCCTTAATTTTGGATGCAAGAGAATTAAGGGAGACTTCCAGACAAAAATAAACAGTAACATGCAAATCTGCAATGCTAACTTCATTTGATACAAGGTCATGCCTGATGCGACAGTTTTACGGCATCTACAGCGAAACTGTTGTGAGCGGTAGACTTCCTTCCGTCTCATCATTTTGTGTGGGGTGGGGGGTCCGTTACAAAACGCTTCATAAACGTACGAAATGACATGGAAACTTTGTTGCAGGTCCATGACTACTCCCATTTTCGAATAATTGACGCATGAATCTGGGTATATTCACGCGATGACGTCCCATTACTTATGACGTCATATCTCCTGAGCTATGTGTCGTGCTCTTCTGTTTTTGGGTCAGGAACCTTCGTGGACGTACGGTGAACAGTTCAGCAAAGTTTCATTGCAGTCGAATGAATGGTTTATGAACACACAGAGGACATACAGACACACACACACACACACACACACACACACACACACACACACACACACACACATATATATATATATATCCTGAGCGGTTTCATCTTTGGTCGTGTCGGCGCCGTGTGCTTGCTTGCTCGGTGTGTGTTGTGTTTCCTGTTTACTCATTGAAAACCGAGGTTTTAAAGATCGTCACAAATTGCTTCCTCACTGCAGTTTCGCCTTGAAAATGGCTGGGTGGTCTCCTGCCGAAATATCGGCCGTCGTCGATTTTGGTACCTGGCAGCATACCCGTAAGTTTTTCGATATTGTAATATGTTATTTAGCTACGACATAGCATCACAAAGACGCTCCTTTGATAGAATGCTGTTGTATTAGCATAGGAACAGTATTCTTTATACAAATTGTAACACTAACAAGCTAACAACGTGAAACACGATAAGCTGTAAACTATCAATATGTAGTTTACTGTCATTTATTGTAACAAGTCACATCTAAAATGAGTAGGTCATGGAACTATACAACAGGATCTTTGCAGGTGTTTTTCCACGTATAAACCTCAGAATATAAAGAATGAACCAACAGCATTACAGCCTGTAACAGGCAGTGTCAACCACACTGGAAGACAAGATCTATGTTTCACTGTAACAATATGTTCACCATTACATAGGATACACGTCATTCTGCGTACAGTCCGTGTTCCATATCAGAAAGTGTGGCTCTACGTACAGATCTCTAAAATACAAACAAATGATCCAAAAATATTACATCCTGTGACAGGGGCTATCGTACGTTCTGCAGCTCAAGTTTAGATTTCACTGCACAATATGTAGTCACATGCAAAACAACATCTAGTGTCAGTCAATATACAATTCATTACAGTATAAGAAATGGGAGACTTGTAAAAACACCATTAAGTGTTAAACAACATTAAGTGTTGACAACATAAAGTGTCAACTACTCGTCAACAAAATCCAGTGTCATTCAGTTTATTATGTATTATGATGAACATGTCAATCTAATATTTCTACAGGAAGTTTTGTGCAATGTTTACATATATTTCCAGATCCGATGGTGGCTAGTCTGTCTAAATTGGTAACCTCACCTAATAAATAGAAAACAATTAGGGATTTTGACCATATATAATTACTGTAATAATCAATCAGATCGCTCCCAAGTCGCAATGACGAAATTCCATTACTGATTGAAGTTTATTATACGATTGACACAGTTTATTTTGCTTGATCCTCGTGGTTCTGCTCACAAAAAAGTAATCAAAGTGGAGCCCAGTCTGATAGAGGGAGGGTGCGCTAGATTAGAGTGGAAAGGCTTGTGTATTATAAGTGGTGACATTGATCAATGTCATCTGCCATCCATCGTTCTCGGAGGGAACGTAAAGGTATTGATTTGCGGAGAAGGAATGGAGTACAATGTGAAACCTTAATTTTTCCCGGCGTAATGAATGTTCAAGCAACTTACGGGTATGCTGCCGGTTGACGTCGTCGACAACCGCCGATATTTCGGCAGGAGGACACCCTGCCATTCTCAAGGCACAACTGCACTCAAGGAAGCCATGTGCAAGCGAATTTAATACCTCGGTTTGCAAAGGGTTAACAAGTAAGGTAACACACACAGTACAAGTAATCGCAGACTCCACACAACCAAAGATGACCAACCATGGAAAAGAATGGCTGCCTTCGCTTTCTTGATGTGTTGATCGCAAGGAAGGTTGATGGTACATTGGGATATTCTGTTTGTTTATAGGAAGCCTACACTGATTTGCATCCGCGACCTGATAGTTGTCACCATCCAGCTCAGCGTGAAGGAGTACTTCGTAGCTTTGTACACAGGGCCCATGTCGTTTCAGACCCTGAAAGTTTGTCAGCTGAGTTGTCCCATCTCGAGGTGACCTTTCGTCAGAATGGTTATAGCGAGAGGCAGATAGAACGTGCATTGCGCTATCAGCCTTCTGTGCAACGGGTGAGTGACGATAGTAATGAAGTGGCACCTAAATCTATGGCCTTTTTGCCTTACGCAGGAAATATTTCCAACAAGATTGGTCGTATTTTGCGGAAATATGATGTGAAACGTGTTTTTCTACCACCTTCTAAGATAAAGGCCCTGTTGGGTCCGGAATGGATGATCTTGGTTTGCGAAAGGTACGTGTATATCGTATTCCTTGCATGATAAATCAATCAAATGTGAAGGCAGTAAACTCCACAAAATACCTAGGAATTACAATTACTTCTGACTTAAATTGGAAAGAACACGTAGATAATGTCGTTGGAAAGGCGAACCGGAGACTGCGTTTTATTGGCAGAACCTTTAAAAGATGCAACAGAACTAGTAAAGAAACTGCATACACTACGCTTGTCCGTCCATTTTTGGAGTATTGCTGCCCAGTGTGGGATCCTTATCAGGTGGGTTTGACGGAGGACATCGAAAGAGTCCAAAGAAGGGCAGCTCGTTTCGTATTGTCACGATACAGGGGAGACAGCGTTACGGAAATGATACAGGATCTTGGATGGGAATCATTACAACAACGGCGCTTATCGCTGCGGCGTGGGCTACTTACGAAACTACAATCGCCAACATTCTCCTCCGAATACGAAAATATATTCTTGATTCCCAGTTACAAAGGTAAAAATGATCATCAGAATAAAATCCCGGAAGTCAGAGCTGGAACGGAGAGATTCGGGTATTCTTTCTTCCCGCGCGCTGTCCGAAAATGGAATGGGGGATAAATAGTATAAAGGTCGTTCGATGAACCCTCTGCCAGGCACTTAAATGTGATTTGCAGAGTATCCCATATAGATGATAAGCCATGGAAAAGAATGGCTGAATTTCCTTCCTTGATGTGTTGGTCATGGGAAGGTTGATGGTACATTGGAACATTCTGTTTATAGGAAGCCTACTCACACAGATTTGTACCTGCGAGCTGATAGTTGTCCCCATCCAGCTCAGCGTGAAGGAGTACTTCGTACCTTGGTTCGCAGGGCCCATGTCATTTCAGACCCTGAAAGTTTGTCAGCTGAGTTGTCCCATCTCGAGGTCACCTTTCGTCAGAATGCTTATAGTGAGAGGCAGACAGAACGTGATTTGCGCTGTCAGCCTACAGTGCAACGGGCGAGTGACGATAGTAATGAAGTGCCACCTAAATTTGGAGTTTTCAAGATATCCATGTTGGACACGAACTGCAGCTGTAGCGTAAATTGACCATTTATTTTCGTGAAACGAATTGCAACCAGCTGCCTTTTTGGATGTTTTTTTTTATTTATTTATTTTTTTTATTTTATTTTATCCAGAACTAGTTTTCGAGCCACTGCAGGCTCATCTTCAGTGGATACTTTACAGCAACATTTATCTTCCGCTAAGTGAAGGTTATTCTGTCATGTTGGTTCTGGTGACATAACTGAACTTTAGTAAGCGAGAACAGAATAAACTAGAATTAAACGTATTTTAATTTTATGTACTTACTGTGTTCTTATTGTAGGTGTACGTGAAACCAAGTTATGCATTGGGCACTGACGTTTTTTGACACATGAGAGCAGTTTTGCCACACTTAGCGTTACACATTACAAGATACCTGAGGACTTGCACTCTCTTGGACTTGGTATCTCAGGCTAGCGCTCCAGGATTTTGTGATTACTGATTAGAGTTGCACGGCCTCTAGTATCGACTGACAATCGAATAGTGTATGTTGTTCTGAATCGAGCCTTCTTAGTCACAACAAACTCTATGGCCTTTTTGCCTTACGCAGGAAGCATTTCCAACAAGACTGGTCGTAGTTTGCGGAAATATGATGTGTTTTTCGACCACCGTCTAAGATAAAGGCCTTTTTGGGTCCGCAAAGAATGATCTTGGTTTGCGTAAGGCTGGTGCCTATCGTATTCCTTACAGTTGTAGCATGTCATACAGTATATTGGCCAGACATTCAGGACTGTGGAAGATCGGTGTGTTGAACGCAAGTGGCATACACGCTTACAACAGGCGAGCAAATCCACTGTTGCAGAACACTGCCTTGACACCGGTCATCCTATGGAATACAACAACACGGAGATCCTGGCATGCACATCCACCTGTTGGGATAGTGGTATTAAGGAAGCTGTTGAAATTAAACTGGCAAGCGACCTTATAAACAGAGATGGTGGTTTTTTTTGTGTCCCAACTTCGTCGCCGCTTTTGTGTCCCAGCCTCGTCGTAGGTGTCGGTGGCCGAGTGGAACGAGACCGACACAGGATCAAAATAGCACGCTGGTGCAGGTACGGAGGGGAGCAGCCAGAAACTATAAACACTAGAGTAAATTAGAAAGATATATATATTGCACAGAATGTAACAATACTTAACTTTTACATAGTACTGCAGAATGTTGATACATAGTTGTTAGAGGCCTGCCTAGTGCCTTTACAATAGCAAAGTCTTCACTGGTGCCTATCTGATTACGAAGGTCCTAACTCGTTGCTATCTCAGTCCGAAGTGGCCGATGTCCTTCAGTGGTGGCCACGAGCGGCGTTGTCGCAGAGGGCGCTCGTGGCTGTCGTCGTGAGAACGCCGCGCCGTGCGTGCATGGCGGCGCGCGGCGAAAGTAAGTGGCGCGCACTTTGTACTTGTGCGACACCACACCCCTCCCCCCCAAACCGCCGCGCCGTCGTGGCGTAGGGCTGAGGGCCACGGCGACGGCACTGGGAGGAGGGCCTGGGCGGGGGCGTTACTGGTGGGACGGGCGTCGTAGCTGAGGCTGGGATCGAGACGCCGTCCGCGCCCCGGCATCCGCCTTGCGATCCTCCAGGGAACCCACCGAAACCTGGGGAAGGGCGCACCCCCCCGCCCAGAGGGAGCAGGTCATCTTCTTCTGAGGTGCGTGGCCCAGGCGGCGGCGGCACGCACGGTCCCGGAGTCCCTCTCGGTGACGCTGTCATCTGCGGCGGCGACAGCGGCGGCGTCGCGTCGATCTCCATCGGGACGATCTCGTAGTCCGGGGACGCTGGACCCGTTGACGAACGATGTGTTTGTGCTCCCTGGCGGTGAACTGGGTCTGGAATCAAGAAACCGGAGACAGGATCGCGCGGCCTGTGCAGGCGCAATTGGTTTGCGTGGCGCCGCAGCTCCGACCCTGTGGAAGAACGTACAACAAACATATTGCGCCCGAGCACGCGCTGAATGATGCCCGGCATCCATTTCTTCTTGTTTCCAGCAAACACCCTGTACAGCATCGGCGTAGAAACCTGAAAACGCGTAGCGCCATACGAACCGACTCGGTGCGTGGGAGGCTGCAGCAGGTGAAGGAGAGTGCGGTGACGGCGGCCGTGTAGCAGCTCGGCAGGAGACGGGCCGTCACGTGGCATGCACCGATACGTAGACAGGAAAATTTGAAGAGCTTGCTGCCTGGAGTGCTGACCTTTCATCTTCTCCATGTGAGACTTGAATGTTCGAACGAAACGTTCTGCTTCACCCTTGGACTGAGGGTGAAAAGGTGCGGTGGTGATATGCTGAATGCCATTCACACGACAAAACTGTTGAAATTCCGCACTAACAAACTGAGGTCCATTGTCACTGACGATAGTTTCAGGCAAGCCTTCGATGCAAAACACTGATGTTAAGGCACTGATTGTACTAGACGCCGTCGTTGAGTTCATGGCAATCACAAAAGGAAACTTGCTGAAAGCGTCTACAACAATTAACCATCGCGTATTCCAGAAAGGTCCGGCAAAGTCAATGTGTAAACGTTGCCATGGTCCCTTGGGGCGTGGCCAATCTGAGAAACGCTGTGGAGGAGCCGCCTGATGCTCCGCACAAACTGTACACTGTGACGTCATGCTCTCTATCTGAGCGTCCATACCAACCCAGGTACAATGACGTCTGGCCAATTGCTTTGTCCTAACAATACCCCAATGTCCTTGATGCAGGAGGCGTAACACTTCTAGTTGCAGGGAACGAGGAACAATCACTCTTGCTTGGTCGTTGTCGGTATGCAACAACAGTACACCCTGACTTAAAGACAATGCATGACGTTGTGCAAAATAACGTCGAACCAGAGGCCGATCAATGTCTTTGGCTCTGGCAGGCCAACCAAAGCGAACAAAACGTGCTACCACACTTAAGTCTGCATCCACAGCTGTTTCCTGTGCGACCCGACGAGAGTTCAAAGGGAAATCTGCGACAGCGGTAGCATCTCTGGAGTCTATCTGACAACATGCCATTTCCGAAGAATCAAACGACACATCCTGGCCAACTGGAAGTCGGGAAAGTGTGTCCGCGTTGGCGTGTTTAGTGGTAGGTCGGTACAAAATCTCATACTGATAATTAGACAATATCAAGGACCATCTCTGAAGCTTTTGTGCCGTACGTGGCGGAATTGGCTTTGTGGGTGAGAACAACGATGTGAGAGGCTTGTGGTCTGTCAACAAATAGAATTTTCTACCATAGAGATAATGATGAAACTTTGCGACGCCGTAAATGATTGCTAAGGCCTCCTTTTCTATCTGACTGGAATTCTGTTGCGTCGGCGTCAGTAGCTTGGATGCAAAGGCAATAGGACGATCGTGACATCCAATACGATGTGAGATTACAGCGCCCAGACCATACGACGAGGCGTCAACTGCTAACACTACAGGCTTCTGTGGGTCAAAGGGAATCAAACATGCATCACTGAGTAGTGCAAACTTTAATTTGTCAAAGGCAACCTGACAATCTTTAGACCATACAAAAGGAACATTCTTCCTACGTAAGTGATGCAGTGGAGCTGCAATCTGAGAGGCATTGGGAATAAATCTGAAATAATAGTTCAGCTTCCCCATTACTGCTTGCAATTCGTGCACATTCTTAGGAGGAGGCAAGTCTTTGATTGCTCGAAGATGTGACTGTAAGGGATGTATTCCTTGGGCATTAATCACATGGCCTAGGTACTCTATTTCAGTTTGAAAAAAAAACGAACACTTTGCTTTATTGCAAAGTAGACCTGCTGCAGTCAACACTTTGAAAAGGCACTCCAGGTTTGCTAAATGTTCTTCAACTGTACGTCCGGACACCACAATATCATCTAAATAGTTCGAACAACACGGTACAGAAACTGTCAGCTGTTCCAAAAAACGCTGAAAAATAGCAGGGGCGGAAGAACTGCCAAAGGGTAGGCGTTGAAATTGAAAAAGGCCCATGTGAGTATTAATGACGAAAAACTTTTTTGACTCGTCATCAAGTGGAATCTGTAAGTATGCCTCTGCTAAATCAATCTTGGAAAAGAAGCGAGACTGTTCTAATTTGTCCATCAGTTCCTCAGGTCTGGGCAGAGGGTAAGTGTCTACAATTGTTTGACTGTTCACTGTTGATTTGAAGTCCGCACAGAGACGAAGTTTTCCTGACGGCTTGGGTATAATTACTATAGGCGAGGCCCACTGACTCGCAGAAACAGGAGAAATCACCCCACTATCTTGCCAACGTTTAAGTTCTTCGGCAACTGTATCACGCAAGGCGATAGGCACTGGTCTAGCTTTACGAAACTTTGGAACTGCAGATTCTTTTAAAGTTACATGTGCCACGAAGTCTTTTGCACAACCTAGTTCCGGCGAAAACAAGTCACTATATTTGTCACACAATGCATTGATTTTATCCTGAGGCACTATTGACGAAATTTGAAGCACATCTCTTTGAATTGATAAACCAAACAAGTCAAAAGCATCTAGTCCAAAAATGTTCTGTGTAGATTTGGCCTGAAGAACAACAAAAGCAACTGTTTTCGTTACACCTTGAAAAGAGGCTGGCAGGCTACATGTTCCTAGCACGGGAATATTTTGACCTGTGTACGCTGTTAGCACTTGCTGTGACGGCGACAATTTTGGCGAACCCAGAAGTTCATAAGTATCTTTATTAATTAAGGTAACAGCGGAACCAGTATCAAGCTGAAATTGCACAGTCTTATTTTCTATGAAGAGAGTCACAAACAGTTTTTGCTTGCGGCCCTCGACAGGTGCGCGAATGTGGGCAACATCTGACAGAACTTGTTTACTACACTTGCGCGGGCCGCGAAGTGAAGGAAGCGGCGTAGCATCGGCACACAGCGGATTAACAACACTGTCACTAGATGGCACTACCGCCGGATCGGCGTCCGCGCAATGCAAGGCTACTGCACTACAATTACTTTGAGTAGCTACTTGATGTCTACTGTCACTAGCTACACAGTACTGGGCACTTTTACAAGGAGAAGTTGTAGAAGGCACTATTTTCACTACAGGAATGCACTGTTCATAGTCATTTTGCTTGTCCCGAACCCGTTTCCGTTGCACTGTTTTACGCGCTCGTTGGCGCTTGCTACGTGGTGCACTATATAGTTTTGCCATAGGCACAGAACTACTTTCCCCACCTTTCAGCCGAACTCCAACTGTTGCGAGTTACGGAGTTTCTGTCGTATAATATGAACCGGGCGTATTACACAGCTGCAGCGTTTTTAGACATTGAGACTGCGTATGACAAAGTCTGGAGGGCTAGCTTAATACTTAAACTGCATAATATTGGATTAATCCCACTACACCTGATCAAACTAGTGGACAATTTCCTAACAGACAGACGATTCTTTGTACGGCTGGAAAATCAACGGTCTGGTATTCGAACGCTCCAGGAAGGCATACCACAAGGTTCTGTTTTATCGCCGACACTGTTTATCCTATATGTTAACGACCTACCGACCGTCCGCCAAGTTACAATTGCTCAGTTCGCAGATGACACTGCATTCTTGGCTAGCAGTCGGCGTCTGACCGCCGCCATCATCAGACTCCAGCGTCAGCTTACGCTTACTGAAAGTTGGGCACATCAAAATATGATCACGATAAATGCCGACAAAACCAAGGCAGTAATGTTCACCAGGCGACGACCTGATCTACGCGATACTCTCCACATAAACAATACAAATATTCCTTGGTCTCAGCAAGTTCGATATCTCGGAGTGCAGCTCGATAATAAGTTAACATTTAAACACCACATTTTACTTAAGAAAGAAAAAATGGTTAAATTAATCCATAAACTGTTTCCGTTATTGTATAGTACCCAGATGGCCACACAGACCAAAGTTCGTTTATACAAATCCACGGTCCTCCCTGCCATGACACACGGATGCTCGTCTTCGGGAACGGCATGTCCCACCAATATAAAAATGTTACAAGTACTGTAAAACAAGTGCCTCCGACTCATTCTACGAGCCCCTAGATGGGCCAGAACGAGAGAGTTGCATGACGAGCTCCATATGGACACTGTGCAAGACTTCATAATCAAGCACACAAGGAACTTACTAAGCAAAGTAGAAATCCTGCGACCGACCACTAGGCACCTAGAATATACGGGCACAGTACACCCCGCGAGATGGCATCGTGTGAGAGTTCCACGTGCAATTATTGAAGATCCAACATAATAGCAGGTGCGGGACCTCCGATAATAAAGGTGACCACCATCTGAGTAGGGCAAAAGAGCGACTGCTCAAAAGTCCTGCTAACGTAGAACTGCTGTTAAAGTGATCAGTTGACTTGGCACACATGAAGTCCAGCTTTCAAAGAAGGCAGCACTTCTGAGAAGACCCTACAAAAAAAAAAAAAGAATTACTTTCTTGCAATTGAGAACCAAGGAAAGCACTGTTCAATTCCACAGCCCGTATAACATTTACAGAATGAACTGTTCTCGCACTCTGCGAAGCACTGTTTCTAACGTTACTGTTCTTTGAGTTTTTAATTTGCATACACACAGACTGTACATGTCCTGATTTGCCACATTGATAACAGGTTGCGTTGCGACTAGGGCAACGAGCACGCTTGTGGCGAGACACACACTGGGGGCAAGATTTACGTACATTTTTCTGAAATGAGCGTTGGCGCCCGTTATTCAAATCACTGTGTCTAACACGACGGGGCGACCTTTGTGTCGCACTTTTACACTGGCTACTATTCACTGTCTGTTCAGCACGGCCGGTAGAAAAATAAGAATCACTAGTGCTATACTGAGAACTACGGCTAGGAAAGCGTCCGTTACGGCGCACTGAATTTACACTATGGCTTTGCATTGCTACATCAGCTAAGTCAAAAGTATCATGCGCTTCTATAAGCTGCAGTACACTGTCTAATGAGGGGTCAGACTGTTTCAGAATTGCTGCTCTAATTCTGGGGTCCTGAATATTCTGCGTAATCGCATCCCTCAACATCACGTCACTATACGAAAGTCCACAAGAGCAAGTAAATTTACATTTGCGGGTTAAGCCCTTCAATTCCGTAATCCACTCTTGGTGTGACTGCTGCGGTAATTTTTTAAGTCTGAAAAATCGGTACCGTGCAGCGGCTACAAGAACTTTTCTCTGATAATGAGCATTTAGTGCCTCTACTATTTGTTCAAAGTCTACATCACGAGGAGATGCTTGCGGAAATAGTTTCTGCAGTAATACGAAGGTTTTGGGGCCCACCACGGACAATAAAAGATGCTTAACAGTCTGACCTGTAAGTTGATGAGCCGCGACGAGTTCTTGAAACTGTGCGAAATAGTCGCTCCATTCTTCCTCACGTTCGTTGTACTGGCGGAACGTCGGAAGCGGTGCGGCGGCAGGTGTGGGCTGCTGAAGCGGCGGCTGTTGTTGGTTAGCTGCTTGCGCTGTGAGCTGGGCCACCGCCTGGAGTAGCTGGGTAATTTGCGCCGTCTGTAACTGAATAATTTCCATTAAGTTTGGGTTCGGGGTAGTGGCCATGCTGACCGATTAGGCGCCGCGCATACAAGTAAATTATAACAAAACACAAATGCAAGATAAATGATGACGCTCTGCAACAAAAAAGTCCACAAAACACGTAACTGAATATATTCCCCCAAAATTCTTATAATAAGGGTGGGTGGGCGGGAGCAATTTCTGCGTGCTCCGACTGCTGCTGTCTGGCTGCTGCAAGCGGGCTGGTCCAAGGTTCTATCACTCCTCGTCGCCACTTTTGTGTCCCAACTTCGTCGCCGCTTTTGTGTCCCAGCCTCGTCGTAGGTGTCGGTGGCCGAGTGGAACGAAACCGACACAGGATCAAAATAGCACGCTGGTGCAGGTACGGAGGGGAGCAGCCAGAAACTATAAACACTAGAGTAAATTAGAAAGATATATATATTGCACAGAATGTAACAATACTTAACTTTTACATAGTACTGCAGAATGTTGATACATAGTTGTTAGAGGCCTGCCTAGTGCCTGTACAATAGCAAAGTCTTCACTGGTGCCTATCTGATTACGAAGGTCCTAACTCGTTGCTATCTCAGTCCGAAGTGGCCGATGTCCTTCAGTGGTGGCCACGAGCGGCGTTGTCGCAGAGGGCGCTCGTGGCTGTCGTCGTGAGAACGCCGCGCCGTGCGTGCATGGCGGCGCGCGGCGAAAGTAGGTGGCGCGCACTTTGTACTTGTGCGACACCACAGTTTTTGTTTAAATTCTGCTTGGAATCCGGCACTGTCTCTCGTCAAAAAACAGGGGGACAAAATTAATGCTGCCTCACCTGTTGATTAACAGTCACTATCGATATTTCTGATGTTTGGTCATCTTTGGTTGTGTTGACTCTGCAGTGAGTTGTACTGTGGGTGTTATCTTCCTTGTTTACCCTTTGCAAATCGAGGTATTAAATACGCTTTCACATTCCTTCCTGACTGCTGTTGTACCTTGAAAATGGCAGGGTGCGCTCCTGTCGAAACATAATGTTTGTTGGAGTACAGTTTACTGATGTCACGCGTAAAACATCGAAACTCAAATTGAGGATAGTGTCCTCAGTACTTGACGATCAGAAACAACACGTGCAGTGACGCAGTTTACTTACTTCACTGCCGAACCACAGAACGGCACACACCGGCGAATCTATGGGACCCCCATGGTGTGACAGTCTATCCTAGAACTGTGCCTGTTTTCTTTCAATCTAAAAATCTATACATCTTTTAAATTTGGCTGTATGTGTGTATGTATGTTCCACATCGTTTCCTAAACTACTGGACAAATTTCAACCAAACTTGGTACACAAGTTCCTTAGTATCAGGCAACAATCGCTGTCGCGATAAGAACCACCTACGACATATACGTCAGGAGATATGACGTCATAAACAAGAGCATTAGTGCAAAACGGTCGCATCGAGTGATAATATTCCTAATCTGCTCCTAAAGTAATTGACAAATTTCAAACAAAATATGGTAAAAATATTCCTTAAGGTTAGAAATCATTTGATACGGTGTCAGAAACCATCTCCGATACGTAGTTGATGCGATATCACGTCATAAACAATGAAAACTGTTCTTTCTTGCGGTGCGTGATGAAATGATGAATAACAACTATTTGAGAATGAGAGTACTTAGTGACTTGCAATAAATTGTAGTCGCGGTGGAGTAGCCGAGCGTTCTAAGGCGCCTTGCTGCGGAGCTCGCGGTTGCTCGGCGTCGGAGGTTCGAGTCCTCCCTGGGGCATGGGTGTGTGTGTTTGTCCGTAGGTTAGTTTTCCTAGGTTTAAGTAGTTTGTAAGCTACGGACTGATGACCACGCAGTTTGGTCCGATAGATTTACAAACATTTGAACATTTTGAATAAATTGTAAACATATTTCAAATCCTTACGAAAGTTCTTCTCGCTGACAGTCCCAACAAAATGATGAAAGGATGAAAGTATATCGCTGACTGCTTTTTCGATGTTCATGATGTGCATCTGCGGCATTTGGCATGACGTTACAAGTTATTACTTCTACACTGTAAATAGTATTCGCGAGACAATTCACAGACAGTACACATACTTATCACTGAAAGTTTATCACAGTTGGACATGTAGTTCATGACCTACGAAGTCATAAACAATGTGGTTAATGAAAAACCCCATCATCACGCATAGGGTTTCGATTTATTACGTCTTTACTGCTTACACAGTTCACGACATATTTTTCAGACATTAGGCACATATACCACTGAATGTACCTTCAAATTTACATCATAATAAGAGATATATTTCAGGAGATATGACGTCATAAACAATGAAATTTACTAGAACTACTATATCGTGCGCTCTTTTTCGACATCTGCCCCTAAAATAATGGACCGATTTCAACTAAACTTGGTTCACCTACTGCTTACCATCAGACATCGCTGTGGGGTTAAAACTATCTACGACACATAGTTGAGGACATATGATGTCGTAAAGAATTAGTCGCATAAACTTCACATCGCGAATATTTGGAAATGAAATCTATTCCAAATTTTCATTTCTGTTTCTAATATAAAACTGGAAAAATGCTTATATACCCGGACAATACCGGGCTTAGCAGCAAGTTTATATTTATGAAAATGAATGTTTGTTTGTATGTCCTCTATGTGTTCATAAACCAGTCATTCGATTGCAATGAATCTTTGGTGAACTGTTCACCGTACGCCCACGAAGATTTCTGACCAGAAAACAAAAGAGCACGAGACATAGCTTAGGAGATATGACGTCATAAATAATGAGAGGCCACCGCTTGAGAATATAGATATTTATGCGTCAATTATTGGAAAACGGGAGTAGTCAGGGCAGGGGCGGATTAAGAGGGGGGTCTGCCCCGGGCCTCTCGTTTTTTTCTTTTTAATTATTTATTTATTATTTTTTTCGTTATTCTCAGAAAAACTGTTGTATGAAATAAAACTGAAACATTTGAGAACAACAAAGTGCGTTTTCCATTGTGACCCTTCGTTTCTGTTGCATAGAAGTCTATAGTTTTGATGCAATTTACACAATCTACCTTAAAACCCAGAGGAATGTCACTGTCTGTATAAAATTTAGTTCGATGCGTGATGGAGGGAATTTTACAAAATGCATATTTTTGCTGCAATCTTTATGAATTTTTGCACCTTTAACCAAGAGGAAGATCACCGGGTACATAAGTTAAGATCACCTAACATAGTCTGGTCTGGAGGTCACTTAGTCACTATATTTTTTATATAGTGAATAAGTGCAATGTTGCACTTGTTATTTTATACCCAATTTTTTGTTTTAACAAGATGACCAGATTATATCATATATGAGACCAGATGATGGTGACTCAGTGCACCGAAACCGGTTGTCATTCAATAAATTGTTAGTGTGCGATCTTGGGCTGTCATTTTGAAAACTATAGAGTACATAATTTAGCTAGTAAATATATAAAGAAAATGTAGCCATCTGAAGGTGCAACGAAACCGACAATTCCCATGTGTTCATAAACTATTCACTGGAGTACAATGAAACTTTGGTGAAGTGTCCACCGTACGCCCACGAAGGTTCCTGACCCAAAAACAAAAGAGCACGACACATAGCTCAGGAGATATGACGTCATAAATAATGAGAGGCCACCCCGTGAGAATGCCCAGATTTACGCATCAATTATTGGAAAATGCGAGTAGTCAGAGACCTGCAACAAAGTTTGCATGTATTTTAGGACGTTTATGAAGCGTTTTGTAACTGCCCCCCCCCCCCCCCCCCACACACACAGACACAAAATGATGAAACGAAAACAAATCTACCGCTCACAACAGTTTCGCTGTAGATATCTTAAAACTGTCGCATCAGGCATGACCTTGTATCAAATAAAGTTAGCATTGCAGATTTGCATGTTACTGTTTATTTTTGTCTGGAAGTCTCCCTTAATTCTCTTGCATCCAAAATTAAACAATCTGTTTCTTTAATCGCTAAGTATATAATAGCGAAAGGACACTCACTGACTAAACACGAAATCTCGAAAACTACTTCACCTATCAAGCTGAAATTTGGCAGGAATGTAGTTTATAGGTAGAAAACGCCAGCCAAGAAAGTGTTTTGTGACAGGTGCATGGCGGAGCATACTTCTCCTACAGACTCACGAATACTACAGTTTCATTCCGATCTTTACGATATTCCCCACGGTTGACGTTCAAAACAAAGAGGAAGGTCAACGTCTACCTTAAGTTTCATACAGTGCATGGGGGAGGGTACTTTGCAACATAAAAATTGATCCCTAAATACCTTGGTCGCGCCATAACTTGAGAACGGCTCGACCGATTTCACAGATCCTTTTTTTTTTTTTTTTTTTTTTTTTTTTTTTTTTTTTGTTTTCGTTATTCTCAGAGCAAGGGTTGTATGAAATAAAACTGGAATATTAGAAAAGAACAAAGTGCGTTTTTCAATGTGACCATGCGTTTCTATTGCATACGAATCTATAGTTTTGTTCCGATATTGATGAAATTTTGTACACTCTACCTTTATAAGAGGAATGTCGCTGTCCGTATGAAATTTCGTCCGGAGCATGGTGGTGGGTACTTAACTTACGGAATTTTACAAAATGCATAGTTTTGCTCCAGTATTTATGAATTTTTGCACACATTACCTTTAAACCAAGAGGAAGATCACTGGGTACATACATGTTTGTATGGTATATGACAGAGGATACATCGTAGAAAACTTTGCCGAGAAAGGGAAAGATGGAAACGAACAGAGAGATGGGAGAGAAAGAGGTGGATGCAGAGAGAGGGGGGAAGGGGATGTGGACTACCAGAGTGTAGGATAAATAAACACCCGGGCAACGCCGGGATAACAGCTAGTTTTTTTTATAAATTATTCCAGTCGCACTCCTCAATGAAGAGATGTCTAATTATAGAAAAATGTTGTATTAAGGACCGACTGAATATTCGGTTTCGTCCACTTTCGGTTTTAGCCAGAAATCAGTCGAGTCCTCGGCTTGAACGAAACTATGGATGAAGTCGGGTCGCTTTTGGGACGGATTTAGTGCTCCTAAAAATTGTATTTCGTTTTTAATTACAATACAATCGCATCTTATTGATTTTGATTTGATTTGATTTGATTCTTTCAGGGAAGCCAAAACAGTCTTGGTCTAACCCGCCACTGCCCGCACCGAAACTAAGTTTATTGTGCGGTATCGCTCCCTGTATGTCTAGTAAAGCCAACCAATGCCCTTGAACAGTGCAAGGAGTCCCTTTACCAGTTCTTTATTAGACACAATTTCTTCGGGTCTGGTTGTCCCAAATGTTCTGTGCCTTTTACTCTCCAATGCAATGCATTCGAAGATCAGATGTGATGCAGTTTCATCACCGTCATCACAGATCCTACATTTAGGGTCCTCTTCTGTTATTCCCATTCTATGTAGGTGTGTTTTGAAATTCCCATGCCCTGTCAGCAATCCAACCATGAGTCTAATCTCTCTCGTGTTCAGACCCAGGATTGCAGAGCTTCTTTTCAAACATGGCTTTGGCATCATTACCTTGCCATGTTTTTGTTGATGGACTTTGGTCCAATATTCTACGTGCTGTCTTCTGAGCCAGTTACGTAGCTCCAATTTGCTCATTGCCTTGATGATTGTCAGGACAGGTTCCGGTCCAATAAATGGAGTCTCTGCCCCCATCCTGGCTAATCTGTCTGCATGTTCGTTGCCACTGATCCCCGAGTGGCCAGGGACCCACAATAGGTTTACTCTATTGCTTTCCCCTAGCTCCACCAGAACCCTGTGACATTCTGCAACAATTTTAAACCTTGTTGTAGGAGCTGCCAGTGATCTCAGGGCTGCCTGGCTGTCTGAATATCGCATCTTATTGTGATATTCTAATACCGTGTTTGTAACAATTTAACTTATTTGTATTGTACATAATTGTCCGGGTTATCATATTATTATGCTGAAAAGATTTATTAATGTCTTTCCTTGAAAGCGAGGGGCTTTTTTAATAACGAATATGAGATTAAGAAACATTGAACATATGCTACACTGCTATTCCTGTTGAGTTAGCGTAAATTTACACTGACAACAATCATACTGTTAGTCGGAACTGTGACGTTATTTTTCGAAATACTTTCTGCAGCACTGACTGACAGGAATGGAGCCTGGTAGTCAGTAGCACCAAATAAAAATAACTTTATACCGCTTAAATCTAGTTATGTAATAAACAAATGTGAAAACTAATGTTAACGGAGAGATACGAACAGCCAACGCGATTTACAGCGTATACGCGAGGTCTTGGCTGCACGCGATTAAAGTCTGCGGCCGACAGGAGCTAATCTGATTGTGCCACGCACTGACCTTGCTCCAAATTTAAATTTATGCTTACAGATCAATGTTAGCGTAAAGTGTGACTGTTATTTCGTATTATAGAGTCGTTGGCAATAAACGTATCCTAATTGGGATCCCGGACTTCATTTTGAAGAAAATATCTACTCGCAAAAACTTAGTATATCTTCAATTTTTGCCCACTTTAGGTTACCGTAGTAACACTAAACGTGGGCCTTTGCTATCGTCTTTCGACAGCTCGAAATTTAAATGAAAATAACGGCTTAATTATTCATCTGATACCGGAATTGAATAACAGAATTGGTAGAGGAGAAAATTCTCCACAACTTTATTCCCTTACGTTTTTTTCATATCTCGTATCGTTTGAGACATATTTGCAAAAATAACGGAGATTTGACACTCTCCATTGAATTAACGAAAACCAGCCGTTCAGAGATGTCACGTGACATTCCTCGCCCAGAACTCTCTGGCATTCGCCATCTTGCGTTGCGTATTTGACGATTTTCTTACTGTAATTTACACGTTGTCATTTTAAAGCAATGGCGCACTGAAGAATTAATAAAAACACATCGTTCTTCGTACGATAGATGATAATCTAGTGTCAACAAATGCCATATTAGCATCAGTTAAGAACGACCATCAATAGTATGACATGAAATGACTCATATTTTGATCGATAGCTGTAGGGTAGTGGGCAAGGCGTTGGACTGCGACGCTAAAGGTCGGTGGTTCGGAACCCGCCACTATCTAATTTTTTTTCCTAAATGGGTTTCAGACACTCTTATTAATTAATTTTTTATTATTTAGACTATTATTTTGGTCCAAAATGTTCGCAAAAACTTATAAAAGTACAAATGTAAAGTGGGCCGTAAAACACGTCAGTGCGATTTTTTAAAATGCAAAGTGTTTCGAGAACTGTGAGGTTAAAACGACAGCTACGGTCGGGGGTTCGAATCCCCCCTCGGGCATGGATATTTGTGCCGTCCTTAGAATTAGCTAGTTCATAAGTAGTTTGTAAGTTTAGGGACTGATGATGCCGTAGTTAAGTCCCATAAGGTATACAAACATTTGATTTTACACGACAGCTTCGCTAGGTATTTGTGTGCACTGGCTCACAAGTCCAGATTAACGAATGTTGGCTTAATACTCGCAACTGCCGGATGGAAGTTTTAAGCTTGTAAGTCTGTACGCCTCCTATGCCATCTTATACGGACTCCTGGTTAGGCTGACGCACTCAAGAAGGCTTAGTACAGGGAGGCGATCTTGCGAAATGTGGGAAAACTAGTGATTTCCGGTATAACGTAAATTTACCTAAATTTTAACTTAATGAAGTTTCGATATCTGTCACGGTTTCGGCCGAAACTAGAAGAGAAGCCGAATATGCGGTTACGGTTTCCATTTCGGTCGCAAGTCATGTTTCGGTTGGACTCTAGTTGTATTGTGCAACCAAGACGTTTTTTTACAAAATACGAGGCGCGTCCATTTCGGTTCTATTTGGTTATATAAAACGGACGGGTACAGATACAGAAAAAAAATTGATTCTACAAAAATCTACAACTGTTAAACTGGAATGAAACTTTCACTCTGCAGCGGAGTGTGCGCTGATAAGAAACTTCCTGGCAGATTAAAATTGCGTGCCGGAACCGGGACTCGAACCTGGAACCTTTGCCTTTCGCGGGCAAGCGCACTACCGACTGTGCTATCCCGACACGACTCACGATGCCGCCTCACAACTTTACTTCTGCCAGGTTCGAGTCCCGGTTCCGGCACACAATTTTAATCTGCCAGGAAGTTTCATATCAGCGCACACTCCGCTGCAGAGTGAAAGTTTCATTCTGGAAACATCCCTTAGATGTAGTTTTGTAGATTTTTGTGCAATCAATTTTTTTTCTGTATCTGTAAAATGTTCGTTTTATATAACCAAACGAAACTTACTTTCTGGACGCGCCTCGTATTTTGGAAAAAAAAGACGTCTTGGTTGCACAAATACAACTAGAGTCCAACCGAAACATGACTTGCGACCGAAATGGAAACCGTAACCGCATATTCGGCTTCTCTTCTAGTTTCGGCCGAAACCGTGACAGAAACCGAAACTTAATTAACTTAGAATTTCGGAAAATTCACGTTATACCGGAAATCACTAGTTTGCCCACATTTTGCAAGATCCCCTTCATGTACTAAGCCTTCTTGAGCTTGTCGTGAGTCGAAGACGAGATAAAAATTATCGGTATGTTCATGGGTTTCTCTCGTCAGTTGCCTAAGTCACCGAATAAAAAAATGAAATAAAATTTAAATGTCCTATAGATGCTGTATCAAAGTCATCACTTAGATCAGTCGCTGTCTTGGTTCAGCGGACACACTGCAACATACATAGAGAGGCTCTTGCAGTAAAGGGTTTGGACGAATATCTCAAAAAACACTCTTGACGATGCAGTATAAATCGTCAGTTTTATTAAACCAAGGTCAATAAATTCGAGACTGTTTAGTGTTTTGTGTGATGAAGTGGTGAGTGAACACAAAGAGCTTGTACTTCGCTCCGAATTTCGATGGTTGTCGAGAGGTAAAGTATTGTCAAGATTGAACTCCGTGACGAGCTAGGGATTTTTCTTATGTTTTAAGATTGTGCCGGAAAACGTCCAAGTTCCAAGTGTGACCAAAGAAACCTTACTGAGTAACTAATTTCACTCATTACCTCACTCCTGCACCACTCATCAGTCAACCTTCCGCATCCTACTCTACAACCTCAGCGTTTTTCAAAAACTGAACAAGTTCTAGTACAATTTCATTTTATTACCAAACGGAACTTACTTTCTGGACGCGCGCCTCGTATTCATTATGGTTGCTACACCAGTATCACAGATTGGAGTGATTTCAGTTAACTAATAACATTTATGTTTTTGACGAATTACAGCGTTCAAATGAATGAAATAAATCGCAATTTGCGATGTTATGGCATCACTGTATTAGGTCTAGATGCAATATCTGGCGTTCCACAGGAAAGCGTTATTGGTCCCCTACTCTTCCTCGTGTTTATAAACGATTTAGGAGATAATCTGAATAGCTCCCTTAGACTGTTCGCGGATGATGCTGTCGTTTATCGGTTAGTGAAGTCAACAGAGGATCAAAAGCAACTGCAAAGCGATTTACACAAAATTTCTACTTGGTGCGAAAATTGGCAATTGACACTAAATAAAGAAAAGTGTGAAGTAATACACATGACCACTAAAAGAAATCCACTGAACTTCAATTACGCGATAAATCAGTCAAACCTTAAAGTCGTAAATTCTACCAAATACCTAGGAGTTACAATTACGAACAACTTTGACTGGAGAGAACACATAGAAAATATTGTGGGGAAGGCGAACCAAAGGTTACGTTTCATTGGCAGAACGCTTAGACGATGCACCAGCTCCACCAAACAGACTGCCTACATCACACTTGTGCGTCCTCTCTTGGAGTTGCCCCTTGTGGGACCCTCACCAGGTGGGACTGACGGAAGATATTGAGAAGGTTCAGAGAAGGGCAGCTCGTTTTGTTTTATCACGTTACGGGGGGGGGGGGGGGAAGCGTCACGGAAATGTTGCACGAATTGGGGTGGAAATCATTAAAAGAAAGACGTTATTCATTGCGGCGTGATCTGTTTGCGAAGTTTCAATCACCGACTTTTAGTTCTGAATGTGAAAATATTTTGCTAGCACCCACCTACAGGGAGACATGACCATCCCAGTAACATAAGAGAAATCAGATCGAAAACGGAACGATTTAGGTGTTCTTTCTTCCCGCGCGCTATTAGAGAATGGAACGGTAGAGAAAAGTTATGAAGGTGGTTAATGAACCCTCTGCCAGGCACTTAAATGTGATTTGCAGAGTATCGATGTAGATGTAGATGTAGATGTAGAATACCAAACTGTGGCGAATGAAAATTTGTGCCCGGCCGGGATTCGAACCCGTTATCTCCTGCTTACTAGGCAGACGCGTTGACCACTCCGCCACCGAGACACAGTGACCAGCCCGACTGCAGAGGACTCTTCCCTGCACGTCTCCCGCCACACACAAATCTCCATTCGCCACGCTGTCTCTTTCCTATTACCACAGTCTATTTGTTCTGTAATGCTCGCAGCCTTCCGGGTTCGAATCCCGGCCGGGCACAAATTTTCATTCGCCGCACTTTGGTATTCCATCTAAACCTAATACAGTGAAGCCATAACTGATCGCAAATTGCGATTTATTTCATTCATTGAACGCTGTAATATCGTCAAAAAATATATAACTGTGTACAAGCCGAGGCTGGGCTCCTGACGACATTTAATTGTGTCTCGATACCTCACGGTCTGTTCTCCCTGATGCGGGAATACAGTATTGTGGCTGCGAGCATTACAGAACAAATAGTCTGTCGTATAGGAAAGAGACAGCATGGCGAGTGGAGGTTTGTCTGTGGCGGGAGACGAGCAGGGAAGAGTCCTCTGCAGTCGTGCTGGCCACTGTGTCCTGGTGGTGTCATTTCGCGGCCGCACCGCCTCAGCGGTCGGACTTGCGGCTAGAGCGAGCTAGCCGGCGCCGCCGGCTTTGTTTACTTTCGCGCGCGTGTGATTACCGATTTTGTACCAATGGAATCTCAAATAAGAAAGTGTACGTTAAAATTTAGTTTCAGTTTTGAAATAGACCGTCCGAAAATCTACGAGTTTGATGACTGGTTCTTCGGAACGTTTAATGTACCGGAAGATGACGTGTTCGGCGTGGCGTACGACTTCATCAGTAACGTATACACCGTGAAGCTGAAAGACGATGACTGCTGCCGGAAGATCATGGAGAAGACCAATGGGACAGCTGAGTACAAGACAACCAAAGGCCAGGTGAGCAAAGTGAGCAAAGTACATATGCGGGACTGGGTCTTCGAACCGTGAAAGTGCACTTGTTGTCTTTTGAATTAGATCTGGGCCATGTAAAAGATGCTCTTTCCACTTACGGTACCGTATACGCAGTCACAGCCGACCGGTGGAGCGGAAATCTGCATTATAAAGTAGATAATGGTGTGAGGTCCGTCAAAATTGAGTTAGAAAGCACATACCGTCCTTCATAAATGTATGTGGCTTCCGAGCCCTCGTTGTGTATGAGGGGCAACCTCGCACCTGTTCTTCCTGTAACTTAGCTGGCCATTACAGAGCACAATGTCCGCGCAGGCGTCCCATGCAATTACCTGTAGAGGTATCCGCCTCCGTAGTCCAGTGGACAGCGTGGTTGGTTGCCACGCAGGGGGCCCGGGTTCGATTCCCGGTCGGGTAGGAGATTTTCTCCGCTCGGGGACTGGGTGTTGTGTCGTCCTCATCATCATTCCATCATCATTGACCTGCAAGTCGCCGAAGTGGCGTCAGATAAAGAGACTTGCACCAGGCAGGCTGAACACGACCCCAGTTGGGGTCTAACGGTCATAAATGCCACACGATCATCACACCTGTAGAGGTGGACGCGGAAGGCAGACAGCGAGCCCAGTACGCAACAGTCGCGAGCCGCTTGTTTACACGTCCTGATGACGTCACAGCCCCGCCGGATGACGTAGTGCTCGCCCTGGCAGCGGCAGCTTCTGAGGTACCGCAAGCGAGCGCCAAGCCCGTCAGCTCTGACGTGGAGATGTCTGACGCTCCCTCAGTTAAAGAACCAAACCCAACATCGAATGTCGGTTGTGAAACGATTTCTGCTCCTCGTACACCAGACACACTTCCAAACATGACAGAAGTTTCTAGACCACAAGAAAGTGCACACGGGGTACCGTCGAAAGCTACTAGCACCAATTCTGAAGTACCTACACCTGCTTCCTTAACACAAGCTCAAAGTACCGAAGACAGTAGTCCGCAAATAAAGCAAAACACAACGGAAAATGTGGCGGACCCTTCGGGGGCGACTGAAGTACAGTCGATTGCCCCTGAGCGAGCAGTTCCCGCCTCAAAAAAAATCCAAAAAGTCTCCGTCTGGGTCCAACAAACAAGATAAAGGACAAACCTCGCCGGACAAAAAGAAATTACGCGTAGCTCGTGAAGGTGCTACAGAAACTGCCGAACAACTCCGACCGGTAGTACAAAAGGTTGCCGCGAAACTAAAAAGCAGACCACCTGACGAAACCGATATACCCAGCGCCACTGCCGTGGCGACCACGGAGCCTGACGGCAGTACATGACATACTCTAGTCGATCCATGGTGGCAGGATGTGGAAATGGAATCGAACGAGGGCCAAATAAGTCTCAAATAGTGCGTGCTGCGTGTGTGCGTGTCCTTGATATAGTAGTTATACGTTTGTGACGACCCCCCGCCCCCTACAAATTAGCGATACCTTCACCTACAACATAACAACTGTCAACATTAGTAAGATTCAGAGTGAGATAAAATTCAGAGCGCTCACAGACTTCCTCTATAGCAGTAACGTAGATATCGCGCTACTGCAGGAGGTCAACGTAGAACCAAATGTGGCGGGATTTGTCACGATAGCGAATATCAATGTCGAACATCATACTGGAACGGCAATCCTGCTACGTGACGGCATTCCTTATACCAAAATCGTGCGGCTCACGGATGGATGGATGGATGGATGCTTAGAGTTTAACGTCCCGTCGACAGCTTGGCCATTAGAGACGGAGCTAACGCTCGGAGTTTTTGGGTTAGGATGAGGAAGGAAATCGGCCGTGCCCTTTGAAAGGAACCATCCCGGCATATGCCTGGAGTGATTTAGGGAAATCACGGAAAACCTAAATCTGGATGGCCGGAGGTGGATTTGAACCACCGTCCTCCCGAATGCGGCTCACGAACGGCCGAGGCATATCGTGTGAGATTAATGGCGTTCAAATAATAAACCTGTATGCGCCGTCGGGCAACAACCGCCGGCAAGAACGCGCCTCCTTTTATAAAAATGCTGTGCCATTCTTAATTAATGACAATGCCGCGAACTGTGTTGTAGGGGGAGATTTTAATTGCGTCGTCTCAGCCAAGGATCAGACGCCACACTTCAATAACTGTCTAGAACTGGACCACCTAATCCAAGGGATGAAACTGATAGATACATGGCAAAAAATACACGGCGACCGCATTGCGTACACCTATATCGCCAACAATTCAGCCAGTCGAATCGACCGCATTTATGTCTCTGAAGACCTAGGGCAACAAGTAGTTAATAGTGACATCGCCCCCGTAGGCTTTTCGGACCACAGTGTCCACCAATGCTTTATGAACCTCCACCTCCACCTCCAGGTATTTCGTGGGAGAGGATACTGGAAGCTGAACACCAGCCTCTTAAAAGACAAACAACTGCAAGAAGAAATCCGGCGGGTATTTACACAAGCGACACGATCCCAAACTCATTGTCGATCGGTCATAGACTGGTGGATACAAAAAGCGAAACCTAAACTTAGATCAACAGTTAAAAGTTACGCATACCAGAAATCCTATTGGTATAAAGAGACAATAGAATTTTATTTCTCAGGCCTTCGACAGCTATATGACGCCACCGATTTGCCTCCCAACGATGCTTATAGGCGCATCAAAAAGTACAAGGCGAAGATTACCAACTTGTATCGCAAACGAATGGAGGGAGCCATAATACGTTCACAGCCGAAGGATATCGCATCAGAGGAATCAGCGTCGTTGTTCCACTCATTACGTACACTGCGGCGGCAAAAATCTAAACTCATTGAAGGGGTTGAAGACGGCGCCGGGACCATAATCACAAGACAGCGGGATATTGTGTCGCGGATACGTAGCTACTATACAGACCTCTATGACGGACAAGACATTAACGTCGGACACTGTAATGACGTTATTGCTGGCTTAGCACCTGTCATTTCACCAGAAGATAATGAAGCGCTTGAATCTCCATTTAGTGAGGACGACATCAAAGAGGCAGTCTTTAGTGCCGCAAACAGGAAGTCACCCGGACCCGACGGCCTAAGCGCAGAATTCTATCAACAATACTGGCACATCTTGGGCTCTACATTCACTCAACTCGCCAACGAAATGTGGCAGCGGGCCTCTATACCGGACGAACGGAAGGAAGGACTTATTGTCCCTTTACCAAAACAAGGAAACAGCAGAAAAGTTGGTGAACTACGGCCTATAACATTATTAAATGCGGATTTCAAAATCGTAACGAGAGCGATTAAGCAACGAGTGCAACCCTTACTGAGCAAAATTCTCGGGAAACACCAATTTGGTGGGGTACCGGGACGCAGCGTGATAACGGCCGCCTGCGAACTTCGGGACGTCATATGCACGTTTGCACACAACAATGAACCCGGCGCTCTGCTCTTCCTCGATTTTGAAAAGGCGTATGACCGCATAAGCCACGACTACCTGTTCCAGGTAATGAAGAAGACGGGGTTTGGACGACGTTTCCTCTGCCTACTGAGACACTGTATTTACAACGCCTCATCTCGCGTGCTCATTAATGGCCACCTGACTCACGCAATACCGATCAGACGATCAATTCGGCAAGGTTGTCCATTATCAGTGGCGTTATACGCCATAGCAGTTGAACCTTTACTCGTCGCCATAACACGCACGTCACCTGGAATCACTATAGGAACTGAGAAGATCACTTGCGTTGCGTACGCTGACGACGTTTGTTTAGCGGTGACTTCTCTGGAAGATCTTTCGAATGTAAGGAATCTCATCAGCAACTTCACTACGGCCACTGGCGCTAAGTTGAACACGAAGAAGACTGCGCTGCTTCACATAGGAAGAGGCACTGGCGACACGACCCATCTAGACTGGTGTGCAACTAGAGTGCACCACAAAACACTCGGCGTCCGCTGGTGTGCAAAACCAGACGACATGGCAACCACAGACTGGACGGACATATTGCATAAAATTAGAGCAACAATATGCATCTACTCTGATAGAGACTTGGACATTTTGCAAAAGGCGCACATAGCAAGCAGAATGTACTACATGGATCAAATTTTGCCTGTCTCTCATCAACTTGCGGACTCCACACAGAAAGCATTCAGTTGGTACGTCCTACGAGGCCAACTTTTCAAAGTGAGCTTCGACACATCGACATTACCGACTGGCCGAGGGGGACTTGGGCTAATCAGTGCCAAGCATAAATGTCGAACATTATTCATTAACCGGATCACTAAAACCGTCACCAAAGAGCCATCAAGTTTAATTAAATTTTTAACGTTATATTGGATGCCACGCAGTATGATGCCACCTATCCATGAAGCCGCGATACCAGTATCACTTCGTCACATCAGGATTTATTGCAGTGAAATCAGCTACCTAATACATTCCGACAAAATCCAGCCGCCTTACGCGAACAAGAAAATTTATGACTTCCTCGCAACAGACAATAGAGACAATAGAGTCACTCAAAAATACCCGCATGCAAAGTGGAACACCATTTGGCGAAACATCCACAGTCCCTTTTTGCCATCACGCATTAGATCCATGTGGTATTTAATCACTAATGACAAGGTACCCACTAACGACAAGCTCAACAACATTCACCTGAGCCCAACACCTGCTTGTGCAATATGTGGTCTCGTGGACACGTTAATACACAGGTTTACCTGTGGTAATGCGAGACTTATAGTGGCACGTATGCAGGAAAGATTGGCCATTATAGACCGTACAGTACCGCACACAATCGAGATTACGGAACTCATACGACCAGAGAAATTACGGTATCCCCGAAAGAAGAACAACGCGGCTCTTTGGGTCTTAGGACACACTGCCGCCTACGTCATCCTCAACCGCCAGGCGACGCTTATAGATTACTGCTCATACACGGAATATGAGCACGCAAAGATATGTGGACACAGTGACTACAAAGAAAGATATGGTAACATGTTGAGAATCATGGTCCAGGCGTGAATCAAAATTAGTTTACACAAGTTCATTTCATAAATGTTTGAACGTAAGAACACGGATCTTTCAGTGTATGACGCTACCAGAGTTATGAGAAGAAATACTCAAAGAAGGGGGGAAAACCCCTCGGGAGACGGACGTACCACAAGAGAAAGAAACGGACAAAATTAACAACAAACTTTGAGAAGACGAACTCTGAGGGGGCGAGTACACTGAAATTGAACTGCAGAGAAAGGAGACTTGTGCATGTTATTTCTATTTTTTATTCTAATTAATTTCTTTTTCCGCTTATGCACAAGAACGTATATTTAATTTAGTCTGAACAATATTTAAGCTAACAGAAGCTACATTTCCTTATTTACATATATATGGCAGCAAAGGGAAATAGCTGCAATAATCTTCATTCAAGAAATAACACATATAAGAAAATTTTGAGTTTCATTATTGCTTGAAGAAGTGTTTTTTTTTTTTTTTTTTTTTTTTTTTTTTTTTTTTTTTTTTTTTTTTACTTTAGCAAATTCCCATAAAAGGGAAAACAAGAAAGGACTAAAAAAAAAAGGTGGCGGAGTGGTTAACGCGTCTGCCTAGTAAGCAGGAGATCCCGGGTTCGAATCCCGGCCGAGCACAATTTTTCTTTCGCCACAGTTTGGTATTACATCTAAACCTAATACAATGCCATAACATCGCAAATTGCGATTTATTTCATTGACTAATAACGGACGGCTCGGTGCCTTATAGCGGTTCCAAGAATCGCCATTAACACATTGTTTAGCGTTAAAAGTGACGTTCCCGGACCTCGAACCGGAGTCCCCGAGGGAGGAGACCCCGTGAGCGCGGCCATGTTGGCGGGCGCGGCGCCCGGGCGGGGAGGGGCGGGGGGGGGGGGAGTGGGGGCGTGGGAGGGGCGAGACGCATGCGTGGGCGTCGCGGCGCATCGAGCGGCGCGGTGCGTGGCCGAGGGTGTGTGCGCCGCGGCCAGCCAGTGTCCAGTCGCCGTCGGCGCCCCGAGGCACGCGCGCCCAGCAGGTAGGCAGCCCGCCAAGCGCCGCTGCGTCGCGGGCGCTCTACGCTCTGCACATCTGAACATCGCGGCACGCGCTAAACGCTCGCTCTAAAACACCCGCTCCCACCTTACCTCTGCCGTCACTAACCATTCCACAAGTCCTTGTTTCAGTTTTCCGAGTTACTTTCTTTTTTTACACATAATTTAGAAACTTTCTCACAGTTAAAAACTAGATGTTAAAACTATAATCTATAAATGTGAATGTCTGTTAGGTGTACGCTCATCACGGCAGAACCACAAGACATAACGAGCTAAAAATTTGTACAGTTACTAATGTCTACCGGGGGAAGGCTTTAGGCACGGTTTTATGGCGATCGGATAGCTATTTATCTATATATATTAATGTGAATGTCTATTCGGTGTACGCTTATCACGTCTGAACCACAAGACATAAACAGCAAAAATTTGTACAGTTACTAATGTCTATCCCGGGGAAGGCTTTAGGCAGTGTTTTATGGCGATCGGATAGCTATTTATCTATATATATTAATGTGAATGTCTTGTTCGGTGTACGCTTATCACGTCTGAACCACAAGACATAAACAGCAAAAATTTGTACAGTTACTAATGTCTATCCCGGGGAAGGCTTTAGGCACTGTTTTATGGCGATCGGATAGCTATTTATCTATATATATTAATGTGAATGTCTTGTTCGGTGTACGCTTATCACGTCTGAACCACAAGACATAAACAGCAAAAATTTGTACAGTTACTAATGTCTATCCCGGGGAAGGCTTTAGGCACTGTTTTATGGCGATCGGATAGCTATTTATCTATATATATTAATGTGAATGTCTTGTTCGGTGTACGCTTATCACGTCTGAACCACATGACATAAACAGCTAAAAATTTGTACAGTTACTAATGTCTACCCGGGGAAGACTTTAGGCACGGTTGTTATGGCGATCGGATACCTATTTATCTATATATATTAGTGTGAATGTCTGTTCGGTGTACGCTTTTCACGGCAGAACCACAAGACATAACGAGCTAAAAATTTGTACAGTTACTAATGTCTAATGGGGGAAGGCTTTAGGCACGGTTTTATGGCGATCGGATAGCTATTTATCTATATATATTAATGTGAATGTCTGTTCGGTGTACGCTTATCACGTCCGAACGACAAGACGCAGAGACTTGAATATTTTTACAGTTACTAATTTATACCTGACGAAGGTTTTGGGCATGATTTTATAGCGGTCTGATAGATATTTAGTAATTTGTAGAATATAACGCGAAATGCGAACAATAAATACTCTTTGAAAATTATATTTACGCTTTGAAAATGGTTTTATTGGTTGCATTGTTGCTTGAGGGTTGATAATGCTAAAAAGGTGGAGTATATTAGGATGGAAAGCTATCGGTGTATATAAAATTCTACGTGTGTGTGTGTGTGTGTGTGTGTGTGTGTGTGTGTTAATATTTCGCTCTGCAGCAAAAAACTACAGAACGCAAACGAGTGGGCTGAGTGTAATTGTTGTCCGAAGTCTCCCATTGTAAACCGTAGCAGCTCCATGCCGATAGCTATAAGGGTGTGGAAGATATGGTGGTTGAAAGTCGTCAAATTTTAAAAAAATTCGGACTTAAGGCCAGCGATGACGTTTGCGACTCTGTAGCAAGGTGGTTACATACAGCGAAACGTGATGCCACAGACCATATATTTGGTCGATGCGTGATACAATGTCTTCAGCTGTTTCTCGGTAAGGAAATATAAGACTAAATAAATAAAGCAGTAAAAAAGAAATTTCTTTTAATACATCTCTTTAAAAAAATATAATTGACGTTTCGCACATTACATAAAGTGATAGTTCTGTGATATTATTACAATCATTGTTGAATTTCCTTTAATCCCTTCAGATATGCCTTTTCAGTTCAGAAGACTTCAGTTTCCAGTTCGTCTAGCTTTTGCCATGACAATTAACAAAGCTCAAGGGCAATCATTAAACGTCGCAGGAATCCATTTACAGCCCTTATGTTTTTCACATGGTCAATTATACGTCGCTTGCCCAAGGGTGGGCAACCCAAAAAGTCTCTACATTTACGCTCCAAACAATACTGCAAATAACGTAGTTTACCAGAATGCCCTAAAACGAAATTAAAATGAATTTGGACATTACTCTCACCGTACAGGCTATAAGGAATAATGTATGTATTATTTATTGTAGATCATTAAGCACTTCACATAATTTTATTTTTTCATTCGAATGTTGATTAAAATGTTTGTTTCTGAAAAAGGTATTGTATTTTAAAAATGTTCAAATGTTTGTAAATCTATCGGACCAAACTGCGTGGTCATCAGTCCATAGCTTACAAACTACTTAAACCTAGGTAAACTAACCTAAGGACAACACACACACACCCATGCCCCAGGGAGGACTCGAACCTCCACGGCGAGCAACCGCGCGCTCCGCAGCGAGGCGCTTTAGACCGCTCGGTAACTCCACCGCGGCTATTGTATTTTATTTCATCGTTCAAAACCAGTCCCTGAAAGATAGCTTATCTGCCATAATCAACCAACACGCGAAGGAGCCGCTGGTCTAAGCTAGTATTCAGAATGAAAGTCCTTGGTCCACTTGAGCTGTTATTTTATTGAGTCATGAAGACCCGCACTACCGGTTTCACAACTTACAGTTGCATCTTCAGGCGCTTTTAAAAAGTTTTCCATATAAGTCATTTATGATGGCTAACGGGGTTAATGGTTAGGCGGTACCGCAAGCACCTTGCCTCTTTTCGTCAAAAAGATAAAAAAGATTGCAAATGTATTTTATTTCCATGACTAATTTTCGCTCTTTAACCTCCTAATGTAAGTATTTCGTATGTAAAGTTTCAACAGCTCAACAACTTTTTTTCTACGTATGGTTTTGCGCTTTTTCAATATATATGCATTACTTTCGCAATTCATTTCTACTTTTATCTTAAAAAATCCGTGATTAAAGATTGGGGTGGATGAGAAATCTTAACCGAAGTTTTTTCATGTAACTAGATTCCATTTTTGTTTGCCAGCCCACCACAGAATTATAATGAAATAACAGGTTTTCGCTTGGTAGGCGATGTGAGATGTTTCTTTTATTTAACTTCAAAACATATCGATTTCGTCCCTATGATGGGACATCATTAGTGCAGAATTGCAAGTCATGATGACCTATGTGCTCTGCTTAAAAACATTTAAAGGTCTTGCCGGTACAAGTCACAACGGATTTGTACCGGCAAGACCTTTAAATGTTTTTAAGCAGAGCACAAAGGTCATCATGACTTGCAATTCTGCACTAATGATGTCCCATCATAGGGACGAAATGGATATGTTTCGAAGTTAAATAAAAGAAACATCTCACATCGCCTACCAAGCGAAAACCTATTATTTCACGAAGTTTTTTCGTTTTCTGCGGACATCGATACGAATATTCGTTAAAACGCTGTTCCTCACTGGAATAATCAGCATTTATTTCCAGTAACTTCAAGTAGATTAAATTTTTACTATGACTTATTTTAAATTTTAAACATGGCTGCGTGTCTTTAGCGACCATTTACGATTTTACTTGGCACTAAGACAACCCTCGGTCACAGATATAAATTGCACTTTACCGAGGTTTCGGTAACTACTAAAAATACCTTCATCAGAAATTGCTAAAATTCTGTGTCACATGGTAAAATAACAAGTAAGCTTTAAAGCTTGTCACGTTTGTGGAGGAGGCATCAGAAATATGAGCATCCCTTTGTGGATAGTTTCCTATTTTATTTTATAACAATCGTGACTTAAGCTTTATCGCTTACATTTTATTTCACCATGTGACATGAAATCTTATCAATTTCTGGCGAAGACCCTCCTAGTAGTTGCGGAAACCTAGGTAAAATACAATTTATATTTGCGACCTAGGACTGTCTTACTGCCAGTTCTACTAGGTTAAATGCCGCGACAACACCAAAGTAATATTAAAGGACACAGTGTTGCTTCAAGAAGTGTGCAAAGAAAACGCGAATCTCAAACAAGGATGAAAAACACTTGCTTGCAACGATTTTAATCCGGATATTGCTTCAGGGACACGAAAAATTTGTAGCCAGCCGCATCTCGCGATAATATTTCCCAGCAAAACATTTTAACCCTTCAGGTCAAAAACCGTGTTAGACAAGCATAATTGCCATTGTACCTCAACATTATCTCATCCAATTGAACATGACTCTTTTCTGGTACTTCGAACTAAATTGAAGTTTTCCTGTAGATTTCGCATTATATTTCAAATCGACACATTTAAAAACAACAGTAAATTTGTAGCCGAAGCCAAAGCTGAAATGATATTTCGGCTCGGTGTGACAATGCGTAATTTTCAATTATCCTGGCTGATAAAAACTGAACTTTTAAATCGTGCAGCCCGTGAATGAATAAATATGGACTCGGACAAAAGTGACATTGCAGCTGCTATAATTAGCAGACACTAAATGTGTGAAATCCTTACTATTAGTTTAAAAAAAGTCCACTTCATGTATATGTGCTGAAATCAATTTAAGTCGATGACATCTCACGATTTTATGAACTTGCTGATCTCCAACTGGCGGGATATATTTCTCGTTTTAATTTCTTAGTCTCGATTCAACTTACCGTAGACGTCTATGGAAATAGAATCGCGCTGTTAGTTAAGCAGTTTGCAAGTATCGGAAAACGGTCATGTTTCAATTGTATGACCTGGTTTTATTATTTCTTCCTTATTGTTGGGCCTGCAGTGTAGTACACGTCGTTAATGCATTATTGTAATAAAAGGTCAGTAACAATCAGTGGTGTAGCTACCATAGGGCTAGGCGGGGCAGTGACCCGGGGCCCCCGAGCTCCAGGGGCCCCTTGGCCTACGTGAGCGACGTTCGAAAAACGTTACCGTAGATCCTTGAACACTTTCATGTCCCCCAATTATTTCGGATAATCGAAGTTCTACTGTATATAATAATTTAGTTGAATGAAGGTTTTCCAACTTTGAACTTTTTGAACCCTGACCAACAAACTTCAAACGCACAAAGTCCAAAAATTATTCGCACCCCCGAATATAAACATAACAAGGTCCTTTGCTTGTCCGCTAAGACTTGGACCCTGCCATAATCAGCGAACTGTCGCTGCCAATCTTTGCGAAATAACAGTGAATGGTGCTGAATTACTAGCACAGTGTTTGACAGTAGACAGTGTGACCACACTTGAATATGAAGTCTCTGCAATGTATTATTACAGAACGGTATTATTATGGTAACTCGGCTGTTTGTGTAGTGAATTCCCCAAGGGTGTCCTCCATAATCATAGATCACAATTGCACTCTGAAATTCGTCCAAGAAGAAGAGAAAATATGGTTACTTTGTCACAATAAATTGTGCATTCAAGACACTACCCTGTACCACACTGCCAGTATAATAAGCGAAGATGTCAACTTAGTTATTTCACTTGTTACTTTTTCCTGGGCAGACATTAATATATACTTCGTGGAGCCTGGTAGGGGCACGGCTCAAACCAAAGTATTCGATCAAACAAAATGCGGCAACTTTCTTTTCTGAAACCATCCTACACGAATATTTTCCTTCTTTGGCTGGGCTATCAATGAAATTAGGCTGATCGGCACGGAGCAATGAGCTAACAAGCGCAGTAGTTTAGCGACAGTGAGATGTCGGCACTGACAACAGTCCGCCTGCTGTCACCGCGGTCTCGACTGTTCCCGGTTTGCTTCGCGGCAGGGCGCCATGTTTTCATGGTTAAGTAACACTTCTTCATTGTTTATTTTTTACTAGCTTATGCCTGCGACTTCATTCACCAAGTATGGAGCAACTTCGGAAACTATCCCAAGAGGTCGATTATCTTTATGTCCTACCCAGGTCCAAATCTATCCCTCTGCAAAATTTCATTCAAATCCGCCCGGTAACTTTTGAGTGAAAGCATAACAAACAAACCAACTTTCACTGTTATAATTGAGAGTACAATTAAATGTTATCTGCTGCGTGACACATAATAATTTACTTAATAGTATTTAGGTTTGCCTTACTATGTCTTCCAATGGGCGGTAAGGAACTGATGATGAAGTTTTGCAAAGTTTCAGTTTAAAGAGGGCCACAATGTCATTTTTGCCCCGGGGCCCTTGGTGACATAGCTACGCCACTGGTAACAACGCTCAAATATTTAATGCTACAGCTCTTTCAGAAGGTTGTCATTTTCAAGCGCGTCTTCCGTGTCTTAAACTACATTAAGTTATAAATTTGTTATAAATTTTATGAAGTATAAAATTATCAAATATCTTTGGCGTAACTGTTAACAAATGTTGAAACGTTTGTATAGCTATGGGACCTAACTAAAATGGTCATCGGTCCCTAAACTTACAAACTATTTAAACTAACTTACCCTAAGAACAACAGAAACACACATGCCCGATGGAGGATTCGAACCTCCTACGAGGAACAGCCGCGTGTACCGTTGGACGCAGTGGAAACTGTTGAAAATTACGTAAAATATAAAGAAATTATAAAGTTGAACGTCACCACTTCAAGCTACAGAAAACCTACCAGCAAACACGTATATCATGGAAACTTCAGGGATAATTCGTGAAATTTATAATAACAGTAACGCCAGATGTTGATGACCGTCAGAACATCGGAGGCACGCTTGAAAATGCTTGAAACAACTGTAGCATTAAATATTGCAGTTCGAGAAGTCTTATTGGACCTTTTATTAGAATGGTTTTATCAATCCGATGGAAATTATGCTACTATCGCTGAACTCCAAGTCGAACTGTTCTATCCTATTGCTAGAAATCTCTCTATTTCCACAGAAGATGCGGTTGTGGACAGTAAAATGCTCATCTTGACAGTCAAAATTATTTTGTTTATCAGTATCGTTGCTCCCAGAATGAAACTTTTCATTCTGTAGCGGAGTGTGCGCTGATGTGAAACTTCCTGGCAGATTAAAATTGTGTGCCGGAACCGGGACTCGAACCTGGGACCTTTGGAAAGTAGGAAGCGAGGTACTGGCGGAAGTAGAGTTGCGAGGCGGCATCGTGAGTCGTGTCGGGATAGCTCAGTCGGTAGAGCGCTTGCCCGCGAAAGGCAAAGGTCCCAGGTTCGAGTCCCGGTTCCGGCAGACAATTTTAATCTACCAGGAAGTTTCAGTATCGTTGTTTCTCGGGGTTTCCCGAACATGTTGTCAGGGCTGTTCCTTTCTTGTATTAGTAACCATTTTTCTTATGTTACTTCCATCCTCTTTTGCCCTACTGTACACCCCTTTCAGTTTTGTTATTAAGCAATTCAGTTGCTGTGACATCGTATTCGCTGAACTGTGTGTGTCCTACGATAACACAATGTTGCAGGTATTGAGAGCGGAGTATTAGGAATATGTCTGTGAAATGTATTGCGAAAAGAGTCGTTAATGAAGACGATTACAACCTCGTACGTGATGGGGCAATTTTTTAATTTCATTTAAAACTTCCGGGCTCATAAGCCGTGGTCGATTTATAAAACTTTCCCCTAACGTTTCATCTTCGGCTGCGGAAGACATCTTCAGAGGTAGAATGGCGAACTGCCTCTGAAGATGTCTTCCGCAGCCGAAGATGAAACGATAGGGAAAAGTTTTATAAATCGACCACGGCTTATGAGCCCGGAAGTTTTAAATGAAGTTGACGCCGGCCGTGAAAGCTTACATTGTATAATCAATTTTTTAATTGTTTCATGGTATTTGATGTCATATATCCTGAAAATGTGTCGTATAGTCATCTCATTTCGAAGGTAATTTCAGTACAATCTGTGTAGGACTATATTATCTGTACAATGTCTTGCGAATACAATAAGTAACGAATTGTAACGTAAAGCCGAATGCTGTAGTCTTACTGCGAGGAAAAGTTGTAAGCGATAAAAGTCTTTCCTTTCGTTATTTTTCCGCTGTTGTCAGGAAGAAAAAGTTTCATAAATGTTTGAAATTACATCTAAAGTTTCTTGTAAGTCGCTAAGTGGTCTCATTCTGAAACAGTGGATGCTCAAAGCTACATTGGACGATGGGGCAGTATTTAGTGACTGTCACAGTTTGACGTCATCTCTCCTGCAGTATGTGTCTTAGGTGAATTTTACCCCCATAGCGCTTTTTTTTGCATTACACTAAAGAATATTTGTACCAAATGTTGTTGAAATCGATGGAGGACACGCGGAATGTTACAGCATGATTAGGTACTTCTTCGCGAATATTATTGTTTATGACGTCATATATCCTAGAATGTGTATCGTACTTGGGTTTTTCCCCCTGAGCGGTTGTTGCCTGTTATTAAGGAATGTTCGTACCAAAACACATATACATACACACACAGAAACACATACATACATACAACCTCTCACAATAAATTTCGGTGAACAGTCTTGAAACATTAATGTAGATGATCTATGAAGTAGAGCTATTTCACATCCTTCGTTTTAGTCACATCCCATAAGTATGTGCCGCTGAGCTCGGCCGTGCACGTTGTGAAAACTCTGCACCAAGTCTTCCTTTGGTCTGGTATTCTAAAGCCTCGTCACGTTTCGTCGGGTGTCAGGAATATCGTCTAATCTCTTTCCTTTTATTCTTAACCCTCAGTCGGGCGCAGTCGGCCCCACAGGCCAGCAAAACACTTTTTTGATCCCCGTGCTTAACACTGGTGGCCCAGCGGCCCGCCTCTCCGTTTACTCGCGTAACTTTGGGAACCTCACACAGTGCCGATCCGCAGGCTGCCGTCGATTTCCACGCGGATCACGGCCTCACAGGCCGTCTGCGCCCGATTACGTTATAGTTTTTAAGATGAGATTTTTCAAGATATTTTTATTTTATTACTTCGTTTCAATCAAACTAAGTCTGTCCTCTGTGATTTTCGCCGTTACCTTCGGAAAAAAAGTCTCTGACGACCTTGCCCTTCAGACTGAGTGCGCCTGATCGAGTTCTAATTCAGTTTTCCTATCTTCCCCTACGTTATCACGTCCATATTTTCTGCTGAAATGTCCAGAAAAGTATATTATGCCTCTAAGCCAATGATCTTGTGGAAATAATGCGCCTCTTCGAGGACGAAACTGCTGAAGATCCAGCCGCGCTCGAAGATTTAGTCGATGAGAGAGACACCCACTCTCAGGATGAGGTAGGAGAAGGCAAGGATGACTCAGTAACTGAACAGGAAGTATAGGGAACAGCTCGGGAATATGAAGAAGAGAAGAAAATATGTGAGGAGTTTTATTTTGGAAACGATAAGACGACGAAGTAGTCTAAGTAGATACCTTCTACTATTCATAGTGTGAAGAGTCACATCATTATTACACAACATCCAATGTAAAAGATATTGCTACAAATGACGCCACCAATTGCAAAACCTTGTGTCATCAACTTCTAACTGGACAATTTAGCCTGTGTATGCTATAAATATATGTGGAGTGTCGATTCGGCTGCAAACTCGACTGAAAAAATTTTACGCCACAAGTAACGGGAAAGTTCTCCCACATTACCCCCCAATTGGCTAAAACGTCGACCATGCGTGGCTGAAACAAGAGTTAGGAGGATGAAGAATCACGAATGTTCAGCTTGTCATCAACCAATCTGCTTGAGCAACGTATACGTTCTGTGCCATACCTGTGTTTCAGCTGTTGATTTGGAAGCTATAGCTTCGGTTTTTGGCTGCAGATGTGGGGAGAAAAGCTGATTCCTTGTCAGGATAGATTGCCTAATGCCCTTTAAAAATAATCTCATTACTTTATGGATGTCTGTTCGACCAATTCTTAATAGTCTTTGTGGAAAATTGGTAATTTTGGTTACTTTGGTTTAAGGTGTATTCTGTTCAATAAATCCATTATTATGCTTTAAGTTTGCTGTAATTCCTTCCTTCAGATCCTCTTCAAGACTAGCCAACACGCATTTTGAATTTGAGTTAACATGGCTGAGCTAGTCCACAAAATATGTGGGTGGCCTCTCAGGCCGGGTGCGCCTGATTTTGTTTCATCTGGAGGTGCGCCCGACGGAGGGTTAATTATACGTTTGAGCTGTTTTTGTGGGTGGCTAGGATACAAAACAAGATATGAAATGGCGTATGTTGTTTAGGCGGTTTTCCACATCCCCCTAGGTGAATACGGGGCAGGTCCCCAAGTCCCGCCTCAGTTACATCATTCGCAAACATTTCCTAACACTTTACACTGTCACACACGTATAACACTGTACGCAGACATTTGGGGTGCACATTTCCTCCTCGGGGGCAAGGGGTGGCGGCAGGAAGGGCATCCGGCCACCCCATAGATATTAAGACATGCCTCAGCGCCGACCCTGCATGTGCGGGAAAACAGCCAAAGAGAAAGATCTACATCCACATATATACTCCGCAATTCACCGTAAGGTGCGTGGCGGAGGCTACACTGTACCACTACTAGGCACTTCCTTTCCTATTCCACTTCCAAATGGATCGAGGAAAAAAAAAAGAATGCCTATATGCCTCCCTACGAGCCCTAATTTCTCTTATCTTGTCTTTGTGATCTTTACGCAAAATGTAAGTAGGCGGCAGCAAGATCGTACTACACTCAGCTTCAAATTGCGGTCCTCTAACTATACTTAACAGAAATTCACGAAAAGAACGTCGTCTTTCTTCCAGCGATCCCCAATTGAGTTGCCGGAGCATTTCCGTGACACTCGCGCATTGGTCGAACCTACCGGTAACAAATCTAGCTGCTCGCCTCTGAACCGCCTCTATGTCTTCCTTCAAACCGATCTGCTGCGGGTCCCAAACACTTGAGCAATACTCAAGACGTGGTCGTACAAGCGTTTTATACGCTTTCTCCTTTACAGATGAAGTACATCTTCCGAAAATTCTCCCAATAAACCGAAGTCGGCTGTCCGCCTTACTCACAACTGTCCTTACATGCTCGTTCCATTTCATATCGCTCTGCAATGTTACGCCTAGATATTTGAACTACGCGACAGCATCAAGAAGCTCACTCGAAATGCTGTATTCGAACATTATGGGATTGTTTTTTCTACTCATGCGCATCACCTTACATTTTTCTACATTGAGAGCTAGCTGCCATTCCTCGCATCAACTAGAAATTTTGTCTAAGTCAACCTGTATGCTATTACAGTCAGTTACAGACGAAACCCTCCCATACACCACAGCATCATCAGCAAACAGCCGCAAATTACAACTTACAACAGATTTGAATTTAGTGTTTTCTTTTTTGTTTTTCTTTTTCTTCCAAATTAGCCGTATTAAGACCAGGGGTTGTAAGTAAGGACGATACAAAAAAAAGAAGTTTTAAGCTTTCTTGAAGATAAAAACTGACATGAAACGAAAATTCTATTTATTTTATACACATTTTGAAGCTGAAACAATGTAATTTTTTATCATGTAAAATGGAGAACATTGAAAAAAGTTGATACTGACTAGAAGGAGAGACATTGAATTAAAATTTGTTCTTCATCCGGGATCCAAACCCGAGACCTCCTGCATACTTGCCAGGCGCTTTAAACGCTAGTTTTTGTTCCTCGGGTTTGATCGGTCCTTTTCAGACGTTGTTTCGTTTTGTCGTGTGTTGATCGTTACGTTAATGACGAAGTACACGGTGTCCGTAAAGTCCGAGAACACTTTCATTTATTTATTGCACAAGAAGCAAACATTGTGCTGAGATCACACATACGTCATTTTGAAGAGAGACACGTGCCCGACAAAGAGAAGCGGACATCTCAGTGAAGTTTTTGCGGAGTGCGTACCAGAGACATTCATAAGGAGCCCAAAGAAATCGTTACGTCGCACATCCAGTGAACTCGAAATGGCTCCAACGACAGCGTGGTAAGACCTGCGACTTTCAGATTGCAGCTAGTGCAGAAGGTCAATGACGACGACAGAGACGAGCGTTTCCACTTTTGTTCGCAGTTGCAACAATTGAATGAGGATGGCGTTGTTGATCACTTAATTTTTAGCGACGAAGCCACTTTTTACAGTAATGGGAAAGTGAACAGGCGTAATTGGCGAATCTGGGGAACAAAGCATCCACACGAATGCATTGAATTTGAGCGTGATTCCCCAAAGGTACAGGGTGTCCAGAAAAGGGCTCCCTGATTTCAAGATTAAATATCTCGAAAACAAAGATCGATAGAGGAATGCAGTAAACAGTATGTTTATTGTGAAAGTTGTAAGACGTTTATACAGCAGTTTGAAGTAATAGTTACAAAAGCTACTAACAGATGGCGCTGTACGCTGTACAACTCAAATCAGCATACATAAGTGAAATAATCGTATGAAAACACTCTTTGCAAACAATCACATCACAATGTTTCCAAAATGTTCACCATTGACACTACAGAGGTAACGCAAACGAAGAATGAAATTCGCCATCCCATTCCGTAGTGTCTCAAGCGAAATGGATTCACATGCCACAGAGATCGCCGATTCAAGCTCGTCCAGCGTGGCGGGATGCTTCGGGTAGACCATGTCTTTCACTGTGGTCCACAAATAAAAAATTCACAGGGAGTCAAATCCGGCGAATATGGAGGCCAGTCCATGCCTGCACCAGTAATTTTGGGATATTCCAAACCAATGACTCGATTCCCGAAGTATTCCTCAAGAAAGAGGAACACTTGTTCGGTCCGATGTGGTCGGGCTCCATCTTGCACAAACCATTCAGTACCTGGTCGATTCTCTAACGCTTGCTGTGTGGCGACAAATTGTTCCAAAAATGCAACGTAACGTGCACCAGTGACCGTTTCTCGAATGAAAAAAGGGCCAATAATGCATCTGCTGCATACTGAAAGCCACACAGTAACTTTAGAAGAATACAGGGGTTTTGCTTCACAACAATATGGCTTTTCGGAACCCCAAATTCGGCAGTTCTGCTTATTCACGTATCCATTCAGGTGGAAGTGTGCTTCATCTGTTAACCAGATGCAGCCAACATCAAATCCTTCACTATCAATCATTGTGGGCATCTGATTAGCAAAGGCAACCCTTTGCATAGCTCGTACGGGTACGGCTTGGTGCGTTTGAATTTTGGATGGAAACTTGTGTAGGCTCTTTCTCAGTATTTTCTGCGTGCTGGAACGCTTCAAACCTGTCTTAGATGCAATTCTACGGACGGATGACATTGGATTTCGCGGAATAATTCCAGAAACTGTGGCGATATTTTCAGGCGTAACAGCGGTTTGCTTGCGGACGACATGCCCCACTAGATCATCAGTTACGCTGCCTGTTCGTTGAAATTTTGCGAAGAGCGTACGAATAGTTTTCGTATCGGGTGCTTTTCGAACATTAAATCGTGCTTGAAAACTTGTCTTTGTTGCCGTAGGACTCACTTCTAACCTGTGGCACTCTAGCACCAGAGAAACGCGTTGTTCAATGGAGTACATGGTTTTAATCTCTTCCTTCGGTACGCTAACCTCCTTTCACGTTTCAATAGTGGAACTGATCGCTTTGGGCTTCTGATCACTATTTCTACTAGGCATTACGTATGGCGATTACAGCGCCATCTGTTAGCAGCTTTTGTAACTATTATTTCAAACTGCTGTATAAACTTCTTACAGCTTTCACAATAGACTACCGTTTACTGCATTCCTCTATGGATTTGTTTTCGAGATATTTAATTTTGAAATCAGGGAGTCTTTCTCTGGACACCCTGTAAATGATTTTGGCCCACTTTAGGTTACGGTAGTAACACAAAAAGTGGGACTTTGCGATCGTCTTTTGAAAGCTCGAAATTTAAATGAAAATAACGGCTTAACTATTCATCTGACAAAAAAATTGAATAACCGAATTTTTAGAGGAGAAAATTCTCTACAACTTGGCTCTCTTATGTTTTTTCATATCTCGTAGCATTTCAAAGATATTTGAAAAAATAACAGCGATTTTGGGATGTATGTATGTCTGTCTGTCCGTCTGTCTGTCTGTCCGTAAAGTGTTCCCAGTTTGTAAGACGAACCGTTCAACCGATCAGCACCAAATTTTACAGACATGATTGTAGGCCGCAAGACACCAGAACACCCCTTTTTCATATTTTCGGACAAAAATAATGTAGTAAAAAAAAAAAAAAAACGTTTGTAATATAATTGCAAACGATTCGTTCATCTGACACGAAAATTGATTAACCTAATTGGTAGAGGAGAAAATTCTCTACAACTTATCTCCCTTATGTTTTTTCATATCTCGTATCGTTTGAGACATATTTGCAAAAATAACGGAGATTTGACACCCTCCATTGACTTAACGAAAACCAGCCGTTCGGAGATGTCACGTGACACTCCTCGCGTATTTGATGATTTTCTTATTGTAACTTACACGTTGTGATTTCAAAGCAACGGCACACTGAGGAATTAACAAAAACACATCGTTCTTCGTACGATAAATGATAATCTAATGTCTACAAATGCCGTATTGATATCAGTTAACAATGGCTATCAATAGTATGATATTAAAGAACTCCTGTGTTAATTTATAGCATAGTGGGCAAGGTGCTGGACTGTGAGGCGAAAGGTCGGTGGTTCGAAACCCGCCACTACCTAATTTTATTTTCCTAAAAGGGGTTCAGACACTCTTATTGTTCAAAATGTCTGTATAGCTTATGGGACTTAACTACGGGGTCATCAGTCCCTAAACTTCCAAACTACTTATCAACTAGCTTATCCTAAGGACGGCACAAATATCCATGCCCGAGGGGGGATTCGAACCCCCGACCGTAGTGGCCGTGCAGACCGTGACTGGAGCGCCTTATTCCCCTCGGCCACCGCGGCCGGCCACACTTATTAATTAATTTATTATTGTGGTGTCGCACAAGTCCAAAGTGCGCGCCACCTACTTTCGCCGCGCGCCGCCATGCACGCACGGCGCGGCGTTCTTACGACGACAGCCACGAGCGCCCTCTGCTGCAACTCCGCTCGTGGCCACCACTGAACGACATCGTTCACTTGGGACTGAGTTAGGAACCAGTAAAGACTTCGGAATCCGATAGGCACCAGTGAAGACTTGGCTATCAGTTAGGCACTAGGCAGGACTCTAGCTCAACTATGTATCAACATTCTGCAGTACTATGTAAAAGTTAAGTATTGTTACACTCTGTGCAATATATATCTCGTTCTAATTTACTCTAGTGTTTCTAGTTTCTGGCTGCTCCCCTCCGTACCTGCACCAGCGTGCTATCTTTATTCCTGTGTCGGTCTCATTCCACTCGGCTACCGGTACCTACGACGGAAACGAGACACAAAAGCGGCGACGAGGCTGGGACACAAAAATTATTATTTAGATTATTATTTTGGTTCGAAATGTTTGCAAAATCTTATAAAACTACAAATCTAAAGTGGGCCGTAAAAGACGCCAGTGCTGGGTAAGTCAGTTCGAAGGTCGGAGGAAGGCAACGGCATACCACCTCCAAACAGGACCATGCCTAGTAAAGCACTGTGGTGTTCAAACCAATCTTCGGATTGTTGACTGCTTTACCTTTTTTTACCTTAACTTTGGAAGGAATATATAGAGGACCTATACAAAGGAAATAAACTTGAAGGCTGTATTCTAGAAAGGGAAGACCAAGTGGAGGAAGATGAGATAGGAGATATGATACTGCGAGAACAATTTGACAGAGCGCTGAAGCACTTGGGTCGAAACAAGGCCCCTGGAGTAGATGATATTCCGTCTGAACTGCTGATGTCGTTAGGAGAGCCATTCGTGAAAAAATTGTATCACCTGGTATGCAAGATGTACGAGACAGGGGAAATACCCTCCGACTTCAAGAAGAATATCGTAATTCCAATTCCAAAGAAAGTGCAGACAAGTGTGAAAATTACAGAACTATCAGTTTAATAAGTCATGGATGCAAAATACTAACACGAATTATTTACAGACGAATGGAAAAACGTGGAATCCGACCTCGGGGAAGATCAGTTTGGATTTAGGAGAAATGTAGGTACACGGGAGGCAATACTCACATTACGACTTATCTTAGAAGATACGCTAAGGAAAGGCAAACCCACGTTTTTAGCGTTTGTCGATTTGGAGAAAGCTTTTAATAATGTCAACTGGAATACACTCTTCCAAATTTTGGAGGTATCAGGGGTGAAATATAGGGAGCCAAGAGTTATATTCAACCTATACAAAAACCAGACAGCGGTTATTAGAGTCGAAGGGCAAGAAAGGGACGCAGAGGTTGGGAAGGGAGTAAGACAGGGTTGTAGCCTTTCCCCAATGTTGTTCAATCTGTACATTGAATAGGCAATGAAGGAATGGAAGGAGAAATTTGGAGAGGGCATTAAAGTGCAGGGAGAAGAAGTAAAAACATTTTCGGTTTGCCGATGACATAGTAATTCTGTCAGAGACCACAAAGGATCTGGAAGAGAAATTGCATGGAATGGAACCTGTCTTGAAAGGAAAGTATAAGATGAACATTAACAGGAGTAAAGCGAAGGTAATGGAATGCAATGTCAGAAAATCAAGCGATGCTGAAGGAATTAGATTAGGTAATGAGACAATAAAAGTAGTAGATGAATTTTGTTATTTGGGTAGCAAGATAACTTCTGATGGCCCAAGTAAAGGAGATATAAAATGCAGAATGGCTATGGGGAGAAAAGCGTTTCTAAAGAAGCGAAACTTGTTAACATCCAATATTAGTTAATATGTTAGGAAGTCCTTTCTGAAAGCATTTGTCTGGAGTATAGCCTTGTATGGGAGTGAAACGTGGACGATAAGAAATTCAGATAAAAAGATGATAGAAGCTTTTGAAATGTGCTGCTACAGACGAATGATGAAAATTAGATGGGTAGATCACGTAACTAATGAGGAGGTGCTTAACTGAATTGGGAAGAAAAGGAGTTTCTGGCATATCCTGACTAAGCGTTTGACAATGTTCACTGGAATACACTCTTTCAAAGTCAGCAGGGGTAAAATACAGGGAAAGGAGAGTTATTTACAACTTGTACAAAAGCCAGACCGCAGTTATTAGACTCGAAGGGCATGAAAGGGAAGCATCAGTTGGGAAGGGAGTAAGACAGGGTTGTAGCCTTTCTCCGACGTTATTCAATTTGTACATCGAGCACGCGGTGAAGGAAAGCAAGGAAAAATTTGGAATAGGGATTAAAGTTCAGGAGGAAGAAATAAAAACATTGCGTTTTGCTGATGACATTGTAATTCTGTCAGAGACAGCAAAGGACCTGGAAGAGCAGTTGAATGGAATGGACAGTGTGTTGAAGAGAGCGTATAAAATGGACATTAACAAGAGCAAAACAAAAATAATGGAATGCGGTCTTAGAAAGTTGGGCGATGTTGAAGGAATTAGATTAGGTAACGAAACAATGAAGGTGGTAGATGAGTTTTGTTACTTGGGTAGTAAAATAACATGCGATGGTCGCAGTACAGAGGATATAAAATGCAGAATGGCAATGGGAAGAAAAGCATTTTTGAAAAAGAGAAATTTGCTGACATCGAATATTAATTTAAGTATAAGGAAATCTTTTCTGACGGCATTTGTGTGGAGTGTTGCGTTGTACGGGAGTGAAACATGGACGATAATCAGTATGGACAGGAAGAGAATAGAGGCCTTTGAAATGTGGTGCTACAAAAGAATGCTGAAGATTAGGTGGGTAGATCGCATAACTAATGAAGAGGTACTGAACAGAATTGGTGAGAAAAGGAATTTTTGGCATACCCTGAATAAATGAAGGGTTCGCTTGGTAGGACACATTCTTAGACATCGAGAAATCGTAAATTTAGCATTGGAGGGAAGTGTGTGGGGTAAAAATCGCAGAGGGAGACCAAGAGACGCGTATAGTAAGCAGATTCAAGTGGATTTGGGTTGCCGTTCTTATGAGGAGTTGAAAAGGCTTGGTCAGGATAGAGTAGGGTGGAGAGCTGCATCAAACCAGTCTCCGTTCTGAAGACCATAACAACAACAACAACGACAACCTGACTAAGAGAAGGGATAGATTGGTGGGACACATTCTGAGATATGAAGCAATTGTCAACTTAGCATTAGAAGGAAGTATGTGGGATAAAAACGGTAGAGGGAGACCGAGGGACAACATTCAAAATGATGTAGGCTGCCGAACGTATTCTCAGATGAAGAGACTTGCACAGGACAGGGTAGCGTGGAGAGGTGCATCAAACCAGTCTGCGGACTGAAGACCACAACAACAACGACAACAATGTATTCTCGGTAGAGGCTACATTTCTGGACAGCGACGTGAGCGCCCGTGCTCCCTGGGCAGACTCGGAGCAGCCTGCACTACGCCAGCCGCTCAGTCAACTGAGCCATCGCGACCCACTGTACGTCAGCTGACGCGTTAGCAGCGCGGCCTCCTCTCTGGATTATGGTTTTGGTGGTGGTGGTGGTAATGGTGGTGCGACCATCGTCTGGTTGCGGTCGGGTCGGCGGCCGCAGCCCAGCCAATAGCAGCCGCCGATCAATAGGCGAGCGACGCACACACCCTCCGCCACGCACCGCGCCGACACAGTCGCACTCCCGACATATCCCACGAGCACCACCCGTTTCTGAAACGTCGCTACCATTCTGCACTATCGCCACATGTGCTTGTATTAGTTTCTCCATCACTGGATGGTTGCCGTTGCCGCAACTGTGGTTCAAATTTTAACGGAAGTCCAGCTCCACTTGCATTTATTGGTGCTTTATGTAAGCTCACACTACCGGTTTCGGCCTCTATGTTAGGCCTTGACGTTGCTTTCTCTATGGCATAACGTCTGTCACACTTGAAAATGGCCTAACATAGAGGCCGAAACCGGTAGTGTGGGCTTACATAAAGCACCAATAAAGGCAACTGGAGCTGGACTTTCATTAAAACATGTGCTTGTGTGAGGTTTCGGGAGCTTAATCTCGCATGGTTGTATTTTGTGAATAATGAAATGCCAAGACCGCGGTATTTCGTCTTTATTTATAACAGACGACCGGTTTCGATGTACATAGACATCATATGCTGGTCTCTGCACTAAATTGTAACGTTATTACATAAATGCACATTATAGCAAGTTGGATAGTACTGGTGGGTTGTCACACATTAAAATATGCCATTTGGTTGTCAGAAAAATGTTCAAATTGTTTGTAAATCTATCGGTCCAAACTGCGTGGTCATCAGCTTACAAACTACTTAAACCTAGGTAAACTAACCTAACGACAACACACACACACACATGCCCCAGGGTGGACTCGAACCTCCACGGCGAGCAACCGCGCGCTCCGCAACGAGACGCCTTATACCGCTCGGCTACTCCACCGCGGCTTGGTTGTCAGATATAAAACTCGTATACTCATGTATATATAAAGAACCACCATATTGTACAGTTGTGACAACAAGCTACAAGCAACAAGCTTTTTGTCACTCACAACTGTACAATATGTTGGTTATTTATGTATACATGAGTATACGAGTTTTATATCTGACAACCAAACGGCATATTTTAATATGAGACAACCCACCAGTACTATCCAACTGGCTACAATGTGCATTTAAGTAATAATGCTACAATTTAGTGCAGCGACATCGAAACCGGTCGTCTGTTATAAATAAAGACGAAATGCCGCGATCTTGGCATTTCATTATCCACAAAATACATTTATAAGATCGCTCCCTGCCATGAGCAAATTATATCGCATAGTTGTTTCCAAGAGAACGACGTAGTGACACACAGTCAACACGAATTCAGAAAGTATCGTTCTTGTGAAACACGGCTAGCTATTTACTGACATGATGTGATGACTGCTATCCACAAGGGATGTCAAATAGATTCCGTATTTTTAGAGTTCCGGAAGGCTTTCCACACTGTATCTCACAAGAGTCTTCTAATCAAATAGCGTGCTTACGGAATATCGCCACAATTGTGCGACTGGATTCGTGATTTCCTGTCAGAAAGGACACAGTACGATGTAATTTACGGAAAGTGGTCGTGTAGAACTGAAGTGATATCTGGCGTTCCTCAGGGAAGTGTTTTAGGGCTCCTACTGTTCCTTATTTTTATAAACGATTTAGGAGACAATCTGAGTAGCTCCCTTAGGTTTTTCGCGAATGCTGCTGTCATTTATCGGTTAGTAAAGCCACAAGAAGATCAAAAGCTACTGCAAAATGATTTTGATAAGATATCTGTGTGGTGGAAAATTGACAATTTACACTTAATAATGATAACTGTGAAGTCTTCGACATAATCACAAAAAGAAAAAAAAAAATCCTTCAAACTTCATTTATACGTTAAATGACTGAAAACTACAGGCCATCATTTCAACTAAATACCTGGTAATTACAATTACGAACAACTTAAGTTGGAAAGAACACATAGAAAATATTGTAAGGGAATCGAAGTAAAGACTTCGTTTTGTTTGGAGAACACTTACAAGATGCAACAGTTCAACTGAAGTAACTGCGAACACCAATCTTGCGCCTCCTATTTTGGAGTACTGTTGCGCATTGTGAGATCTCCACCTATTGAGACTGACAGCCGACTTACAGAAAGTTCAGAGGAGGACAGTTCGTTTTGTGTTATCGCGATATAGGGTAGAGAATGTTTCGGAAATGATGTACTAGTTGGGGAGGAAATAACTAGAAGAAAGGCGTTATTCGTTGTGACGAGATCTATTTCCGAAATTTCACCAATTTCCTCATCAAAATAAAATAAGAGAAATCAGATCGAAAACAAAAAGATTTAGGTGTTACTTTTTGGCGTGAGCTATTAGAGAATGGTACTGTAGAGATACATCGTAAAAGCCGTTCATTAACTCTTTGCCTTGCACTTGAATGTGAATTACAGGGTATTTATGTAGAAGTAGGACTGATCGGCCATCTTAGCCACACCGTCGTATTGGCACTGCCGATGCTTAGTTGTTTACCTGTTTACGCGGGTTGAGTGACGTCTAAGTATCTGCGTCGTTAATGCAATATGCTCATTCAACGGCACTGTTGAGAAGACCGTTGAATCATGGGGCCACAACACTTTTTTTCATGTGCGTATTTATCCCAGTAAATCACTTGCAAGGTAGCCTCACGCTTGACACAGTATTTTATTGTGTAAATTGGGTTGTTAACAAATTCTGGAGTTTTACTAAAATGCGTCTAGCATATTAAATATAAATTTAAAAACCCTGAGACGGTTTTTCGTCTCAAATATGTTCATGACATTGAAGATGAAGGCGAAGCAATGAATTAAAATTTGTGATGTGGCCGTGAATCGAACCCGGACCTCTATGTTTACCACGCAGACGTCTACTGTTAGACCACCGCACCACTAACGATTAAGGCGCCTAGGAGTAGTCTAAGTACGACTTCCCTCCACGTGACAAATTTTAATCCAGCTTCCATAGATAATTGCCACTACTGACATATTTGAGACGAAAAACCGTCTCAGGGTTTCTTAATTTATATTTGAATTGATATTTATATCACCTTAGCAGGAATGTTCCACTATGTCCATTGCCGGGGTGCTGTTCCGTTGCATGGAGAGCCTTGGCAGTAGTGGCAATGTTCTCTGGAACACAGGAGCTGAATTAAAGTTTGTGACGCCGGCCGCGGTGGCCGAGGGGACTGAGGCGCTCCAGTCACGGTCTGCACGGCCACTGCGGTCGGGGGTTCGAATCCCCCCTCGGGCATGGATATTTGTGCCGTCCTAGTTCGTAAGTAGTTCATAAGTAGTTTGTAAGTTTAGGGACTGATGACCCCGTAGTTAAGTCCCATAAGCTGTACAAACATTTGAAACATTTGAAAGTTTGTGACCTGGAGGGAAGTCGTACTTAGAATGTTGCGAGGCGCCTTAATCGTTAGTGGTGCGGTGGTCTAACGGTAAGACGTCTGCCTGGCAAGCATGGAGGTCCGAATTCGATTCCCGACCACATCACAAATTTTAATTAATTGCTTCGCCTTCATCTTAAATGTCTTGGACATATTTGAAAAGAAAAACTCCAGAATTCGTTAACAATCCAATTTACACAATAAATATTGTGTCAAGCGTGAGGCTACCTTGCAAGTGATTTACTGGGCTCAATACACATACGAAAAAAAACGTGTTGTGGCACCATGCTTGTACGGTCGCCCGAACAGTGCCGTTGAATGAGCATATTGCATCAACGACCCAACCCGGGTAAACACGAAAATAACCATGCATCGACAGTGCCAATAACACGGCCGATCACTTCAACATCTACATAAATACTCTGTAAGTCACGTCCACCGCGGTGACCGAGCGGTCTGCGGCGCGCCAGCCACAGTCTGCATGGCCACTACGGTCGGGGGTTCGAATCCCCCCCCCCCCCCCTCGGGGCAGGCCGCGGTGGCCGAGGAGACTGAGGCGCTCCAGTTACGGTCTGCACGGCCACTGAGGTCGGGGATTCGAATCCTCCCTCGGGTATGGATATTTGTGTCGTCCTCAGGATTAGTTAGTTCGTAAGTAATTTGTAAGTTTAGGGACTGATGACTCCGTAGTTTTGAACATTTTCTGTAAGTCACAATGAAGAGCATGGCTGAGGTTTCATCGAACCGTTTTTATGATGTTTCTCTACAGTTCCATTCTCTAACAGCTCGCGCGAAAAAGGAACACCTAAATCTTTCTGTTTTCGATCTGATTTCTCTTAGTGGTTGACCATGTCTGACTATGTCGGTGGGTACTAACAAAATATCTTAGCATTCGGAAGCGAAATTTGATAAAAGAAATTTCGCGAATACATCTCGTCGCATCGAATAACGCCTTTCTATTAATAATTTGCACTACAACTCGTGAATCTTTTCCGTGACACTGCCTCCCCTATATCGAGATAATACATCTTAAGCGTCTACCATAGTTCATCGACTTTGTGTGGAGGCCTGTTGCAGAAGGCAGGGCTATCAGTGACCTGGTTAGTAGGGCCGTGTGTTTTTGTATGTGTGTGTGTGTGTGTGTGTGTGTGTGTGTGTGTCGCAATGCAGGCGGGAGAGCCGTTTGCATTTGGCTGCACGGTGTGACGTCATTTGCATTCATATCCATAGCTATCGGCGCAGGGCCGAACACGCCACGCCCACCGGCGGGCGAAACACGGAAAGCGCATGCGCAGTAAGGGTCTGGGCCGGAAGTACACGGCTGACTACATGCGTCACGTGACAAGGCCTGCTCTCGCCTCATCGGCGCCATGACTGCAAGGGGTCTCTTCAGGAGAGTCCTCAAGTCGTTTTTCGCTTACCTCTTTCTTGTTTGGCATGGTCTGAGATAGCTCGCCCACAATGTTGATGCACCGCTCCCTACCTAGTCTTTACATCCGTCTAGGTCCGCCTGTCGGTTGATCTTGCAAAACACTTTCATCACTGTTCAAAGAAGTTTGGGGCGTGCAGCCGCATAAAGTTTACTTCCTCTAATATTTCGGCTGAGAAACGTTCAGCCATCTTCAGAGACGAGTCGAAGACTGACGCTCCAGCACGCGCGTTCCGTGCACCTTTCCTGGACTGCACGTGTCGTCTGTGCTATGTACGAAAGACCACATTCACATGGGATCTTGTAAACCCCGGCCTTCCGGAGCTCCAAATCATCCTTGATAGAACCCGTACATAGGACAGACGACACGTACTGTCCAGGAAAGATGCACGGAACATCAGAGATATACCCGTCTTTTACAACCAAATAAATCGGCATTGGCAGAGCACTGTATTGATACTGGACACTCCATGACGTACGAAAACGTCAAAATCTCAGCCTCCACTTCATCTTTCTGGGACTCAGTGGTGAAAGAAGCAATAGAAATTCGCTTGAGGACGAATTTAATTAACAGAGACAGTGGCTTCAGTTTAGATAAATAATGGAATCTGACACTTTCTTTAATAAATTTACAAAGACGCCGCCACAGCACAGATCATAACACATAGATTCCTCTGCAGTAATCGACCATGCAGCCACAGACATAATTTACACATTCGTGTCCTTCCTTGCCGCCGAGTAACGTCTTTGGCGCCTTGTTGTATCTGTGGCCGCATGCGCAGTAGCGCGGCCCGCGCGTTTATAAGCACGAAGCGTGTGCTGGAGCGTCAGTCTTCGACTCTCTCTGAAGATGGCTGAACGTTTCTCAGCCGAAATATTAGAAGAAGAAAACTTTATGCGGCTGACCGCCCGAAACTTCTTTGAACAGTCATTGCGCCGCGAAAACATAAATATGCACAGTCTTTCATCACGTCTATTGTCTAAACATAGCCAAAGTCTTGCAGACAAGCAAAAATTATCCGAGGCGAAATGTAACGTGAGGAGGGCTATGCGAGAGGCGTTCAACGATTTTCAAAATAAACTGCTATGTACCGACTTGGCTGAAAATCCTAAGAAATTTTGGTCGTATGTCAAAGCAGCAGGTGGATCAAAACAAAATGTCCAGACACTCTGTGACGAAAATGGTATTGAAACAGAGGATGACGCTGTAAAGGATGAAGTACTAAATATCTTTTTTCCAAAGCTGTTTCACAGAAGAAAATTGCACAGTAGTTCCTTATCTAGATTGTTGCACAGATGACAAAATGGCAAAAATCGAAATACTTGACACAGGGATATAAAAACAATTAAAATCGTTCAAAAGAGGAAAGGCCGCAGGACCAGATGGGATACCAGTTCGTTTTTACACAGAGTGCGCGTAGGAACTGGCCCCCCTACTTACAATGGTGTACCGTAGGTCTCTAGAAGAGCGTATCGTCCCAAAATGATTGGAAAATGGAGCAGGTCATCCACGTTTTCAAGAAATATTCCTTCAAACCTTCTTGATTGCAATTTTTTTATTAGTTAATGACGTTTTTCGCCCTTTAGCAGGGCATCTTCAGATTATCTGCGTGACAGAATTTACACAAAATTACAAGGCGGAATTACAAACGGTTATAATGGTACATGGACTTATTTTGTGTTAAGAAGACGGTATAAATGGTAAACAAAGCTTACACTGCACTCTCTGTCTTCTTAACACAAAATAAGCCCATGTACCATTATAACCGTTTGTTATTCCGCCTTATAATTTTGTGTAAATTCTGTCACGCAGATAATTTGAAGATGCCCTGCTAAAGGGCGAAACGCGTCATTAACTAATAAAAAAATTTACAATCAAGACGGTTTGAAGGAATATTTATTCTGATTGCTGCTGTACACCATGGACTGGAAATCGTTTTCAAGAAGGGACGCCGAACAGACGTGCAGAACTATAGGCCTATATCTCTAACGTTGGTCAGTTGTAGAATTTGGAACACGTATTGTGTTAGAGTATAATGACATTTCTGGAGACTAGAAATCTGCTGTATAGGAATCAGCATGGGTTTCGAAAAAGGCGATCGTGTGAAAGCCAGCTCGCGCTATTCGTCCACGAGACTCATAGACACGGGTTCTCAGGTAGATGCTGTGTTTCTCGACTTCCGCAAGGCGTTTGATACAGTTCCCCACAAGCGTTTAATGAACAAAGTAAGGGCATATGGTCTACCAGAGCAGTTGTGTGACTGGATTGAGGAGTTCCTAGATAACAGAATGCAGCATGTCATTCTCAATGGAGAGAAGTCTTCCGAAGTAGGAGTGTCGTGGACCGTTGCTATACACAATGTATATAAATGACCTTCTGGATAACATTGGAAGTTCACTGATGCTTTTTGCGGATGAGAGGTTGTAACAATGGAAAATTGCATTGAAATGCAGGAGAATCTGCATCGAATTGACGCATGGTGCAGGGAATGGCAATTGAATCTCAATGTAGACAAGTGTAATGTGCTGCGAATACATAGAAAGAAAGATCCTGTATCATTTAGGTACACTATAGCGGGTCAGCAACTGGAAGCAGTTAATTCCATAAATTATCTGGGAGTAGGCATTAGGACTGATTTAAAATGGAACGACTGTATAAAATCAATCGTTGGTAAAGTAGATGCCAGGCTTAGATTCATTGGAAGAATATTAAGGAAATGCAGTCCGAAAGCAAAGGAAGTAGGTTACAGTACACTTGTTCGCCCAGAGCTTGAATAATGCTCACCGGTGTGGAATCCGTACCGCATGGGTTTGATAGAGAAAGTGGAGAAGATCCAACGGAGAGCAGCGCGCTTCGTTACAGGATCATTTGGTAATCGAGAAAGCGTTACGGAGATGATCGATAAACTCCAGTGGAAGACTCTGCAGGAGAGACGCTCTGTCGCTCGGTACGGGCTTTTGTCCAAGTTTCGAGAACTTACCTTTACTGAGGAGTCTAGCAGTATATTGCTCCCTCCTACGTAAATCTCGCGAAGAGATAATGAGGAGAAAATCAGAGAGATTAGAGCCCACACAGAGGCATACTGACAGTCTTTCTTTCTGCGAACAATACGTGACTGGAATAGGAGGGAGAACCGATAGTGGTACTCAAGGTACCCTCCGCCACACACCATTGGGTGGCTTGCGAAGTATGCATGTAGTTATAGATGTAGACAGACACTGGAACAAGAATGGAATGCAATATTGTCGGAGAAATGATTGTTTCAACTGCATCTCACCAATTGTGCAGAATGTACAAACCACTTTTGCCATGAAAATGTGGTCCGAGGCGATGGTGTCTCCATTATCAACCGTTTTGGATTTTCCAGGTACGGAATGGTTCCCCTAGGTGTTCTGGTAGGGCCTGAAGTGTGCTGAGCTGGTTGGGGACCATCTCCACCCATTTTTGGCCTTCGACTACTCTAATTGTTCTGCACTGTTTCAAGATGACAACACGGCACCGTATCACATTCCAAACTGCCTGGCAGTGCCTCCAGGAACATGCAGTGGAGGTCTGAAGATAAATGTGGCAAGCCTGCAGCTCACATTTGAACCCTGTAGAGCATTTATGATACGTCTCGGAATGCGGTAAGGTCACCAGCCCAGAACAGGCACTGCGTGTGATGTCCCACTATCCGCAGAGGCTCTCTACTCGGTTGTCTACTGCCATAGACCACTGACACCACATTGTGCAATACTGTGCAAACGCATGTGTTCTTCGTAGGTCGCACAGTGATTTCTGCTGTTACTTTAAACAGTGCCACTTGCCTGGTGATACTAACAATTCTTCACACTCGCTGCTGCTTTCGATCATTTGAGGTCAGTTCATCGGCCACTTCACTGACTATGGTGAGAAGTAACAGTTTGAAATAGGGTATTCTCTATACTCTCCTGATAGTGGATTTCAGTTCTCAATTCCCTAACAATTTCTGAAAGTTGATTCCCATGTGCCTTGCTGCAACTACCTTTCCATGTACAAAGTCTGCGGTTCCCATCGTGAAGCCATTCATTAGATTACATTCCATAGATCATAAATGCGGCATTTCTCAATGATGTGGAATGTGTCAGTTAATAAATGGTGTCTATAAATGACAATATGTTAAGGCTTTTTAACGTTTAATCTCTTTTAGGGAAATTACTTTGTTTTATCTAGAAATTCATCAAAAGTGTAGAAGGAGTTGCCATTCATAAATTCTTTTAATTTCTTATTAAATACTAGTTGGCTATCTGTCAGACTTTTGATACTACTTGGTACATGATTGAAGACTTTTGTGGCAGAATAATTCACCCCTTTCTGTGCCAAACTTAGATTTAACCTTGACTCACCCTGTCTCCTAGTGTTGTAGCTATGCACAATGCTATTACTTCTGAACTGGGTAAGGTTGTTAATAACAAATTTCATATTGGGTTGGCTTCAGCAATTATTCTGATTACCCGCTTTTGTGCAGTGAATACTTTTGTACTCAATGTTGAATTGCCACAGAATTTGATCGCGTATGAAAGCAGTGAACGAAAATAGGGCAAAGTAAGCTAATTTTCTGAATTGTATACCACCAAATTTGTAATGACCCTGATAGCATAAGTAGCTCAACTCAAACGATTCAGGTCGGTGTACAACTGATAGCAGTGTCGAGGTACCGCCCTCTAATAACTCGTGTACATAGTATAGACGCTGTGTGAATGTTTGTTATAACTATTCCAGACTTCTGCTTGCTCAGTGAAATGTTTCTAGAGGGAAGTGACGTTTGGGGGTGCAGGAGGGGTGAACGGCCTCGTAATGGCTGCAGAGTTGAGAGGGGAGCGGAATACCGGGTCAGCGGATCACCAGGGGCGCGATGAGGGGAGGCGGCCGTTAGGGGTTGTCTGGGGGTGACTCCAGTATGCCGCCTGGACTGCCCTTATCCAGAGGGTGGGCTCGCTGGAACAGCCAGTGGTCAGGTCAACAAACTGACTGCGTGCCAGTGATAGGTATGATTCAGATATCTGCAGGGTGCAAAAATTACCAACTGACCCTTCATAATGGGGAGTGTAAAGTCATCCATATGACCACTAAAAGAAATCCGTTTAACTTCAGTTACGCGATAAATCAGTCAAACCTACAGGCCGAGAATTCTACTAAATATCTACGAGTAACAATTACAAACAAGTAGGTAATGATTTTCCTGTGCGACTTCTTTATTTGCCCAGATCTCTTATTTACATATTTGCTTGATGACAAGTTTCAACTCATTAAAGAGCCATTTTCAGTTTTTAAATCGCCTCCTAAACCTGAATAATAATGTCAGGTAACTATAATTACAAACAAACTGCAAAGGCCACATAGAAAATTTTGTAGGGAAGGCGAACCAAACACTACGTTTCGTTGGCAGAACACCTAGAAGATGCAACAGTTCTACTAAAGGAACTGCCTACATTATATTTGTGCGTCCTGTTTTGGAGTATTCCTGCGTGTTGTGGGATCCACAACAGATGGGACTTACGGACGAATTACAGAAAATTCAGAGGTGGACAGTTCGTTTTGTTTTATCACGATTTAGGGGAGAGAGTTTCACGAACATGATGATTGAGTTTCGGTGGAAATCATTAAAAGAAATGCGTTAGTCGTTGCAACGAGATGTATTTGCGAAATTTCTTTCACCAACTTTCTCTTCCGAATGCGAACGTATACTGTTAGGGAGAGATGATCATCATAATAAAATGAGAATAATCAAAAATAGCAAGATTTATGTGTTCCTTTTTCCCGTGAGCTATTAGAGAATGGAACTATAGAGGAATATCATAAAGTTGGTTCGATGAACTCTCTGCCATGCACTTCAAGTATCCATGTAAATGTAGCTGAAATTATCCGATACTACTTCAGTAAACCCCTCCTCGAACCTGGAAAACAGTTTCGGAGTTTAGTTTTGTAGCAGATTAATGGATAGTGAAACCCTCTTTGTTATTCTGAGGAGGACAGGATTTATATGGAGATGGTACGGTACGTGAAAAGATAACAGTCGGAAAAGATATAGATATATTATAAACGGGAAGATTTAAGTGTACATTATTGCATCGCGTAGTCAGACAGTGGAACGGAAGAGAATTTCTATGAAAGCGGTTCGACAGACCCACGGAGTAAGAGCACCTGAGTTTGGCAGCTAGCTCTGCTGAAACTGGTAATGAAATAAAATACATTGTTTCAACATAGCCGTCATGGCAGTCAATACAACACTTTTTTTTAAAGAACCGGTATAAATCTGGATTTGGATCACACCTCCTTGATGCTGGTGCAGAAAGGTGTGCAGCATTCTGCCGCATCCACTTTCAATAAGCTGCCACGAGAATTCAAAAAGCTTAGTAGTAATCCATATACTTCCGAGACTCACTATTTCTATCCAGTCTACGAAAGCCTCGAAAAATAAAAATATTAAAAACAAATTACCTGATTTATTGGCTATTTTCACTTAAAAGATAAAAAGGTAAAGCAGTCAACAATCCGAAGATAGGTTTGAACACCACAGTGCTTTACTAGGCATGGTCCTGTTTGGAGGTGGTATGCCGTTGCCTTCCTCCGACCTTCGAACTGACTTACCCAGCCAGTTACAGGGGAACCTACAGTTTAACGTGGGTTCCGAACCACGGTGCTACTCGGTATTTTTCACATGAGCAATACTGCCAGAGGTGAAAGAGGTGGAAAGTGACAGATAAAAATCCTAGGACCTGGCGGGGATCGAACCCGCGACCTTTGGATTTGTAGTCTGGCACTCTACCTTAGCCTACACTTAATCATGTCGTTTGCATAGGGTTGCTATATAATCCACTTGATCAATTACTACTACTTTGGCTAGGACCATGGAGTCTTGATCCTCAACTGCCTTCTGCGGAATATCTATAAATAAATAAATAAGAAACAACAGTGGCCCCAGAGCTGAGTCGTGGGGCAGACCCCAACTTTCCAACATTAGGTAGCTACACGCAGTACGATTTTTTGGCCGATATGATTGAACAGATATATCTTTGTGATATTTCTGCCGATATTTAGGAATGATAAATGTGACAGATTTACCTTTGGAAAGCCACAAACGAAGCCTAGACGATTTCATCACTAAGCGACCTTTCCTCTCGTTAGTTGTCGTAGCCACAGGTAAATCGTTGTACTCCAGCGATATATCGTTCACCACTGGTTGGTTGATTGTGCTGGCCAATTTGAACGATTTGGACGTAGTTAGTTCTGCAACGCTACATTACTGGAGAAATGGACAGCGAAATGACAGTCGTTAATAACAGCCTCACGAGAGAGCCGAGCGGTCTGGAGCGCCATGTTGCGGATCGCGCGGCCTCCCGCGTCGGAGGTTCGAAACCTCCACCGGGCATGGATGTTTGTGTCATCTTTAGTGTAAGGTAGTTCATAAGTAGTTTGTAAGTTTAGGGACTGATGATCCCGCAGTTAAGTCCCTTAAGCTTTACAAACATTTATTAGAATGTAACATTCTAAAGTGTAAAAAGAGAACAATAAACCGTGAAAAGTGCAATATAAAATTCTAAGATGGCGGCGAATTTTACTCATATGAGGCTTCTAAAACACTTGGAAACAAATGAAAAATTACATCCCAATGATTGATACCAATTTTCGGTTACCGGTGAAATGTCATCTAAGAAAGACGCTATAATGCGTTTACCTATTTTAGCAGAAGAGCGACTCATAAAAACAAATAGATTGTATCATATATTACAACTGTTTACGGTTTTCCGTTGGATAGCATCTGAAAAATGCACAAAGTAAAAACTTGAAAATAATAAGAAAAAAAAAAATATCTGTATTCACAAACATATAACACAACATTCATTGATTATCAAAACTCAACGAAATATCTGTGCAATATTGTTCACTGTTTTCTACATTTTGATTAATATTCTCCATCGATATTTTCGCTGAACAAGTCCTCACAGACGATTTATTAGTCAGGCCAGTGTATTTTGAAATTATCGCAAAACAGTGCATCTCGTGTACAGATATTTCCCGTGGAGTCACCCAGGTTTGAAAGATTAGGTAATCTGCTCATTTTTGGGTCAACAGAGGTAAATCTGTCGCAACATATCCTTACTGGATATCGTCCGATATCTCGTCTGCAAATATTTAAATACCAACGGACATATTTGTCTGCCTATTTTAATTTGCAGCACCGATAAATCGATTTGATCTTATTAATAGGCAAAAGTCGCTACAAATATTTAATTAACCTGTTTCGCTCTATACCCAAGAGCTTCGTCAGAATAGTTTGATTATAATTGATAGCTGTCGATTTATATAGTTGTGTTATGACAGCTGGATAATTGGATGTTTTCAACAGCTGATAGTGACAGCTGTTGAAATCTTCCAATTATCCAGCTGTCATAACACAACTATTTTAAATTACTGTACTGATATATGATTATATATTTCTGAAATCAGCAGGAGTAAAATATAGGGAACGGAATGTTATTTACAGCTTGTACAAAAACCAGACAGCAGTTATCAGAGTGGAAGGGCATGAAAGGGAAGAGTTGATTGGGAAGGGAGTAAGACAGGGTTGTAACCTTTCTCCGATGCTATGCACTTTGTACATTGAGCAAGCGATAAAGGAAAGCAAGGAGAAATTTGGAGAGAAAATTAGAGTTCAGGGTGAAGAAATAAAAACATTGCGTTTTGCCGATGACATTGTAATTCTGTCAGAGACATAAAAAGACCTGGAAGAGCAGTTGAAGGGAATGGACAGTGTGTTGGAAGGTGCGTATAAAATGAACATTAACAAGAGCAAAACAAAAGTCTAATGGAGTGCAGTCTATGAAAATCAGGCGATGCTGAAGGAATTAGATTAGGTAATGAAACAATGCAGGTGGTAGATGAATTTTTTTACTTGGGCAGTAAAATAACATGCGATGGTCGCAGTACAGAGGATATAAAATTCAGAATGGCAATGAGAAAAAAGCGTTTTTGAAAAAGAGAACTTTATTAACATCGAATATTAATTTAAGTGTAAGAAAGTCCTTTCTGAAGGCATTTATGTGGAGTGTTGCCTTATACTGGAGTGAAACATGGACGATAAACAGTGCAGGCAGGAAGAGGATAGAGGCTTTTGAAATGTGGTGCTACAGAAGAATGCTGAAGATTAGGTGGGTGGATCGCGTAAGTAATGAGTAGGTACTGAACAGAATTGGGGAGAAAAGGAATTTCTGGCATACCTTGACTAAAAGACGGGATCGATTAATGGGACACATTCTTAGACATCAAGGAATTGTGAATTTAGCGTTGGGGGGGGGGGGAATCGTAGAGGGAGACCAAGAGACGCGTATAGTAAGCAGATTCAAGTGGATGTGGGTTGTCGTTCTTATGAGGAGATGAAGAGGCTTGCTGAGGGTAGAGTAGGGTGGAGAGCTGCATCAAACCAGTCTCCGGACTGAAGACCACAACAACAAATCGGCAGCTATCAATTATTATCAAACTATTCTGACGATGCTGTGGTGTATAATTTTAGCGACTTGTGGTTGTTTATAAAATCAAATTTATTTTCAACAGTCACATTCCCCTATATGCAATGCTGCTCTTTTAACGATAAATCGGTCACATCGTCCCAAAGATCGAGCCGTGTTTAGCCACTTATTGGTACTGCATGTCGCAGTATGTTCTGTCAATTCTTCAAGTAGGTGAGGGACTATGTTGCAGTACTTAAAGGGCTCACCACTCCAAACCGCCTCTGAGAGACGCTTTCTGCCATAACTGGAACTATGAGCCCTTTCTACACGGGAAGTGAGAGCTTACGAGATTACCCATGATCCGCCGGTCACGCCGTCCGCGTACAGTGTAGACGCGCCCACTTGCACGAGATGCTCGCATACGATCGCTAGCAGACGGAATAGGATGGGTCCTAGTCTCTCGCGTATGGAAGTGCTTCACGCATGCGCAGACGACCGAATGGGGAACCTAGCTGACAAACGAAGCCAAGTCGAGAATTTGTCTGAGAATGTGTACTTGTCTCCTGCTCACAGGAACGTAGTTTTTCGACTCAGTCTGAAGTATTTTAGGACGTGATACTATAAAGGAATTGCATTAAAAATTTCATATAACATGTCTACAATTTTTATTGAATACAGAGATGTAGCTGTTACTATGAAAGGCAAACAAAATTTAGAGCAAATGTAAATCGAGACATTTTCACTGATTTATTTGTCGGTTCTTCGTAGTATGACATCACACTGACATCAAAGTACATTTTTGTATATGTTCTACAGTTCATTTCCACTTAGTTATCCTGTTTTCGGTTTACTATGGCATATTCAGACTTTAAAGTACGTCGAAATCCTGTTATTTAAATACAAGTCAATATAGTGATCTACCAAGAACCGACGAAAGAATCAGTCAAAATATCCAAATCTAAAAGTGCTTTAAGTTTGTTGCACATACCAAGAGCTGTATCTCTGTACCCAACAAAAACTGGACACACGTTGTATGATATTTTAACTACAAGTCGTCTTTATTTCCATCTTCTAAAATATTAGCTATTTTTCCTGAAACAAGCTGTTGTTAACAGATGAAATATTTGTTTTTGGTGAGCATTACTTGAAGCTTTATTACGGTGAAAGGTCTATGTGGTGTCGCACAAGTACAAAGTGCGCGCCACCTACTTTCGCCGCGCGCCGCCATGCACGCACGGCGCGGCGTTCTCACGACGACAGCCACGAGCGCCCTCTGCGACAACTCCGCTCGTGGCCACCACTGAAGGATCGTCCACTTCGGACGGAGATAGCAACCAGTTGGGACCTTCGTAATCAGATAGACACCAGTGCAGACTTTGCTATCGTACAGGCACTAGGCAGGCCCCTAACAACTATGTATCAACATTCTGCAGTACTATGTAAAAGTTAAGTATTGTTACATTCTGTGCAATATATATCTCTTTCTAATTTACTCTAGTGTTTATAGTTTCTGGCTGCTCACCTCCGTACCTGCACCGGCGTGCTATCTTTGTTCCTGTGTCGGTCTCATTCCACTCGGCCACCGACACCAAGACGAGGCTGGGACACAAAAGCGGCGATGAAGTTGGGACACAAAAGTCTATACATAGACACCTGAGCTTGTTCATCATATACACAGGCGCCTCAAACCGCAGGGGCTGCAAGTATGTAATCGCATTTTATAATGAGAACGTTAAAACATGTGAGCGGCGTAGTTACGCATGAACTGCATGAAAACAATTACATACAGTTTCACAGTGGCAGTCTAAAACACAAATGTTTTAATCATTACAATAATCACAATATATGTTACAGTTTCGAAAAGTGATCTCAACTCGTCGATTAATTTGTTGCAAATTGACAACAAACCAAGCAGACACGTGAAGCAGACGAGTCTACAAATGCGTACGGTTTGAACGCTTCTTTGTAGTTGGACGGTCTACCGCAAGGGGCGCTGCAGCTGACAACGACTTTCTTGTGCGTTAGACTTGCGCATAATAGTTCGCGATCTGGAGCGTCACTTTAGTTCGCGGCTCTGCCGCGAACTAGTTCGTTCTTTTAGTTCGTCCGCACTCAGTGATGACTGAGCGGCGTGGTCTGCGCATGCAGGTGGAGGGAGAAGTTCCCCCACCTAGCTGCTTCATGCGCTTGCTGCTTGAGCCGCTAACGATATCACGCACACCAAAGGAAACAGTTTGTGGATAATTTCTCGTGTTTAAGTTTAGAGTTATCTCTATATCTCGGCATTATGGAATCTATTAGTCAGATATTGCAGAGTGCAGAATACTTCAAAAGAAATTTTGTAGCACTGAACTACGTAATCTAGCAGGCAGACGCTCACCTCGAAATGGCTCTCATCAGCAGAAGGCAAACACGTGATTTTTAATTCTGCTGCGCGCCCTCTCGCTATTGCCCGTCGGTCTTTGGAAAAGAATGCAACGAACTAAGAAGCAAGATGCGCTTGGCATAACAGTTCGCATGTTTTAGTTCGCGACCGACTGCACATATATTAGTTCGCGACCGATCGCGCATATATTAGTTCGCGACCGATCTCGCATATATTAGTTCGCGACCGATCTCGCATATATTAGTTCGCGATCGGTAGCTCTCCTTTTAGTTCGCAGCTCTGCCGCGAAGTAGGTCGCTCTTTTTAGTTCATCCGCTCTTTTTGGCTTTTGCTGCCGCTACTAAAAGAGCTCTTTCTTTTGTTATGACAGCTGATCAGTGTTCCCAAGCGCGTGCTATTACCCGTATGTTTGAGCAATTACACATCAAATACTTAAGCAAATAAACCATTTATTTACACGAACGGGTGATACAACTAGTTTGCATACAGAGTACTCGTACTACTTTACACTATGGAATGGGGGTTATGTTTAGACACTGCTGAATACCTTAAGAAAGAAAATTTGTGGCTGTGAACTATGAAACTACAGCTGAGCTGCATCTCACCTCGAAATGACGGTAACTGGTAGAAGAGAATCACGCGATTCTGCGCGCTCTCGCGTCCTCTCGCTGTTCCCCGTCAGTCTTCGGAAAAGGAGCGGATGAACTAAGAGGCGAGGGAGCTGCGAGCTAGTTCGCGTATTTCGCCTGTGGGAGCGCACTTCCGAACTCAAATTCAAATGTTCAAATGTTTGTTAAGCTTATGGGACTTAACTACGTGGTCATCAGTCTCTAAACTTACAAACTACTTATCAACTAGCTAATACTAAGGACGGCATAAATATCCATGCCCGAGGGGGGATTCGAACCCCCGACCGTAGTGGCCGTGCAGACCGTGACTGGAGCGCCTCAGTCCACTCGGCCACTGCGGCCGGCTCTTTCGAACTAGTTCGTTCGCGAACTACTTAAGACTAATAGAAAGGGCTTTACAGTGGGGAGGAGATCTCGTTCGCTTACGAGATTGGCGGGACGATAAGGTGATGGCATGGCCCCCTTGTGATTTAGGAGCTCTCGGGTGTTGTGAAGGCGTCTTTTCCTCCCAGGAGTCTGGAAAGTAACTGCCCCAGAAAAGTGCCGTGCGGCACGCCAAGCGGCCACACAGACTAGCAATTAAAATGGCGGGGGCGGGGGGGCGGTCACCTGTTGAACGCGCCCGTGCCCGGACACGAAGCTGCGACTTCCACAACCAAAGCCTAGACAGACGCCTCCACTAGGGGAATGGGGCGGTACTGTGACAGAGGAAACAGTCCCAGCATGCGTTAATCGCCTTTGTTCCTTCTCAAGCTACACATATTAGGTAAAAATGAATCGGTCATTGCAAAAAGGTCATAAGTCAATTTTTTTTACGAAAATGAGTTATCCGTTCGAAATGGATGGGAAACTGTAGCCGGATTGATATGTACAAGAAGGGCAGAAATCAGCTTTCAAATGGTGTCACTATCGACCCTTGAAATCTTTGTTCATTGCAAAAAGATCATGAGTCATTGACTCATGCCGTTTTTGCAATGACTGTGTGGAGGTGTACACGGAAGTTATTGGCGGCGTTGCGCTGCTTTCCCGCGTATTTTGTCGTCTGAGGTTGGCATCACTGCAACTATCTATTGTTATGTTTACAGCATTGTAGGTTCAAATAATAGGTCATTACTGTCGCATTCAGAAACCACTTATTTCTCGAGGTGTAATTATGTCTGCGTCTTCTTCGGACTCTGAAATGCCTCCTGTAGGCAAGAAACCGACAAGAAATGCTGATAAGTACAAAAGGAATATTATTCGTGATTCAAAAGTAAAGGGAGTGGAATATGTTAACTGGAAAGGAGAGAAAATTCAGCGTCGGAGTACAGAAGATGACTGCAAGTGAGTAAAAGACGTGTACTTAATTTCTGTATAGAAGTAAATGCATATGCCTGCATAGTATCCAATTTAAGCATTATCGTAATTGATAACTTCGACTCTTTCAGGTGCAAAAAGGACTGTTTTTCTCTGTTTGATGATGACGCGAAGATAGATATCATTGCTCACTTGAACAGTTTCAGTGATAAGAATCAATAAGGTATCTTCCTGCAAGGGCTAATCGAAGTTCAAAATGTCAAGAGCAGAAGACCGCGAAAAGAGGATCCCAAATTAAGAATTTTTTGGCGTACATAATATGAAAACCAAGCAGTCACACTTTTATGTGTACCATGAAAGCGAAGCGAAGAAAGGCGCAAATAAGGTGTGCTCATTTCTGTATAATTACATCGAGAAGTACATCACACAAGATGTGAATGAGCTTCATCTCTTCTCTGACGGGTGTGCTGGTCAAAACAAAAATCACCCAATGATTCACTTTTGTTTAACACTTGTATCAACTGCGAGATTTAGGAAGTTGAAACATTACTTCCCTATACGCGGGCATAGTTTTCTTCCAAATGATAGAGATTTTGGGACCATAAAAAAATTTGTAAGATGTCATGACCGGATCTACTTACCTGAAAAGTATGCCATAATGATAAAAAAGGCATCAAGTAAATACTAAGAGGAAACTACTGATAATGTTGCTGTATTAGCCTTTAAAAACTGCTGGCCTGCCTATTTTAAAAAGGCTTGCCTCTCCGAATCAAGTATGGGAATAATTCCCAAAGAACAAAAAGTTTCTTTTTCTCCTTCAAAATGGATGACATTTCAGTATGATGCACATTATCCTAGGCAAGTAAAAATAGAGCAATTAATCGATGGTCTCGTCAGAGAGACATTCCAGCCCTCCAAAGCTTCAATAAGCCTCCTGTACTTCCCGTCGAGTTGGCGTATCCTGGAAAGCAACTGTCGATCAGTGTCAAAATATACAAGATTTACTGAAAGTGAAGAGGTATATTCCAGCTGAATATGTGGAATTTTATGACCAACTGCAAGAATGGGCAACGAAAGGGGGAACAAATAATGAAGACGATGATCAAGAAGATTGACTTGGTTTATTGTATTCTATTTTCATGTTATAAAACACACAAATGTTGCGAAAAATGTTACTGCAGATAATAATATTCAAATTTCATTTTACTGTGTTAAATATTAACTGATTTTTCAATAATATAGGCAATTATTTGCAAGTAATGCTTTCATTTGTTGCAACACACGGTCGTTCATTGCAAAAAGGTCATAAGTCAACAATTTTTAAATTAATATTGTGGTTAAACTATTAATTACAAAACAAAAATACACAGTGCAACACAGAGCTTGGCAACTCACTAAATATTGATATTAAAATAACAATAAATAAATAAATGGTTTATGCTGTGGAACGTTTTTTCCTTCTCCTGTAAAATTTTACTTTCATGACTAATGACCTTTTTGAAATGACCGATTCAAATAATACAATTCCTTGACATAACATTTGTCTCTTTATACCAAAGGTATTAAATGTAAGGAGAGGCATTGAATTAAAATTTATGCTGTGGCCGGGATTCGAACCCAGGACCTCCTAGTTACTAGGTAGGCGCTTTAGACTATGGGTAGTTCTGTTCGTTGCGGACGCTGATCATGTTTGTTCGTAGTTGTTCGTTGTGTTCTTGGCTCATCTTTTTTTATTGCAGAGGGCGTTCAGCCCTCTGACCGGGCGCGCTGAGCCACGGCGCCCGGCTTTGAGATAACACAGCGTTGCAACCAGAACAACACCTCTGGCTGTAATGACGGCTTTGATACGCTTGGGCATTGGATGGTGTGTACAGGTACAGATGCCCATGCCGCTTCGACACGATACCGCAGTTAATCAAGAGTAGTGACTGGCGTATTGTGACGAGCCAGTTGCTCGGCCACCATTGACCAGACGTTTTCAATTGGTGAGAGATCTGGAGAATGTGCTGGCCAGGGCAGAAGTCGATATTTTTTCCGTATCCAGAAAGGCCCGTACAGGACCTGCGACATGCGGTCGTGCATTATCCTGCTGAAATGTAGGGTTTCGCAGGGATCGAATGAAAGGTAGAGCCACGGGTCGTAACACATCTGAAATGTAACGGCCACTGTTCAAAGTGCCGTCGATGCGAACAAGAGGTGACCGATACGTGTAACCAATGGCACCCCATACCATCACGTTGGGTGATACGCCCGCATGGCGATGACGAATACACGCTTCCAATATGCGTCCACCGCGATGTCGCCAAACACGGATGCGACCATCATGATACTGTAAACAGACCCTGGATTCATCCGAAAAAAATGACGTTTTGCCATTCGTGCTCCCAGATTCGTCGTTGCGTATACCATCGCAGGCGCTCCTGTCTGTGATGCAGCATCAAGGTTAAACGCAGCCATGGTCTGCGAGCTAACAGTCCATACTGCTGCAATCGTCGTCGAACTGTTCGTGCAGATGGTTGTTGTCTTGCAAACGTCCCCATCTGTTGACTCAGGGATCGAGACGTGGCTGCACGATCCGTTGCAGCCATGCGGATAAGACGCCTGTCATCTCGACTGCTAGTGATTCGAGGCCGTTGGGATGCAGCACGGCGTTCCGTATTGCCCTCCTGAACCCACCGATTCCATAATCTGTTAACAGTCATTGGATCGCGACCAACGCGAGCAGCAATGTCGCGATACGATAAACCGCAATCTTGATAGGCTACAATCCGACCTTTATCAAAGGCGAAAACGTGATGGTAAGCATTTCTCCTCCTTACGCGAGACATCACAACAACGTTTCACCAGGCAACGGCGTTCAACTGTTGTTTGTGTATGAGAAATCGGTTGGAAACTTTCCTCGTGTCAGCACGTTGTAGGTGTCGTCACCGGCGCCAATCTTGAGTGAATGCTCTGAGAAGCTAATCATTTGCATAACACAGCATCTTCTTCCTGTCTGTTAAATTTCGCAACTGTAGCTCGTTATCTTCGTGGTGGAACAATTTTAATGGACAGGAGTGTATTTGTTCTGCAATTCGAATTGAAAATCGGGAAGAACTGTAATGTCGCCCAGTGGCAAGAAATGTAAGTGGTGTTATGATGCGCTCTTATGCTAGCAAAGCTAGTACCTTTCTAACTCTTAGATTAAAAATGAATAAAATTAAAAAGAGAGAGAGAGAGAGAGAGAGAGAGAGAGAGAGAAACTACACATTGATTTTGTGAAAAGGCGAGAAGTAATTCTTGTTCATCTTTACAATAAACTTGCCCCACCCCATCCTTCTCCCGAAAATATATGCTCTATTCGCGCCTTAGTGTGGATGTGTTGTTCTTAGTTTAAGTTTGTATGTAAATCTGGGGACTCATGATCCTAGCAGTTTGGTCCAATAGGCATACAAACATTTGAAAGACAGTGTAAAGTTCACCTACTTTACTGCTGACATAGTAATAACGTTGAACCTCCTCGTACAGGAATACGAAATGACGAGTATAGGAGGGCGTCGACGATGCGGATGCTGCGGTCTTAGCGTGCGACTTGCGGAAGTTTGTGGCGGACGGAGGCGAGCATGGATTATAGTACATACAGGGTGTCCCACGAAAGCCGCCTGCCAGTCGTCCTCGTACCGCTGTTCATCTCCCGGCCGCCGCCACCGCATCCGCCGGCCACGGCAGCGACACATTCTATATACGACTCTGTTGTGCCGCGGACGCATACGTTTGTGTCCCAGCCTCGTCGCCGCTTTAGTGTCTCGTTTCCGTCGTAGGTGTCGGTGGCCGAGCAGATAGAGACCGACACAGGAATAAAGGCAGCACGCTTGTGCAGGTACGGAGTTGAGCAGCCAGTGGGACAGCAGAAACTAGAAACACTAGAGCAAATTAGAACGAGATATATATATCATAGAGACTTAGTAATACTTAACTTTTACATAGCTCAGTACTGCAGAATGCTGATACATAGTTGAGCTAGAGGCCTGCCTAGTGTCTACCCGATAGCCAAGTCTTCACTGGTGCCAATCTGATTCCGAAGTGTTAACTGGTTCCTATCTCAGTCCCAAGTCGTTCAGTGGTGGCCACGAGCGGAGTTCTAGCAGAGGGCGCTCGTGGCTGACGTCGTAAGAACGCCGCGCCGTGCGTGCATGGCGGCGCGGGCGAAAGTACGTGGCGCGCACTTTGGACTTGTGCGACACCACACATACACTGAGGTAAAGTCTAAAAGCATTGCCATCCGAGTAACCTGAGCCTACCTTTATTTACAGTAGGTGTTCAAAATGATGTCGAGTGTTCGCAAATGTGTTCAAGAGATGTCAGGCCGCTCTTTCCATATAGGTACATCATTTCGATCATCTACTGTAAATAGAGGTAAGCTTAGGTTACTCAGATGGCAGTGTTTTTTGGACTTTAGCTCAGTGAATGCGCTCCTGAGACAGACACCCTGTAGTTAAGGCGACCGCTAGCACCGAAACGGAAGTCCCGGGTTCGAATCGCGGTCCGGCTCACAGTTCCTCTTGCCGCCGTGGAGTAATTTCAGTGTCATAGTGCTGCTAAGTTCAATCCTCTCCTTCCTCGTTCTTCTCCCTTCCTCTCATTGAAAAAGTTTTTGCGTTGTCGGCGAGTGGTGTTGCTGGAGGTGGACGTTGGCGGTGTCGCGTGTCGCGTTGAGGGTAATTTGCCGCTAGCTGATGTCGCTCGCTGGCTGGCTGCGCCGTTGTCTCGGAGGTGTGGTAGCCTCGGCGCGATCAACAGGTCAGCCACCAGAAGACGACGACATCCCGGTCTGTCTGCAGTCATGCGACGGCCAGGCATGCCGCCGGCGACACAAAACACAGCGCTTGCTCAGCCACGCGATCATACAGCCGGGCGGAAGCGAACCGCCGCTGAGAAACTTCACGCCTACCTGTGACACTACCCATTTAGACTACTGCCTCAACAACAAAGAATGTTCAAAAATGTTCAAATGTTTGTATAGTCTATGGGACTTAACTACGGGGTCATCAGTCCCTAAACTTACAAACTACTTATGAACTACTTACGAACTAGGACGGTACAAATATCCATGCCCGAGGGGGGGATTCGAACCCCCGACCGTAGTGGCCGTGCAGACCGTGACTGGAGCGCCTTAGTCCCCTCGGCCACCGCGGCCGGCAAAAAAATGTTCAAATGATTGTCAAGCTTAAGGGACTTAACTGCGGGGTCATCAGTCCCTAAACTTACAAACTATTTACGAACTACCTTATACTAAAGACGGCACAAAAATCCATGCCCGAGGGGGGATTCGAACGCCCGACGGGGAAAGGCCTCGCGCGTCGCAACATAGCGCCTCAATGCGCTTTTTTTTTTTTTTTTTTTTTTTTTTTGTCTTCTTCCTCCCCTTCAACCCGTCCTTCCGCTCACCAAAATCGTCTTCATCGGGGTCGGCTTCTCTCGGCCTTCTGTGAAAATTAAACTATCTTCTTCTTTTACATGTTGATGTGGTGAATAGTAGATTCCTTTGCGATTGCCGTTTGTAGAAAGAAAATAAAAAAGTATTGTAATCGACGTTTTCTGTCTTCAAAATAAAAACATACTGAGAATTAAAAAAAAAAAAAAAAAAAGAAAAAAAAAAAAAGAAAAAAAAAAAAAAAGCAACTTACTGTTAGTTCCATTTCACTTCGGTTTAGCGGTTGCCCTGACGAAGATCGTCTTCTCGAAAGTGTAGTGGTAAGCTTCCGTTTTTCTATCAATCTTGATCCGTTTTGTTCTTTCATTTCGTTTGCCACCAGTCGTACAACCAAGTCGTCTTCTCTTATCTCCGCAGAACTTCCCACGAGCCATAAGCTTCATGGCTATAATAAATTAAGAAAAAAAAAGTGGTCTTTCATGACTTTTCCCTCGTGAGCAATGAGTTTTACATGTGTATCCGTATAACAATGGTAGTTCTCTCGAGACGCAATCAATTCGAAAAATGTCTAAAACATCCATTCTTCCAATCAGAATTATTTATTATACCTTAGTACAGTAAGCGTTCGTTGATAATGTTGTTTAAAAATTTTGCGTAGTTCTTGGTATAGCTTGCGGTTTCCCGTAGTTTGTTGTGTTGTATGTGTAGATACATGGCGAAGTCCTCTTTACTTGGATTTTCACAGTTAAAAATATAAAAAAACTGTGTGTGCTTTTATCCAGTTTACAGAATTTCTCTTTGTCTGTGGGTAGGGCACAGTGTCGGGTGTAAGGAAATCTGCTGGTGTTGTCGCCGTGGCAGACGTTCTCGTTATACTTGCCAACAGCTGCCGAACTATGTTCCAAACATCTCTCACTCTTAAGCATACAAATCTGTGTTCTTCACTTCCACGCGCTCGGCCACTCCGCCTCGGCACTGCCTCCACACACTACATTTACTGCTCACTATGCCAATACCATACCAGCGAGCGCTACTATTGCCCGTGTGGCGGTTTCGCAGTTATGTTTTCCTCACCGAAGCCGCACTACCACCCGTGACCAGTTCACTTCGCCGCTTCACTCTGCACCAATCTATGCTATTATCTGAACGGGACTTATTACAATAGTACAATACCCATATCAAAAAATCTCTTAAACTTAGGATCTATTAAATTCATAAAGTACGGATGGGGTGCTGGTATAACATTGGTTACATTTTCAGGAAGTATACAATTATATGACCTTCAAAGGGGAGCGATTTCTGCAGGGTTTCACCCCTTTCCCGTAGTAATTTGTTTACGCTTTTAATGAGGCCATTTACGCTTCCATCTGATGAGATGTTTTCTCTATCGAATCCATGAATTCCAGTATTTTCCCGTTCCAGTACTTCGATGGATGCCTGGAGGAAACTTTCAGCAAAAACTACACAATGGATACTAACGATCTCTGTGTGTTGTTGTAGTACAAAGTCTCCCGTTGTACACCGTAGCAGTTGCGAGTCTATAACTATAATAGGGTGGAACATATAGTGATTAAAATTCGGCAGAATATAGAAAATTCGGACTGAAGACCAGCCATGACTTTTGACACTATAAGAGTAAAGAAGTTATATACAGCGAAACGTGATGCATGTTCTTCAGTTGTTGGTCTGCAACAAGCGTACGAATATAGAAAAGTAAGTGGATATTGCAGTTTGAAAAGCAAAACTACAGAGAAAGATGCCAAAGCGTAAGAAAGAAATTCGCGCTCTCTATCCATTTCTAAAAGAGAGAAAACGGCGCTCAAAAGTGAATTACAGACGATAGAAACTTGAAATTTGTAGATGTTGTTTATCTTACACTGTAGGAATCAGCGATTTTTCGATATTCCCATCCCTGAAGCGGTGAAACAGGGGAAGATCGGTTTTTTGAAAATACGTTGCTACTCAGGCAATTTTGAAGCAAGAAATACAAAACTTCGGATTTAGATTTTAAAAACATGTGTTTCGACATAAATTCAGCCACTAAGGGGATGAAATAAGGGAAAATCTTTTAAGGGTACTACTCAGACTATTTTGATTCTAGAAATGAGAAATTTAGAATTTGGAACCATGGTTAGAAGGTGTTTCGGGATGTTTTGAATTCTGCCATCAAAGGTGTTATGGGTGGTAAGTTGTATCAAAATACAAGATTAGGAAAGCATTTTTAAAGCTTATTCTATGAAAAATTACATTTAGAAGTAGAAACAACCAATGCAGACCATCCAGTCTACGCGTGCGAAGCAGCGGAAATTTAGCTAGTAAATACAGGCAAACCTACATTTTTCGCTTTTGTAGGTTTGGAGAAAGCTTTTGACAATGTTGACTGGAATACACTCTTTCAAATTCTGAAGTCAGCAGAGGTAAAATAAAGGGAAAGGTGAGTGATTTACAACTTGTACAAAAACCAGACCGCTGGTTTTAGACTGGAAGGGCATGAAAGGGAAGCATCAGTCGGGAAGGGAGTACGACAGGGTTGTAGCCTTTCTCCAATGTTATTCAATTTATACATCGAGCAGGCGGTGAAGGAAAGCAAGGAACAATTTGGAATAGGGATTATTAAAGTTCAGGGTGAAGAAATAAAAACATTGCGTTTTGCTGATGACATTGTAATTCTGTCAGAGACAGCATAGGACCTGGAAGAGCAGTTGAATGGAATGGACAGTGTGTTGAAGAGAGCGTATAAAATGAACATTAACAAGAGCAAAACAAAGATAAATTGCTATGCAGTGTTAGGAAATCCCGGCTATGGTGACGGAATCAGATTAGGTAACGAAACAATGAAGGTGGTAGATGAGTTTTGTTACTCGGGTAGTAAAATAACATATGGCAGTCGGAGTCATATAAAATGCAGAGGGTATAAAATGTAGAATGGCAATGGGAAGAAAGGGATTTTTGAAAAAGAGATATTTGTTAACATCGAATATTAATTTAAGCCTAAGGAAGTGCTTTCTGAAGGATTGTTGTCTTGTATGGGAGTGAAACATGGACGATAAACAGTGAGGACAGGAAGAGAATAGAGTCTCTTGAAATATGGTGCTACAGAAGAATCCCGAAGATTTGGTGGGTGGATCGCGTAAGTAATGAGGAGGTACTGAACAGAATTGGTTAGAAAAGGAGTTTGTGGCATATCTCGACTAAAAGAAGGGATCGCTTGTTAGGACACATTCTTAGACATTAGACGTCAAGGAATTGTGAATTTAGCATTGGAGGGAAGTGTGTTGGGGTGGTAATCGCAGAGGGAGTCCAAGAGACGAGTATAGTAAGCAGATTCAAATGGATGTGGGTTGCCGTTCTTATGAGGAGATGAAAAGGCTTGCTCAGTATAGAATCCTGAAGATTTGGTGGGTGGATCGCGTAAGTAATGAGGAGGTACTGAACAGAATTGGTTAGAAAAGGAGTTTGTGGCATATCTCGACTAAAAGAAGGGATCGCTTGTTAGGACACATTCTTAGACATTAGACGTCAAGGAATCGTGAATTTAGCATTGGAGGGAAGTGTGTTGGGGTAGTAATCGCAGAGGGAGTCCAAGAGACGAGTATAGTAAGCAGATTCAAATGGATGTGGGTTGCCGTTCTTATGAGGAGATGAAAAGGCTTGCTCAGTATAGAATCCCGAAGATTTGGTGGGTGGATCGCGTAAGTAATGAGGAGGTACTGAACAGAATTGGTTAGAAAAGGAGTTTGTGGCATATCTCGACTAAAAGAAGGGATCGCTTGTTAGGACACATTCTTAGACATTAGACGTCAAGGAATCGTGAATTTAGCATTGGAGGGAAGTGTGTTGGGGTAGTAATCGCAGAGGGAGTCCAAGAGACGCGTATAGTAAGCAGATTCAAATGGATGTGGGTTGCCGTCCTTATGAGGAGATGAAAAGGCTTGCTCAGTATAGAATCCTGAAGATTTGGTGGGTGGATCGCGTAAGTAATGAGGAGGTACTGAACAGAATTGGTTAGAAAAGGAGTTTGTGGCATATCTCGACTAAAAGAAGGGATCGCTTGGTGGGACACATTCTTAGACATTAGACGTCAAGGAATCGTGAATTTAGCATTGGAGGGAAGTGTGTTGGGGTAGTAATCGCAGAGGGAGTCCAAGAGACGCGTATAGTAAGCAGATTCAAATGGATGTGGGTTGCCGTTCTTATGAGGAGATGAAAAGGCTTGCTCAGTATAGAATCCTGAAGATTTGGTGGGTGGATCGCGTAAGTAATGAGGAGGTACTGAACAGAATTGGTTAGAAAAGGAGTTTGTGGCATATCTCGACTAAAAGAAGGGATCGCTTGGTGGGACACATTCTTAGACATTAGACGTCAAGGAATCGTGAATTTAGCATTGGAGGGAAGTGTGTTGGGGTAGTAATCGCAGAGGGAGTCCAAGAGACGCGTATAGTAAGCAGATTCAAATGGATGTGGGTTGCCGTTCTTATGAGGAGATGAAAAGGCTTGCTCAGTATAGAATCCTGAAGATTTGGTGGGTGGATCGCGTAAGTAATGAGGAGGTACTGAACAGAATTGGTTAGAAAAGGAGTTTGTGGCATATCTCGACTAAAAGAAGGGATCGCTTGGTGGGACACATTCTTAGACATTAGACGTCAAGGAATCGTGAATTTAGCATTGGAGGGAAGTGTGTTGGGGTAGTAATCGCAGAGGGAGTCCAAGAGACGCGTATAGTAAGCAGATTCAAATGGATGTGGGTTGCCGTTCTTATGAGGAGATGAAAAGGCTTGCTCAGTATAGAATCCTGAAGATTTGGTGGGTGGATCGCGTAAGTAATGAGGAGGTACTGAACAGAATTGGTTAGAAAAGGAGTTTGTGGCATATCTCGACTAAAAGAAGGGATCGCTTGGTGGGACACATTCTTAGACATTAGACGTCAAGGAATCGTGAATTTAGCATTGGAGGGAAGTGTGTTGGGGTAGTAATCGCAGAGGGAGTCCAAGAGACGCGTATAGTAAGCAGATTCAAATGGATGTGGGTTGCCGTTCTTATGAGGAGATGAAAAGGCTTGCTCAGTATAGAATCCTGAAGATTTGGTGGGTGGATCGCGTAAGTAATGAGGAGGTACTGAACAGAATTGGTTAGAAAAGGAGTTTGTGGCATATCTCGACTAAAAGAAGGGATCGCTTGTTAGGACACATTCTTAGACATTAGACGTCAAGGAATCGTGAATTTAGCATTGGAGGGAAGTGTGTTGGGGTAGTAATCGCAGAGGGAGTCCAAGAGACGAGTATAGTAAGCAGATTCAAATGGATGTGGGTTGCCGTTCTTATGAGGAGATGAAAAGGCTTGCTCAGTATAGAATCCCGAAGATTTGGTGGGTGGATCGCGTAAGTAATGAGGAGGTACTGAACAGAATTGGTTAGAAAAGGAGTTTGTGGCATATCTCGACTAAAAGAAGGGATCGCTTGTTAGGACACATTCTTAGACATTAGACGTCAAGGAATCGTGAATTTAGCATTGGAGGGAAGTGTGTTGGGGTAGTAATCGCAGAGGGAGTCCAAGAGACGCGTATAGTAAGCAGATTCAAATGGATGTGGGTTGCCGTTCTTATGAGGAGATGAAAAGGCTTGCTCAGTATAGAATCCTGAAGATTTGGTGGGTGGATCGCGTAAGTAATGAGGAGGTACTGAACAGAATTGGTTAGAAAAGGAGTTTGTGGCATATCTCGACTAAAAGAAGGGATCGCTTGGTGGGACACATTCTTAGACATTAGACGTCAAGGAATCGTGAATTTAGCATTGGAGGGAAGTGTGTTGGGGTAGTAATCGCAGAGGGAGTCCAAGAGACGCGTATAGTAAGCAGATTCAAATGGATGTGGGTTGCCGTTCTTATGAGGAGATGAAAAGGCTTGCTCAGGATAGAATAGGGTGGAGAGCTGCATCAATCCAGTCTCCGGACTGAAGGCCATAACAACAACAACAAATACGTAAATAAAATGTTGCCCTCTGAAGATGGGCTAGGTAGCACGAAACCGACAATGCCTATGGAAAAAAAATCTAAAAGCATATGTGGGTGTTTGCGTTATTCAGGAACAACTATTAAAGGCCGCGAAGTTTACAGGATGCAGAACGGATAACGTGACCTCAGGAATGAGACGCGTTGTCCTGTGGTGTTGAGAGCTGTCGTGTCCCCGGCTGACACCTGGACCCCGACGTGAGCTGAGCAGGTGGTGGGCAATCTCTGGCTCCAGTCGCCCCTTTGCCGCCTCGCCGCCCCCTGCAACCCTTAGGCCACGCCTGGGTGGCCCCCCAGATGGCTTCCACCCTCCCGACACCGCCCGCTAGCACCCCCGTCGCTGCTCCATCGGATGGCTCCATTACACCCAGCCGTGGTGCCCTCACCTCCTCCCCATTCCCTCGTTGCATATCTGTCCCTCATTACGACCGACACCGTGCCTTCCATCCGCACCAGAATTCGATTTCATATCCAGAACACCATCCATTACAATCTAGTGTGAATCCATGTGACAAATATTAAAACTGAGATATTTCTTGGCCAGTAACCAGCCACACAGATGGCCTTGTCATTATCTAGCTTTAAATCCAGCGGGTACAGCATGTGTGCTGAGGTTTGGGCACCTCAGCGAGTGGTCGTCCGTCTGGACATTCCCACAGTCGCACAGATTCCCCATCTGGAAACGTTGAACTTGCAGTTTGAGACCCCAGTCCGAAGCCTGTTGAGAGCCTTCCAGCTTGTACAGGATTTGTTACCTCCAGCTGCAAGTTGTTCTTTCAGGGCTAAGGTGTTGCCTCCTTCCATAGCTGAAGCCTCCCCTCTTCGGCAGTGACGTCAGTTGGCTGTGACGCCCAAACGAAGCTCCTTCTTGAGCGAACCCGCCTAGGCTGCTGTTGGTGTCCTTGCAGGGGGAGGCGATTGTCTGTCAGTTGTTTCTTCCTCTCCACCTCGGCAGCTACTTGCCGCCGTATGATAGGGGGAGCTATCCCTATGCGAAGGTACATCATCTCTTTCAGCGAGGGTCTCAAGCACCCCGATATGGTCATTTACGGCCACGTCGTTATGTTTCACGTGGGCCGAATTCTTCCAGGCTCAGCATATTCATTGCCGACAGACTTAGTGCCACGGCTGTTGTTCGAAGCACTTGTGGGTCAGCACCCCAGGTTGTGTTCATCAGTTTGCGAATGATGCGGTTCCTAGGGCTGACCCTCTTCTTAGTGTCTAAACAGTGTTGTTTGAAAGACAGGGCTCTATCCAGCTTTACTTCTATGTATTTGGGAGTGTAGCAGTGCCCCAGCTCTTGGCCTTTCCAGCTTACATGGAGTTTTGTCTTAGTTTCGATTACCTTGTGTAAATGGAAGAGGAAGTAGGTTAAGATGAGATAGGAGATACTACAATGTCAGAAGAATTTCACAGAGCACTCAAACATGGGTATATGTCATACATATGCTGAGGTTGGGGCACGTCAGTAAGTGGTCATCCATCTGGACATTCCCATAGTCGCACAGAGATTCCCCGTAAAGGTAGCCCCATCTGGAAAGGTTGAACTTGCAATTTGAGACTCCAGTCCTCAGCCTGTTGAGAGCCTTCCAGGTTGTAGGGATTTCTGGGATTTGTTACCTCCAGCTGCAAGTTGTTCTTTCAGGCCTAAGGTGTTTCTTTCTTCCATAGCTGAAGCCTCCCCTCTTCGGCAGTGACGTCAGTTGGCTGTGACGTCCAAAGGAAGCTCCTTCTTGAGCGAAGCCACCTAGTCTGTTGTTGGTGCCCGTGTAGGGGGTGGCGACTGTCTGTCAGTTGTTTCTTCCTCTCCACGTCGGCAGCTACTTGCCGCCGTATGCTAGGGGGAGCTATCCCTATGAGAGGGTAGATCTTCTCTGTCGGCGTGGGTCTCAAACACCCCGATATGATGTGGGCTGAGTCATTTACGGCCACATCGACATGTTTCGCGAGGGCCGAATTCTTCCACACAGGCGCGCCATATTCAGCTGCCGACAGACTAAGTGCCATGGCTGTTGTTCGAAGCACTTGTGGGTCAGCACCCCAGTTTGTGTTCATCAGTTTGCGAATGATGCTGTTCCTAAGGCTGACCTATTTCTTTAAACAGTGATGAATGACAGAGTTCGATCCAACTTCACCCCTAGGTATTTGGGAACGCAGCAGTGCTCCAGCTTAGATGGAGTTTTGTCTTAGCTTCGTTATTCGATTAACTTCTATAAATGGAAGAGGCAGTAGGTTAATATGAGATAGGAGATACTATACTGCGAGAAGAATTTCACCGAGCACTCAAAGACGTAAGTGTAAACAATACCCACGCAGCAGACGTCATTCCCTCAGAACTACTGATGTATCCGGGACAGCCAGCCATGACAAAAATGTTTCACCTCATGTGTACTAAGACGTATGAAACAAAAATACCCTCAGACTCCAACAGAAATGTAATAATCCCCATTCCAATGAAAGCAGGAGCCAGACACGTATGAAAATTACAGAACCATCTCTGTAATATGTCATGCTTGCAAAATTTTGACACAAATTATTTACAGAAGAATGGAAAAGCTGGTGGAATCGTCGTGCGCTCTAAGGCGCCTTACTGGAGCGCGCGGTTGCCCCCCCCTCGGAGGTTCGAGTCGTCCCTTGGGCATGGATGTCTCTGTTGACCTTAGATTATTTTGGGTTAGTTTAAGTGGTTTGTAAGTCTAGGAACTGTTCACGACAGTAGTTAAGTCTCATAGATTTACAAACATATGAACATTTTTGGAAAGTATGTTAGAAACTGACCTCGGGGAAGATCAGCTCGAATTCTGGAGAAATGTAACAAACAGTATGGGAGGCAGTACTCGACTTACGTCTTAAGATTGGCTAAGGAAACGCCAACCTACGTTTTTGGCTTTTGTAAATTTGAAGAAATCTTTTAACAATGTTGACAGGAATTCTGAAGTCTGAAGGGGTAAAATATAACTTATTTACAATTTGTACAAAAACCAGACAATAGAGTTTGAGAGTCACCAGACTTGGCTCCGAGTGACTTAGTATGATTCTCAAACTTGAAAATTTAGTTTGGTGGGAAGAAATTTTCAATGAATGAGGAAGTGTCCACCGCTGTGACAGACTTTTTTGCAGAGTTTGACAAAGCCTACTTTGCTGATGGATTGAAAAAATTGGATACTCGCTAGACCAAGTGTATAGCCTTGCAAGGAGACTATGTCGAAAAATAAAGAGAGTTTTCGCTTTTAAAGCAATTTTTATTCAATTTTTACGAGACTTATCAGGCCGCCCTCGTAATCCTTAAGAGAGAGGAATAGTTATGCCCCACAATGCATGGAGGATAATAAAGGAACATTTTTAAAAACTTGTCACAGCGGCGGACACTTCCTCATTCGATGAAAATTTCTTCTCACCAAGCCAAAATTTCAAGTTTGGGAATAAGAAGAAGACACTCGGAGCCAAGTCTGGTGTCTAGGGTGGGTGAGGAACCATTTCGAATCTCAAGGCGTGCACTTTTGCCATTGGGATAGCTGCTCTGAGGGCTGGAGCATTGTCCTGATGGAACAGCACTTTCTTCCGTCCCACTCTTGGACGTCTTGCAATTAGTTCCTGATTCAAACGATCCAGTAGAGGGACATAATGCGACCCAGTTATGGATCTGCCTTTTTCCAAATAATCAATCACGTTTATACCCTAGGAATCCCAAAAGACGCCATCACTTTTCCAGCTGAATAAAAAAAAAAAAAAAAAAAAAAAAAAAAAAAAAAAAAAAAAAAAAAAAAAAAAAAACAGTCTTCGCCTTCTTTGGAGCACTCTCCCACTCTCCGTCCATTGTTTGGACTGTTGTTTGCTCTCTGGAGTGTAACGGTGGATGCAAGTTTCGTCCACAGTTATGAATCTGCGTAAAAAGTCGTGTGTATTGCGCCTGAACAGTGTGAGATTCGGTGCAGAAATGTTGTTTGGTTTCCGTTTTCGGTCCAAAGTGAGCAGGCACGACATCCATCGGCCACAGAGCTTCTTCACGGCCAGTTTTTCATGGAGATGTAATGCACTCGTTCACTTTAGATGCCTACAGTATTAGTTATGTCGCGAACTGTTAATCTTCTGTTACCATGTCGTGCACCTCATCGATGGATTCCTGTGTGGCGACTTTAATGGGCCGACCGGAGCGTGCTTCATTTTCCGAGCTTCTCCGACCACGTTTAAACTCATTGATTTAAAAGCAAATGGTCTTCAATGCTGGTGCAGAACCAACATGGACCTCATTAAACTGGTATTTGATCTGTGCAGCTGTCCAACCCTTCAAATGAATTCGTTTTTCTCTATCCTAAGGAATTAACTACGCAGTTACAACTTTAGCTGGCAGCCAACAATCAACTAATAACAGCTTCCGTTCGAACCTTGGTGTAATATCCGTAAAAATATCAGTCTTACCAACAACGGTGCAGATTCAGAAAATTTCCCGCTCTTTCATACAAATTTACCAGACTTATCAACTCACCCTCTTACACCCTCTTTTCTGTGGCTCCCCTTAGTCATCAAGCATCGGAGCTGCACTTTACTTCTTCCTTTCTTCTTCGAAGAAGTTGGTTTGGTTTCAGTTTACACCTGCTGCCAGAAGAAACAAGGGAAAAAAATCGCACTGGCGTGTTTTACGGTCCACTTTAGATTTGTAGTTTTATAAGTTTTTTCAAACATTTTGGACAAATATTATAATGTAAACAATAAAAAATTAATTAATAAGAGTGTCTGAAGCCCTTTTAGGGGGGAAAATTATGGTAGTGGCGAGTTTTGAACCACTGACCTTCCGCGTCAGGGCCCAACGCATTGCCCACTACGCTAAGGTCAACACTTATAAGTTAAGTTCTTAAATTTCATACTATTCATGGCCGTTGTTAACTGATGCTAATATGGCATTTGTAGACACTAGATTATCATGTATCGTACGAAGAACGACGTGTTTTTGTTAATTATTCAGTGCGCCATTGCTTTGAAATGAAAACGTTTAACTTAAAATAAGAAAATCATCAAATACGCAACGCAAGATGGCGTATGCCAGAGACAGTTCTGGGCGATGAATGTCACGTGACACCTGCGAACGGCTGGTTTTCGTTAATTCAATGAAGGGTGTCAAAACTCTGTTATTTTTGCAAATATCTCTCAAACGATGCGAGATATGAAAATATAGTGAATTTTCTCCTTTACCAATTAGGTTATTCAATTTTAGCGTCACATGAACGGTTTATATGCAATTAAAATTACATTACAGTCGGCCTTTTTTTGGTATTAATAACGTATTTCTTGTCCGAAATATTTTAAAAAACGGGGTTCTGGTCTCTGGTAGTCAACAATTATGTCTGTAAAATTAGGTACAGATCGGTTGAACGGTTCGACCTAAAAAGTGGGAACACGTTACAGCCAGACAGACATCGTCAAATCGCCGTTATTTTTGCAAATATCTCCGCAACAATGCAAGATATGGAAAAAAATAGAGCGAAGTTGTAGAGAAATTTCCCCTCTACCAATTAGGTTATTCAATTTTCGTGTCAGATGAACGGTTCGTTTGAAATTACAATTATATTACAAACGGCTTTTTTTGGCATTACTACCGTATTTTTTGTCCGAAAAATTTGAAACAGGGAGGTTCTGGTCTCTGTCGGCCTACAATTATGTCTGTAAATTTGATGTTGACCGGTTGAACGGTTCGTCTTAAAAACGGCAAACACGTTACGGTCAGATGGACAGACAGGCAGACATACATCCCAAAATCGCCGTTATTTTTGCAAATATTTCTGAAACGATACGAGATGTGAAAAAACATAACAGAGCAAAGTTGTAGAGAATTTTCTCCTCTACAGATTTGGTTATTCAATTATCGTGTCAGGTGAATGGTTAAGCCGTTATTTTCATTTAAATTTCGAGCTGCCAAAAACGATCGCAAAGGCCCACTTTTAGTGTTACTACCGTAACCTAAAGTGGGCCAAGAAATTTGGAGTGCTACAGGCAAGTTGCATAAATATTGCTTTGCCACATTGTGACGGAAGACGATACATGGATACGCACGCTAAGGCTGAATCAAAACTACAGTCAATGCTGAGGCGCCATTCCGTTTCAGCGACACAAAAAAAGTATAAGGAACAGCCGTACGTGAATCGCAAAATGCTGGCTACCATATTATGGGACGAAAAGGGAGCCCTTTTCATCGAATTCATGGACCGTGAGACAACTAGCTTTACTGTGAAATGCTCAGCAAACATGCGATCCAAAATAACCGCCTCGGGAAACAGTCACGTGCTTGGTCCTCCTGTTCGCAACGCTGTGACGCAGTCGGAGGAAGGACATGTTGCGCCAGTTAGAGCCACGAGCTGGTCAGTAGGGCACTGGAGTACATTAAGAGCGGCCGGGGTATTCGTTATTAGGAGAGCAGAAGAACGGCCCCTTGGCCCCGCCTGTGAAGTGGGTCGTGGCGGATCTGCAAGTCTAGCAGGCGCCGGCCTTTCTGCTAAAACAGGTGCCCAGTCCGGCGGAAGAAGCATCACACAGTACAAAGCGCTTCTCTTTCTGGCACACACGTCCAGAAAATCGCGGAGCGGCTGTAAATAATATAGGTAGCAAGTTTATTATACGCGTGGGACATGCTCATTAGCATATTCTGCAGAAATTATTAGCATCTCAACAATATCGGCTTGCCGGCCGCGGTGGCCGAGGGGACTGAGGCGCTCCAGTCACGGTCTGCACGGCCACTACGGTCGGCGGTTCGAATCCCCCCTCGGGCATGGATATTTGTGCCGTCCTTAGTATTAATTAGTTCATAAGTAGCTTGTAAGTTTAGGGACTAATGACGACGTAGTTAAGTCCCAAAAGTTATACTACTATATATAGTGCGGCTTCGTAGCACAGTGGTAGAGTGCCAGACTAGAAATCCAGAGGTCGCGGGTTCGATCCCCGCCAGGTCCTAGGATTTTTATCTGTCACTTTCCACTTCTTTCACCTCTGGCAGTGTTGCTGACGTGAAAAATACCGTGGTTCGGAACCCAAGTTAAACTGTAGGTCCCCCTGGCTGGGTAAGTTAGTTCGAAGGTCGGAGGAAGGCAACGGCATACCACCTCCAAACAGGACCATGCCTGTGCTGTTGAAACCAATCTTCGGATTGTTGACTGCTTCACCGGCTTGTAGATTCAAGGACAACACCGGTTTCGCAGCGCAAGGAAATGGGTCAGCCGAAGCGGAATAGCCGTGCACGCAAAGGTGCATTGCTGCGGTGAGTGCGGTCATTCGCCGTTGGAGGTTCGAGTTATCCCTCGGGCATGAATGTGTATGTTGTTGTTAGGATAAGTTAGTTTAAGTATTTTGTAAGTTTAGGGACCGATGATCACTGCATTTAAGTCCCATAACTTAACAAACATTTGATTTTGCAATATGTCACTGTGACTTCATGAGACATGTATGATGCCTTGGCTGCGATGGAGTAGCCGAGCGGTCTAAGGCGCCTCGCTGCGGAGCGCGCGGTTGCTCGCCGTGGAGGTTCGAGTCCTCCCTGGGGCATAGGTGTGTGTGTGTGTGTGTGTGTATTGCCCTTACGTTAGTTTACCTTACTTTAAGTAGTTTGTAGCCTACGGACTGATGACCACGCAATTCGGCCCGATAGATTTACAAACATTTGAACACGATGCCTTGCAGATGTATGTCACAACATTTCCATCGAATCAGTCAATTTCAAAGGGAGCCGATTATTTTCATGACAGAATTTCATGCATCCATCGAGGGAATTGCTTCTGACTTGTTACAAGGAGTTTGAGCAGTGAATTATTTTGTGGCAGAAAAGCTTCTGTCGGTGCACAAGTACGGAAGCATCGATCGTGCGGAAACTCAACTTTCTCTTTTCTTTCGTGACATCTTCCGAACTATGGATGATCTGCAACAGATACACTACGTATTTTTCGAATTTGGAAAGGAGTTTGTGATGGTACCGCACTAAAGGCTGCTAACGAAGGTACGAGCTTATGGAATAGGTACCCAAAAATATGACCGGCTTGAAGACTACGTAAGTACTACAACCCAGTACGTTGTCCTCGATGGCGAGTGTTGATCAGAGACTAGCGTAAAATCAGGCGTGCCCCATCGAAGTATGATAGGACCGCTGTTATTTTCTATCTATATAAATTATATGACGGATAGAGCGAGTTGCAATCTGCGGCTGTTTGATGTTGATGATGCTGTGGTGTACAGGAGGGTGTCGTCATTGAATGACTGTAGTAGGATGCAGGATGACTTGGACCAAATTTCTAGGTGGTGTGAGGAATGGCAGCTAGCTCTAAATATATCAAAATGTAAGGTAGGGGAAACAATTCCTTAACGTTCCAATACTGCATTAGTAGTGTGTTGCTTGACAGAGTCGCGTAACACTGGATAGCGATATGAAATGGACCGAGCGTGTAAAGACTTCCATGGGGAAGGCGGATGGTCGACTTCGGTTTATTGAGAGAATTTTGGGAAGGTGTGGTTCGTGTGTAAAGAAGACCGCATGTAAAACGCTCGTACAGCCCGTCTTGAGTGTTGCTTAAGTGTTTGGCATCCGTCAGGTCGGTTTAAAAGAAAACATAGAAGCAATTTGTTACTGGAAGGTTCGATCAATGCGCGAGTGTTATGAGATGCTTCGGGGAGAAAGGCGATGTTCTTTTCGAGAAACGCTGTTGAAAATTAATTTTAGATAAAATTGTTACGGAAGTTCAGCGATCTGTTACAAGAAGATTAGCTAATTAAAAAATCTAAGATCGGAATATTTAATATATACCGACCGTTTTCGGCAAAAATCTTTTGCCATCTTCAAATATAAGCCAACATTTGGCTGTTCTGATGGTCTTCAGCAGCGAGTCACGTTAAAAATTTTCTTGAACAAGATAAAATATCGCTGAAAATTTGTAATTAAATTCGTTAGTCAGTTTCACTAAATAAACAGTATCGATAAATTATTTTGTTGCATTCATGAGCCACAGTCATGCAATATTTCTTAAATGATTTAACCACCATTTGACTGTATTACTTTATTATGTTTCGTCACAATCCGGATTGCGGCTGCATAGTCATTTTCAAGTGCAGAATTATGTCTATTGATTGATACACATAACAAACCAAATTGTCATTCTTGAGTGACAGTTTACACATGGACAACCATGTGGGTCGTCGATAAATAAAAGAACCATGTTCCAATGCATCTTAAACATATTAATGTCAAATATTATTTGAGGAGAACTGTCTTCAGCAGTTAAACCGGCAAACCTCGCGCAATGGAAATATTTTAGACCCTATAGCAACGAGCAGGGCTAACCATATTAACGATGTCTGTGCAGAGACAGGAATTAGTGATCATGATATCGTCATAGCGTCGATGGTGACCAAAGTTCATAAACCAGTCAAGAAGGCTAGGAGCGTGTTTTTGTTGGGAAGAGCCGACAAGCAAATGTTACGATCGCACTTAGAAAATGAATGGGCATCGTTTAATTCTGGGACTATGGATGTAGAGGAATTTAAGTGCATTATTAATAAAGGGTTAGAGAAATATGTGCCAGTAAAGACGATTAAGGATGGAAAAGATCCACCGTGGTATAATAATAATGTTAGAAAGCTGCTGAGAAAGCAAAGACTGTTGCATTCTCGATTCAAAAAGAACACGCAAAAGTTAGTAGAGATTCGTGCGTCTATAAAAAGATCGATGCGAGATGCATATAATAATTACCACAGACACACCTTAGCAAAAGATCTTTCCGAGAACCCGAAAAAATTCTGGTCCTATGTAAAATCGATAAGCGGGTCAAAGCCCATTGTCCAGTCACTCGTTGATCATTCCGGGACAGTAATAGAAAAAAGCAAACGGACAGCTGAAGTTCCAAATTTAACCTTTAAGAAATCTTTCACGCAGGAGGACCGCACAAATATACCATCATTTGATCAACGTACTAATTCCGAAATGGGGGACATAGCAATAGGTATTTCCGGTGTAGAGAAGCAGCTGAGAGAGCTAAATACGGAAACGTCTGCTGGTGCGGATGTAATACCAGTTCGGTTTTATAAAGAGTATTCTGCAGCATTGGCCTCTTACATAGCTTGCATTTTTTTTAACACAGCGCAAAGTTCCTAGTGATTGGAAAAAAAGCGCAGGTGACTCCCGTTTATAAGAAAGGAAAGAGAAATGACCCACATAATTACAGTCCAAAATCGTTGACATCAGTTTCCTGTGGAATTTTGGAGCATATTCTCAGTTTGAATATAGTAAATTTCCTTGAGACGGAAAAGGTTATTTCTATGAATTAGCATGGGTTTAGGAAACATCGTTCATGTGAAACTCAGCTTGCCCTTTTCTCACATGACACCTTGCGAGCCATGGATGTTGGACAACAGGCGGATTGTGTTTTTCTCGACTTCAAAAAGGCGTTCGAAGCGGTGTCACACTGCAGACTGCTAACGAAGATACGAGCTTATGGAATAGATTCACAGATTTGTGACTGGCTGGAAGTCTTCCTAAGTAATAGAACGCAGTAGGTTGTTCTCGACGGCGAGCGTTCATCAGAGACGAGTGTATCGTCAGGCGTGCCCCAGGGGAGTGTGATACGACCGCTAATATTTTCTATCTATATAAATGATCTGATGGACAGAGTAAGTTGTAATTTGCGGCTGTTTGCTGATGATGCTGTGGCGTATGGGAGGGTGTCGTCTGTAACTGACTGTAATAGCATACAGGATGACTTAGACAAAATTTCTAGTTGGTGCGAAGAATGGCAGCAGCTCTCAATGTAGAAAAATGTAAGGTGATGCGCATGAGTAGAAAAAACAATCCCATAATGTTCGAATACAGCATTAGTAGTGAGCTTCTTGATGCAGTCGCGTTGTTCAAATATCTAGGCATAACATTGCAGAGTGATATGAAATGGAACGAGCATGTAAGGACAGTTGTGAGTAAGGCGAACAGCCGACTTCGGTTTATTTGGAGAATTTTGGGAAGATGTACTTCATCTGTAAAGGAGACCGCGTATAAAACGCGTGTACGACCACGTCTTGAGTATTGCTCAAGTGTTTGGGACCCGCAGCAGATCAGTTTAAAGGAAGACATAGAGGCGGTTCAGAGGCGAGCAGCTTGGGTTGTTACTGGTAGGTTCGACCAGTGTGCAAGTGTGACGGAAATGCTCCAGCAACTCAATTGGGGATCGCTGGAGGAAAGACCATTTCGTGAATATCTGTTGAGCAAATTTGAAGCTAAGTGTAGTACGTTCGTCGTGACGCCTACTTAAATTTCGTGTTGTGATCACAATGACAAGATAAGAGAAATTAGGGTTTGTATTTAGGCATATAGGCATTCTTTTTTTATTCATTCTATTTTGGAGTGGAATAGGAAAGGAAATGTCTAGTAGTGGTACAGTGTACCCTCCGCCACGCACCTTACGGTGGATTGCGGAGTATGTATGTAGACGTGGATGTAAAGACCACTCTATCATACACTGAATACCAACTCAAGTTGGTTTCGGATAGCAATGAAACTAGGAGAATGTCGACTGGAGCTTGAAAGTGTAGAGGTCCCAGTACAGCGCCCTGAGGAACGCCACTGCACTGGCCTGAGGTTTTCCCGGCGACGTCGGCCCAGCTGTGCCGGCGCGGCGGCAGACAGGAGTGGCGCCACATGGTGAGCGCGCCGGTCAGCCGGTCAATACTTGCCGGCCACAGCCGCGTCACTTCCGCTGCACTGACCAGCGCTCTGCAGCCGCCCCGCCCCCGCACCGCCACCGCTGCACTGCACACGCCACCGGCGCCGCGCCGTGCGCAAAGCCTGGTTTACATATACCATTAAAGTGACGTCACCAAAATGTCTCGTGTAAACGCGCATTATATCTGTGGCGTAACTAAGTTTACATAAGCAACAAATAAGACATCACAAAAATGTCGTGAGGAAACGCCCAAGATTCCTGTGTCGTACCTCGGTTTCCATACGTAACAAACGTGACGTCACAAAAAAATCACGTGGAAACGCCCAAAATTTCTGAGGCGTAACTAGTCCCGCCTGTGAATAAAACATTTCTGGGTATTAGGCACCATCAGTTTTAAAACGCTTGGCAAAGGAATCGCCGACGTTTCGGCCACTGTGCAGTGTTTCTCTTCGGGGCAGTTAACTGATGAGTGCCGCTGAATGAATACCCCTACATACTGTCACTTTTTCGTTAACTAATACCGACGTCATACCTCTAAGACGGAGATTGGTTGGCAGTAGTGTAACAGTAGGCTCTTAGGTTTTCTGCTGTGGAAAGTGATTGGTAGGCATAATCTCTACATACTTACTCCGCAATCCAGTGGAAGGTGCGTGGCGGTGGGTACACTGTACCACTACTAGGTACTTCCATTCCTATTCCACTCCCAAATAGAACGACGAAAAAAAGAATGCCTATATGCCTCCGTACGAGCCCTAATTTCTCTTATCTTGTCTTTGTGATCACTTCGTGGAATGTAAGAAGGGGGCAGCAAGATGGTACTACATTCAGCTTCTAATTCCGTCCCTCTAAATTTCCTCAGCAGAAATTCACGAAAAGAACGTCGTCTTTCTTCCAGCGATCCCCAATTGAGTTGCCGGAGCATTTCCGTGACACTCGCGCATTGGTCGAACTTACCAGTAACAAATCTAGCTGCTCGCCTCTGAACTGCTTCTATGTCTTCCTTTAAACTGATCTGCTGCGGGTCCCAAACACTTGAGTAATACTCAAGACGTGGTCGTACAAGCGTTTTATACGCGGTCTCCTTTACAGGTGAAGTACATCTTCCCAAAATTCTCCCAATAAACCGATGTCGGCTGTCTTCCTTACTCACAACTGTCCTTACATGCTCGTTCCATTTCATATCGCTCTGCAATGTTACGCCTAGATATTTGAACGACGCGACCGCATCAAGAAGCTCACTACTAATGCTGTATTCGAACATTATGGGATTGTTTTTTCTACTCATGCGCATCACCTTACATTTTTCTACATTGAGAGCTAGCTGCCATTCTTTGCACCAACTAGAAATTTTGTCTAAGTCAACCTGTATGCTATTACAGTCAGTTACAGACGACACCCTCCCATACTTCACAGTATCATCAGCAAACAGCCGCAAATTAAAACTTACTCTGTCCATCATATCATTTATATAATAGAAAATAATAGCGGTCCTATCACACTCCCCTGAGGCACACCTGACGATACACTCGTCTCTGATGAACACTCGCCGTCGAGAACAACGTACTGCGTTCTATTACTTAGGAAGTCTTCCAGCCAGTCACAAATCTGGGAACCTATTCCATAAGCTCCTACCTTCGTTAGCAGTCTGCAGTGTGGCACCGCATCAAACGCCTTTCTGAAGTCGAGAAAAACACAATCCGCCTGTTGTCCTTCATCCATAGCTCGCAAGATGTCATGTGAGAAAAGGGCAAGTTGAGTTTCACATGAACGATGTTTCCTAAACCCGTGCTGATTCATAGAAATAAGCTTTTCCGTTTCAAGGAAATTTACTATAATCGATCTGAGAATATGCTCCAAATTAATTAATTAATTAATGCAAATCTAAGTAAGGGGCCAATCCTGCAGAATAGTCTTTGTAAAACCGAACTGGTATTCCATCCGGACCAGCAGACGTTTTCGTATTTAGCTCTCTCAGCTGCTTTTCTACACCGGAAATACCTATTGCTATGTCCCCCATTTCGGAATTAGAACGTTGATCAAATGATGGTAAATTTGTGCGGTCCTCCTCCGTGAAAGATTTCTTAAAGGTTGAATTTAGAACTTCAGCTTTCCGTTTGCTTTCTTCTATTACTGCCCCGGAATGATCAACGAGTGACTGGACAGTGGGCTTTGACCCGCTTATCGATTTTACATAGGACCAGAATTTTTTCGGGTTCTCGGAAAGATCTTTTGCTAAGGTATGGCTGTGGTAATTATTGTATGCTTCACGCATCGATCTTTTTATAAACGCACGAATACTAACTTTTGCCTGTCATCATTAGCGTGTTCTTTTTTGAATCGAGAGTGCAACAGTCTTTGAGCAATACTCAAGATGGCCACCACTTTGAACATCTATTGGTCTGACATGTCGGGACACACTCTATTCCACTCCGTAATTGAAAATGGAAACCACGTGTGTACGTGTACCTCACCCCTCATGGTAATGTACATGTGCGTCAATGAAAAAGACCAATAAAAGTGTTAGCATGTGGACGTAATGTGCTGTTCTAGTCTCTTCTGTACCTGAGGTACATCACCGTTCCCTTTGGATCCCTACTTAATTCGGTGCTCTCCGATACACACGATCGAACAGCGCAGGAGTGGTACTCAAGCGTGAAATTTAGGTTACAATATCTCCGGATGTAATTAACATTTTACAATGCAACAAACAGAACTGATTACGTATTTGTTTATATGTTCAGATGTGCTAACAAAACTAACGGGGTTCCATTTAGAAAAAAGTAGGTTTGTGTTAAAAAACATACTTCGTGCTTTTTTTTTTAAATGGTTTGTGTTAACCAATTACACTAGCCCCTCACCTCACGTTCGGTCTGTGGAATCGGTTCGTCAGTATTTGATGTGGTTTACGAAACATATCCAACGGTGATGTTAGCTGACTCACCCTCTATATATATCAAACGTGAGTCACCGTTTTGCCTCGGACACGCGCTAGCAGCGCGCCTTATGTGTTTCAAACGTCAACTTCGCTTGACAATTTCTCCGGATGTAATTGACGCATCGCGATGCAACCGACGCCATTCTTTTTGTGATTTTTCATTCTGTCGATTGCTTAAGATATATTGTGGGGTATCCGTTTTAAAAAAACAGAAGTTTGCGTTGAAAATAACACTTCTTTACGTTTTAATGAGTTTCATAGTACGTACTTTCATAAGCCCCTGCCGTACATTCACGACCGTCAAACTCGTGTTTCAATATCTCGTAGTTACAGAGATATCTGAGGTGAAACAGTTTAGTGGGACACCCTGTATATATATACAGGCTGATACAAAAAGGTACCGCCAAACTTCGAGGAAACATTCCTCACACACAAAGAAAGAAAATATGTTATGTGGACATGTGTCCGGAAACGCTTAATTTCCATGTTACAGCTCATTTTATTACTTCTCTTAAAATCACATTAATCATGGAAAGGAAACACACAGCAACAGAACGTACCAGTGTGACTTCAAACACTTTGTTACAGGAAATGTTCAAAATGTCCTCCGTTAGCGAGGATACACGCATCCACCCTCCGTCGCACGGAATCCCTGATGCGCTGATGCAGCCCTGGAGAATGGCGTACTGTATCACAGCCGTCCACAATACGAGCACGAAGAGTCTCTACATTTGGTACCGGGGTTGCGTAGACGAGAGCTTTCAAATGCCCCCATAAATGAAAGTCGAGAGGGTTGAGGTCAGGAGAGCGTGGAGGCCACGGCATTGGTCCGCCTCTACCAATCCATCGGTCACCGAATCTGTTGTTGAGAAGCGTACGAACACGTCGACTGAAATGTGCAGGAGCTCCATCGTGCGTGAACCACATGTTGTGTCGTACTTGTAAAGGCACATGTTCTAGCAGCACAGGTAGAGTATCCCGAGTATTCAGTATGAAATCATGATAACGTGCTTCAATAAGCGTAGGTGGAAGAACATGAGGCCCAATCAAGACATCACCAATAATTCCTGAAGTTCACAGAAAATCTGTGTTGTTGACGCGATTGCACAATTGCGTGCGGATTCTCGTCAGCCCATACATGTTGATTGTGAAAATTTACAATTTCAAAACATTGGAATGAAGCCTCATCCACAAATACTAAAATGAGCTCTAACATGGAAATTAAGCGTTTCCGGACACATGTCCACATAACATATTTTCTTTCTTTGTGTTTCCTCAATGTTTGGCCGTACCTTTTTATAACATATATGATGTTACAAAAAGGTGCGTATATATACAGGGTGTTTCACTAAGTGTGTTTGCCTCTGTAACTTATAAAATAATAGGTGACGGGAAATTTTAATGCAGTACGTCAACACAAGAAATGTTACACTTTCTGCGGAGCTATGAACATAGTTTATTGTATCATTTTCCAAAGAGTTACACCACAAAAATATATTTTTTTAAATGGAACAATAGTTTCATCTATCGTGTATTGGATTCGTTTAAACCAGCTGCGTCCAAATCAATTTCAGCTACATTCCTGTTAGTTTGGAAGCTACAACCCTTCAAAGTTCCGGGGGCAGAGGCTGCGATAGCGTAGCTGACTGGCCGAGTGGCTATCCCCTGGGGCACGGCCCACTGTCTCATGACCACCAGCCAGTCAGCTACGCTGTCGTAGCCTCCGCCCCCTAAACTTTGAAGGGTAGTAGCTCCCAAACTAACAGTGATAGGAATGTAGTTTAAATTGATTTGGACACAGCTGGTTTCAACGAATCCAATGCACGATAGAAAAAAAACTAATGTTCCATTTAAAAAATTATATCTTTGTGCTGTAACTCTTTAGAAAATCATTACAATAAACTATGTTCATAGCTCCGCAGAAAGTGCAACATTTCTTGTGTTGACCTACCGCATTAAAATTTCCCGTCACCTATTATTTTATAAGTTACAGAGGCAAATACACTTAGTGAAACACCCTGTATATATACAGGGTGCCCCACTCAACTGTTTCACCCCAGATATCTCTAGAGCTACAAGAGATGTTGAAGAACCACTTTTACGGTCATGAATGTAGGGCAGGGGCTTATGAAAGTAGGTACTAAGAGACACTCTAAAACGTGAAAAAATATTATTTTCAACACAAACTTGTGTTTTTTTTTAAACGGATACCCCATAATATTTCTTAAGCAATCGATAGGATGAAAAATGACGAAAAGAATGGTGTCGGTTGCATCGCGATGCTTCAATTACATCCGGAGAAACTGCGAAGCAAAGTTGACGCTTGACGAACGTCCTGAGCAGTATGGGGTTCTCGCCTGAGTCTCAGGACGTGCGCTAGCCACGCGTTTCGCGTATTTCAAGCGTCAATTTCGCGTCGCAATATCTCGGAATGTAATTGGAATATTGGGATGCAATCAACGCCATTGTTTATGCGATTTGTAATGTTATGGATTGCTGAAGAAAAAAATATAGGGTGTCCATTAAAAAAAAAAAAAAAAAAAAAACATAAGTTTGTGTTAAAAAAAAAAAAAAACAAATTTCCTTTCGTTTTAGAATGTTTCCAAATATGTACATTGATGGGCCCCAGCCGTACACTGATACCGGTGAAAGTCGTTTTCCAATAGCTGTTATTGTTCCATAGATATTTTGGGTGGACAAGATAGCTGGGACATCATATATATATATATATATATATATATATATATATATATATATATATTTGGGACTTAACTACGGGGTCATCAGTCCCTAAACTTACAAACTGCTTATGAACTAGCTAATACTAAGGACGGCACAAATATCCATGTCCGAGGGGGGATTCGAACCCCCGACCGTAGTGGCCGTGCAGACCGTGACTGGCGCGTCGCAGTCCCCTCGGCCACCGCGGCCGGGTATATATATATATATGTAAAGAGGGTGTCCCACCGAGTGCGCCAATGAAATCTGTGACCAATGTCCTTAGCCACGGCGCCCGGCGTGGCCCGACAGGTAGTGGAGTGAAGCTGTTTAGCTGGAAACAAATCTGCAGGCAGAGCGCGAGTGGTGTGGTCTGTGTGGCTGGGGAAGTTTGCTGGGTCGATGTCAGCTGGCGTGTCGGCGCGTTGTGCCAGCTATGAAGCGAGTTAGCCGAGACAAATTGGAGACGGCCGCCTTTCCACGGCGAGCAGACAGCGAGGGGCGCTTCATAAATTGCTGGGCGCAGTCCTCAGCAGGAAACTTGGCGCATCCATCAGTGCAGGCAGCGCCCCTGGCGGGCTGCGCCGAAAGCTAGCGCCATCCCTCACCTCCAGCTGGCCGCCGGAGGGACGAGGGAGGGTGCGAGGAGGTTCACAATGTTCAGACGTTTGTCAAGCTTAAGGGACTTGACTGCGGTGTCGTCAGTCCATGAACTTACCAACTACTTACGAACTAGCTTATACTAAGGACGCCACACATATCCATGCTCGAGGAGGGATTCGAACCACCGATGGGGAACGGCCTCACTGGTTGGAGCATAGCGCCTCAATACGCTCGGCCGTGGCTGGGAGGAGGTGTCGGATGTCAGGGAGGAGGTTAGGGTAGGCACGGGAGACGACCTCCTCACCTCAGCTACCTTGCGCTATCTACGCGCCGGACACACCCACATGGTAAAACAGGATAGTAGTCCGGAATACCTGTTTCCAGACTTTTTAATAATGAGGCCCACAATTTTGTCGAATCTAGTATATACGACTACACAGCAGTTACGATATATATATATATATATATATATATATATATATATATATATATATATATATATATATATTCCTTCATGCCATCCTTCCCACTCCACCTATCCTCCGTAACCTCCTAGTCCATCCCTATGAAATCTCCAAACCACCTTTCCTACCCTTCGGCTCCTACCCATGTAATCGCCCCCAGTGTAAAACCTGCCCTATGCACCCTTCCGCCACCACTTACTCCACTCCAGTAACCCGGAAGGTGTACACGAGCCGGCCGCGGTGGCTGCGGGGACTGAGGCGCTTCAGTCACGGTCTGTTTTGTGTCCCAGCCTCGTCGCCGCTTTTGTGTCTCGTTTCCGTCGTAGGTGTCGGTGGCCGAGTGGAATGAGACCGACACAGGAATAAAGGATGCACGCTTGTGCAGGTACGGAGGTGAGCAGCCAGTGGAACAGCAGAAACTAGAAACACTAGAGTAAATTAGAACGAGATATATGTTGAACAGAAGTTATACAATACTTAACTTTTACATAGATCAGTACTGCAGAATGCTGATACATAGTTGAGCTAGAGGCCTGCCTAGTGCCTATCCGATAGCCAAGTCTTCACTTCTTCTGATTCCGAAGTGTTGACTTGTTCCTATCTCAGTCCCAAGTGAACGAAGTCGTTCAGTGGTGGCCACGAGCGGAGTTGCAGCAGAGGGTGCTCGTGGCTGACGTCGTAAGAACGCCGCGCCTTGCGTGCATGGCGGCGTGCGGCGAAAGTACGTGGCGCGCACTTTGGACTTGTGCGACACCACAGTCTGCACGGCCGCTACGGTCGGGGATTCGAATCCCCCGTCGGGCATGGATATTTGTGCCGTCCATAGTTGTAGCTAGTTCATAAGTAGTTTGTAAGTTTAGGGACTGATGACCCCACACTTAAGTCCCATAGACTATACAAACATTTGAACATTTTGAACCTTTGGTGCACACGATCAAGGGCAGAGCCACTTGCGATAGCACCCACGTGATTTACCAACTGACATGCCTGCACTGTGAAGCGTTCTATGTGGGAATGACCAGCAACAAACTGTCCATTCGCATGAACGGTCACAGGCAGACAGTGTTTGTTGGTAATGAGGATCACCCTGTGGCTAAACATGCCTCGGTGCACGGCCAGCACATCTTGGCACAGTGCTACACTGTCCGGGTTATCTGGATACTTCCCACCGACACCAGTCTTAAGAACTCCGGAGATGGGACCTTGCCTTCAGCATATTCTCTCTTCCCGTTGCCCACCTGGTCTCAACCTTCGTTAGTTTTAAATTCCCGCCCTCCGTTGTACAACATCTCTGCCTCCAATCTCAACGTCTTTCCATTTTGCATATATATCTGCCTTGGTGTGCGCACGTGTATATATTTGTTTAACTATCCTTCTTCCCCAAAGGTAAGTATTTCCTCTCCTGGGATTGAAATGACTCCTCAACTGCTCCTTTAAATCCACGTCCTTTCCTTTTTCCTCTCCTTCCCTGCTCTTTGTCTGAAGAAGCAAAAAATGGTTGCGGAAGCTTACATTTGTGTGTGTGTGTGTGTGTGTGTGTGTGTGTTTTTTTTTATTTATGTTTCTGTCACGCACCTATGCTCCTTCCCCTGGTAAGTAAACCTCAGAGACAGAGAAATGATACTAAAAACTTCGTGGGGAGGTATAGAATGGCTTGAGCATCAAAATGATGAAATGATGTAGCGAACCCATGTCCGGAAACGTCACTCAACGGCGTCAAAATTATAGGCCACTAGGCCACCCCTCGGCCGGCGAATGCGTCGTTCTGTGCACCCACAGACCGCGGGCAAGTCTGTGATACGCGGTTTCTGGTATTTGGGGTTTGCGAGTGATTGCAGCTATGCCGGTAGAGAAGATGGAGCTAGCAGCTGTGTGTTTCCCGCGAGTGCCATGCTGTCTTGCGGCGATGGCCGATGCAATGCAGCTTCAAAATGTTCAAATGTTTGTAAAGCTTATGGGACTTAACTACGGGGTCATCAGTCCCTAAACTTACAAACTACTTATGAACTACCTTATACTAAAGACGGCACAAATATCCATGCCCGAGGGGGGATTCTAACCCCCGACCGTAGTGGCCGTGTAGACCGTGACTGAAGCGCCTCAGTCCCCTCGGCCACCGCGGCCGGCACTGCAGTTTCTCCCCATGGTTTATTTCCTCTCTAAACCTCCAACGCAATATTCGATGTTTTACGCTACAGCATAGTATAATGTAGTCTTGTGCGCGAACGAACTAGTTAGCAGATCCCTCGCCTCTCAGTTCGTCCGCTCCTTTTCCGAAGATTGACGGGGAACAGCGAGAGGACGCGAGAGCGCGCAGAATCGCTTAAGTATGTGATGTGTAATTGCCCAAAAATACCGCTAATAGCACACGCTTGGGCAACACTCACTGGTCATTATATAAAGAAGCTGTCATAACAAAAGAAAAATCTTTTAGTACCGGTAGCAAAAGCCAAAAAGAGCGGACGAACTAAAAAGAGCGACCTACTTCGCGGTCGAGCTGCGAACTAAAAGGAGAGCTAGTGGTCGCGAACTAAAATATGCGCGATCGGTCGCGAACTAAAAGCGCGATCGGTCGCGAACTAAAAGCGCGATCGGTCGCGAACTAAAACATGCATTACTGGTCGCGAACTATTATACCCTGAAACGTTGAAGGGTTGTAGTTCCCAAACTAACAGTGATAGGAATGTAGTTTAAATTGATTTGGACGCAGATGGTTTCAACGATTCGAATGCACGATAGAAAAAAAAAACTATTGTTCCATTTAAAAAATTATATCTTTGTGGTGTAACTCTTTGGAAAATGATACAATAAACTATATATATATATATATATATATATATATATATATATATATATATATATAGTGGTGTAACTATGGCGGGGGGTTGAGGGGGATAGAAACTCCCCCTCCCAGAACCCGAAAATAAAAAGGAAAAGAAAAAAAAGGAAAAAAAGAGAAAGAAAGAAATCGTATAACAGCAATCTGGTAAAGGTAAAGATTGGAAACTTGGTGTTTCACTGGATGGGAGTGAATTAGTTTCTTAAATGGGAGTGGTAGATGGTAGTCCGTCTGGAAACTGACTAAAATTTTGCTCGTCAAGCAGGTCTATTCCCCCCTCCCTCCTCCAAGCCAAGTGCTAGTTACGCCAATATATATATACACACAGTGTTCTGGTTCAACGAGTTACAATTATGTCCATCTACATCATCTCTAACACTGTAGGCCCAATATATAACGAGTGTTTGAAATAAACAGAGTTCGCCGTTGAAGCAATTTTCGTATCAGCCTTAATAGCACGCCTTCCTTGTTTACGGGCGGAGTACTTGGGAGATGAGCCGTTAGGCCGGTATACGACCGCACCAGCCACGTCGTCGAGACGTGATGGGCGATCAGGGTGATGGGCGACCAGTAGGTGGGCAGGGCGGGTCGGCGATCAGCCTTGAGGGCCACGCCTGCCTCCCCCTCCACCACCCCTGCTAGTGCAGGGCGTAGCCGCGCCTGACGCAGCCCGCTAATGCACCAGTGACGTCACGCCGGGGCACGCCCTGCAGGCGGCGGCAAACACGACGCCGAGGGTCGCTGCTCCCACCCCATGCTCTAGGGGCGACACCTGGCATTACTGTTCCCAGCTGAAGACGCAGTCTACAAAGAGAACAGCAAGGACACTGCTCAAAAACACCTGGGGGGGGGGGATCAGTTGAGATATTTACGTTCTAAAGGCTTGTCTCGGCAGAATGAACTATAGTCTGCGTCACGTAGGAAGGCGCCCCAGTTTTCACCCGTTCTACGCATCCCCCTTGCGGCGGTACGGCCTCTTCTTGCATGGGACTAAATACCAAATTTTTAATGTGCCGTGTCAGGCTTCAGGATCCGAAAGCCGTCCTATCGTCAAAAACATGCTAGCTGAAAACCTGACGTTGTCCGGGTATTTATTTATTTATTCGAACCTTGAGTTAGTACTTTACCTTTGCACTCTGTCCATCTCCTTTTTTCTAAAAACATGTTACATTTGTCAGAGAATATATAAGAAATCACAGGTAAAAATGCACTCGTTTCGAAGAATCCAATCACGAAATTCAACAATAATGACTGTCATAATATCACAGATGGATCACTTGATCTAAAGCGCGAAACGTCAAATCGATTTTTTTAAAGAGATGTATTAAAAGAAATTTGTTTTTTACTGCTTTATTTATTTATTCTTATATTTCCTTATTCGTATGCTTATCCTTACAGAGAAAAAGCTGAAGACATTGTAGCACACATAGACCAAAGATAGGGTCTGTGGCATCACGTTTCGCTGCATGTAACCTGCTTTATATAGAGTCGCAAACGTCATCGCTGGCCTTCAGTCCGATTTTTTTTTATAATTTGACGACTTTCAACCACCATATCATCCACCTCGTTATAGCTATCGGCATGGAACTGCTATGGTGTACAATGGGACACTTCAGACAACAATTACACACAGACCATTCGTTTGCGTTCTGTAGTTTTCGGTGCAGAGCGAAGTATTAACACACACACACACACACACACACACACACACACGTAGAATTTTATATACACCGATAACTTTCCATCCCAATATACTCCACCCATTTATCGTTATCAACCCTCAGGCAACAATTCAACCAATAAAACCTTTTTCAAAGAGTAAATATAATTTTCAAAGAGTAATTATTGTTCCGCATTTCGCGTTATATTCTTCAAATTATTAAATATCTATCAGATCGTTATAAAACCGTGCCTAAAACCTTGCTCAGTTATAAATTAGTAACTGTACAAATATCTAAGTCTCTGCGTTTTGTCGTTCAGACGTGATAAGCGTACACCGAACAAACATTCACATTACTATATATAGATAAATAACTATCCGATCGCCATAAAACCGTGCCTAAAGCCTTCCCCAGGTAGACATTAGTAACTGTAGAATTTTTTAGTTCTTTATGTCTTCTGGTCCAGACGTGATAAAAGTACACCGAACAGACTTTCACACACACACACACACACACACACACACACACACACACACATATATATATATATATATATATATATATATATATCTTCCTGTACCGTGAAATTTCAATGACAGATCCTTGCACAGATAGAAGAAGCATATGATTATAAGTTTTCACTTCTTCATCACTTTGAAATAAATGTTTTTAAAGTTCCTCTAAAGATCGATTTGTCAAACAGAAGTTCGTAGTTGTGCTATAGACACAGATATTACAAGTCCTGTTTCCTGATGATCGATTAATGTATGAGTTCTATTTATTGAAAATACTAAAAATTCACTAAAGTCTTCTTGCTTTATCTGTAAAACAACATAACTTTCCCCAAATGTCTTCTTTCAAATTGTATTATAGTTTGACAGTAATTAATTCTTCAGTTCCTGTGAGTGAATATATTTCTTGTAAAATTTCTATAAATATCAAAATAATGATCGTTGACGCTTGGTTAACTTTCGAGACACAATGACATTTATTGCTCTCACAATAAAGATCATGCCTCAACTGCAGTTACATAGGCACTGATTTTATGGTCTTTTTGATTTTCCACGAAAGTTCCTATATTAGATGTCAATATCCTCGACGATAACCGCAGAGACCAGCATCTTCTTGCCCGTGGCCTCTTCAAGTCGCCGGTTGACGGCCACATGCTTACTCCTTGAGCTCGGCGTCGAAGATGTTGCTCTCGTATGTTGAATCGCCGTCACAGCATATGAAACACAAGAAACATACAAAACTCTTCTAAGAATCACATAACATAAAACATATACATAAAAATCTTTTAAAAACATAACATACAAAAATAGTCTCATGTGAAACTGAGGTTACATAAGGTAGTAGTGGAGACAATAATCCATCCCACTACACCCTCGGTTACCACGTTGGGTGGTTATGGTATATCGCCCCAAATTTGCGATTGGATAGGGGATTTCCTGTCAGAGAGGACACAGTTTGTAGTAATCGATGGTAAGGCATCGACTAAAACAGAGGTGATATCGGGCGTTCCGCAGGGTAGTGTTATTGGTCCTCTGCTGTTCCTTATTTACATAAACGATTTGGGAGAAAATCTAAGTAGCTCTCTTAGGTTGTTTGCAGATGACGCCGTCTAGTAAATTCACCTGAAGATCAAAACTAACTGCAGAACGATCTGAATAAGATATCACTATGGTGTAAAAATTGGCAGTTGACTCCAAATAATGAGAAGTGTGAAGTCGTCCACATGAGTACGAAAATAAATCCGTTAAACTTTGTTTACAAGACAAACCAATGAAAAATGAAGGCCGTAAACTCCACAAAATACCTAGGAATTACTATTACTTCAGACGTAAGCTGGAAAGCACACAAAGATAATGTCGTGGGAGAGGCGAACTAGAGACTGCGTTTTATTGGCAGAACCCTTAAGAGATGCAACAGAACTACTAAAGAAATTGCATACAGTACGCACGTCCGTCCATTTTTGGAGTATTGCTGCCCAGTGTAGGATCCTTATCAGGTGGGTTTGACGGAGGACATCGAAAGAGTCCAAAGAAGGGCAGCTCGTTTCGTATTGTCACGATACAGGTAGAGAGCGTTACGGAAATGATACAGGATCTGGGATGGCAATCATTACAACAACGGCGCTTATCGCTGCGGCGTGGGCTACTTACGAAACTACAATCGCCAACATTCTCTTCCGAATGCGAAAATATATTGTTGACTCCCACTTACATAGCTACAAATGATCATCAGAATAAAATACGAGAAATCAGAGCCCGAACAGAGAGATTCAGGTGTTCTTTCTTCCCGAGTGCTATTCGAGAATGGGATGGGAGATGAATAGTATAAAGGTGGTTCGATGAACCCTCTGCCAGGCACTTAAATGTGATTTGCAGAGTGTCCCATGTAGATGTAGATAGCTCTGTCTCCGAAGCCCCCTCCCCTCCCCTCCAAGAGGAAATATTTATCTACGCGCCGCGGTGGAGTAGCCGAGCGCTCTAAAGCGCCTCGCTGCGGAGCGCGCGGTTGCTCGCCGTGGAGATTCGAGTTCTCCCTGGGGCATGGGTGTGTGTGTGTGTTTGTCCGTAGGTTAGTTTACCTAGGTTTAAGTAGTTTGTAAGCCACGGACTGATGACCACGCACTTGGGTCCAATAGATTTACAAACATTTGAACATTTTGAACTAAGTGTGTTTGCCTCTGTAACTTATAAAATAATAGGTAACGGGAAATTTTAATGCGGTAGGTCAACACAAGAAATGTTACACTTTCTGCGGAGCTATGAACAGATACGCTGCCCCTGAAACTTTGAAGTGTTGTAGCTCCCAAACTAACAGTGATAGCAATGTAGTTTAAATTGATTTGGACGCAGCTGGTTTCAACGATTCCAATGCACGACAGAAAAAACTATTGTTCGATTAAAAAATTATATGTTTGTGGTGTAAGTCTTTGGAAACTGATACAATAAACTATGTTCATAGCTCCGCAGAAAGTGTAACATTTCTTGTGTTGACCTACCACATTAAAATTTCCCGTCACCTATTATTTCATAAGTTACTGAGGCAAAAACACTTAGTGAAAACACCCTGTATATACGTCAGCAAGGCTGGCAACACTTTGGAGTCGCTAATCTGTATGGGATATATACCTTAATATCTTCTCCTCTTTTTCTCCCTATGTCTCTTCCTTCCTCCCTCCTCTATTTTCCCATCTCTCCCCATCTTCTTCCATCACCTTTACACCACTCCCTCTTATCCCTTCACCGTATCCTCTCCCCTCTGTGTCTATATCACCCCCACCCCTTTTTAAATAGTTTCATTCCGCCATTCTCTATTTCCTCCTCCCCCTCCCTCTGGTCTTATTTATTTTTATCGCAATGGCGACCCTGATTGGAAGTCAAAATGGATAGGTAAATCAATTGGAAACGGTTTATTAGAGAGAGTTTTAAGATGCTTTATCTGTGAGGCTAGTAGCTTTAATGGTCGTACTTTTAATGGTTTTATTGTACGAAGAGGCATCATTATAAATTTAGGCATAAATACAACTCTCCTGTTTTATGTTCAAAATGCCTGGAAAAAGTGAAAGAAAAAACTGCACATTTTTAAAACACAGCTCAGCATGTTTTCCTCGCAGCGAGCATAAGAGAACTGCTTTTTATAACATGTTTATATCGTCTTCGGAGTTGAGTTGTTGAACTGAAAACAAAATAATTGTAGCAAGATCATTCTTAAATGATGTAAATTCCATACGAAACAAAGCAATTACATGAAATACAATAAGTGTAATGGAAATAAAACATTTCGAAATTCTTTCTTATGCATTCATTGTAACGCTTGTTGATACACGAATTTTTTTTGTCTTTCCATCCGGAGAGAAAACGAACAGTGCAGATGGTTTATCAAGCCTCGAGCACGACACGTTAACTGCGCGCGGGAAAAACAGGGCCATTCAAGAGTTATTCCATGAACTTCTCACGACCGGGGCGAACAGGAAACTGGACACGCTCAAAGTGAAACGGCAAGTCGGTTGGAAGCAGTGGCGTTCTTGGGATCAGAACACCCTCTCTTTTGAACCTTCCTGTGACTATCGTTGCTGTCTCATTGACGCTACGACCACGTAGTAGAATTGGGTTGCGCGAACGCTGACCGATATCAGATTTTGGTGAAGGGTCATTATTACGACGTGATTCCACCCGTCTGGAAGCAGATTCTCAATTTTTCTCATATCCTGTAGATTAAAAAAAAAATTATTTCATACAAACCTTGTCCTGAGAATTACGAGCAGAACAAAGGAAAGATCGGTGACTCGGTGAGGCCATTTTCAAGCGATGCGCTTCCATAGATGCGGCAATTCATTTTTATTATATACTAGCTGCTAGAACTGGCATTGCCCAGGTATATATGCATTTTTCCAGTCTTAGAAACGAAAATAAAAACTTGAAAAATATTTCATCTTTATGTATGTATGAAAACAGCTTAGAACGTATGGAACAGTAAAACAAAGAAATATGCATAATGTACCAAATTGTAAGTGCAGTATCCGAAGAAAGAAAAATAGTAATAAAATACAAATTATGTGTAACATAAATTTAATTCAAAACTTGACTAAAAACAATATTTATTGTTACTTGTAATAGAAAAGTTTTTGGGATTCATTATGTACGACGTCATATATCCTAAACTATGTGCCGTACATAATTTTAACCCCACAGCGATTGTTGTCTGATTGTAAGCAACATGTGTACCTACCAAATGTAGCTGAAATCGGTCCATTATTTTAGTAGGAGATGTGGAAATTTCATTGTTTATGACATCATATCTCCTGAAATATGGGTCGTATTATGATGTAGATTCGAAGATACATTCAGTGGTATATGTGCCTAAAGTCTACAGAATGTATCGTGAACGATGTTAGCAGTAAAGAGACGTAATAAACCGAAACCTCATGCATGATGATGCGGTTTTTCACGAAAGAAATTGTTTATGACTCCATATGTCATGAAGTGTATGTCGAACTGTGATATAAGTTCGAAGGAACATTCAGTGGTATGTATGTGAACTGTCTGTGAATTTTCTGTATAAAATTTATAGTGTAGAAGTAATAACTTGTAACGTCACGCTAAACGCCGTAAATATACATCATCAACATCGGAAAAGTAGTAAGCGATAAACTTTTTTCCCTGCATCGTTTTGTTGGGGTTGTCAGCGAGAAATGTTTCGTAAAGGTTTGAAATTATGTTTACAATTTATTGCAAGCCGCTGAGTGCTCTCATTCTCAAATAGTTGACGAATAGTCACGCCATCACACGCCGCAAGATGGGACAGATATCATTGTTTATGACGTGATATCGTATGAACTATGTATCGTATGTGGTTTTTACAACGCTCGGCAAATGATTCCTGATCTTAAAGAATATTTGTACCAAATTTGGTTGAAATCGATCCATTAGTTCAGGGGCAGATGTAGAATATTATCGCATGATGCGGCCGTTTTCCAGGACGGTCATTGTTTATGACGTCATATCTCCTTACGTATGTGTCGTAGGTGGTTCATATAGAGCTCTTGAATATCCGGACTTGAATCGTCCGCCACGTTTTCCCCAATATGGTTTGAATCGCGCTGCACTGACAGCGGAAACTATTTCGCAAAAACTAACTGGTATAAATATTTAATTTTTCCGCTACTTAAATCTTTATATGTCATCATTGTGACAAAATGCTCATCAGTTTGTTAACAGTCATAGTTACTACGATATTGGCTTCGAAATAAGAGACTGCGCTACATTAGGAAAAGTTTGCAGTAAAAAATAGAGGCTGTTATGATATTCCGTTTGGTGCATTTCCGCCATATGTTGGTGCGGATGAAACTTTCCTAATGGATTAAATTTTATTTTCGACTTAGGAGGAGATCTTTACCTTTCACTCATACCGCCAATCTTTATTTTATTTAGCGCACTCATTTCCGATGGCGATAAGGCCAGAATGAATCATTGCGTATCTCATACACGGTTAGAGGTATCAAAATGATATTTTGACAAATTATAACATGCAAAGAATGGAGTATTTTGCCACATGGTTACTACGCAAAACTTCATTAATTGCCATGTTATTCAAGAAAATACATAGTTGTAGAATGAAAAAGAGTTTCGTAGTTTGCAACTATTAAATTTAATTGGTTAAAAGAAGTCAGTACCAGTATCTTCAAGTATGGATGTTGTGCAATAACAACATGTGCCTAATTATTAGGAGCTCTAATACGGAAGACGTGTTACTACTAGACGGGCGGGCGGATCCCAGTGCGTCATATTTAACTGACATTATCTCAAGTTATACGTTTCTCACAGAGTTGAAGTTTGGAGAGGATGAAAATTTGATGTATTTCGAACATTTCATTCGCTTAATGTGTTGACCTGACTTCGACAGAGAAAAAGTCCTCGCATGTCGAAAATTCCGTAACGTCGTCAGAAAGTGCATGATCGTAGACTTTCACTATATGCTGTTTATAAATTATTGCCATAAATAAAACTAAAATTAAAATGTAGTCTAGTTCTTAACGAAGAAATTGATGAAAATTCCATGTTCCTACAGTGATTAGTTTGCGAGTGTGAGCGAGTTGAATGAAACGCGAGGTAACGCGTGAGCTTCGTCCGGAACGTGGCGACTCCTACAGCTTGGGGGAAAGATGGCGGACAGTTCAGCTCGGGTTTATAGGAGTCTTAGCCCCTTACGTATGTGTCGTAGGTGGTTCTTACCCCGACAGCGATTGCTGCCTGATAGTAAGGAACATGTGTAGCAAGTTTGGTTGAAATGGGACAAGTAGTACAGGAGGAGATGTGGAACACACACAAGCGCGCGCGCGCACACACACACACACACACACACACACACACATACATACAGCCTATTTTATAAGAGCCGGCCGCGGTGGTCGAGCGGTCTGCGGCGCGCCAGTCACGGTCTGCACGGCCGTTACGGTCGGGGGTTCGAATCCCCCCTCGTGCATGGATATTTGTGCTGTCTTTAGTATAAGCTTGTTCATAAGTAAATGCAAACGTAGGCTTCATCTACATCTACATCGATACTCTGCAAATCACATTTAAGTGCCTGGCAGAGGGTTCATTAACCACTTTCATAACTTTTCTCTACCGTTCCATTCTCTAATAGCGCGCGGGAAGAAAGAACACCTAAATCGTTCCGTTTTCGATCTGATTTCTCTTATTATATTGGGATGGTCATGTCTCCCTAAGTAGGTGAGTGCTAGCAAAATATTTTCACATTCAGAACTAAAAGTCCGCGGTTTTTGTTACTATTAATAAAATTCTTCCGGGTATGAGACCGCGTCGTCATTTTATAAACTGTACCGACGTTTCGGCCACTGTTGCAGGCGGCCTTCATCAGGGTCTGTGTCTGTCCTGATGAAGGCCGCCTGCAACAGTGGCCGAAACGTCGGTATAGTTTATAAAATGACGACGCGGTCTCATACCCGGATTATTGATTCTTAATGTTCAGAAAGACCGCGAGAAAGCTCCTAACGGCCCTTTTAAACCTAGCGCGCGTATGACCTTCAACGGGACTTAGAATCTGCGCAGCGCGGCGCGTGCTAAAGGATCTCTAGTAGCACGCGGCGGCCGGGCGGTTGCGCAATTGCGGCGGCGACCTCGGCGCGGGTTGCATACCGCGCAGGGGCCCATGATTACGCGGCACTGACGCAATCCGCTTATCAAAGATAGTTTCAATAGTTTTAATAATAGAGATGTGATTGCTTATCGGACATTTCAAGTGTTTGAAGTTTATAATAAGGATATGGGTAAATCGTATTACTCTTGTAACATGCCATTTGTTGTTAGAACTCGTAATCATCGTAGAGTTAACGAACAGGAAGGCGTCAAAAAAAAAATGTTCAAATGTTTGTAAAGCTTATGGGACTTAACTACGGGGTCATCAGTCCCTAAACTTACAAACTACTTATGAACTACTTAGGAACTAGGACGGGACAAATATCCATGCCCGAGGGGGGATTCGAACCCCCGACCGTAGTGGCCGTGCTGACCGTGACTGGAGCGCCTCAGTCACCTCGGCCACCGCGGCCGGCGAGGAAGGCGTCGCTATTTGGATTAAAGGAATGTTGAATTGTAGTAAGATTAGAGTTATTGGAGATGTGTTGTATTATTATCGTCATTGAAATAAAGAAGTATTTTTAGTTACAATAACAGTTTTATTTTAAGATAAGGACACACTATACATATTGAACTGTAGTGTAGTCTGAGTTGGTCAGGTTGGTCAGGTGATAGGTTACGGTTAAACAAGAATGCAACAGCAACAACAAATGGAGAAATCGTGGGGGGGTACCAGCAATGGGGGGAGTAACGACTCCCCTAATCATGTGAAACTATCTTTGATAAGCGGATTGCGTCAGTGCCGCGTAATCATGGGCCCCTGCGCGGTATGCAACCCGCGCCGAGGTCGCCGCCGCAATTGCGCAACCGCCCGGCCGCCGCGTGCTACTAGAGATCCTTTAGCACGCGCCGCGCTGCGCAGATTCTAAGTCCCGTTGAAGGTCATACGCGCGCTACGAATGCCTACGAACGGATTATTGATTCTTCATAAGTAGTTAGTCAGTTTAGGGACTGATGACCCCGCAGTTAAGTCCCTTAAGCTTATCAAACATTTATTTTATAAGACGTAAAGCCGGCTGCGCTTGGTTGCGGCCGCGCTGTGTAGGACCACGACCGCGCCCTGTCTGGCTGCCAAGCCGCCCCCAGGCGGGGGTGGGATCGCGTGCCTCGCCAGGGGTGGCTGGTGTCGTGACGGCGCGCCGTAAACCACCCCAACCCCCGCCAGCCCTAATCAGCCGAGAGCCAAACACCCTTCCCAGGCAGGCCAGCGCGTTATGCCACTGCCGTGTCACCCGTCTCCTTTCTGGGCTTGGGGGTTTGCTCAGCGAATTTCCCTCCTGTCCTGCTGTCCCGTGGACACGGGAAAAGACTAATGCGCTGCCACACTCTCTCATGAAAAGTTGTCATTTTTACATTTTTATTTACTTATTTATTGATTTAGATTTTATTTATGTAAACCATTTTTTGCAACTGGTCGGCTGAAATATTGTTGAGTTTTGGATCGTGTTCCACCGTTCCTGTTTCAAATGTTCAAATGTTTGTATAGTCTATAGGACTTAACTACGGCGTCATCAGTCCCTAAACTTACAAACTACTTATGAACTACTTACGAACTAGGACGACACAAATATCCATGCCCCAGGGGGGATTCGAACCCCCGACCGTAGTGGCCGTGCAGACCGTGATTGGAGCGCCTCAGTCTCCTTGGCCACCGCGGCCGGCTCCATCGTTCCTGAACTGCAGCCATATTTAAAATTTTGAAGTTTTTATTTATCTATTTACTAGCTGTAAACCCGGCGTTGCCCGGGTATTTATTTATCCTACTCTTTCGTAGTCCGCCTCCCCTTCCCCCCTCTCTCTGCATCCACCTCTTTCTCTCCCATCTCTCTGCATCCACCTCTTTCTCTCCCATCTCTCTGCATCCACCTCTTTCTCTCCCATCTCTCTGCATCCACCTCTTTCTCTCCCATCTCTCTGTTCGTTTCCACCTTTCCCTCTCTCGACAAAGTTTTCTGCAAGGTATCCTCTGTCATGTACCATACAAACATTTATGTACCCAAGTGATCTTCCTCTTGGTTTAAAGGTCATGTGTGCAAAAATTCATAAAGACAGGAGCAAAGCTATGCATTTCGTAAAATTCCGTCAGTTAAGTACCCTCCACCAGGCCCCGAACGAAATTTTATACAGACAGTGACATTCCTCTTGTTTTTACGATAGAGTGTGCAAAATTTCATCAACATCGGAACAAAACTATGTTCAAAGTGTTCAAATGTTTGTAGAGCACATGAGACTTAACTAAGAGTTCATCAGTCCCTACTTATAAATTACCTTATACTAAAGACGGCACAAACATCCTTGCCTGAGGAGGGATTCGAAGCCCCGACCGCAGCGGCGGTGCGACCGTGACTGGCATGCCGCAGACCGCTCGGCCACCGCGTCCAAAACTATGTATTTATATGAAATAGAAGCGCAGGGTCACACTGATAAACGCACTTTGTTGTTCTCAAATATTTTAGTTTTATTTCGTACAACCCTTCTTCTGAGAATAATATATATATATATATATATATATATATATATATATATATATATATATATATATATATATATATATATATATATATTATTGTGTGTGTGTGTGTGTGAAATCGCTCGAGCCGTTCTCAAGTTATGGCCCGAGCAAGATATTTAGTGGCCCATTTTTAAGTTGTAAAGTACCCTCCCCCATGTACCGTATGAAACTTAAGGTAGACGGTGACCTTCCTCTTGTTTTGAAGATCAAGCGTACGAAATTTCGTGAAGATAGGAATGAAACTGTAGATTTCGTGAGTCAGTAGGAGAAGTATGCTCCGCCATGCACCTATCACAAAATACTTTCTTAGCTGACGTTTTCTACCTATAAATTACATTCCTGCCAAATTTCAGCTTCATAGGTCAAGTAGTTTTCATGATTTCGTGTTTAGTCAGCGAGTGAGTGAGTGTCCTTTCGCTTTTATATATATAGAGATTAAGGAAACAGATTGCTTAATTCTGAAAGCAAGAGAATTAAGGGAGACCTGCAGACAAAAATAAACACTAACATGCTGTTCTGTAATGCTAACTTTATTTGATACAAGGTCATGCCTGATGCGACAGTTAACGGCATCTACAATAAAACTGTTGTGAAACTTCTTTTCGTTTCGTCATTGTGTGTGTGTGGGGGGGGGGGGGCTCAGTTAGAAAACGCTTCATAAACGTCCGTAATTACATGCCAACTTTGTTTCAGTTCCCTAAAGTACTCCCATTTTCCAATAACTGACGCATATACGTGGGTATTCTCAGGCAGTGACCTCTTATTTATGACGTCATATCTCCTGAGCAGTGTGTTGTGCTTTAGTTTTTGGGTCAGGAACCTTCGTGGGCGTACGGTGAACAGTTCACCAAAGTTTCATTGCAATCGAATGAATGGTTTATGAATACGCAGACGGCATACAGACAAACATCCATTTATTACCAAAGTGAGTGTCATTCATGGCACCTGAGAAATTCGTGTCTTCTTGTCGAATTAAATACTACTTTGCCAAATTCGTTTTGTGAGAAATTATGTTGTTTTGCAAATCCCTGTTATTTTTTTAGCCGTGGAGGAGAGGCCGAACGTTGTAGGGTGCCTTGCTGTGGAGCACGCGATTGCTTCCTGTCGGAGGTTTGAGTCCTCCCTCCAGCATAGTTTATTTTAAGTCAGCAATTTCCGTCTCTGGGGCTCGCAGTGTAGAGTATGTCCTTGATTGACATGTTCAATACCACAATAATTATAAATTATTTTTACACTGCTTTAAACTTTATTGTCTCACTATAAGCTTATTTCGGCCTTAGGCTATCATCAGGTGTTCTGTAAATACGAGTAATATAGAAGAGTTGTTACATATATTATTATAACATAATTACATAAAATTTTTACAAAGTTTTACTTACATTACTTATAATATTGTTTAACATAGTTGTCGTTTATTTGCTGCCCAATTGATTTTAAAAGCTGATGTAATACTAATCGTGTTTTTTATTTAATTTTATTATAATTATAATAATAATAATTATTATTATTATTGTAGTGGCAGCCTAGCATAGACTGTAGTGGCAGCATTCAACGATATTATAAATTTACATGGTTACCACTAATTTATACACTAATATCTTTGGTTTATTTATTGGCTTTGTATAGGAGGTTTACTATCGATTGGGAATCATTGGTGTTTATTCATTCTCTTCTCTGTTTATAATGTGAATAAAATTTTCGATATATTTTTTATGTTTCACTTCGTTTTATTCTTTTAGTACATCGTTATGGTCGTTGTGTATATGGGAATATAGATAGATTCCTTCGAGAATATTCATTTGTGGCCCTTTTTGTACAATGTGTAAAATTTTTAAGGCTCTCTCTATAGATTTTAAGTCGTGTTCTTCCGTGATTAGATGTTGATAGAATTTAGATGGATTAGTTTCACTGTCTCTTGTGCGTTCTTTATATCTAGCTTGGAAATTTCTTCCAGTTTGGCATATATATGATTTCTGACAGGGGTTACAGGTAATTTTGTACATACCCGGATTATTGAATTTTAGTGTTTGTCTGTAATCCAAATATCTACAAAATTACTTGTAACATCTGTCAAAAATCATATATAGGCCAAACTGGCAGAAATTTCCAACCTAGATATAAAGAACACACAAGAGACAGTGAAAATAATCCATCTAAATTGTATCAACATCTAATCACGGAAGAACACGACGTAAAACCTATAGGGGAAGCCTTAAAAATTTTACACATTATACGAAAAGGTTCACAAATGAATATTCTCGAAGAAATAGATCTGTATCCCCATATAAACAACTACCAGAAAGATGTAATAAATGAACAAATCGAACTCAAACATAAAAAATACATCGAAAATTTTATTCACATTCTAAACAGACAAGAGAATGGATAAACACCAATGATTCCAAATGCATAGTAAAACTCCAATACAAAGCCAAAAATTAATCTTAAGATATTAATGAATAAATTACTGGTAACCATGTAAACTTTATAATATCTTTGAATGCTGCCACTACAGTCTAAGCTAAGCTGCAAAAAAAGGAAAAAAATATAGATTAATATAACCAGTGCTGCTGCACACACAGAGATAAGCAGCAATATATAAGCATAACATCAGCTTTTAAAATCAATTGGGCAGCGAATAAACGACAACAATATTATAAGTAATGTAAGTAAAACTTTGTAAAAAATTTATGTAATTATGTTATAAGAATATATGTAACAACTGTTCTCTACTACTTGTATTACAGAACACCTGATGATGGCCTAAGGCCGAAATAATCTTATAGAGAGATAATAAAGTTTAAAGCAGTGTAAAAATAATTTATAATTATTGTGGTATATTATTGTAAGTGGTTTGTAAGTCTAGGTAGTGGTGACCGCTGAAGTCGCTTATATTTACAAACATTTGAACATTTGATTTTATGCCATATTCTTAGGTTTTTACCAACACTTTTGCCACTTTAGATGTTATATATATTTTTGACGACGTTACAGAGTTCATTTTTAGTTAAATAAATCGTAATTTGTGATCGCTTATTGATTCACTTCACTGTACTAAGTTTGGATGTAATGCCAATGTGCGGCGAATGAAAATATGTGCCCTGCCGGGATTCGAACCCGGGATCTCCTGCTTACTAGGCAGACTCGTTGACCACTCCGCCACCGAGGACACAGTGACCAGCCCGACTGCAGAGGACTCTTCCCTGCACGTCTCCCGCCACACCCAAATCTCCATTCGCCACGCTGTCTTTTTCCTATACCACAGCCCATTTGTTCTGTAATCCAAATGTTCAAATGTTTGTATAGTCTATGGGACTTAACTACAGGGCCATCAGTCCCTAAACTTACAAACTACTTACTAACTAGGACGGCACAAATATCCATGCCCGAGGGGGGATTCGAACCCCCGACCGTAGTGGCCGTGTAGACCGTGACTGGAGCGCCTCAGTCTCCTCGTCCACCGCGGCCGGCCTGTTCTGTAATGCTCGCAGCCACAATACTGTATTCCCGCACCAGGAACAACAGACCATGAGTTATCGAGACACAAGTTTTCATTCGCCGCAGTTCGGTATTCATCCAACCCCAGTACAGTGAACCCATAACTGATCGCATATTGCGATTTATTTCATTGAATGAACGTTGTAACGTCATCAAAAATATATATAATTGTATACAAGCCGAGGCTGGGCTCCTGACGACAATTGATTGTGTCTCGACACCTCATAGTCTGTTCTCCCTGATGCGGGAATACAGTATTGTTGCTGCGAGCATTACAGAACAAATAGGCTGTGGTATAGGAAAGAGACAGCGTGGCGAATGGAGATTTGTGTGTGGCGGGAGACGTGCAGGGAAGAGTCCTCTGCAGTCGGGCTGGTCACTGTGTCCTCGGTGGCGGAGTGGTCAACGCGTCTGCCTAGTAAGCAGCAGATCCCGGGATCGAATCCCGGCCAGACACAAATTTTCAATCGCCGCACTTTGCTATTCCATCTCAACCTAGTACAGTGAAACCATATGTGATCGCAAATTGCGAAGACCACAACAGTGAAGTGATACTGAAAAACGTCAGTGCAGTATTGCACTGAAATGGCATTCTTTCACGTCACATAAGTTGTAGTACGGAAAATAAATCCAACACCGCTGTTCCACTTCTCAGAGGGGTCGATCAAACGCGTTAGCCAATAGTCGAAACCAAGGCTGTGTGGATTGTGGATAGTGTGTATAGTGAACGCTCGGTGTGCCCATTGGCGGCGGCAGGGGTGCGTCCACGTGGTGGCGCTGTCGCGATATTTCCGGAGGCGAGTATCGACCCATCGACCCGCGTCGCAGGCGGCTGTCGAGCGCGGCTGCCTACGCAGCAGGCGCCCGCCTTCCCGGAATTCCGACAGCTCTATATTCGACCAGAGCGTTTCCAATTGCTCTCCTTGTCATTCGCAGGTACTGCCTATACCACAGTTTTTACAACTTTTCTTCACGGCTTCAAGAGGCACCCTTTCACTTACACGTAAAAAGAAATCTGTCGTTACCAATGATATTTTAAACATACCGCTAAACCACGGAATAATATAGATAGAGAGGTAAAAATTGACACACATGCTTGAAATGGCATGGGGTTTTATTAGGAATATATATACAGGGTGTTACAAAAAGGTACGGCCAAACTTTCAGGAAACATTCCTCACACACAAAGAAAGAAAATATGTTGTGTGCACATGTGTCCGGAAACGCTTAATTTCCATGTTAGAGCTCATTTTATTACTTCTCTTCAAATCACATTAATCATGGAATGGAAACACACAGCAACAGAACGTACCAGCGTGACTTCAAACACTTTGTTACAGGAAATGTTCAAAATGCCCTCCGTTAGCGAGGATACATGCATCCACCCTCCGTCGAAAGGAATCCCTGATGCGCTGATGCAGCCCTGGAGAATGGCGTATTGTATCACAGCCGTCCACAATACGAGCACCAAGAGCCTCTACATTTGGTACCGGGGTTGCGTAGACAAGAGCTTCCAAATGCCCCCATAAATGAAAGACAAGAGGGTTGAGGTCAGGAGAGCGTGGAGGCCATGGAATTGGTCCGCCTCTACCAATCCATCGGTCACCGAATCTGTTGTTGAGAAGCGTACGAACACGTCGACTGAAATGTGCAGGAGCTCCATCGTGCATGAGCCACATGTTGTGTCGTACTTGTAAAGGCACATGTTTTAGCGGCACAGGTAGAGTATCCCGTTGAAATCATGATAACGTGCTCCAGTGAGCGTAGGTGGAAGAACATGAGGACCAATCAAAACATCACCAACAGTTCCTGCCCAAACGTTCACAGAAAATCTGTGTTGATGACTTGATTGCACAACTGCGTGCGGATTGTCGTCAGCCCACACATGTTGATTGTGAAATTTTACAATTTGATCACGTTGGAATGAAGTAAATACTAAAATGAGCTCTAATATGGAAATTAAGCGTTTCCGGACACATGTCCACATAACATATTTTCTTTCTTTGTGTGTGAGGAATGTTTCCTGAAAGTTTGGCCGTACCTTTATGTAACACCATATATATATATATATATATATATATATATATATATATATATATATAGTGTGTGTGTGTGTGTTCAAAAATGTCCGACAGATGCCGCTTCATATGATCAGAAAAGCAATAATTAGCATAACTAGTTAAGACAAAGCAAAGATGATGTTCTTTACAGGAAATGCTTAATATTTTCTCCATCATTTTTCAGTAATAGCTGTAGTCGAGGAATAATGTTGTGAACAGCACTGTAAAGCATGTCCGGAGTTATGGTGAGGCATTGGCGTCGGATGTTGTCTTTCAGCATCCCTAGAGATGTCGGTCGATCACGATACACTTGCGACTTCAGGTAACCCCAAAGCCAACAATCGAACGGACTGAGGTCTGGACGAAAGTGGCGGCTGAGCACACGATCATCACCAAACGACGCGCGCAAGAGATCTTTCACATGTCTAGCAATTTTTTTAAATTTTGATTTATTTACTTATTTTTTTCTAATGTTCTAAGAAAACCCCGTGTCATTCTAATCAATTTTTATCTCTGTATCTACGTTATTCCGTGATTTATTAAGTTTTCAAATATATACTGACTTTTTAATCACCCGGTATATTCATCTTCATACTTCACTAGATGAAAACCTGGCGTCGCTCGAGTACTTATCTACTTCAGTCTTAAGTTAATCCATCTCTCCTTCCATGTTCTCTATTCTCTTTCCTTCTCTGTCTGTTCATCTTCTCCTACCGCTCTCTCTCTCTCTCTGCCCATCTCTTCATTCCCGTTTGCCAATCACGTTCTCGTCTCTCTACCAAATCTTCCTCCACATCCTCAATCCACAGCAGTTGCGGCACGTCCTGTGTGTTCACTGGATCAGTGAAACCCCAGAATAAGCTTGTCATGAAAAAAGTAAGTAAATGAAAAAAAAGAAGTGTTTTTAATCATTCTTCGTTTCGTCCTTCTATAAGATCGTTTTACATGTACATTCAAAGCATTTTTATCACATGAAAAACGTTTCACGTCACGGAGACAGCTCGTATACGAGTCGTATCGCGGCCGCTTAATACAGGCGTCAGTGGCCACAGCGTTGCAATGCGCATGCGCGGCTGAGGTTCAGATTCTCTGCTGAACCCCCTGGAGGCAGCATATGGGCAGCAGGGAGGGGCGAGGGGAAACGACGCTTCTAACACTGGCGTTGGAGCTGGTGGAGGCGCCAGCTCCTGGCTACTCGAGCTCTGGCGGTTACGCACGAATGGGCCCGAAGCAAAGGCAACGCAGCTACTGCGCACTTCGACTTGCGCATGCGCCAATCCTCGATGAAGGCAACATCCACCCTTTATATTTGTTTTTGGTGCATTGAAGATTCATCAAAACCACGTCATATTTTGTCAGATACCTTATAACAGTAAGACTCATGAACCGTAATAGCCTTAAGAGGATTCGATCATGAATAATAATGAAGTCACTACTCTCCACCTAGCGAGAATAGCCGTGTGGTTAACGGCATAGCATTGCACCATCGAAGGTAGTGGGTTCTTTTAAAGCCAATCTTCTCCTTAACAGGTACGGGAACATTATTAACAATTGTATTGTTACTTGCCACACATACATTGGACTCTTTTGCAAATGTGTCGCGATTTTGAGGATAAATGACATTTATACTGTTCGTTGTAACAAATATTTAACTGTTTGAAAAGATGTGGGACAGAGCAGCCTTTGCACATGCGTAAGGTTAGGAGGGGGTGCTGCTTAAATTGTCACGTCACTGGAAGGTAGCTTGTCTCTTCATCGTAACAGATTCAGTTTCTTACAGTCAGTTAACAGTGTAATCACTCACTTACTGTGTTTTAGTATTCAGCCCTCACACCGAATGCGCTGAACCACTCCGCCGTATACCGTGCTACCTGTGCACACCGCACATTTTAGTTCGGCCAGGTTCGCAGCAGACCTTTTATGAATGGAAGGTAGTAGACGAGGTGTTGGCGTAACTAGAGATGTGAGGACCGACCAACACCGCGTGCACATCAGCTCAGTCAGTAGAGCCCTTTCAGCAAGGGTCCTGGGTTCGAATCCCTGTCTGACACACAAACTGCCAGGAAGTTCCAGTACCAGAAATTTCTAAAACCACATTTGCACTCAAAAAATTCGGATAATTGAAACACTTTCTATATTGAAGTTTACTAGTTTTTTCGAATTGAAATGGTAACACTAGGACCAAATGTTCATTTAGAAGTACAGTGCGAGTTGAAGCCTTAACTTACAAGGAGAATGGCAGACTGTTGAGTTTTGACGACATGTCTTCACAAGAACATTTGAGTCTCGCAGTCATAATACATTGCCCAGGCAGCTCTGTGGTTGTATCGAAAGGAATCGTGACATCAATTTCTGGCGTGATGTGAGTATTGATTAACCGTGACATAAATATCAACAATAATACATTTCCTTCAGTCAACATTGTCCCATTATACCAAAGGTATTAAACATCAAGAGAGGCATTGAATTAAAATTTGTGCTGTGGCTGGGATTCGAACTCAGGACGTCCTACTTACTAGGTAGGCGCTTTACATCGCTCAGGTAACACAGTGTTGCATTCAAAGTGACTACACGGACTGTCTTAAAGCACACCACATACTTTAGTTCTGCCTCATGTTCCCTGTGAAATGCGTATCAAATTGCCAGGGCTCTCCTACATTGGAATAGCACCCCAGCAAAGACCGCGAATAGGAACTATCCCGCCTTGTTCCTCAGGCCAAGGTGATATAGACATCAACCATAATACATTTCCTTGAGACAACATTGTCCCATTATACCAAAGGTGTTAAACATATAGAGAGGCATTGAATTAAAATTTGAATCCCGGGCACAGCACAAATTTTAATTCAAGGCCTCTCCTTATGTTTAATACCTTTCGTATAACGAGACAATGTTTTCTCGAGGAAATGTATTATTTGTTGATATTTATATCACTTTGGCCTGAGGAACAAGCCGGAATTGTTCCCATTCGCGTTCTGTGCTGGGGTGCTATTGCAATATAGGAGAGCCCTGGCAATTTGATACGCATTTCACAGGGAACATGAGGCAGAACTAAAGTATGTGGTGTGCTTTAAGACAGTCCGTGTAGTCGCTTTGGCTGCAACACTGTGTTAGCTGAGTGGTCTACAGCGCCTACCTAGTAAGTAGGACGTCCTGAGTTCGAATCCCAGCCACAGCACAAATTTTAATTCAATGCCTTTCTTTATGTTTAATAACCATGACATTTTGATGTCGAATTGCAACAGAAATTCCAGAACTTTAGTTTCTTTGCACCTAATTTCTCCCCACTCAGACAACAGTAATTTCAAAGTTTAATTATTCTTAAACATGCGCACTGCTAAAATTTCGCTTTCTTTAACGCTTAATGAAACCTAAAATTTTGCGCTGATTGTGGTAAACTCAAATTCGTTCAATCAAACATGTGTTAAAAGTAACATGCTTTAGAACTGAGAGTCAGAAAAAAATAAAAATGTAATGAGTCATAGATTGATATGTTCAACTGGTTAATGCTACATGTAAAACTATAAAAGCCTAACCTTATATACGAATGTAGGCTTTCGCGGTTATTATTATTTAACGTTAAAATTCTTCTGAGCTATTTCCTGTGTCATGATAATAAAAACTTTCCAACGTTTCGGATCCGTTGCAGGATCCTTCCTCAGGGAATACAGGGAATTCCCTGATGAAGGATCCCGCAATGGATCTGAATCGTTGGATAGTTTTTACTATCATGATGCGTCAAATAGCTCAGAAGAATTTTAACCTTTAACCTTATACATTATGCATAGTATTCTGCTGATGAGAATAAATCACCAAAAGGAAAAACATAAATTAACAAGACGTGTGATGGATTTGATAATTCTTATTCAGTGTGTGCACTGTCGTATATTCATCAAGGTATATATATGTGTAACACGTTCACTGCACAGTAGATCACTTTATCGCATATGTATTTGTTCGATCTACAGTCTAATACATTAAACAAACGAATAATCGAAGCAGCTTATGTTGGATCATAAAATAACGTAGGAGATTTAAATAGTGAATTAAATCGATAGATGATTACTAAAGATTTAGTGCCTATAACGTAAAAGCTGGTGGTAGTAAACACGAGTAAAGCTAAAACTGGTGGTAGGTACGTGTTTAAAAGCACGTGTGCTCTGCACTTGTGACGCACCGTAAATGAGAAGCACCTTTCAGGAGACCGACAGTGACTTTAATTTTGTTTGTGTTACTCTGTTTTTCCCTTACAGTCCAGATCGGCAGGCTATTTTCGTGCAGGTGTGTCGAGTGAGTGCGGAGAAGTGGGTTGTTGCCGGGGAGAGGCGGGAGTTGTAGAGGCAGATAGGCAGTGCGCAGTGTGGGCGGGGAGGGAGAGGCGGTCGCCGGCAGGGGGTTCCCCAAGAGCGAGAGCGCGCCAATGGCGGCGCAGCAGCCGGCGGTGCGCGTCGCCCAGCCAATGGCGGCGCCGCCCGCCGCTGACGTCACGCTGGTCGTCCAGGAGCCGGTAAGCCACTCTCCAGCTTCCACAGCGCACCTCTACACCTGCTCCGTAGAAAGCACCTGCCACTGCGCCCGACCCGTCTGTGGATGCATACGTCTAATTGGGGGTTCCAGTCCCTGCAGATGGGACTGATGTTCTGAAGCCTTATGAGCATCCACAGCACCCCAGTTGTAGAAAGCACTTTACTTACTGTGCCTACCCAGTCTTTGGAGGCAACAATGTAACTAGGGGTTGCAGCCCACAGGGATGGGATTAATGTTTTGAAGCCTTACAAGCATTTGAAGCATATTATTCCACTCTAATATTACCAGAACTCCATCTGTGAAGGCATTAATCTAACATGGGTTTCAGTAATTAAAACTTCTGGGCTGAGAGGCCGTGGTCGAACAGTAGAAATTTCTTCCCCTGACGTTTCGTTGCCGGCTGCGGGCAACATCTTCTGAGGTGAGTCGACGACTGACTGCTGGGCCGTGGAGATCCTACTTATATAGAGGGCATAGAGGGCGCCACCACTCGTCACGTGATGTCAACAGTAAAACTATCTCTGGCTGGCGTCATTACTCTCGATCAAAGGTAATCGATTGTCACATCTTTGGTACAAAGTAGACCGCCATATCTTGTCTAACTTCAAGCCTTCTTCCTTACTGTTAAAATTATTGCAGTGTTTAACAGGAAGGAAGAAGGCTTGAAGTTAGACAAGATATGGCGGTCTACTTTGTACCAAAGATGTGACAATCGATTACCTTCGATCGAGAGTAATGACGCCAGCCAGAGATAGTTTTACTGTTGACATCACGTGACGAGTGGTGGCGCCCTCTATATATATTTAGGATCTCCACGGCCCAGCAGCCAGTCGTCGACTCACCTCGGAAGATGTTGCCCGCAGCCGGCAACGAAACGTCAGGGGAAGAAATTTTTACTGCTCGACCACGGCCTCTCGCCAGGAAGTTTTAATTACTGAAGACGCCGGACATGAAAGCCTACATGTTATGACTAACATGGGTTTGCAAATCCCCAGTGATGCGATTGAGTTTCCTGAGCCTCATAAACATCAACCTATTCTACTCAGCTTCTTGCCACCCATTTAAGGCACCATTACCCTCTCCATTCAGACAAGGAGTTTCAGTCCCCAAGGTGTGTGATCATCACTTTGAAGTCCTACAAGTATCCACACCCCTCTCTAGTAGCACCTATTTACTTATTGCACCTACCCATCTTTGGAAGCATCATTGTTACTAGGATTGCAGTCACCACAGATGGGATTGACGTTTTGAAGCCTTTAAAGCATCTCAAGCACCTTAATCCACTCTATGTATCCATAACTCACATGTCGCTCAGTACCATACCAGAACTCTATCAGTGAATGCCCATGATGCGATTTTATGGACCCCCAAAAACATCAACCTACTGTACTCAGTTTCCTGCCATCCACTTTAGGCACCAGAACCGTGGCCATTCAGAGAAGAAGTTCCTGTCCCCAAGGCAGTTTTCGTCTCTTTGGAGCTCCACAAGCATCCACTACACCCCATTTCTACTAGCACATGTCACATATCTACTTACTGCATCTACCTCATCTCTGGACACATCAATGTAACTAGGGCCTGCAGTCCACAGGGATGGGATTGGCGTTTTGAAGCCCCACAAGCATTAGAAGCACCTTATTCCACTCTAATATAGCCAGAACTTAGTTATGATGCCAGAACTCCATCTTTGAAGGCATTAATCTAACACGGTGTGCAAATCGCCAGGGATGCGATTGAGTTTCCGGAGCCCCATAAACATCAACCTATTCTAATCAGATTCTTGCCATCCACTGAAGGCACCTTTACCCTCTCCATAGAGAAAAGAAGTTACAGTCCCCAAAGGGTGTATTTGTCATTTTGGAGTCCTATAAGTATCCACACCGCCTCTCTAGTAGCACCTATCTACTTATTGCACCTACCCCATCTTTGGAGGCATCAATGTTAAGTACGGTTTCCGTCACCGTAGGTGGGATTGACGTTTTGAAGCCTTACAAGCATCTCAACCACCTTCTTCCACGCTAATGTACCCAGAACTCACACGTCACTGAGTTGTTGTTGTTGTTATGGTCTTCAGTTCAGAGACTGGTTTGATGCTGATCTACACCCAAGCTTTTTCATCTCCTCATAAGAACGGCAACCCACATCCACTTGAATCTGTTTACTATACGCGTCTCTTGGTCTCCCTCTGCGATTTTTACCCCACACACCTCCCTCCAATGCTAAATTTACTATTCCTCGATGTCTAAGAATGTGCCCTACCAAGCGATCCCTTCTTTTAGTCAGGGTATGCCAAAAATTCCTTTTCTCGCCAATTCTGTTCAGTACCTATTCATTAGTTATGCGATCTACCCCTCCTAATCTTTAGCATTCTTCTGTAACACCACATTTCAAAAACCTCTATTATCTTCCTGTCCACACTGTTTATCGTCCGTGCTTCACTCCCGTACCAGGCAACACTCCACACAAATGCCTTCAGAAAAGACTTCCTTACACTTACATTAATATTCGATGTTAGCAAATTTATCATTTTCAAAAATGCTTTTCTTCCCATTGCCAATATGCATTTTATATGCTCTGTACTGCGACCGTCATATATTATTTTACTACCCTCGCTCAATTACCATGCCAGAACTCTATCAGCGTAGCCATTAATCTAATATGGGTTTTGCAATACCTATGATGCAATTTTATGGAGCCCCAAAAAACATCAACCTACTGAGTTTCCTGCCATCCACTTTAGGCACCAGAACCGAGGCCATTCAGACAAGAAGTTCCAGTCCCCAAGGGATGTTATCGTATAAATTAAAAGACACAATTTTGTGTGTGTTCTACAGGTTTATTTTTGTTTACTTAACCGGTTTTCGGCTCATTAGGCCATCTTCAGAGTATTTACTGCTGTGGCAAAGAGGTTACAATGTTTAGATACAGTATGGGAAGAGATGACAAATGTCTACACTTAGATAACCATACATAGTAAAACACGTCTTTTTGGAGCCCCACAAGCATCCACTACACCCCATTTCTACTAGCACGTGTCACGTATCTACCTATTGCATCTACCTCATCTCTGGAGGCATCAATGTAAATAGGGGCTGACGTCCATAGGGATGGGGGTTGACGTTTTGAGGCCTAGCAAACATCTACAGCACACTACTCAGCTCTAATATAGCCTGTCGACGAGTTACTATGCCATAACCCCATCTCTGGAGACATTTACAAACATCCACAAATCCCACTCCATCTATTCAGTAGAATGCACCAGTCTGCTGTCTACTTACTGCTCCTAACCCACATTCGGAGGCTTCGGTCTAACTAGCGGTTGCATTCCTCAAAAATGGGATTGACGTTTTGAAGACTGACAGGCATCCACATGACCTTATTCCACTCTAATGTAGCCAGAACTCGCCCGTACATAAGTTACTGTGCCAGACCTCCATCTGTGAAGGCATTAATCTTTTATGGGTTTGTAATCCCCAGGGATGGGTTTGAGTCTCTGGAGCCCCAAAAACATCCACGACAACCTACTCCACTCCTTGCAATCCACTTAATGCATCAGGTCCCTGTCTGTAGAGACATCAACAAGGTGTTGCAGTTCACAGGGATGGGATAGTCTTTTTGAAGCCACACAATCATCCCTAATACCTGTCACCAGTCAAATTAGGGATGGTAGTCCACAGGGCTTGGGTTGACGTTTGAGGCACAGTGCTCAACTTTTAATGTAGCCGGCACCCACCTGTGGACCACATACTGTGCCAGAACCACAACTCTGGAGTCATTTATCTAAGAGGGGGGCTGTAATCCCCAGGGGTGGTACTGATTTCTCGAGACCCCATAAGCATCCGAAGCACCACATCCCCTGTCTGATTCCATTTACTGCACCAGAACCCGTCTGTGGAGACACCAGTCTAAGAAGGGTTCGTAGTCCCCAAAGGTGTGGTTGACTGTTTGGAAGCACCTGTACTGGTGTATGGTATACTTTATACTACAGTCCCAGGTGACACACTGCTGACATTCACCCGAGATGTCTCATATCTACAATCGGCAAAACAGGATTTCAGAGCGTTTTTGCTATTCTCTAGAGTAGTGGTATTTAACATGATCCTTACCAAGCACCAGTCAACATCGCAACTTTAATGGCGGACAAATTTTTTAAAACATTTGATCATGGTGTTCATTATACATTGGTCGAAACAATTACGGCATCAGTTGAGATCTACGTTCTGAAGTATTGTCATCAGCAGAATGAACTAAAATGGTTTACAAAATTTGTAAAAAAAAACTACCGAACAGATTACCGCATTCGACAGAAATACCGATTTTTGCGAAAGGCCCCAACTTATGAATAAAACGCGGAATTTTGGAAAAACAAGTGAGGGGAGGAGGTAAAATGTCGAATTTGGGAAAAAACCGTTCCCGATAATGTACTATGATATGACGACGAAGACCTGTTATTAGCAAATGACGAGACTGGCGCAAAATTTCTGCAAAAAGAAAAAAGAAAAAAAACTCAAAATTTTCTAAAGGAATCTATACCAAATTTGGCAAAAATACTCAATTTTTCGAAAAATGGACCAAGTTCGTGAAAAACTACCGAAAAGCGTACCGAATTAAATACAAACAACGACATTGGCGAAAGGCCCCAAATATTGAAAAAAAAAAAACCAACGAAACAAGTAAAATAAAACTGTACATATTTAGCAAAAATATGCAATTTTGCGAGAATTGAACCCCAAATTTGTGAATAACTACCGAACAGGGTACCGAATTCGACAAAAATACCGAATTTGGCGGAAGGTCCCAAATTAGGAATAAAACGCAATATTTTGTAACATAAGTAATAAAAACGGAAATACGATATGTTGTGGTCTTCAGACGGACACTTCCCTCCAATGCTAAATTTACGATTCCCCGATGTCTAAGAATGTGTCCTACCAAGCGATCCCTTCTTTTAGTCATGGTATGCCAAAAATTCCTTTTCTCACCAATTCTGTTCAGTATCTCTTCATTAGTTATGCGATCTACCCACCTAATCTTCAGCATTCTTCTGTAGCACCACATTTCAAAAGTCTCTATTCTCTTCCTGTTCGCACTGCTTATCGTCATGTTTCACTCTCTTACAAGGCAACACTCCACACAAATGCCTTCAGAAAAGACTTCCTTACATTTAAATTAATATTCGATGTTAGCAAATTTCTCTTTTTCAAAAATGCTTTTCTTCCCATTGCCATTCTGCATTTTATTTCCTCTGTACTACGACCATCGCATGTTATTTTACTACCCAAGTAACAAAACTCATCTACCACCTTCATTGTTTCGTTACCTAATCTAATTCCTTCACCATCGCCTGATTTTCTAAGACCGCATTCCATTATTTTTGTTTTGCTCTTGTTAATGTTCATTTTATATGCTCTCTTCAACACGCTGTCCATTCCATTCAACTGCTCTTCCAGGTCCTTCGCTGTCTCTGACATAATTACAATGTCATCAGCAATACGCAATGTTTTTATTTCTTCCCTCTGAACTTTAATCCCTATTCCAAATTTTTCCTTGCTTTCCTTCGCCGCCTGCTCGATGTACAAATTGAATAACATCGGAGAAAGGCTACATCCTGTCTTACTCCCTTCCTAACTGATGCTTCCCTTTCATGTCCTTCGAGTTTAATAACTGCGGTCTGGCTTTTGTACAAGTTGTAAATAACTCTCCTTTCCCTATATTTTACCCCTGCTGACTTCAGAATTTGAAAGAGTGTATTCCAGTCAACATTATCAAATGCTTTCTCCAAATCTACAAAAGCTAAAAATGTAGGTTTGCCTTTCCTTAATCTATCTTCTAAGATAAGACGTAAAGTGAGTATTGCCTCCCGGGTTCCTATGTTCCTCCTTAATCCAAACTGATCTTCCTCGAGGTCAGCTTCTACCAGCTTTTCCATTCTCCTGTACATAATTCGTGTTAAAATTTTGCAACCGTGACTTATCAAACTGATGGTTCTGTAATTTTCACACCTGTCTGCGCTAGATTTTTTTGGAATGGGGATTATTACATTTTTCTTAAAGTCTGAGGGTATTTCGCCTGTCTCATACATCCTACATACCAGTTCAAATATTCTTGTCATGGCTGGCTCTCCCAGAGACTTTAATAGCTCTGAGGGTATGTCATCTACTCCTGGGGCCTTGTTCTGACCTAGGTCTTTCAAGTCTCTGTCAAATTCGTCTCTCAGTATAGTATCTCCTATTTCATCTTGATCTACTTCCTCTTCCCTTCCTACAAGGGAAATACGATAAAAGATAAGAAATATGGGATAAAACGACGAATTTTGTTCAAAACAGTTCTGGCAAAAAAATAATTAAAAAAAATCTAGGCTTAGTTGGAGTGCAGAATAGTGGCAGGTAGACGGGACGGGAACAGCGTTCCGACAGCAGTCCCTGTGCAGCAGCAGTATCCTCAGAATGTCGGTAGCTTCTCCCTCCCTGCAGCCAGCGTTCGCTGTGAGCACGTGGCCACTAGCGCCTCCTCTGTCCTGGTGACCCAGATGCCTGCAGGGAGAGTTCGGCGCCCTCACGCGATCCGCCGCCAGCCAGCAACTCATCCGACACGCTAATAAACAAACCCTCCGCTCCCCTCTGAAAGCGAGACCGAGGTTCCCAAGCTACACCCACCGCACGAGACTTGCCACCGTCAAGACCGCGCGCTACTCCTTATACTACAAGAGCCTTGACTTAACGTCCACATTCACTCATCCAGTTCCATAGAAACAGTGTACCTGCTCCTTATACACTGGAGACCCGAAGTACCTGTTATAGCATCTTATGCAAACGTAGACATATGTAAACACGCTGCGCCGGCGGCGGTGGCCGAGGGGACTGAGGCGCTCCAGTCACGCTCTGCACGGCCACTACGGTCGGGGGTTCGAATCCTCCCCTCCGGCATGGATATTTGTGCCGTCCTTAGGATAAGCTAGTACTTAAGTAGTTTGTAAGTTTAGGGACTGAAAACCCCGTAGTTAAGTCCCATAAGCTAGACAAACATTTGAAACACGCTGCGATCGGCACTGCCTATATAACAGGTGAATTGGTAGTTTTGCGAAAAGCTGGTTAGGTAGCAAAAATGTATTTTTACTGCAGGCCGCTTTTTTTGTCCAGTGCGACTTCAGTGACGCGTTACGGCATTACCATCATCAGATGATTATCTCCTTTGTGACATAGCCACACTCAAGGAAATACACTTGTGGCCATTAAAATTGGTACACCACGAAGATGACGTGCTACTGACGCAAAATTTAACAGACAGGAAGAAGATGTTGTGATATGCAAATGATTAGCTTTTCAGAGCATTCACACGAGGTGGGCGCTGGCGACACCTACAACGTGCTGACACGAGGAAAGTTTCAAACCGATTTCTCATACACAAACAGCAGTTGACCGGCGTTGCCTGGTGAAATGATGTTGTGATGCCTCGTGTAAGGAGGAGAAATGCGTACCATCACGTTGCCGACTTTGATAAAGATCAGAATGTAGCCTATCACGATTGCGATTTATCGCATCGCGACATTGCTGCTCGCGTTGGTCGCGATCCAATGACTGTTAGCAGAATTCGGAATCGGTGGGTTCAGGAGGGCAGTACGGAACGCCGTGCTGGATCCCAACGGCCTCGTATCACTAGCAGTCGAGATGACAGGCATCTTATCCGCATGGCTGTAACGGATCGTGCAGCCCGTCTCGATCCCTGAGTCAACAGATGGGGGACGTTTGCAAGACAACAACCATCTGCACGAACAGTTCGACGACGATTGCAGCAGTATGGAATGTTAGCTCGGAGACCATGGCTGCGGTTACCCTTGACGCTGCATCACAGACAGGAGCACCTGTGATGGTGTACGCAACGACGAACCTGGGTACACGAATGGCGAAACGTCATTTTTTCGGATGAATCCAGGTTCTGTTTACAGCATCATGATGGTCGCATCCGTGATTGGCGACATCGCGGTGAACGCACATTGGAAGCGTGTATTCGTCATCGCCATACTGGCGCATCACCCGCCATGATGGTATGGCGTGCCATTGGTTACACGTCTCGGTCACCTCTTGTTCGAATCGACGGCACTTTGAACAGTGGCCGTCACATTTCAGATGTGTTACGACCCGTGGCTCTACCCTTCATTCGATCCCTGCGAAACCCTACATTTCAGCAGGATAATGCACGACAGCATGTTGCAGGTCCTGTACGGGCCTTTCTGGGTACGGAAAATGTTCGACTGCTGCCCTGGCCAGCACATTCTCCAGATCTATCACCAATTGAAAATGTCTAATCAGTGGTGGCCGAGCATCTGGCTCGTCGCAATACGCCAGTCACTGCTCTTGATGAACTGTGGTATCTTGTTGAAGCTGCATGGGCATCTGTACCTGTACACGCAATCCAAGTTCTTGTTGACTCAATGCCCAGGCGTATCAAGACCGTTATTACGGCCAGAAGTGGTTGTTCTGGGAACCGATTTCTCAGTATCTACGCACCCAAATTGTCTGAAAATGGAATCACATGTCAGTTCTAGTATATTAGTCCAATGTATACCGCGTTTCTTGTTAGTGTAGCAATTTTAAGGGCCAGTAGTGTATATGCCCAATCCAATCCAATTTCTTTTTCTTCTTTTTATTACATGTCTCCTCTCCTCTCCTCTCCTCTCCTCTCCTCTCCTCTCCTCTCCTCTCCTCTCCTCTCCTCTCCTCTCCTCTCCTCTCCTCTCCTCTCCTCTCCTACGTCCTGTTCTCTCTCTCTCTCTCTGCCGCTTCCTCCCGCTCAATCTACCACTCTTGCTCTTCTACTCTCTCCATTTATCCTCTCCAGTTTCTGTCCACCTGCTGTTCCTGTTATAAACAATGGTACACATCATTCACAAGAATAATTCCTTCTCTATGAACGTATTACGGTTTTCCATTGGTCCGTCCTCACCTTCTCCTCCGACCATGTCTGTTCATTCTTTCCTCCTATTCGTCCATCATTCACTCACCACACCCTGTCAACAACCTCCTCGTCCTACACTTCTCACGATATATTTCCTCTTTGTGCTGATCAGTAAAACTGTGTCTAAGGCTTTGAGAGACACCCCTCTTCCATGTGTCGTATTTTTATGATGTCAGTAATATTCCTCTTGTTTTGAAGCTCAAGTGTGAAAATTTCAGCCGGCCGCGGCCCGTAGTTAAGTCCCATAAGCGTAACAAACATTTGATTTGATTTGAAAATTTCAAAAATCAAATGTTTGTATAGTCTATTGGACTTAACTACGGGGTCATCAGTCCCTAAACTTACAAACTACTTATGAACTACTTACGAACTAGGACGGCACAAATATCCATGCCCGAGGGGGGATTCGAACCTCCGACCGTAGTGGCCGTGCAGAACGTGACTGGAGCGCCTTAGTCCACTCGGCCACCGCGGCCGGCGTGAAAATTTCATCAACATCAGACTGAAAGTATAGATTTGTACCCGATTTGTACCAAACAAATTAACACTAGAGGGGGATGACCCGCCGTAGTACAGAAAACAGGTTAGATTACTCTTGCAAAAGCAAAGGAAGAAGCATGCCAAATTTAAACGCACACACAATCGCCAAGACTGGCAATAATTTACGGAAACTAGAAATTTACCACTAACTTCAATGCGAAAAACTGGCGGTAGCTACCGAAATTAAACCCTGCCACATAATTTGGTACCGAATCCTAAGAAATTCTGGTCGTATGTAAAGTATACTAGCGACAAAACACAATCAATACCTTCATGATACTGATGACAGTCCTGCTAAAGCAGAGTTGCTTAACACAGCTTTCCGAAATTACTTCACTACAGAAGACGAAGCAAACACTCCAGAATTCGTATCAACAACAGAAGTAGATACCCCTCGTGTATTAAAAGAACTTAAATCACTTAACAAAAGTAAGTCTCCTGGTCCCGAGTGTATACCAGTTAGTTCCCTTTCAGAATACGCTGATGCTGTAGCCCCATAACTAGTTATCAAATACAACCGCTCGCTCAGCGAACGTTTCGTACCCAAAGACTGGAAAGTTGCACAGGTCAGGCCACTCCAACATTCAAGGAAGGCAATAGGAGTGATCCGTAAAATTACAGGACTATATCATTGACGTCGGTTTGCGGCAGGATTCTAGAAACAGAAAGTCGTTGCCATATTCATGGTCGACCTCTACCCAACGGTGTATCGGTGTCCCGCACGTGCGCGGTCACCTGCTGTATCGTCTTTCGCCCATACCCACTCAACGCTTCTTCCACATGCAACTCCCTGATTTTTTCCTGCTCGGCTTTTTGAAGCTTATAAAGCTTACAAACTTAAAAACTATTTAAACTGACTTATGCTAAGTACAACAAATATGCCCATGTCCGAGGAGGACTCGAACTTTTGCCGGCGACCAGCAGCGCGCTCCGCAGCTAGGCGCCTTAGAACGCTCGGCCACTCCACCGCTGTTACATCAGGTACATTGCAAAAATGCTCTCCGCCGACCCTGCACCGCTGTGCTCCTGCGGTGAACTGCTGACAGTGCGACATGTTTTACTGACTTGTGTTAATTTTACTCATCTTCGTGTAGCCCTTCACTTTCCGTCTACTCTGGAGGAAATTTTAGCTGATGACACACTAGCAGCTGCTCGAGTTTTGCGTTTTATCGACTTGGCCCACTTATCCAAGGATATTTAACCCTTTTAATTGTCTTTTATCTTTAGTTTTTAGCCTCTTGTTGATGTACTGACAGTCACCATTTTTTTTTATTTTTTTTATTTTATTTATTTATTTTTTTTTTATTTTATTTATTTATTTATTTATTTATTTTTTTTTTTTTGGTGATCATAGCGAATCTATGTTCTTGGCTGGGCGCAAATGACCATAGAAGTTGTGCGCCCTAAAACCACAAAAAAAAAGCCACACACAATACATAAGAATAAGTTATTTACAGGAGGAGACATTTCGGCTGTACAAGATTTATTCCTTTAGGCCTACACAAAGAAACCAAACGAATTTTACACAGCAGGAAATCTTGCTGAATTACCAAGCTGTAAAAACCTGTAGTAAATTTATGAAGCAAATTCAATTTACTGACGAGCTATCCATTTTTTTTCTGATATGCTGTGCGCCCCCGTAGCTCAGAGTGCAGTGCCGCTGACTAACACGCAGGGGACCCGGTTTCGATTCCCGGAAGGGAATTGTTTGTCCTCATCATGGTCAATCCCTAGCCAATCTCCCAGCCAATAATGCTATACGATAACTGCCATTTTCTGATTTTGTGTCCCGACTTCGTCGCCGCTTTTGTGTCCCAGCCTCGTCGTAGGTGTCGGTAGCCGAGTGAAACGAGACCGACACGCTGGTGCAGGTACGGAGGGGAGCAGCCAGAAACTATAAACACTCGAGTAAATTAGAAAGATATATATTGCACAGAATGTAACAGTACTTAACTTTTACATAGTACTGCAGAATGTTGATACATAGTTGTTGGAGGCCTGCCTAGTGCCTGTACAATAGCGAAGTCTTCAATCGTGCCTATCTGATTACGAAGGTCGTAACTGTTTGCTAGCTCAGTCCGAAGTGCGAAGTGGCCGATGTCCTTCAGTGGTGGCCACGAGCGGCGTTGTACCAGAGGGCGCTCGTGGCTGTCGTCGGAAGAACGCCGCGCCGTGCATGCATGGCGGCGCGCGGCGAAAGTAGGTGGCGCGCACTTTGTACTTGTGCGACACCACACCCCTCCCCCCCAAACCGCCGCGCCGTCGTGGCGTAGGGCTGAGGGCCACGGCGACGGCACTGGGAGGAGGGCCTGGGCGGGGGCGTTACTGGTGGGACGGGCGTCGTAGCTGAGGCCGGGATCGAGACGCCGTCCGCGCCCCGGCATCTGCCTTGAGATCCTCCAGGGAACCCGCCGAAACCTGGGGAAGGGCGCCCGCCCCCGCCCAGAGGGAGCAGGTCATCTTCTTCTGAGGTGCGTGGCCCAAGCTGGGGGGGCCCGCACGGTCCCGGAGTCCCTCTCGGTGACGCTGTCATCTGCGGCGGCGACAGCGGCGGCGACGACTGCGTCGGATGTACGTCGACGTCCATAGGGATCTCGTAGTCCGGGGACGAACGATGTGGTTGTGCTCCCTGGCGCAGAACTGGGTCTGGAATCAAGAAACCGGAGACAGGATCGCGCGGTCTGTGCAGGCGCAATTGGTTTGCGTGGCGCCGCAGCTCCGACCCTGTGGAAGAACGTACAACAAACATATTGCGCCCGAGCACGCGCTGAATGGTGCCCGGCGTCCATCTTGTCTTGTTGCCAGCAAACACCTTGTACAGCACCGGCGTAGAAACCTGAAAACGCGTAGCGCCATACGAACCGACTCGGTGCGTGGGAGGCTGCAGCAGGTGAAGGAGAGTGCGGTGACGGCGGCCGTGTAGCAGCTCGGCAGGAGACGGGCCGTCACGTGGCATGCACCGATACGTAGACAGGAAAATTTGAAGAGCTTGCTGCCTGGAGTGCTGACCTTTCATCTTCTCCATGTGAGACTTGAATGTTCGAACGAAACGTTCTGCTTCACCATTGGACTGAGGGTGAAAAGGTGCAGTGGTAATATGCTGAATGCCATTCACACGACAAAACTGTTGAAATTCCGCACTAACAAACCGAGGTCCATTGTCACTGACGATAGTTTCAGGCAAGCCTTCGATGCAAAACACTGATGTTAAGGCACTGATTGTACTAGAAGCTGTCGTTGAGTTCATGGCAATCACAAAAGGAAACTTGCTGAAAGCGTCTACAACGATTAACCAGCGCGTATTCCAGAAAGGTCCGGCAAAGTCAATGTGTAAACGTTGCCATGGTCCCTTGGGGCGTGGCCAGTCTGAGAAACGTTGCGGAGGAGCCGCCTGATGCTCCGCACAAACTGTACACTGTGATGTCATGCTCTCTATCTGAGCGTCCATACCAACCCAGGTACAATGACGTCTGGCCAATTGCTTTGTCCTAACAATGCCCCAATGTCCTTGATGCAGGAGGCGTAACACTTCTCGTTGCAGGGAACGAGGAACAATCACTCTTGCTTGGTCGTTGTCGGTATGCAACAACAGTACACCCTGACTTAAAGATAATGCATGACGTTGTGCAAAATAACGTCGAACCAGAGGCCGATCAATGTCTTGGGCTCTGGCAGGCCACCCTGAGCGAACAAAACGTGCTACCACACTTAAGTCTGCATCCGCAGCTGTTTCCTGTGCAACCCGACGAGAGTTCAAAGGAAAGTCTGCGACAGCGGAAGCATCTCTGGAGTCTATCTGACAACATGCCATTTCTGAAGAATCAAATGATACATCCTGGCCAACCGGAAGTCGGGAAAGTGTGTCCGCGTTAGCATGTTTAGTGGTAGGTCGGTACAAAATCTCATACTGATAATTAGACAGTATTAAGGACCATCTCTGAAGCTTTTGTGCCGTACGTGGCGGAATCGGCTTTGTGGGTGAGAACAACGACGTGAGAGGCTTGTGGTCTGTCAACAAATAGAATTTTCTGCCATACAGATAATGATGAAACTTTGTGACGCCGTAAATGATTGCTAAGGCCTCCTTTTCTATCTGACTGTAATTCTGTTGCGTCGGCGTCAGTAGCTTGGATGCAAAGGCAATAGGACGATCGTGACATCCAATACGATGTGAGATTACAGCGCCCAGACCATACGACGAGGCGTCAACTGCTAACACTACAGGCTTCTGTGGGTCAAAGGGAATCAAACATGCATCACTGAGTAGTGCAGACTTTAATTTGTCAAAGGCAACCTGGCAATCTTTGGACCAAACAAAAGGAACATTCTTCCTACGTAAGTGATGCAGTGGAGCTGCAATCTGAGAGGCATTGGGAATAAATCTGAAATAATAGTTAAGCTTTCCCATTACTGCTTGCAATTCATGCACATTCTTAGGAGGAGGCAAGTCTTTGATTGCTCGAAGATGTGACTGTAAGGGATGAATTCCTTGGGCATTAATCACATGGCCTAGGTACTCTATTTCAGTTTGAAAAAACGAACACTTTGCTTTATTGCAACGTAGACCTGCTGCAGTCAAAACTTTGAAAAGGCACTCCAGGTTTGCTAAATGTTCTTCAACTGTACGTCCGGATACCACAATGTCATCTAAATAGTTCGAGCAACAAGGTACCGAAACTGTCAGCTGTTCCAAAAAACGCTGAAAAATAGCAGGGGCGGAAGAACTGCCAAATGGTAGGCGTTGAAATTGAAAAAGGCCCATGTGAGTATTAATGACGAAAAATTTTTTTGACTCGTCATCAAGTGGAAGCTGTAAGTATGCCTCTGCTAAATCAATCTTGGAAAAGAAGCGAGACTGTCCTAATTTGTCCATCAGTTCCTCAGGTCTGGGCAGGGGATAAGTGTCGACAATTGTTTGACTGTTCACTGTTGATTTGAAGTCCGCACAGAGGCGAAGTTTTCCTGACGGCTTGGGTATAATTACTATAGGCGAGGCCCACTGACTCGCAGAAACAGGAGAAATCACCCCACTATCTTGCCAACGTTTAAGTTCTGCAGCAACTGTATCACGCAAGGCGATAGGCACTGGTCTAGCTTTACGAAATTTTGGAACTGCAGATTCTTTTAAAGTTACATGTGCCACGAAGTCTTTTGCACAACCTAGTTCCGGCGAAAACAAGTCACTATATTTGTCACACAATGCGTTGATTTTATCCTGAGGCACTATTGACGAAATTTGAAGCACATCTCTTTGAATTGATAACCCAAACAAGTCAAAAGCATCTAGTCCAAAAATGTTCTGCGTAGATTTGGCCTGAAGAACAACAAAAGCAACTGTTTTCGTAACACCTTGAAAAGAGGCAGGCAGGCTACACGTTCCTAGCACGGGAATATTTTCACCTGTATAAGGTGTTAACACTTGCTGTGACGGCGACAATTTTGGCGAACCCAGAAGTTCATAAGTATCTTTATTTATTAATGTAACAGCGGAACCAGTATCAAGCTGAAATTGCACAGTCTTATTTTCTATGGAGAGATTTACAAAAAGTTTGTGCTTCTGGCGCACGACAGGTGCGCGAATGTGGGCAACGTCTGCTACATATTGTTTTCTGCGCTTGCGCGGGTTGCGTGCGGTAGGAAGCGGCGCATACTCGGCACACGGCGGATTAACCAAACTGTCACTAGATGACACTACCGCCGGATCGGCGTCCGCGCAATGCGAGGCTACTGCACTAATATTACTTTCAGTATCTACAACAAGTCTACTGTCACTAGCTACACAGTACTGGGCACTATTACAAGGAGCCGTTGCAGAAGGCACTATTTTCACTACAGGAATGCACTGTTCATAGTCATTTTGCTTGTCCCGAACCCTTTTCCGTTGCACTGTTTTACGCGCTCGTCGGCGCTTGCTACATGGTGCACTATATAGTTTTGCCATAGGCGCAGAACTACTTTCTTGCAATTGAGATCCAAGGAAAGCACTGTTCAATTCCACAGCCCGTATAACATTTACAGAATGAACCGTTCTCGCACTCTGCGAAGCACCGTTTCTAACGTTACTGTTCTTTGAGTTCTTAATTTGCATACACACAGACTGTACATGTCCCGATTTGCCACATTGATAACAGGTCGCGTTGCGACTAGGGCATTGCGCACGCTTATGGCGAGATACACACTGAGGGCAAGACTTACGAACATTTTTCTGAAATGAGCGTTGGCGCCCGTTATTCAAATTACTGTTTCTAACACGACGGGGCGACCTTTGCGTCGCACTTTTACACTGGCTACTGTTCACTGTCTGTTCAGCACGGCCGGTAGAAAAATAAGAATCACTAGGGCTAGACTGGGAACTACGACTAGGAAAGCGTCCGTTGCGGCGCACTGAATTTACACTGTGGCTTTGCATTTCTACATCTGCTAAGTCAAAAGTATCATGAGCTTCAATAAGCTGCAGTACACTGTCTAATGAGGGGTCAGACTGTTTCAGAATTGCTGCTCTAATTCTGGGGTCCTGAATATTCTGCGTAATCGCATCCCTCAACATCACGTCACTATAAGAAAGTCCACAAGAGCAAGTAAATTTACATTGGCGGGTTAAGCCCTTCAATTCCGTAATCCACTCTTGGTGTGACTGCTGCGGTAATTTTTTAAGTCTGAAAAATCGGTATCGTGCAGCGGCTACAAGAACTTTTCTCTCATAATGAGCATTCAGTGCATCTACAATTTGTTCAAAGTCTACATCACGAGGAGATGCGTTGGGGAATAGTTTCTGCAGTAACACAAATGTTGGAGTTCCTACAGTCGATAAGAAAAGGTTCTTCACTCTCTGACCTGTAATTTGATGAGCCGCGACGAGTTCTTGAAACTGCGCGAAATAGTCGCTCCATTCTTCCTCACGTTCGTTGTACTGGCGGAACGTCGGAAGCGGTGCGGCGGCAGGTGTGGGCTGCTGATGTGACGACTGTTGTTGTTGGTGAGCAGCCTGTGTCGTCAACTGCGACACGGCCTGGAGAAGCTGGGTAATTTGCGCCGTCTGTAACTGAATAATTTCCATTAAGTTTGGGTTCGGGGTAGTGGCCATGCTGACCGATTAGGCGCCGCGCATACAAGTAAATTATAACAAAACACAAATACAATATGAAAGAGGACGCTCTGCAACAAAAAAGTCCACAAAATACGTAACAGAATATGTTCCCCCAAAAATCTTATAATAAGGGTGGGTGGGCGGGAGCAATTTTTTGCGTGCTCCGACTGCTGCTGTCTGGCTGCTGCAAGCGGGCTGGTCCAAGGTTCTATCACTCCTCGTCGCCACTTTTGTATCCCATCCTCGTCGCCACTTTTGTGTCCCGACTTCGTCGCCGCTTTTGTGTCCCAGCCTCGTCGTAGGTGTCGGTAGCCGAGTGAAACGAGACCGACACGCTGGTGCAGGTACGGAGGGGAGCAGCCAGAAACTATAAACACTCGAGTAAATTAGAAAGATATATATTGCACAGAATGTAACAATACTTAACTTTTACATAGTACTGCAGAATGTTGATACATAGTTGTTGGAGGCCTGCCTAGTGCCTGTACAATAGCGAAGTCTTCAATCGTGCCTATCTGATTACGAAGGTCGTAACTGTTTGCTAGCTCAGTCCGAAGTGCGAAGTGGCCGATGTCCTTCAGTGGTGGCCACGAGCGGCGTTGTACCAGAGGGCGCTCGTGGCTGTCGTCGGAAGAACGCCGCGCCGTGCATGCATGGCGGCGCGCGGCGAAAGTAGGTGGCGCGCACTTTGTACTTGTGCGACACCACATCTGATACTTACCTTATCTTTCAATAAGTGACTGCAGTCGAAAATCAGGTGACTCATAATTTCGCTATCTCTGTCACATGTACACTTTCCGTCTTCAATTAGCCTACTCTGAACCGTTGATAAATGGCTTTCAGTTACCCTTGATGTATTAACATGAAACTTCATGGCACATTAAAATTATGTACCGGAAGCGGGAATCGAACCTAAGACGTTTGCCTTTCGCGGGCAAGCGTTCTAGCGACTGAGGAATTTTAATCTGTCAGGAAGTTTCATATCAGCGCACCCTCCACTCAAGAGTGAAAGATTCAAACTTGTTAACATTGTTTTAAAATTCGGATATGACAGGAAAATACGGTTTAGTGCTTTCCCCGGATTTAGTTATTTGCAACTCCAACTCCCATTTGTTCCCAAACTCTTCTCGAGTTTTTCTCTTTCCCGCACTTGTAGGTATTTTTCCGTGGCCTATTGATTTTGGTGATGGAGCCGCCTTTTAGCGAGATAGGCGTTTATCACAAGCGGCGCATGTCTAGCATTGCCTTAAGTGCGACACGCAACTTCCGTGTTTATCTGTGTAACGGCAGCGTCCATTAACTTCGTGAGGCGGGTTTGGCGTTTTTTTCGACATTCGCCCCTGGTGAAATGTCGTCAGACTGCTCGGTCCCTTGCCTCCTAATCTCACGTGTGATTTTTTAAATGCGTATCTTAGTGTAAATACGGTAATCTGTGGTAGTTATGCTGGATTTATTAACAAAACGCAGTTTGTTAATATTTTTCATTTATTTTAGACTCGTTAGGACTTGCATTTAACACAGAACGTATAGAATCACAGAAAAAATCGAGCAATAAAATGTTTATATACAGGGCGGTCGGAAATTCCGTTACAATCTTCTCGGAATTGTAGAGAGTAGTGAGTAGGTAACATTCTGAATAGGAACCCATGTCCGGAAACGTATCGTTTATGTTCTGCGACAGTTTCAATTCAGATGATTATCTCATCCACTCCTACGTGAGGTAATTAGGCGTTGAAGAGACACCAGGTGAGATGGAGAGAGTGCCGCGGTGGAGTAGCCGAGCGGTCTAAGGCGTCTCGCTGCGGAGCGCGTGGTTGCTCGCCGTCGGAGGTTCGAGTCCTACCTGGGGCATCGCTGTGTGTGTGCAGTCTTTAGGTTAGTTTACCTAGGTTTAAGTAGTTTGTAAGCTACGGACTGATGACCAAGCAGTTCGTTCCGATAGATTTACAAACATTTTAACATTTTTGATGGAGAGAGTGTACCAGAAAATGCTTCGTAGGTACAATGTGTGTAACGGCGTTGCTGATCACCACATCGTGCCGCTGTTGTAATGCGCCAGTACGTTGCGGCTGCTGCCGTAGATGCTGGGTTCTTGTTGTTGTTGACTTATCTAAACCATAAGGTTTATATTGTAATGAAGATGAGCCTCAGTAGATTGATTGGATGAATGTAGTTTTACGATAGCTGTTGTTCCAAAGTTATTCTGGCTGATCAACATAAATGGGACACCCTGTTGTTGCTGTTGTTGTTGTGGTCTTCAGTCCGCAGACTGGTGTGATGCAGCTCTCCACGCTACCCTGTCCTGTGCAAGTCTCTTCATCTGAGAATACGTTCGGCAACCTACATCCTTTTGAATCTTCCTACTGTATTCGTCCCTCGGTCTCCCTCTACGATTTTTACCCCACACACTTCCTTCTAATGCTTAGTTGACAATTCCTTGATGTCTCAGAATGTGTCCAACCAATCTATCCCTTCTCTTAGCATATGCCAGAAATTTCTTTTCTGCCCTATTCGGTTAAGCACCTCCTCATTAGTTACATGATCTACCAATCTAATTTTCATCATTCGTCTGTAGCACCACATTTCAAAAGCCTGTAACATCTTTTTATCTGAACTCCTAATCGTCCACATTTCATTCCCATACAACGCTACACTCCAGACAAATACTTTCAGAAAGGACTTCTTAACATTTAAATTAATATTGGATGTTAACAAGTTTCGCTGCTTTAGAAACTCTTTTCTTCCCATACTGATTCTGCATTTTATATCTTCTTTACTTCGGCCATCAGAAGTTGTCTTGCTACCCAAATAACAAAATTCATCTACTACTTTTATTGTCTCATTACCTAATCTAGTTCCTTCAGCATCGCCTGATTTTCTGACATTACATTCCATTACCCTCGTTTTACTCTTGTTAATGTTCATCTTATATCTTCCTTTCAAGACACTGTCCATTTCATTCAATTGCTTTTCCAGATCTTTTACAGTCTCTGATAGAATTACTGTGTCATCGGCCATCCGCAATGTTTTTATTTCTTCTCCCTGCACTTTAATACCCTCTCCAATTTCTGCTTCCATTCCTTCACTGCCTGTTCAATGTACCGATTGAACAACATTGTGGAAAGGCTACAACCCTTTTTTACTCCCTTCCCAATCTCTGCGTCCCTTTCTTGCCCTTCGACTCTAATAACCGCTGTCTGGTTTTTGTATAGGTTGAATATAACTCTGCGCTCCCTATATTTTACCCCTGATACCTTCAGAATTTGAAAGAGTGTATGCCAGTCGACATTGTCAAATGCTTTCTTCAAATCTACAAATGCTAAGACTGTAGGTTTCCCTTTTCTTAGCCTATCTTCTAAGATTACTCGTATTGTGATTTTAAAAAGTACTCATTTCAGACAACAAACATTCGCTGTTGTATTACTTCCGTTGGTAGAGTTATACACTACACAAACGTTAGGCATGATCTCTAAAAGAACTGCTTAATTCACTGTTTCGCACACGCCTATCTTGATTCCATAAAGTCAGTGCCAGACTTCCGAAAATATGGCGACTATAGTGGAGCGCTGGTGATCATGTAACCGCCCCGCTATGTACATTCTAACTCTTTACGAGCTATACATAATACGGACTTGTCACCGTTCTTGTTGTTTAAGATAGCAATTTCGTATTTTTCCTGCGGACAGTATCTGGCAGTGCCACTGTTGGAAAGAAACGGGTGGCCCACGACGCTGTGAGGAGATGGTGGGGGAATAAACACGCCTTGGGGGATGGGGGGAGGGGGGAGGAGTATCGACCGCAGGTGGCTGGAACGAGACCTCGCGGACTATATCGATCCCGGAGACAGGCGTCGATTGCGATCTGGCCGTGGTGCACGCAGCGGTCCGGTACCAGGCGAGCTGGCGCGACGAGAAAAAGAAACCCGAGGACGGCGCGAACCGATGGGCCGAAACACAAACCAAACTAAATTCGAAGTCTTTGTGGATTACAAAAGACGTTTTTACCAAACTACACAGCATTCGTCACACGTGAATGCAAGCTCCTTATCTGTTGTGGATCGCGGTGCAACACCGTTTTCTCCTTATTCGACGTGACTCATTTCCTTATTCGGTCATGAAATCACGGTCTTCATCAAACAACTGGTTTGATGATCAAAACAGGTAAATCCAGGGCTTTAAATATTGCAGTTTCTCTGAAACTGCTCACCGGAATTCACTGTGTTAATCAACATTCAATTCGTCTCTTTGAAATCTACAATAGTAAAAAGGGAACGCATTCAAAAATACGAAGATTGGTCTGAACACCACAGTGCTTTACTAGGCATGGTCCTGTTTGGAGGTGGTATGCCGTTGCCTTCCTCCGACCTTCGAACTGACTTACCCAGCCAGTTATAGGGGGACCTACAGTTTAACGTGGGTTCCGAACCACGGTGCTACTCGGTATTTTTCACATGAGCAACACTGCCAGAGGTGAAAGAAGTGGAAAGTGACAGATAAAAATCCTAACACCTGGCGGGGATCGAACCTGCGACCTTTGGATTTGTATTCTGGCACTCTACCACTGTGCTATGGTTGAATTTGAAAAAAAAAAAAAACTAAGTTGCTGTTGATGTGGTCTGTAGTTTTCCAACTGGTTTGATGCAGCTCTCCACGCTACCCTACCCTGTCCTGTGCAAGTCTCTTCATCTGAGAATAAGAACGTCCTTTTGTATCTGCTCATTGTATTCGTCCCTCGGTCTCCCCCTAAGATTTTTACCCCACGCACTTCCTTCTATTACGAAGTTGACGATTCCTTGATGTCCAAAATGTATCCCACCAACCTATCCTTCTCGTATAGGAAGTAGTACACCAACAGCCGTATGTTTAACAGAAACATTTATTCACTGCCAGTTTCGGCAATGATGACGTAATCGAATGCCGAAACTAGTAGTGAAGGAATAAATGTTTCTGTTAAATATAGATTAGATTAGATTAATACTTGGTCCATAGATCATATATACGACATTTCGTAATGATGTGGAACGTGTCAGTTTACTAAATGTTGTCTGTACTTGACAATCAATATTTTAAGGATTTTTTTATGTTTTATCTAAAAATTCATCTATATTGTAGAAGGAGTTGCCATTCAGAAATTCCTTTAATTTCTTTTTAAATACTAGGTGACTATCTGTCAGACTTTTGATGCTACTTGGTAAGTGACCAAAGACTTTTGTGGCGGCATAATTCACTCCTTTCTGTGCCAAAGTTAGATTTAACCTCGAATAGTGAATATCATCCTTTCTCCTAGTGTTGTAGCTATGGACACTGCTATTACTTTTGAATTGGGTTGGATTGTTAATAACAAATTTCATGAGTGAATATATGCATTGTGAAGCTACAGTGAAGATCACTAGATCCCTAATTAAATGTCTGCAGGATGCTCTTGGGTGGGCTCCATCAATTATTCTGATTACTTGCTTTTGTGCAATGAATACTTTTTTACTCAGTTCTGAATTGTCGAAGAATATGATCCCATATGTAAGCGGAGAATGAAAATAGGCATAGTAAGCTAATTTACTGAGATTTATATCACCAAATTTTGCAATGACTCTGATAGCATAAGTAGCTGAACTCAGACGTTTCAGGAGATCTTCAATATGTTTCTTCGAATTCAGTCCCTCGTCATGCAAACACCTAAAAATTTTGGATATTCTACCTTAGCTACAGATTTATGTTCAAAGTCTAAATTTATTAATGGTGTCATGCCATTTACTGTATGAAACTGTATATACTGGGTTTTATCAGAGTTTAATGAGAGTCCATTTGTAGAGAACCACTTAATAACTTTCTGGAAGATATCATTTACAATTTCAACAGTTAATTCCTGTTTGTCAGGTGTGATAGCTGTACTTGTATGATCAGCAAAAAGTACTAGCTTAGCATCTTCATGTATGTAGAATGGCAAGTCATTAATATATATATATATATATATATATATATATATATATATATATATATATATATATATATATTAAGAACAGCAAAGGACCCAAGACCGAACCTTGTGGGACCCCATTTTTGATAACTCCCCAGTTAGAAGAATTAATTGTTTCATCTATATCGTGTGAACTGCTTATTTCAACTTTCTACGCTCTTCCAGTTAAGTATGATTTAAACCATTTGTGCACTGTCGCACTCATACCACAATACTTCAGCTTATCTAGAAGATACGGCTGATGGTGTGCTACTTTCTGCGTACTATAAGAGAAGGATAGGTAGGTGGGACACATTTTGGACATCAAGGAATCGTCAACTTAGCAATAGAAGGAAGTGCGTGGGGTAAAAATCTTAGAGGGAGACTGAGGGACGAAGTGTTTAAAGTTGCTCCCCCCCCCCCCTACGTCTTTTGGGTAGGTGTTGATTACGTGGCACTGACCGCCGCTAGGTGTCAGACGCTTCGCCAGTGGGGCTGGGCGCCGTCACAGGCAAATATATACAGACAGACGGGAAACCTCCGTAAGGGCCTGGTCCTACACTCAGGGGTGCGGGGAGGGAGGATTTCCAGCAGTTCCGTAAGATGTCCCATGATGGTGCTGCGGTCAGAAGCAGCCCTTTAAACTGGCCAGAGCAGGCGGCAGGTAGCGGCTGTCCCCACCACCACTTCCCCTCAAAGGCCAGCAAGCCAGACACGGCCGTGGCCTCGTGGCAGGCGGCACGAGCTCTCCCCTCAGCCTCCCCTCCACGATACCCTCTGACGTGCGAGAGGCACCCTCAGAAGTGCCTCCAGTGTGGTCTACCGGTATTAAGCCAGCGATCCACCTGACACCTGCTAGCATCTTACGGAACTACGAGGGGAGAGTAGGACATTGGTTCAGGGGGGGCTGCTCCTCTGTATACCTTACTCTGTGGCGGTACTGACCAGCCGCTAGGCGTCAGACGCTTCCCCAGTGCGGCCGGGCGCCGTCTGCCCCTGTGACCCAGAACCCCGGCCTAATCCCCTCCCCCTGGGATGGCATGCCGGGCCGCCATATGCCCCCCGCCCCCTGGTTAGCGGGCAGACAATAATTCTGGCGCTCCTCAGAATACCTCCCCTCCGCTCCGGTGTGTCACGCAGCGCCGTCCCACCTGGTCGCATACACCGCCGCCATAAATCGCCCCTCGCCAGACGGCGCAATCCATATCCAATCCCGTCTATCTGCCCGCGAACAAAGGCACGCCGTATTAGCCACCCCTATCTGTATGGCATGTGCGCGACGACCGGCCCGAAAGCCGATTAAGTTGCTATCGCAGCATAAAGGCGAAGCACTCGACATTCCAAACATCGCAGAGAACGCCACAGTGCTTTACTAGGCACGGTCCTATTTGGTCGAGGGGATTTCGGCGCATCAGTCACGCTCTGCACGGCCACTACCGTCGGGGGTTCGAATCCCTCCTCGGACTTGGATATTTGTGCCGTCTTTAGTTGTAGCTAGTTCATAAGGAGTTTGTAAGTTTAGGGACTGATGACCCCATAGTTAAGTCCCATAAGCTCTACAAACATTTGAACATTTTTTATTTCCTCCAACTTGTTGTCAACTAATACTCGCACTCTCTTTTCATCAATACCTGAGAAGATATTGCCCACAACGCCTATTAAAGAGACATGTCTATAGTTGTTACAATCTTTTCTGTTTCCATGCTTGAAAATTGGACGTGATTACTGCTATCGTCAAGTCAGACGTAACCTGTCCCAACTCCCAAACCATTTCGGTTATTCTGTCTAACCATTTAAGACTTGATATTGCACTGTGTATCATGAGTTCCTACTTACTTTCATCTACCCCTAGCCGCTTTATTGCACTGTAATCTACTGACCATTATCGCCACTTACTCAAATGTGATCCTTTTTCCATGGTCATTCCTACCCCATTCTACCTCAAAATCCGACACATCACTGAACGTTTAACCTAAATTGAGCAATTCTTAAAAATATTCCTCCATCTGCCCAAGGTATCCACAGGATTGACTAGAAGATTTCCTGGCCTGTCCAAAACACTTGTTAATTCCTTCTTCCCTGCCTTTCGAAGACTGCTAATTACGCTCCAGAATGGTTTTCCCGCAGCTTGACGCATAGTTTCTAACCTAATTTCATTATTATGTGATGACAAGTCAACAATAATGTTGGCGAATAAGTACGTTTTTAAAGGTTTTATTTGTAATGTGAGAAATGAAATGAAAGATCCGAAGATGACAGTTAAAATGCCGAAACCAATATTCGAAATAAAAATTCAAAGTGATCTTGGCTGTTCTCATTAATAAAGCGATTTAAAGGATCGCCACCTTGCAAATATGAAAAACTAGCTGTAAACCCGGCGTTGCCCGGGTGTTCATTTACCCTACACTCTGGTAGTCCACATCCCCTTCCCCCCTCTCTCTGCATCCACCTCTTTCTCTCCCATCTCTCTGTTCGTTTCCACCTTTCCCTCTCTCGGCAAAGTTTCCTGCAAGGTTCCTTTTGTCATGTTCCATATAAACAGTTATGTAGTCAGTAACCGTCCTCTTGGTTTAAAGGCCACGTTTGCAAAACTTCATCAAGATCAGAGCAAATGTATGCATTTTATCAAAAGTCCGTAAAGTTAAGTAGCCTCCACCATGCACCGAACGAAATTTTATACAGACAGTGATATTCCTCTTGTTTTAAGGTCAAGTCTGCAAAATTTCTTCAATATCGCAACACAACTATAGATTTGTATGCTTAGAAACGCACTTTGTTTTCTCAAATTTTCCAGTTTTATTTCATATAACCCTTGTTCTGACAATAACGAAAAGAACAAAACAGGATCTATGAAATCGGTCGAGCCGTTCTAAAGTTATGGTGCGAACAAGGTACTTAGGGATCCATTTTTATGTTGCATGTTACACTCCGCCTTGAACCGTATGAAACTTTAGGTAAACGTTGACCTTCCTCTTGTTTTTAAGGTCAAGCGTGCGAAGTTTCGTAAATATCGGAATGAAACTGTAGATTTCGTCAGTCTGTAGGAAAAGTATCCTCCACCATGCACCTTAATTCTGTCCTATTGCGAAATACTTTATCAGCTGACATCTTCTACCTATAAACTACATATCGGCAAAATTTCAGCATCATAGGTGCAGTGGTTTTCGAGATTTCGTGCTTAGTCAGTGAGTGCATGAGTGTTCTTTCGCTTTTATATAAGATACAGATTTCTACCGTATTGTGTTGCGTATTTGGTGTTTATCTGTGTTTGTCTAACCCGATACGTGCCCCTTTTTCCAACAGCTTCGTGTCTAGCGCTGAACGCAAGCCGCTCATAGGAAAGTGGCTAATAAGAATTCGTCCGTTATCTGGCTTCTCGCGGTTTCGGAGAACTGCTTCGGCCCGCTGTGGTTTCGCTTTTACGCAGTCACGCCTTCCCAGTATACGGCGTGGGCTGCGAAACGTCGAAACGCTTAAGCCAAGTGTACTTCCCAGAAAACAGCCGTGACGTGTTGGCAAACTGCGGAGCTTTTCCTGTCGGAGAATCGAACACTGCGTCTTTTAAAACTATTTTAAGAAGCAATAGTTCGTTCTCAAAATATGTATATTAAAGAAAAAAATAATAAAAAAAAATTGCACTGACGTGTTTTACGGCCCACTTTAGATTTGTAGTTTTATAAGTTTTTGCAAACATTTTGGACCAAAATAATAATCTAAATAATAATTAATTAATAAGAGTGAAACCCTTTTAGGAAAGAAAATGTAGGTACTGACGGGTTTCAAACCACAGACCTGTCGCGTCACTGTCCACACCTTGCCCACTACGCTACGGCTTCAAATTTTTAATCTCATACTATTGATGGCCGTTGTTAACTGATGTTAATATGGCATTTGTCGACATTAGATTATCATTTATCGTACGAAGAACGATGTGTTTTTGTTAAATCCTCAGTGTGCCGTTGCTTTGAAATTTGTTTGTATAGCTTATGGGACTTAACTATGGGGTCATCAGTCACTAAACTTACAAACTACTTATGAACTAGCTAATCCTAATGACGGCACAAATATCCATGCCCGAGGGGGGATTCGAACCCCCGACCGTAGTCGCCGTGTAGACCGTGACTGGAGCGCCTCAGTCTCCTCGGCCACCGCGGCCGGCTGCTTTGAAATGACAACGTGAAAGTTACAATAAGAAAATCATCAAATACGCGAGGAATGTCACGTGACATCTCCGAACGGCTGGTTTTCGTTCATTCAATGGAGGATGTCAAATCTCCGTTATTTTTGCAAATATGTCTCAAACGATACGAGATATGAAAAAAAACATAAGGGAGCTAAGTTGTAGAGAATTTTCTCCTCTACCAATTAGGTTCTCCAATTTTCGTGTCAGATAAACGGTTCGTTTGCAATTACAGTTATATTACAAACGGCTTTTTTTTTATTTTACTACCGTATTTTGGAGCAGCCAGTGGGACAGCAGAAACTAGAAACACTAGAGTAAATTAGAACGAGATATATATTGCACAGAATTTATACAATACTTAACTTTTACATAGCTCAGTACTGCAGAATGCTGATACATAGTTGAGCTAAGAGGCCTGCCTAGTGCCTATCCGATAGCCAAGTCTTCACTGGTGCCTATCTGATTTCGAAGTGTTAGCTGGTTCCTATCTCAGTCCCAAGTGCACGATGTCGTTCAGTGGTGGCCACGAGCGGAGTTGTAGCAGAGGGCGCTCGTGGCTGACGTCGTAAGAACGCCGCGCCGTGCGTGCATGGCGGCGCGTGGCGAAAGTAGGTGGCGCGCACTTTGGACTTGTGCGACACCACATAAAAAATTTGAAAAAGGGAGGCTCTGGTCTCTGGCGGCCTACAATCAGGTCTGTAAAATTTGGTGCTGATCGGTTGAACGGATCGTCTTAAAAACAGGGAACACGTTACGGACAGAGAGACAGACGGACAGACGGACGAACAGATATCCCAAAATCGCCGTTATTTTTGCAAATATCTTTGAAACGATACGAGAAATGAAAATACATAAGTGAGCCAAGTTGTAGAGAATTTTCTCCTCTACAAATTCAATTTTCGTCTCAGATGAATAGTTAAGTCGTTATTTCCATTTAAATTTCGAGCTGTCAAAAGACGATCGCAAAGGCCCACTTTTAGTGTTACTACCGTAACCTAAAGTGGGCCAATAAAGTGACTCTGTTAGGAGGTTTCTTAAGTTGGTCGTCAGGCGAATCTGTGACGTTATCTTTCGAAATCCTTTCTGCAGCACTGATTGCTGCGATTTACTGACTATAACATACATGTATTGTGTGTTCAGGAATGCCCAAAATGTTCAAATGTCTGTTAAGCTTAAGGGACTTAACTGCGGGGTTATCAGTCTCTAAACATACAAACTACTTATAAACTACGTTGTACTAAAGACGACACAAACATCCTTGCCCGAGGGGGATTCGAACTCCTGACGGAGAACGCCCTCGTACATCGGAGCATAGCGCCTCAATACGCTCGGCCGATCCGCCACGGCTAGGAATGCCAGAAAGGAGATTAACACTTGTTTTCATTGTTACTATATAGACCATGCCACAGCTACAAGGAATTTTATACCGCAGGGGTTGCTAGAGGGTGTTGTGCATATTTCACCGATCTTAAACATTCACTAATCTTCTTGGTGTGTCTGAAGATTGTTTCCATTTTAAATTTGGCCCAAACCTTCCCAATACGATCCGTTATGTTGTGGATAAAAGGTTGTCGACTGGGACACACCGACAAATCAGCTGTAGGGGAAAATGTTTTTACAAACGGGGATCATGAAATAAAATTCCTTGAAATGTTTGTAGAGCCTATGGGACTTAACTTCGGGGTCATCAGTCCCTAAACTTACAAACTACTTACTAACTAACTAACTAACACTAAGGACGGCACAAATATCCATGCCCGAGGGGGATTCGAACCCCCGACCGTAGTGGCCGTGCAGACCGTGACTGGAGCGCCTCAGTCCCCTCGGCCACCGCGGCCGGCTAAAATTCCTCACATTATTATACACGCATGCATAGAGGAGCCTTAGAGATTCAGAAACACCACGATAATTTCAATAGAAAAGAAGAAGGTATGAAATTAGATAAGACATGGCAGTCGACTTTGTATCAACGATGTGACAATCGATTAGATGTAATCGAGAGCGATGACTCTGGTCAGAGGTAACTAGATAGTCGTTAGCAAAGTGGTGACGCCCCTATGCGCTGTACATAAGCAGCACCTCCAGCGGCTAGCAGCCAGTCGTGGATTCACCCCTGAAGAAGTCGCCCGCATTAGGCCACGAAACGTTGGGAGAAGACCGTTTTACAGATGGACCACGGCGACTTACACCGGACTAGCTCTATACTCACTCGAAGTGCTAAGTGCTATCGACAAGGGTTCGCAAATGGATTCCGTATTTCTTGATTTCCAGAAGGCTTTTGATACCGTACCTCACAAACGGCTTTTAATCAAATTACGTGGTTATGGTACATCGCCCCAAATTTGCGATTGGATACGGGATTTCCTGTCAGAGAGGACACAGTTCATAGAAATCAATGGTAAGGCATCGACTAAAACAGAGGTGATATCCGGCGCTCCACAGGGTAGTGTTATTGGTCCTCTGCTGTTCCTTATTTACACAAACGATTTAGGGGAAAATCTAAGTAGCTCTTAGGTTGTTTGCAGATGACGCCGTCATTTACCGTCTAGTGTAATCATCTGAAGATCAAAACCAACTGCAGAACGATGTAAATATCACTATGGTGTAAAAATTAGCAATTGACTCTAAATAATGAGAAGTGTGAAGTTGTCCACAAGAGTACGAAAATAAATCCGTTAAACTTTGTTTACAAGATAAATCACTCAAATGTGAAGGCCGTAAACTCCACAAAATACCTAGGAATTACTATTACTTCAGACGTAAACTGGAAAGAACACGTAGATAATATCGTCGGAAAGGCGAACCAGAGACTGCGTTTTATTGGCAGAACCCTTAAAAGATGCAACAGAACTACTAAAGAAACTGCATACACTGCGCTTGTCCGACCATTTTTGGAGTATTGCTACCCAGTGTGGGATCCTTAACACGTGGATTTGATGGAGGACATCGAAAGAGTCCAAAGAAGGGCAGCTCGTTTTGTACTGCCACGATACAGGGGAGACAGTGTTACGGAAATGATACAGGATCTGGGATGGGAATCATTACAACAACGGCGCTTATCGCTGCGGCGTGGTCTACTTACGAAACTCCAATCGCCATCATTCTCCTGCGAATGCGGAAATATATTGTTGACTCCCACCTACATAGGTAGAAATGATCATCAGAATAAAATACGAGAAACCAGAGCTCGAACGGAGAGATTCAGGTGTTCTTTCTTCCCGCGCGCTTTTGTAGAATGGAATGGGAGATTAATAGTATAACGGTGGTTCGATGAACCCTCTGCCAGGCATTTAAATGTGATGTAATATTAGTTTTGTGTTGTTGCGTGTGCGTATTAATGTTAATCTCCGCGATTGAAGGATTAAAGATTTTTGTTAAAATTTCTATCATAGAAAAATCGGATAAATAATCTGATTAAGTACTTTTGATAAGGGTGGATGAAATTAATACACGAAATGATTGAATAGATGAAATTGCGGAATAGAGATTGGGGTTGAGGCAACACACAAAAATAACGTCACAGAGAAAACTTATGGAAAGTACCCATTGTAGCTTCTTTCTGGAAATGTTGATCACATCAGCTGAAACTGCAAGCTGTTGAATGGTTTACATAAACTTTACGGTACTTTCCGCAGTAAAACAATGTTCAGACTGTTCGCCTGGTAAGTCATTGTTGACGGACCGTGTACTAAAGTTGGATTACACCCGCCCCCCTCAAAAAAAAAAAAAAAAAAAAATATATATATATATATATATATATATATATATATATATATATATATATATACAGGACTTCGCGAATCTGTTTCTACGAAGGAGGTTCTAAAAGGAACTAAGTGATGGGGATTTAATCAAGGCAATACACGAAGCGAAAGTGATGGCGTCTGAACATAATGTTACGACACAATATGGACGAGGTGAAAATCTCAAAGAAAATGAATAATTAAGGAAGGATGGGACATTATTAAACGAAAGCAGGGTGGTGACATGGCTCTTAACAAAAGAGGGTGTATTTTAAAGTAAAATTTAGCATAACAAAGCAGTCTGCGTACATGTCCACACTTAATGAGCTCAAACAAGAGGGGGAATGAGCGCGGTTCCGTCCTCTCGACACGGCGGGAGAAACGAAAGACGAGCTAAACAGCCTTTCCACAGATAAAAAATTTCGGGAAGGAGGGAAACACGGCGACAAGCGTCGCTGATATATTAATTTAATTTTGTATCATTACAGTGACTTGCAGAGTGTCCCATGTAGATATAGAAGTATTAATTAACGAAGACGCAAGGCGTGAAAGCCTAGAATACATGTTATGCTGTCTGAATGTTATAATCATTGATAAAACCATAAATTCTAACCATATGTTTAACAGAGCAAAATGTCCTATTACGTATCGAGCTGTGAAATGGCCACTTGCAGTGTGACTAACCTAAGACGGGTGGGAGCGCCTAGTCTGTGGCAGACGTGCCGTGCAGTATCGACGTGTTTACAGGGTTGCGCGCCGGCTAGCCCAAGGCCGCGGGATCGACCGCAGCCGGCGACCTATGTGTGGGTGTGGGTGGGAGGGTGCGGGTTGATGTACCGGCTGCTAGCAGACGCCCACACCATCACACGGCGTGGCGTCCCAGGGGGCCGGACCACGCGGAGACGGCACCGGTGCGATGCCATCTCAGGGCGGGGCACGAACGCCGGGGCGTCATGGCTCTACACGTATATATATAGCACAACAGCTGGGCGGCTGCGAACCAGCACAGCGAGGGACACGTCCGCACCATACACCGGCTCAGGGGCCCAATAGTGGGGCTTACACCGCACTGCAGACTGCTAATGTAGGCACCACCATATGGAAATAGGAACCCGAACACGTCAGTTTGGTATTAAACATAAGGAGAGGTATAATTACGTAGGCTTCCGCGGCCAGAGTCAGATGACATAAAAGTTTTCTGGGTGTTGTACCGCGTCATGATGTAAGGCTATTACTTAAATAACCGACGTTTCGGCCAACGTTACAGTGGCCTTCATCTGGGTATAAGGAGAGGCGTTAAATTAAATTTTGTACTGTGGCCGGGATTCGAACCCGAGACCTCCTACTTACTAGGTAGGCGCTTTAGACCACTTTCCTTGTTTGTTTGTTTAAATTTGCCATATTTGAAGAACTCTTCTTGGTACTTTTTATTTTATTTCACCCCTAACGGCGGCCGCTGCCCCTGGTGACCCGCTGACCCGGTATTCCGCTCCCCTCGCAACTCTGCAGCCATTACAAGGCCGTTCACCCCTCTTGCACCCCCAAACGTCACTTCCCTCTAGAAACATTTCACTGAGGAATCAAAGTCTGGGATAGTTGCAATAAAACTTCTTGGCAGATTAAAATTGTGTGCCGGAACCGGGACTCGAACCTGAGACCTTTGCCTTTCGCGGGCAAGCGCTCTACCGACTGAGCTATCCCGACACGACTCACGATGCCGCCTCACAACTTTACTTCCGCCAGTACCTCGCCTCCTACTTTCCAAACTTCACAGAAGCTCTCCTGCGAACTATGCAAGACTAGCACTCCTGGAAGAAAGGATATGGTGGAGACATGGCTTAGCCACAGCCTAAGGGATGTTTCTACATCTACATCTACATGAGATACTCTGCATATCACATTTAAGTGCCTGGCAGAGGGTTCATCGAACCACCGTTATACTATTTATCTCCCATTCCATTCTGGAATAGCGCGCGGGAAGAAAGAACACCTGAATCTCTCCGTTCGAGTTCTGATTTCTCGTATTTTATTCTGATGATCATTTCTACCTATGTAATATATTTCAGCATTCGGAGGAGAATGTTGGCGATTGGAGTTTCGCAAGTAGCCTACGCCGCAGCGATAAGCGCCGTTGTTGTAATGATTGCCATCCCAGACCCTGTATCATTTCCGTAACGCTGTCTCCCCTGTATCGTGACAATACGAAACGAGCTGCCCTTCTTTGGACTTTCGATGTCCTCCGTCAGACCCACCTGATAAGGATCCCACACTGGGCAGCAATACTCCAAAAATGGACGGACAAGCGTAGTGTATACAGTTTCTTTAGTACTTATGTTGCATCTTTTAAGGGTTCTGCCAATAAAACGCAGTCTCTGGTTCGCCTTTCCCACGATATTATCTGCGTGTTCTTTGCAATTTAAGTCTGAAGTAGCAGTAATTCCTAGGTATTTTGTGGAGTTTACGGCCTTCACATTTGAGTGATTTATCTTGTAAACAAAGTTAACGGATTTCTTTTCGTACTCATGTGGACGACTTCACACTTCTCATTATTTAGTGTCAATTGCCAATTTTTACACCATACTGATATCTTATTCAGATCGTTCTGCAGTGGTTTTTGATCTTCAGATGATTTTACTAGACGATAAATGACGGCGTCATCTGCAGACAACCTAAGAGAGCTACTTAGATTTTCTCCTAAATCGTTTATGTAAATAAGGAACAGCAGAGGACCAATAACACTACCTTGTGGAACGCCCGATATCACATCTGTTTTAGTCGATGCCTTACCATCGATTACTACGAACTGTGTCCTCTCTGACAAGAAATCTCCTATCCAATCGAAAATTTGGGGCGATATACCGTAACCAGAATGAAACTTTCACTCTGCAGCGGAGTATACGCTGATATGAAACTTCCTGGCATATTAAAATTGTGTGCCGGAACCGGGACTCGAACCTGGGAACCTTTGACGTTCGCGGTCAAGCGCACTACCGACTGTGCTATCCTGACACGACTCACGATGCCGCCGGACAACTTTACTTCCGCCACTAATTCGCCTGCTACTTTTCCACACTTCACAGAAACTCTCCTGCGAAACCTAGTCTTGCAAGTTTCGCAGGAGAGTTTCTGTGAAGTGTGGAAAGTAGCAGGCGAATTAGTGGCGGAAGTAAAGTTGTCCGGCGGCATCGTGAGTCGTGTCAGGATAGCACAGTCGGTAGTGTGCTTGCCCGCGAAAGTCAAAGGTTCCAGGTTCGAGTCCCGGTTCCGGCACACAATTTTAATCTGCCAGGAAGTTTCAAACTTAAAATTCCTTATCCGGATACCTTGCTTTATTAATAGTTTACTTCAATTTTTATAAAGTTGTCTTAACGGAACCAATGATGTTATTCAAAATTAAGGAAAAGTAGAATCATTAATTAAAATAAATCTTCGTCACTTTACCTCTTCTTATGCCATTTGTATAGTTTTCCACTACCAATTGTGCTTCGTGGCGTATCTATTACCGTTTCTTCTCCGTCAGAAATGCTTCTTCGGGGTTCTGTTGAGGCCTTCACGGCTACCGTAGCGGCCCCGGGGCACACGAAGTCCCCACCGTACTTCACCCTCAACAGCACTCCCCTACTTTGGCATTCTACCTTGTTCTGTCTATTTCTTGATATGTAGATATTAACCTATACCTTGTTTCTGAAACAAAATTTTCAACATGTTTCCAAAATTCTTTTATGGTCTTTCTCGTCGTATATTTTCAAGCATTCTTCTCTCATATATTGTCGATACTCTGGTACATTGTCGGTTCCTTTTTTGTTTACATAATTTACAAAGTTTACCCTCAACAGCACTCCCCTACTTTGGCATTCTACCTTGTTCTGTCTATTTCTTGATATGTAGATATTAACCTATACCTTGTTTCTGAAACAAAGTTTTCAACATGTTTCCAAAATTCTTTTTATGGTCTTTCTTGTCGTATATTTTCAAGCATTCTTCTCTTATATATTGTCGATACTCTGGTACATTGTCGGTTCCTTTTTTGTTTACATAATTTACAAAGTTTACCCTCAACAGCACTCCCCTACTTTGGCATTCTACCTTGTTCTGTCTATTTCTTGATATGTAGATATTAAACTATACCGTGTTTCTGAAACAAAATTTTCAACATGTTTCCAAAATTCTTTTTATGGTCTTTCTTGTCGTATATTTTCAAGCATTCTTCTCTTATATATTGTCGATACTCTGGTACATTGTCGGTTCCTTTTTTGTTTACATAATTTACAAAGTTTACCCTCAACAGCACTCCCCTACTTTGGCATTCTACCTTGTTCTGTCTATTTATTGATATGTAGATATTAACCTATACCTTGTTTCTGAAACAAAATTTTCAACATGTTTCCAAAATTCTTTTTATGGTCTTTCTCGTCGTATATTTTCAAGCATTCTTCTCTTATATATTGTCGATAGTCTGGTACATTGTCGGTTCCTTTTTTGTTTACATAATTTACAAAGTTTACCCTCAACAGCACTCCCCTACTTTGGCATTCTACCTTGTTCTGTCTATTTCTTGATATGTAGATATTAACCTATACCTTGTTTCTGAAACAAAATTTTCAACATGTTTCCAAAATTCTTTTATGGTCTTTCTCGTCGTATATTTTCAAGCATTCTTCTCTTATATATTGTCGATACTCTGGTACATTGTCGGTTCCTTTTTTGTTTACATAATTTACAAAGTTTACCCTCAACAGCACTCCCCTACTTTGGCATTCTACCTTGTTCTGTCTATTTCTTGATATGTAGATATTAACCTATAACTTGTTTCTGAAACAAAATTTTCAACATGTTTCCAAAATTCTTTTTATGGTCTCTCTTGTCGTATATTTTCAAGCGTTCTTCTCTCATATATTGTCGATACTCTGGTACATTGTCGGTTCCTTTTTTGTTTACATAATTTACAAAGTTTACCCTCAACAGCACTCCCCTACTTTGGCATTCTACCTTGTTCTGTCTATTTCTTGATATGTAGATATTAACCTATACCTTGTTTCTGAAACAAAATTTTCAACATGTTTCCAAAATTCTTTTATGGTCTTTCTTGTCGTATATTTTCAAGCATTCTTCTCTTATATATTGTCGATACTCTGGTACATTGTCGGTTCCTTTTTTGATTACATAATTTACAAAGTTTACTCTCAACAGCACTCCCCTACTTTGGCATTCTACCTTGTTCTGTCTATTTCTTGATATGTAGATATTAACCTATACCTTGTTTCTGAAACAAAATTTTCAACATGTTTCCAAAATTCTTTTATGGTCTTTCTCGTCGTATATTTTCAAGCATTCTTCTCTTATATATTGTCGATACTCTGGTACATTGTCGGTTCCTTTTTTGTTTACATAATTTACAAAGTTTACCCTCAACAGCACTCCCCTACTTTGGCATTCTACCTTGTTCTGTCTATTTCTTGATATGTAGATATTAACCTATACCTTGTTTCTGAAACAAAATTTTCAACATGTTTCCAAAATTCTTTTTATGGTCTTTCTTGTCGTATATTTTCAAGCATTCTTCTCTTATATATTGTCGATACTCTGGTACATTGTCGGTTCCTTTTTTGTTTACATAATTTACAAAGTTTACCCTCAACAGCACTCCCCTACTTTGGCATTCTACCTTGTTCTGTCTATTTCTTGATATGTAGATATTAACCTATACCTTGTTTCTGAAACAAAATTTTCAACATGTTTCCAAAATTCTTTTTATGGTCTTTCTTGTCGTATATTTTCAAGCATTCTTCTCTTATATATTGTCGATAGTCTGGTACATTGTCGGTTCCTTTTTTGTTTACATAATTTACAAAGTTTACCCTCAACAGCACTCCCCTACTTTGGCATTCTACCTTGTTCTGTCTATTTCTTGATATGTAGATATTAACCTATACCTTGTTTCTGAAACAAAATTTTCAACATGTTTCCAAAATTCTTTTATGGTCTTTCTCGTCGTATATTTTCAAGCATTCTTCTCTTATATATTGTCGATACTCTGGTACATTGTCGGTTCCTTTTTTGTTTACATAATTTACAAAGTTTACCCTCAACAGCACTCCCCTACTTTGGCATTCTACCTTGTTCTGTCTATTTCTTGATATGTAGATATTAACCTATAACTTGTTTCTGAAACAAAATTTTCAACATGTTTCCAAAATTCTTTTTATGGTCTCTCTTGTCGTATATTTTCAAGCGTTCTTCTCTCATATATTGTCAATACTCTGGTACATTGTCGGTTCCTTTTTTGTTTACATAATTTACAAAGTTTACCCTCAACAGCACTCCCCTACTTTGGCATTCTACCTTGTTCTGTCTATTTCTTGATATGTAGATATTAACCTATACCTTGTTTCTGAAACAAAATTTTCAACATGTTTCCAAAATTCTTTTATGGTCTTTCTCGTCGTATATTTTCAAGCATTCTTCTCTTATATATTGTCGATACTCTGGTACATTGTCGGTTCCTTTTTTGATTACATAATTTACAAAGTTTACTCTCAACAGCACTCCCCTACTTTGGCATTCTACCTTGTTCTGTCTATTTCTTGATATGTAGATATTAACCTATACCTTGTTTCTGAAACAAAATTTTCAACATGTTTCCAAAATTCTTTTATGGTCTTTCTCGTCGTATATTTTCAAGCATTCTTCTCTTATATATTGTCGATACTCTGGTACATTGTCGGTTCCTTTTTTGTTTACATAATTTACAAAGTTTACCCTCAACAGCACTCCCCTACTTTGGCATTCTACCTTGTTCTGTCTATTTCTTGATATGTAGATATTAACCTATACCTTGTTTCTGAAACAAAATTTTCAACATGTTTCCAAAATTCTTTTATGGTCTTTCTCGTCGTATATTTTCCAGCATTCTTCTCTCATATATTGTCGATACTCTGGTACATTGTCGGTTCCTTTTTTGTTTACATAATTTACAAAGTTTACCCTCAACAGCACTCCCCTACTTTGGCATTCTACCTTGTTCTGTCTATTTCTTGATATGTAGATATTAACCTATACCTTGTTTCTGAAACAAAGTTTTCAACATGTTTCCAAAATTCTTTTTATGGTCTTTCTCGTCGTATATTTTCAAGCATTCTTCTCTTATATATTGTCGATACTCTGGTACATTATCGGTTCCTTTTTTGTTTACATAATTTACAAAGTTTACCCTCAACAGCACTCCCCTACTTTGGCATTCTACCTTGTTCTGTCTATTTCTTGATATGTAGATATTAACCTATACCTTGTTTCTGAAACAAAATTTTCAACATGTTTCCAAAATTCTTTTATGGTCTTTCTCGTCGTATATTTTCAAGCATTCTTCTCTTATATATTGTCGATACTCTGGTACATTGTCGGTTCCTTTTTTGTTTACAAAATTTACAAAGTTTACCCTCAACAGCACTCCCCTACTTTGGCATTCTACCTTGTTCTGTCTATTTCTTGATATGTAGATATTAACCTATACCTTGTTTCTGAAACAAAATTTTCAACATGTTTCCAAAATTCTTTTATGGTCTTTCTCGTCGTATATTTTCAAGCATTCTTCTCTCATATATTGTCGATACTCTGGTACATTGTCGGTTCCTTTTTTGTTTACATAATTTACAAAGTTTACCCTCAACAGCACTCCCCTACTTTGGCATTCTACCTTGTTCTGTCTATTTCTTGATATGTAGATATTAACCTATACCTTGTTTCTGAAACAAAGTTTTCAACATGTTTCCAAAATTCTTTTTATGGTCTTTCTTGTCGTATATTTTCAAGCATTCTTCTCTTATATATTGTCGATACTCTGGTACATTGTCGGTTCCTTTTTTGTTTACATAATTTACAAAGTTTACCCTCAACAGCACTCCCCTACTTTGGCATTCTACCTTGTTCTGTCTATTTCTTGATATGTAGATATTAACCTATACCTTGTTTCTGAAACAAAATTTTAAACATGTTTCCAAAATTCTTTTTATGGTCTTTCTTGTCGTATATTTTCAAGCATTCTTCTCTTATATATTGTCGATACTCTGGTACATTGTCGGTTCCTTTTTTGTTTACATAATTTACAAAGTTTACCCTCAACAACACTCCCCTACTTTGGCATTCTACCTTGTTCTGTCTATTTCTTGATATGTAGATATTAACCTATACCTTGTTTCTGAAACAAAATTTTCAACATGTTTCCAAAATCCTTTTATGGTCTTTCTCGTCGCATATTTTCAAGAATCTTCTCTTATATATTGTCGATACTCTGGTACATTGTCGGTTCCTTTTTTTTTTAGATAATTTACAAAGTTTACCCTCAACAGCACTCCCCTACTTTGGCATTCTACCTTGTTCTGCCTATTTCTTGATATGTAGATATTAACCTATACCTTGTTTCTGAAACAAAATTTTCAACATGTTTCCAAAATTCTTTTTATGGTCTTTCTTGTCGTATATTTTCAAGCATTCTTCTCTTATATATTGTCGATACTCTGGTACATTGTCGGTTCCTTTTTTGTTTACATAATTTACAAAGTTTACCCTCAACAGCACTCCCCTACTTTGGCATTCTACCTTGTTCTGTCTATTTCTTGATATGTAGATATTAACCTATACCTTGTTTCTGAAACAAAATTTTCAACATGTTTCCAAAATACTTTTATGGTCTTTCTCGTCGTATATTTTCAAGCATTCTTCTCTCATATATTGTCGATACTCTGGTACATTGTCGGTTCCTTTTTTGTTTACATAATTTACAAAGTTTACCCTCAACAGCACTCCCCTACTTTGGCATTTTACCTTGTTCTGTCTATTTCTTGATATGTAGATATTAACCTATACCTTGTTTCTGAAACAAAATTTTCAACATGTTTCCAAAATTCTCTTATGGTCTTTCTCGTTGTATATTTTCAAGCATTCTTCTCTTATATATTGTCGATACTCTGGTACATTGTCGGTTCCTTTTTTGTTTACATAATTTACAAAGTTTACCCTCAACAGCACTCCCCTACTTTGGCATTCTACCTTGTTCTGTCTATTTCTTGATATGTAGATATTAACCTATACCTTGTTTCTGAAACAAAGTTTTCAACATGTTTCCAAAATTCTTTTTATGGTCTTTCTTGTCGTATATTTTCAAGCATTCTTCTCTTATATATTGTCGATACTCTGGTACATTGTCAGTTCCTTTTTTGTTTACATAATTTACAAAGTTTACCCTCAACAGCACTCCCCTACTTTGGCATTCTACCTTGTTCTGTCTATTTCTTGATATGTAGATATTAACCTATACCTTGTTTCTGAAACAAAAATTTCAACATGTTTCCAAAATTCTTTTTATGGTCTCTCTTGTCGTATATTTTCAAGCATTCTTCTCTCATATATTGTCGATACACTGGTACATTGTCGGTTCCTTTTTTGTTTACATAATTTACAAAGTTCACCCTCAACAGCACTCCCCTACTTTGGCATTCTACCTTGTTCTGTCTATTTCTTGATATGTAGATATTAACCTATACCTTGTTTCTGAAACAAAATTTTCAACATGTTTCCAAAATTCTTTTATGGTCTTTCTCGTCGTATATTTTCAAGCATTCTTCTCTTATATATTGTCGATACTCTGGTACATTGTCGGTTCCATTTTTGTTTACCTAATTTACAAAGTTTACTCTCAACAGCACTCCCCTACTTTGGCATTCTACCTTGTTCTGTCTATTTCTTGATATGTAGATATTAACCTATACCTTGTTTCTGAAACAAAATTTTCAACATGTTTCCAAAATTCTTTTTATGGTCTCTCTTGTCGTATATTTTCAAGCATTCTTCTCTCATATATTGTCGATACTCTGGTACATTGTCGGTTCCTTTTTTGTTTACATAATTTACAAAGTTCACCCTCAACAGCACTCCCCTACTTTGGCATTCTACCTTGTTCTGTCTATTTCTTGATATGTAGATATTAACCTATACCTTGTTTCTGAAACAAAATTTTCAACATGTTTCCAAAATTCTTTTATGGTCTTTCTCGTCGTATATTTTCAAGCATTCTTCTCTTATATATTGTCGATACTCTGGTACATTGTCGGTTCCTTTTTTGATTACATAATTTACAAAGTTTACTCTCAACAGCCCTCCCCTACTTTGGCATTCTACCTTGTTCTGTCTATTTCTTGATATGTAGATATTAACCTATACCTTGTTTCTGAAACAAAATTTTCAACATGTTTCCAAAATTCTTTTATGGTCTTTCTCGTCGTATATTTTCAAGCATTCTTCTCTTATATATTGTCGATACTCTGGTACATTGTCGGTTCCTTTTTTGTTTACATAATTTACAAAGTTTACCCTCAACAGCACTCCCCTACTTTGGCATTCTACCTTGTTCTGTCTATTTCTTGATATGTAGATATTAACCTATACCTTGTTTCTGAAACAAAATTTTCAACATGTTTCCAAAATTCTTTTATGGTCTTTCTCGTCGTATATTTTCCAGCATTCTTCTCTCATATATTGTCGATACTCTGGTACATTGTCGGTTCCTTTTTTGTTTACATAATTTACAAAGTTTACCCTCAACAGCACTCCCCTACTTTGGCATTCTACCTTGTTCTGTCTATTTCTTGATATGTAGATATTAACCTATACCTTGTTTCTGAAACAAAGTTTTCAACATGTTTCCAAAATTCTTTTTATGGTCTTTCTCGTCGTATATTTTCAAGCATTCTTCTCTTATATATTGTCGATACTCTGGTACATTGTCGGTTCCTTTTTTGTTTACATAATTTACAAAGTTTACCCTCAACAGCACTCCCCTACTTTGGCATTCTACCTTGTTCTGTCTATTTCTTGACATGTAGATATTAACCTATAACTTGTTTCTGAAACAAAATTTTCAACATGTTTCCAAAATTCTTTTATGGTCTTTCTCGTCGTATATTTTCAAGCATTCTTCTCTTATATATTGTCGATACTCTGGTACATTGTCGGTTCCTTTTTTGTTTACAAAATTTACAAAGTTTACCCTCAACAGCACTCCCCTACTTTGGCATTCTACCTTGTTCTGTCTATTTCTTGATATGTAGATATTAACCTATACCTTGTTTCTGAAACAAAATTTTCAACATGTTTCCAAAATTCATTTATGGTCTTTCTCGTCGTATATTTTCAAGCATTCTTCTCTCATATATTGTCGATACTCTGGTACATTGTCGGTTCCTTTTTTGTTTACATAATTTACAAAGTTTACCCTCAACAGCACTCCCCTACTTTGGCATTCTACCTTGTTCTGTCTATTTCTTGATATGTAGATATTAACCTATACCTTGTTTCTGAAACAAAGTTTTCAACATGTTTCCAAAATTCTTTTTATGGTCTTTCTTGTCGTATATTTTCAAGCATTCTTCTCTTATATATTGTCGATACTCTGTTACATTGTCGGTTCCTTTTTTGTTTACATAATTTACAAAGTTTACCCTCAACAGCACTCCCCTACTTTGGCATTCTACCTTGTTCTGTCTATTTCTTGATATGTAGATATTAACCTATACCTTGTTTCTGAAACAAAAATTTCAACATGTTTCCAAAATTCTTTTTATGGTCTCTCTTGTCGTATATTTTCAAGCGTTCTTCTCTCATATATTGTCGATACTCTGGTACATTGTCGGTTCCTTTTTTGTTTACATAATTTACAAAGTTCACCCTCAACAGCACTCCCCTACTTTGGCATTCTACCTTGTTCTGTCTATTTCTTGATATGTAGATATTAACCTATACCTTGTTTCTGAAACAAAATTTTCAACATGTTTCCAAAATTCTTTTATGGTCTTTCTCGTCGTATATTTTCAAGCATTCTTCTCTTATATATTGTCGATACTCTGGTACATTGTCGGTTCCTTTTTTGTTTACCTAATTTACAAAGTTTACTCTCAACAGCACTCCCCTACTTTGGCATTCTACCTTGTTCTGTCTATTTCTTGATATGTAGATATTAACCTATACCTTGTTTCTGAAACAAAATTTTCAACATGTTTCCAAAATTCTTTTTATGGTCTCTCTTGTCGTATATTTTCAAGCATTCTTCTCTCATATATTGTCGATACTCTGGTACATTGTCGGTTCCTTTTTTGTTTACATAATTTACAAAGTTCACCCTCAACAGCACTCCCCTACTTTGGCATTCTACCTTGTTCTGTCTATTTCTTGATATGTAGATATTAACCTATACCTTGTTTCTGAAACAAAATTTTCAACATGTTTCCAAAATTCTTTTATGGTCTTTCTCGTCGTATATTTTCAAGCATTCTTCTCTTATATATTGTCGATACTCTGGTACATTGTCGGTTCCTTTTTTGATTACATAATTTACAAAGTTTACTCTCAACAGCCCTCCCCTACTTTGGCATTCTACCTTGTTCTGTCTATTTCTTGATATGTAGATATTAACCTATACCTTGTTTCTGAAACAAAATTTTCAACATGTTTCCAAAATTCTTTTATGGTCTTTCTCGTCGTATATTTTCAAGCATTCTTCTCTTATATATTGTTGATACTCTGGTACATTGTCGGTTCCTTTTTTGTTTACATAATTTACAAAGTTTACCCTCAACAGCACTCCCCTACTTTGGCATTCTACCTTGTTCTGTCTATTTCTTGATATGTAGATATTAACCTATACCTTGTTTCTGAAACAAAATTTTCAACATGTTTCCAAAATTCTTTTATGGTCTTTCTCGTCGTATATTTTCCAGCATTCTTCTCTCATATATTGTCGATACTCTGGTACATTGTCGGTTCCTTTTTTGTTTACATAATTTACAAAGTTTACCCTCAACAGCACTCCCCTACTTTGGCATTCTACCTTGTTCTGTCTATTTCTTGATATGTAGATATTAACCTATACCTTGTTTCTGAAACAAAGTTTTCAACATGTTTCCAAAATTCTTTTTATGGTCTTTCTTGTCGTATATTTTCAAGCATTCTTCTCTTATATATTGTCGATACTCTGGTACATTGTCGGTTCCTTTTTTGTTTACATAATTTACAAAGTTTACCCTCAACAGCACTCCCCTACTTTGGCATTCTACCTTGTTCTGTCTATTTCTTGATATGTAGATATTAACCTATACCTTGTTTCTGAAACAAAAATTTCAACATGTTTCCAAAATTCTTTTTATGGTCTCTCTTGTCGTATATTTTCAAGCATTCTTCTCTCATATATTGTCGATACACTGGTACATTGTCGGTTCCTTTTTTGTTTACATAATTTACAAAGTTCACCCTCAACAGCACTCCCCTACTTTGGCATTCTACCTTGTTCTGTCTATTTCTTGATATGTAAATATTAACCTATACCTTGTTTCTGAAACAAAATTTTCAACATGTTTCCAAAATTCTTTTATGGTCTTTCTCGTCGTATATTTTCAAGCATTCTTCTCTTATATATTGTCGATACTCTGGTACATTGTCGGTTCCTTTTTTGTTTACCTAATTTACAAAGTTTACTCTCAACAGCACTCCCCTACTTTGGCATTCTACCTTGTTCTGTCTATTTCTTGATATGTAGATATTAACCTATACCTTGTTTCTGAAACAAAATTTTCAACATGTTTCCAAAATTCTTTTTATGGTCTCTCTTGTCGTATATTTTCAAGCATTCTTCTCTCATATATTGTCGATGCTCTGGTACATTGTCGGTTCCTTTTTTGTTTACATAATTTACAAAGTTCACCCTCAACAGCACTCCCCTACTTTGGCATTCTACCTTGTTCTGTCTATTTCTTGATATGTAGATATTAACCTATACCTTGTTTCTGAAACAAAGTTTTCAACATGTTTCCAAAATTCTTTTTATGGTCTTTCTCGTCGTATATTTTCAAGCATTCTTCTCTTATATATTGTCGATACTCTGGTACATTGTCGGTTCCTTTTTTGATTACATAATTTACAAAGTTTACTCTCAACAGCCCTCCCCTACTTTGGCATTCTACCTTGTTCTGTCTATTTCTTGATATGTAGATATTAACCTATACCTTGTTTCTGAAACAAAATTTTCAACATGTTTCCAAAATTCTTTTATGGTCTTTCTCGTCGTATATTTTCAAGCATTCTTCTCTTATATATTGTCGATACTCTGGTACATTGTCGGTTCCTTTTTTGTTTACATAATTTACAAAGTTTACCCTCAACAGCACTCCCCTACTTTGGCATTCTACCTTGTTCTGTCTATTTCTTGATATGTAGATATTAACCTATACCTTGTTTCTGAAACAAAATTTTCAACATGTTTCCAAAATTCTTTTATGGTCTTTCTCGTCGTATATTTTCCAGCATTCTTCTCTCATATATTGTCGATACTCTGGTACATTGTCGGTTCCTTTTTTGTTTACATAATTTACAAAGTTTACCCTCAACAGCACTCCCCTACTTTGGCATTCTACCTTGTTCTGTCTATTTCTTGATATGTAGATATTAACCTATACCTTGTTTCTGAAACAAAGTTTTCAACATGTTTCCAAAATTCTTTTTATGGTCTTTCTCGTCGTATATTTTCAAGCATTCTTCTCTTATATATTGTCGATACTCTGGTACATTGTCGGTTCCTTTTTTGTTTACATAATTTACAAAGTTTACCCTCAACAGCACTCCCCTACTTTGGCATTCTACCTTGTTCTGTCTATTTCTTGATATGTAGATATTAACCTATACCTTGTTTCTGAAACAAAATTTTCAACATGTTTCCAAAATTCTTTTATGGTCTTTCTCGTCGTATATTTTCAAGCATTCTTCTCTTATATATTGTCGATACTCTGGTACATTGTCGGTTCCTTTTTTGTTTACAAAATTTACAAAGTTTACCCTCAACAGCACTCCCCTACTTTGGCATTCTACCTTGTTCTGTCTATTTCTTGATATGTAGATATTAACCTATACCTTGTTTCTGAAACAAAATTTTCAACATGTTTCCAAAATTCTTTTATGGTCTTTCTCGTCGTATATTTTCAAGCATTCTTCTCTCATATATTGTCGATACTCTGGTACATTGTCGGTTCCTTTTTTGTTTACATAATTTACAAAGTTTACCCTCAACAGCACTCCCCTACTTTGGCATTCTACCTTGTTCTGTCTATTTCTTGATATGTAGATATTAACCTATACCTTGTTTCTGAAACAAAGTTTTCAACATGTTTCCAAAATTCTTTTTATGGTGTTTCTTGTCGTATATTTTCAAGCATTCTTCTCTTATATATTGTCGATACTCTGGTACATTGTCGGTTCCTTTTTTGTTTACATAATTTACAAAGTTTACCCTCAACAGCACTCCCCTACTTTGGCATTCTACCTTGTTCTGTCTATTGCTTGATATGTAGATATTAACCTATACCTTCTTTCTGAAACAAAATTTTAAACATGTTTCCAAAATTCTTTTTATGGTCTTTCTTGTCGTATATTTTCAAGCATTCTTCTCTTATATATTGTCGATACTCTGGTACATTGTCGGTTCCTTTTTTGTTTACATAATTTACAAAGTTTACCCTCAACAGCACTCCCCTACTTTGGCATTCTACCTTGTTCTGTCTATTTCTTGATATGTAGATATTAACCTATACCTTGTTTCAGAAACAAAATTTTCAACATGTTTCCAAAATCCTTTTATGGTCTTTCTCGTCGCATATTTTCAAGAATCTTCTCTTATATATTGTCGATACTCTGGTACATTGTCGGTTCCTTTTTTTTTAGATAATTTACAAAGTTTACCCTCAACAGCACTCCCCTACTTTGGCATTCTACCTTGTTCTGTCTATTTCTTGATATGTAGATATTAACCTATACCTTGTTTCTGAAACAAAATTTTCAACATGTTTCCAAAATTCTTTTATGGTCTTTCTTGTCGTATATTTTCAAGCATTCTTCTCTTATATATTGTCGATACTCTGGTACATTGTCAGTTCCTTTTTTGTTTACATAATTTACAAAGTTTACCCTCAACAGCACTCCCGTACTTTGGCATTCTACCTTGTTCTGTCTATTTCTTGATATGTAGATATTAACCTATACCTTGTTTCTGAAACAAAGTTTTCAACATGTTTCCAAAATTCTTTTTATGGTCTTTCTCGTCGTATATTTTCCAGCATTCTTCTCTCATATATTGTCGATACTCTGGTACATTGTCGGTTCCTTTTTTGTTTACATAATTTACAAAGTTTACCCTCAACAGCACTCCCCTACTTTGGCATTCTACCTTGTTCTGTCTATTTCTTGATATGTAGATATTAACCTATACCTTGTTTCTGAAACAAAGTTTTCAACATGTTTCCAAAATTCTTTTTATGGTCTTTCTTGTCGTATATTTTCAAGCATTCTTCTCTTATATATTGTCGATACTCTGGTACATTGTCGGTTCCTTTTTTGTTTACATAATTTACAAAGTTTACCCTCAACAGCACTCCCCTACTTTGGCATTCTACCTTGTTCTGTCTATTTCTTGATATGTAGATATTAACCTATACCTTGTTTCTGAAACAAAAATTTCAACATGTTTCCAAAATTCTTTTTATGGTCTCTCTTGTCGTATATTTTCAAGCATTCTTCTCTCATATATTGTCGATACACTGGTACATTGTCGGTTCCTTTTTTGTTTACATAATTTACAAAGTTCACCCTCAACAGCACTCCCCTACTTTGGCATTCTACCTTGTTCTGTCTATTTCTTGATATGTAGATATTAACCTATACCTTGTTTCTGAAACAAAATTTTCAACATGTTTCCAAAATTCTTTTATGGTCTTTCTCGTCGTATATTTTCAAGCATTCTTCTCTTATATATTGTCGATACTCTGGTACATTGTCGGTTCCTTTTTTGTTTACCTAATTTACAAAGTTTACTCTCAACAGCACTCCCCTACTTTGGCATTCTACCTTGTTCTGTCTATTTCTTGATATGTAGATATTAACCTATACCTTGTTTCTGAAACAAAATTTTCAACATGTTTCCAAAATTCTTTTTATGGTCTCTCTTGTCGTATATTTTCAAGCATTCTTCTCTCATATATTGTCGATACTCTGGTACATTGTCGGTTCCTTTTTTGTTTACATAATTTACAAAGTTCACCCTCAACAGCACTCCCCTACTTTGGCATTCTACCTTGTTCTGTCTATTTCTTGATATGTAGATATTAACCTATACCTTGTTTCTGAAACAAAGTTTTCAACATGTTTCCAAAATTCTTTTTATGGTCTTTCTCGTCGTATATTTTCAAGCATTCTTCTCTTATATATTGTCGATACTCTGGTACATTGTCGGTTCTTTTTTTGATTACATAATTTACAAAGTTTACTCTCAACAGCCCTCCCCTACTTTGGCATTCTACCTTGTTCTGTCTATTTCTTGATATGTAGATATTAACCTATACCTTGTTTCTGAAACAAAATTTTCAACATGTTTCCAAAATTCTTTTATGGTCTTTCTCGTCGTATATTTTCAAGCATTCTTCTCTTATATATTGTCGATACTCTGGTACATTGTCGGTTCCTTTTTTGTTTACATAATTTACAAAGTTTACCCTCAACAGCACTCCCCTACTTTGGCATTCTACCTTGTTCTGTCTATTTCTTGATATGTAGATATTAACCTATACCTTGTTTCTGAAACAAAATTTTCAACATGTTTCCAAAATTCTTTTATGGTCTTTCTCGTCGTATATTTTCCAGCATTCTTCTCTCATATATTGTCGATACTCTGGTACATTGTCGGTTCCTTTTTTGTTTACATAATTTACAAAGTTTACCCTCAACAGCACTCCCCTACTTTGGCATTCTACCTTGTTCTGTCTATTTCTTGATATGTAGATATTAACCTATACCTTGTTTCTGAAACAAAATTTTCAACATGTTTCCAAAATTCTTTTATGGTCTTTCTCGTCGTATATTTTCAAGCATTCTTCTCTTATATATTGTCGATACTCTGGTACATTGTCGGTTCCTTTTTTGTTTACATAATTTACAAAGTTTACCCTCAACAGCACTCCCCTACTTTGGCATTCTACCTTGTTCTGTCTATTTCTTGATATGTAGATATTAACCTATACCTTGTTTCTGAAACAAAATTTTCAACATGTTTCCAAAATTCTTTTATGGTCTTTCTCGTCGTATATTTTCAAGCATTCTTCTCTTATATATTGTCGATACTCTGGTACATTGTCGGTTCCTTTTTTGTTTACAAAATTTACAAAGTTTACCCTCAACAGCACTCCCCTACTTTGGCATTCTACCTTGTTCTGTCTATTTCTTGATATGTAGATATTAACCTATACCTTGTTTCTGAAACAAAATTTTCAACATGTTTCCAAAATTCTTTTATGGTCTTTCTCGTCGTATATTTTCAAGCATTCTTCTCTCATATATTGTCGATACTCTGGTACATTGTCGGTTCCTTTTTTGTTTACATAATTTACAAAGTTTACCCTCAACAGCACTCCCCTACTTTGGCATTCTACCTTGTTCTGTCTATTTCTTGATATGTAGATATTAACCTATACCTTGTTTCTGAAACAAAGTTTTCAACATGTTTCCAAAATTCTTTTTATTGTGTTTCTTGTCGTATATTTTCAAGCATTCTTCTCTTATATATTGTCGATACTCTGGTACATTGTCGGTTCCTTTTTTGTTTACATAATTTACAAAGTTTACCCTCAACAGCACTCCCCTACTTTGGCATTCTACCTTGTTCTGTCTATTGCTTGATATGTAGATATTAACCTATACCTTGTTTCTGAAACAAAGTTTTCAACATGTTTCCAAAATTCTTTTTATGGTCTTTCTCGTCGTATATTTTCCAGCATTCTTCTCTCATATATTGTCGATACTCTGGTACATTGTCGGTTCCTTTTTTGTTTACATAATTTACAAAGTTTACCCTCAACAGCACTCCCCTACTTTGGCATTCTACCTTGTTCTGTCTATTTCTTGATATGTAGATATTAACCTATACCTTGTTTCTGAAACAAAGTTTTCAACATGTTTCCAAAATTCTTTTTATGGTCTTTCTTGTCGTATATTTTCAAGCATTCTTCTCTTATATATTGTCGATACTCTGGTACATTGTCGGTTCCTTTTTTGTTTACATAATTTACAAAGTTTACCCTCAACAGCACTCCCCTACTTTGGCATTCTACCTTGTTCTGTCTATTTCTTGATATGTAGATATTAACCTATACCTTGTTTCTGAAACAAAAATTTCAACATGTTTCCAAAATTCTTTTTATGGTCTCTCTTGTCGTATATTTTCAAGCATTCTTCTCTCATATATTGTCGATACACTGGTACATTGTCGGTTCCTTTTTTGTTTACATAATTTACAAAGTTCACCCTCAACAGCACTCCCCTACTTTGGCATTCTACCTTGTTCTGTCTATTTCTTGATATGTAGATATTAACCTATACCTTGTTTCTGAAACAAAATTTTCAACATGTTTCCAAAATTCTTTTATGGTCTTTCTCGTCGTATATTTTCAAGCATTCTTCTCTTATATATTGTCGATACTCTGGTACATTGTCGGTTCCTTTTTTGTTTACCTAATTTACAAAGTTTACTCTCAACAGCACTCCCCTACTTTGGCATTCTACCTTGTTCTGTCTATTTCTTGATATGTAGATATTAACCTATACCTTGTTTCTGAAACAAAATTTTCAACATGTTTCCAAAATTCTTTTTATGGTCTCTCTTGTCGTATATTTTCAAGCATTCTTCTCTCATATATTGTCGATACTCTGGTACATTGTCGGTTCCTTTTTTGTTTACATAATTTACAAAGTTCACCCTCAACAGCACTCCCCTACTTTGGCATTCTACCTTGTTCTGTCTATTTCTTGATATGTAGATATTAACCTATACCTTGTTTCTGAAACAAAGTTTTCAACATGTTTCCAAAATTCTTTTTATGGTCTTTCTCGTCGTATATTTTCAAGCATTCTTCTCTTATATATTGTCGATACTCTGGTACATTGTCGGTTCTTTTTTTGATTACATAATTTACAAAGTTTACTCTCAACAGCCCTCCCCTACTTTGGCATTCTACCTTGTTCTGTCTATTTCTTGATATGTAGATATTAACCTATACCTTGTTTCTGAAACAAAATTTTCAACATGTTTCCAAAATTCTTTTATGGTCTTTCTCGTCGTATATTTTCAAGCATTCTTCTCTTATATATTGTCGATACTCTGGTACATTGTCGGTTCCTTTTTTGTTTACATAATTTACAAAGTTTACCCTCAACAGCACTCCCCTACTTTGGCATTCTACCTTGTTCTGTCTATTTCTTGATATGTAGATATTAACCTATACCTTGTTTCTGAAACAAAATTTTCAACATGTTTCCAAAATTCTTTTATGGTCTTTCTCGTCGTATATTTTCCAGCATTCTTCTCTCATATATTGTCGATACTCTGGTACATTGTCGGTTCCTTTTTTGTTTACATAATTTACAAAGTTTACCCTCAACAGCACTCCCCTACTTTGGCATTCTACCTTGTTCTGTCTATTTCTTGATATGTAGATATTAACCTATACCTTGTTTCTGAAACAAAATTTTCAACATGTTTCCAAAATTCTTTTATGGTCTTTCTCGTCGTATATTTTCAAGCATTCTTCTCTTATATATTGTCGATACTCTGGTACATTGTCGGTTCCTTTTTTGTTTACATAATTTACAAAGTTTACCCTCAACAGCACTCCCCTACTTTGGCATTCTACCTTGTTCTGTCTATTTCTTGATATGTAGATATTAACCTATACCTTGTTTCTGAAACAAAATTTTCAACATGTTTCCAAAATTCTTTTATGGTCTTTCTCGTCGTATATTTTCAAGCATTCTTCTCTTATATATTGTCGATACTCTGGTACATTGTCGGTTCCTTTTTTGTTTACAAAATTTACAAAGTTTACCCTCAACAGCACTCCCCTACTTTGGCATTCTACCTTGTTCTGTCTATTTCTTGATATGTAGATATTAACCTATACCTTGTTTCTGAAACAAAATTTTCAACATGTTTCCAAAATTCTTTTATGGTCTTTCTCGTCGTATATTTTCAAGCATTCTTCTCTCATATATTGTCGATACTCTGGTACATTGTCGGTTCCTTTTTTGTTTACATAATTTACAAAGTTTACCCTCAACAGCACTCCCCTACTTTGGCATTCTACCTTGTTCTGTCTATTTCTTGATATGTAGATATTAACCTATACCTTGTTTCTGAAACAAAGTTTTCAACATGTTTCCAAAATTCTTTTTATTGTGTTTCTTGTCGTATATTTTCAAGCATTCTTCTCTTATATATTGTCGATACTCTGGTACATTGTCGGTTCCTTTTTTGTTTACATAATTTACAAAGTTTACCCTCAACAGCACTCCCCTACTTTGGCATTCTACCTTGTTCTGTCTATTGCTTGATATGTAGATATTAACCTATACCTTCTTTCTGAAACAAAATTTTAAACATGTTTCCAAAATTCTTTTTATGGTCTTTCTTGTCGTATATTTTCAAGCATTCTTCTCTTATATATTGTCGATACTCTGGTACATTGTCGGTTCCTTTTTTGTTTACATAATTTACAAAGTTTACCCTCAACAACACTCCCCTACTTTGGCATTCTACCTTGTTCTGTCTATTTTTTGATATGTAGATATTAACCTATACCTTGTTTCAGAAACAAAATTTTCAACATGTTTCCAAAATCCTTTTATGGTCTTTCTCGTCGCATATTTTCAAGAATCTTCTCTTATATATTGTCGATACTCTGGTACATTGTCGGTTCCTTTTTTTTTAGATAATTTACAAAGTTTACCCTCAACAGCACTCCCCTACTTTGGCATTCTACCTTGTTCTGTCTATTTCTTGATATGTAGATATTAACCTATACCTTGTTTCTGAAACAAAATTTTCAACATGTTTCCAAAATTCTTTTTATGGTCTTTCTTGTCGTATATTTTCAAGCATTCTTCTCTCATATATTGTCAATACTCTGGTACATTGTCGGTTCCTTTTTTGTTTACATAATTTACAAAGTTTACCCTCAACAGCACTCCCCTACTTTGGCATACTACCTTGTTCTGTCTATTTCTTGATATGTAGATATTAACCTATACCTTGTTTCTGAAACAAAATTTTCAACATGTTTCCAAAATACTTTTATGGTCTTTCTCGTCGTATATTTTCAAGCATTCTTCTCTTATATATTGTCGATACTCTGGTACATTGTCGGTTCCTTTTTTGTTTACATAATTTACAAAGTTTACCCTCAACAGCACTCCCCTACTTTGGCATTCTACCTTGTTGTGTCTATTTCTTGATATGTAGATATTAACCTATACCTTGTTTCTGAAACAAAATTTTCAACATGTTTCCAAAATTCTTTTTATGGTCTTTCTTGTCGTATATTTTCAAGCATTCTTCTCTCATATATTGTCGATACTCTGGTACATTGTCGGTTCCTTTTTTGTTTACATAATTTACAAAGTTTACCCTCAACAGCACTCCCCTACTTTGGCATTTTACCTTGTTCTGTCTATTTCTTGATATGTAGATATTAACCTATACCTTGTTTCTGAAACAAAATTTTCAACATGTTTCCAAAATTCTCTTATGGTCTTTCTCGTCGTATATTTTCAAGCATTCTTCTCTTATATATTGTCGATACTCTGGTACATTGTCAGTTCCTTTTTTGTTTACATAATTTACAAAGTTTACCCTCAACAGCACTCCCCTACTTTGGCATTCTACCTTGTTCTGTCTATTTCTTGATATGTAGATATTAACCTATACCTTGTTTCTGAAACAAAATTTTCAACATGTTTCCAAAATTCTTTTATGGTCTTTCTCGTCGTATATTTTCAAGCATTCTTCTCTTATATATTGTCGATACTCTGGTACATTGTCGGTTCCTTTTTTGTTTACATAATTTACAAAGTTTACCCTCAACAGCACTCCCCTACTTTGGCATTCTACCTTGTTCTGTCTATTTCTTGATATGTAGATATTAACCTATACCTTGTTTCTGAAACAAAATTTTCAACATGTTTCCAAAATTCTTTTTATGGTCTCTCTTGTCGTATATTTTCAAGCATTCTTCTCTCATATATTGTCGATACTCTGGTACATTGTCGGTTCCTTTTTTGTTTACATAATTTACAAAGTTCACCCTCAACAGCACTCCCCTACTTTGGCATTCTACCTTGTTCTGTCTATTTCTTGATATGTAGATATTAACCTATACCTTGTTTCTGAAACAAAATTTTCAACATGTTTCCAAAATTCTTTTATGGTCTTTCTCGTCGTATATTTTCAAGCATTCTTCCCTTATATATTGTCGATACTCTGGTACATTGTCGGTGCCTTTTTTGTTTACCTAATTTACAAAGTTTACTCTCAACAGCACTCCCCTACTTTGGCATTCTACCTTGTTCTGTCTATTTCTTGATATGTAGATATTAACCTATACCTTGTTTCTGAAACAAAATTTTCAACATGTTTCCAAAATTCTTTTATGGTCTTTCTCGTCGTATATTTTCAAGCATTCTTCTCTTATATATTGTCGATACTCTGGTACATTGTCGGTTCCTTTTTTGTTTACATAATTTACAAAGTTTACCCTCAACAGCACTCCCCTACTTTGGCATTCTACCTTGTTCTGTCTATTTCTTGATATGTAGATATTAACCTATACCTTGTTTCTGAAACAAAATTTTAAACATGTTTCCAAAATTCTTTTTATGGTCTTTCTTGTCGTATATTTTCAAGCATTCTTCTCTTATATATTGTCGATACTCTGGTACATTATCGGTTCCTTTTTTGTTTACATAATTTACAAAGTTTACCCTCAACAACACTCCCCTACTTTGGCATTCTACCTTGTTCTGTCTATTTCTTGATATGTAGATATTAACCTATACCTTGTTTCTGAAACAAAATTTTCAACATGTTTCCAAAATCTTTTATGGTCTTTCTCGTCGCATATTTTCAAGAATCTTCTCTTATATATTGTCGATACTCTGGTACATTGTCGGTTCCTTTTTTTTTTTAGATAATTTACAAAGTTTACCCTCAACAGCACTCCCCTACTTTGGCATTCTACCTTGTTCTGTCTATTTCTTGATATGTAGATATTAACCTATACCTTGTTTCTGAAACAAAATTTTCAACATGTTTCCAAAATTCTTTTTATGGTCTTTCTTGTCGTATATTTTCAAGCATTCTTCTCTCATATATTGTCAATACTCTGGTACATTGTCGGTTCCTTTTTTGTTTACATAATTTACAAAGTTTACCCTCAACAGCACTCCCCTACTTTGGCATTCTACCTTGTTCTGTCTATTTCTTGATATGTAGATATTAACCTATACCTTGTTTCTGAAACAAAATTTTCAACATGTTTCCAAAATACTTTTATGGTCATTCTCGTCGTATATTTTCAAGCATTCTTCTCTTATATATTGTCGATACTCTGGTACATTGTCGGTTCCTTTTTTGTTTACATAATTTACAAAGTTTACCCTCAACAGCACTCCCCTACTTTGGCATTCTACCTTGTTCTGTCTATTTCTTGATATGTAGATATTAACCTATACCTTGTTTCTGAAACAAAATTTTCAACATGTTTCCAAAATTCTTTTTATGGTCTTTCTTGTCGTATATTTTCAAGCATTCTTCTCTCATATATTGTCGATACTCTGGTACATTGTCGGTTCCTTTTTTGTTTACATAATTTACAAAGTTTACCCTCAACAGCACTCCCCTACTTTGGCATTTTACCTTGTTCTGTCTATTTCTTGATATGTAGATATTAACCTATACCTTATTTCTGAAACAAAATTTTCAACATGTTTCCAAAATTCTCTTATGGTGTTTCTCGTCGTATATTTTCAAGCATTCTTCTCTTATATATTGTCGATACTCTGGTACATTGTCGGTTCCTTTTTTGTTTACATAATTTACAAAGTTTACCCTCAACAGCACTCCCCTACTTTGGCATTCTACCTTGTTCTGTCTATTTCTTGATATGTAGATATTAACCTATACCTTGTTTCTGAAACAAAATTTTCAACATGTTTCCAAAATTCTTTTATGGTCTTTCTCGTCGTATATTTTCAAGCATTCTTCTCTTATATATTGTCGATACTCTGGTACATTGTCGGTTCCTTTTTTGTTTACATAATTTACAAAGTTTACCCTCAACAGCACTCCCCTACTTTGGCATTCTACCTTGTTCTGTCTATTTCTTGATATGTAGATATTAACCTATACCTTGTTTCAGAAACAAAATTTTCAACATGTTTCCAAAATTCTTTTTATGGTCTCTCTTGTCGTATATTTTCAAGCATTCTTCTCTCATATATTGTCGATACTCTGGTACATTGTCGGTTCCTTTTTTGTTTACATAATTTACAAAGTTCACCCTCAACAGCACTCCCCTACTTTGGCATTCTACCTTGTTCTGTCTATTTCTTGATATGTAGATATTAACCTATACCTTGTTTCTGAAACAAAATTTTCAACATGTTTCCAAAATTCTTTTATGGTCTTTCTCGTCGTATATTTTCAAGCATTCTTCTCTTATATATTGTCGATACTCTGGTACATTGTCGGTTCCTTTTTTGTTTACCTAATTTACAAAGTTTACTCTCAACAGCACTCCCCTACTTTGGCATTCTACCTTGTTCTGTCTATTTCTTGATATGTAGATATTAACCTATACCTTGTTTCTGAAACAAAATTTTCAAAATGTTTCCAAAATTCTTTTATGGTCTTTCTCGTCGTATATTTTCAAGCATTCTTCTCTTATATATTGTCGATACTCTGGTACATTGTCGGTTCCTTTTTTGTTTACATAATTTACAAAGTTTACCCTCAACAGCACTCCCCTACTTTGGCATTCTACCTTGTTCTGTCTATTTCTTGATATGTAGATATTAACCTATACCTTGTTTCTGAAACAAAATTTTCAACATGTTTCCAAAATCCTTTTATGGTCTTTCTCGTCGCATATTTTCAAGAATCTTCTCTTATATATTGTCGATACTCTGGTACATTGTCGGTTCCTTTTTTGTTTACATAATTTACAAAGTTTACCCTCAACAGCACTCCCCTACTTTGGCATTCTACCTTGTTCTGTCTATTTCTTGATATGTAGATATTAACCTATACCTTGTTTCTGAAACAAAATTTTCAACATGTTTCCAAAATTCTTTTTATGGTCTTTCTTGTCGTATATTTTCAAGCATTCTTCTCTCATATATTGTCGATACTCTGGTACATTGTCGGTTCCTTTTTTGTTTACATAATTTACAAAGTTTACCCTCAACAGCACTCCCCTACTTTGGCATTCTACCTTGTTCTGTCTATTTCTTGATATGTAGATATTAACCTATACCTTGTTTCTGAAACAAAATTTTCAACATGTTTCCAAAATACTTTTATGGTCTTTCTCGTCGTATATTTTCAAGCATTCTTCTCTTATATATTGTCGATAGTCTGGTACATTGTCGGTTCCTTTTTTGTTTACATAATTTACAAAGTTTACCCTCAACAGCACTCCCCTACTTTGGCATTCTACCTTGTTCTGTCTATTTCTTGATATGTAGATATTAACCTATACCTTGTTTCTGAAACAAAATTTTCAACATGTTTCCAAAATTCTTTTTATGGTCTTTCTTGTCGTATATTTTCAAGCATTCTTCTCTCATATATTGTCGATACTCTGGTACATTGTCGGTTCCTTTTTTGTTTACATAATTTACAAAGTTTACCCTCAACAGCACTCCCCTACTTTGGCATTCTACCTTGTTCTGTCTATTTCTTGATATGTAGATATTAACCTATACCTTGTTTCTGAAACAAAATTTTCAACATGTTTCCAAAATTCTTTTATGGTCTTTCTCGTCGTATATTTTCAAGCATTCTTCTCTTATATATTGTCGATACTCTGGTACATTGTCGGTTCCTTTTTTGTTTACATAATTTACAAAGTTTACCCTCAACAGCACTCCCCTACTTTGGCATTCTACCTTGTTCTGTCTATTTCTTGATATGTAGATATTAACCTATACCTTGTTTCTGAAACAAAATTTTCAACATGTTTCCAAAATTCTTTTATGGTCTTTCTCATCGTATATTTTCAAGCATTCTTCTCTTATATATTGTCGATACTCTGGTACATTGTCGGTTCCTTTTTTGTTTACATAATTTACAAAGTTTACCCTCAACAGCACTCCCCTACTTTGGCATTCTACCTTGTTCTGTCTATTTCTTGATATGTAGATATTAACCTATACCTTGTTTCTGAAACAAAATTTTCAACATGTTTCCAAAATTCTTTTTATGGTCTCTCTTGTCGTATATTTTCAAGCATTCTTCTCTCATATATTGTCGATACTCTGGTACATTGTCGGTTCCTTTTTTGTTTACATAATTTACAAAGTTCACCCTCAACAGCACTCCCCTACTTTGGCATTCTACCTTGTTCTGTCTATTTCTTGATATGTAGATATTAACCTATACCTTGTTTCTGAAACAAAATTTTCAACATGTTTCCAAAATTCTTTTATGGTCTTTCTCGTCGTATATTTTCAAGCATTCTTCTCTTATATATTGTCGATACTCTGGTACATTGTCGGTTCCTTTTTTGTTTACATAATTTACAAAGTTTACTCTCAACAGCACTCCCCTACTTTGGCATTCTACCTTGTTCTGTCTATTTCTTGATATGTAGATATAAACCTATACCTTGTTTCTGAAACAAAATTTTCAACATGTTTCCAAAATTCTTTTATGGTCTTTCTCGTCGTATATTTTCAAGCATTCTTCTCTTATATATTGTCGATACTCTGGTACATTGTCGGTTCCTTTTTTGTTTACATAATTTACAAAGTTTACCCTCAACAGCACTCCCCTACTTTGGCATTCTACCTTGTTCTGTCTATTTCTTGATATGTAGATATTAACCTATACCTTGTTTCTGAAACAAAGTTTTCAACATGTTTCCAAAATTCTTTTATGGTCTTTCTCGTCGTATATTTTCAAGCATTCTTCTCTCATATATTGTCGATACTCTGGTACATTGTCGGTTCCTTTTTTGTTTACATAATTTGCAAAGTTTACCCTCAACAGCACTCCCCTACTTTGGCATTCTACCTTGTTCTGTCTATTTCTTGATATGTAGATATTAACCTATACCTTGTTTCTGAAACAAAGTTTTCAACATGTTTCCAAAATTCTTTTTATGGTCTTTCTCGTCGTATATTTTCAAGCATTCTTCTCTTATATATTGTCGATACTCTGGTACATTGTCGGTTCCTTTTTTGTTTACATAATTTACAAAGTTTACCCTCAACAGCACTCCCCTACTTTGGCATTCTACCTTGTTCTGTCTATTTCTTGATATGTAGATATTAACCTATACCTTGTTTCTGAAACAAAATTTTCAACATGTTTCCAAAATTCTTTTATGGTCTTTCTTGTCGTATATTTTCAAGCATTCTTCTCTTATATATTGTCGATACTCTGGTACATTGTCAGTTCCTTTTTTGTTTACATAATTTACAAAGTTTACCCTCAACAGCACTCCCGTACTTTGGCATTCTACCTTGTTCTGTCTATTTCTTGATATGTAGATATTAACCTATACCTTGTTTCTGAAACAAAATTTTCAACATGTTTCCAAAATTCTTTTTATGGTGTTTCTTGTCGTATATTTTCAAGCATTCTTCTCTCATATATTGTCGATACTCTGGTACATTGTCGGTTCCTTTTTTGTTTACATAATTTACAAAGTTTACCCTCAACAACACTCCCCTACTTTGGCATTCTACCTTGTTCTGTCTATTTCTTGATATGTAGATATTAACCTATACCTTGTTTCTGAAACAAAATTTTCAACATGTTTCCAAAATTATTTTTATGGTGTTTCTTGTCGTATATTTTCAAGCATTCTTCTCTCATATATTGTCGATACTCTGGTACATTGTCGGTTCCTTTTTTGTTTACATAATTTACAAAGTTTACCCTCAACAGCACTCCCCTACTTTGGCATTCTACCTTGTTCTGTCTATTTCTTGATATGTAGATATTAACCTATACCTTGTTTCTGAAACAAAATTTTCAACATGTTTCCAAAATTCTTTTATGTTCTTTCTCGTCGTATATTTTCAAGCATTCTTCTCTTATATATTGTCGATACTCTGGTACATTGTCGGTTCCTTTTTTGTTTACATAATTTACAAAGTTTACCCTCAACAGCACTCCCCTACTTTGGCATTCTACCTTGTTCTGTCTATTTCTTGATATGTAGATATTAACCTATACCTTGTTTCTGAAACAAAATTTTCAACATGTTTCCAAAATACTTTTATGGTCTTTCTCGTCGTATATTTTCAAGCATTCTTCTCTTATATATTGTCGATAGTCTGGTACATTGTCGGTTCCTTTTTTGTTTACATAATTTACAAAGTTTACCCTCAACAGCACTCCCCTACTTTGGCATTCTACCTTGTTCTGTCTATTTCTTGATATGTAGATATTAACCTATACCTTGTTTCTGAAACAAAATTTTCAACATGTTTCCAAAATTCTTTTTATGGTCTTTCTTGTCGTATATTTTCAAGCATTCTTCTCTCATATATTGTCGATACTCTGGTACATTGTCGGTTCCTTTTTTGTTTACATAATTTACAAAGTTTACCCTCAACAGCACTCCCCTACTTTGGCATTCTACCTTGTTCTGTCTATTTCTTGATATGTAGATATTAACCTATACCTTGTTTCTGAAACAAAATTTTCAACATGTTTCCAAAATTCTTTTATGGTCTTTCTCGTCGTATATTTTCAAGCATTCTTCTCTTATATATTGTCGATACTCTGGTACATTGTCGGTTCCTTTTTTGTTTACATAATTTACAAAGTTTACCCTCAACAGCACTCCCCTACTTTGGCATTCTACCTTGTTCTGTCTATTTCTTGATATGTAGATATTAACCTATACCTTGTTTCTGAAACAAAATTTTCAACATGTTTCCAAAATTCTTTTATGGTCTTTCTCATCGTATATTTTCAAGCATTCTTCTCTTATATATTGTCGATACTCTGGTACATTGTCGGTTCCTTTTTTGTTTACATAATTTACAAAGTTTACCCTCAACAGCACTCCCCTACTTTGGCATTCTACCTTGTTCTGTCTATTTCTTGATATGTAGATATTAACCTATACCTTGTTTCTGAAACAAAATTTTCAACATGTTTCCAAAATTCTTTTTATGGTCTCTCTTGTCGTATATTTTCAAGCATTCTTCTCTCATATATTGTCGATACTCTGGTACATTGTCGGTTCCTTTTTTGTTTACATAATTTACAAAGTTCACCCTCAACAGCACTCCCCTACTTTGGCATTCTACCTTGTTCTGTCAATTTCTTGATATGTAGATATTAACCTATACCTTGTTTCTGAAACAAAATTTTCAACATGTTTCCAAAATTCTTTTATGGTCTTTCTCGTCGTATATTTTCAAGCATTCTTCTCTTATATATTGTCGATACTCTGGTACATTGTCGGTTCCTTTTTTGTTTACATAATTTACAAAGTTTACTCTCAACAGCACTCCCCTACTTTGGCATTCTACCTTGTTCTGTCTATTTCTTGATATGTAGATATTAACCTATACCTTGTTTCTGAAACAAAATTTTCAACATGTTTCCAAAATTCTTTTATGGTCTTTCTCGTCGTATATTTTCAAGCATTCTTCTCTTATATATTGTCGATACTCTGGTACATTGTCGGTTCCTTTTTTGTTTACATAATTTACAAAGTTTACCCTCAACAGCACTCCCCTACTTTGGCATTCTACCTTGTTCTGTCTATTTCTTGATATGTAGATATTAACCTATACCTTGTTTCTGAAACAAAGTTTTCAACATGTTTCCAAAATTCTTTTATGGTCTTTCTCGTCGTATATTTTCAAGCATTCTTCTCTCATATATTGTCGATACTCTGGTACATTGTCGGTTCCTTTTTTGTTTACATAATTTGCAAAGTTTACCCTCAACAGCACTCCCCTACTTTGGCATTCTACCTTGTTCTGTCTATTTCTTGATATGTAGATATTAACCTATACCTTGTTTCTGAAACAAAGTTTTCAACATGTTTCCAAAATTCTTTTTATGGTCTTTCTCGTCGTATATTTTCAAGCATTCTTCTCTTATATATTGTCGATACTCTGGTACATTGTCGGTTCCTTTTTTGTTTACATAATTTACAAAGTTTACCCTCAACAGCACTCCCCTACTTTGGCATTCTACCTTGTTCTGTCTATTTCTTGATATGTAGATATTAACCTATACCTTGTTTCTGAAACAAAATTTTCAACATGTTTCCAAAATTCTTTTATGGTCTTTCTTGTCGTATATTTTCAAGCATTCTTCTCTTATATATTGTCGATACTCTGGTACATTGTCAGTTCCTTTTTTGTTTACATAATTTACAAAGTTTACCCTCAACAGCACTCCCGTACTTTGGCATTCTACCTTGTTCTGTCTATTTCTTGATATGTAGATATTAACCTATACCTTGTTTCTGAAACAAAATTTTCAACATGTTTCCAAAATTCTTTTTATGGTGTTTCTTGTCGTATATTTTCAAGCATTCTTCTCTCATATATTGTCGATACTCTGGTACATTGTCGGTTCCTTTTTTGTTTACATAATTTACAAAGTTTACCCTCAACAACACTCCCCTACTTTGGCATTCTACCTTGTTCTGTCTATTTCTTGATATGTAGATATTAACCTATACCTTGTTTCTGAAACAAAATTTTCAACATGTTTCCAAAATTATTTTTATGGTGTTTCTTGTCGTATATTTTCAAGCATTCTTCTCTCATATATTGTCGATACTCTGGTACATTGTCGGTTCCTTTTTTGTTTACATAATTTACAAAGTTTACCCTCAACAGCACTCCCGTACTTTGGCATTCTACCTTGTTCTGTCTATTTCTTGATATGTAGATATTAACCTATACCTTGTTTCTGAAACAAAATTTTCAACATGTTTCCAAAATTCTTTTTATGGTGTTTCTTGTCGTATATTTTCAAGCATTCTTCTCTCATATATTGTCGATACTCTGGTACATTGTCGGTTCCTTTTTTGTTTACATAATTTACAAAGTTTACCCTCAACAACACTCCCCTACTTTGGCATTCTACCTTGTTCTGTCTATTTCTTGATATGTAGATATTAACCTATACCTTGTTTCTGAAACAAAATTTTCAACATGTTTCCAAAATTATTTTTATGGTGTTTCTTGTCGTATATTTTCAAGCATTCTTCTCTCATATATTGTCGATACTCTGGTACATTGTCGGTTCCTTTTTTGTTTACATAATTTACAAAGTTTACCCTCAACAGCACTCCCCTACTTTGGCATTCTACCTTGTTCTGTCTATTTCTTGATATGTAGATATTAACCTATACCTTGTTTCTGAAACAAAATTTTCAACATGTTTCCAAAATTCTTTTATGTTCTTTCTCGTCGTATATTTTCAAGCATTCTTCTCTTATATATTGTCGATACTCTGGTACATTGTCGGTTCCTTTTTTGTTTACATAATTTACAAAGTTTACCCTCAACAGCACTCCCCTACTTTGGCATTCTACCTTGTTCTGTCTATTTCTTGATATGTAGATATTAACCTATACCTTGTTTCTGAAACAAAATTTTCAACATGTTTCCAAAATCCTTTTATGGTCTTTCTCGTCGCATATTTTCAAGAATCTTCTCTTATATATTGTCGATACTCTGGTACATTGTCGGTTCCTTTTTTGTTTACATAATTTACAAAGTTTACCCTCAACAGCACTCCCCTACTTTGGCATTCTACCTTGTTCTGTCTATTTCTTGATACGTAGATATTAACCTATACCTTGTTTCTGAAACAAAATTTTCAACATGTTTCCAAAATTCTTTTTATGGTCTTTCTTGTCGTATATTTTCAAGCATTCTTCTCTCATATATTGTCGATACTCTGGTACATTGTCGGTTCCTTTTTTGTTTACATAATTTACAAAGTTTACCCTCAACAGCACTCCCCTACTTTGGCATTCTACCTTGTTCTGTCTATTTCTTGATATGTAGATATTAACCTATACCTTGTTTCTGAAACAAAATTTTCAACATGTTTCCAAAATACTTTTATGGTCTTTCTCGTCGTATATTTTCAAGCATTCTTCTCTTATATATTGTCGATAGTCTGGTACATTGTCGGTTCCTTTTTTGTTTACATAATTTACAAAGTTTACCCTCAACAGCACTCCCCTACTTTGGCATTCTACCTTGTTCTGTCTATTTCTTGATATGTAGATATTAACCTATACCTTGTTTCTGAAACAAAATTTTCAACATGTTTCCAAAATTCTTTTTATGGTCTTTCTTGTCGTATATTTTCAAGCATTCTTCTCTCATATATTGTCGATACTCTGGTACATTGTCGGTTCCTTTTTTGTTTACATAATTTACAAAGTTTACCCTCAACAGCACTCCCCTACTTTGGCATTCTACCTTGTTCTGTCTATTTCTTGATATGTAGATATTAACCTATACCTTGTTTCTGAAACAAAATTTTCAACATGTTTCCAAAATTCTTTTATGGTCTTTCTCGTCGTATATTTTCAAGCATTCTTCTCTTATATATTGTCGATACTCTGGTACATTGTCGGTTCCTTTTTTGTTTACATAATTTACAAAGTTTACCCTCAACAGCACTCCCCTACTTTGGCATTCTACCTTGTTCTGTCTATTTCTTGATATGTAGATATTAACCTATACCTTGTTTCTGAAACAAAATTTTCAACATGTTTCCAAAATTCTTTTATGGTCTTTCTCATCGTATATTTTCAAGCATTCTTCTCTTATATATTGTCGATACTCTGGTACATTGTCGGTTCCTTTTTTGTTTACATAATTTACAAAGTTTACCCTCAACAGCACTCCCCTACTTTGGCATTCTACCTTGTTCTGTCTATTTCTTGATATGTAGATATTAACCTATACCTTGTTTCTGAAACAAAATTTTCAACATGTTTCCAAAATTCTTTTTATGGTCTCTCTTGTCGTATATTTTCAAGCATTCTTCTCTCATATATTGTCGATACTCTGGTACATTGTCGGTTCCTTTTTTGTTTACATAATTTACAAAGTTCACCCTCAACAGCACTCCCCTACTTTGGCATTCTACCTTGTTCTGTCAATTTCTTGATATGTAGATATTAACCTATACCTTGTTTCTGAAACAAAATTTTCAACATGTTTCCAAAATTCTTTTATGGTCTTTCTCGTCGTATATTTTCAAGCATTCTTCTCTTATATATTGTCGATACTCTGGTACATTGTCGGTTCCTTTTTTGTTTACATAATTTACAAAGTTTACTCTCAACAGCACTCCCCTACTTTGGCATTCTACCTTGTTCTGTCTATTTCTTGATATGTAGATATTAACCTATACCTTGTTTCTGAAACAAAATTTTCAACATGTTTCCAAAATTCTTTTATGGTCTTTCTCGTCGTATATTTTCAAGCATTCTTCTCTTATATATTGTCGATACTCTGGTACATTGTCGGTTCCTTTTTTGTTTACATAATTTACAAAGTTTACCCTCAACAGCACTCCCCTACTTTGGCATTCTACCTTGTTCTGTCTATTTCTTGATATGTAGATATTAACCTATACCTTGTTTCTGAAACAAAGTTTTCAACATGTTTCCAAAATTCTTTTATGGTCTTTCTCGTCGTATATTTTCAAGCATTCTTCTCTCATATATTGTCGATACTCTGGTACATTATCGGTTCCTTTTTTGTTTACATAATGTGCAAAGTTTACCCTCAACAGCACTCCCCTACTTTGGCATTCTACCTTGTTCTGTCTATTTCTTGATATGTAGATATTAACCTATACCTTGTTTCTGAAACAAAGTTTTCAACATGTTTCCAAAATTCTTTTTATGGTCTTTCTCGTCGTATATTTTCAAGCATTCTTCTCTTATATATTGTCGATACTCTGGTACATTGTCGGTTCCTTTTTTGTTTACATAATTTACAAAGTTTACCCTCAACAGCACTCCCCTACTTTGGCATTCTACCTTGTTCTGTCTATTTCTTGATATGTAGATATTAACCTATACCTTGTTTCTGAAACAAAATTTTCAACATGTTTCCAAAATTCTTTTATGGTCTTTCTTGTCGTATATTTTCAAGCATTCTTCTCTTATATATTGTCGATACTCTGGTACATTGTCAGTTCCTTTTTTGTTTACATAATTTACAAAGTTTACCCTCAACAGCACTCCCGTACTTTGGCATTCTACCTTGTTCTGTCTATTTCTTGATATGTAGATATTAACCTATACCTTGTTTCTGAAACAAAATTTTCAACATGTTTCCAAAATTCTTTTTATGGTGTTTCTTGTCGTATATTTTCAAGCATTCTTCTCTCATATATTATCGATACTCTGGTACATTGTCGGTTCCTTTTTTGTTTACATAATTTACAAAGTTTACCCTCAACAGCACTCCCCTACTTTGGCATTCTACCTTGTTCTGTCTATTTCTTGATATGTAGATATTAACCTATACCTTGTTTCTGAAACAAAATTTTCAACATGTTTCCAAAATTCTTTTATGTTCTTTCTCGTCGTATATTTTCAAGCATTCTTCTCTTATATATTGTCGATACTCTGGTACATTGTCGGTTCCTTTTTTGTTTACATAATTTACAAAGTTTACCCTCAACAGCACTCCCCTACTTTGGCATTCTACCTTGTTCTGTCTATTTCTTGATATGTAGATATTAACCTATACCTTGTTTCTGAAACAAAATTTTCAACATGTTTCCAAAATTCTTTTATGGTCTTTCTCGTCGTATATTTTCAAGCATTCTTCTCTTATATATTGTCGATACTCTGGTACATTGTCGGTTCCTTTTTTGTTTACATAATTTACAAAGTTTACTGTCAACAGCACTCCCCTACTTTGGCATTCTACCTTGTTCTGTCTATTTCTTGATATGTAGATATTAACCTATACCTTGTTTCTGAAACAAAATTTTCAACATGTTTCCAAAATTCTTTTATGGTCTTTCTCGTCGTATATTTTCAAGCGTTCTTCTCTCATATATTGTCGATACTCTGGTACATTGTCGGTTCCTTTTTTGTTTACATAATTTACAAAGTTTACCCTCAACAGCACTCCCCTGCTTTGGCATTCTACCTTGTTCTGTCTATTTCTTGATATGTAGATATTAACCTATACCTTGTTTCTGAAACAAAATTTTCAACATGTTTCCAAAATTCTTTTATGGTCTTTCTCGTCGTATATTTTCAAGCATTCTTCTCTTATATATTGTCGATACTCTGGTACATTGTCGGTTCCTTTTTTGTTTACATAATTTACAAAGTTTACCCTCAACAGCACTCCCCTACTTTGGCATTCTACCTTGTTCTGTCTATTTCTTGATATGTAGATATTAACCTATACCTTGTTTCTGAAACAAAATTTTCAACATGTTTCCAAAATTCTGGTCTTTCTCGTCGTATATTTTCAAGCATTCTTCTCTTATATATTGTCGATACTCTGGTACATTGTCGGTTCCTTTTTTGTTTACATAATTTACAAAGTTTACCCTCAACAGCACTCCCCTACTTTGGCATTCTACCTTGTTCTGTCTATTTCTTGATATGTAGATATTAACCTATACCTTGTTTCTGAAACAAAATTTTCAACATGTTTCCAAAATTCTTTTTATGGTCTTTCTTGTCGTATATTTTCAAGCATTCTTCTCTCATATATTGTCGATACTCTGGTACATTGTCGGTTCCTTTTTTGTTTACATAATTTACAAAGTTTACCCTCAACAGCACTCCCCTACTTTGGCATTCTACCTTGTTCTGTCTATTTCTTGATATGTAGATATTAACCTATACCTTGTTTCTGAAACAAAATTTTCAACATGTTTCCAAAATTCTTTTATGGTCTTTCTCGTCGTATATTTTCAAGCATTCTTCTCTTATATATTGTCGATACTCTGGTACATTGTCGGTTCCTTTTTTGTTTACATAATTTACAAAGTTTACCCTCAACAGCACTCCCCTACTTTGGCATTCTACCTTGTTCTGTCTATTTCTTGATATGTAGATATTAACCTATACCTTGTTTCTGAAACAAAATTTTCAACATGTTTCCAAAATTCTTTTATGGTCTTTCTCGTCGTATATTTTCAAGCATTCTTCTCTTATATATTGTCGATACTCTGGTACATTGTCGGTTCCTTTTTTGTTTACATAATTTACAAAGTTTACCCTCAACAGCACTCCCCTACTTTGGCATTCTACCTTGTTCTGTCTATTTCTTGATATGTAGATATTAACCTATACCTTGTTTCTGAAACAAAATTTTCAACATGTTTCCAAAATTCTTTTTATGGTCTCTCTTGTCGTATATTTTCAAGCATTCTTCTCTCATATATTGTCGATACTCTGGTACATTGTCGGTTCCTTTTTTGTTTACATAATTTACAAAGTTCACCCTCAACAGCACTCCCCTACTTTGGCATTCTACCTTGTTCTGTCTATTTCTTGATATGTAGATATTAACCTATACCTTGTTTCTGAAACAAAATTTTCAACATGTTTCCAAAATTCTTTTATGGTCTTTCTCGTCGTATATTTTCAAGCATTCTTCTCTTATATATTGTCGATACTCTGGTACATTGTCGGTTCCTTTTTTGTTTACATAATTTACAAAGTTTACTCTCAACAGCACACCTACTTTGGCATTCTACCTTGTTCTGTCTATTTCTTGATATGTAGATATTAACCTATACCTTGTTTCTGAAACAAAATTTTCAACATGTTTCCAAAATTCTTTTATGGTCTTTCTCGTCGTATATTTTTAAGCATTCTTCTCTTATATATTGTCGATACTCTGGTACATTGTCGGTTCCTTTTTTGTTTACATAATTTACAAAGTTTACCCTCAACAGCACTCCCCTACTTTGGCATTCTACCTTGTTCTGTCTATTTCTTGATATATAGATATTAACCTATACCTTGTTTCTGAAACAAAGTTTTCAACATGTTTCCAAAATTCTTTTATGGTCTTTCTCGTCGTATATTTTCAAGCATTCTTCTCTCATATATTGTCGATACTCTGGTACATTGTCGGTTCCTTTTTTGTTTACATAATTTACAAAGTTTACCCTCAACAGCACTCCCCTACTTTGGCATTCTACCTTGTTCTGTCTATTTCTTGATATGTAGATATTAACCTATACCTTGTTTCTGAAACAAAGTTTTCAACATGTTTCCAAAATTCTTTTTATGGTCTTTCTCGTCGTATATTTTCAAGCATTCTTCTCTTATATATTGTCGATACTCTGGTACATTGTCGGTTCCTTTTTTGTTTACATAATTTACAAAGTTTACCCTCAACAGCACTCCCCTACTTTGGCATTCTACCTTGTTCTGTCTATTTCTTGATATGTAGATATTAACCTATACCTTGTTTCTGAAACAAAATTTTCAACATGTTTCCAAAATTCTTTTATGGTCTTTCTTGTTGTATATTTTCAAGCATTCTTCTCTTATATATTGTCGATACTCTGGTACATTGTCAGTTCCTTTTTTGTTTACATAATTTACAAAGTTTACCCTCAACAGCACTCCCCTACTTTGGCATTCTACCTTGTTCTGTCTATTTCTTGATATGTAGATATTAACCTATACCTTGTTTCTGAAACAAAATTTTCAACATGTTTCCAAAATTCTTTTTATGGTGTTTCTTGTCGTATATTTTCAAGCATTCTTCTCTCATATATTGTCGATACTCTGGTACATTGTCGGTTCCTTTTTTGTTTACATAATTTACAAAGTTTACCCTCAACAACACTCCCCTACTTTGGCATTCTACCTTGTTCTGTCTATTTCTTGATATGTAGATATTAACCTATACCTTGTTTCTGAAACAAAATTTTCAACATGTTTCCAAAATTCTTTTTATGGTGTTTCTTGTCGTATATTTTCAAGCATTCTTCTCTCATATATTGTCGATACTCTGGTACATTGTCGGTTCCTTTTTTGTTTACATAATTTACAAAGTTTACCCTCAACAGCACTCCCCTACTTTGGCATTCTACCTTGTTCTGTCTATTTCTTGATATGTAGATATTAACCTATACCTTGTTTCTGAAACAAAATTTTCAACATGTTTCCAAAATTCTTTTATGGTCTTTCTCGTCGTATATTTTCAAGCATTCTTCTCTTATATATTGTCGATACTCTGGTACATTGTCGGTTCCTTTTTTGTTTACATAATTTACAAAGTTTACCCTCAACAGCACTCCCCTACTTTGCATTCTACCTTGTTCTGTCTATTTCTTGATATGTAGATATTAACCTATACCTTGTTTCTGAAACAAAATTTTCAACATGTTTCCAAAATTCTTTTATGGTCTTTCTCGTCGTATATTTTCAAGCATTCTTCTCTTATATATTGTCGATACTCTGGTACATTGTCGGTTCCTTTTTTGTTTACATAATTTACAAAGTTTACTCTCAACAGCACTCCCCTACTTTGGCATTCTACCTTGTTCTGTCTATTTCTTGATATGTAGATATTAACCTATACCTTGTTTCTGAAACAAAATTTTCAACATGTTTCCAAAATTCTTTTATGGTCTTTCTCGTCGTATATTTTCAAGCATTCTTCTCTCATATATTGTCGATACTCTGGTACATTGTCGGTTCCTTTTTTGTTTACATAATTTACAAAGTTTACCCTCAACAGCACTCCCCTACTTTGGCATTCTACCTTGTTCTGTCTATTTCTTGATATATAGATATTAACCTATACCTTGTTTCTGAAACAAAGTTTTCAACATGTTTCCAAAATTCTTTTATGGTCTTTCTCGTCGTATATTTTCAAGCATTCTTCTCTCATATATTGTCGATACTCTGGTACATTGTCGGTTCCTTTTTTGTTTACATAATTTACAAAGTTTACCCTCAACAGCACTCCCCTACTTTGGCATTCTACCTTGTTCTGTCTATTTCTTGATATGTAGATATTAACCTATACCTTGTTTCTGAAACAAAGTTTTCAACATGTTTCCAAAATTCTTTTTATGGTCTTTCTCGTCGTATATTTTCAAGCATTCTTCTCTTATATATTGTCGATACTCTGGTACATTGTCGGTTCCTTTTTTGTTTACATAATTTACAAAGTTTACCCTCAACAGCACTCCCCTACTTTGGCATTCTACCTTGTTCTGTCTATTTCTTGATATGTAGATATTAACCTATACCTTGTTTCTGAAACAAAATTTTCAACATGTTTCCAAAATTCTTTTATGGTCTTTCTTGTTGTATATTTTCAAGCATTCTTCTCTTATATATTGTCGATACTCTGGTACATTGTCAGTTCCTTTTTTGTTTACATAATTTACAAAGTTTACCCTCAACAGCACTCCCCTACTTTGGCATTCTACCTTGTTCTGTCTATTTCTTGATATGTAGATATTAACCTATACCTTGTTTCTGAAACAAAATTTTCAACATGTTTCCAAAATTCTTTTTATGGTGTTTCTTGTCGTATATTTTCAAGCATTCTTCTCTCATATATTGTCGATACTCTGGTACATTGTCGGTTCCTTTTTTGTTTACATAATTTACAAAGTTTACCCTCAACAACACTCCCCTACTTTGGCATTCTACCTTGTTCTGTCTATTTCTTGATATGTAGATATTAACCTATACCTTGTTTCTGAAACAAAATTTTCAACATGTTTCCAAAATTCTTTTTATGGTGTTTCTTGTCGTATATTTTCAAGCATTCTTCTCTCATATATTGTCGATACTCTGGTACATTGTCGGTTCCTTTTTTGTTTACATAATTTACAAAGTTTACCCTCAACAGCACTCCCCTACTTTGGCATTCTACCTTGTTCTGTCTATTTCTTGATATGTAGATATTAACCTATACCTTGTTTCTGAAACAAAATTTTCAACATGTTTCCAAAATTCTTTTATGGTCTTTCTCGTCGTATATTTTCAAGCATTCTTCTCTTATATATTGTCGATACTCTGGTACATTGTCGGTTCCTTTTTTGTTTACATAATTTACAAAGTTTACCCTCAACAGCACTCCCCTACTTTGCATTCTACCTTGTTCTGTCTATTTCTTGATATGTAGATATTAACCTATACCTTGTTTCTGAAACAAAATTTTCAACATGTTTCCAAAATTCTTTTATGGTCTTTCTCGTCGTATATTTTCAAGCATTCTTCTCTTATATATTGTCGATACTCTGGTACATTGTCGGTTCCTTTTTTGTTTACATAATTTACAAAGTTTACCCTCAACAGCACTCCTCTACTTTGGCATTCTACCTTGTTCTGTCTATTTCTTGATATGTAGATATTAACCTATACCTTGTTTCTGAAACAAAATTTTCAACATGTTTCCAAAATTCTGGTCTTTCTCGTCGTATATTTTCAAGCATTCTTCTCTTATATATTGTCGATACTCTGGTACATTGTCGGTTCCTTTTTTGTTTACATAATTTACAAAGTTTACCCTCAACAGCACTCCCCTACTTTGGCATTCTACCTTGTTCTGTCTATTTCTTGATATGTAGATATTAACCTATACCTTGTTTCTGAAACAAAATTTTCAACATGTTTCCAAAATTCTTTTTATGGTCTTTCTTGTCGTATATTTTCAAGCATTCTTCTCTCATATATTGTCGATACTCTGGTACATTGTCGGTTCCTTTTTTGTTTACATAATTTACAAAGTTTACCCTCAACAGCACTCCCCTACTTTGGCATTCTACCTTGTTCTGTCTATTTCTTGATATGTAGATATTAACCTATACCTTGTTTCTGAAACAAAATTTTCAACATGTTTCCAAAATTCTTTTATGGTCTTTCTCGTCGTATATTTTCAAGCATTCTTCTCTTATATATTGTCGATACTCTGGTACATTGTCGGTTCCTTTTTTGTTTACATAATTTACAAAGTTTACCCTCAACAGCACTCCCCTACTTTGGCATTCTACCTTGTTCTGTCTATTTCTTGATATGTAGATATTAACCTATACCTTGTTTCTGAAACAAAATTTTCAACATGTTTCCAAAATTCTTTTATGGTCTTTCTCGTCGTATATTTTCAAGCATTCTTCTCTTATATATTGTCGATACTCTGGTACATTGTCGGTTCCTTTTTTGTTTACATAATTTACAAAAAAAATGTTCAAATGTTTGTAGAACTTATGGGACTTAACTATGGGGTCATCAGTTCCTAAACTTACAAACTACTTATGAACTAGCTAAGACTAAGGACGGCACAAATATCCATGCCCGAGGGGGGATTCGAACCCCCGACCGTAGTGGCCGTGCAGACCGTGACTGGAGCGCCTCAGTCCCCTCGGCCACCGAGGCCGGCCATAATTTACAAAGTTTCCGAATGACCACTCAGCTAACACAACGTTGCAGCCAAAGCGAGTACACGGACTGTCTTGAAGCACGTCTCCCTCCACACCACATACTTTAATTCTGCCACATGTTTCCTGTGAAATGCGCATCAATTTGCCAGGGCTCTCCTACATTGGAATAGCAGCCCAGCAAAGAATGCGAATGGGAACTATCGTCGGCCTGAGGAACAATGCAGGATTGTTCCTATTCGCGTTCTTCGCTGGGGTGCAATTCCAATGTAGGAGAGCCCTGGCAATTTGATACGCATTTCACTGGGAACATGAGGCAGAAGTAAAGTATGTGGTGTGGAGGGAGACGTGCTTTAAGACAGTTCGTTTCTTTGTAACGCTGTGTTAGCTGAGCGGTCTAAAGTGCCTACCTAGTGAGTAGGAAGCCCTGGGTTCGAATCCTGGCTACAGCACAAATTTTAATTCATTGCCTCTCCTTATATTTAATACCTTCGGTATTACGAGACAATGTTGACGCAAGGAATTGTATTATTTCTTGATATTTACGTCAGTTTGAGTTCAGGAGAAAAGTACGAACACGGAAGGCAATACTCACTTTACGGCTTATTTTAGAAGATAGATTAAGGAAAGCCAAACCTACATTTTTAGCTTTTGTAGATTTGGAGAAAGCTTTTGACAATATTGATTGCAAGAAACTCTTTCAAGTTCTGAAGCAAGCAGGAGTAAATTAAGGGAACAGAGGGTTATTTACAACTTCTACATTAATCAGACAGCTGATATTAGAGTTCAATGGTATGAAAGGGATGCAGTGGTTGGGAACTAAGTAAGACAGGGTTGTAGCCTTTATTCAACGTCAATTTGTACATTGAGCAAGCTGTGAAGGACTGGAAGGTGAAATTTGCAGAAGGAATTTAATTTCAGGCTGAAGAATTAAAAAGATGCGTTTTGGCGATGACATAGTAATTCTGTCAGAGACAGCAAAGGACCTGGAGGAGCAGTTGAACGGAATGGTGAAAGGTGCATATAAGATGACCATTAAAAGAGTAAAACAAGGGTAATGGAGTGCAGTCTAAGAAAATCAGGGGTGGCTGAAGAAATTAGATTTGGTTACGAAAAAATAAAGGAGGTAGATGAGTTTTGTTACTTGGGCAGTAAAATAACAAATCATGGTCGCAGTACAGGGGATATAAAATGCAGAATGGCTATGGGCAGATAAGCGTCCTTGAAAAAGAGAAATTTGTTAACATCGAATATTGATTTAAGCCTAAGGAAGTCCTCTCTGAAGGCGTTTCTGTGGAGTGTTGCCTTGTATGGGGGTGAAACATGGATGATAAACAGTGCGGACAGGAAGAGGATAGAGGCTTTGAAATGTGGTGCCACAGAAGAATGCTGAAGATTAGGTCTTAAGAAAGAGAAGTACAATACTTGTCTGCGGTCAGCATTTAACTTCTATTCCGAAGTGCCTCTGGTTAAGACCATAAGAAAGATGGGTTCAGACGTTTTATTATTGACGTGTAAATTTTATGTTGATGACACATCAATGTGGATGTACCCCGTTTTGCTATGTCAAATATTGTTGTAATAGCAGTGAATTCATGTAAATTTACTACATGTCTGAAGATGGCGTTTAGCTCGCCGAAACCGGTTATGTAATTAAATGAAGAAAGCGATCTTGTCTGCAACCCTGTTATTAAACCAATCGAAATTGTCAAAAGCTTTCTCCAAATCTGCAAAAGCTAGAAATGTACATTTGCTTTTTACCTTAATCTTAATTTTACGTTGTTAAAATTCCGTTGCGGTCCTATCACAGTCCCCTAGAATACTCCTGGCGATACCGGAGTCTGTGATGAACACTCGCCGTCAAGGGCAGCGTACTGGCTTTTGTTACTTAACAAGTCTTGGAGCCACTCACATACCAGGCAACCCGTATGCTGGTATCCTCTTACCGCCTAGGTTCGACACTTGTCACCTGACTGACTCTCAGCCGAGCGTAATCAGCACCATACCCTACAACACCGGAGATGGAACAAAAAAACCAACAGCTATATTCTGGATGTGATGTAGGCATATATCCGCTGTACAAATACGGGACGGACAGTTAATTTACTGTGGGTGCCCTCTCACGCTGGTATCTGCTATAATGAGGAAGTTGATTCATTGGCTAAACAAGCGGCATCCTTAGGCACTGTCTTGGACCTACAACTTCCATACACAGACTTCTTATCTGCGGTTAAGGAATACGCCAAACAAAAGTGGCAACAGATGTGGAACGTTTCTCAAGGAACGAAAGGCGCTTCTTACGCTGTGCTGCAACCTCGGATTTCTACGCAGCCGTGGTTTATGAGGACTCATCTGGACCGATCCGCGATTTATACCATTATTCGTCTTCGCTTCAATCACGCCTCTTGTCCAAAACACCTTCATCGGATCAACGTCTACGATTCGGCGGCATGTGAGTGTGATCCTGAAACGGAAGCTGATGTCAACCACCTCCTGTTCAGGTGCCCCAAATTTGACCGAGAACGTTTGAACTTCCTGCAGACATTGGTGAAGATGGGATATCCCCTTCCCCAGTCAGCTTCTTCCCTATTGTTTACGAAAGACATTCGTGTGTATAAAATCATAATTAAGTTTATTAAGAGCACTGTACACACTCTTTAAGCAGCAAGTGTGTTGTTAATATTAGGTTTTGGTTGTGAATATGTGAAAATGTTCCAACAATATTTAAATTGTAACGTAATTCAGTTTTCGCTTTGTTTCCATTTTCCCGTTTTGAAAAAATGTATTTCTGTTTTGTCTATTTAATGTACATGTACATATAATGTATATGTACATTTCCTCTGTGTGTTGTAGATGGCCACATTGAGTTAACACTCAGAAGGCCAAATAAATGATTTTAAAAAAAATCAGCACCATGCACAATCTCTGCCCCGCGTTCGCCACTCTGTTTACACAAACAGCAGACAGCAGAAGCCATCAGCGCGACAGGCTCGGCGAGCAGAAATCTGGGCGTCTGCATTTAGATGGCTCATTAGCACGCCGACGCCGCCGGCTGTCAGGAGGAAGTGGTGAGGCAGCTATCGGTGAGGAGGCGTCTGCCCTACACGTGCTGCCATTAGCATCACAAAACGGACCGCCTCCCATTTACATCACAACCAGTCCGCGCCGGGCCGCTTCGACGAACCGAGCACCTCATCGCCGGCTGAGACGTCCACACATACATTTTTATGGAGACCACTTTCATCTACATCTACATCGACACTCTGCAAATCACATTTAAGTGCCTGGCAGAGGGTGCATTAACCACATTCATAACCTTTCTCTACCCATGGGTGATTGTTTTCCGGGTCTATCCCGGAAATCCGGGATTTTTTAAATTATGTACTCCTAGAAAAGTTAAACAATTAAGCTAATTTATTTTTTCTTTCTTGATTCTTTTCACTTTGTCTTAAGATTGTCGTGTGCAAAGGACTACTTAAAATTTTTCTATTACCATTATTGTGTAACAATTAATGTATTGACTTGTTCCATGACCATGGAGTCTTACTCCTGAAGTGGGTCCTATGGAACAGAAAAAACAAATAAATAAATAAATAAATAGATAGTTCCGGGTTTGCGTACAGGCGGTTAGCCGTATAAAAAATTTCCCACATAATCAGTAATTTTTCGCCGGCCACGGTGGCCGAGGGGGCTGAGGCGCGCCAGTCACGGTCTGCACGGCCACTACGGTCGAATCCCCCCTCGGGCATGGATATTTGTGTCGTCCTTAGTGTTAGCTAGTTCATAAGTAGTTTGTAAGATTAGGGACTGATGATCCCGTAGTTAAGTCCCATAAGCTATACAAACATTTGAACATTTTTTGAATCAGTAATTTTCAATACGCGAAACAATTTTTTTTCTATGTATAGCCGCAGCGTAAAAGTTGTGTGTGTTTTTTTGAATGAATGCTAATGGTAGTATGTGTTTATGGGGCGAGCGTGTCACTGTTTTCGTTAAGAGACCGTCCCCGCTAAAATTCACTAATAAATGTTCTGTTGTGGTTTTGGTTACAAAATAATTTGAATAAGCAATGAGACTTAGTACCTTCCTTTGCCCTGTTGGAATAAATTGCAACTGACATGGGATGGAATGATTTTACGTAAATGTGGTTTAGTTTGATGCGCAACGGATAACTCTTTAAATTGTACAGTAGTTAATAAGTTAACAGCAATTAAATTCGTAATTGGTGTACACATTAATCTCGTGTGTGAGAAGCAATGTGAGCAAATGAAATGTTCAGATCTGTTAGCGTGCACCATATACCAGTAGCCAGACTATACATGCATACTTCGACAGCGAGAGCCAACAAAAAGAGCGTGCTACTACAGTGATAATTTTGTTACTTGAATAAACAGGATGTCAAACAAAGATATTTGAAATTAATTGGCTATCAAGATCACTGCACTTGATAATGTGCCTATCTGTACAACAATTACCATACTGATTCGACAAAATAAAAAATGTCGTACAAATCTGGTGATGGTTTCAAGTCTCACTCACTACAAATATTTCTCATCTCTTTACGTGATCTACTTCTCTTCTGATCAGACAAATCACTTTAACTGTTACTAACATTAACTGACTTAATAATCTGAACTTTCATTAAGTCTGAGAAAATCTCTAACTATGAACTTTACTGGATTTATGAACAAACTACTTCCTGCTCTCATTTGTCATGACAAAATGCCTACACTGAACTGTTCTAATTAACATACAAATTTTCAAACACAATAATTATGCAACACTATCATAAGAAACAATGATCAGAACGGATAGCAATTCAAATTGGTGAAAGGAACGAGGGACTGGTAAAATGACTCAGGGTTAAATGATAAATGCGAGCTGAATTAAACAGTATTCATTAGCAAAAAGACATACACCAACTACAATAGTTCAAATGCAGGCTAGCAGACATAACAATAGAAAAGTACACATTACCTTATTTGAGACAGATTAATTTCCATACAAAAATTACAGTCTGCAGACTTGGCTGCGACTCTTCAAATCTGTCTGAATTATTTTTTACTCTTCGAGTCTAACACAGAGACAGACTAACCCGACAGTTCCACGACTACTACTCATCAACTCAACTCTACCATAATCAGACATCGACTCTCCCAAGATAAAACAAAGTCTTTGGTTTACAGCAAAGATATGACAGTAAGTACAGTATGTTATATCGATTAATGAAATGGTACAAAGCATTACATAAATTTGTTTTCTACAGAATTATAGCTTAGGTTTTTGTAACAAAACATGCTCAAGGCTGCATGACAGGCAAAAATTAACTGAAAATTATTTTGCGTACTCCTTTCAAGCGTTCGATCTGCACTGTATCCATCCTCCTTTCGGCTTAGCCTATGTGGGCGACAATACAGAGAGACAGCTACAAGCGACAAATAACAACCGCAAGTCCGTCCTACGTGGGCGACATTTGTAGAGCTACGCGTCAGACACGACAAGTAGCGATGTTCCATCAAAGGAACCACTGGACAGACAGTTTGTACAAAACTTAATGAAAATTTGGTCATTTTATCCGTCGAAACTACACAAAGCCAAGCCATCACATTCATCGAGGCCTAGTTCTAATGGAGAAAGTTCTACTCTTGAGTTGCAGGATAAACCGTCCAATTCTAAAATGTATTGCTCTACTGGCAAAACTAAATGAAACTATACACGCGAATTAGTGCTATCTACAATTTCTTCTTCATTCTGTGTGCGAGCTACTTTCCTTGACCCACAGCTTTATACAAACGTAGAAAATAATGGGAAACGAAAACAAAAACCAAAAACAAAAAATCAGAAATAAAATGAAAACTGGAAACTTTTTTTCCGAAAAAGTAATTTTCTTACAGCTTTCACCACATGCTTCCTTGTCAAATAACACTGTAAGTATCTCAACTAATCAAACTACAGATTTTTTTATAAGAAATTTATTTGCTAAATTAAAATTTATGACCTTTTAGCTTGCTTGTAATTGTACTGCATAATTGAGTTTCAAAATGTTCAAATGTTTGTATAGCTTATGGGACTTAACTATGGGGTCATCAGTCCCTAAACTTACAAACTACTTATGAACTAGCTGATACTAAGGACGACACAAATATCCATGGCCGAGGGGGGATTCGAACCCCCGACCGTAGTGGCTGTGCAGACCGTGACTGGAGCGCCTCAGTCCCCTCGGCCACCGCGGTCGGCTAATTGAGTTTGAAAACATAGTTGGCCCAGTTGAAATTTTACGTTATCTTGTACATATGATAGTCAATTTCAGGGATTTTAATAAAGCACCAAAATCACCCCTGTCTACCATTCCACTGTCTTTGAAGTTTCTACGTAACGGTCAATTCGTGTGTTGTAAAGGGCTTTAATTTTTCGTACAGTAAACGGGACACACAATAATGAGCTGCAATGAGCTACTATTGTAACTAATCTGTTACCAATTTGATCCAACTTCGGTTTTCTTTCAGTAGTATGGTCGTTATAGAAGTGCTACTTCTCGTGGATAACATTTATCTTTTGAGTGTTGTTACAAAAACTACGTTTAGTAGTGCAATATAGAGCCAAATAGTGAAAAAGTGATGTGATATTCTTATATAAACACAAGGACACCCGTGAAATGGAAATTAACTACAAAAAGCCGGCCATACCGTGGCAGTAAATAAACGAACAAATTTCACGCAAATTTCCAATTACAAAACACGATCTAAACGATGTGCAAGTCGAGTTATAAAAGTTTGTTTCCATTTTCTCACCACAAAGCCAGCACTATGCTCAAAATGATCCTGTAACAGGCACCATCTGAAGATGAACTTGAAAAGGTTCGAAAACTGGTTAATGGAATAAACAACATCAGTACGCCGCGGTGGAGTAGCCGAGCGGTCTAAAGCGTCTCGCTGCGGAGCGCGCGGTTGCTCGCCGTGGAGGTTCGAGTCCTCCCTGGGGCATGGGTGTGTGTGTTTGTCCTTAGGTTAGTTTACCTAGGTTTAAGTAGTTTGTAAGCTACTAACTGATGACCACGCAGTTTGGTCCGATAGATTTACGAACATTTGAACATCAGTTCAAATGGAAGTTGCTGGTTGCATTTTCCTTAAATCACATTCGCCTTTGACGCATATAGTAATAAGTCATGTTAATTTGCTGTTGTTGGTAATCTGTTACCAGTTTCGATCAAATAAATGTGCTACTTGAAGTCGTGTAATACCCATCTATATTCCTCTGAGAGTTTTTCCGATAACTACAGTCTGCTTTAACGGTATGTAACATATTCTTCGTGATTTCCCTAAATCACTCCAGGCATATGCCGGGATGGTTCCTTTCAAAGGGCACGGCCGATTTCCTTCCTCATCCTAACCCAAAAACTCCGAGCGTTAGCTCCGTCTCTAATGGCCAAGCTGTCGACGGGACGTTAAACCCTAAGCATCCATCCATCCAACATATTCTTCTCATAATACAATTTTGAAATGTATCTACACCAGCACAGATAATCTGCAAATCACATTTAAGTGCGTGGCAGAGGGTTCATTAACCACTTTCATTACTTTTCTCTACCGTTCCATTCTCTTATAGCGCGCGTGAAGAAAGAACACCTAAATCGTTCCGTTTTCGATCTGATTTCTCTTATTTTACTGGGATGGTCATGTCTCCCTAAGTAGGTGGGTGCTAGCAAAATATTTTCACTTTCAGAAGTAAAAGTCGGTGATTGAAACTTGGCAAACAGATTACGCCGCAATGGATAACGTCTTTCTTTTAATCATTTTCATCCCAATTCGTGCAACATTTCCGTGACGCTTTCCCCCCGTAACGTGATAAAACAAAACGAGCTGCCCTTCCCTGAACCTTCTCAATATCTTCTGTCAGTTCCACCTGGTGAGGGTCCCACAATGGGCAACAATACTCCAGGAGAGGACGCACAAGTGTGATGTAGGCAGTCTCTTTGGTGGAGCTGGTGCATCTTCGAAGCGTTCTGCCAATGAAACGTAATCTTTGGTTCGCCTTTGCCACAATATTTTCTGTGTGTTCTCTCGAGTCTAAGTTGTACGTAATTGTAACTCCTAGGTATTTCGTAGAATTTACGACCTTAAGGTTTGACTGATTAATCACGTAATTGAAGTCAGAGGATTTCTTTTAGTGGTTATGTGAATTACTTCACACTTTTCTTCATTTAGTGTCAATTGCCATTTTTCGCACCATGTAGAAATTTTGTCTAAATCGCTTTGCAGTTGCTTTTGATCCTCTGTTGACTTCACTAACCGATAAACGACAGCATCATCCACGAATAGTCTAAGGGAGCTATTCAGACTGTCTCCTAAATCGTTTATAAACACACGGAAGTGTAGGGGACCTATAACGCTTCCCTGGAGAACGCCAGATATCACTTCTCTTTTACTCGATGACGTACCGTCAATTACAACGAACTGTGTCCTTTCTGATAGGAAATCGTGAATCCAATCGCACAATTGGGGAGATATTCCATAAGCATGCAATTTCATTTGTGGGGTACAGTATCAAAAGCCTTCCGGAAATCCAGAAATATGGAATCGATTTGAGATCCCTTGTCGATGGCACTTAACACTTCATGTGAATAAAGGGCAAGCTGTGTTTCGCAAGAGGGATACTTTCTAAATCCGCGTTGACTATTGGTTAATAGGTCGTTCTCTTCGAGGTAGTTCATAATATTCGAACAAAGTATATGTTCCAAAATCCTACTGCAAATCGACGTTGATGAGCTCTGACATAATATTTTTTTAAACTTTACCTCTTTAAACTATTATTTTAATATCTCTCCCATATTTTCATTACCTTATCCTTTAAAATATCATTATCTGTCTTGTCGTGATAGTTTGTCCTGTTTTTCAATTTTTTATTTTTTATTTATTTATTTATTTATTCCTATAGTGGTTTATGTTTAATGATGCAATAGTTTCAAATCGCCTTTATTTTTTCAATATCTATGAAACGATGCGAGTTATGGAAATAACACAACAGAGCAAAGTTTTAGGCAATTTTCTCCTCTATGAATACGTTTATTCAATTTTCGTCTCAGTTGAACGGTTAAGGAGTCATTAGCAATTAAATTTTCTGCTGCCTAAAGGCCATCACAAACGCACTATATTTAGTGTTATTAACATATTTATGTCCTAAATATTTGAAAAAGGGTGGTTCTTGCCGCTGGCAGGCAAGAATTACATCTGTAAATGTTTTGTACCGGTCAGTTGTACGGCGCGACTTAAAAAGTGGGAACACGTTACAGACAAATGGTGTCCAATCGCCTTTATTTTTGACAAATATCGCTGAAACAGTTCGAAATCCCCTTCGGGAATGTGACGTGTACGCACGGAGGCCTATGATAGGTGTGCCATTAAAACCACGACATTTTCTAGTGCCTAGTCCGTAGAAACTAGCCAGAGGAGCATCAGTATTGGAGGTCAGACACTGGACTCGCGTTCGGAAGGGCGGTGGTTCAAATCCACCTCCGGCCATCCAGATTTAGGTTTTCCGTCAGTTCCCTAAATCACTCCAGGCTAATGCCGGGATGGTTCCTTTCAAAGGGCGCGGCCGATTTCCTCGCACATCCTTCTCCGAAACTCCGAGCGTAAGCTCCGTCTGTAATGACCACGCTGTCGACGGGATGTTAGACCCTAAGCTTTCTTCCTTCCTTCTTCAGTATTGGAGTCGCAACGAAAGGCGCCGTGTACCGTTCAAGGATGAGTCAACATTTTTTTGTTCAGCCAGGCAATCGTCCTTCCCTCGTGTGGTGAGAACGTGTAACTCGGAACAATCCTGTTTCTGGGGAGGAAACATCACCACATCATGGTGATGGATGAATAGTGTGGGCAGGAGTCAGTATTGTCAGACGTAAGGACCTGTATGTCGTGTCAGAATGGCGCTTTGAATGCTGAGAGGTATGGCGACGAGATACTTCAAGCTTTTGTTATGCTCTACATTGGTGCCATAGGACAGGCGTGCCCAAGAGGCGGCTAGTCGAGAATGAGCGCTTTCTCCCTTTCTCTGCCTGAGTGGCTTGCAAGCCCTCGCCAAATGTTACCCGCAACACCCTTTGGTGCAATCCATACAGGAGTCTGTTTCCAGGCTTGTTAGGTCTGGTCGCTCTGTGGTCTTGGTTTGGACCCCAGGCCACATCGGCATTTCTGGAAACGAACGTGTGGATCAGCTGGCTAAGCAGGCTACTTCCTCCAGTCCATTGGCTATTGGTCTTCCAGAGAGGGATCTCCGACTGGAGTTCCATCGGAAGATCCGTAGCCTGTGGGATTACGAGTGGGCTAACTCTGCTCACCCCAACAAGCTTCGTGCAGTGAAGCTACCTACTGTCGCATGGAAGTCCTCACTGCGGTCGTCTCGTAGGGAATCGGTTGTTCTCTGTCGCCTACGAATCGGCCACACATGGCTGACGCATGGCCACCTTCTTCGGCGGGAGGACGCACCACAGTGTGACTGTGGCGCCCCCTTGACAGTGGTCCACATTCTGGTGGATTGTCCACTTTTTATTGCCCTGCGACACTCTTTTAATCTGCCAGTTGCGCTTCCTTTTATGTTAAGAGACGATGCCGCTGTGGTTGAACGTGTTTTAGATTTTATTCGCGCAGCTGGTTTTTATCATGTGATTTAATGGTGGTGTGTTCCCTTCTTCGGTTTTACTTGTATCCTTTCCTCATATTGACCAGTGATTTTTAATCTTTGACTTGTTAACTCATTCCTTAGGAACGCTTAACACAATGTTTTATCTCTCAGGCCGGAACAAGGGACTGAAAACCGTTGCTGTTTAGTCCCTTCAAAAATCCAACAACAACAACAAATCTCTGCCTGGGCTGTGAGCGCTCGCAGTTGAATGGTCTGGCGTCGTGAGGGACTGGGCAGTAGAGGTGTAGACAGGACAGGCGCTGTCTTCAAGACACTAAAGCACAATGTCTTTCCGGCTAGGCTTTAAATAAGAGCACCTGTGCCCACCACGCAGTACATGAGGAGCACATCATCTCACATCGAAGAAATTCAGTACGTTGCCTTCAAAGCGAAAAGCAGGCACATCAACGTCAATGTAAAACACGTCATTGCAAGAAGCGTGTATGTTTCTTATATGCGATTCTCTGAAAAAATTCTTAAAACAACGGCAAAATGCAATTTACAACGTCATTAAAATACCTACCATGCGAAAGATTATAGGCACTAGCGAAATGAAGATCACAAAGCAGTGGTCGAAAAACAGAACAAACAAGGAGAGGGTCTAACATTTTCGATTTCGATCGAATTTTACATGGACATTCTATAATGAATATAAAATGACACGTGTTTTAGTTTTTTGCTAGTCAGCAGTTTTTGAAAAATGAAGGTCAAAATTGATGAGGGAAATCGCGTTTTCAATGCTATACATCGTAATATCGTGTAAAGATGAACATTTTTGCCAGCATATATGGAGCCGAAAGTTAATGACGTTCCAGTAATTAACCTTTTTTTTCATGCTGTAGCTTGGGTAGGCCTATTTGTAAACATGAACGTCATTCTGAGCGCCAAAATGGAAATTTTTAGTTAGTATTTTTTTTAGATGCACTTGCTATTATTCTCATATTGTAACCTTTCCTTGCCTTATTTCGAAGCAGAGCATCGGGAGGAGTAACATTCAATTGAGTATATTACGTGTTTACAGCTGTTTCATTTGTGATGCACAGTACAAAAACAATAAAAATAAGAAATACATTGTATTCTCTCTTTCATTCATCAGGAATCTCTTTCAGACATAGGAAATTGAGTGTAATTTCTCTTTCATACAGCATTTTCATACAATTAATCTGCCACAGAATAGATTATTCGACCATCGAGAATATATGAGTGGCCATAGAATTAGACTGCCCGACCACTCTCCGTTGTGAAGTTGCTTTATTGGGGTTCTCGCCTCCCTCACTGCCCCTCACAACTCTTTTCCGTTACCGTCAGCCACCACAGGTTGGCCGACAGCTCATTGCTGTGGCGCGAGCGAGATCCAGCTCGCTCGAGCAGATTGCTTAGCAGGCCTGCCATAGGAGACGGGTTCCTTCTGGTGGAGGATAACGCTCGTCCCCACAGAGCTGCACTGGTGGACAACACGACTGAAGCTGAGGGAACTGAACCAATGGAGTGGCCAGATTGTTCACCGCACTTAGAAACCCATGTCCGGGATGCCCTTGGAAGACGCACTGCAGCCAGACCAGCACCTCCCACTACGGTTGCAGAGCTGGGTACTGCACTCATGTAAGAATGGCCAAATATCCCTCAAGAGCTGACTGGGAACCTCATACTGTCCATGCCACACAGGTGTGCAACTGTACTGACCGTGCCAGGTGATCACACACCACATTAGAGAGCAACGAGAATTACTTTTTCACTATTATGGTAGCCCAATGGTGCCTCGCGCTAACGCCATATAAACCTCAAGTAAAGAGTTGAGACAGCAAGCCGCGGTTGAGTAGCCGAGCGGTGTAAAGCGTCTCGCTGCGGAGCGCGCGGTTGCTCGCCGTGGAGGTTCGAGTCCTCCCTGGGGCATGGGTGTGTGTGTGTTGTCCTTAGGTTAGTTTACCTAGGTTTAAGTAGTTTGTCAGTTACGGACTGATGACCACGCAGTTTGGTCCGATAGATTTACAAACATTTGAACATTTTTTTGAGACAGAAAAAATACCTTACTGTATCACACACCAATATCTGAACAAAATATTTACCATACGTATATTGTAAATTATGTCTCACGTGATCCCTTGATTGTTTTGAACATTGTACATCACGAGTAGTATTTGGGCCTGGTTGAGGCACTGCCGCCTCCTTTAACTTCCAGACACACATTCACACACACATATAACGTGACCCACAGACTGGAGGCTTGGATTGCCCCGCCGCGCCATCGAACGGCGCTTAATTTCTAATTCCGGCGGAATGCGACCGGCGGAGAAAGCAGAGCGGATCGAGTCTGGGAGATTGGAGGCGGTGGGCGGGGCGGGGGCGGCGACGAAGGAAGGAAGCCGCGAGGCAAATTGCTCGCCGCACGGAAGGGAAGGCAATGGGAGGGGCAGCGCGCATCCCGCCACTTAATCGGCGGGCCTGTCGACTCCCAGCTGTGCGGCGAGTGGCAGGGGAAGTCCCACAGTAATTTATACGGGGATTCCCCGAGGTGTGGGGACTCCATGAGGCATGGCGACTGACTGGTATATTGGGGCTACTGAAGGTGTGGGGGAGTCCATGACGCATGGCGATTCACTGATATATTGGGGCTACTGAAGGTGTGGGGACTCTTGAGGGGCGCCACGAGATACAGTGACTTTCCTAGGTACAGAGATTCCCTGAGGCTTGAGGACTCCGACAGCAGAAACATGATGGCTCCCAAGGGCTTGGGGGTTACTGAGACATGGGATATCCCAGCCACTGGGGGCTCCCTGAGGTAACATTACTTGACAAGGCACAGAGTCCCTGAGAGAGATGAAAGCTCCTAGAGGCATGGGGCTTCCTGAGACATAGGGGTTCCCAGAAGCAAAGGGCTTCCTGAAATGTGGGTTCTCCTCAAGAAAAATGTTCAAATGTTTGTTAAGCTTATGGGGCTCAACTACGGGGTCATAAGTCCCTAAACTTACAAACTACTTATGACCTACTTACGAACTAGGACGGCACAAATATCCATGCCCGAGGGGGGATTCGAACCCCCGACCGTAGTGGCCGCTGGCTCTCCTCAAGATAGGGTCTCCCAAATGCACAGGCCACCCATGGGCATGTGACCTCCCAGGGGCTTGAGGTGTGGGTATTATGTAAAATGGCGGATCCCAGAGGCATGGAGTTTCCTGAGACTCTTGAAGGCGTGTGGGGCTGCACTGACATGGGAGACTACTTATGTAGAAAATTAATGAATTCATATAGCAAAATACAATTAAAAACTAATTTAAGTACGTAGTATTTATTGTCCGGTTTTCGTAACTGGCTCAGAGGTCTCATCTTGACGAGTTTGCTGCTCTGTATTCATATTCAGTTTTAGTTTGTACTTTATGTTATTTGCACCCATTCTTTTTTTCATTTTCTCCTTCTCCTTTATTGCTTTATAGTGTCAGAATCGTCTCATCCTCAGTGGTACTAGACGCAAACAGATCGTTCATCAAGAACTCTCTGCATTCTTGGCAGTCTTTCTCTTCTCTATAATGTTAACGTTCACTTGAGGAAACCACAAAACAAACTTTAGTATTACAGTCTCAGAGTAGTTTAGTTAAAACGCAGTCTGGCGACAGAATGAACTCATCAAAATACATGGCTACATACACTGCTGGAACTAAACTTAGTACACCTTGTTAGAGTTTTCAAATGTTTGTAAACCGATTGTACCAAACTGTTATGGTCATCAGACTTATAATCTACTTAAAGTAACTTACAGTAAGGACATCAGACACCTATACCCAAGGGAGGATTTGAACCTTCAATGGGAGTGCCCATCCACTCTTAGACCACCCAACTACTCTTGTGCGGCTCATAGAGTTTTCCAATTCACTCGAGACTGATTCCTCAAATAGTGGATATGGAGTAGAGGAAATGATACATTTACAGATTAGTAGCTCAAGCAATTCTGAGCTACCATGTGTCGGTCTATGCTGAAACAGTCATACTAGTACGTGGAGGAGACTCAATGAATGGCAGTGCAGGCAATGAGTCTGTCATCCATTCAATTATACAGAGAGCGAACACTGTCTTGAGATACGTTGTTCAATGCCGGCTCGATCTGCTCATATAGTTCTTGAACAGCGATGGGTTGACAAGTTACAAGTGTCAATTGTCATCCCAAAATATTGCACATGCATTCGATGGGAGTCAAGTCCAGAGATCGTGCGGGCAAAAGAAGTCGCTGCACATCTTGCACTGTACGTTGAGTTTGTGGCACAGTGTGGTATGGGCGAGAATTATCCTGTTGGAAGATCACCTTCCTGAATGTACCAAGGGATGGTTAGCGTTCTCTCTATAAACACCATAGGTGAACAAGCGTTGTGTCTTATTACAGACCATGAAGACTCGTGTGTGACCAATGTGTCCTGGACGAACACACTTCACGAGACGGTGCTCGCTGGGTCTATGTCATACATGCAAATGACCTTCACTTGCGTAAAGGCGCAATCTGCTTCATTGCTGAAGAGCATGGCCCACCATTCAATGTTCAAAACGATCCTCTGACTGCAGCAGTCGAGTCTTAAACGTTGATGCTGAGGCGTGAGTGAAAGATGGGCGAGAGATGTGTTGGGTCTTGGGGATGCTGTAATTGGAGGTGGGTCATGACCATCAAGGATGTGGACAAGGTCTGCAACTAGAAGATGCGATTACAAATGGAAAGAATACTCAATTTTTATGTGCTTGTGCAACAATTTTTTCCGTGACAGAAAACAGTTCTGAAATGATCGCTTCTAGATGTCAATAGTAGTGTTCTGGCTTGTGCTAAGGTAGACTGGTGGCTCAGGGTATACGGATCTCCTGGATCTGCTTCGTACTCTGTCCGAATCCTGTACTGACTAGGATTTCTGTACTCGCATACTGCCTGTCGTGGCTGTGCTGCGCCAGCATACTAGGCCAGCAGGCAGAGAGGTAACGAGACTGCGGGCGCCCCCGGTGGCCGAAGTACCACAGAGCGACTTATCGCCTCTTCATGAAGTGGCGCAGTGATGTGTTTAGACCGCAAGCGTTCTGGCGAATAGCGGTCAGAACAAGGTGTTGGTGCCCATAATGCTGTTGGTAGTAGACAGTTGGCAACGGTGTTTTCACTTGGGACCTCACAACACCCCCTATATATACTATGGTAGGTGCACAATCTGCCAATGCTGCCCTTAAGATAGAACAATCTCGGTGGTCGTCTCCGATGCGTGAACGTCTAGGAACTCTTTGTATAGGTTAGGTAACCGTCTTATATACAAATTCTATAACTGCAACTGCGGAGAAAAGAGGCCAAAAAGACAAAGAAAAAATGAAGGTGAAGCAATGAATTAAAATTTGTGACGCCGCCGGGAATCGAACCTGGACGTCCATGCTTACTAGACATACGTCTTACCGTTAGACCACCTCACCATTAACGGAATAGTTGGTTTACGTTATAGGAGGCGATCTATTTATATTATTGTAAAAAGATATAAAATAGCCAAGATCGCTTATCATCAGTTTTTATTGATGACGACCGGTTTCACTGATCTATGTCAGCATCATCAGGTCAAATAAAATATTTTACAAGGCCATAATCTATCAAAAGGATAAACGGATATTTAAAACATGCAAGTCATTATAATAAAACGAGAAGATACGTCAAATAAATCCATAAGAGCAAGATCGGGCATATTTAGAGATGAGACATACCTTGTAACGTCAAACAGTTGTTATATAAAACGATTTACAGTGCATAAGTGCACTAAGTCATTATAATAAAACGTAATTAACACAGTGAGTGACAAAAGCAAACTGATACATGATACAAGTCAAGGGTAAAAAATATGGCGCCAGATGGCAGCACACACCAATGTAATGTTGAGACACAATGAGGTTAAAAACGTGTTGTACAGATTATAAAAATAATTTAGAAGTCGTTTAAAAATAGACTAATATATACATTGATGGCGTAATTAAGTTTGTGCATACCACAAAAATATCTGTATAAACTGACAGTCATTTATAAACGAAAAACTAACACAGTTAAAATGTAGCGGTCATGCAATATTGCTTTGTGCATACCATAGGAATATCTGTATAAAACGACTGTCGATTAAAAAGTATACAACAGTGGCCACAATGCAGTGGTGATGCAATATTAGTTAATGCATATCACAAAACACTTGTATAAAACCACAGTCAAGTGTAAAAGATACACTTCTTTAAATATTTTATTTGACCTGATGATGCTGACATAGTTCAGTGAAACCGGTCGTCATTAATAAAAACTGATGATAAGCGATCTTGGCTATTTTATATCTTTTTACATTAACGGAATAGTCTATGTACGCTTTCCCTCCACGTCACAAGCCTTAATTCAGCTTCCTTGTTGCATAGATAATTGCCACTAGAGCCTCATCTACGGGTGTGAGAATGTTCAAGTGACCATTGCAACCAGAATCCTTGCACAACTGAGGTATCATGTCCAACTTTTTTGGCTGTACTTCAAAAGGAGCATCCCCACCACTTGGAGGACCACGATTTGATGCGTATCAAACTCGCTCAGTTAGAAGCGGCTGTTTCCTTCGCACATTCATATCACAGCGAGCCTTCTGCCTGTAAACATTCCCTATTAAAGAGCACACGCAGACGCGGTCTGGCCGCCGCGGAGTAGCCGCTCGCACTGGGCCGCAATGCTGCGGTGCGCGTGGCCGTTCGCCGTCGGGGGTTCGAGTCCCCCCTCGGGCATGGGTGTTTGTGATGTCCTCAGGTTAGTTTAAGTAGTTTGTAAGCTACGGACTGATGACCACGCAGCTGAGTCCGATAGATTTACAAACATTTGAACGGATGCGATCTGGCAACTGTGTTCCTATGCTGGTTGTTGACGGACTCCGTTGAAGCCATGTTTAGTACATCTACTATCCCCCAGGTAGCACCTGCCGTCATTGTACCAAAACTGACGTCATCTTTCCAGGTTTTTTTTTTTCAGCACTGTATTTCCATTTTCTTGTCAAGTTACGGGCGACATAGTTCAGTTTCAAACTATAGGTAGCCGCATATGCAAAAAGCGAAGTGAAGCCACTAGGTGTATCATAAAAGTTGGGCGGGTAGTTTTACGAAATATAGCAAAGAATAGTTACAAACAAAATAGCTATACTTGAAACTTTCTTTGAAAAGTAATCGCGATTGCCTATAATACACTTCTTAAATCGGTTGTGCACCTGCCAGCAAACGCCTCTTGTGGAATCGCTCCAAGCACTGAGGTCACGCGATGTTGGATTCCGCAATCATTGCAAAGCGTAAGCCTTATAAGATAGATTAAGGGAAGGCAAACCTACATTTTTAGCTTTTGTAGATTTGGAGAAAGCATTTGACAATGTTGACTAGAATACACTCTTTCAAATTCTGAAGTCAGCAGGGGTAAAATACAGGGAAAGGAGAGTTATTTACAACTTGTACGAAAGCCAGACCGCAGTTATTAGACTCGAATGGCACGAAAGGGAAGCATCAGTTGAGAAGGGAGTAAGACAGGGTTGTAGCCTTTCTCCGATGTTATTCAATTTGTACATCGAGCAGGCGGTGAAGGAAAGCAAGGAAAAATTTGGAATAGGGATTAAAGTTCAGGGGAAAGAAATAAAAACATTGCGTTTTGCTGATGACATTGTAATTCTTTCAGAGACAGCAAAGGACCTGGAAGAGCAGTTGAATGGAATGGACAGTGTGTTGAAGAGAGCGTATAAAATGAACATTAACAAGAGCAAAACAAAAATAATGGAATGCGGTCTTAGAAAATCAGGCGATGCTGAAGTAATTAGATTAGGTAACGAAACAATGAAGGTGGTAGATGAGTTTTGTTACTTGGGTAGTAAAATAACACATAGCGATCGCAGTACAGAGGATATAAAATGCAGAATGGCAATGGGAAGAAAAGCATTTTTGAAAAAGAGAAATTTGCTAACATCGAAGATTAATTTAAGTGTAAGGAAATCTTTTCTGAAGGCATTTGTGTGGAGTGTTGCCTTGTACGGGAGTGAAACATGGACGATAAGCAGTGCGGACAGGAAGAGAATAGAGGCTTTTGAAATGTGATGCTTCAGAAGAATGCTGAAGATTAGGTGGGCAGATCGCATAACTAATGAAGAGGTACTGAACAGAATTGGTGAGAAAAGGAATTTTTGACATACCCTGACTAAAAGAAGGGATCGCTTGGTAGGACACGTTCTTAGACATAGGGGAATGGTAAATTTAGTATTGGAGGGAAGTGTGTGGGGTAAAAATCGCAGAGGGAGACCAAGAGACGCATATAGTAAGCAGATTCAAGTGGATGTGGGTTGTCGTTCGTATGAGGAAGTGAAATGGCTTGCTCAGGATAGTCTAGGGTGGAGAGCTGCATCAAACCAGTCTCCGGACTGAAGACCATAACAACAACAAGCCTTTCAGGGCTAATTGAAGGCGGGGAAACGGAAGGAAGTCTGCTGGCGCCAAATCTGGAGAATAGGAGGCTGTGGAAGCGCCGTGACCTGATATCCAGCTGGAAAGTCGAGCTCGCGGATCGCTGTGTGCAGGCGGGCATTGTCGTGCAGGGAATTGCACTGTCCACACTGGTACAGGTCTGGCACAACCTGCGGGACGCGTTACAGCAGCTGTTTCAGTATTCCCTCGTAAACTTTCGTTTTGCCTAAGTTAAAACACGACTTGGTGTTAACTCGTTGTTCCGTCTTTCGCTCCATGTTGAACTGAAATGAGTTCTCACACTGGCCCTGCTAGCTGGTCGCAGCGCGTGCCACCTCTCCACCGCTGCGCTTTGCACGGCAGTGGACGCTTGTTGACATGTCTCTCAGCCTCGCCAGCTGCGGTTTGCAAATTATGAGACCATGCAAAGCGATTTAGACAAAATTTCTACTTGGTGCGAAAATTGGCAATTGACACTAAACAAAGAAAAGTGTGAAGTAATACACATGACCACTAAAAGAAATCCGCTGAACTTCAATTACGAGATAAATCAGTCAAACCTTAAGGTCGTAAATTCTACCAAATACCTAGGAGTTACAATTACGAACAACTTTGACTGGAGAGAACACACAGAAAATATTGTGGGGAAGGCGAACCAAAGGTTACGTTTCATTGGCAGAACGCTTAGACGATGCACCAGCCTCTTGTGGGACCCTCACCAGGTGGGACTGACGGAAGATATTGAGAAGGTTCAGAGAAGGGCAGCTCGTTTTGTTTTATCACGTTACGGGGGGGAAAGCGTCACGGAAATGTGGAAATCATTAAAAGAAAGACGTTATTCATTGCGGCGTGATCTGTTTGCGAAGTTTCAATCACCGACTTTTAGTTCTGAATGTGAAAATATTTTGCTAGCACCCACCTACTTAGGGAGACATGACCATCCCAATAAAATAAGAGAAATCAGATCGAAAAACGGAACGATTTAGGTGTTCTTTCTTCCCGCGCGCTATTAGAGAATGGAACGGTAGAGAAAAGTTATGAAGGTGGTTAATGAACCCTCTGCCAGGCACTTAAATGTGATTTGCAGAGTATCGATGTAGATGTAGATGTAGATTCACCCAGCTTTTCAAACGGACCTTGTAGTTGTCGTAGAAACGTCTACTGGTCTCGTGATCCGTGACGACACTTCCGTCACCATTTTCGCTGGCTGAAATTTTTTTCTGGCCCGCACAGCACAGGAATACTCCACGTGTAAATTCAGAGGCCACGGACGGTGGTGACAGGCGGATGCGTGGCGCAGTGTGGCGATGGCGCCGGCAGCAGTTGAAGGCCTTGCTGTGGCGTGCTGAGATTAATGGTGGCTGTGCCTGCTGCCTGCTGCCTGCTGCAGTGAGTTGCGTGCTGTGGCAGCTACTGCGTCAGTCGCCACGATACGTTCCTGTCTGTCTGACCTGGCAAAGCCAGGGCTCTGCGTCGCCACTGAACTGCGATGCCCTTGTGCTTCTCACGGAAACATACGCCGTGTGTAGCCTGCAGTCACCACCTGCGAAATGAGATGTCCTCTCAGTATACACTGCAAGACGGCAGTCGATAGCGTTTTTTTTTTTTTCCAACCCCCTGGTGCGGAAGGCTGGCAGAAGCCTGTATGTCTCTCTTCATCTACATCTACATCGATACTCTGCAAATCACATTTAAGTGCCTGGCAGAGGGTTCATTAACCACCTTCATAACTTTTCTCTACCGTTCCATTCTCTAATGGCGCGCGGGAAGAAAGAACACCTAAATCGTTCCGTTTTCGATCTGATTTCTCTTATTTTATTGGGATGGTCATGTCTCCCTAAGTAGGTGGGTGCTAGCAAAATATTTTCACATTCAGAACTAAAAGTCGGTCATTGAAACTTCGCAAACAGATCACGCCGCAATGAATAACGTCTTTCTTTTAATGATTTCCACCCCAATTCGTGCAACATTTCCGTGACGCTTTCCCCCCGTAACGTGATAAAACAAAACGAGCTGCCCTTCTCTGAACCTTCTCAATATCTTCCGTCAGTCCCACCTGGTGAGGGTCCCACAAGGGGCAACAGTACTCCAAGAGAGGACGCACAAGTGTGATGTAGGCAGTCTCTTTGGTGGAGCTGGTGCATCGTCTAAGCGTTCTGCCAATGAAACGTAACCTTTGGTTCGCCTTCCCCACAATATTTTCTGTGTGTTCTCTCCAGTCCAAGTTGTTCGTAATTGTAACTCCTAGGTATTTGGTAGAATTTACGACCTTAAGGATTGACTGATTTATCGCGTAATTGAAGTTCAGCGGATTTCTTTTAGTGGTCATGTGTATTACTTCACACTTTTCTTTATTTAGTGTCAATTGCCAATTTTCGCACCAAGTAGAAATTTTGTCTAAATCGCTTTGCAGTTGCTTTTGATCCTAGCCTTCAGCCGAGCGTTGATACGAATTACCCCGACGTATACGGTAAGGTGGTACAAATTCGATATAGGTACAATTCCGATCAACATAAGTTTTCGCGCCATTTTTCACTCGTAACACTTCCCTTTGTGTGGCGTTGTAGTGTAACATGTTTCTACAGCTCCTCCTGTCTTTTCCAAGAATACACCACTTTGTGCCAAGGAGACATGAATTTCTTCCTGTTAAGATGGACGTGGAGCTACTTATAAATTTTCTAGTTTCCACGAGCTTGTAAATTCATTATTGTGCAACGTTTGGTACCGCGAAGTATGCGCTGGTGCCCGAAGGAAAAAGAGCTTTTTATGTGGAAAAAGTCAGTGGTCAAAATTGTACGAGGAAGTGATCATAATTGTACCTAGTGTGGTACATTTCCTACCCATTTTTCTCAATTCTGTAACGTCTTTCTGTGTTCATACCAACATTTGTAATTGTCTAATATTTCTGTTACATATTCATTAAACATTCAAGAACAAGTGCCATAGTTAAAATTATTTCCTTTCTCAATATATTTGCAGTTACAATTATAATTATATTTGCCCGAAATGATCGAAATTCTACCACCTTACCCTACATACACTAGCTGAAAACCCGGCGTTGCCCGTGTATTTATTTATTTATTCCTGCCTTGAGTTAGTAATTGTCCCTTCTCTCCCTCTGTCCATTTACTTTTTTCTAAAAACATGTTATATTTATCGGAGAATATGTAAGGAACTAGCTGTAAACCCGGCGTTGCCCGCGTGTTTATTCATCCTACACTCTGGTAGTCCAACTCCCCTTCCCCCCCTCTCTCTGCATCCACCTCTTTCTCTCCCATCTCTCTGCATCCACCTCTTTCTCTCCCATCCCTCTGCATCCACCTATTTCTCTCCCATCTCTCTGTTCGTTTCCACCTTTCCCTCTCTGCAAAGTTTTCTGCAAGGTATCCTCTGTCATGTGCCATACAAACATTTACATACCCAGCGATTTTCCCTCTTGGTTTAAAGGTCATATGTGCAAAAATTCATAAAGATTGGAGCAAAACTATGATTTTTTTTATTCCGTAAAATTCCACCATGCACCGAACAAAATTTTATGCAGACAGTGACATTCCTTTTGTTTTTAAGGTCATGTGTGTAAAATTTCATTCATATTGGAACAAAACTATAGATTTCTATGCAATAGAAATGCAGGGTCGCATTGAAAAACACATTGTTGTTCTCAAATATTCCAGTTTTATGTCATACAACACTTCTGAGAATAACGAAACCAAAAAAAAAAAAAAAAAAAAAAAAAAAAAAAAAAAGGACCTGTGAAATCGGTCGAGCTATTCTCAAGAGCCGCGGTGGAGTAGCCGAGCGGTCTAAAGCGTCTTGCTGCAGAGCGCGCGGTTGCTCGCCGTGGAGGTTCGAGTCCTCCCTGGGGCATCGGTGTGTGTGCTTGTCCGTAGGTTAGTTTACCTAGGTTTAAGTAGTTTGAAAGCTACGGACTGATGACCACGCAGTTTGGTCCGATAGATTTACAAACATTTGAATATTCTCAAGATATAGCGCGACCAAGGTATTTAGGGATCCACTTTTATGTTGCAAAGTAACCTCCCCCATGCACCGTATGTAACTTACGGTAGACGGTGAACTTTTTTGTTTTGTTTTGAAGGTCAAGCGTGCGAAATTTCGTGACGATCGGGATGAAACTGTAGATTTCGTGAGTCTGTAGGAGAAGTATGCTCCGCCAGCAAAAATATCGAAACGTTTTCACCGATTTACTACGTATTCCTACACGATACTCTAATGAACATTCTGAAGCACATAAACTATATTCTATTTTAATATATCTAAGGTATATATATATATATATATATATATATATATATATATATATATATATATATATAATATATATAATATATATAAATGTGAATGTCTGTTCGGTGTACTTTTATCACGTCCAAACCACTAAACACACTGACATCAAAATTTGAACAGTTACTAATTATAACCGAGAAAGGTTTTAGGTATGGTTTTAAGCAATTGGATAGATTTTTACTGATTTGAAAAATGTATCTTGAAATACGGAACAAAAATTACTCTTTGAAAATAATATTTACTCATTGACTTTCCAACTGTACCATATTTCTGAAAATGTTTTTATTGGTTGCTTTGTTCTACGAAGTATGGTGTACACAATGAGTACAATGCTTATACAATCCTCAGTGTGTGTAATCCATATTTCTACACTCTTACCGCAGTCTAACACAGTCGCAACAGTCATGTTAAAAGCAGTTCACGTCGGTTTGCAAGCATCAATAAATTTTCAGGAGATATGAATGATCACGAAAGAAATTTAAAAAGTGGCGAATATCACTGATTTATATTACGTTAGCTACAACATATTCATGAGGTTATATCTATTTGCATCGCGTTTTGCAAACGTATTGAAAAAGTATTTAAAACTACGAGCGATAATACAAAACGAGCTGTCCTTCTCTGGACTTTTTCTAAATCGTGTGAACTTTGTCCAAATCGTCCGTCAGTCCCACTTGGTGAGAATCCAACAATGCACAGCAATACTACAAAACAGGAAGCACAAGTGTAGTGTAGGCAGTTTCTGTAGTAGATTAGTTGCACCATCTAAGTGTTCTGCCAAGGAAACGTAGTTTTTTGTTTTCCCTCCCCACAATATTTTCTGTGTTAATTCCAATTTACAATGCTGGCAATTGTTTACTCCTAGGTATTTATTTCAATCGACGTCCTTTAGTTTTGACTAATTTATTGTGAAAGTGAAGTTTAACGTGCTTCTTTTAGTGCTCATATGGGTGACTTCACACTTCTCATTATTGTCAATTCCCAATTTTTGTACCATGCTCATATCTTACCTGAATCATTTTGCAGTTGCTTTTTATCTTCTGGTGACTTTGCTGTTGTTGTGGTCTTCAGTCCGTAGACTGGTTTGATGCAGCTCTCCACGCTACCCTGTCCTGTGCAAGTCTCTTCATCTGAGAATACACACGCTTCCTTCTAATGCTAAGTTGACAATTCCTTGATGTCTCAGAATGTGTCCAACTAATCTATTCCCTCTCTTAGTAAGGATATGCCATAAATTCCTTTTCTCCCCGATTCGGTTAAACACCTCCTCATTAGTTACGTGATCTACCCATCTAATTTTCATAATTCGTCTGTAGCACCACATTTCAAAAGCTTCTATCATCTTTTTATCTGAACTCCTTATCGTCCACTTTTCACTCCCATACAGTGCTACACTTCAGACAAATGCTTTCAGAAAGGACTTCCTAACATTTAAATTAATATTGGATGATAACAAGTTTCGTTTCCTTAGAAACGCTTTTCTTCCCATAGCCATTCTGCATTTTATATCTTCTTTACTTCGGCCATCAGAAGTTATCTTGCTACCCAAATAACAAAATGCATCTACTACTTTTATTGTCTCATTACCTAATCTAACTCCTTCAGCATCGCCTGATCTTCTGAAATTACATTCCATTAGCCTCCTTTTACTCTTTTTAATGTTCATCTTATATCTTCCTTTCAATACACTGTCCATTCCATTCAATTGCTCTTCCAGATCTTTTGCGGTCTCTGACAGAATTACTATGTCATCGGCAAACCGCAATGTTTTTATTTCTTCTCACTGCACTTTAATGCCCTCTCCAAATTTCTCCTTCCGTTCCTTCACTGCCTGCTCAATGTACAGATTGAACAACATGGGGATAAGGCTATAACCCTGTCTTACTCCCTTCCCAACCTCTGCGTCCCTTTGTTGCCCTTCGACTCTAATAACCGCTGTCCGGTTTTTGTATAGGTTGGATATAACTCTTCGCTCCCTATATTTTACCCCTGATACCTTAAGAATTTGGAATAGTATATTCCAGTCGACATTGTCAAAAGCTTTCTCCAAATCGACAAACGCCAAAAACGTAGGTTTCCCTTTCCTGAGCCTAACTTCTAAGATAAGTCGTAATGTGAGTATTGTCTCCCGTGTTCCAACATTTTTCCTAAATCCAAACTGATCCTCCCCGAGGTCGCATTCCACAAGTTTTTGCATTCGTTTGTAAATAATTCGTGTTGGTATTTTGCAACCGTGACTTATTAAACTGATAGTTCTGTAATTTTCACATTTGTCTGCACTTGCTTTCTTTGGAATTGGAACTACTATATTCTTCTTGAAGTCGAAGGGTAGTTCCTCTGTCTCACACATATTGCATATCAGGTGGTACAATTTTTTCACAACTGGCTCTCCTAATGATATCAGCAGTACAGACGTAATATCATCTACTCAAGGGCCTTCAACGCCCTGTCAAATTCTTCTCACAGTATCATATCTCCTATCTCATCTTCCTCCACTTTGACTTCCATTTCTAGAATACTGCCTTCAAGTTTATTTCCTTTGTATAGGCCTTCTATATATTCCTTCCACAGTTCAGCTTTCCCCTGGTGACTTTACTAACCAATAAATTACAGCATCATCCGCGAACAGTCTAAGAGAGTTAGATTGTCTCCTAAATCGTTTATAAATATAAGGAACAGCAGGGGCTATATAACACTTCCCTGGAGAACGCCAGATATTACTTGTGTTCTACTCGATGACCTACCGTCAATTAAAACGAACTGTGTCCTTTCTGACACGAACTCCAATGGCACAACTGTGGCGATATTCCATAAGTCCGTAATTTGATTAGAAGACGCTTGTGAGCTACAGTGTCAAAAGCCTTCCGGAAATCTAGAGACACGGAATGTACTTGACATCCTTTGACGATAACACTCATCACATCATGTTAGCCGGCCGCGGTGGCCGAGGGGACTGAGGCGCTCCAGTCACGGTCTGCACGGCCACTACGGTCGGGGGTTCGAATCCCCCCTCGGGCATGGATATTTGTGCCGTCCTTAGGATTAGCTAGTTCGTAAGTAGTATGTAAGTTTAGGGACTAATGACCCCGTAGTTAAGTCCCATAAGTTGTACAAACATTTGAACATCATGTTAATGAAGAGACCGATACTTTCTTAATCGGTGTTGACTATGGATCAAAATAATGTTGTGGACGAAGCTCGGAATGTACTTGACATCCTTTGACGATAACACTCATCACATCATGTTAGCCGGCCGCGGTGGCCGAGGGGACTGAGGCGCTCCAGTCACGGTCTGCACGGCCACTACGGTCGGGGGTTCGAATCCCCCCTCGGGCATGGATATTTGTGCCGTCCTTAGGATTAGCTAGTTCGTAAGTAGTATGTAAGTTTAGGGACTAATGACCCCGTAGTTAAGTCCCATAAGTTGTACAAACATTTGAACATCATGTTAATGAAGAGACCGATACTTTCTTAATCGGTGTTGACTATGGATCAAAATAATGTTGTGGACGAAGCTCGGAATGTACTTGACATCCTTTGACGATAACACTCATCACATCATGTTAGCCGGCCGCGGTGGCCGAGGGGACTGAGGCGCTCCAGTCACAGTCTGCACGGCCACTACGGTCGGAGGTTCGAATACCCCTCGGGCATGGATATTTGTGCCGTCCTTAGGATTAGCTAGTTCGTAAGTAGTATGTAAGTTTAGGGACTAATGACCCCGTAGTTAAGTCCCATAAGTTGTACAAACATTTGAACATCATGTTAATGAAGAGACCGATACTTTCTTAATCGGTGTTGACTATGGATCAAAATAATGTTGTGGACGAAGCTCGGAATGTACTTGACATCCTTTGACGATAACACTCATCACATCATGTTAGCCGGCCGCGGTGGCCGAGGGGACTGAGACGCTCCAGTCACAGTCTGCACGGCCACTACGGTCGGAGGTTCGAATACCCCTCGGGCATGGATATTTGTGCCGTCCTTAGGATTAGCTAGTTCGTAAGTAGTATGTAAGTTTAGGGACTAATGACCCCGTAGTTAAGTCCCATAAGTTGTACAAACATTTGAACATCATGTTAATGAAGAGACCGATACTTTCTTAATCGGTGTTGACTATGGATCAAAATAATGTTGTGGACGAAGCTCGGAATGTACTTGACATCCTTTGACGATAACACTCATCACATCATGTTAGCCGGCCGCGGTGGCCGAGGGGACTGAGGCGCTCCAGTCACGGTCTGCACGGCCACTACGGTCGGGGGTTCGAATCCCCCCTCGGGCATGGATATTTGTGCCGTCCTTAGGATTAGCTAGTTCGTAAGTAGTATGTAAGTTTAGGGACTAATGACCCCGTAGTTAAGTCCCATAAGTTGTACAAACATTTGAACATCATGTTAATGAAGAGACCGATACTTTCTTAATCGGTGTTGACTATGGATCAAAATAATGTTGTGGACGAAGCTCGGAATGTACTTGACATCCTTTGACGATAACACTCATCACATCATGTTAGCCGGCCGCGGTGGCCGAGGGGACTGAGGCGCTCCAGTCACGGTCTGCACGGCCACTACGGTCGGGGGTTCGAATCCCCCCTCGGGCATGGATATTTGTGCCGTCCTTAGGATTAGCTAGTTCGTAAGTAGTTTGTAAGTTTAGGGACTAATGACCCCGTAGTTAAGTCCCATAAGTTGTACAAACATTTGAACATCATGTTAATGAAGAGACCGATACTTTCTTAATCGGTGTTGACTATGGATCAAAATAATGTTGTGGACGAAGCTCGGAATGTACTTGACATCCTTTGACGATAACACTCATCACATCATGTTAGCCGGCCGCGGTGGCCGAGGGGACTGAGGCGCTCCAGTCACGGTCTGCACGGCCACTACGGTCGGGGGTTCGAATCCCCCCTCGGGCATGGATATTTGTGCCGTCCTTAGGATTAGCTAGTTCGTAAGTAGTTTGTAAGTTTAGGGACTAATGACCCCGTAGTTAAGTCCCATAAGTTGTACAAACATTTGAACATCATGTTAATGAAGAGACCGATACTTTCTTAATCGGTGTTGACTATGGATCAAAATAATGTTGTGGACGAAGCTCGGAATGTACTTGACATCCTTTGACGATAACACTCATCACATCATGTTAGCCGGCCGCGGTGGCCGAGGGGACTGAGGCGCTCCAGTCACGGTCCGCACGGCCACTACGGTCGGGGGTTCGAATCCCCCCTCGGGCATGGATATTTGTGCCGTCCTTAGGATTAGCTAGTTCGTAAGTAGTTTGTAAGTTTAGGGACTAATGACCCCGTAGTTAAGTCCCATAAGTTGTACAAACATTTGAACATCATGTTAATGAAGAGACCGACACTTTCTTAATCGGTGTTGACTATGGATCAAAATAATGTTGTGGACGAAGCTCAGGGTTCTTTTATGAACAGACCTCGTACAGGCGGAGGCAGCACAACAGATTTGAGAAGGTGTACGTCGTTGTTTTGCGGGCAGAGTAGTTGCTGGCAGCCGCGCAACACGTGTTGAATGCTGGGGATCACGCAGGCAGCACTTCATGCCGGGAACTGCCGGGAACGGCGCAGTTGCCGTGAACAGGAGGCGCCTCCACACAGTAACTCGCCTAGAGGCGGCCATTGTGCTCCATCATTTCTGTCGCGCCGAGCAATGCGACACGCGATGTTGCGCTACGTGGCTTCGGCGCCGTGCTATTCCAAGGCGCTGTCGCTACGTGCAGAGACCTACACAAGTATTCGAAACATATTTCTGCTTTATATCATTTTATAGTTATTCAAGTGGTACAAAATAAACTCCAGTCGTTTTCCGGGAAAACTGAATTAAATGTTTGGCGAAGTGAGACTGTGTATTTACCGCCAGCTTCGAACACTTGTTCCACTAAAACACACGTTCTCCAATGTTTTAGTATTTTAATAGTGACCAAAAAACGAAACGAACAATGGAACTGAACTTTAACGTTCACGTCAACAGTATTGGATTATCGCGGTCCAAAGTTAGCCGATACGAAAGAAACGAATCAAGTGGAGAGGGGAGGTAGATCAATTACAAGCACGAAATAGGGAGGGGAGGAATACGGTAAAGCGTCACTAAAGCGCTTTTAACGGAAGGGGCAATTCAAATCTCAAGTCAACTTCTTACTTCAAATAACAGACACCAACGTGATTCCTTAATTTCTCCTGGCGAATAAAAACTTCGAAAAACTTACGGGTATGCTGCCAGATACCAAAATCGACGACGTACGATGTTTTGGCAGGAGACCACCCTGCCATTTTCAAGGCGAAACTGCAGTGAGGAACCAATGTGGAACAATCTTTGAAACCTCGGTTTTCATTGAGTAAACAGGAAAGACAACACACACCGAGCAAGCAAGCACATAGCGCCGATACGACCAAAGATGAAAACGGTCAGGATGTCGATAATGAACATCAGTTCTCGACGGATGAGGTTGCAATAGTTATGTCCCTCTGTTTTTTGACAAGTGAGAGAGCGTGATCCCAAGCGGAATTTAAGCAGAACCATGTAGGTAACTTTTCGACAGAATGGCTATGGTGAAGAGCAGGTTAAAAGAGCGTTGCGCTATCGACCAGATGTGGAACGGGCTAGTGATGATAGCACAGAGTCGACACCCACGTCAGTGGCCTTTCTGCCATACGTTGGCAGCACTTCCAACAAGATTGGCCGCATTTTGCGTAAAAACAATGTACAATGTGTGTTTCGTCCACCATCTAAAATTAAGGCACTGGGTGTCTTCCGTATCCCGTGTAGCTGTGACTTGTCATGTGTTGGTCAAACTGTTAGGACTGTTGAGGACCGTTGTATTGAGCATAAACGTCACACACGTTTACAACAGCCAAACAAATCTGCTGTGGCCGAACACTGTCTTGACGCAGGTCACCCTATGGAATACGACAAAACGGAAATTCTGGCATGTACTTCCAACTACTGGGACTGTGTTATCAAGGAAGAGATAGAAATAAAACTAGGTGACAGCCTTACGAATAGGAACGGAGGCTTCTGCTTAAATTCCGCTTGGGATCCTGCTCTCTCCCTTGTCAAAAAACAGAGGGACAAAACTAATCCGACCTCATCCGTCGATAACTGATGTTATCATCGATATTCTGACTAGTTTCATCTTTGGTCGTGTCGGCGTTGTGTGCTTGCTTGCTCGGTGTGTCTTGTCTTTCCTGTTTACTCATTGAAAACCCAGGTTATAAAGATCGTTGCACATCGCTTCCTCACTGCAGTTTCGCCCTCAAAATGGCAGGGTGGTCTCCTGCCGAAATATCGGCCGTCTTAGATTTTGGTACCTGGCAGCATACCCGTAAGTTTTTCGAAACAGGCACCAAAGTGATAAAACTCATCAGATAGAGGTATGAGCAAACGTATAGGTCGAGCTGTCATTTGAATTCCAGTGATTTATGTTAAAAGTTTGCATCGTGGTTCTGGCTGCACTGGAATTAACAGACTTTAAATGCAGACTTTGTAGTTGTCGTCGGTCTGGAAAGTGTGGTGCGATTTGGCATTAATTGTCTGTGGCAGCAGACACCGACTCGAGTACCCCTCCCGGGCTCGTGGCCATATCGGTTGGACCCTACATGAGTTAAGATTTCGGTCGCTAGGAGCTGACGGTTGCATTCGAATGCGTCACAGATTGCACGAAGCTGCATACAGTCGTTAGTCTTAAAAATAAATAAATAAATAAATAAAATAAAAAAAATTTAAAAAAAAAAGCTTGTCCACACACAGTGCTCGCTGTTGAAATGACTTAACTCATACTGACACTGCATGGAAAAGATTGAAGCCCTGCTGTTTGGTCTGTTATTGGTAGGGGTAAAGCCCTTTCAACACTGACCTGCGTTGATGTGGCAGATGCCAACAACAAACTTAAGTCCTTTCTCACAAGTCACGTTTTGTGTATACATTAAAAAGTCTAAAAAGAAGTTACTACTACCAGAGCTGGAACTGGTAACTTACTATTGTCAGATTTCTATGCCATAGTCTCAGCTATGAACTTGAAATGTTTTGCACTTATCAGTGTTTGCAAATGTGATATTCACATGCAGTTTTGTAACTGTATTATACCACTTACAGACTGGATTAGCGGACCCTTCCATGTTTTAAAGAGATGCTGCAGATAAAGCTTGTGCTCTCTGATCAGTAGGGCGTTTTTAATGTGTTGAGGTTGTAAAATAATTATATATATCAAATATTGATATTCATTACGTCTGACATAATTATTCTGATTTAGATGTCTCTTTAAAAGTCTCTGATCAGTTTCTGATAAGATGCTGCGAAATTCCTGAAAAGGAACTATTTTTATTTATTTCTTACCACCACAGGCTAGACTTTGTGGTGTTGATTGATGCAGCTCGTAATTTCTTGCTTCATGGTCTGAAATGACGTGTGAACCTGTAAACTTTTTAATTTAATTTCTTGAATAACAGAAGGTCTCTATGTACCAAATGTAAAATTCACTACCCAATCTGGAATTGCTAGGAGTGTCTGTGTCTCATATATAACAGTGCATTTTATAATTAGATTCAAATAAAGTCCCGTGTGTAAAATCTGCAGGTTCGTAATTCCAGGTGAGGTAGCTCACGTAGACTCTCTTTCCACTACACCAAAATTAGATGTTGAAGAGATTAAATAATTGTAGCCAAAAGCAGAACTTACTTGAAATATATGTACTGAGCGTTCGTAATACATAGATTCACCTTCCATAACATTCCAATAATAACGACGTACTCCTATAGAGTACTCAAAACTCTATCAGCAAAGAACAACTATTTTTCTCTTCCTAGCCATTACATGGAGATTCTATATGTTCTGAAAAATACTTTACGGTAAATTTTGATATATTGTAAAACGATATAAAAAAATCAAGATCGCTTATCATCAATTTTTATTTACGACGACCGGTTTTGCTGGACTATGTCAGCATCATCTGGTCAAATAAAATATTTTACAAGGCCATAATCTTGTAATGTCAATCAGTTGTTATATAAAAATTTACAGTGCATCGGTGCACTGTCATTATAATAAAACATAATAATTATTATAATGACATAGTGCACCTACAATACAATATTATAAGTGGATCGCCTCCTAGGACGTAAACCAACTCAAAATTTTGATATATATTAAATACAGCAAACATTCTAATTAGCCTAGAAATTAATTTTTAACATAAGAAAATCTTTAATCGACAATTACATCGTTAACAAATATGTGACACATAATACTAACAGGTATCTTACAAGGTGTCCATGGTAGAGGGTGGTGCAGGTCTTTTCCATCAGTGTGCATCACGAGACTGAATAAATGTAGTAGTGAGTTAGTGAGAAACGGACCTCTATGGACATCGCCTCGTGTATTGTCTGATGTACGCTGTTATGCAGGACCTGCACTGATGCCTAGATTCACCCCAATGGCTAATAGTGTCGCCTCTCATTTGGCTCTATGACGTATTGGCAGGTTCGAGCAGCACCCGCCAGAGAACAGCAGCAGCAGCGACAACAGCTGCCTCCTGCCCCAGCTCCGGGGCCACCACATAACTACCAGCAGCAGCAACAACAACAACACCAACAACAGCCGCAGCAACCCGCCGGCGGGGCAGCGCCCGCCAGCAGCAGTGCGCCTGGTGGCGGGCCGGCGTACTACGGCGTCCAGCAGGTGCGGCGCATCGTCGTCTCCCAGCAACAGCAGCAGCCGGGGCAGGGCTACCAACCTACGCGGCCACAGCAGTACCAGGGCCAGCAGCAGTACCAGGGGCCGGCACCGCGATACGTAGCGCCGCCTCAGCAGCAGACCGCAGGTCCCCGGCCGCAACAGCTGCAGCAGCAGCCGCAGCTCAGGAGGATCGACAGCAGGCCGCTGATACTGCCCCAGCAGCAACAACAACAGCAGCCCCCACAGTACCAACAACAACAACCACCACAACAACAGTACCACTACGCACAACAGCAGCAAGTTCCGTATCAGCAACAGCAGCCACAATCGGCACAACAGTATCAGCAACAACAACCACAGCAGAAGTACCAACAACAGGTGCAACCACCACCACAAAACAAACAACTTTCCCAGCAAGGCCAGTTACAGCAACAACAGTACCAGCCTCAACAGCAGTACCAACCACAACAATACCATCAGCCCCAGTTGCACCAATCACAAACACCAACACCAACATCTCAGCAGCAGCAGCAGCAGCAACCACAACAGCAGCAAAATATTGTCCACCCTCCATCAAACTATCAGACAAGACCATTAGGTTTACAGCCACAGCAGCAACAAATTCGCTATAATCCCTCACAACATCAACAACAGCAGCAGCAACCACAACAGAGATTAACAAATACTACCCCAAACCAACCACGACCTCTTCAGAGACTTCAACAGGTCGTTTACCGACAGGTGATTCAGCAGCAGCCTGGGAAACTACAGTTTGCACAGCCACCACAGCAGCAGCAGCAGCAGCAGGTGTACCAACAACAGCAACAGCCGAACCAACAACAACAGCAGCAGCAGCAGATCGGCAGTGCCCAGCAGCCAGTGCCGCAGCCTGTGAGGGATGCCCCTGCGCCGCAGAATGCTGCGCCACCCCTGGTGAATGGTGTGATGGGCGGAGAGCACTCCAAACTCCAGCACAACCAGAGTGGTCTCGGCAAACACAGGAGCTTCAGCGTCAGCGGCGCTGCGCCGCCCCCTGCAGCTGGCTCCCAGTCTGAGGAGGACAGGAGGAGGTCCATAGCCGTCGTCAGCTCCAGCCAGGCTCAACCGCAGAACCCGGGGCCGACCGATCGGGGACCCGGGCTCAAGCGTCAGTCGTCAGTCTTCGGTTTCATCAAACGGGCAAGGGAGCACTCTCAGAGCCGAGCGATGGACCAGCAGCAACAACAGCCGCAAGGGCAGCATCCCCAGCCTCCGGAACAGGAAGTGGCGCCCGGAGGTTCCGGGGCGGGAACGGCACAGTCGTCGTCTCCAATACCTCCGAGGGTAGCCGCCCGGCCGGAGGGCGATGGACGACAGCAACCCGGTTCACCGGTCAAGACAGTCCAAAATGGTCAGGCTACGTTGGTGAAAGATGACCAGAAAAAGCCAGACCAGCAGCCTGTAGTATCCCAGACCAACAATGGAGCCACGACACAGCAGCAGCAGCAGCAAGCACCAGCGGCGATTCCACAAACGTCTGCTGGCTCCGTTGACAAGGAAATACGGTCTGAAGGCTCTGCATCAGGAATGACAGCTGAAGTGCAACAACCTAAGAAGGATAGTTCACCGAAACCAGGAGCTACTCAGAAACTTCCTGCAGAGGAGTCTGACAAACATAAAGATATTCTAGTCAACGGTGAAATTGCAGAAGCTCCTCTCCAGCGTCCTGCGTCTAGTCTTGAACATGATGATGACAAAGATGTAGTAATCATGAAGACTCCACAGAACCATGTGAATGGCCAACACGATCTGGCTGCAGAGGCATCTGAAGATGAAGATGATAAAGATGTTATTGTTGCTGGAGAAAAAAAGATGGGGGATCGTCCAGCTAGTGTCATGGGGAAAGAATCTCCAGTAGGTCAAGGGAAGAATGGAAGTGCAGTCACTTTATCAGGAAAGGATTCTCCAATATCCCAGTTGCCAAAAGAGTCTTCAGCGGCAGTGATATCTTCCATGGAGAAAGAGCCAAATGTACCGCTGGCAAGCTCACAGTCACCTCTTCCTGCTACTGGAAAAGTTTCACCTCCCGTTGCAGTCAAAAAGGACTCACCAGCACCACCAGTGGGCAAGGAGTCACCTGTACCTTCAACAGGGAAGGAATCGCCACTTTCTCCACTGACTAAAGAATCGCCTGTAGCCCCCCTGGGCAAGGAATCACCTACAACCCTAGCTGGCAAACAATCACCTGTACCTTCAACTGGCAAGGAATCCCCCTTACCACCAGCAGGAAAGGATTCTCCCCTACCTCCAGCAGGCAAGGATTCACCTTTACCTACAGCAGGCAAGGATTCGCCTTTACCTCCAGCAGGGAAGGATTCGCCATTACCATCATCAGGCAAAGATTCACCTTTACCTGAAGCAGGGAAAGGATCACCATTACCACCAGCAGGCAAGGATTCACCTCTACCTCCAGCAGGTAAGGATTCGCCTTTGCCTCTCAAGGATTCACCTTTGCCTCCAGCAGGCAAGGATTCGCCCTTACCTCCAGCAGGCAAGGATTCGCCGTCACCTCCCAAGGATTCGCCTTTGCCTCCAGCAGGTAAGGATTCGCCTTTACCTCCAGCAGGCAAGGATTCTCCTCTACCTCCAGCAGGCAAGGATTCTCCTCTACCTCCAGCAGGCAAGGATTCTCCTCTACCTCCAGCAGGCAAGGATTCTCCTCTACCTCCAGCAGGCAAGGATTCTCCTTTACTTCCAGCAGGCAAGGATTCTCCTTTACCTCCAGCAGGCAAGGATTCTCCTTTACCTCCAGCAGGCAAGGATTCTCCTTTACCGCAGCCAGGCAAAGATTCAATTTTACCTTCAACAGACAAGGATTCGCCCTTGCCTCCATCAGGCATGGCTTCACCCTTACCTCCAGCAGGTAAGGAATCACCGTTACCCTCAGCAGGAAAAGATTCACCCTCGCCTCCATCAGGCAAGCAGACACCTCTGCCTCCAGCAGGTAAGGAATCACCATTACCCTCAGCAGGAAAAGATTCACCATCGCCTCCATCAGGGAAGCAGACACCTCTACCTCCAGCAGACAAAGGATCATCAATGCCTCAATCTCATAGGGACTCACCCGATCCTACAGCAACTAAGCATATCTCTGGAAGTGAAGACGTATCTAAAGGACATGGCACTGGGCCGGGGGACATCGAGACAGCGGCACTTGGTGGCAAAATGTCGCCCACTCCTCCAAGTGGGAGCCGGGAGGAGCAAAGAGCTTCACCAGGGCCGCTCTCGATGACGTCAGGAAGCATTTCTGGGAAGGCGTCTCCGGTCACGAAAGACACAGAGAAGGTCGGAGTTCCAGAACCCGTAGCAACAGATCAGAAGACAGACACTCTTTCCCCAGAAACGAAGAAAGAGGAAGTGCTTCAGACAGCGGCGCCAGCGGGGAAAGTGAACGGAATGCTGGAGACACAGGCTTCGAATGGAGCTCCTTCTCCAATTCCAGACACGGTCAATTTGCAGCAAGAGCCTCCAGAACGAGACGCAAGTCGTTCACCCGAAGGAGCCAGGAGACGACCCGGAGAAGCGGACACTCCGACTCTGCCTGCGTCACCGACTCCACGACCACTGTCAGCCAAGTCAGCTACCACAGTACCTTCGACACCTGCTGGTACAGCTTCGACTCGGGAGGAGGACGTGGCAGCAGAAGCGACAGAGGACGAGCGGCAGCAGGTGCCGCAGGACGGGAGCACCGACACGAAGCCGAAGGCGAGGAAGTCCCCGACGACTCCGCCTCCTTCACCGGCGACCACAGTAGACGCCAAAGCCACTCGGGAAGAGGAAGAAGGGACGAAGAAGGTGCACGAGGATGGCCCAAAGGAGCAACTTTTTTCGAGTCCCACAGCAGGAGCTGCAGCCAGCGGATCTCCAGAACCAGTCGCCGCCAGACCACCGTCTCGTCCGTCACCACCTCAGGAGACGAGTCCGGCGTCCCGGGTTTCTCCGGCGGCATGCCCGGCAAAGAGTGAGTCTCCTACTGGGACTAAGACTCCATTACCTACAGACGAAACGCCTGACAAAGGTGACACTACGAAGGCAAAGTCAAAAAGTCCATCGCCGGATCTCCAGAGGCACTCTCCTCCACCAGTTTCCGCTTCTCCGGACGCCGGCAAGCCGCCTGCCTCCCCAGACATCAGGAAAGTCGCCTCTCCAGTAGCAGCGTCCAGTATAGAGGACCTTCCGGAGCGGGAACGCGAGCTCCTACAGTCGATCGACTCGGTGAACGGCGCCGTCGACTCTCGACCGCAGTCAGCAGCCCTGCTGAAGGAGCCCACGCCGTCACCGACAGTCCTGGACGGCAAGTCCAAGTCTCCGTCACCGACGTCTCCCAAGGCGCCTTCGCCCACGGTAGCAAAATCTCCGCTGCCGCCGCCGGGCAAGTCTCCGACGATGAAGTCCCCCAGCCCAAAAGCGACGTCTCCGAAGCCTGTGTCGCCAGAAGCTGACGAGACTGCAGGGAAGAAGCTGCGAGCAGAGACTGAGAAGACCAGGACGCCCTCTCCGAAGGAGATGAAACCGGCGAGCACTGTAGACGCTAAGAAGACCCCCACACCGAGATCCGCGACACCTGAGAAGGGTAAGGCTTCGCCTCCCACAGCGAAGTCACCAGCCCAAGCTGAGAAAACGGCGGCGTCGCCACCCCCTGCAGACGCCGCAAAGAAGTCTCCGTCGCCTCCAGCCGCAGCGCAGGCGGCTTCATCAGTGCCAGCAGCTGCTTCACCAGGTAATGTGGTCGCTTGTTTTCAATATCTCTGAGTGACATGTCAACTACCTGTACTATTATTTCTAGATACTAGTCACACTTTAACAACACTCACACCGCGTATTTTTCAGTCCTCAAATTTTAGTACTATGGTGGTTCCAGTATTATATTAACAATTTTCACGATGAACTAGGTACAAATTTGACCTGCTTGTATAGAACAACATGCAGTGCACCAGTTTAGAAGCCACAGAGATGAACCAGATTGGGATTGACTCCCCAGGGCAAGTTGATGACTGTGAGGTGGTACACCAACCAGCCTGAATGTAGTTTTTTAGCAGGTTTCCTGACAAATGTAAGTCATGTTTGGCAGGTCCCCAGATTCCGAGAATGTCCGACACCACCTAGAAGGCAAGTTCTCGCTACTGGCCGGCGGCTAGGAGTTGGTGAACGTGCCCCAGCGGCCAGCCAGTCAGCTGGCGGCTGTGGCCTTTTGCTGTGACGTAGGCACGACCAGTGGTAAGGCCTTGTCTTCTAGATGGTGTTGCTGTGACACAGTTCAAAACACTGTTTACACGATTCACATAGTATTGCCTTCCCTTAGGCAAGCATGGTGCCTGTTACATCATAAAGGGCATTTACGATCAGAGTTAAATTAACAAAATTTATTTGACAAATTCAGAGAACTGTTCATTCATTTAGATTCCAGTAGGATACGCGGTCCCTCAAAAAGTGTTTTAGGCCTGCTGACAGATTTAAGTGCCTCAATCCCAATCTCTGTTTTATTTGTCTGAGGAAACCAACACCGCATGTCCATGTTTGTGCGGCCACCACCTTTAATCACGATGCAAGTCGTCTGAAGATGGTCTAAGTTGACTGAAACTGGACATGAAATAAAAATAACAATTCTGCGATCTAGACCGTTTTATTTTTAATTTTAACCATTGTTACGATAGCTGTTCTCTATTATGCTTTCTAAAATTACTGCATGTTCTCCTTTGGTATCCTCCCAGTCACAGCAGAATGTGACTGAATATTATCCTGTACCTCTGTTACAATCTGTGCTTAACGATGATCTATTCTCTTCAGCCAGTACACCACTACTTTAGTTTTTCTCTGGTGGTAGAGAGGACATTGTCCAAGTATTGCCTACAAAACAGTACCAAAATCATGTGTCAGCTGAAGTAGTGTTACAAATCGTGCTGGTGCTGTTATTTCAACAGTAAGAATTGTGTTTGAAAGCCTCTTGGGCATGCAGCCAGACTAATTCAGCACTGTGGAATGAATTTTCAATAGTGTAATGTTCCATCGTCTTCAGATCTTACTGACATCCTGAAAAAAGAAGGAAAGGAAAGGAAAGGGAAGGGAAGGAAAGGATGGGGCCCCTCCAAGCCCAAACCAATATGGTGACCAACTCAAAAGTTATGTTGTCTCCGAATTTGATATTTTTTGTTAAGATGGCTCATGGGGTGTGGAAGTGCAATGTTATTCATACGTGTGGGCTCGATCACCTATTAATATTGTGCATCTGGAGATAGAAGTGGTTGAAAGGTAAACGAACGGTCGGTATGTAAGCGCAAAGAGGAAAGAGTGCCAAGGGAGAAAAATCTCTGCGGCAGTGGTGTTGGTAGAAGGGCAGTAGCGGTTTGCTTGCTACCTGTAATAGATCATTTAAGGGTGTGTTAATGTTAGTGGTGGGTATTTTTTGGCGGTATTGTCTTTCTCCGTATGTCACAAAGAGCCAGGTGATGTGTCCTGGATTTGCTGTGGATGTCATAACAATGTCAGGTCAGTCATATAACTGTGTAAGTGTGTGGGGCTGTACAGGTTTTGATTCTGTTTAGTACTCTGAATCTGGCGTGCCCTTTTTTTCCTGTGCTCAACGGCGTGAACTCAGCTTGTAGTCAGTTTCCTATGTTGCTGGGCTTCACCACATTCATTGTCTTTCCAAGTTTTGGGTCCCTTGACCGTAGGTGGTCATGCCCCAAGCAAAAGCGTCTTTAGACGCTTTGGTGACTGTGACTGGGATCGAGTGGTGGTCATGCCTGCACTCTGGCATCATCGTGCTAGGTGTTGAGCTTTCACTATGTCTGTAGGAATTTCATTACCAGGTCCCACATTTGATTATACTCTAAGCCATTATCCTTGTTGATGAGATTCTGACTGGGCTGGATTTTATGCCCTCCTTATCTATGTAGTCCCAAAGAGGGGTGTAATTTGGAAAACTTCTGATGCTTTCTATTTGATTGTGTAATTTGGCAAACCAATCTTGAGCAGCTTACAAAATCAATAATTGCTGAACATTACCATGAAAGTAACTAAAAAATGATACATGAACAGATATAATTTTTGCACAACAAATCACTATTTTTGGAATTTGTTTATAAGGAGGTGATCTAAGGAGTGAGGGAATGAGGACAATAGATTACAACTTAGTTAATCGTACGATGTGTTACTGAAATTCAAACACCGTGGAACACAATACACGATGAAGATAGAGGATAGTTATGGTCTATCACTCTATCCCAGAGAGTGACGTATACCCACCACATGATCACCAAATCACACAAAGAGGAAGGAAGTGAGTAAAATTAGGGCTTAAAATGGTCATCAGGTGTGGAGCACCCATTCAGTTTTTGTCTGGACTGGGGAACGAAATCGCCCATGTCCTTTGAAAGGAATCATCATAGCATGACCGAGCGAGGTAGCGCAGTGGTAACACACTGGACTCGTATTCGGGAGGATGGTGATTCAAATCCACCTCCGGCCATCCAGATTTAGGTTTTCCGTGATTTCCCTAAATAACTCCAGGCAAATGCCGGGATGGTTCCTTTCAAAGGGCACGGCCGATTTCCTCCCCCATCCTTACCCAAATATCTGAGCGAGAGCTGCTCCTCTAATGACTACGCTGTTGATGGGATGTTAAACCTTAAGATTCCTTCCTTCCTTCCATCATAGCATATGTCTGGAGTTATTTAGAGAAATCATGGATAACCTATGTCATTCTGGCTGGAGGCGAGTTTGAAATACCATAGTACCACATGTGAGTTCATTGTGTTACTAATGTGCCACCTCTCTTGGGTACAAAGCATATGTCCATAGATAGGGTCAGTGGAAAGGAAGGAAAGTTGGCATATATAGCACACCTGAAGATCAAGGATGTCAGAAGTAACCTAAAGGTGATGGCAGGTTACACTGTCTAAAATTTGTTCCACAATGATCTTTCAACCAGACTGCATGCCCAGGAAACTTTAAAGTAGCATATTTGATTGGTGAATAAAAAGAATTGTGAAAGAAGACTGTATTTCTGTTGCAGAGTCACCGGTCCCCGAAGCCCGGGCTGAGACACCAGCCCCAACTGCGGCAGCCATTCACTCCCCCACGCCAGCAGAGGAAACCAAAGTGACAGAACCAGCTGACAAAGCCAGCCCAACCCCAGCTGACAAAGCCAGCCCCACCCCAGATGACAAAGCCAAGTCTCCTTCCCCCACATCTCCGGACAAGGGGCCCGAGGAGGACACCGTGCCGCAGGTGCAGGTGGAGATAAAGGACGCACAGGTGCTCACCAATGGGAAGCTGTCGTCCCCGGAGGAGGAGGACGCGGGCTCCAAGAAGCCGGGGCTGGTGAACGGCGTGGTGAAGCCCACCAAGCTGCAGGTGACCTCCGCCGCCTCCGCGCCGACCAAGCCGGCGGCGGGCGACACCCGGAGGCGCCCCATGCGGCGGCGCGCCAAGGAGCCCGCGAGCGCCGGCGCGAGGAAAGGTGCGCGCGCGCACCCCCCGCCTCCCGCCCCCGCCAGCTGCTTGAGCCGACCCCCCCAGCACCTGCACCACCACCGCCACCAGCGCCCCGCTGCCGCTGCCGCTACCCGCCACAGGCCGCCCAGCGCCGCTTCTCTCTCACGTTTGCTTTGTCTGTTGACAGGTCAGTCCCCTGCCGGAATGTGCGAACAAAACCACGCCGCCTGCTCTCTGTGTGCTCCTGATGGCCACCCGTGTCCCGTGTGTCTCGTCACTCTGACAGATAACTCTGGTTCCGAGCAGTCTCTTCCACGAGGCCGCACCTGCGGCGGAGGCGAATAGCCGAAGGACGACCTCGCAGGGGCTTCCCGAATATGATCCTTGCATGTCAGTCTAGTGGCTTCCAGCCAGTATACATGGTTCCACCAGGCTTTTTAGTAACAGATTATTCAAAAAGTCCCAGGCTCCCATATTCTAGATCGGGCAAGTCATGTATCGGTGGACTTGGGTTGGGTTGTTTGGTTGGTATAGGACTAAACTACTGAGGTTATCAGTCCCCAGGTGGGAAGGGGAAGGAGTGAGGATAGGAAAGGAGGTGAGGGGAAAGAAAATGCAGCCCAGGAAGTAAAGAAGGAAAGAAGACTGCATTAGCTCGGGGCCCTGTGCTCAGTGCTCATCACTCACGTACTCACGAAAGAACCATGAGCCCCCTGGGGGGTATCAGTGGACTTCAGGATGTGCGTGTCCCGTATCACCTACTATGGACACTGCAGCTTTGACGGTAATTTGAAGTATCAAATTTAGTTTTGTAGCAAAACTAGTTTCGGAATCGCGTCTCCTACTCACTAGGCACTTGCTTTAACCACTAACCCCCCTGACATTGAGGACAATGCATCTGCTTGGACCAGGGGAGGACGCAGGACGGCCTGCTGGGGGAGGGGGAAGGAGCGGTGAAAGAATTCTCATCGTCAGCTAAACTCTGGCTCAGTAGAAAGACTCTAATACTGTCCACATCTTTTTTACCCCATGCCCAATCAAACAAGAGTCTCACAGTTTTGAAGACTCAGTGCAGTGATAGTACACTAGCTTTGCATTCTTAAAATAGCTGCTTGGTTGGGGGGAGGGAGCCAACGACACTTTGCTTCCTCCCTTGGTTCCGCCTATGGCTTGGACTACAGAAGTATGACTCCCTCCCCAGACATTCAATTTGGCTCAGCCATGTAGCCCTTTTAATTCGGGCCTAGTGGTCTTGGAGTAAAGAGCTTGACTGGAAACCGAAACGTCACAGGTTCAAAGCCCGGTCGGACCTTGTATTCTTCAGTCTGCGTTTTAACCCATCCTTCACCTCTCAACGATGTGAGGAGTCGCTAGCAACGACACATGGTTCGGATTCCACGTTAAGCTGTAGGTCCCCTTTCCTTTCCTCTGTTGAATAACTGGGGTACGCTAGGGACACGCAAGTCGCCGAAGTGGCGTCCAATTGAAAGACTTGCACCAGGACAGTGTGCCACATGACATTATTATTATTAATTCCTATCAATATTGCCAATGTTCTGTGATATCAGAAAAGCACCCCAACATTGAAAGCGATGGGGAAAATCCTATTGTACCTCATATGTAAAAGCAAATTTTTCCAAAAAGGGCAATTGGCCCTGAATGAACACCATGTCATCCTCTGCCATTGATGTCATTAGAAACAGTACAAAGAGGCGTAAGATCAGCACACGTGTCAGTTCATTGTCGAGGTCCTTGACTTTGGTAATGCTAATACCCGTTCCAATATCTTCGAAGTTGGCATCATGAGGCTGAGTGCAACCCATTCTTCCACCGAGGGAAAATCCTCGGCAGTACCAGGAATAAATAAAATGAGAAGTTCAATGAGGCTTTTTGCAGATGATGCTGTAGTTTATCGAGACGTCACAACTCTGGAAAAGGGTAGTGAAGTGTAGGAGGATCTGCCAACTTGGACAAGCAACTCATCCAATACATGACAGCTTGCGTGGTTCTGGTTGGCACTACGAGGTCGTTTGTGGTGCATTCGCCTCTGCTGCAGGTTGCTGACGCTGGAGATGACTGCCTCTACCTCTGTTACTGCTCTGTGCTTTTCACATTTTTATCCTTATAAGCTGTGTTTTTTATTTTTGTAGTTTTTTCTACTCCTCATTTCAATTTTTAAGTCGTTGCTCCGTTTGTAGTACATTGCTCTGCCACACCTCCTTACGTTTGTTTCATTCCCTTTTTTATTCTTTTTTTTCCAGCTTCTCCACAAACCCTGTGTGTTGTGCCTGCAATCCTCCACCTACAGCGAACGCTTGACGACCGGGGCGTGATCAAAGATTGCTATAGCATCCACCGCCACTCGCTTCAAGCTCCCGCCAACACCGTTCTTCGGCTACCTCTATCACTCTCTGTGTTCTTTTCCCCCCTGTTTCCGTTTCTCTTATTTTGTTTGGACCTTTTCTCTTTCTGACAGTGCCGCCGTAAGCTTCAGCAAACCTGCTCGCGTCATCCACAGTAAGTCCACATATAGTCTTTCATACAAAAGTGCAACCTTTATCAGACATGTTAAAGGTGGAGAAAAGGCTTCTTGTACATGAGTAGTCTAGTCCGTGTTCAAGTTCAATGCAGAACATTTTCGTAATTTAGTTGTATGGTATGTATGTGTTTGTGTGACGCCAGTTCTCTCTCTAACCGGATATTCTTGTCCTTCTCTTACAGAGGGTGATCATGACAGTGGGGTAGACGAGACTACACAGGGAACGGTGAGTACCTCTATACACTTTATCTGTCAGTCGAAGAGATGTAGACATAGAGATTTTAATCTGGGGAGAAATCGCTATCTGAGTTCCACAAAGTTCATTACTAGGTCCAGTATTACTCTTTAAATGGGTACTAATTACTTAGAATTTTGTCGATTGTCGTGCATCCACTGAGAATGTCGTGCGTTTTCTTATAAGACAATGGACAGAATTCTAAATTACAGAAGCATGCATATTTAATTTTTTTTTCTAGAATCAATTTGTAATGCTGATTATCAAAATTGTCAGCCTTAAATGAAAATTTCGACTAATATTTTTTATAATAAAATATGGCGGCATTTTCTGGTATGTAACTGTTCCTCTCTTATGTTAGTCCATGTCCTGATTCCCTTCCTGCCCATCTTCAACCGTAGTAATTGTAAAAAAATAAATAAAAAAATAAATAAACAATGATTGACTTTCCATTTTAATACATGTGCTTTACTTACTTAAATTTTAGAATGCGATAACTTGTGTAGAGGTATAAAAGAATGAAAACTAATTTCAGAAGCAGTCTTACAAACTGAATCTGGAACACCGACAGTGTGAAATGATGCAGCAAAAAGATTGACAAATACATGGTTATAAATATTTTAATTTTATTTTTGGTGTTATTCGGAGTATTTTAGACCATCAGTGCTTCATTTGTAAAAATACAGGTTCGGAAACGGTTGACTTTCTGAGGGTGTTTTTGATACTTTACTTCTAATAGTGTTACTAAATGTTTTTCTGAGCATTTTAAAAGATACTGAAAAAATTAAACTGCCCTATACTCCAGCAATCTTTTGATCCTCTATTTCTTCTTCTTCGCACTTGAATTACTTAAGACCACGAGGAATCGATATTTGCTCTGTTTCCTTTTTGACCAGTACACTCTTCAATGAGCGACGAACGATGTTTTCTCATTGTACAAACAATGTTTGTAGTTTAGTTTTTCTCTCTTCACACTCAAGTCTCTCTCTCTCTCTCTCTCTCTCTCTCTCTCTCTCTCTCTCTCTCTCTCTCTCTCTCTCTCTCTGTGTGTGTGTGTGTGTGTGTGTGAGAGAGAGAGAGAGAGAGAGAGAGAGAGAGAGAGAGAGAGAGAGAGAGAGAGTGTGTGTGTGTGTGTGTGTGTATTTTTGAATGTCTGTCTGTGATTTTTCTGATCTCATTTTGGTGCTGTGGTTTTGAAAATGCTAATTCCTTCGAATATTTTTCTCTCCATTTGCACTAATTCGGTGTAGTAATTTTCACCCTTAACTATGAGTGAATTTTTGAATTAAACTGTTTGTTTCTAAATCCTCACGAATTGGAGTCTTCACATGCCCACTGAGTCTGTGATTTTGGAGGTACTTTTCTATGTTTCTGCCTTGGGATTTGGGAAATGTGCACAATCTTCAGTTCTTGGTCCTAGGATTTCATCTGGAGATACATACATACGGTGTGATGCTACTGATCGTTTGCTTTCTGCTTCAGGTCCAAAACAGAATGAGGGAAAACCAAATGCCTGTTTGGCTCTGTACGAACATGAATCTCTATTATCTTACCTGAGTGGTCTTAGCGCTTACCTTCAAATTCGGACACTAAATTATCTCAATAATTATCATTAGAATATTCAAATGTTTTTAAATCTAGTGGACACAACTGCTGTGGTTATCAGTCCCTAGGCTCACAAACTACTTAAATCAGGGCTGGCCAGAATTTCTGCACACATGTGGTAGTGCTGCACATGTGCAACTTCCAGATCACGGCGTGCATGCCGTAGCTGTTTTCACTCGTTTATGTCTCTACCCACAGGGTCGCCAGCGGTAAACAAGGCTTGGTGTGCTGTGCTCATGCTCCTAATGCATAAACCTGGCAGTTGAGCTGTTTCCATTCATTTTGTACACGTGTCTAGTAACAGATGTCGCTGTTCAAGTTGCGCACCTGTGCAGCACTTCTGCATGTTTGCACTGCGGCCACCCTGACTTAAACTAACTTACGCTGAAGACAACACACACACAAACACACACATACCTGAGGGAAGAACTGAAGCACCGACGGGGAGGACCCGCGCACTACACAGCAGGGCTCCTTAGGCTGTGATTATAGCTTGCAGTTCCTCCACGGTGGAGCAACCGCTGTGATTTTGCGGAGGCTCTGCTCGTTCCTCACACAGCAGGCGGTTCAGCCACAGTGACCTTCAGCACCCTGTTACCCCCGGCGGCCAGACAAAGGGCGCACTACCATATGATGCGCGGTTCCATTGTGCACACTGCTCCATAAGCCGCCGTGTGAGCAGACACTGCAGCGGCCCGCACAACCGTGGCAGTTTGGAATTGCAGCTGCCGGTATTATTAGTCACGGCAGAGTGGCCAAGGGGTTGAGGTGCTATGCTCCGATGTGCAAGGCCGTTCCCCATTGGGGGTTCGATTATCTACCCCCACCCTCCTGGGCATGTATGTTTGTGCCGTCCTTACTACTGCGGCTTTGGTAGTGGCCCCTCCGCTCTTCTGCTGCAGAGTCAAAATCCCAGCGGCTGCACTTCCAAAATAATGCAGTCGGGCCGCAGTGGCGTCTGCTTATGGGCTGTTCGGTGCGCGTGTCAGAAGCATGTGCCATATGTCAGTGCTTCCTTTGTCTGGCCGCCAGGTGGGAAAAGGGTTCTCAGGGTCTCTGCGGCTGAACCACCTGCTGTGTGAGAGACAAGCGGTGCCTTCGCGAAATCACAGCAGTTGCTCCATTGTGGAGGAATCGCTGTCTATAAACGCAGCCTAAGTTAGCCTGTAAGTTAAGGGACTGATGACCCCGCAGTTAAGTCCCATAAGCTTAACAAACATTTGGACATTCTTTCCGCAGCGGAATAGCGGAGGGGCCGGCGCCACAGCTGCGCCTGTAAACAGAGCCAACGCTGCCTTATGACAAACAGCGCACTGCCAAACCGCCGCGATTCATCTGCCGTGGAGCAACCGTGGGCTATTAACACGGCCATAGTGTGCTCTGGCACTCAACCATGGCTAGTGATCACCTAGTGGATATTGCAGTGCTCCTTATTTCCGTGCTTGCTGACATAAACTAGAGGGGAATCTATCGGACCAAACTGCGTGGCCATCAATCCATAGCTTACAAACTACTTAAACTAAGGTAAACTAACCTAAGGACAGCAGACGCACCCTTGCCCCAGGGAGGACTTGAACCTCCGACAGCGAACAACCGCGTGCTCCGCAGCGAGGTGCCTTAGACCGCTCGGCTACTCCAACACAGCAGTTTGGATTCAGGAGGAACGTAGGATCACAGGAGGCAATACTCACTTTATGACATACCATAGAAGATAGATTAAGGAAAGGTAAACCTACATTTTTAGCTTTTGTTGATTTGGAGAAAACTTTTGACAATGTTGGAATACACTCTTTCAACTTCTGACGTCAACAGGGGTAAAATACAAGGAAAGGAGAGTTATTTACAACTTGTACAAAAGCCATACCACAGTTATTAGACTCGAAGGGCATGTAAGAGAAGTATTAGTTGGGAAGGGAGTAAGACAGGGTTATAGCCTTTCTCCAATGTTATTCAATTTGTACACTGAGCAAGCTATAAAGGAAAGCAAGGAGAAATTTGGAGAAGAAATTAAAGTTCAGGGTGAAGAAATAAAAATTGTGTGTTGCCGATGACATTGTAATTATCTGAGACGGCAAAGGACCTGGAAGAGCAATTGAATGGAATGGAAAGGGTGTTGAAGATAGCGTATAAAATGAACATTAACAAGAGCTAAACAAAAATAATGGAATGCAGTGTTAGAAAATCAGGCGATGCTGAAGCAATTAGATTAGGTAACGAAACAATGAAGGTGGCAAATGAGTTTTGTTACTTGGGTAGTAAAATAACATATGACGGTCGCGATACAGACGATATAAAATGCAGAATGGCAATAGGAAGGAAAGCATTTTTGAAAAAGAGAAATTTGCTGACATCGAATATTAATGTAAGTCTAAGGAAGTCTTTTCTGAAGACATTTGTGTGGAGTGTTGCCTTGTATGGGAGTGAAACATGGACGATAAACAGTGCGTACAGGAAGAGGATTGGGGCTTTTGAAATATGGTGCTACAGAAGAATGCTGAAGATTAGGTGGGTGGATCGCGTAACTAATGAAGCTTTTCTGAACAGAATTGGAGAGAAAAGAAATTCGTGGCATACCTCGACTAAAAGAAGGGTAGGGCACTTTCTTAGGCATCAATGAATCATAAATTTAGCATTGGGTAAAAGTCGCAGAGATGAATACAGTAAGCAAATTCAGGTTATTGTGGGTTACCGTTCTGATGAGGAGATGAAGAGCTTGCTCAGGATAGAGTAGGGTGGAGCTGCATCAAACCAGTCTCCAGACTGAAGACTCTACCAACAACAACAGTCTTTGATTGTTCAGTTTGTGAAGAGCTACGATCTCCATAGCAATACTAATGTCTTTCCAAGCAGCTAACCTAATGAACCATCGTTTTACATGACAAGGTTTTCAGCTCGTCTACTTACACATAAACAATACCTGACAACGTGTGGAATTAGAGATCCCAAAATTTTTTATATAACTGAATTCGAAAATGGAAAAACAAATGTCACAGTGGGGTTCGAACCACCGACTGTATGGTTGTTGTGAGGCTGCAACGCTACCCCCTTCTTCATTTTATTTTATTTTTTGCTCTATGGGTAGCCCTGTTCCTTGCAGTCACTTATCGTGTTTGTTCGTTTTTGTGCGTTGTGTTCGTGGCCGAACATTTTTATTACTGAGGGCATTGAGCCCTCTGACCGGGCGCACTGAAGAATGGCGCTTGGCTTCACCTGAGCTACACTGACATATGCTGCAACCTTTTTTACTTACGTGCGCTTTGCAAAACTCCAAAGTCGATTTTGTCGAGAAGTTTTGAGAGTTGTGTCGAATGGATTTAGTTATTGTTGCTCAAGTTCTGATGATGGCAGCAAGTTGGACAGCAGAAATATTGTGTACATATGTCAAAATGATCTGGCTGGAAACCTGAGAAGAACTTAATGTATCATAAACAGAGAGAAATTCTAAAATACGGTACCCATGTGGTCTCCTTGTGAGATTCTTTGGAAGGATCCTCAGGAAGTGTCGTCTATCAATAAAAGAAGTAGGTTACAAAACTCTCGTTCGGCAAGTGCTTGAGTGTTGCTCATCGGTGTGGGATCCGGACCAGGTAGGCTTAACAGAAGACACAGAGAAGATCCAACGGAGAGCAGCACGCTTCGTTATGGCTCATTTAGTTCATGCAAAAGCGGCACAGACATGGTTAGGAACAATGCGGGAGTGGCCGAGCGCACTACCAAGCCTTGATGTGGAGCGCGTGACTGATCCCCATGGGAGGATCGAGTTCTCCCTCAGTCAGGTGTGTGTGTGTGTGTGTGTGTGTGTGTGTTGTCCTTCATTTAAGTAGGCTGTAAGCCTAGGGAGTGATAACGTCAGTAGTTAAGTCCCATAGTTATCCAAGGCCACCTCCACATCTTGGATGAGGTCACACCGAGTGCATGTTGGACTTCTTTCCAGATCTCAACGCTATCTGCCTCAGGGGCTCCATTGTGCGCCTAACATTGGAGCTCCCAATAACTAATAATCCCCCTCCCGTGCACCTGCTCGGACACTGCTGAAGGAGTGACCACACATCCACTCACAGGACGAACGGGTGTGGCCGGATGACCAGCGACACAAACGTCGCTCACCCTGCCACTTCCCTTCTGGAGAGGGCGGCTCGACCACGTCCAGTACACCTGAAGATGCCTCAAGAGCAGGGACAGAGGGTGAAACATGCAGCACCTCAGGTGTCCCACTCCAGACTCCTCACCACCGCTGCACCCCAAGACAGCACCCCGTACCCAACAGCATGTTCAGCTAATCCAATTCTTCACGGGTTTCCTTCCGGATCAAGGCGAGAGCGGCTTAGCTTCCTCACCTAATGATGGCGGCCAGTTGGACCACAGAAATATTGTGTACAGATGTCAGAATGATCTGCCTCGAAACCCGTTAAGAATTTGATTAATTAATACGCCGGGAAAGTCTTCATAGCCATTACATGTTCAGCTGTTTGCGAACTGTGGCCAACTCCTCCTGCGGCCGCACACAGCAGGCACACATCCTATCCATCCTACCGATACAATCGACTGTAGAAAGTAGAAAGCTAACCAACTTTTAATTAGTGTGGTACTTTAATAAAGGCGGCTGGCAGATGACTGAACTCTGGTCAGTGGTAACAATACTGTCAAAACAACGAAACTGTCACTGGCTGTTTTCAAAATAAGCAAGAAAATCTATGGAATACACTGTTATCAAACAAGCAGGAATAAAAGCTTTCTGAAAGTGAGACACGAAATAAGGAAGTGACAATTAAATAATTCTCAGTCTCTGTTGCAATGTTTTATTCTCCAATAACGCGTTCCGCGCTTGTAGCGCATCGTCAGACTGGAAAAAGACAAATGTTTTGTTACAATCCGTGTACCTGGCGGGAAGCGAATCTAATGTGGCTAAGGTGAGTAAATTTTTAAAGTCAGACTTACTTGGGCGGAGATGGAGTCACAGAACTATCTATAGCTGTGGTGGAGGAGCTTAACAATATGTGTTGTTATTGGGCCCCTGCAAAGAGGTAAATAAGAGGCAAATAACCCTTACGTACCTTGTACGTTTACCTCTTTACAGGGACCCAATAACAGAACACAAATTGTTAAGCTACCTCCACCACAGCTATAGATAGTTCTGTGGTTCCGTCTCCACCCAAGTAAGTCTGACTTTTCAAAATTTATTCACCTTACCCACATTCGATTCGCTGCCCGCCAGGTACACAGACTGTAACAAAACATTTGTCTTTTTCCAGTCTGACGATGCGCTAACAGCGCGAAACGCGTTATTGGAGAATAAAAAATACTGCAACAGAGACTGAGAATTATTTGATTATTCAACACTGTTGCTGCACCAGCCGCCACCACCACCACCATCATGGAATGGAATGAAAGAAGTGACAAGTTGATACTTAAATTATGTAGCTTGCAGCACAAATGAAATCTGCCAAGTACATGAAAATAAACGTCTTAAAAAACAGAAGCACTAACGAAACTTAAGAAATTGATTGGCAACGAAATTTCACGCAAATAAATTATGATACTTAGCGCTCTGGAAGACAGTCGAAACCCGGGACATCATGGCATCGGGAGCCAAGGGATATGCATTCAGGTCACCTCAAGTCGGGGTTCAGCACACATTGAGGGCATGCAGCAATATGTAATGGACATTCTGCGCATACATATCCTGTCTGTGATGGCACAGCACTCGGGATTTCCAGCAAGGTAATGGACTGCCTACAGCATGCTGAAGTCCTACTGTGTCCTGGAAGATCCCCACACCTCTCCATCACTGACCACACACAGGATGACATTGGACGGGGCCTCTGTCCCAATACCAAATGTTCAAATGTTTGTATAGCTTATGGGACTTAACTACAGGGTCCTCAGTCCCTAAACTTACAAACTACTTATGAACTAGCTACTACTAAGGACGGCACAAATATCCATGCCCGTGGGGGGATTCGAAACCCCGACCGTAGTGGCCGTGCAGACCGTGACTGGAGCACCGCAGTCCCCTCGGCCACCGTGGCTGACTCTCCCAATACCAATGTGCCGGATCTGGAGGGGCGGCTGCAGTAGCTTTGGATAAATTTGGCTCATTCGAGGATCAAAAGCCTCTTAGACTCCATTCTGAACTGTATAACGGCCTCTAGGTGGTGCCACACTGACGTAGCACCAATGTTGCGCCTGTAACTGCCTTTCCTCTCATCCTGGTTCAGTTATCAGACGGCCTCTTGTGAGGCACACCGACTCCAGTTGTTCACTGAACCATTTCCTGTAACAAAGGTTTGATGTACCTTAATTCCCTCTCTGCTGCAGTTCCTGTCATGTTTGGAAGTCTCTCTTACTCACGGTCTCTTTTCTGCTTCAGTATTCTATATTTCATAGCAATGTTTCCTACACCACTGTTTGTATAAAAGTTGAACCGTCTACTGTAAAACACCCACTAAAACAGAAAAATTGCTGAGTGGATGACTATAGACAGGGCCAAACACGATTGCCCCCTCTTTACATCCATCCATTTATGCATGTTAACATACAATACCTGCTCCAAATATTGTATACACTGACAAAAAAAATGGAACACCTGGAAATATGACTTTATCCAGTGATGGCATTTTCCACTTGAAGAATACTAGATGTGCTGATAATGATTTCGATGTCGTCTGCCAGCAAGTACGTAGGGAAATAACTGCCACACAGCCTTTAATAGGGCATGTTTACAGCCGTCAAGCTCAGTATAATATCATCATGTGAAAGTAACAGGGGTTGTTCCACAGAGACACACTCATGCTTCCTACAGCCAACTGAGCGAGTTTGAATTAGGCCACATTATGACATTAGAAGAATTGGCACACAAGTCAGATCTGCTGTGTCAGTTCTGCAATGATGCTGGTTCCAGTGGTGATGTTAACATTCTCAGGCCCATATATTAAGTTCTACATGTGAATGCGACTCAGGCATCTGCCAAGATGGTCATATTGTGAGCGCAGCAGTGGAAGATCAAACATATAGCGCAATCCAGATGACAGGATATCAACAAATAATACAATTCCTCGAGGCATTGTCTCGTTATACTAAAGGTATTAAAGACAAGGAGAGGCATTGAATTAAAATTTATGCTGTGGCCGGGATTCGAACCCGAGACCTCCTACTTACTAGGTTGGCGCTTTAGACCACTCAGCTAACACAGCTTTGGCTGCAATGCTGTGTTAGCTGAGTGGTCTAAAGCGCCAACTTAGTAAGTAGGAGGTCTCGCGTTCAAATCCGGCCACAGCATAAATTTTAATTCAATGCCTCTCCTTATGTTTAATACAGATGAGAGGGTTTGTGAACCCAGAAGTGTCAACACAGTTGCCAGCTGATTACTAACATTGAGACGTATGTGTCCCATTTGAGGATCAGTCAGTTTAGGGAACCAATCGTTCTTTAGTATGGACAGGCCTCAATAGGCCCACTTCGTACTGACTGTCCACCTTGTCATCCTCTTCCTGAAGGCGTTAACGAATGTGATATGGAGGCGGATGTGGTCAGCGCTCCACACTCCCGGCCAATCAGTTTTCATGACCGGAGCCGCTGCTTCGCAGTCAGGTAGCTCCTCAGTCGACCTCACAAGGGCTGAGTGCACCCTGCTTGCCAACAGCACTCGGTAGACCTGGATGGCAACCCATCCAAGTGCTAGCCAAGCCCGACAGTGATAAACTTTGGTGATCTAATGCGAACCGGTGTACCCACTGTGTCACTGCCATTTGCACAAATAAGAATGTTCGTAGCATTATTATGTCAAATATATTGATTTATTCAGAACTTAAAATACTTGTGAATATTTTAAGGCATGTCGGAATACATTGTGGTATGTTCAGTAGCTGCATATGAAATTTGTCACTGTGCTACTTTCTGTGTGCTGCCCGAGTGTGCTCCTTGCTGGAAAATGTTTTCCAACTGTGCATAAATGCACATCATCAGGAATGACAGAAACTCCTGCTCTGTTTTTGCAGTGAATGCTTTCCCCTTGTATCTATAGTCCTCGCTGTCATTTTCAAGTACTCGTGTCACTCATTTGTGTCATTAGGTGCTATAAGTTCTTCTGCTGCTTCTTCAAGACATTCGTCTTCAGACAACATTCACAATTGTGTAGCTGAAACAAGTAGTTCAAAATTTTCTCTTTTATCTATCCTGACATTTCTAGGAACGGGAAATGAGAAGCTATTATTAAAAGAGATATAATTTATTCTCTTTTTTGTGTTCTGGTGAGTGTCAGATTCTGTTTACCTTCTCAGTTTCCAATGAAACAGTTGAATGCAATGTCGTGACTTCCAGTATGTAACAGGAACAAGTATCCACATACAATATAATATTTTTCCCGTTTCATATCAAATCAAGAGACATGAAATAACATTACATAACCAATTGATATATATAGGGTGTCCCAGCTGTCTTGTGTGGTGTCGCACAAGTCCAAAGTGCACGCCACCTACTTTTGCCGCGCACCGCCATGCACGCACGGCGCGGCGTTCTTACGACGTCAGCCACAAGCGCCCTCTGTTACAAATCCGCTCGTGGCCACCACTGAACGACATCGTTCACTTGGGACTGAGATAGGAACCAGTTAACACTTCGGACTCAGATAGGCACTAGCGAAGACTTGGCTATTGGACAGGCACTAGGCAGGCCTCAACTATTATCAGCATTCTGCAGTACTGAGCTATGTAAAAGTTAAGTATTCTATACATTCTGTGCAATATATATCTCGTTCTAATTTACTCTAGTGTTTCTAGTTTCTGCTGTCCCACTGGCTGCTCCCCTCCATACCTGCACAAGCGTGCTACCTTTATTCCTGTGTCGGTCTTCCTTCTCGGCCACCGACACCTACGACGGAAACGAGACACAAAAGTGGCGACGAGGCTGGGACACAAAATCTTGTCCACCCAAAATATCTCTGGAACAATAACAGCTATTGGAAAACGATTTTCACCGGTATCAATGTACGGCTGGGGCCCATGAATGTACATATTTGGAAACATTCTAAAACGAAATCAAATGTGTTTTTTAACACAAACTTATGTTTTTTTTTTTAAATTACACCCTATATTTTTTCTCCAGCAATCCATAGCATGACAAATCACATAACAATGGCTTTGATTGCATCGCAATATTCCAGTTACACGCCAGGATATTGCGACGCGAAGTAGACGCTTGAAAAACCCGAAACGCGCGGCTAGCACACGTCCTGAGCAGCATGGGCATGGGGTTCTCGCCTGAGTCTCAGGACGTGCGCTAGCCACGCGTTTTGCGTATTTCAAGCGTCAACTTCGCGTGAAATATCTCAAGATGTAATTGGAATATTGCGATGCAATCAATGCCATTGTTTATGTGATTTGTCATGCTATGGATTGCTGGAGAAAAAATATAGGGTTTAATTTTAAAAAACACAAATTTGAGTTAAAAAACACATTTTCTTTCGTCCTAGGCATCATGCTGAAATTCTCTCACACATCTACTGATGGCAAAAAATATTCTGTATGCTGTCATGACAGAGAGCAATCTTTTCCCGATTCACGGCTGAAACTAAACTTCGCTCACGGCACCACATGCACCAACAATAATACTTGTGCGGGAGGGGCAAAGATCTCACTGACAGACATAATATTCTGAAATGTGACTAAACATGTTTGTAACTGTGAATGCATCCCTTTCAATTTTAGAATTGGAGCAACAACTGAACACTGTGGAACTCGCATTTTGATTTCTCTCCAGCTAGTAGTACTGACTTCCGCTGACTTGTCCAGCACCAGCTGCCGGGTTCCTCTGTCGCTGATCAGTCTTGTGTTGTCCCTCTTGGCAGGACGGCGCGGCCAACGGCGAGTCTGTGGCGGGCTCCCCCAAGAAGTCTCCGTCTCGTATCCCGGGCCGGCGCGCCGCCTCCTCCCCCACCAAGTCGGCGCCCCGCTCGCCGCTCAAGGCCAAGATGGCGCCCGCCCTCGCTGAGCCAGCACCGGCGCCCGAGAAGAAGAGTGAGTATGCGACGCGCCAGTACCCGCACTGCTACCCTACTCACCAGCAGCTGTAGTCTCACATACTCGGCCGTGGTGGCCGAGGGGACTGCGGCGCGCCAGTTACGGTCTGCACGGCCACTATGGTCGGGGCTTCCAATCCCCCCTCGGGCATGGATATTTGTGCCGTTCTTAGGATTAGCTATATGTTCAAATGTTTGTAGAACTTATGGGACTTTACTACGGGGTCATCAGTCCCTAAGCTTACAAACTACTTATGAACTAGCTAACACTAAGGACGGCACAAATATCCATGCCCGAGGGGGAATTCGAACCCCCGGCCGTAGTGGCCGTGCAGACCGTGACTGGAGCGCCTCAATCCCCTCGGCCACCACGGCCAGCTATTAGCTATAGTCCATTCACCGAGAGCTGGGACGAAACGTAAACAGTGTCACGTGAGCGACTACGCTCCTTTCCAGAGAAAGCATTCGGTGTTCACGTGATACGAAGGGGTGTACAAAATCCTTGTCGCACGCTTTGCAGCTGGCGGCATCTGTAGGTAGGTTGCTGAGCTGACGTCATAGCGGACCCTGAGAAACCTGGACAACAATGTTACGAAATAAAGCACGACATGGAAGATTCAAAGCCAGTTACAATAATGTTGAAACTGAGTTCGTTCTGTCAAAAAAGATTTGTTTTCATACAGGTCGCTAACAAAACGCTCCATACATACACAATTTTTAATAACGTTACCAGTAATAATAATGGTTAAGGACGGCGAAACAAGGTTCATTCTGTCAAACTTGAACTGTTTTCGTTGGGGTTTATACCAAACCGCTCCTCTCTCTCTCTCTCTCTCTCTCTCTCTCTCTCTCTCTACAATTTCCACGTTTGACTTTCAACTAAAAATACGACACGGGGGACGCACCTGTTCCAAATTTCTGCAGTCACTGTTTTTACTGCTTCTTCTCGCACTTCTTTAACTTCCGGCATTTTGTATGTTTTGTCTTTCGCTACATCATAGCCTTTCATTCTGGCTCACACTTACTCGATGGCGTTTAATTCACAGCGGTACGGAGGAATTCTAAGAACAGTTTTCCCTGCATTCTTCGCCATTTCGTCTATCGCATATTCGTTGTGCGTTGTTCTGTAATTTTAAAATATATATAAAAGTTATTTTTTCGAAATACAATCTTCAAAATCGAGGTTTTTCGATTTTAGCCACTCTGATATTTCGTGCTTATTGGAACTGGCACTGGGAACTTTTTATTTTCTACGATAATGGTACGGTGCTTTATCAACAACAATAACTGCAAGCCGAGGAACAACACCTTAAAACCACTTCTCGCAGGTTCAACTAGTCTTTCAAGCGTCTTTAAAGATGAACTTGAGAGATCTTGAAATCGCCGCTGTAGAACACGCAGTAACGAGCTCACGCCTGCAATTGAGATGGCTACGTTGACTGCGCGCCCCTGCCTTGTACACCCCTCGACGACAGCGCTGTGGCCATGCGCCTTGCTGTTGTTTACAGTACGTCTCTCGTTTCGGTGAATGGAGTATAGTTCATAAGTAGTCTGTAAGTTTAGGGACTGATGACCCTGTAGTTAAGTCTCATAAGCTATACAAACATTTGAACATTTTGAGTCTCATATAGACATCAACACAATAACATATCATCATCATCATCATCATAATCATCATGAATGACGGTCGTCTGGAAATTAGGCCTACTGCACGTTTGGGAATAAAAATAAAAACAAGTAAATGTCAGCAAATGAATGGTACATGGAAAGAAGGGGCTCATCGACATTTTAAAAATTTTCCAGGAGAAACATTTGAAGTGTGTACATGTAGAAGGGGCTCATTGACTTCTTATAAATTTCTCCAGAGAAGAATTTAAACAAATTTTTATTGAGATGTGGTTCAACAGCCGTAAGATATTTGACGAAACCATCAGTTGTTTATTATTTTTCAAACTTCTACCGGTTTCGGTTATAAACCATCTTCACGGAAGAGAACTAGACGGACTGATTAAACAGGTGCATTATATGCCTCTTTATGCGTACTGGCATGCATGTCACACAATAAAAATAAATAAGAAGTCACTAGGCATCAAGTCTTGATTCAGTATGCATACATCTACATCTACATCTACATGGGATACTCTGCAAATCACATTTAAGTGCCTGGCAGAGGGTTCATCGAACCACAATTATACTATTTATCTCCCATTCCATTCTCGAATAGCGCGCGGGAAGAAAGAACACCTGAATCTCTCTGTTCGAGCTCTGATTTCTCTTATTTTATTCTGATGATCATTTCTACCTATGTAAGTGGGAGTCAACAATATATTTTCGCATTCGGAGGAGAATGTTGGCGATTGGAGTTTCGCAAGTAACCCACGCCTCAGCGATAAACGCCGTTGTTGTAATGATTCCCATCCCAGATCCTGTAACATTTCCGTAATGCTGTCCCCCATGTATCGTCACAATACGAAACTAGCTGCCCTTCTTTGGACTCTTTCGATGTCCTCCGTCAAACCCACCTGATAAGGATCCCACACTGGGCTGCAATACTCCAAAAATGGACGGACAAGCGCAGTGTATGCAGTTTCTTTAGTAGTTCTGTTGCATCTTTTAAGGATTCTGCCAATAAAACGCAGTCTCTGGTTCGCCTTTCCCACGATATTATCTACGTGTTCTTTCCAGTTTAAGTCTGAAGTAATAGTGATTCCTAGGTATTTTGTGGAGTTTACGGCGTTCGCATTTGATTGATTTATGTTGTAAACAAAGTTTAACGGATTTCTTTTCGTACACATGTGGACGACTTCACACTTCTCATTATTTAGAGTCAATTGCCAATTTTTACACCATACTGATATCTTATTCAGATCGTTCTGCAGTTGGTTTTGATCTTCAGATGATTTTACTAGACGGTAAATGACGGCGTCATCTGCAAACAACCTAAGAGAGCTACTTAGATTTTCCCCTAAATCGTTTATGTAAATAAGGAATAGCAGAGGACCAATAACACTACCTTGTGGAACGCCCGATATCACCTCTGTTTTAGTCGATGCCTTACCATCGATTACTACGAACTGTGTCCTCTCTGACAAGAAATCCCCTATCCAATTGCAAATTTGGGGCGATATACCATAACCACGCAATTTGATTAAAAGCCGTTTGTGAGGTACGGTGTCAAAAGCTTTCTGGAAATCAAGAAATACGGAATCGATTTGCGAACCTTTGTCGATAGCACCCATCACTTCGTGTGAATATAGAGCTAGTTGTGTTTCGCATGAACGATATTTTCTAAATCCGTGTTGACCTTGGGTCAATAGATCGTTCTGTTCGAGATAATTCATAATATTTGAATACAGGATATGTTCCAAAACCCTGCTGCAAATTGACGTCAATGAAATAGGCCTGTAGTTTAGTGGGTTACTCCTACTGCCTTTCTTGAATATAGGTGTGACCTGTGCAACTTTCCAATCTTTTGGTACAGATCCTTCTATGAGAGAGCGGTTGTATATGACTGTTAAGTAAGGAGCTATCGCTTCAGCATAATCAGATAGAAATCTAATGGGTATACAATCCGGACCAGAAGACTTGTTCTTATTAAGTGATTTTAGTTGCTGCACTACTCCGATGATATCTACTTCTATGTTACTCATTACGGCATCTGTTCGTAATTCGAAATCTGGAATATTGGTTTCGTCTTCTTTAGTGAATGAGTTTCTAAAAGCTAAGTTTAGTAACTCTGCTTTAGTAGCGCTGTCATCGGCAGGATCGCCATTACTATCACGTAGTGAAGGTATTGTTTGTGACTTTCCCCGAGTATATTTAACATATGACCAAAATCTCTTTGGGTTTTCAGTCAAATTACGAGAAAGAGTTTCGTTGTGATAAATGTTGTAGGCATCTCGCATTGAAATCCTCGCTAAATTTCGAGCTTCTGAGTACAATCGCAAATCCTGGGGATTTCGTGTTCGTTTAAATTTAGTATGCCTTTTCCTTTGCTTTTGCAACAGTGTCCTAACCTGTTTTGTGTACCAAGGGGGATCGCCTCCTTCTTTTATTAATTTATTAGGTATAAAACTTTCAATTGCTGTCGATACCACTTCTTTGAATTTGAGCCACATCTGGTCTACACCTACGTTTAGTGTTAGAAACGAGTGGAAGCTGTCTTTCAAGAAGCAATGTATTTTGTTTCTATCTGCTTTCCTGAACAAATATACTTTGCGTTTATTTTTGGTAACTTTGGGACTTTCGATATTCAATTTCGCTACTACAGCTCTGTGTTCACTAATACCTGTATCCGTTTTGATGCTCATTATGAGCTCAGGATTATTTGTTGCTAAGAGATCAAGTGTGTTTTCACATCCATTTACAATTCTAGTTGGCTCATGAACTAATTGTTCGAAGTAATTCTCAGAGAATGCGTTGAGTACAATTTCGGACGATGTTTTATGCCTACCTCCTGATTTGAAAATATAATTTCGCCAACAGATCGAGGGTAAATTAAAATCACCACCTACTATTATCGTGTGAGTCGGGTACGTTTTTGTAATTAGACTCAGGTTTTCTTTGAACCTTTCTGCTATTGTATCGTCAGAGTCGGGAGGCCGGTAAAAGGAACCGATTATTAACTTCTTACGATTTTCGGGTACAACCTCTACCCATAATAGCTCGCACGAACTATCAACTTCAACTTCGCTACATGAAATACTACTTTTGACGGCGACAAACACGCCCCCACCTATTTTGTTTAATCTATCCTTTCTGAATACCGTTAGATCTTTTGAAAATACTTCTTCTGAACTTATTTCCGGCTTGAGCCAACTTTCGCTGCCTATAATGATGTGTGTTTCTGTGCTTTCTATTAACGCTTGCAGTTCTGGAACTTTCCCGACACAGCTACGACAATTTACAACTGTTATACCGATAGTTTCCGGATCTACATTTCTCCTGTGATCCACCTGAACCCTTTGAGATTGCCCATTTTCTATTTCCCCGAAGCTCTTTATCCTAAAAAACCGCCCAGTCCACGCCACACAGCCCCCGCTACCCGTGTAGCCGCTTCCTGCGTGTAGTGGACTCCTGACCTATTCAGCGGAACCCGGAAACCCACCACCCGATGGCGCAAGTCAAGGAATCTGCAGCCTACACCGTCGCAGAACCGTCTGAGCCTCTGATTCAGACCCTCCACTCGGCTCTGTATCAGAGGTCCACAGTCGGTCCTGTCAACTATGCTGCAGATGGTGAGCTCTGCTTTCATCTTGCAAGCAAGACTGACAGTCTTTACCACTTCAGTTAGCCGCTCGAAACCTGAGAGTATCTCTTCAGATCCGAAACGACACACATCATTGGTACCGACGTGAGCCACCACCTGCAGTTGGCTGCACCCCGTACCCTTCATGGCATCCGGGAGGACCCGTTCCACATCTGGAATGACTCCACCCGGGATGCACACGGAGTGCACGTTGGCCTTCTTCCCCTCCTTGGCAGCCATCTCTCTAAGGGGCTCCATCACCCGCCTAACGTTGGAGCTCCCAACTACAAGTAAACCCACCCTCTGTGAAAGCCCGGATCTTGCAGGCTGGGTGGTGACAGGGTGAGAGACACCATCCGACTCAGGAACGTCGTCCTGAGCAGACAGCGCCTCAAACCTGTTCGCAAGACGAACCGGGGAGGCCTCACGATCGGTCCCCCGGAATGTCTTGCGCCTCCTGCCACGCACTGGAGCAACTTCCCACGCAACCACGGGTGGGATGTCTGCCTCACTGCTAGCAGTTTCGGGGCATGTCGCTGCCGCAGGCCGATCGGTGGAGACGACGGGAGTCCGTTCGGTCCCCACCGCCGGCCAACAACAACGACGCCCATCGATCGCAGCTTCCAACTGTGCAACCGAGGTTAACACAGCTTGAAGCTGAGAGCGAAGTGTCACCAGCTCAGACTGCATCCGCACACAGCAGTCACAGTCCCTATTCATGATTACAGTGCCAACAAAAACAAAAACTACAGTCGCGATGCGTTCAAAGGAAAACTAAACTGTTCGTTAGAACGCGGATGTGAATCCAATACGTACGACAGCTCAGTATAACTTTATAAATTGAGACGAGAAAGTGTAGACGAAAATCAAAATACTATATGTCGCTTCTAATCAGAAAACAAAGACAGACGACTGTCGCGACGCGATTCACACGGCGGAATAATACACTAACCAGATATTTAACGCGAATATGAATCAAACAAAAACGCGAGCACACAATAAATTTAATGCACTCAAGGGAAAACGCACTGAAAAGTAAAAATATGTAGCTTCTAGAGAGAAGCCGGTTACACTTACAACTGATAAATTACTGCTACGCTACTGGAGAGGTGTGCTCTGGACGACGTCCGCTGGGCGACTGACTGGAGTAAACAAACGGTAACTGTTTCAAAACAAAGACAGACGACTGTCGCGACGCGATTCACACGGCGGAATAATACACTAACCAGATATTTAACGCGAATATGAATCAAACAAAAACGCGAGCACACAATAAATTTAATGCACTCAAGGGAAAACGCACTGAAAAGTAAAAATATGTAGCTTCTAGAGAGAAGCCGGTTACACTTACAACTGATAAATTACTGCTACGCTACTGGAGAGGTGTGCTCTGGACGACGTCCGCTGGGCGACTGACTCATAAGGAGGCATATAATGCACCTGTTTAATCAGTCTGTCTAGTTCTCTTCAGTGAAGATGGTTTATAACCGAAACCGGTAGAAGTTTCAAAAATAGTAAACAGCTGATGGTTTACAGTATGCATTTCCTCAAAGAATTTAAACATTTAATTCAATGTAAAACCTATGTTTTACAGACTATTCATGTCTCTTTATGTAATATGTCTTAGAAATGTTATTATTTTATTGTTGGGGTGAACAATGCAATGAGCTCGTTTTTTCTCTGGAAAATGTAGAGGGGTCCCTTTCTTTTCCTGTGGGACTTTTTCTTTCGCATTTTTCTGCACAAGGAGCTTCTTTCCTCATAACAAGAATAGTCCTTATTGAAGTACACAAACGGCAACAGGTGGTAGAGATGACCTGTTTGGAAAAAAACACCGATGCGCCCCTTCTTTCTGTGAACACTTCAAATGTTGAAGTTTCAATGTAAATAACATATCTCTTGAATTATTCTAATGTGTGCTTCTCAACTTGCAGGAAATGCATTGTAATTAAATGACCACCACAGCTGCATTTATCACAGTTTTTACTGATTGCTCTACAGATTTCGAGCCTTGCTTATTTTTGAATGCTACCTATGAGAAATCTGTTATCTGTGCATAAATCTTTATATGAATATGAGGCCTTATTATAGTTGTTACTTATGCCATAGAATGGTACATGTTATTTATTGGTTATGTGCCGTTATACAGGGTGATTCACAAAGATATGGAAATAATCAAAACTAAAGGAAAATGTTCACACAAAAATAAGTACACAAATTCATGCTTACGGTGTTATGGCCAATATTTGATGTTGCCTGAAATTTAGCAACCTAGTCAATATGAAGCCATCACAAAACTGTATGAAGTTACAGTAAAGCAAGATTTTCATTTATTTTGTTCTATTGATCTGGTAAATCTAATGAAACATTTTGCTCTTGTGTATCTGTACTATTTTTCCAGAAATTACATAGATTTTACAAGTAAATACCAGAGATTATACAAGTTTATTCCAGAGGTTGTTGTTACGGTCTTCAGTCTGGAGTCTTTGATGCAGCACTCTACCCTAATCAATACTGAGCAAGCCTCCACATCCATTTGAATGTTTATTATACACATCTCTTGGTCTCCCTCTGTGTCTTTTACACCACAGGCTTCCCTCAAATACTAAATTTTATGTAATTCACCGTGGTTGCACACCACGTGGTACTTAAGAACAGTATGCCGCTGCCTCGCCACACATGAGTTCGTTTAGTGCACAGTATAATGAAATTTGTGATCAAGACACCTGCCATCTCGTCAAGACCCTGCCGATGCTTCATTTCGCAGCTGCTTTCATGTCTTTCAGCATTGTAATGTACCGCCAAGCATTATGCGCATGTCTGTGAATGTGTTTTCAGTTACCCATTGTGTGTGCAAATTTCCTCCCACATGATCTTAATATTCATAAAGGTCAGAAACAATTTTATTACTGGCAGTAATTATGTGATTTAATTCACTTTTGTACAAGGTGTATACTTTATTTGGTCTCCCCACATTTATTCACTTGTTACTTTACTGAATAGATTATGATTCACTATATCAGACCTCTGCTTCATGATTTCGTGTTTAATTATCTCTTCATTTATTTTTTAAGATTGATTTTGTGTTTGTTAAAACGTTGGCTGCTCCCTTAAGGAGTGAGCAGTTAGATAAATTTCTGTTGCGCATGTACTGTGGCCACTCACAATTTAGAGCAGCAGTGAGCATTTTAACTTACATTTTCAGATCTCAACTGCCTGAGATCTTGCCAATTTTAATAACGGACTACTTTCAAATGCACATGACGATGACACATAGGTGTCGAAACTCGGGTAGTTCATGGAAATTAAAAAGTTTGGAATTACCAACTGTTGAGGACGTAGTTGCTGCAGGTTTTCGGTCATGTCCCAGACACTCGATGTGACGTGGTCTGCCTGCCTGGCTGTTGCAGAGGTGCCGATGAACAAGGTGCAGGTGGGGTCGGCGCCGTCGCCCAACCTCAAGACGGTGCGCTCCAAGGTGGGCTCGCTGGACAACGCCAGCTACAAGCCGGGCGGCGGACAGGTCAAGATCGAGAGCCGCAAGCTCGACTTCAGCAAGGCGCAGCCCAAGATCGCCGCCAAGAACGACGCCTACGTGCCTGGAGGCGGCGACAAGAAGGTCAGTGGCTCGCTTATCTCATCACGATACACGCCCTACATCTTCTTCCTTATACCGGGTGATCAAATAGTAAGTATAAATTTGAAAACTTAATAAATCACGGAATAATGTAGATAGACAGGTAAAAATTGACACACATGCTTGGAATGACATGGGGTTTTAGTAGAACAAAAAAGTACAAAAAATGTCTGACAGAGGGCGCGGGGCAGCAAAACGTCAGTGACTGCACATGAAAATCGTGTATAAAAGGAGCTGTAATGAGAGAGAGAATCAGATGCACCAGCAGTCGCAGCATGTTGACGTTACCTGAAAAGGCGCTTTTAGTGAAGCTGTATTATCAGAATGGGGAATGGGCTAGTTCAGCGTTACGATCCTATCGCCATAGGAAGGGGATCAGAACGTGTAAAGGTCTGTAGAAAAATGCAGCTGAGGCGAGAATGATTTCGAAGATAGACCACAGACCCCGTATGGCCGACCGAGCACAAGGCGTAATGCTGCTGAGACAGTTCAGGAAGAAATGGAGACTGTGGCGGGTTTGTCTATGCATGGGGAAGTCAGCGCTCGTGCAGTCGCATGTCGCACCGGCATTCCATACACTACTGTCTGGTTGGCACTTAGGCGTACCCTCCAATGCTATCCTTACAAAATCCATCGGCATCTTGAACTGTTGCCTGGCGATTTAGTGAAGCGGAGGGCATTTGCGGTGTGGGCGTTTCAAAAGATGGCGGAAGATGACGTTTGGTTGAGTAACGTGTTGTGGACCGACGAAGCTCATTTCACGCTCCGAGGGTCTGTCAACGCCCACAACTGCAGAATTTGGGCTACCTAAAATCCTAGAACTGTCGTGGAAATTATATTGCACGACGAGAAAGTGACGGTATGGATTGGATTTACCACATTACCGTTATCGGGCCTTTTGTCTTCGAGGAACTGCGTGATTCTGGTTTTGTAACTGCAACCGTGACGGGTGAGAGGTACGCCGATATGTTACAGAATCGCATCATCCCCAGCCTGGCTGATAAACACCTGCTGGAACGCACGATTTTTATGCAGGGTGGCGCTCCACCCCATATTGCTAGACTCGTGAAAGATCTGTTGCACGCATCGTTTGGTGATAATCGTGTGCTTGACCTCCCAGGTCCCCAGACCTCAGTCCGTGCGATTATTGGCTTTGGGGTTACCTGAAGTCGCAACTGTATCGTGATCGATCGACATCTCTAGGGATGCTGAAAGACATCTGACGCCAGTGCCTCACCATAACTCCTGACATGCTTTACAGTGCTGTTCACAACATTATTCCTCGATTACAGCTATTATTGAGGAATGATGCTGAACATATTGAAGCATTTCCTGTGAAGAACATCATCTTTGCTTTGTCTTAATTTGTTATGCTAATTATTGCTTTTCTAATCAGATTAAGCGCCGTCTGTCGGACATTTTTTGAACATTTTATTTTTTATTTTATTTTATTTATTTATTTATTTATTTTTTTTTTTTTGTCATTCCAAGCATGTGTGTCAATTTTTACCACTATATCTACATTATTCTGTGATTTATTAAGTTTGTCAAATTTGTACTGACTTTTTGATCAGCTAGTACATTCCACGCCTCGCTAAATATTTATGAACTTGTCGCATCATGATTTACCCATATTTCAGTGCCTAAAACTATGTGAGCACAATAATTTACCTGCAGCACGGTAAAGTCGGGAATTTCGTTTCTAATGCTTTGAAAGTTTACTGCTAATATATTGATAGTCGAATTATTGTTCTGAATGCGGCCAGAATTCGCTGTCTGAATGTTGACGGGCGAGTACTCGTCGATTACATCGCTGACGGTCATTCAGTTTGCTTCACTCTGCTCGCTGTATTGCTTGCCTATGGTAGTCTATCTCTTCGATGCCATTAGGCATTAAGCTAGTTGGCTACACTACAATTTCAAATCTCGGTTGCTATCGTTTATGTATAGCCTATAGTCGTTACCTTCGTGACCTTCACCCTAGAAGCTATTACAGCCGGAATTTAACATTTATTAATCCGTGTAGCACACTGTCACCACTTTCATTATACATACACTATTGGCCATTAAAATTGCTACATCATGAACAAATGCACATGATAAACGGGTATTCATTGGACAAATATATTATACTAGAACTGACATGTGACTATGTTTTCACGCAATTTGGGTGCATAGATCCTGAGAAATCAGTACCCAGAACAACGACCTCTGGTCGTAATAACAGCCTTGATACGCCTGGGCATTGAGTCAAACAGAGCTTGGATGGCGTGTACAGGTACAGATGCCCATGCAGCTTCAACACGATACCACAGTTCATCAAGAGTATTGACTGGCGTATTGTGACGAGCCAGTTGCTCGGCCACCATTGACCAGACGATTTCAATTGGTGAGAGATCTGGGGAACGTGCTGGCCAGGGCAGCAGTTGAACATTTTCCGTATCCAGAAAGGCCCGTACAGAACCTGCAATATGCGCTGGTGCATTATCCTACTGAAATGTATGGTTTCGTAGGGATCGAATGAAGTGTAGAGCCACGGGTCGTAACACACCTTCAATGTAACAGCCACTGTTCAAAGTGCCGTCAATGCGAACAAGAGGTGACCGAGACGTGTAACCAATGGCACCCCATACCATCACGCCAGGTGATATGCCAGTATGGCGATGACGAATACACCTTCCAATGTGTGTTCACCGCAATGTCGCCAAACACGGATGCCATTAACAGAACCTGAATTCACCTAAAAAAAAGACGTTTTGCCATTCGTGCTCCGTTTCGTCGTTGCGTACGCCATCGCAAGCGCTCCTGTCTGTGATGCTGCGTCAAGGGTAATCGCAGCCATGGTCTCAGAGCTGATAGTCCATGCTGCTGCAAACGGCGTCGAACTGTTCGTGCAGATGGTTGTTGTCATGCAAACATCCCCATCTGTTGACTCAGGGATCGAGACGTGGTTGCACGATCCGTTACAGCCATGCGGATAAGATGCCTGTCATCTCGACTGCTAGTGATACGAGGCCGTTGGGATCCAGCACGGCGTTCCGTATTGCCTTTCTGAACCCACCGATTCCATATTCTACTAACAGTCATTGGATCGCAACCAACGCGAGCAGCAATATCGCGATACGATAAACCGCAATCGCGACAGGCTACAATCCGACCTTTATCAAAGTCGGAAACGTAATTGTACGCATTGTTCCTCCTTACACGAGGAATCACAACAACGATTCACCAGGCAACGCCGGTCAACTGCAGATACCCTGAGGGATCCCGAATTGTGACGCAAGTTGTTCAAACAGTTGGAGACACGTTCAATCCCAGCTCTAGTCTGTACATTTCATTTCTTAGGTTTGAACTTCAGTCATAAAGTAATGGAGTGAAATAACAATGAAGGGAAAAATTCCCACTTACGATCGCTTGCGGTTTTTTTGGAGAATTTTGGGAACATGTAGTTCATCTCTAAAGGAAAGGAGTAATAGTGCTGCCCATGATAGGATACTTTTCAAGTGTTTGGGGTCCTGACGAGGTGAGATTAAAGGGCAGACAGAGAAGCAATTCAGACGTTTAATGAACAAAGTAAGAGCATATGGTCTATCAGACCAATTGTGTGATTGGATTGAGGAGTTCCTAGATAACACAATGTAGCATGTCATTCTCAATGGAGAGAAGTCTTCCGAAGTAAGAGTGATGTCAGGTGTGCCACAGGGGAGTGTCGTGGGTCCGTTGCTGTTCACGATATATATAAATGACCTTGCGGATGACATCGGAAGTCAATTGAGGCTTTTTTCGGATGATGCTGTAGTGTATAGAGAGGTTGTAACAATGGAAAATTGTATTGAGATGCAGGAGGATCTGCATGGAATTGACGCATGGTGCAGGGAATGGCAATTGAGTCTCAATGTAGACAAGTGTAATGTGCTGCGAATGCACAGAAAGAAGCAGTTAATTCCATAAATTATCTGGGAGTAGGCATTAGGAGTGATTTAAAATGGTACGACCATATAAAATCAATCGTCAGTAAAGCAGATGTCAGCCTTAGATTCATTGGAAGAATTCTAAGTAAATGCTGTCCGAAAACAAAGGAAGTAGGTTACAGTACACTTGTTCGCCCACAGCTTGAATACTGCTCACCGGTGTGGGATCCGTACCAGGTGGGATTGATAGAGGAAGTGGAGAAGATCCAACGGAGAGCAGCGCGCTTCGTTACAGGATCATTTGGTAATGGAGAAAGCGTTACGGAGATGATCGATAAACTCCAGTGGAAGACTCTGCAGGAGAGACGCTCTGTCGCTCGGTACGGGCTTTTGTCGAAGTTTCGAGAACATACTTTTACTGAGGAGTCTATCAGAATATTGTTTGCTCATACGTATATCTCGCGAAGGGATCACGAGGATAAAATCAGAGAGATTAGAGCCCACACAGAGGCATACCGACAATCTTTCTTTCCGCGAACAATACGTTACTGGAATAGGAGGGAGAACCCGTAGTGGTACTCGAGGTACCCTCCGCCACACACCTATCGTCAGGATTGCGGAGTATGGATGTAGATGTAGAAAAGGGCTGCCTGATTTGTTACTGTTATGTGGGGTCAACACGCGAGTGATACTGAGATGGTCCGGAAACTCAGATGGGATCGTTGGTGGAAGGCGACGTTGTTTTTGAGAAACTTCGCTGTGGAAACTTAGAAGGCCGGAATTTGAATCCGATTGCAGAACGATTCCACCGCCGCCAACTTAACATTTCGCGTAAAGATCACAGAGAGTAGAGGTCGTACAGAAGAATACAAGCATACGTTTATGTTTCGTTCTGTTTGGAACATATAATGAAGTGACTGGTAGTGGTATCGGTACAAGGCGCTCATCAGCGTGAATCGTACGTAGCCTTATATGGAACTAGCTGAAAACCCGGCGTTGCCTGGGTATTTATTTCTTTATTAATACCAGCCTTGAGTTAGTATTTCTCCTGCTCCTTCTCTCTCTGTTCTTTTCCTTCATGAAAACATACATTTATGTGCTGACATTCATGGTGACCAATCAAACAATTTGGATGTTTGTTGTAAGGTGCCCTCCGCCATGCAGCTACGGAGGCTTAAGAAAGGTAGCCCACGTAATAATCAGGGTATAAGCTACCTCTGTTCCAAATTTTATTCATATCCTTCCAACCATTTCAGAGTGAAGTCGTAAGAAACGAATTAACTAATTGTAAAGCACCTTCCGCCATGCATCATACGAAGTTAATTTTAGTATGCCTATAACCTTCGGGCGAGTGGACAAAGTTTTATTGCAATCGGATGTACGGTATGGCCGTGCATAAAATAGGAACAAAAAGACAAACAAATAAACATTAATTTTTATTTAATATTCATAGAATATATGACTTCAACTGCTATTGGGCAAAGCTGAAAATGTGTACCCAGCCGGGATTCGAATCCCGGCTGGGTACACATTTTCAGCTTTGCCCAATAGCAGATGAAGTCATATATTCTATGAATATTAAATAATAACAGCTGCAGGATCAGAATGTTACGTCTGTTCTTTCCGAACAGACGCCACATGTATATATTAATTTTTATATATTAGATATGTCGTGAAGTATGTGTGGTATAGTTATATAAATTTGATGGCACATTTAGTGATACATATCGATACTATATGCAAAATATGTTGCGAAAACAGTCAACAGTAATCAAGTAAAACATCATATGGTCATGCATGATGCGACAGTTTTAACGGAATCTACAGCGAAACTGTTGAGAGCGGTAAACTTCTTTTCGTTTCATCATTTCATGGGGGAATGGGGGGGGGGGGGGAGAGTGAGTTACAAAACGCTCCATAAACGTCCGAAATTACACGCAAACATTGTTGCAGGTCCCTAATCACTCCTACTTTCCAATAACTGACGAATAAATCTGGGTATTCTCACGCGGTGGCGTCATTATTTGTGACGTGTGTTTGTTTTTGGGTCCGGAACCTTCGCGGGTGCACGGTGAACAGTTCACCAAAGTTTCATTGCAGTCAAATGAATGGTTTATGTACACATAGAGGACATACAGAAAAACATTCATTTTTATATACAGGGTGTCCCACTCAACTGTTTCACCCCCAGATATTTCTGAAACTACAAGAGATATTGAACAACCACTTTCACGGTCATCAACGTACGGCAGGGGCTTATGAAAGAAGGTGCTATGAGACGCTCTAAAACGTGAAGAAATATTATTTTTAACACTAACTTATGTTTTTTTTAAATGGATAGCCCATATTAGTTGTTAAGCAACCGTGAGTCTCGCTTGAGCTTCGGACACGCGCTAGCAGCGCGCCTCGCGTGTTTCAAACGTCAACTTCGCTTCGCAGTTTCTCCGGATGTAATTGATGCATCGCGATGCAACCGACGCCATTCTTTTTGTGATTTTTCATCCTATCGATTGCTTAAGGAATAATATGGGGTATCTTTTGTGTCCCTACTTCGTCGCCGCTTTTGTGTCTCGTTTCCGTCGTAGGTGTCGGTGGCCGAGTGGAATGAGCCCGACACAGGAATAAAGATAGCACGCTGGTGCAGGTACGGAGGGGAGCAGCCAGAAACTATAAACACTCGAGTAAATTAGAAAGAGATGTATATTGCACAGAATGTAACAATACTTAACTTTTACATAGTACTGCAGAATGTTGATACATAGTTGTTAGAGGCCTGCCTAGTGCCTGTACGATAGCAAAGTCTTCACTGGTGCCTATCTGATTACGAAGGTCCTAACTGGTTGCTATCTCAGTCCCAAGTGACCGATGTCTTTCCGTGGTGGCCACGAGCGGGGTTGCAGCAGAGGGCGCTCGTGGCTGTCCTGAGAACGCCGCGCCGTGTGTGCATGGCGGCGCGCGGCGAAAGTAGGTGGCGCGCACTTTGTACTTGTGCGACACTACAGTATCCATTTTAAAAAACATAAGTTTGTGTTGAAAATAATATGTTTTCCCTTTTTAGAGTGTCTCATAGTACCTACTTTCATAAGCCCCTGCCGTACGTTCATGACCGTGAAAGTCGTTTTTCAATAGCTCTTGTACTTTCAGAGATATCTGGGGTGAAACAGTTGAGTGGGACATCCTGTATATAGATGTAAAGGGTGATAGTTATCGAACTATATGAAACGAAACATAAATTAGTTACAAACTACCCGCAGTCACACAATTTATGTAATCGTCAGTACAAATATTTGGATTTAGGTTATGATACGTTCGATATTCGTGCCTGTTTTCAACTGAGCAATGGTTTTGGGGTTAGTTTTTGTTTAATACAGCCCAACAAACGATCGGCAGGAATATCGAACGTGTCATAACCTAATTCCAAATATTCGTACTGACGATTACATAAATTGTGCGACCCACAGCGTTCCTGCAGGCACCAAACACACACTCTTGCTTCTGTGCGGCCGAGCTCCGTCTCGCGTGAACCACATCTTGTCGAAATCAGCGACACTTTCTGTAACGGGGATGAAATCATCCTCCAACTCCTTTACATACTGTTCGGTGTGCGCCGTACTATCGAGGAATATGGCACCAGTTAGTCCGTGACAGGACTTGCATACCACACAGTCAGCCGTTGAGGGTGAAGAGACTTCCAGATCGCGAAATGCAGATTCTCCGCACCCCAAATGCGCCAATATTGCTTATTGACGAACCCGTCCAAATGAAACTGGATTTTGTCATTAAAGCAAACTGTATTCAAAGTCCTGTCCGTGAATTTTGTGGAACGTACAGTTTCGTTTTAGAAGTGGTTTAACGACTGAAAGAAATTTAAGAAAAGCGTTTGATTGTGTTGATCACAAAATATTGTTGCAGAAGTTGGAACATTATGGAATACGAGGAGTAACTCACAACTGGTTCACCTCTTACTTTAATAATAGTCATTTTCAACACTGCGGAGAATTGCCTTTTGTTGTCTATGATGTACAATCGCAATGGGGCGCAGTCAAGTGTGGGGTGCCCCAGGGCTCTGTTTTGGGACCATTGTTGTTCCTTATTTATATAAATGATATGCCTTCGACTGTAACAGGTGATTGTAAAATTGCCGATGATACCAGCTTGGTAGTGAAGGACGTTGTTTATAATATTCACATGTTGTTGTTGTTGCTATGGTCTTCAGTCCGGAGACTGGTTTGATGCAGCTCTCCACCCTACTCTATCCTGAGCAAGCCTTTTCATCTCCTCATAAGAACGGCAACCCACATCTATTTGAATCTGCTTACTATACGCGTATCTTGGTCTCCCTCTGCGATTTTTACCCCACACACTTCCCTCCAATGCTAAATTTACGATTCCCCGATGTCTAAGAATGTGTCCTAACAAGCGATCCCTTCTTTTAGTCAGGGTATGCCAAAAATTCCTTTTCTCACCAATTCTGTTCAGTTCCTCTTCATCAGTTATGCGATCTACCCACCTAATCTTCAGCATTCTTCTGTAGCACCACATTTCAAAAGCCTCTATTCTCTTCCTGTCCGCACTGCTTATCGTCCATGTTTCACTCCCATACAAGGCAACACTCCACACAAATGCCTTCAGAAAAGACTTCCTTACACTTAAATTAATATTCGATGTTAGCAAATTTATCTTTTTCAAAAATGCTTTTCTTCCCATTGCCATTCTGCATTTTGTATCCTCTTTACTACGACCATCGCATGTTATTTTACTACCCAAGTAACAAAACTCATCTACCACCTTCATTGTTTCGTTACCTAATCTAATTACTTCAGCATCGCCTGATTTTCTAAGACCGCATTCCATTATTTTTGTTTTGCTCTTGTTAATGTTCATTTTATACGCACTCTTCAACACACTGTCCATTCCATTCAACTGCTCTTCCAGGTCCTTTGCTGTCTCTGACAGAATTACAATGTCATCAGCAAAACGCAATGTTTTTATTTCTTCCCCCTGAACTTTAATCCCTATTCCAAATTTTTCCTTGCTTTCCTTCACCGCTTGCTCGATGTACAAATTGAATAACATCGGAAAAAGGCTACAACCCTGTCTTACTCCCTTCCCAACTGATGCTTCCCTTTCATGCCCTTCGAGTCTAATAACTGCGGTCTGGCTTTTGTACAAGTTGTAAATAACTCTCCTTTCCCTATATTTTACCCCTACTGACTTCAGAATTTGAAAGAGTGTATTCCAGTCAACATTTTCAAAAGCTTTCTCCAAATCTACAAAAGCTAAAAATGTAAGTTTGCCTTTCCTTAATCTATCTTCTAAGATAAGACGTAAAGTGAGTATTGCCTCCCGGGTTCCTACGTTCCTCCTGAATCCAAACTGTTCTTCCCCGAGGTCAGCTTCTACCAGCTTTTCCATTCTCCTGTAGATAATTCGTGTTAAAATTTTGCAACCATGACTTATCAAACTGATGGTTCTGTAATTTTCACACCTGTCTGCGCCTGATTTCTTTGGAATGGGGATTATTACATTTTTCTTAAAGTCTGAGGGCATTTCGCCTGTATCATACATCCTACACACCAGTTCAAATAGTCTTGTCATGGCTGGCTCTCCCAGAGACTTTAGTAGCTCTGAGGGTATGTCATCTACTCCTGGGGCCTTGTTCCGACATAGGTCTTTCAAGGCTCTGTCAAATTCCTCTCTCAGTATAGTATCTCCTATTTCATCTTAATCTACTTCCTCTTCCCTTCCTACAACATCGTCTTTAAGTTCATTTCCTTTGTAGAGCTGCTCTATGTACTCTTTCCACCTTTCAGCTTTCCCTTCTTTGCTGAGAACTGGTTTCCCATCCGAGTTCTTGATATTCGTAGAGCTGCCCTTCCTGTCCCCAAACGTCTCCTTTATTTTCCTGTAGGCGGTATCTACTTTTCCCCTTCTTATACATTCTTCTACGGATTTGCATTTGGCTTCTAGCCACTCCTGCTTAGCCATTTTGCACTTCCTGTCAATCTCATTTTTTAGTCGTCTGTACTCCATTTTGCCTGTTTCATTTATTGCATTTTTATATTTTCTCCTTTCATCCACACAGTATCAAATAATGCAGTCCAATAGATAAGTTTACGGCTTGTAGATAGCAAGTTGATGTTAAATCACAGTAAAACTCAGTTTTTACAATTTCTAACATATAATTTGACGAAAGCTGACACATTGATTACACATAATGGGCATATGATAAGCGAGACTGAACAGTTTAAATTTCTAGGTATTCAGATAGACAGTAAGCTGTCGTGGAAAGCCCATGTTCAGGATCTTGTTCCAAAACTAAATTCTGCTTTATTTACCGTTAGAACAATATTTGAAATAAGTGATTTGTCATCACGAAAAGTAGTCTACTACGCTTACTTTCACTTACTTATGATGTACGATGTTATTTTTTGGGGTAACTCGACTGAAACAAAAAGGATATTTTTTGGCTCATAAACGGGCGGTTCGAGCAATATGTGGTGTAAGTTCACGAACTTCATGTCGACCCCTTTTCAGTAGTCTGGGAATTTTGACACTGGCGTCACAATACTTTTTTTTCTTTAATGTCGTTTGTTGTTAATAACATCTGCTTATTCCCACGAGTTAGTAGCTTTCATTCGGTGAATGCTAGACAGAAGTCGAATCTGCATTTCCATCACACCACCATGACAGTTGTTCAGAAAGGTGTACAGTAGTCTGCAGCATCCATTTTCAATAAGCTGCCACAAGAACTAAAGAATCTTAGCACTAACCCACACGCTTTCAAATCTAAACTGAAGAGTTACCTCATGGCTCACTCCTATTATCCTGTCGAGGAACTCCTAGAAAAATTAAGCAATTAAGCTGTTACTTTTTTTTTCTTTATTGATTCTTTTCAGTTAGTCTTAAGAGTGTTGTGTGCATAGGACTACTTTAAAATTTTGTATTACCATTCTTGTGTTAAACTTTCATGTATTGACTTGTTCCATGACCATGGAGTCGTACTCCTCAATTAGGTCCTGCGGAACAGAAAACCATATTATTATTAATATTATTAACCCCGAGATTTAATGGCTGACAGATTTGAAATTAGCATGGGAAGAGACGCACGTCTTCAATCCGCTCGGTCAGCCGTGCGGTCTAACGCACCTCTTACCGGCCACGGTTCGAATCCGCCCGGCGGATTAACGAAGGGGGTCGGAGTGCTGGCCAGTCTGGATGTGGTTTTTAGGCGGTTTTCCACAACACACTAGGTGAATACCGGGCTGGTTCCCAAGTCCCGCCTCAGTTACTAGATTCGCAAACATTTCGTAACACTTTACACTTTCACACATATAACACTATATGCAGACATTTGGGGTACTCATTTCGTCCTAGGGGGCATGGGGTGGCGGCAGGAAGGGCGTCCGGCCACCCCGTCAACATTAAGATGCCAAATCCGTATAACCCTGCATGTGCGGGAAAATAGCCTAATGGCCGGTTTCCGAAACAGTAGTTACCTGCCCCGTTATAGTTACCTGTGGGTTACCTGAACGTTAAGTACAAAATGGGTTTCCGAGACAGCAGTTACCGTCACAGCCGTAGTTACCTGTCCGTTAAAGATAAATGTGCGTTCCTCTGGGGTTACCTACACGTTAACCTTAGTTTTAACTATATCCGCTACGTAGCGCTAGTGGGCTTCCAAACGCAAGTCCAGAAGTTATTTAACAGTAGTAATTTTTTGTTTTTATGAATGGGTTCAGAATAATTTTCATACAATTTTAAAATTTTTGAATTTGAAGAATGGGAATTCTTTCATCATCGTCGTCATCGCCGTCGTCTTCTTTTTCTTCTGATGCTTCGGGCAGTTGTTCAGAAGAAGAAAACTTAGCTGTCTCGGCACTGTTGAAACATCACGACGCGTTTTTCGTATTAGATGACAACCATTTGATCCGTGTAATGAGAGGGAATTTCATATGCGTTTCAGAATAATAATAATAAAAAAATACTGACCAATGACATTGCCGGGGGCAAACGGGGAAAAACGCGGAAAACAACATTTCGGGTTAAATTTTACATCGCGCTCTGCAGCTCCCTCGTGATTGGTCAGGCAACATCTCGACATTGAGCAACAATGGCCAACGTTCTCTCTCGCGATCGCCGATCTGGATGTAAAATTTTACCACATCTAAATCACAAAGCCATGCTCTCATAACAAAACTTTCAATTAAGCATAAAGATACTGCCCTTTGCAATAGTGTTCTGCCATGCAATTGCCATTACGATCAGTCAATGTTTCAAGTGATTAGTGTTTTATTATTATTATTATTATTATTATTATTACAACTTGGGGCTCCGGTAGGTGGATGAGTAGACTAAATTGACCAGTCTGTGTTGTGAAAAGTAATGTCACAGTCACAGAACAATGGGAAGAGGAAAACTTAAATTCATAAAAATATATGTTGACAACAGAAATAATACGTACGATTTTATTGTTAACCCTGTCTTCATTGTTGTATGACCTGTTCCTCTTTTTTAAAAAAGAATACAGCTCTCTCTATCCTGTCTGTTTAACGAATTGTACAGTTTTGTGACAACTTCCAAGGCGTGTTGTTTTTCCAAAATAGTCAAACCATCTGCCTTTTCATTTACTATAACTACTTTCCTTTCTAAAATCAAGTCGGTCAAAAGATTTTTCTCAAATAAAGTTAAATTTTTTCCTCGCTTGTCGCCCATTCCCTTTGAAAACAGAAACAGAAAACTCGTAACAGCTATACAAACCAAGACGCGTCTTCGATTTCACTTAATAATCGAAAAAATTCGATTAATTGCGATTTTCGTTAGTAGTGCCATCTGTTATCTGTTAAGATGTACTACATGATTCGAAAGAAGGCGTAGTTACGTCGTAGTTAACTAACGGTCGTTGAAATGAGCTACGGGAAACCCAAGGAAGTTATCTGGCATGCTAAATTATAACGTGACGCTAGCTAACGACACTAACTGTAGTTTTCCAGAAACCGGGCATAAGAGAGATAGAAAGATAGATAGATACAGGTCTTCAAGAACAACTTGTCGCAGTGTCTCCCTGTTGATTCCCGCCTGTTGTGCAGCCCATCTGATCGATTTTCTGAGGTTGTTCCAAACACAGCGCCTCTCCCGTCGTATCCATCAGCACCTCCATCGCCACCAATTTCTCCCCTTTTCCCAATGTGGCTTCCGACCCTCCTTCTCTGCCGATGACCAGCTCCTTCGCCTTACTCATCTCCTTTTTGTCCAACTCAACTCCCGTCGCTCCGCAATTTTTGTCTCCCTTGATATCCAGAAAGCCTACGACCGTGTATGGCATTCCGGTCTCCTCTTCAAGCTCCAGTTCTACGCCCTTCCTATTAATTACGTCCGCCTCATTGCTTCCTTTCTCACCCGCCGCCCCTCCTATGTCACTGTCTGCAACTCCGACTCCCGTTTGTTCTACCCCTCTGCCGGGGTGCCCCAAGGCTCCGTCCTCTCTCCTCTCCTTTATCTCATCTACTCCGCCGACATGCCCCAACCCGAGCCTCCCGTTTACCTTCTACAATATGCTGACGACACCGCCTTCCTAGTCCTCGCCCCCTCCCTTGCCCGCTCCCAGTTTTTGCTCCAGTCCCACCTCACCGAGTTCGCCTCATGGTGTAACCGGTGGCTCCTCTCCGTCAATCCTGACAAATCCCAGGCAATTATCATAGGTCATACGACCCGCTCCTTCTGTCTCCATGATTTCTACCTCACCCTCCACAACCGCCCTATCCGCCACACCCACACCCTGAAGTACCTTGGCCTAACCCTCAGCCGTAACCTCTCCTGGACCCCCCACCTCCGCACTGTCCGACAGAAAGCCCTCTCCCGCCTTAACCTCCTCAAACTCCTCACCGGCCGGACGTGGGGTCTCAGCCCATCCACCATTCTCTACACCTACCGGTCCCTCATGCGTCCTGTCCTTTGCAGCTTCCATCCTGCCTGGATCTCCGCTCCCACATCCTACTATAAAACCCTCCAAGTCCTCGAGCGCCACGCCCTCCGCCTCGCCTACCGCATCCGGCTCCCGTCCCCCACGCGGATCCTGTATGACCTGATCCCGTTTCCCCACCTCCTCGAATATCTCCAGCGTATCCGTATCCTCTATACCACCCGTAAAATTGACTCCCGCAACCCCCCGGGTCCACCCCATCCTTACCAACCCTGGGCCTCTGCCACGCCTCTACCGCGTTATACCCCCTTCCCTTCATCTCCACACCCTCCGTGTCCTCTCCCAGGGTAATTTCCGCCGCCTCCCCCTTCCTGATGACGTCCTCCGTTCCGACATCTACCCGTCCTACCAGCTCTGATCCCCCACCCATAGATACAGTGCCCCCTCTCCTCCCTCCCCTTCCGCTCCCCCGCTTGGCTACCCCCCTCCCTGCCCTGGAGTCCCTACGGCTCTTCCCTGCCGCCCCCCTTTTCTTCACCGCCGTTTTTTTCCCTCTCCCCCACGCTTTGCTCCGCCCCCTTTTTATCGGGGTCCTGGACCGACAGTTTTACAAGTGCTACGTCAAGTGTTGTGTATTGTGCCACAGTGAAGTGTGTGTTTTTTAACTGCGTCCACCGCAACCAGACAAGTGTCGCACCGTGTATTTTACTTCGTGTCTCCGTGTACTCGCCGTCCTGTGTTCTTGTCGTCCAACATGTGCTTTTTAAGTCACCGTGGCTCCTCGTTTTTGACTGACTACATCCGGTTTTTGTTCACCTGTCAACTGTTTGTACCTCCAATTGTCGCCATGTATGTGTCATTGTTCCTCCGTTGATTTTTCGCCTGTCATGTATTTTAAATTTCATCTCATCAATGTATTTTATTCTCTCGGCTGAAGAGCAGCCTCTGGAGCTGCTGCCAGCCTACTGGTGTAATCGCCGGTGTGGAAATACAATAAAGAAAAAAAAAAAAAAAAAAACACAGCGCGCCTCTTCTCGATGTTTTCGGGCGTTTGAGCCCGTTTTGGGCGAGCGTCATTGCCAACATTCACATCACGAACGCTATTCGCTTCGTCAAACTTTCGATTCAGATTCTTGAATGTTAGAACACTTGCACTGGATGTCTTTGCCTCAGTTCAGGTCACGTTGTTCCTTAGAGCCACAGGTGGACTGTTATTGCTTGTACGGTAGGCCTCCGCAAGCGCTATATGCGCAGACACGTTTAACCGTGACATTTTCGCGTGCAAGTAACCGATGACCAGTGGCGGATTAAGGCTGTTGGAGTGTATGGGCAGCAAAACCACTTGGATGTTAATGTATTACTTATATCTTCTGAATATATAAAAATGAATGTTTTTCTGTATGTCCTGTATGTGTTCATAAACCATTTATTCGATTACAGTGAAACTTTAATGAACTGTTCACCGTACGCCCTCGAAGGTTCCTGACCCAAAAACAAAAGAGCATGACACATAGCTAAGGAGATATGACGTCATAAATAATGAAAGGCCCCCTCCTGAGAATACCCAGATATATGCGGAAATTATTGGAAAATGGGGGTAGTTAGGGACTGCAACAAAGTTTGCAGGTAATTTCGGACGTTTATGAAGCGATCTGTAACTGAACACACCCCTCCCCCCCCCCCCCCCCACATACACACAAAATGATGAAACGGAAAGAAGTCTACCGGTCACAACAGTTTCGCTGTAGATGCCGTAAAACTATCGCATCAGGCATGACCTTGTATCAAATAAAGTTAGCATTACAGATTAGCATGTTACTATTTAGTTTTGTCTTCAACTCACCCTTAATTCTCTTACTTCCAAAATTAAGCAGTCCGTTTTCTTAATCTCTATATAAAAGGGAAAGGACAGTCACTCACTCACTGACTAAACATGAAACCTCGAAAACTACTCCACCTCTGACGCTGAAATTTCGCAGAAATGTAGTTTACAGGTAGAAAACATCAGCTAAGAAAGTATTTTGTGATAGGTGCATGGCGGAGCATACTTATCCTACAGACTCAAGAAATCTACAGTTTCATTCCGATATTCACGAAATTTCGCACGCTTGATCTTAGAAACATGAGGAAGGTCACCGTCTACCTTCAGTTTCATACGGTGCATGAAGGAGGGTACTTTGCAACGTAAAAATGGATCCCTAAATATCTTGGTCGTGCCATAACTTGAGAACGGCTCGAACGATTTCACAGATTGATATATATATTCTACTGAACAAGTGTTGTATGAAATAAAACTGGAAGATTCGAGAACAACAAAGTGCGTTTTTCAATGTGACCCTGAGTTTCTATTGCACAGAACTCTATAGTTTTGTTCCGACATCGAAGAAATTTTGCACTCTCTACCTTCAAAATGTGCGCCTCGGTTGCACAGTGGTAGAGTGCCAGACTATGAATCCAAAGGTCGCGGGTTCGATCCCCGCCAGGTCCTAGGATTTTTATCTGTCACTTTTCACTTCTTTTACCTCTGGCAATATTGCTCATGTGGCAAATACCGAGTAGCACCGTGGTTCGGAACCCACGTTAAACTGTAGGTCCCCCTATAACTGGCTGGGTAAGTCAGTATGAAGGTCGGAGGAAGGCAACGGCATACCACCTCCAAACAGGACCATGCCTAGTAAAGCACTGTGGTGTTCAGACCAATCTTCGGATTGTTGACTGCTTTATCTTACCTTCAAAATAAGAGGAATGTCACTGTCTGTATAAAATTTCGTTTGGTACATGGTGCAGTGTACTTACCTTACAGAATTTTACAAAATGCATAGTTTTGCTCCAATGTTTATGAATTTATACACCAAGAGGAAGGTCATTGAGTACATAAATGTTTGTATGGTACATGACAGAAGGTACCTTGCAGAAAACTTTGCCGAGACAGGGAATTGTGGAAACGAACAGAGAGATGGGAGAGAAAGAGGTGGGTGCAGAGAGAGGGGGCAAGGGGATGTGGACTACGAGAGTTTAGAATAAATAAACACCCGGGCAACGCTGAGTTTACAGCTAGTACATGCATATATGTATCGACGCCCCCCGATAAATAGAGACCCGGATTGGACCACAACAACGCACGAGTGCATTTACATAGTAATCCCCACCATGCCCCACAGCTAAGCATATAGTTTAAACATCTTGATACCTACCGTTGAGAAGTTATACGATTTTATTCCATATAATCGATAATTGTCACCCTGAACATATATCCACACACCCGGTATTGCTCGGGTAGTTAGGCATATTTCCAGTATTATATTAGAAACAAAAATAAAAATTGGGAAAGACTTCATCTCCATGTATTAATGAAAATAGCTTAGAAGTTATTAAACAGTAAAAGAAAGAAATATGCCGCTCAATAATTATGATAAAATATTAGCTTGACTGTATAATTTTCCAGATTTGTAGAGTGTAATCTTAGGAAACTGACTGCAATGAATTAATAGTGGATAAATGAAGTCTTGTTAATCGCGCGTCGCGTGATGGGAAATTTTTTGTGACTCATTGTTTACGTCGTCATATCTCCTGTACTATGTATCATAGGTAGTTTTTAACCCCACAGCAATTATTGTCTGATAGCGAGCAATAAGTGTACAAAGTTTAGTTGAAATCGGTCCATTAGTTTAGGAGGGAATGTGGAAAAATAGCGCGTGATGTAGCAGTTATTCGGAAATTTCATTGTTTATGATGTTATATCTCCTTAAATATGTGTCGTACTGTGATGTAAATTTGAAGGTACATTCTGTGGTATACATGCCTAATTTCTGCATAATATTTTGTGAATGGTGTTAGTAGTAAAAACGTAATAAATCGGATACTTATGTGTGATGACGCGGTTATTCATGAACAAAATTGTGTATGACTTCATATGTCATGACCCATATATCAAACTGTGACAAAGTATCGAAGGACCATTCAGTGGCATGTATGTGTACTCTGTGTGAAATGCCTTGCGAATAGAATACAATTTACAGTCTAGAAATAATAACTTGTAAAGTCGCATCAAATAAATCATGAATATTGGAAAAGTAGTAAAGCGCTAAACTTTTTTTTTCCCCTCTCATCCTTTTAGTAAGGCTGTCAGCGAGAAAAAGTTTCGTAAAGATCTGAAATTACTTCTATGTTTAAGGTTTATTGCAAGTTGCTAAGTGCTCCCATTCTCAAATAGTTGACGAATAAAATCACGCCATCCTGCACCGCAAGATTGGACGGCTTTCATTGTTTATGACGTGATATTGTATTAACTATGTTTCGTAGGCGGTTTTTTCCATGATAGTAAATGACACTGACCTAAAATAATATTTTTACCAAATTTGGTTGAAATTGATCCATTAGTTTAGGAGGAAATGTAGAATTTTACCGCATGACTTGGCCGTTTGTCATTGCTTATGGCGTCATATCTCCTGACATATGTGTCGTAGGTAGTTCATACCACGACAGTGATTGTTGCCTGATAATAAGGTACCTATATACCAAGTTTGATTGAAATCGGTGACTTAGGAGGATATGTGGAACATACATACACAGACAGCCACTTTTATAAGCTTTATAGTTTCAGATCTGAATTAATCGAGCAGTCTGAGCTAATTCATACACTGGATTGATGTGATTTCTATTGTAACTATGACACAAAACATCATATTGGATGTTATTGCATTAGACCATATAGAGTATTTGGGTAGGCTAAAGAACACTGTGTGTATACTTATTTAACTTACTTGAAGTGACATAAATATGTAGTTAGTACTCAAATTTTATTATTTTGTGAGAGCAGTTTGTAAAACGGACCTGTCGGGTCGGGGCTGTTGCAGATTCAGCAGGTGAAGCTGACGTGGAACGCCAAGCCCAAGGTGGGCTCGCTGGAGAACGCGACGCACAAGCCCGGCGGCGGCGACAAGAAGATCGAGACGGTCAAGCTGGACTTCAAGGACCGCGCCAAGCCCAAGGTCGGCTCCAAGGACAACGTCAAGCACTCGCCGGGCGGCGGGAACGTCAAGGTAGGCCCGAGGCCGGGGGCTCCGCGGGGTGCCACTCCCACCACAATAGACCTGTCAACCCTCCACACTGACTCGGCAAGCGGCACGGGGTGGCCACCTCAGTATTGTGTGGGTCCTGCTCTGGCCCTGCAGAGTACAGTGAAATACAGGGTGTCTCACAAAAGCCGCCTGCCAGGCGTCCTTGGACCGCTGTGTTGGGTTCTGTTCGTCTCCCGGCCGCTGCCAACGCATCCGCCGGCCACGGCAGCGCCCCATTCTATATAGCACTCTGTTGTGTCGCGGACGAATGCATACACTGTGTTAAAGTCTAGAAATCATTGCCATCTGAGTAACCTAAGCTTACCTTTATTTACAGTAGATGTTCAAAACGATGTCCCTCTATGGAAAGGGCGGCCTGACATCTCTTGAACACATTTGCGAACACTCGACGAATTTCGGCTGCCGAAATCTGGGAAATGACCAATCGAATCCTCTCTTCCAACTCTTCGAGTGTATGGGGATTGCTTGCATACACCTTGTCTTTTAACATTCCCCGAAGATAAAAGTCACAGGGATTTAGATCTGGAGAACGACAAGGCCAGTCAACTATCCTATCATCAAAAACACTTCGTATTGTGGTCTTGCATTGTCCTGCATGAAATAACCGTTCAACTTTTCGTTGGGTGAAAGTTCTTGAAAAAATTGATGCATGATATTGTTCACATACCTGTCAGAATTTATTGTTTCGTGAAAAAAGATTGGCCCAATTATTCGGCTCACACTAATTGCACACCACACTCCAGTTTTCACATCAAGAAGAGGTTGTTGATTTAATTTATGTGGATTTTCTGAGCTCCAACGTCGATTGTTCTGCGAATTTACGTAGCCTGACAAATGCAGCCACGCTTCATTAGAAAAATAAAACAATCCCCATACACTCGAAGAGTTGGAAGACAGGATTCGACTAGTCATTACCCAGATTTCGGCAGCCGAAATTCGTCGAGTATTCGCAAATGTGTTCAAGAGATGTCAGGTCGCTCTTTCCATAGAGGGACATCATTTTGAGCATCTACTGTAACTAAAGGTAAGCTCAGGTTACTCAGATGGCAATGTTTTTCAGACTTTAACTCAGTGTATGCATTCGTCCGCGGCACAACAGAGTCCTATATAGAATGGGGCGCTGCCGTGGCCGGCGGATGCGGTGGCGGCGGCCGGGAGACGAACAGTGGTACGAGGACGACTGGAGGGCGGCTTTACTGAGACACCCTGTAGTTTGGCAGTGAATCCACAAGTCTCTGATAGTCTTTTCATAATCCAGCACATTGCCAGTCAGGAGTGAAACTGTCTACAGTTAATTTATTTATGAGACATCTGAATGCTATGCTCATAGCCAACAGTCACTTTTTGTCTTTATTACACAGTTGGCTGGTTTTATGTAGTGCGTCACCATTTTAAAGTGCCTATCACTACATCAAATATTACAACGAATCAACTTTTCTGAGTCCGCCACTGTAGCTCACAAGAGAAACTCCAAGTATGGTACAAACGCAGTTTGATGGGTGACAGGTATGTCATGCGGGAATTCCACCAGACCACCAGGCTAAAAGGATTTGTTCCAATGCGCCTTCGTCTCCACGAAAATCGACATCAAAGTCCAGTGCGTAACAGTTATACCTGTACTAAGTCACCTGCTGTATGTATTATGCTGCAGCTAGGCGGGAAGTCATTCGTAGCATATCGTTCAAATGTAGGTAACTGTAATTACCTGATATAACCTTATCTTTGCAATAAGAATTGATAAAGTAGGAAAAAGGAATATAATTATACACAATTAATGGTCAGACAAATGTAAAAAACGAAAAAAAATCCAACAGGATTTGAACTCGAGTCGTCAATTAAACCACGCTGGCTCATGAAACTGCAGCCACTTATTACAGGTATAGCTGTTATGCGCTGGACTTTGATCTCGATTTTCGTGGAAACCAAGGCATATTTCAACAGATCCTTTTAGCTTGTTGGTCTGGAGGAGTTCTCGTACAACATACCTGTGACCCATCAAAATTCGTTTGTACCAGGAGGCTAGAACTGCACGTTGTGTGTTGTCCTCATTATAATCCACACGTGATTTGCCCTTGACGTGTCAAGCAAACGAAACCTGCACTAGGTGGCAGAACAATCCCATATGAGATCTCCCAGCCAAAAATGCCATATGATCATTTCCTTTTCCAACCTTACTGGATATCTAAATTCAAAATGTTATACATAATACAGTAAACTTATTTTGTTGTGGAATGTTTACTGATTTTTGATTTTCCATTTATCAAAAGTAACCAAAATTAACGAATGGATGTAAACAAGCTGTTGTAAATTCAAGTAACTCAGGGAAATTGTTGAGCCTAGTTACTGTTACATAATATCATTCAGTACCTTCAGTCTCCAGATTAGTCAATCATATCACACTTCAGGTGGAGGTTTTCGAAAGCTGCGACACTGAAGAGAAAATTATGGTAAATTAGCATTAGTTACCGATTCGCCATACTCACACAGACGTACGTGCTATTGTGGAAAATGTATATGAATAAACAGAGAGCACAACGTTAGGACTTGAGGTTAAGACAGGGCAATTGTGCTGTCTGTTTATTTATGTACATTTTCCGCAAGAAGAGATGTGTCTATGGAAAATCTGGCCTGGAGACAGTTATGCAAAACTGGCATAATTCTCTCTTTAGTAACACAGATTTCGAAAAACTCTACCACTCTCGAGATTAAATCAACTGTATCATATAACAGTAGTTTGGTCCAGCACTTTACCTGAGCCACGTGAATTGATAATACTTACATCATTTATCCATGTGGTGCATAACGTCCACTGTAGTAGATTCCTTTTAGTGAAAACATTTCAGAGTATTCTGGTCAGTTTTCGAAGTCGTAAGTGCGTGGAGTCCACTTCAGCGGACCTTACCAACAGAAGCAGCACTGTACGTGTCACATGCTAAACTTGCAAGTGTTAGTTTCTTATCCAAAGGCAGTAGCGGAGCGGGTCAAGGTGGCATCACAGGGTTAATTTTAGTTAGTTTTGATAGATGGAAACTCAAATATTAGTAAATATTAAGTTACCAAATGATTTTACTTTAATATACATAACATTTTAAATTTGAATATTCAGTAAGTAATATTTGAAAGTGGTGCCGTAGTACACTGAAACTACTCTTGTGTATAATAAATACAAGAAATGGCTGTTGGCATAGTACTCACATTTCCTGCAAATTAATTAACCTTGGTTCTCCTCCACATGCAGCTGACAGCAAACTGTTTCCAGAGTGGCAGCCTGTTCTTGTGTACAGGACTCGTGACAAGTTGTGTGACAGCGCAGATTTGATCAGTTGTGTTGACATCTGGGTTCTGGGGTGACAACACAATGTCGGGACCTCTCCTTTATGTCGCTGGAACCATTTATGCGCAGCGTGGTAGATGCCATGCTGGCGCATTCTCATCTTCTGTCATCACAGAACTGTCAGGCTGGGAAAGCCAATAACAGGTGGAAGTAGTTCTCAAGCAGCTTGCTGTACCAGGTCAGAAACATTCATGGCAGACTGTAAGAGAGGCACCATCACCTTCCCGACAGATGGGATCCGTGGGCTGGGATGGTCTGCACCACACTCGATGTCTTCCACTGGCACGGTGCTATTGAAATGATAATTCGTCTGATTATACCTCATTCTGAAACTGTTGCAGTGACTGGCGACAAACTCGAGCCAGTGTTCCCAATGAGGCTGCCTCATCAGTGGCACCCATTTGCAGTGCTGGCTACTATAGTAGGTACGCTATGTCAGTTTCAAGCCAAAACCCTAGGGGTTCTAACCCAACCTTGATCAAATCGATTGATAGATTTATCGATAGGTCAAGGTCAAGAGGTCAAGGTTGGGTTAGAATCCCTAAATGTTTGGCTGGAAACCGACATAGCATACCTACTTACTATACTCCATGCAACCTATATTATCAGGCACTGTCCGGTGACAGAGATGTCTGGTATGTCCCATGTTGAACTGAGTAGTCATCTGCCTCACTGTCACGCTTCTTTCCTCAGATGTCGCCATTCATGGTCATCATAGTTGTCTGGACAGTCTGTGATGTCCAGGAATGTGACGCTTGTGTGTGCATGTTGTCCTTCGGTTAGTTTTAGTTTATGTAGTTTGTAAGTCTAGGGACTAATGACCACAGTAGTTTGGTCCCACAGATTTACAAATATTTAAAAATTATTACTTTTTTTTGAGTTGGTAAGTTGCAGAATGTGACATCCTTATCCGGCCACTCATCATACGCCCTGCTCATGGTTGGCGTGTGTAAGCAAATACCTGCACCAGTGCCAAAATAAAAATTCCCAGCCACTGGACACTGACCTATATACACCCCATCACCTGATGGCGACTTGAAGCACTACATCGACCGCTCTCATAGGCACCACCTGCAAAACAAAAGCTGACACGGGGGGGAGGGGTGGAGGCGAAACACAAGCATCACATCTACGTCATCTGTGCCTGATTGTCCAGTGACATTTGTCAAGTCAGTGTATTTAACCAGTATATTTTTTTTAATAATCTGCAGCTTAAACCAAGCCTGAGAGGTAATACATTAAGACACGGAGACAGTTGTGCAAGTAGTCTAGAGTCTAGCTAATGTGGCCATTCCTGGCACTTACGAGAACAAGATTTGCAGAGGTACTGGATATTTGAGAGCCTGGATACAAATACGATTCTGTATATACCATATGTTTGAAGGAACTTGCTCCCCTTCTAACAGCATTGCACAATAATTCATGGTAGGGTATTTATTTATTTATCGTATCCGAGAGATCACTTACAAACTTATGTTTATGTTCATAAACATTATCGTCAAAGTCGTTTTGTGATGTCTTGGTGTTGAAAGGATAGGCCATTGGGCAGAAGCCTAACGTTGGCAAGGGGAAATCCAATCGTTGCCATGATCTTCGTGAGGCTCGTTTCGCGTAACCCCATGGTGAAGCGAAGCTGTACCAATCATCAAAAAAGTCATTTCACTTAAAATAACAACATTTTGGTTTAGGATTTACCGTGAATGCTTTATGAAATGATTTCTTGTGACCTCGTCGCCTTTTCGTTGTTTACTCATCCCAGTCTGCTTGTAAACGAGGGAACTGGTGCAGGAATCTTTTGACATCTAAAACATTGATAGAGTTAGTATTACAAGATTTTTTGACAGAAAGTTTTAATACTCAACTTAAGAACATAGGTCTGTTTCTTCTCTCTTCTCGCTTCTTGCGGTGTCGTCCGTAAGATACTAGCTGCGCTGTGACCTAGTTACTGCTAAGTTCGTAGCTGCATTCATACTTCGTGGCTGCCTAGTACCTGCCTTAGTAGCTCACAAGTAACTGTCGTCGTATTTCCAAATAGTAACTGCCTGAGTTCTGACTAGTAACTGGCAGGCGTCCAGCCGTATGTGGGCCCAGACACAGCCACTTTGTAGAGGGCTCGCATTTGGGTGACTCCTTCTCCTCCAGGATGCACGGCGCCTGCTTGCTATTGGCTGCCGGTCGATCGCTGCCTTCTCCACCATCGTTCTCTTAAGTCTGGCGTGTGGCGCTGACTTGACGCCACAACATGATTAATAATCAAAATCTTAACAATGGAAAATCCGATTGGAAAGTGAATAATGGAGGATAGAAACTACTCACCATAAAGAGGCTCAGACGAAAAATATGCGCATAACTTTTCATTTTCGGCCACGGCCTTGATCAGAAAAAGAAACACGTACATTCACACAATCACTGAGACAACTGTACACACACACACAACCACCACGTCCGGTCACCCCAGCACCACAAGCATCTACACTGTGACTGACGCGGGGAGTGGAGGGGGAAGGATGCCAGTAAAGGTGTGGGTGGGAAGTTCCGCCTTTACAATCCACCATGCAACATAGAACTTTCCATCCGCTGGTCTACTTACGAAATCCAATCGCCACCATTCTCCTCTGAATGCGAACATATATTGTTGACTCCCACTTACATAGGAAGAAATGACCATCAGAATAAAATACGAGAAATCAGAGCTCGAACGGAGAAATTCAGGTGTTATTTCTTCCCGCGCGCTATTCGAGAATGGAAAGGGAGATAAATAGTTTAACGGTGGTTTGATGAACCCTCTTTTGTGTCTCCGCGTCGTCGCCGCTTTTGTGTCTCGTTTCCTTCGTAGGTGTCGCTGGCCGAGTAAAAAGAGACTGACACAGGAATAAAGGCAGCACGCTTGTGCAGGTACGAAGGTGAGCAGCCAGTGGGACAGCAGAAACTAGAAACACTAGAGTAAATTAGAACGAGATATATATTGCACAGAATTTATACAATACTTAACTTTTACATAGTTCTTTACTGCAGAATGCTGATACATAGTTGAGCTAGAGGCCTGCCTAGTGCCTATCCGATAGCCAAGTCTTCACTGGTGTCTATCTGATTCCCAAGTGTTAACTGGTTCCTATCTCAGTCCCAAGTGAACGATGTCGTTCAATGGTGGCCACGAGCGGAGTTGCAGCAGAGGGCGCTCGTGGCTCGTGGCGTCGGAAACCGTCCTCCTCCAGTGGAACTGCGGCGGTTTTTCCTCCACCTGGCTGAGCTGCGACAACTTTCGAGCATCTCACCTGCCTTCTGGACTGCCCTCCAGGAAATCTGGTTTCCGGCAATGCGGACTCCTGCCTTTCGTGGGTATAGGGGATACTACTGTAATCGCAGCGTGTAGTGTAATCTCAGGTGAAGCGTGTATGTCCTTACCACTGTGTATAGTGAATCTGTGCCCCTTCCGACACCTCTAGAAGCAGTGGCAGTCAGGGTAAGGACAACACAGGAGATCACACTGTGCAGTCTCTACCTCACCCCATTGTATTGTATTTGTATTGTTGGAGGGCAAAATGAGTAGATGGAGGGACCAAAAGAACGGCCTCCCTCAGGGAAGCGTCTTAGCTCCAATCCTCTTCAACATATACACAAATGACCAGCCTACAGCGGCCCACACTAAGCAGTTCATCTACGCCGATGACCTTGAAATATGCGTTCAAGGAAAAAGATTTGAAGAAGTAGAGGAAAAACTTGAAAATGCCTTAACATCGATGACTGCCTACTATAATAAAAACTCCTTAAGACCCAACCCTTCCAAAACTCAAGTTTGCGCTTTCCACCTTCGCACGAAAGAAGCCAAACGGAAACTCCAAATTACGTGGAACGGGAACACCTTAGAACACACAGCCCACCCTAAATATCTTGGCGTGATTCTGGATCGGTCTCTAACTTATAAACAGCACTGCATCAAAACGAGACAGAAGATAACGACGAGAAGTAATATACTTAGAAAGCTAACGGGTAGCAAATGGGGTGCATGTCCTGGTGTGCTACGAACAACGGCACAGGCGCTCTGTTTCTCAACGGCTGAGTACGCGTGCCGTGTATGGAATAGATGCGCTCACACGAAACAAATAGATGTGGCCCTCAATGAGACCTGCAGGATAGTGACAGGGTGCATGAAACCGACGCCGGTCAGACTCTTGTACAAGGCAGCTGGTTTTGCAGATCCCACAGCTCGCAGAAACGCTTTAGGACATGTAGAGAAAGTAAAACAACTCGCAGATGAGCGGCATGTCCTCTACAGAGCTCGACCACCAGAGACACGACTGAAGTCTAGGAGAAGTTTCCTTGTAACCGTCCAGGACGAACCGCCTGAAAATTTCCCTCTCCCCCCAGTTCAGTGGACCGGTCAAAACCTAAATTTTAAAACCTGGAGAACCTTGAATAGGCACAGAATGGGGGTCGCCCCAGTAAAAGTAAATATGCTTAAGTGGGGTATAATCGACCAAACCGATATAAACTGTGACTGTGGAGAAAGTCAAGATATGGAACACCTTCTTACATGTGAAAAATGTCCACACCGGTGTACCCTCGAAGATTTGTGGCTCGCGAATACTAATGGAATAGACGTAGCCCAGTACTGGGCCGATAACCTTTAAATAGTCCGGACACGATAAAGAAAGAAAGACCTCACCCCAGATGGCGATGTGTCTCTGAATGTTTTGGCTGGGTATAGCTCTGGTAACGTTCATTGAGTTTGTGGCACAGCAGTCTGGCACGAAAATGGGTGGTTTTAGTGACGGGGGGAGAGACCGTCACAGGTGCCGTGGCTTGCAGACAGAACGCCGTCAAAGTGCTGTGCTGTGCTGTGCTGTTACGTAAACAGAGGCAGCGTCGGCGCGAACTTTGCCGGCTTCGCTAATGTCTAGACCCCCCAAGCGGTCGAGCTCGCGGTCCGACCCGTGCCTTGCCCCAGTGGGAGGCGGGACAGCCAGCACTGCTATGGCTCCCCAGGGCTCGCTGCTGAGCCCACAGCAACCGCCGACTAGGCCGTGGATGGCGCACCTACCATACCTGAAATCCCATCAATATCACCTGCTGCATTGCCCTTAAAATCACCTGCTACTTTATGTTCGTCATGTGACGCTACAGTGGTACCAGCAGGGAGGTATAAAAAGAAGTAGGGTTACCCCATTTTGGAATTGGAAAAGCGTACTCATTCTATAATGTTCAAAACAATTAGATGTCATACACAGTATACATATAGTAACGTATTTTTTCAAATATTGGTTACAAATGTAATTTGTGTGGCGGACTGGTCCACGCGTCAGCCTATTAAGCAGGAGATCCCGGCTTCGAATCCCGGCCGGGCACTAATTTTCAGCTGGCCGCGGTGGCCGAGGGGATTGAGGCGCTTCAGTCACGGTCTGCACGGCCACTACGGTCGGGGGTTCGAATCCCCCCTCGGGCATGGATATTTCTGCCGTCCTAGTTCGTAAGTAGTTCATAAGTATGAAACTTCCTGGCAGATTAAAATTGTGTGCCGGAACCGGGACTCGAACCTGGAACCTTTGCCTTTCGCGGGCAAGCGCACTACCGACTGTGCTATCCCGACACGACTCACGATGCCGCCCCACAACTTTACTTCCGCCAGTACCTCCGCTGCAGAGTGAAGTTTCATTCTGGAAACATCCCTTAGGCTGTGGCTAAGCCATGTCTCCACCCTATCCTTTCTTCCAGGAGTGCTAGTCTTGCGTGTTTGCAGGAGAGCTTCTGTGAAGTTTGGAAAGTAGGAGACGAGGTACTGGCGGAAGTAAAGTTGTGAGGCGGCATCGTGAGTCGTGTCGGGATAGCACAGTCGGTAGTGCGCTTGCCCGCGAAAGGCAAAGGTCCCAGGTTCGAGTCCCGCTTCCGGCACACAATTTTAATCTGCCAGGAAGTTTCATATCAGCGCACACTCCACTGCAGAGTGAAGTTTCATTCTGGAGTTCATAAGTAGTTTGTAAGTTTAGGGACTGATGACCACGTAGTTAAGTCCCATAAGTTATACAAACATTTTTGAACTCTTGACTTGAGAATTACATGGCGTTTACTTAGAGCGAGGCACCACCGAGCTACCATAGTAGTGAAAAAGTCATTCTCGTTGCCTTCTAATATGGTGAGTCATCACTTCTGACGGCCAGTAAAGAAGAACACCTGCGTGTCGTGGACAGTGTGAGGTTATCAATCAGTTCTTGAGGGATTTTTGTCCCTTCTTCTATGACTGCAGTATCCAGCTCTGCAACCGTTGTAGGAGGTGTTGGTCTGGTTGCAATGCGTCGTCAAGTGCATCCCAGACATGATGAATCGGGTTTAACCCTCGAATTCCAATTCATTTTAAGTAACTTGTATTACTAAGGGGGAGGAGGGTACTTAGTGCCCACGATAAAAAATTTAAAGAATAACTAATATTCATTAATTGTAATTGAATTGTATTGAAATATACTTTTCAAAGATCTGTATGTGTTGTGGTCTTCAGCCCGGAGACTGGTTTGATGCAGCTCTCCACCCTACTCTATCCTGAGTAAGCCTCTTCAACTCCACATAAGAACGGCAACCTACATCTATCTGAATCTGCTTACTGTATCCATGTCTTGTTCCTCCTCTGTGGGTTTTACCCCACACACTTTCCTCCAACGCTAAATTCACAATTCCTTGATGTCTAAGAATGTGTCCTACCAATCAATCCCTTCTGTCAGTCAAGGTATGCCAGAAATTCCTTTACTTCCCAATTCTGTTCAGTACCTCCTCATCAGTTACAATATCCACCCACCTAATCTTCAGCATTGTTCTGTAGCACCACATTTCAAAAGCCTCTATCCTCTTCCTGTCGGCCCTGTTTATCGACCATGTTTCACTCCCATACAAGGCAATACTCCACACAAATGCCTTCAGAAAGGACTTCCTTAGAATTAAATCAATATTCGATGTTAACAGATCTCTCTTTTTCAATAACGCTTTTCTACCCATTGCCATTCTGCATTTTATATCCCCTGTACTGCGACCATCATTTGTTATTTTAGTGCCCAAGTAACAAACCTCACTTCCTTTATTGTTTCATTACCTAATCTAATTCCTTCAGCATCACTTAATTTTCTTAGGTAGCACTCCATTACCCTAGTTTTGCTCCTGTTAATGTCCATCTTATATGCACCTTTCAACACACTGTCCATTCCGTTCATCTGCCCTTCGAGGTCCTTTGCTGTCTCTGACAGAATTACTATGTCGTCGGCAAAACGCAATGTTTTTAATTCTTCAACCTGAACTTTAATTCCTTCTCCAAATTTCTCCTTGCTTTCCTTTATAGTTTGCTCAATGTACAAATTGAACAACATTGGAGAAAGGCTACAACCCTGTCTTCCTTCCTTCCCAACCACCGCATCCCTTCCATGCCATTCATTTTGTGCCCCAGCCTCGTCGCCACTTTTGTGTCTCGTTTCCGTCGTAGGTGTCGGTGGCCGAGTAGGAAAATCGACGCAGGAATAAAGGATGCACGCTTGTGCAGGTAGGAGGTGACCAGCCAGTGGGACAGCAGAAACTAGAAACACTAGAGTAAATTAGAACGAGATATATACTGCACAGAATTTACATAATACTCAGTACTGCAGAATGCTGATTCATAGTTGAGCTAGAGGCCTGCCTAGTGCCTATCCGATAGCCAAGTCTTCACTGGTGTCTGTCTGATTCCCAAGTGTTAACTGGTTCCTATCTCAGTCCCAAGTGAACGATGTCGTTCAGTGGTGGCCACGAGCGGAGTTGCAGCAGAGGGCGCTCGTGGCTGACGTCGTAAGAACGCCGCGCCGTGCGTGCATGGCGGCGCACGGCGAAAGTACGTGGCCCGCACTTCATACTTGTGCGACACCACACTTCAACTCTGACAACCGCTGTCTGTTTTTTGTACAAGTTGTAAATAACCTTACCCTCTCTATATTTTACTCATGCTTGCTTGGTTATAATTTCTGTGTGATACAGTACGATATTTTGCTGCTTCTCTACTTGAAACATATGGATGGATTTACAATTATAATCTCATATCTAACATGTAATATTAGTGCTTTCATTTTTACTTGCCGGCCGCGGTGGCCGAGGAGACTGAGGCGCTCCAGTCACGGTCTGCACGGCCACTACGGTCGGGGGTTCGAATCCCCCCTCGGGCATGTATATTTGTGCCGTCTTAGTTCGTAAGTAGTTCATAAGTAGTTTGTAAGTTTAGGGACTGATGACCCCGTAGTTAAGTCCCATAAGCTTAACAAACATTTGAATTTTTGAACATTTTTTATTTCGGTCCGGAAGGACGGCCTATTATTTAGTGACTAAGGGTGTAATTCGTGTAAAATCGATGTTGCAACATTTGAACGATCTATTACACATGTAATACACTATCTTTTAAACCAGAAGTAACCGAAAAAATTCAGGGACATCTGGGCTAATTAAAAGAGTGCACGACTTAAATCTGACTTTACATGAAGTTTCTTTCTCGCGAAGACATACTGCTACCACAGTATTTATGACTTATTTTTCTTTATATGTCAACAAATGCTGTAAGTGTGGTTTATGGTAATTTTGCGCTGTCTCCGTAGTCAATTCTTATCTCGATTTTTTTGTGTAGTAACAAATTTTTAAAAGGACCACCTGACTTTATCAGTTCAACAGATTTGGTTTTTCCCTTTTCTGATAAATCACAAATTACAGAGTTAATTATTGAGCGAGGTAGCGCTCAATGTAGAGACTTGGCCGTAGAGGGTAGGCTCGCTGGCTTGCAAATGCCAGCAATAGGTAGCGCAAGACATCAGTCAATTCCATGGTGCGCTTGTAACACACCCGTTGCGACAGAGTAATGTGGCTGACCTTCCTGTCAATTTTTAGGTTCTTTTCAGTCGGAAAGTGTCTTCCTGAGAGATTCCATCGTGCACTTTGCATTTTTCGATGACAGCTCGCAATGGCGTAGCTATGTCATCAAGGGCCCCGGGGCAAAAATGACATTGGGGCCCTCTTTACAGTAAAACTATGCAAAACTACTTCATCATCAATTCCTTACCGCCCACTGGAAGACATAATAAGGCAAACCTAAATACTATTAAGTAAATTATTATGTGTCACGCAGCAGATAATATTTAATTGTACTCTCAAATATAATTATAAGTGTGGAAGTTGGTTTGTTTGTTATACTTTGACGCAAAAGTTACTGGGCGGATTTGAATGAAATTTTGCAGGATTTGGACCTGGGTAGGACATAAAGATAAACGACCTCTTGGGATAGTTTCCGAAGTTGCTCCATACTAGGTGAATGAAGTCGCAGGCATACGCTAGTAAGAAATAAACAATGAAGAAGTATTACTTAACCATGAAAACATGGCCCCTTGCCGCGAAGCAAACCGGGAACAGTCGAGACCGCGGTGACAGCAGGCGGACTGTTGTCAGTGCCGACAATCTCGCTGTCGCTAAACTCCTCGCTGTTAGGTCATTGCTCCGTTAATAGCCCAATCAAAGAAGGAAAATAGGGGAAATATTCGTGTAGGATGGTTTCAGAAAAGAAAGTTGCCGGATTTTGTTTGATGAAATACTTTGGTTTGAGCCGTGCCCCTACCAGGCTTCATGACGTATTATTAATGTCTGGTCAGGAATAAGTAAAATAACTAAGTTGACATTTTCACTTATTATAATGGCAGTGAGGTACCGGGTAGTGTCTTGAATGCACAATTTACTATTGTGACAAAATAACCATATTATCTCTTCTTCTTGCACGAATTTCAGATTGCAATTGGTTACAGCACTTCATTGGGATCTATGATTATGGACCACACCCTTGGGGAATTCACTACACACACTGTTGAGTTACCATAATAATACCGTTCTGTAATAATACATTGTAGAGACTTCATATTCAAATGTGGTCACACTGTCTACTGTCAAACACTGTGCTAGTAATTCAGCACTATTCTCTGTTATTTCGCAAAGATTGGCAGCGACAGTACGCTGATTATGGCAGGGTCCAAGTCTTAGCGGACAAGCAAAGGACCTTGTTATGTTTTTATTCTGGGGTGCTAATAATTTTTGGATTTCATTTCGTGCATTTGAGGTTTGTTGGTCAGGGTTCAAAACGTCGAAAGTCGGAAAACCTTCATTCAACTAAATTATTATATATAGTTGAACTTCAATAATTCGAAGTAATTGGCGGACATGAAAGTGTTCAAGGCTCTACGGTAACTTTTTTCGGACGTCGCTCACGTAGGCCAAGGGGCCCCTTGAGCTCAGGGACCCCGGGGCACTGCCCCGCCTAGCGTGTTTTTGTTGGGAAAAGCCGACAAGCTAATGTTACGATCGCACTTAGAAAATGAATGGGCATCGTTTAATTCTGGGACTATGGATGTAGAGGAATTGTGGACTAAATTTAAATGCATTGTTAATGAAGGGTTAGAGAAATATGTGCCAGTAAAGACGATTAAGGATGGAAAAGATCCACCGTGGTATAATAATGATAATGTTAGAAAGCTGCTGAGAAAGCAAAGGCTGTTGCACTCTCGATTCAAAAAAGAACACGCAAATGATGACAGGCAAAAGTTAGTAGAGATTCGTGCGTCTATAAAAAGATCGATGCGTGAAGCATACAATAATTATCACAGCCATACCTTAGCAAAAGATCTTTCCGAGAACCCGAAAAAATTCTGGTCCTATGTAAAATCGATAAGCGGGTCAAAGCCCACTGTCCAGTCACTAGTTGATCATTCCGGGACAGTAATAGAAGAAAGCAAACGGAAAGCTGAAGTTCTAAATTTAACCTTTAAGAAATCTTTCACGCAGGAGGACCGCACAAATATACAATCATCTTATCAACGTACTAATTCCGAAATGGGGGACATAGCAATAGGTATTTCCGGTGTAGAGAAGCAGCTGAGAGAGCTAAATACGAAAAAGTCTGCTGGTCCGGATGGAATACCAGTTCGGTTTTACAAAGACTATTCTGCGGCATTGGCCCCCTACTTAGCTTGCATTTATAGCGAGTCTTTAATTCAGCGCAAAGTTCCTAGTGATTGGAAAAAAGCGCAGGTGACTCCAGTGTATAAGAAAGGAAAGAGAACTGACCCATACAATTACAGGCCAATATCGTTGACATCGGTTTCATGTAGAATTTTGGAGCATATTCTCAGTTCGAATATAGTAAATTTCCTTGAAACGGAAAAGCTTCTTTCCATGAATCAGCACGGGTTTAGGAAACACCGTTCATGCGAAACTCAGCTTGCCCTTTTCTCACATGACATCTTGCGAGCCATGGACGAAGGGCAACAGGCGGATTGTGTTTTTCTCGACTTCAAAAAGGCGTTCGACACGGTGCCACACTGCAGACTGCTAACGAAGATACGAGCTTATGGAATAGGTTCACAGATTTGTGACTGGCTGGAAGACTTCCTAAGTAATAGAACGCAGTACGTTGTTCTCGACGGCGAGTGTTCATCAGAGACGAGTGTATCGTCAGGCGTGTCCCAAGGGAGTGTGATAGGACCGCTATTATTTTCTATCTATATAAATGATCTGATGGACAGAGTAAGTTGTAATTTGCGGCTGTTTGCTGATGATGCTGTGGTGTATGGGAGGATGTCGTCTTTAATGGACTGTAATAGCATACAGGATGACTTAGACCAAATTTCTAGTTGGTGCGAAGAATGGCAGCTAGCTCTAAAAAAAATGTAAGGTGATGCACATGAGTAGGAAAAACAATCCCATAAAGTTCGAATACAGCATTAGTAGTCGTTCAAATATCTAGGCGTAACATTGCAGAGTGATATGAAATAGAACGAGCATGTAAGCACAGTTGTGAGTAACGCGGACAGCCGACTTCGGTTTATAGGGAGAATTTTGGAAAGATGTACTTCACCTGTAAAGAAGACCGCGTATAAAACTCTTGTAGAACCACGTCTTGAGTATTGCTCAAGTGTTTGGGATCCGCAGCAGATCAGTTTAAGGGAAGACATAGAGGCAGTTCAGAGGCGAGCAGCTAGGTTTGTTACTGGTAGATTCGACCAATGCGCGAGTGTCACGGAAATGCTCCGGCAACTCAAATGGGAATTGCTGGAGGAAAGACGACGTCATTTTCGAGAAATTCTGTTGAGGGAATTTAGAGGACCAGAATTTGAAGCTGAGTGTAGTACGATCTTGCTGCCACCTAGTTACATTTCGCGTAGTGATCACAAAGACAAGATAAGAGAAATTAGGGCTCGTACGGAGGCATATAGAGATTCGTTTTTCGCTCGTTCTATTTGGGAGTGGAGTAGGAAATGAAATGCCTAGTAGTGGTACAGTGTTCCCTCCGCCTCTTGCGGTGGATTGCGGAGTATATATGTAGATGTAGTTTTATTCCCATACTGGTTCAATTTTTCACACTCGGCCATCACAATAAGAAAAATGCCATTGTCTACAAAAGATTTCGTGTGGTGTATGGTGCAGTTTACTTACTGCAGACTTTGACACTGTTTGACCTATCTCCATAAAATTTTCCTGATATATGTAATTTTTCATGTAGAGGGGAGAAAGGAGATGACAGAGAATGGTGGAAGGTAATGACAAAAACAAGAGGATGGATGGGTCGATGTAAAAGGGGAGGAGGAGGCAGAGGGAGATAGAGAGGTGCGACAGAAAGAGGAAGAGGAATAAATAAAGGGATATGAACAAAGAGAGGGAGGATATAGGAGCTGAGAGGAGGAGTTGTATAGAGTGTGGGATAGAAGGGGGAGGGGATGGACAGAGATAGGGGGAAGAGGAGAGAGACGGAGGGGGAGAAGGATTTTGGGTGTACATCCCATTCCATACATTGCAAGGTTCGCTACTGGTTACATATAGGGTGATTCGACTAAACTGTTCACCTCAATTATTTGCGAAACCGTTTAGGAAATCGTAGTTTTATTTTCGCCCAGATGAATTGTAAGAGTGTCCTTGCTAAACGACGTATAGTCTCTTGTCGTAGATATATTACACACATAGAGTTCCGTATCAACATCGTTCTCTCAAATGGAAACATAGTAATTTCTGCCGCTAATATGGTACATCTCAAAGAGACGCATTCAATGGCGTTTCGCCCGTGGACATACGACAAGCAGTTTCGGATAAATTACAATATATAAGACCCAGGATTTATCTGTTTTGAACATCAAACCAATTGCGGAAGTCCGTGATGTCATACCCAAATAAGGGAATGCGTGACGTCGGATAAGGCGGGAATAGTGTTGCACCGATGGTCAGAGGGGATAAGGAGCTTGTGTTCTGTCTTGTTTACATGTCACGAGTGCTGGGCAGTTCGGAAAAAAAGTATCTTTTGCAGACCAAGAGCAGTTTACAGGGTGTTTCACTAAGTGTGTTTGCCTCTGTAACTTATAAAATAATAGGTGACGGGAAATTTTAATGCCGTAGGTCAACACAAGAAATGTTACACTTTCTGCGGAGCTATGAACATAGTTTACTGTATCATTTTCCAAAGAGTCACACCACAAAGATATAATTTTTTAAATGGAGCAATAGTTTTTTTCTATCGTGCATTGGATTCGTTGAAACCAGCTGCGTCCAAATCAATTTAAACTACATTGCTATCACTATCCTACAAAGTGTAGGGGGCGGAGGCTGCGACAGCGTAGGTGACTGGCTGGTGGTCATGAGACAGTGGGCCGTGCCCCAGGGGATAGCCACTCGGCCAGTCAGCTACGCTATCGCAGCCTCCGCCCCCGGAACTTTGAAGGGTTGTAGCTCCCAAACTAACAGTGATAGCAATGTAGTTTAAATTGATTTGGACGCAGCTGGTTTCAACGAATATAATGCACGATAGAAAAAAACTATTGTTCCATTTAAAAAATTATATCTTTGTGGTGTGACTCTTTGGAAAATGATACAGTAAACTATGTTCATAGCTCCGCAGAAAGTGTAACATTTCTTGTGTTGACCTACGGCATTAAAATTTCCCGTCACCTATTATTTTATAAGTTACAGAGGCAAACACACTTAGTGAATCACCCTGTAAACTGCTCTTGGTCTGCAAAAGATACTTTTTTCCGAACTACCCAGCACTCGTGACATGTAAACAAGACAGAACACAAGCTCCTTATCCCCTCTGATCTCCGACGTCACGCATTCCCTTATTTGGGTATGACATCACGGACTTCCGCGTGCGACAGCAATTGGTTTGATGTTCAAAACAGATAAATCCTGGGTCTTATATATTGTAATTTATCCGAAACTACTTGTCGGATTTCCATGGGTGAAACGCCGTTCAATCCGTGTCTTTGAGATCTGCGTTATTAGCAGTAGAAATTATTATACTTTCATTTTAGGAAACTAAGTTGATACGGATACCAATGTAATTAATATATCTACCACAAGAGACTATACGTCGTTTAGCGAGGACTTTGTTTCAATTCATCTGGGCGAAAACAGAATTACGATTTCCTAAACGGTTCCGGAAATATTTGAGCTGAACAGAACACCCTATATATAACCAGTAGCGAACCTTGCAATGTATCGAATGGGATATACACACTATACCCTATCCTGACAGTGTCCAACAAAAATGACAATTCAGCGAAGTTGTTATTGCAAGGACAGAAGATCAGACGTTCAAATGTTTGTATAGCTTATGGGACTTAAGTGTGGGGTCATCAGTCCCTAAACTTACAAACTACTTAGGAACTACCTTATACTAAAGACAGCACAAACATCCATACCCGAGGAGGGATTCGAACCCCCGACGGGGAACGACCTCGCGCATCGTAGCATAGCACCTCAATACTTATTTCCTGTATCGCTATTCACGGAATACCTTTTCGTGGTCCACTAACGAAGTTTAAACTGAATTCCTGGCGACCGCGTAGATTCTGAGAAGCAGATTCCCCTGTTGTCTTGCAGTAGGAGTGATATGGAAATGTGAACGCCGTTTTGTATGTACATATTAACGCTGCTTCTTGGCGTGTGATGCAGATTACGCCAGCGTGAAACTGAACCCACTTGTGTAAGGCGCCCACCCCGTAACTAGGGGTCGCGAGCATCTTGTCTGAAGCAACCGCAGCGAGACAATTTAAACTGACTTCACGGCTATATTATTCTAGGGCGGGCTGTAGTGGGGAAGACTGCACAACAGAGATGCCAAGAAGTTCCACATCTAGCAGTTTAGGACTGATGAAACGAGGGCAACGAGGAAGGCGAACCAGGGAAGGTGTGATTCAACTGATGTGAATTCCTTCTCAAATCAATACAAATAAACAATCCTTGAGACGGATTTTCGTCTCGAATTTGTCAAAGACAATAATGATAAATATGAAGCATAGAATTAAAATTTGTGGTGCGGCCGGGAATCAAAACCGGACCTCCATGCTTACTAGGCAGACGTCTTAACCGGTAGTCCACCACACCACCATGGTAATGATGCATGGAGAGCTTTGGCAGTAGTGGCAATTATCTTTGGAACACAGAAGCTGAATAAAAGTTTGTGACGTGGAGAGAAATCGTGCTTAGACTATTCCGAGGTGCCTTAATCGTTGGTGGTGTGGTGGTCTAACGGTTAAGACGTCTGCCTATTAAGCATGGAGGTCCGGGTTCGATTCCCGGCCGCACCACAAATTTTAATTCTATGCTTCATATTTATCATTATTGCATTTGAATTCCTTATGTTGTGTGCGCACGATGAGAGGAGGGACGATAGGGAGAAAGGCCCTTTGGGAGACAAAGAAGGCGTAGTGGCGAGAAGGGGAGAATATTCCGACATGTTTCAAGCTTCCCCAACTTTGATTCCCAATTAATGTTGGAGATTTCTGCAGAGGTTTTAACTTGAGAGAAATGACCGTCGCACACGGAACACAAAATCGGCCTGTATAGTAGGTTTCATACTACGCCGTCTTAGGAAATTTGAAAAAGTGAAGGTATAGGTCGTAAAAAGCGTTATTACAGCGTTATTGACTGCTGGTAAAAAAGAAAAAAATTATCATGTTTATTTAGCAACTTCATCATACTAGCACTATTGTGGGAACCGTGTTGTTCCGTGTAAAACACTTACATTTTAGATGAGGTATAGAATGAGACGCAAAAACAAAATGTGTTCTCTGTAGAATGACATTAGGGGCGTAAGAAATTATCACAACTAGGTGTAAAAGAAGAAAAAGCATTACAAACAAACAATATTTAATTACTTACTACTCTCCGAAGATGTAATAAAACTGATATCTGGCAGGAACTCTCGGCAGACTGACAAACGGAGGCACTTTCATTAGAATGTCATCACTGACGCTTCCAGGTAATCGTGATTTATTTAATTTCATTATTTAAAAAAAATCCTTCACACACATTAGTTATGTGGTGTCGCACAAGTACAAAGTGCGCGCCACCTACTTTCGCCGCGCGCCGCCATGCACGCACGGCGCGGCGTTCTTCCGACGACAGCCACGAGCGCCCTCTGGTACAACGCCGCTCGTGGCCACCACTGAAGGACATCGGGCACTTCACACTTCGCACTTCGCACTTCGCACTTCGGACTGAGATAGCAACGAGTTAGGACCTTCATAATCCGATAGGCACGAGTGAAGACTTTGCTATTGTATAGGCACTAGGCAGGCCTCTAACAACTATGTATCAACATTCTGCAGTACTATGTAAAAGTTAAGTATTGTTACATTCTGAGCAATATATATATCTCTTTCTAATTTACTCGAGTGTTTATAGTTTCTGGCTGCTCCCCTCCGTACCTGCACCGGCGTGCTGTCTTGTTACTGTGTCGGTCTCGTTCCACTCGGCCACCGACACCTACGACGAGGCTGGGTCACAAAAGCGGCGACGAAGTCGGGACACAAAAAGTTAAACATGGATATAACGTTTGCAGCCTCATTATGAAGATGTGGACCTTCTTCTTGAGGAAACACTTTGTAGAATTCCGCCGCGGAAGGACACAAGAGCGCTCCAGTCACGGTCTGCACGGCCACTGCGGTCGGGGGTTCGAATCCCCCCTCGGGCATGGATATTTGTGCCGTCCTTAGTTGTAAGTAGTTCATAAGTAGTTTGTAAGTTTAGGGACTGATGACCCCGTAGTTAAGTCCCATAGACTCTACAAACATTTGAACATTTGAGGACACAAGAGACTGTACGTCATTTAGTGAGGAATTTATTATAATTTATCTCGGTGAAAACACGACGTCTTCAACGGTTCCAGAAATATTTTACGTGGACAGCTTACTTGAATCACCCTGTAGACTGAAGTACGAGGCGCGTCCAGAAAGTAAGTTCCGTTTGGTAATAAAATGAAATTGTGCACAGATACAGAAGAAATTTTTATTGCACAAAATTCTACAACTCTTAAACTACTTTTCCACATAACTGCCGAAATTTTGCAGGCTTTTGTCATAGCAGGCCGTGGTGGCCGAGGGGACTGCGGTGCGCCAGTCACGGTCTGCACGGCCCCTACGGTCGGGGGTTCGAATCCCCTCTCGGGCATGGTTATTTGTGCCGTCCTTAGTATTAACTAGTTCATAAGTAGTTTGTAAGTTTAGGGACTGTTGACCCCGTAGTTAAGTCCAAAAAAAATGTTCAAATGTTTGTTAAGCTTATGGGACTTAACTACGGGGTCATCAGTCCCTAAACTTAAAAACTACTTATGAACTACTTACGAACTAGGACGGCACAAATATCCATGCCCGAGGGGGGATTCGAACCCCCGACCGTAGTGACCGTGCTGACCGTGACTGGAGCGCCTCAGTCACCTCGGCCACCGCGGCCGGCTAGTTAAGTCCCATAAGCTCTATAAACATTTGAACATTTTTGCATTTGTCATAGCGTGGCACCAGGTTTTGTATACCTTCTGCATAGAAATCTGCCGCCTGTGTCTTCAACCAGTTGGAAACAGAGAAATCTGGGGGAAGTCCATAGCGAGAGCACTAATTGTAAACCTACGGTTTTCCTGAATCTTGTCATCAATCGCGTGAACCAGTTCTTCTGTAACCAAAGGTGGACGCCCACTTCGTTCTTCATCGTGCACATCACTACGCCCGCCATTGAACTGTCGGACCCATCTTCTCACCATCGAATCACTCATCGCATTTGGTCCGTAAACATCGCAAATTTGCCGATAAATTTCACTTGTTTTCCCTTTCCTCGCATTCAGAAACAGAATCACCGACGTGATTTCACAGGCGGCGGGATTTTCAATCGACGCCGACATTTCAAACAAGCACAACAAAGAGTACGTAACTGACAGCGATCTCCAAATGGCACACGTTCTTCTCCTCGATACACATCGTCTACAGCGCATGCGCGGAACTGCAATCGCAGCGCTGCAGCGGAGGTAAATTGAAACGGAACTTACTTTCTGGACGCGCCTCGTATTTGGATTGCGACGTCCCCTGTACGTGTGAGAATGTGGCCAACGTTTCGGCTGTCAGACTGGCAATCATCGTCAGGTGAGACGAAAATACGGCGTTTCTCGCGACGTGTGATGCTGGCGAGTGTCGCGTCGGTCTGGCCGGGGTCGATGACCCCGAGATGCGGGCAGCGCGCTGGAAGAACACGACCACCAGTGGAAGAGCAGCGATCCAACACACAGCTCGTCTTCTACAGGGGTCCACTAGACAACTGAACCCCGTCTACCGACGTCGAAAGGCCCAACAGGGACACTCGCCCCAAGGCGTCAACGCATTCGGCACGGAGGGTTCGCGGTCGGCGATCTTTCACAGAGGACCCAGGACAGGCCAAACACCAAACCAGTGGTTCACAATCCAGTGTACACAGTTTGCAGGATATTCATTTTAACTCAAGACTTTCCAGAATCTCGGAACTAGACGTACGGTGAAAATAAAGATAGGGTAAGGTGGTACAAATTCGATGTAGGTACAATTCCGATCAACGTAAGTTTTCACGCCATTTGTCAGTCTCGTAGTGTCACGTTGTGTGGCGTTGTAGTGTAGCAGGTTTCTAGAGCTCATCCTGTCTTTTCTAAGATTACAACACTTTGTGCTAAAAAGATATAGCCGGCCGCGGTGGCCGCGGGGACTGAGGCGCTCCAGTCTGCACGGCCACTACGGTCGGGGGTTCGAATCCCCCCTCGGGCATGGATATTTGTGCCGTCCTTAGTATAAGGTAGTTGGTAAGTAGTTTGTAAGTTTAGGGACTGATGACCCCGTAGTTAAGCCCCATAGACTCTACAAACATTTGAACATTTTTAAAAAGATATAAATTTTTTCCTGTTAAGAGGTAAGCGAAGCTACTTAGTCTAACGCGCTCTTGTAAATTTTATAGTTGAGGGTGACTGGATCCGCTGACAAAAATTCAATGTTTGATACCACGACATATGTGTTGGTGCCTGACGGATAAAGTGCTTTTTATGTGAAAGATGCCAGTAATCAAAATTGTACAAGGAAGTGATCACAATTGTACCTAGTGTGGTACATTTTCGAACGATTTTTCTCAAATCGGTAACCTTCTTTTGTGTTTATACCAGCACTTGTAATTGTCTAATATTTGTGTTACATAATCATCAAACATCCAAGAACAAGTGCCATAGTTAAAATTATTTCTTTTCCCAATATATTTCCAGTTTCAATAAAATTTCTCCGAAATGATCTAAATTGTACTACCTTACCTTACAATACTAAATTTTTTATTGAAGGGGAACATCGAATGATACTATCCAACCCAACCCCGTGCGTGAGTGGGAGGTAACGTTTAAAAGTCTTCACTGGAAAACCCCGGTTTTTATCGCTAGACTAGCTACTAAAACCCGGCATTTCCCGGGTATACCGCGTGATCAAGAAGTCAGTATAAATTTGAAAAGTTAGTAAATCACGGAATAATGTACATAGAGAGGTAAAAATCGACGCACATGCTTGGAATGACATGGGATTTTATTAGGGGGAGAAAAAGTATTGCCAGACGCGTGAAAGACCTCTTGCGCGCGTCGTTTGGTGGTGATCGTGTGCTCAGCCGCCACTTTCGTCATGCTTGGTCTCCCAGGTCCCCAGACCTCAGTCCGTGCGATTATTGGCTTTGGGGTTACATGAAGTCGCAAGTGTATCGTGATCGACCGACATCTCTAGGGATGCTGAAAACAACATGCGACGCCAATGGCTCACCATAACATGCTTTCCAGTTCTGTTCATAACATTGTTCCTCGACTACAGCTATTGTTGAGGAATGATGCTGAACATATTGAACATTTCCTGTAAAGAACATCATGTCTTAATTTGTTATTCCTTTTCTGCTCAGATGAAGCGCCATCTGTTGGACATTTATTGACTGTTTTATTTATTTATTTATTTTAAGAAACCTATGTCTTTCCAAACATGTGTGTCAATTTTTACCTGTCTATCTACATTATTGTGATTTATACTGACTTTTTCATCAACCGGTATATGCGTTTTTCCAGTCTTTTATTCGATACGAAAATAAAAATTCTGAAAAGATTTCATTTTCATGTATTAATGTGAACAGCTTAGAAATTATGAAACAGTAAAATAAATAATGATGCATAACGGACGAAATTATGAATACAGTATCCGAAGAAAGCAAAATAGTAATAAATCACAAATGATGTATAACATTAATTCAGAACTTGACTATAAACTTACTATGTGCCCGTTTAAGTTTCGTTTTCATGTAGTTCAATACCTATGATATCTAATATCGTTGACTATCTGTCTTAAAATAATATATTTTACCAGATTTGTAGCGTATAATATTAGGAAACTGTCTGTGATGAATAAATAGCGGTTGAATGAAGTCTCGTTAATTACGCATCGCGTGATGGGAAAGTTGTTGCGACTCATTGTTTACGACATCATGTATCCTGAACTATATTGTCGTAGGTAGTTTCTAACCACACAACGATTGTTGCCTGACTGTAAGCAATATGTGCACCAAGTTTCGTTGGAATCGGTCCATTATTTTAGGAGGAGATGTAGAAAAAGAATGCATAATTCGGAAATTTCATTGTTTATGATGACGTATCTCCTGAAATATGTGTCTAATTGTGAAGTAACTTTTGAAGGTACCTTCAGTGGTAAATGTGCCTAATGTCTGCAAAATATATCGTTAATGGTGTTAATAGTAAACCCGTAATAAATCGAAACCTCGTGCATTATGATGCGGTTTTGGTGAAAATTAAAATCCACAATTTTGTATTTGTTCTACAGGTTTGTTTATTTTGTTAATCGATTTTCGGCTTCTTAGGCCATCATCAGGCATTTACTGAAGTTTAGTCAAAGAACTTGCGTTGTCAACAAACCAGAAGAGATGTTACAGGCAGAGATATAAATTATCTTCTTTGCAGTTGGAGTATAAATAAATGTTTTAATTAAATCTGTACTGCAAGTACTGCAAAAGGGAACATTGGCACTATACTTCGAGAAACAGTGCAAATATAATAACACTTAACAACAATGACTACAATGAATAAAATAAAATTAAACAAGAATCTAAAGTTTGAACGGTTGTTCAAAACACAAGGTGACACAAACCCTAAGAAATATAGAATAATTAATTGAAACCTGCGCCACTATTATAATTAAATAAACAAATAGACATAAATAGAGGGGTGGGATAGGAGGGTATGGTTGGGGTGCTTTGGAGAATTGTGAAGGTTAACAAATCGGAGGTATGTACTCTAACTGAAAAACGGTGAAAATAAACATATTCAGTTACAGTGATCACAATTAAGTAAAGAATTACTGTAAGGACAGAGTACAGAATAATTTGGAATATTAGTGCTAACAAAGAAAGATACTAAGCAGGTGAAATACATTGGAAAGCTAGACTGGTAAACAGTGGCTGTACCAATTTTAAATTAGATTTACTACTTCATTTAATTTAAATTTGGTATAGCCACTGTTTACCAGTCTAGCTTTCCATTGTATTTCACCTGCTTTGTTAGCACTAATATTCCAAATTATTGTGTACTCTGTCCTTACAGTAATCCTTTATTTAATTGTAATCACTGTAAATGAATATGTTTATTTTTACCTCCGATTTGTTAGGCTTCACAATTCTCCAAAGCACCCCACCTATACCCTCCTATCCCACCTCTCTATTTATGTCTATTTGTTTATTTAGTTACAATAGTGTCCCAACCCTATAGTTTACCCCTGCTGACTTCAGAATTGGAAAGAGTGTATTCCAGTCAGTATTGTTAAAAGCTTTCTCAATATCTTCAAAATCTAGAAATGTAGGTTTGCGTTTCTTTAATGTATTTATTCACACGAAGTGACGGGTGCTACCGACAAGGTTTCGCAAATCGATTCCGAATTTCTTGAATTCCAGAAGGCTTTTGACACCGTACCTCACAAAGAGCTTTTAATCAAATTGCGTGGTATTCGCACCAATTTCCTGTCAGAGAGAACACAGTTCGTAGTAATCGATGGTAAGGCATCGACTAAAACAGAGGTGATATCGGGCGTTCCACAGGGTAGTGTTATTGGTCCTCTGCTGTTCCTTATTTACATAAACGATTCAGGGGAAGATCTAAGTAGCACTCTTAGATTATATGCAGATGACGCCGTCATTTACCTTGAACTAAAATCATCTGAAGATCAAAACCAACTGCAGAACGATCTGAATAAGATATCACTATGGTGTAAAAATTGGCAATTGAGTCTAAATAATGAGAAGTGTGAAGTCGTTCACATGAGTACGAAAAGAAATTCGTTAAACTTTGTTTACAAGATAAATCAATCAAAAGTGAAGGCCCTAAACTCCACAAGATATCTAGGAATTACAATTACTTTAGACTTAAACGGGAAAGAGCACGTAGATAATGTCGTGGGAAAGGCGAACCAAAGACAGCGTTTTATTGGCAGATCCCTTAATAGATGCAACAGAACTACAAAAGAAACTGCATAAACTACGCTTGTCCGTCCATTTTTGGAGTATTGCTGCCCAGAGTGGGATCTTATCAGGTGGGTTTGACGGAGGACATCGAAAGAGTCCAAAGAAGAGCAGCTCGTTTCGTATTGTTACGATACAGGGGAGACAGCGTTACGTAAATGATACAGGATCTGGGATGGGAGTCATTACAACAACGGCGCTTATCGCTGCGGCGTGGTTTACTTACGAAACGCCAATCACCAACATTCTCCTCCGAATGCGAAAATATATTGTTGACTCCCACTTACATAGGTAGAAATGATCATCAGAATAAAATACGAGAAATAAGAGCTCGAACGGATAGATTCGGGTGTTCTTTCTTCCCGCGCGCTATTCGAGAATGGAATGGGAGATAAATAGTATAGCGGTGGTTCGATGAACCCTCTGCCAGGCACTTAAATCTGATTTGCAGAGTATTCCATTGTAGATGTAGATGTAGAAATGATAGACCAATTTAAGAAGAGTAGCTAAAGTCGGAAATTCTCGCAAATTGCGTATTAATATATGTGTACCTAATGTTTATAGGTGCAGACCATCTGCAACGTCTGTTCCTTACGAACGGACGTATCAGGATAGTTGTATCCATTTGTACGGCACCCTTGGGTCGCTCGTCAGGTACACAGTTGCGTTTCGTACGTGACGCAGGCATCTACATGATGTCTTCTGATTGCGCCACGGTCGCGGGGCGTGTCACGGCTGGCTGCAGTTGTAGTTGTAGCAGTCTGTAGTTGTAGTTGTGGGCGTATGTGGCGGCGGTCGATACCGCTGCAGCCGGCGGGCTTCCCGCCCTAGCGGCCCTAGGGAACGCCCTACGCCCTTCTCTGCTTCACCCACAAAAACTGTCAACACTTTCGGCCCCTAACCTACATCTACATAAGAAGATGAAGCAATCAACTATACGACAACAGTGCTTTACTAGGCATGGTCCTGTTTGGGGGTGGTATGCCGTTGCCTTCCTCCGACCTTATAGAAGAACCTACAGTTTAACGTGGATTCAGAACCACTGTGTTGCCAGACATTGTTTACATCAGAAACATTGCCATAGATAGAACTTTTGTGGCAGTATAATTCACTCCTGGAGTAGATGACATTCCCTCAGAGCTACTGAAGTCTCTGGGAGAACCAGCCATGACGAAACTGCTTCACCTGGTGTGTAAGATATATGAGACAGGCGACATACCCTCAGACTTTAAGAAAAATGTTATAATCCCCATTCCAAAGAAAGAAATGTTGGTATAGTCTATGGGACTTAACTACGGGGTCATCAGTCCCTAAACTTACAAACTACTTATGAGCAGACAGGTGTGACAACTACAGAACCATCAGTTTAATAAGTCATGGTTGCAAAATATTAACACGAATTTTATTTACAGAAGGATGGAAAAGCTGGTAGAACACAATCTCGGGGAAGATCAGTTTTGGTTCAGGAGAAATGTAGGAACATGGAAGGCAATACTCACTTTAGGGTTTATCCTAGAAGATAGATTTAAAAAAGTCAAACCTACACATCTAGCTTTTGTAGGTTTGGAGAAGGCTTTTGACAATGTTGACTGGAATAAACTCTCTCAAGTTCTGAAGCAAGCAGGAGTAAAATATAGGGAGCGTAAGGTTATTTACAACATGTACAAAAACCAGACAGCGGTTGTCAGAGTTGAAGGGCATGAAAGGGATGCAATGGTTGGGAAGGGAGTAAGACAGGGTTGTAAGCCTTTCTCCAATGTTATTCAATTTGTACATTGAGCAAGCTGTAAAGGAAAGCAAGAAGAAATTTGGAGAAGGAATTAAAGTTCAGGGTGAAGAATTAAAAACATTGCGTTTTGCCGACGACATAGTAAATCTGTCTCAAACAGCAAAGGATCTGGAAGAGCAGTTGAACGGAATGGACACTGTGCTGAAAGGTGCATATAAGATGAACATTAACAAGAGCAAAACTAGGGTAATGGAGTGCAGTCTAAGAAAATTAGGTGATGCTGAAGGAATTAGTTTAGGTACCGAAACAGTAAAGGAGGTAGAATAGTTTTGTTACTTTGGCAGTAAAATAACAAATGATGGTCGCAGTAAAGAGGATATAAAATGCAGAATGGCTGTGGGTAGAAAAGCGTTCTTGAAAAAGAGAAAATTGTTAACATCGAATATTGATGTAAGCCTAAAGAAGTCCTTTCTGAAGGCGTTTGTGTGGAGTGTTGCCTTGTATGGGAGTGAAACATGGACGATAAGCAGTGCGATCAGGTAGAGGATAGAAGCTTTTGAAATGTGGTGCTACAGAAGAATGCTGAAGATTAGGTGGGTGGATCGCATAACTAATGAGGAGAATTGGTGAGAAAAGGAATTTTTGGCATACCTTGACTAAAGGAAAGGATCGATTGGTAGGACACATTCTTAGACATCAAGGAATTGTGAATTTGGCGTTGAAGGGAAGTGTGTGGGGTAAAAACTGCAGAGGAAGACCGAGAGATGGATACAGTAAGCACATTCAGTCAGATGTAGGTTACCGTTCTTATGTGGAGATGAAGAGGCTTGCTCAGGATGGGTATTGTGGAGAGGTGCATCAAACCAGTCTCCGGACTGAAGACCACAAAAACAACAACAACAACAACAAACATAATTCACCCCTTTTCTGAGCCAAAGTTAGATTTAACCTTGAATAGTGGATATCGCCCTATCTCCTTGTGTCACAGCTATGCACACGGCTATTACTTCTGAATGTGGTCTGATAGTTAATAACTAATTTCATAACTGAATACATATATTGTGAAGCTACTGTGAAGATCCCTTAATTACTTACTTATTCACTGGTCATACCGGACTTGAAAGTCCATTACCACAACAACGTGTTTTCGCCATCTGTCCCTGTCTTGAGCTATTTCCTTTCAGTCGCGTTCAATACCTAGGTTCCTCAGACTGGGTTAGATTAGACTAGTACTTGTTCCATAGATCATGAATACGACACTTCGTAATGATGTGGAACGTGTCAGGCTAATGAAAGGTCTCTTTACAAATTATTACTTTGTACTAAATTTATATCAGATTTACTAATTTATATCTAATAATTCGGGTGGATTGGTTATAAGAAATTTCATAAGTGAATATATATACTGTTAAGCTATTGTGAAGATCACTAGCTCTTCAAATAAGTGTCTACAGGGTGATCTTGGACGAGCTTCAGCAATTATTCTGATTACACACTTTTGTGCAATTAATACTTTTTTACTCAATGCTGAATTACCCCAGAAAATGATGCTTCCATTTGATTGAGATATATTACAGCCATGTACAACACACGATCTGACCATTATGACAAAACTCTAACGACAACGTAGTTACGACATTTCATCTGTATTTTAAATACTGTTTTCTGTAATAACTCACACGACTGTTCACTCATTTATAGTATAGAAATATGGCGGCGAGATTTCACTGACATCAATGATACTACAGGGTGATCTTGGACGAGCTTCAGCAATTATTCTGATTACACACTTTTGTGCAATTAATACTTTTTTACTCAATGCTGAATTACCCCAGAAAATGATGCTTCCATTTGGTTGAGATATATTACAGCCATGTACAACACACGATCTGACCATTATGACAAAACTCTAACGACAACGTAGTTACGACATTTCATCTGTATTTTAAATACTGTTTTCTGTAATAACTCACACGACTGTTCACTCATTTATAGTATAGAAATATGGCGGCGAGATTTCACTGACATCAATGATACTGAGTACGGCATTGCCACTCTAGTATCTTTCAAGTCTGTATTTAAATCATTGATCTCTATACTATCTGAAAGTTGAACTACAGATTTCTGGGTGTACCAGCCAAAGATGTTCATATTCCGCTTCTTGACTAATTACAACATGGCTACTATGAAGTATTACAAGAAAACGAAAAATGTTTCTATTCGTACTAATACGAGTCTGTTAGTTCACATATTGTCGTAAAATTTCAAATCCAGATGTAATGAAGCAATTATTTGTCACTACTAATGGACAGAAATTCGTTTAACTAATTACAACATGGCGTTCAATGCAAAATCGTGTGCCAAACATATGAATGTACAGCTGCGCTACATTTCTATGCTCATACACCAGAGTTATACATCCAGGTTATATAGAGATCACTGATTTAAACCAAGAAGGTTAGAATCTCTGGAGATGCCCTAACACTGAAAAACTGCGCACTCCGGCATTTGTTTGTACCCAAAACATTGGGCATAGTGTGTGTAAGTAGGAGATCTAGACGTTGAAATGTACCTCAGACGTAAGCAAATACTCCAATGTCACTATCAATATAGTTGCTTTATGTAAAGAAGGCTATATTCACTCAGGGTTTTAACCGAGAAATCTTTGTTTTGGGCACAAAACGATGGCCCCTCTGGCTTCAATAAATGCCTGTTCTCAACATAGGTAATGTCATCTCTCTTTATTCTGACCTCCTTGGTTTAAACATTGTTATTTCTGTGATAAACATGAAACTCTGAAGATAGCCTTGTAGGCTGATAACCAGTTAACGAATTAGAATAAACTTGTGGAACAGACCCAAAATTGTGGTTTTTAATTCAGTAGAAAACTTGTAGCTGACTCTCCACAATGACATCACCAGATCTGTGGTTATAGGATCTACTGCTATATAGCTACATGTACAAAATCAGAATTTGCATTTCAGAACAGAATACGTCTCTCTCCATCTCAGACGTGATTTCAATTTTTTTTCTCCGTTTCGTGATAATTTCGCCACCTTGTACTCTTATTATGGCCAGAGAAAGTTTAGCCAACACAGGTGTGTCACCCTTGTGACCGAGAGCTGTAAATAGTGGCAGTTTTGATTATGACAGACGGGAATGCAGGAGGAGACTCCTTTCACGACATACAGGACGTCGACTGCTCTGTTGATTACACGACGAACTACAGCCCCTCCCAGACTGATGTGCCCTTACAAACTGTCGCTCCAAATTATGTGCAGCGTAGCTTCTTTCTGACAGCAAGGACAGCAGCTCAAATTTCTGCGACGCGCGCAAACCCGAAAGTAGCATTAAAATGCCATAACCATTATTTATCCAGACTCTCTGCAGAGCCTCTTCGCGAAGTTTTCGTGCGCCTCGGCCATATTTTATGAGGTGAGGTAGATTACCCTGCCGGGACGTATTGCTTCCCTCCAAGATTCAGATATTTATTTTGTTGTTCTTGTTGTGGTCTTCAGTCCGCAGACTGGTTTGATGCAGCTCTCCACCCTACCCAGTCCTGTGCAAGTCTCTTCATCTGAGAATAAGTTCGGCAACCCATATCCTTTCGAATCTGCTTACTATATTCGTCCCTCGGTCTCCCTCTACGATTTTTACCCCACACACTTCCTTCTAATTCTAACTTGACAATTCCTTGATGTCTCAGAATGTTTTCAACCAATCTATCCCTTCTCTTAGTCAAGATATGCCAGAAACTCCTTCCTCCCCAATTCGGTTAAGCACCTCCTCATTAGTTACATGATCTACCATTCTAATTTTCATAATTCGTTTGTAGCACCACATTTCCAAAGCTTCTATCATCTTTTTGTCTGAACTCCTTATCGTCCAGGTTTCACTCCCGTACAATGCCACACTCCAGACAAAAGTTTCCTAACATTTAAATTAATATTGGATGTCAACAAGTTTCGCTTATTTAGAAACGCATTTCTTCCCATAGCCATTTTGCAATTTATATCTTCCCTATTTCAGCCTCAGAAGTGTTTTTGCTACCCATATAACAAAACTCATCTACTACTTTTTTGTCTCATTACCTAATCCAATTCTTTCAGCATCACCTGATTTTCTGACATTATATTCCATTACCTTCGTTTTACTCTTGTTAATGTTCATATTATATCTTCCTTTCAAGACACTCTCCATTCCATTCAATTGCTCTTCCAGATCCTTTGCAGACTCTGACAAAATAACTATGTCATTGGCAAACCGCAATATTTTTATTTCTTCTCCCTGAACTTTAATTCCCTCTCCACATTTCTCCTTGCATTCCTTCACAGCTTGCTCAATGTACAGATTGAACAAGAATGGGGAAAGGCTACAAGCCTGTCATACTCCCTTCCCAACCTCTGCATACCTTTCTTGCCCTTTGACTCTAATAACCGCTGTATAGATGAAATATACCTCTTCGCAATTTTACCCCTGCTACCTTCAGAATTTGAAAGAGTGTATTCCAGTCGACATTGCCAAAAGATTTCTCCATATCTACAAATGCTAAAAACTTAGGTTTCCCTTTCCTTAGCCTATCTTCTAAGATAAGTCGTAATGTGAGTATTGCTTGCCGTGTTCCTACATTTCTCCTAAATCCAAACTGATCTTCCCCAAGGTCGGATTCTACAAGTTTTTCCATTGGTCTGTAAATAATTCGTGTTAGTATTTTGCAGCCATGACTTATTAAACTGATAGTTCTGTAATTTTCACACTTGTCTGCACTTGCTTTCTTTGTAATTGGAATTACAATATCCCTCTTGTAGTCTGATGGTATTTCTCTTGTCTCATACATCTTGCATACCAGGTGGAACAGTTTTTCATGGCTGGCTCTCCTGAAGAAATCAGCAGTTCAGACGGAAGTTTATAGTGTAAGTTCTCATAATCTTTAGAAATAATGTTGTAACATTGTTCACGATTTGTTCAAAATGCAAAATGTTATATGAAACATTAATCTTATTGCGTGTCAGAGGCGTGATATACACACAAGGGACAAAAAGCTCCTTCACATTGAGATTCTACTCAAGTTAAATTTAATAATCGAATCTCTACTACGGAGGTAGCAATAACAGCAAAAAGAATGAGCAGTTTTGAACATGGCTTTATATGCAGCAACTGGATGTAAAATAATTTTGACAATTGCAGCCCCACAAGGTGGTTTAAAATAATTTAAAAAAAATTATCTAGATTTTGACAACACTGCAGAAGTCATCATCAGAATGTAAAGTTACCAAGTAGATCTGAATGACAGTATATTAGTTGATTTATATATGGCAATTTTACATTCTACTTCCATAAAGATGACGAAATCTGGATTAAAAAAATTGTAATTATTTTAAAGCAACTTGCGGGGCCGCAAGTGTCAAAATTATTAAAAAGAATGAAAACAAAAATCTCTTGCAGTTTGCTTCAGAAATCGTTAAGTTAGGATTTAGTATGGGCCAGATCATGAAGCTCTACTCTAAAATACATTGAAACAATGGATGAAATAAAAACTCTATATGACTAAATATCTGTACAGAAAATCTAGAAGCACTGCCCATTCTCATTCGTAAGAATAATATTCTCGAAAAAAATCTTCGTTTTTTCACGTAATAGCGGTTAAATCACAGTCTAACATATACAGTTGTGACATTCACCACTGTGAAAGTTGTTTCCAACTGACAGTTGCAACAACACTAGCGCTCCTAGTGGTGGGCAAGCCACCGAAGGAGGGATGTTTGTTTAGAATTATTTTTCTACAATTAACAAAATATTTACTATAATTTTTGCGTTAAAACTTAGGTAAAATATCGAGATATACATAATCGGGATATTAATGTAAAATCAGCCGAATTTCACTGATCCATGTTATCCATGTATATGTTAGTGTGCCCCAGCGATCTCCATATAAACTGGTTGAATAAATCTGGTGTCTGAGCACAGAACTACAGCATGCCTGACCATTCATACCTTTTCGCATCATCTGCCATGTTTAAATTTTGCAAACGAATTTTCAACAATTATTAGATGCAAAAGAATTGCTTGCTTACCTCTTGATATGAAATGTATGTCAATTGGCTATGTAATAGGCTAATTTGAACAGGGAATCGAAATGTATATTCTTTTCATTTTCATGTAATATATCATAGAAGCCATATTTGAATTTTGCAAGAAACGACACATCTGTGGCCGGCATGCTCAGATAGCTGAAGTTCAACATCCAGGTAGAATAGAGGTCAGTGTGCTGCCCCATCACTGCAAACTCTCTGACATAGCACTCAACTGTTTAAAATAGAGAAATAATAACACAAATGTAATACTTAAATGATTCATTTGGTTGGGTAGTGTACCGAATAACATACATAAAAGTATTCAACTCTCTATTTTGAATTGTATATTCTAAATACATGCTATTATCACTGATAATTCTACACATGCATTGATCATTCACAGACCACCATATAAGCTAGTAAGTCACAGGCACAAGTATTATGAGACTGGCGATGCCGTACACAGTATCATTTATGTTACTGAAGTCTCACCGCCATATTTCTATTACATAAACGTGTGAGCAGTCATGTGAGTAATTACTGAAAACAGTCGTAAAAATACGGATGAAATGACGTATCTACATTGTCTTTAGAGTTTTGAAATAATGGTCATTCATATGTTGTATAGGACTGTAATTTCTCGCACAGTAAATGGAAGATATAGAGAGTAGTTAGTTGCATTGATATACTATTTATAAAATCTGTTGCCAATTCCATTCAATTTCGGTTTTCCTTTCAGTATGGTCGTTATTAAAGTGCTGTTTGTCGTGGATAACACAAAGCTGAATTCTTTTGAGTGTTCTTGCGAAATCCACAGTCTCCTTTGCCACATACAGTAATGAGTCAAATTAATTTTCTCTTTTTATTAATCTGTTACCGCTTTCACTAAACTTTGCCTTCTCTTTCAATATCATGACTGCTATAAATGTGCTATTTGTTGTGGGTAACACAAATTTTTATTCTTATGAGAGTATTTTTTTCCCAATAACTACAATCTGCTTTAAATTATGTAACACTTTTTTTCCTTCAGTCACAGACGCAAGTTTGCCACTCTACTAATATATGTCTGTGGCTATGCTTTAGCCCACAACATATATACGAAAGAGAACATAGATTTCAATGATGTCATTATCTTGAAACCAATGAAATTGGAGTGGCAATATCCACAGGTCATATTGGGCCACAATGATAGTGTGTTTCCCTGTCTTTACAGTGTTTTAGTTTGAAACCAACATCTAATGTTTCTGCTCTGAGTTTTCGTCATTATGAGTAATAGTTTTTATAGTTTACAGCTGAAATCAAGCCCTAAATTTAATAAAATTACTCCTCGTATTCCTATTACACAAGTAGTACTAAAGGTAACGTATTTTTTTTTTTCAAAATTACTAAAATTACTGCAATGTTTGTCCTTTCTACGTGTAACCAGGTGAAACGTACTGACAGTTCTTTTTATAAGCAACACTAATACAGATCCTCGTTGTTTGTGCTGTACTATGAATATTTTGCTCTTTTTCAATTGGCGATGTTTTAGCTTGTTTTAAATGAATTTTTATGTCATTAAGTAAGTCATTTCTAGTCAGATCTGCTTTTACTAGCACAATACATAGTTATAAAATACAGACCATTAATTGCACCTAAAGAACCACTTCTACTTTTTGAGTGAATCATAATGTTTTTCTGTCATATTTTTTTATTGAACAGTCAATATTATACTAGTTTCTCGTTTTGCTTGACTGTGTGCTACCAAAGACACAAAAATATAAACGCTTTAATTGTGTTTAAATATGAAATTATGGGACACTTATTGTTAAAATATTATCACCTGTTGTTGAAGAATCGTAAGAAAACAATATGTACCATGTAACTGCTGAACAAACTAGGACCATCAGGTAATATTAGGAACTATGGAGGAATAACGTTCACTTTACTGCTAAATGTGTGATAAGAATGCAATAAGATCTTTCATTGTTAAAATCTATACTTAATTTCAGCTGTAAATGAGAAAAACTAAGACTGTCATTCCATCCAATGATGAAAGCTGCTTTCTATCCTAAGTCACATGACTCAGACATTGGTTACAGTATAATGACACTACATGCTGTCTATGTTATCGCTGGTCTATGGCAATGTCGAAACCAACCTCATGCTCAGTGCAAGTCAAGTATGTCTGCCATCTTGGATACCATTAAAACACTGTTTCCTCATTAAAACCTAATGTTAACCCTATACTCATAGTGTAATTGCATGTGACAGTTATGAAAAAGCACTTTCAAAAATAAAGGAATAAAAGTAAAAAGTTCCTTCTGGATGAATACTCATCATTAGAGATTTGAATACTCAATTTTTACGCCACTCTCTACTCATAGATCACAGTGTTCATCATGGCAAAATGACTGAACATTTATTCCTGTTTTAAGTCATATCACAGAGCAGCATGTGGTATGAATACTTGTCAAAGACTCACAAGTAGACCACCCAATTGACACTCGCCCATCCGAATATACTTGAAATATGTTGTAGTCTACGTCAAAATATAAGACATATTTTTTACAAGTGCCCATATAGTCGGGGAAGTGGTGAAAAACTCCCTAAGACAACACCGTTTTTTTTACCTTTGTGGGAACATGTCATCGAAACAGTAGTAGATTTACCCAGAATGTTGTAACATAATTTCTGTATGTTATAACTGTGCAATCACATCTTTAAAAATTTTGATATATTACGTAATCATCCCCTCGCCCCATAATTTATGGAAAAATAAACATTTTCTGTGTAGCAAATCTATTGTTATGTGTAACAACCATTTATAATAAATTTAATCCCACTTTTGCAGTAGTCAGCTATTTGTTGGTAGTACCTCTATATTCGGCTGTTTGCCCTGTCCACTCTATGATGCTTCTCATACATGGTGACAGTGTGATAGTGTTGGTGGAATTTGTGCAAATGTTTGTATGGGACTTAACTACTGGGTCATCAGTCCCGTTTGCAATTTCACAGTCCAACTAACTAACGACTTATTGTATTCCTATTAGACATTTGGTGTCACAGTCAACATTATGTCTCTGATAATTCCTAGCATTAATTCGATGGTTACTGTTTCTACATCGGCCCTGGTGAAACATACGGACAGTTATTCATACATACACGAAATTGTAGTTCTAAGTCAATACTTTGTGTTTTGTGCACAGTGAGTCTCTTAGTTCACGGATTACATCGGTGTAGAGGACGAAATTTCAGTTTGACTAGCAGCATCAGTTTTCTTACAATTCCTCAACAATATGTGTGGAATGTTTTGTTATGCATTTAGAAGGAATGAAATATGTTAATATCCAAGTGTCACTCAGAACATGTTATGGCATTTTCCATATACCGTGATACCATTCATAAAACAATCAAGATATCGGTTATTTACATTACAATAATGTGACAGGCGAACATTAGCGATGAACTCGTCAAGCAGAATTGGTTTTAAATGTATAATGGATAATCTACATTCATCTGTAGTTGTATATAATGCTAGTACAATCGGATCTAAACTTCCACTTCCTTGCTGACATATAAATTCAGTTAAGATCAACTGGAAGTATTTTTCAGTGCAGTGACAAGAAAGCCACAGTCTAACGTTTGAAAATGGTTTCCAGATATTGTTGCTACATATTCAGATTGGTACATCTACCACTGCTAATTGTTACGTCACTTTAATACATAATGACTGTGATCACATATCTCAATCAGTTGTTTTACTTTGAATTTGGCAACAGACCTAAACAAGAAAGTAAAGAGTCACATTTGTCAAGATGCACTAACTTAAATATTTCATGTTCATGTATAATGAATGGAAAGAAATGTCGATATATGTTTTATATCAAATGACGATGTTTGTCTGTGCAATATGGGCCATAAAGCTTTACACAAATGTCAATTTTTCATTTGGAAAATGTATTGAAGGAAACCATTATCTCCACTTGTAGGATAAACGACAAAACTGTAAAATTACTGAAGACAAAACGCCTCTTTAATCATATACTGTCATAGACACGATAATCAAATGAAGAAGTTTAGTTAAGGAACGGTATTTGAGTTATTATTCGTATTTCGTTTTCCTAAATCACACCTCACAAATGCATTTTCAAGATGACAAAGTATGGCTAAAACATCCATTCACAAAACTACATATTATGACGTCCAATTCACATGGTTTTACTGACAATCTTATCAAGTTTCATGATGCTCCTATTATATAACTACAGATACTATCCTGATATAATTTCATTATGAATGAATAAACTGATTGAATGCATAATTTTTTTGCATGTATACTTGTCATTGCATTGTGCTTAAAGTTTCAATCACAATAGCAGATATTTTATACCTTACACATTCCTAATGTGTCTTTTTTAATTAGTAGAAAATACATAGGAAAAGTTATGAATGTGATTTCTGTACAAAATATTAGATCACTTTTGCATTTAGATAATTGAAATAGTTTGTGTCAAATAATTTTGTTTACTGTGTTAGTTTCTATACTATATTTTAATGAAACATATTCTTTACATTCATGTGTCATTTTTATAGCTAGTCATTGTAGAACATAAAACTATTTGTTTTTATCTTATAAAGTTCTGTTAATAAAATTCAGTAGGATCTTATGTGATTCATATCATATCACTTACTGTATCTAATGATTCAGGAATGCAGAATGTTTTAGAAACATTTCTCACTGTGGCAATATTATTTATAAAACATTGATTTATGAAAATGAGAAGTTATGTCTCATGTCTGTGATGACAAATCAAAATCTTAATCAGTTTCTATAATGTTAAATGACCATTATAAGTTCCTGTTTGTTGTACTAAATTAGTAACTTCATAAATAAAATTGCACCATGAATTGTTGCACATTATCATACGACCACAATGATGATAAACAATTTCTCTAACTCAGACTTTGCATTAACATTTGTCTCCATGGCCACTTCATGATCAAACTGTAGTTTAATTGTATTATGACCAATTACATTTAGGAATCCATTCTCCAATAGTAGCTTTTCTAGCTATGCATGCTCCTTCCTGCTTCGAAAATAGTGATTTATGTCAACAGACACTTTCTTTATCATCACTCTGAATTGGTCACAGTTGCACTTCAATAATATACAACTGGCAGTGCTACTTTATGTTCATTGCTTACTCATCTTAAAGGTTTTCTGAATACCAAAAGAATTTATTTCCAGTACTATGCAAACTATGTAAATTATGTTGTTTATCAAGAACCAATTTTAGTATAATGTTAAATTCAGATGTAGGTAGTAAAAGATATTTCACTGACAAACAAATGATAGGTCGTAACATAAATTTTGTATTACCCACACATGCCTATATTGTAGTGCATCATTAAAAACGTTTCTTGAGGCACTTGTGAAACGCATTTACTATAATCTTTTTTAATGAATGAACACTTATTTTGAATACAAAATTAAATATGGTCATTTTTCTATGTTTGCATGACCTAACATTAGTATATAGTCAATATTTGAACCTTTTTTTCCTAGTTCCTAATTAATAATACTGATGCATGTTCATGAAATCTAATGTGTTTGACATAGTTTGCACATGTCTAATTTTCACTACTGTATACTTGTGTTTCCTCTGTTCATTGCTACACATGAACACATAGTTCTACCTTTTTAGATTAACTAGATTTTTAGTAAAAGGTTACCATTTTCCCCAACACTATTGAATCCCTCTAATACCAAAATTATGATCACTCATACTGTATCATAAAAGGAACCTTTGAGGAGGCACTTGAATCTCAAGGATTGTGCCTGGACATCCATTTCCTAAAGCAATATGATGCAAAACTAAAAAAAAATTACCATTGAAGATCAGATAATTTTCCAAAATTATTAAGTAAATAATTTGTTACCTGATTACATAATGTATAAGTAATGCTGCTATTCTGCCTCCTGGTAACGTTTTCTTACTTTCAAATAAATTGAATGTGTTATTATTTGAATATATGTATTAACAAATATTTAGTTATTATTACACACATTTGTGAAATGCCTCATTCTCAAATGGAAAATAAATATAGCAATAATGCTGTTCAAAATCTAGAAATTGAGCAATAAAAATAGTTTTTTCTATTTTTTAGTTTTTGGACCACATGTTATTTTAAAGGGAATACTCACATTTTCATAAAATTTGGGAGTAAAAACGAAACTTTTCTTTATTAAAAATTATGATTCAATATTTGCTAATTTTTTCATTTAAGAATAGAAATTGAATTAAAATGAAAGTTAAATAAAATGGATATTAATAGTACTTGAATGAGAGATCAGGTGGTTGCAGAACTTGTGCACTACACATACACTTACCAGTGATCCATATCACCTACCAGAATCAGTACCAAAATCTTGTACTGAGCTAAAATTACAAAACAGAACTAATGTTGGTGCAAAACTTATGCATTACTAAAATATCATACAAGGAATTAAGTTTAAATATTAAAAGAACATACAAGGCAGAAAAAAAGAGAAGGCACAATAGTGTGAAGTTTTGTCCTCGGAAATAGAATATCTTGTAAAAAACTAATTTCAAATCTTGTGTAGCATTTTCCCTGTTCTAGTTTTCAAAGTGTTTGAAGTGCTTTTATGTGTACATTCACAGAGCTATACAGCAGAATTGTAATTGTGTCCTAAAATAAGAAACTGTATGCTTTTCAGTAAAGTAAATGTATGAAATTTACTTGAAGGTATCACAAAATTATATGTGAAGTGCAAACCATACAGTTTTCTTCATTTTTACTAGTGAAACAGTTTAATTATTTAGTCCTTCTGGATATAATCAAGTATGATTTGTTTTGCATTATAATTCTACAGGAAATTGATGTCTGGGTGCTGAGCTATAAGAATTAAAGAAACATCAAGGCCCACTCTTGTAATTCCCTTCGCAACAAACATGCTGCCTGGTCAGACAGTCCAGCTGTTAGGATGGTATTGACTACAGTGCCTAGCAGTTTCCTCTAACATATTGTCTTGACTCTGAAGCTTTTTACTAATTTATCCCTGCATAACAATGACTGATGCTCTACCAAAAGTACAATTTGAAACACAATTGGACTTATTTGTGCTTTTTTTACAATCGCTACTGTTATTTTGTTGTTTTTTTCTAGTGATAGTGAGGGTTTTTTGTGGTGTGTGCTTGTGTCTGACGTGTGCTTTACCTTTCTGCCCGTATAGAACACCGGCAGTTCCCTGGATGGGAATTCCAGCGACGTGAGTATAACGTAGACACGGGAAACGAAGAGCTAACAGTCGTCCAGCCATGGGCGGGATGATGAAACATCTTCAACGTTCTCTCCTCCTCTTGAAAATAACCACAAACAAACAGTCAAACTAACGACACCGAACGACATCAACAATGGCGTTATTAACAACACGGAAATACGAGCTGCACTTCAAGCAGATAAAATTGTTTACTGGACAACAATTTGGCATATATTATGTAAATGATGATGGACTTCCATGTATTAATTTGAAAACTGCTTTTTTCAGTAACCTATGATGAAACAGTCTGTTGCAAGTGTGTTAATAGGTATTTTAGGTTTTTTGGAACTGGATATACTGCTGATACTTTTCTTCCAATAATTGAGATTGCTTCATCCAATACATGCCAATATTTTATACCCATCTGCTTGTAAAGTTATTGTAAAACTAATTAGACCTATTTATTGGATTTAACCTTAGCAATAAAACAATCAGATAGTCATCAGTGTGCCACTATTCTTAACTATGTCTTTTAGATCAGCAATACATTCAAATCGGATCTGGCACACAATCCATGTTGTATATTAATTGGGCTTTAATTGTATCATAAATTCAGTTTTGGACTACTGAGCTTTTGATGCTTCATTTCACGTTATCTACTAATATGGTGATAGTTTTTGTAACATTGAAGAAATAGAGGTGATGGTGAGAATATGTCGAAATTTATCTTTTAATGTGCACACCACTTATCAATACAACAGAATATAAAGACACTAACATTGTAACAGACTAAATGTTTTCTCAGTTTTCACATCATTCACCAACAGATTCACAGAGTGGAAATGAAGCTACTACCTATTGCTAGTTGTGCTATGGTTACTATAACTAGCAATAATTTCGTTACAAAAGGCAACTATTTATTGAATGCTTTTAAAACAGCAGAAAATGACTACATACAGCAAAGACCTGAAGAAAAAATGTGGATTAAAATTTACCTATATTTCAGTTAATGACAGGAAGCTCACATTTTATCCCAAAATCTGAACAATATTTGCTGCCATATAGATACAAATCTCACATCAATCACAAGTTTACTTGGTAAAGGCGGGAAAAGAACAGATACTGTTTATTAGTCAATTAAGCAGTTACATAATGCCATGTCTTTTTGAAAGGTATGGAATCGTCAAAAATTTTCATCAGGAAATGAACTCAGTATTGAGCTTTATATTCCAAATGTATTCTTACCGTAGTTCTAAGAATTTAATCACACACATGAATGTATTTAGATAGTACCTAATGTGTTTCACTTACAGTATGTTATAAATGTGGTCATGGATGACATCTAATACAAGAAACTGGGATGTGACTCATTGTAACTATTCTGTACTAATGCTTGGCGTTTCCAGAGTAACAAACAGTTGTGTGTCTCTGGCAGAGTGAAATTAATTCTTTACAATTAATTGTTTAACACGTGTGGCTGAAATATATGTTTAATGTAATTACTCCAAAAAGTATGTGTCTTTGTGGAAATATTGTTTTTGTTGCAAAACATTATCGTCGTTTAACTAGTGAAACTGTGTTAACATTTACGAAAACTTTATGAGTGTTATCCTGTTAGTTCACTCATTGCCTTTCTGTTTTATAAGTACAATAAGAGAAAATGATTAATGATTAATTTTTCGATTGGCAAGGAAATAAGCAAAAAATAGCTGTAAACTAATTTTCAGTGAACGCTACAAGATATAGTCATAGAAACATTGTTTTCCGAATTTAACCTTGGTAAATGAAATTATGTGTGTGTAACAACGGATTACATACTTAAGATGATTCTGCAGCTGAAAACATTCTTATTAATAACCACATAGAAGGTATCAGTTTTTTATGTAAATGTAGTGTCTAGTATCGAAAATTTATAAGTTATAGATGATGGTTAGGGGCATGTCACCTGTTCACACTTCCAAAATAGATTTTGTATTTTAGTACCCTTATTGCTATGATGGTAAAGTGAACATTCCTTTTCCTATAGGAGAAGCCTTATCATATATGTGTTAAGTTGCATCCTGTGAATGTGAAAATCTTTTCTTCCACATAATAGTTACTGCTTTTCATTATGAAGATGACTGACAAAGGGAAGATTCTCAAAGTAGTTACCATACTATGTAGAACAGTTATGGCCAGGAAATTTGTGTGTAACATTTAATAGCAAGAATTTCGTATGTATTGCCCAGTTATCATGATTTATGACGTGGAAAAAATATGTAGGTATATCCTGAAACGTTTATTTTCTGAGTGAAAACTGGCGTTTACACCCTCAAAGTATAGCTGAAAATGTTCATTCTATAACACATCCAGGTCTTTTCCTTTTCAATGGGCCCATTGCATATCTTATACTTTCTCAACTTCTGATGTGATTATAGTGAGCCATGGTCATTTCAAGATCAATATAATTTGTCTCTTATGGCCCCAGCAAACGATCAAAGTTGTTTGTCAAATATTCTGTTTGCTTCTAACAGGTTTGAGAAACATGTGTGCTGGCTTGCAAATGAATTGTGTCAAACCTAACCTCACTTTTGGAGCAGCTTTCATCTTGTGTGATTATCACAATGTAAGTGGGTATGGTTACCAGTATAGACAAATAATTTCATGCATTAACATTGGGTATAAACAAATACAAGATGTTCGTCAATGGAATTGTTGAAACAGGGCCAGAAATGCACCTATTTAAAATCTGCTAAATACAATTACACACATAACACAAAAATTACATCAGCTTTCTCTAATTGGACAGGTAACCTGTTAGAATTACATCATTCTCATATTGAAAAAGAAGAATTAAGGCCATTTCACACTGTCCGTCACATCAACGTCACCGTCACGTCAAGTTGTATTCACACTGTCCATCAGTGTCCGCCACATCAATTCGCCCATCTCAATACGCGATGTTGAAAGTGAGGTTATGAGTGGCGATCTGTTATGTAGAAAGTCATAGTTTAATACTATAATTGAGGGAACAACAATGCTAAATATAAAAACATCAAACAATACTTATAAGAGCATAAATAGCGCCTGTTTACTTTATCCATTACGATTTGCCCACTGAAATTGTTAATACCATCGTAAACAACTGAATGTTTGTCATTACAACTGACTTTTTCATTTAAAAATTTTATTTAATGAAAAATGCGTAATCAAATTACAATTTTATTCAAATAAACAGTGACTAAAATAGGTTAACTTCTGATATTAGCAGACGGCCGTTCCGTCAAAACATTCCTCTCAAGAAAGCTTGACATGACGTTGATGTGATGTGATGGTCCGGTGAAGGACAGTGTGAATGCTGCCATTAGAAATACATTGCGGAATGTTCTGACGGACGGTGATGTGACGTGACGGACAGTATGAATTGGCCTTTACAGTGACCTTAAATTGAAAAAGAAGACAAGGTGAAACAAAAAATTTTCCTGTTGCTCTGTGATTACCCATAACTTTTAAACCTTTTAAAAAGTCGTATCCTTAAAGTATAGTATAGCTCCATAAAAACATCATCTGTGAAATTACCAATAAGCCTTGTTTTTCTTAATTTCTTTTATTTGCATTTGTAGTATGTAAGGTTTTTTATTTATTTACAATTGGCCTGGTTATATGACGGTTAGTAGCCTGTAATCTTTTATAATTTTCATACATGCTCTGATGCAGTGTTGACGACTGTGAGAACTCACAACATAATAAGGGGAACTCAATACAAATTCTTGATTAAAGTGTGCAGTGGAACTTCAACATGCATATGGTCTACCATGCAATCATAAAGAGTCAGACACTAATGATGAACCGTCAGTCTAATCACATGATGCAAGTAGTCTTTGTTTAAAAAACATGTTAAACAAAACTGCATATTGGCAGATAACTTGATCGTCTTCAGGGGCCATTGTATGATTGTATGCTCTGCCATTTGTCCAGAAAAAGCTATTACTGGAAGATGAAAAATGTAAGTACTATGATCCAGTGACAAATACCATGAACATATAATGGCATAACAATAGTTGTGGTATATATTACTTTGTTTGGTCTATTAACAGTCAAAGAAATGTTTTCCAACCTTTGTTCTGTGATAAAAAGTTATTATTATTTCCATTATTATGATTAACTAACAATTAGTGGGAAGATTATGTTTCTTGAACAATTCCAGAGACATAATAATCAGTAACGTAAGACATTAATGATTTACCACAACTTTCTTGGCTTTCACCAGTTTTCTATTTCTACCCACCTTACCAAGCTTTGTCAGCAGAATGACAAATGCCATATTTTAAATGCTACTGTATTTCAGAGTTACTGCGCCAAAACCCTTGATCCAAAAAGTAGTGTGTGAAATGATGATTTGGTTTTACCAAATCGGTTCTTAGAAGACAATTCCATCGGCAAACTGTTTTTATAATCAGATAATCTCGTTACTTGTGAAACCTTCTGTCTTTCGAAAGTGGTGAGAATTAAACACTAGAGCTTATACACAAAACTAATACCTAGGTGGGAGCTGTGTCTCTTACATACTTGCAAAAGTGCTCCCTTGCCTGTTTCCCAGTCACATCGCCCATGATTCACTCTTTGTAAACAACATTCCTGTGCTATTTAGATAGGAACGACTTAGCTAATACAGTTGTTTTTTCACTTTCATAATAAAGTAGGCGATATGCTAGGATATACTAAGACACGGGAAAATGCAGACTGGATACAGCAGAAATTGTTGATACATTTGTAATTTAAGAAAGTGATGGTGCAAATGGCACGAATGCTAGTTTTTATACATAAGGTAATCGATCTTGGAGTATGGACTAGACTGTAAGTAAGAAATTCAATGTTGACTGTAGGGTTACATGATATATGTACTGTTTATATGCTGCTTTCACTTAGTTAATCTGCTTGATGACATAATCTGTCTTTGAAATACTTAGCATATGAAACTGGAATGTCGCTTAAGTGGTATATTTTTAATCGCAGTGTAAGTACTTTCATGTATATACAATGAGTGTTACTGAACTGGAAATCTGTCATAATAAACAGAATAATGCAAGATCTGTCTTTTAACAAATTGTGCTAAACCTCCTCAGAAGAATTCCATATTGTAAATTTTATGACATATATGATGTAACAACGATATTTCCCTTCTTCTCAAAATCAAGAGGTCTGCCATGATACTGGTATTTGTGTAACTGGGTTGAGGATAAAAAATCTTAAAATAATTATCAGACGTGTATTTCAATAACAAACTGATTTTAATAGTGTCATGAACATTGCATATCAAAAATTTGCTGGTGTAGCTATTTTCTGCAGGAAGTACAGTACATAAATTTTAATTTTAAGTACTGAAACACCTCTTTTTTATTGAAGTCTGTATTTACTTATGTTCCAGATGTTTCAACTTTTACATTGGGCACTCAAATGAAAAACAGTAGTTATTACAGCCAAAGTATAGTACATTGATAAAACACAAGAATTAATTTCACAGAATAATAATCCAAAAATAAAATAAGATCTAACGGATTTCAGATGGAAGGAAAAATATACTCTGAAACTACGGATGGAATACTGGATTACATGCAAAAAAAGAATAGTACTACTGCTACTGTGCTACAATACACACCAAATACATATGAGCCAAATATTCGAATCATATCCATGCTGGGTCACACAATACCCACACTTAGTAGTCACAGTCCTATCATCCAAAACGGCCCAACATAACGTTAATATCAGTATAATATTAAGAAAGGACAAGGCATATGATTGTACAAGTGTATACATTGCACACATAAACACAGGTATATATATATATATATATATATATATATATATATATATATATATATATATATATATATATATATATATATATAGGAATGTTCATGTTAGAAAGTCAGTCAGATTAGATTAATAGATGTTCTATACATCATGAATACGAAATTTCATAAGTTTCACAATGATGAGCAACATGTTAGTTTAGTAAAAGATAACATAACATGACACTCTTTTTTATTTTTTGTTACAGTACTAATTTCTATGCAAAAATTCATCTACTGAGTAGAAGGAATTGTCATTCAGGAATTCTTTCAATTTTTTTTTCATATGCTGGTTGGCTAAACCTTGAATCATGTAGATCATCTTTCATACAATCTAGACTAATAATAAATCGGTAAATGTAGGCCTGTCATTGTTCTCTTCAATCTTCAAAACTACTGGACGAATCTTCATCTGGTTTTCACAGGAAACATGAGAAACGTCTGTGTCAACATATAGGGATAATTTTATAAAAATCGTATCATGTAAAAAAGATATCGTAATTTTAAGTGCTTTCAGTAACTGTTGTGTCTGTTTATACAACTATTAAATACCTCTTATCTCCAAAACTACTTCGCGAATTTAACTCAAGACTAGATATAGACTTCGTTTAAAAATCGGATCACAGGAAAAAAACAATACCGTAATTTGAAATTTTTTATCTACAACTGTCATGTCTGTCTGTCTCTTTGAACACGTTTACCTCCAAAACTCCTCATCCAACTTTCATGGGGTTTTCACACATAACTTGAGCATATCATGTCAAGCCATCATGTATGTCTGTTTATTGAGGATAATCTCCAAAAGTACTACAAGAACTTTAATTTGTTTCCACATGTAAATTTAAAATAGCTTGGAGGATAACATAAGCTTCATTTAATCAAAATAGGATCAGGTGAAGAAAAGATATCGTAATTTGTACTTTGTGGTGTAAGCTATTCTTGAATTGCAGCATAGTGTAGCAAATATCCGATAGAGACACTGTTACTTACATAGTATACCAAATAACTAATACATGGTGATGCTGCATTTTTTATTCGTGTAACTAAGGTGTGATACACTGAAACAATGTCTACGATTTTCTTTATGGCAGCGGTGTAGTGTATTAATGCTGGCAACGGCCATTGAATCATTTTGAAAAATTAGTCAGGTACCATGAGGGGAGTAATTCTTTGTTTGATAATGAAATAAATAAATGTTGTTCCTATCAGTAAATTAATTACCCCCCTAAAGCGAATATTTCGTTGCCAACGTTAATATACTAAACCACTGCCACTGCAAGTAAAAATTAAGCCAGATACGACACAAAAAAATAATAGCTGTATCCTGCATGGATTGCAATGTCATCGGAAGAAAAAAAGAGCTTCATTCCGTGGGTATCATTTGAATTTAAAACATAACGAAATTCCTTTGCATCTATCAGTGTTTTCCTTCACTAAGAATTCTTTGCAAAAAATCTGTTCTGCGCATCTGAATGCTTACTCCAGAGATATTTCTGCTCTGTGCCTGCCACTAGAGATAATATACACATGCGAGCGTCAAACTCATCAGTATCCTCTCTGCTTTCATAATTGTTCAGTACAATATTCTGATTAAAATTTGTAATCACTTACTTTTGTTATGGACTACATTAAGAAAGAGCAAGAGGTCTTCTTTTGCAGAGGCAATTGTACTTATAATCCGACGTCTGAATATATAGTTCTAATGAACTGCTCTGTTGATTGAATTAGCAGATTTTCAGCATTCGTCCAGTTTTTGATAATAGGGAGCACTGCATACAGAATAAGTACATTGTCCCCAGTGCAACACTGCAACATACTAATACTCCAGCATTCACTTACCGTGAGAGATAAACTGCTTAGTACTACACTACAGAACCAAAACATGGCTCTCTTATTAGTATTACTATTTCTCATCTCAATGATGCAAGTGGTTTCGGAAGTTTACGCCAAACAGACAATTACACACCGCAGTCTTAATTTTATGAACACAACCTAACATCGAATACTTCGTTCTGAAGTACAGACTTAAATTAATTTAACATTTTTTTATGAATAACTTTAGGAACATTCATCGGTTCCGACAATGGCTTCTAATTAAATTTGACACCTTGGCTAGAAGAACTGAGTTTATTGATAGAGCGATCCAACAAGGATTCAGTTTTTGCTGACCGAGGTTGGGAACCCTAAATACCGTTGACAAGCATGGGCATATAAGCTACTGTATAGATTGGTGTGTGTGTGTGTGTGTGTGTGTGTGTGTATGTGTGTGTGTGTATGTGTTGTGAACGTAATGTGAATATCGGTACATCCTTAAAGAAATATTTGCAAGGGATAAGGGATCTTGGGTGGGCTCCAGAAATTATTCTGTTTATACACTTTTGTGCAATGAATACTTTTTGCTCAATGATGAATTACCCCAAATATGATGCCATAAGACAACAGTGAATGAAAATAGCCTTAGTAAGGTAACTTACTTAGATATTTGTCACCAAAATTTTCAATAACTCTAACAGTGTAAGTTTCTGAACTCTAACATTGTAGTAGGTCGTTAGTCGCATCCAGTTCAGTTTGTCATCAATGCAAACACCTAAAACTTTTGAATATTCTACTCGTGTTCACATACCTTATTTATTAATGGTGTCTTGCCATTTATCATATGGAACTGTATTTATTATGTTTTATCTAAGTTTAATAAAAGTATGATAGACATTATTTACAATTTCATCAGTTAGCTCTTGTTTGTCAGGGGTGACAACTGTACCTGTATCATTTGCAAAGAGAAATAGCTTTGCAACATCATGAGTATAGAATGGCAAATCATTAATATAAATCAAGAACGACAAAGGATCCAAGACCGAACACAGTGGGACCCCATTCTTGGTAGCCCCCTAGTTTAAGGAACCATCTGATTTTTGCAGTTTTCCTCAACCACTTCCAGTTATGTATGAAGCAAACCATTCGTGCACTGCCCCAATAATACCTTAAAGATGTAGCACCCAGAGATTGTTGCTGTGTCTGTATTACTTATTTCTGCATTATTTCTCTGATGAACACTGTGCCCAAAACTTAAAAGTTGTGTGAATAATATTAAAAAAAGGCTGCAATAATTTTTTTTACATAAAGCTCTGTCCCCTTGCAGTACCTCAGAGGGTGGGAGGGGGGATGGATTTGAAATCTAAATAGGAACCCCTATATTTTATGGCACAGTTGTGTTCTCCATGAAAAAATATGTAACTTTCATATGAAACATTTTTTCATGATAGATGGCGCTGTAATTGCCAACAGTAAAAATGTGTTGAATATTATTGTAAAAAGGTAATCAGAACCTTTCTTTAGGTTAAACACCTCCAGTTTCAGCTAACAGTTGGACAATACTGTGCAAACACTTTGCTGATAGGACATTTCTATTATAGAACAGATTACATATCGCTGATTATCTCCTTCAACAATTATATGACTTTCAAAGTATGAGTAAAAGAAATCTACTCTCTCTGCAATCGTTAACATCACAGATACCCTTAAGTATGGCAGCATACACTTGCAGTTCTCCAAGAAAAAATCTGTAACTTTTGCCAGACAGTACTGATGTTCCACTGTTAGCTTACAAAAAGTACAAATCATAAGTTAAGTGACAATGCAACTGCTGACATATGATCTGATATCAGGAAATCCAGATTACTCTTGGAAAAACGAGAAACTAACAGTGGTAATTTATTAATATAAATGTTTAGTATGAATTCTTTTTCTTCTAATTTATAAATATTGGTCTACTTATTAAGATTAAATGTTATCATCATGGCTTATATCCACTGACAGTGTTTTAATAGAAAAGGCATAACATCTCTGGAACATGAAGTAATATAGGATTCAGGAATAACAAAGGAGTTTCTGTTTATAAAATGAATTAACACATCAAATTCACATTCATTGCTTTTATACTGTTGTGATCATAAGGGTCTATATTTGGGTGTTTATACATTACATCTCATATCTTAAGATGATTACGTATTTTTAGAAAGTTCGTAATGGTTTCAAAACAGGAAGAGAACATTGTACATTGGTCAGAAACATTTTATCACATTTCTTCACAGGTCACAAAACTGATTTTAAATGTTAGGTCATGTAATGTCTCTTATGGAGGACAAAATTTTTGTCCAATTCACTTACGTTAAATTGCAAATCAGCGGTTGTTCTGTGGTCAAAAGTGAAAAAATATTAATCTACACACCAAACATCTGATATTTTATTTCTATTTTTTAAATGAGAAATCAAGATTGAAACCGAGTGTCGATCACACTTTTGTTTGATTGTCATGATATGTCATATGGATCCAAACTATAAGTACCGCCACAGTAGTGTTAATACTGTAACATATTGATGAGAACGAAGCTATGTTGGTCTCTTGATGAGAATATAGGAGAAAGTAAAATGTACACTTGAAGGAAAATATAATTTTCACCAAGTTAGAGATAGCTTTTTACTAACTTAGTTTGAGTCTGTATATAATAAGCATTTTGACTAAAGACTTACAAGTTTTAAATACCGAATGTATCTAAATTTTCACTCGAATTCTCTATGTAAAAAAAATAGATACTGAAAATTAAATTTGACTGAAATGTATATATTGCACAAGGTTATGAAAGAGGTACTATGATGGATTCTAAAAAGTAAACAAATATTATTTTCAAGAAAATTCATGTGTTTGTCTATTGAGTCTGGATATTATTTCTTATGCAATCAACAGCATTAAAATCTCAAGTAGAATGGTGTTCGTAGCACCATAATATCTCAATTGGGAGGAATTGGGAAGTGAATTTGACACTTGAAAGAATAAAGCTGGGAGACTGCATATGATTACAGATAGTAAGAGGTTCAAGCTTGAGTATTGGGAGACACGGTAGCTGTGTGCAGCATTTTGAAGCATTATCTTCGATTTGCAATAACATGGGATGTAATTGAGGTATTGTGATGCAACTGACATGGTATTTTTTGTAATTTTTTCCTGCTATTGACTGCATAAAAAATATGTGGATTGTCCGTTAAAAGAGACATCAGTTAGTGTTTAAAATAATATTTGTTTACGTTTTGGAATGTCTCATAGTACTTCCTTTCCCGTGGCCCTGGCATTCATACATGCCCTTGAAAGTAGGTTTTCAATATCTGTTATTAGTCCAGAGGTATTTGGGATGAAAAAGTAACAAAAATGTTCAAACGTTTGTAAATCTATGGACTTAACTGCTTGGTTATTAGTCTATAGCTTACAAACTACTTTAACTAAGTTAATCTAACCTAAGGACAACACATACACCCATGCCCAAGGAGGATTCAAACCCCCAATATGAGAGGCCGCACAGTCTGTAACGTGGCACTTCACACTGCTTGGCTACTTCCATGCAGCAAACTTCTAACCCTGTATATACACAGTGATCCACGAAGATATGCAAATATTTAAATATTTTTACAAGTAAAACTAACGAAAAAATTTCAGATAAACACATGTCTGCAATAGTTTGGTTATGGAGTTATGGCTACTAAAAGTTTTTGCCTGAAATTTAGCATCCTCGCTACTGTGAAGCCATCACAAAACTGTACGAGGTTACAGTAACGCAATATTTCCATTTATTTCATTGTTAGTGATCTGGTTAATTTAATGAAGCGCGTTCCAGACATGTATCCATAGTAGTTTTCCAGGAATTCCAGAGATTACACAAGAAAATTCCACTGATTATAGAAGTAAATTTGTGTACTATCCATTAAGAATGTTTGAAACCGTTAATGAGTGGTTACAATCATTTCCTAACTTTGGAACAACTTACTTTTCTGTATTGTTCAGTGAAAGAACATAACAACAATGTATTAACTGAAACCACATAGCAACTGTTGTAGTTTGTAGATTATGTATACAATAGGGATGACTTTCTTACAAGACAGATTTTTTTTCCAGAATTGAATACTCTACAACTTCTGATGAACACTTTGTGTGATTGTCTGGAATTTAAAAGTAAAATGGGCCAAGAAGTTAGTAAAGTACAAATTATTTTTTGCTTCTCTGAATTTTCGGCAGATACATGGATAGGTCATGTTTTATTAGATTCGCCATATCAATAACAAAAAAGTAAATGGAAATCGTGATTTACTGTAACATCATACAGATTTTTTTATGTCTACATATTAACGAGGTTGCTAAATTTCAGGCAAATATATTTCATTATCTGTAACTCTGTAAATGAACACATTGCAGACCTATGTTTATATAAAATGTTCTCTTTCGTTTTACTTGTAGAATAACATATTAAAATATTTGCATGTCTTCGTGAATCACCTTGCATATAGGCTGATGCAGGAGAAATGTTACATAATTCCTTGTGGTTATTATAGATATGAAAATGCACTGTGTAATTGAAGGGGACTGTCAGTTTGTGCCATGATTCACTGAGAAAGTCCCGTGAATGTGTCTGCGATTTCCAATCAGTTGAGGACTACACACATCCTTGAATGAATATGAAGGCAAGTGTGAACAGTACTTACCTATGTGTTGTTAGGCCATGTATTGGACAAAATATATGTGGGAGGGATGACTGGTCTATCCTACATGAGGTGTGGGGGTTCTCCAACAATATGGTTTACTGTGGTGTCGCACTGAGGCTAAGGCTCCTATAAGTACGAGCTGATGCATCTGCCATTTTTATTCCCATAACTCGTAAGTTAAACATACTGTGGTGTAATAGGATTTGCATCACGGCAGTGTATCACGACATTATGGGTGGTTGTATTGCCATAAACTGTTCAAATCATTCCATAGGTGGCTACATAACGTTTAGTTTCCCGAGAGATTCTGAGAGAAGAAAAAAATTAGATCAGTAACTGTTGACGCAAAAACTGGGAATCCGGACCGAGCGCACAGTTATGTATTGTAAGTAAATATTATTTATTATTATGATTAAGTAAAGAAAATGCGAGATTTTTGTGTCGCATCAGTGTAATCAAGAGTGGAATGCAAGCTCAAAGTAACACGATCTGTCTCTATGCCATACACTTCTAAAATATTTCACTGAACTTGAACAAAACAACACTGTTTGCATAAGCTACATATTATGTTTAGCCTTCGCAGGGAATTAAAATGGCGGATGTTTTTAGGAGCTCTGACTGAGGCAACAACTGCAGGCATGTCCAGAGTGCATTGGTGAGTTTGATCAGTGAGCAGTGGTGAGGCCAGTGCTTGTCATGACTTAGTGGTTTTTTAACTGAGTGAGTCGCTTGTGTGAATGGCTGACTCTACACGGAGACAGTACACAAGGCTTTATATTTACAGATGAAGCCACAATGGCACGTTTACCACCTGAAATTCACATATGTGGGTGATTAGGCACTAGGAGTAAACCACTAAACTACATGCCTATTTCATTGACGTCAATTTGCAGCAGGGTTTTGGAACATATCCTGTATTCAAATATTTTGTATTATCTCTAACAGAATGATCTATTGACCCAAGGTCAACACGGGTTTAGAAAATATCGTTCATGCGAAACACAACTAGCTCTTTCCTCACACGAAGTGATGGGTGTTATCGACAAGGGTTCCCAAATCGATTCCGTATTTCTTCATTTCCAAAAGGCTTTTGACACCGTACTTCACAAATGGCTATTAATCAAATGGCATGGTTATGGTATATCGTCCTAAATTTGTGGCTGGTTAGGGATTTCATGTCAGATAGGACACAGTTTGTAGTAATCGATGGTAAGGCATCGACTAAAACAGTGGTGATATCGACCATTCCACAGGGTAGTGTTATTGGTCCTCTGCTGTTCCTTATTTACATAAACGATTTAGGAGAAAATCTAAGTAGCTCTCTTAGGTTGTTTGCAGATGACGACGTCATTTACCGTCTAGTAAAATCATTTGAATATCGAAACAACTGCAGAATGATCTGAATAAGATATCACTAAGGTGTAAAAATTGGCAATTGACTCTAAACAACGAGAAGTGTGAAGTCGTCCACATGAGTACGAAAAGATAAGCGTTAAACTTTGTTTACAAGATAAATCAATAAAATGTGAAGGCCGTAAACTCCACACAATACCTAGGAATTACTATTACTTCAGACTTAAACTGGAAAGAACAGATAGATAATGTCGTGGGAAAGGCGAACCAGAGTCTGCGTTTTATTGGCAGAACCTTTAAAAGATGCAACAGAACTATTAAAGAGGCTGCATACACTACGCTTGTCTGTCCATTTTTGGAGTATTGCTGCCCAGTGTGGAATCCTTATCAGGTGAGTGTAACGGAGGACATCGAAAGAGTCCAAAGAAGAGCAGCTCCTTTCCTATTGTCACGATACAGGGGAGACAGCGTTACGGAAATGATACAGGATCTGGGATGGGAATCATTACAACAACGGCGATTATCGCTGTGGTGTGGGCTACTTTCTAAACTACAATCGCCAACATTCTCCTCCTAATGCGAACATATATTGTTGACTCCCACTTACATAGGTAGAAATGATCATCAGAATAAATTACGAGAAATCAGAGCTCGAACGGAGAGATTCAAGTGTTCTTTCTTCCCGTGCGCTATTCGAGAGTGGAATGGGAGATAAATAGTATAACTGTGGTTCGATGAACCCTGTGCCAGGAACTTAAATGTGATTTGCAGAGTATCCCATGTAGATGTAGATGGAGAACCCACACATCAGTAATCTGCTGCAGTAGGACCGATTATCCACTGACAGGGCCCGTCTTTCTGTCAAACGGAAATGACATCAATGGCATACACGCATTTCGTGGTAAAAAAAAACTTGCCTATTCTTTTGTAAGGCGGGACATTAGAGCAAGTGCACTAGAGAAGTGTCCCATCACCTGACTAAGACATGTTCTCAACAGTAGACTGTCTGCCGTGCCAAATACTTTACCCGGCCTGTCATACCACCCGGTTCGACCTCATCATACATCTTTGGAGTTGGGTAAAGATAGACGTGTACCCAAGGTGCATCAGGGTTGCCAACCTAAAATAGGCTAATTCCTCTACGAGCGTACTCAGATTCTGCTAGTTACGAACACAATTTATAACATAGCTAACGCAAGTTAATAGTCATATGTAGTCCAAATAAGGAATTTAATCTCTAAACAAGTATATTGCATACATTGTATATAGATCAGTGCACGACCAGTTACACTAACGATGACAATGATAAACTTGAAAGTTAAATTTTGTCTAGGGAATAAGTTGATACGATCGTCAGTCCATAGACTTACACACTACTTAAACTAACTTATACTAAGGACAACACAAACACCCATGCCTGAAGGAGGACTCGAACCTCCAGCCACGGAATCTGTGAAATGTTGTTTTTCCTACACAGCTGATGTTGTTTTTCGTACACAGGTGATGAATTTGAAGATTGTTCATCATTCACAGCATGTAATTTTTTCTTCTGACAACGTAACACACTCTTTCACAGGGAAGGAGGGGGAGAGGGGGGGGGGGGGTAATTTGAAACTACTTCATTCGGGGGTAATTTGATTAATTGATGTGCAAAATGATTTCTTATAATTTGCTCATGGCAGGGAGCGAACTTATAAATATATTTTTGTGAATAATGAAATGCCAAGATCCCGGTACTTCGTCTTTATTTATTAGAGACGACTGGTTTCGGTGTACATAGACATCATCATCTGGTCAGTGCATTAAATTATAACATTATTACAGAAATGCATATTGTAGCAAGTTGGATAGTACTGGTGGGTGGTCACACATTAATATTTGCCGTTTCTTTGTCAGATATAAAACTCGTGGAATCATATATACATAGAAAACGACCATATTGTACAGTTGTTTAAATGTACAATGTGGTGGTTCTCTATTTATATATGAGGAGCAAATAATCAAAACGTATAATGTCCTTTGATTCAAATTTTTCAGGAGAAGCAGAAAAACTATCTGCTAAACTACTCAATAAAATTTTAAGATTTATTTATTTATTTTTTACAGTTAGATCCATTTGAGGTACTGAACTAGACTATATCTTGCAAGAGATCAATAATTTTTTTTTTAGTTGGGTTGGAAAATCCATTTATATTTCCGACAATATAGGTTTTGATCCGTCATATAGGACATTACACGTTTAATGCGTTTTTAGTAACACACCTTGATTACTTCATATTTAAAAATGATATCTTACATTAGACATTCACACTTCACATGAGTTGTATCATCTATAATAACATAAGGTTAATGTTTACTTCAACGAATGCTACAAAGCTTTACATTACTGTGAAAACTGGATCAACACAACAATCTGATACAGGAAAAATATTATAGGATACAGTAAATTTACTACCTTTGTGCAATCCAGGTTCTTCATGTAAGCAATCACAATCAATATGTTCAGGAGTGAAGCTGCTGCATGGAACTTCTAAAGCCGACACGAAAAATTTAAGTTGGTTTTCTTCTTTCCAATGTTTGCCAGTTTCCAGTTTTCGTTTTGATTTCTTCTTCATTCTTTTTCATATCACAACGACGCATTTTTTTTTCTAAATCCATCGGGAGCAATACACACAAACCACAACAGTATACTGCCGTTGTGCACAGCTAACAGTAACGATTTGGCTCAAATAGTGTCAAACAATGCCAGAAGGCGACAGTGCCGTAGGATATAATGCTTTGAAGTATTGTAAGCCCTGACAAGGGTTAAACTCGCCAGTATTGCCAAATTGGAGGCAAGGAAAGCAAAATAAAATCTTAACTGGTGGACATTATACGTTCTGATTCATTCAGTAATGTTGGCAATATACGACTGGTTTTAATCATGCATTTTCAACATACTATTTCAGTGTTAAAATATACAAATAGATTAAATCTGAATGCAGGAGCGTGTATAGCACATGAAATACCCCCAAAAACCATATCAAACTCAATTTTGTCCTGATATGACTACACGAGTTTTATATCTGACAACCAAACGGCCTATTTCAATGTGTGAAGACCCTCCAGTACTACCCAACTGGCTACAATATGCATTTCTCTAATAATGTTATAATTTAGTGCAGAGACCAGAAGATTATATCTATGGCATCGAAACCGGTCGTCTGTTATAAATAAAGACGAAATACCGCGATCTTGGCATTTCATTATTCAGAAAAAAAATTTGGTTTCTCATAAAACATCACTTCAAAAAAAATGTTCAAATGTCTGTAAATCTATCGGACCAAACTGCGTGGTCATCAGTCCGTACATCACTTCAACGTTGCGCCTTATCTCCTCTGGTGTTGAAAAGCGAATTTTTGTTTCGGTTACTTCTGTTTTTTTTATTTTTTTATTTTATTTTTTACATTTATAATTGATCGCTCAAATGTTACAACATTGATTTTACACGAATTACACCCTTAGCCTCAGCATAATACGGCGTCCTTCAGAAAGGAAGTAAATATGAAAACACTAATGATACATTCCAAAAATTGTACACCTAAGATCGCTGGTATATAATCTTATTTGGACGATCCGTTTCGATGGTCTCTTTTGTTATCATCTGGTCAAATGTTTTACTCAGCCGTCATACTAGGATACTACTGTCACTTATAGAGTGATATGTAAACTTTTACTGCAATGACATAGTCCACTTATGCAGTTTGAATTATTTTATACATCTGTTCATATTACAATATGATGGCTGTGTAAAACATTTTTGGACAAGATGCTGATGGCAGATACGCAGATACCATAGAAACCACTCATTCAAATGAAATTATATACCAACGATCTTGGCTTGACCATTTTTGGAACGTATGATAATATTGGATCTCTTCCTCACAATATAAACAAAGGAAACACTAATATTACATATTATATATGACATTTTAACTGTAAAGTCATCCATATGTTTCTGAATCTTACATCTTATAAAATAGGCTGTATATGTGTGGGGGGTATGTGTGTATGTATGTATGTATGTTCCACATCTCCTCCTAAACTACTGGACCGGTTTCAACCAAATTTGGTACAAATATTCGTTAAGGCCAGGAAGCCTTTGCAGTGATTGGAAAAACCTCAGACGATACATAGTTCATACAATATCACGTCATAAACAATTATATCTGTCCCATCTTGCGGCGTGCGATAGCATGATTTCATTCGTCAACTATTTGAAGATGAGAGCGCTTAGCGGCTTGAAATAAATTGTAAACATAACTTCAAATCTTTACGAAACTTTTTCTCGCTGATAACCTCAACAAAATGATGAAACGAAAAACCGCATCATCACGCTTGAGGTTTTTATTTATTACGTCTTTACTGCTAACACCATTCACGATACAGTTTGCAGACATTAGGCACGTATACCACTGAATGTACCTTCGAATTTACATCATAGTACGACACATATTTCAGGAGATATGGCGTCATAAACAACGAAATTCCTGAATAACTGCTACATCATGTGCTTTTTTTCCATATCTCCTCCTAAAATAATGGACCGATTTCAATAAGTATGGGGCTGTACAGCAGGGAAGCGAACGTCTGTGATAGAATTAAGCAATCTTATCGCTGCAAATACCAACAAACATTGAACATAGTGTTACTGATTTAGCTTTGAGTATTAAATACTTAACATTTCTTTGCTTCTTTTGGCATGTTTCATTTTGTATCAAAATCTTTTGAAGATACATCGTTTCGGAGGATTACTTTTACTTACATTTGACATCTTGCCTAGGATAACTGAATTTATTGACGGAGCGATCCAACAAGGATTTTTACTAACTAAGGTCTGGAACCCTAAAAGCCTTGATACGCACATGCCCTTATTTAACTACCGTTGCAAAGCATAGGCATATAAGCCATTAATAAAAATAAAATTGATGTGTAAGTAATTACACATCGAAAATCATGAGTTAAGTCATACGTTTCTTCTGAATTCCTGTCTTCAAAGGTGACTAACATACAATAACGTGCTAAAACAATGATTGTTAGTATACACATATTAATGATCCACATTCAAATGACAGTTCGATGTTGGAAAAAGAGTTTTGTACCAAAGGAAACAATTTTCTTTAAATGTTGAAGAAAAAAAAAAAAAAGAAATGAAAAGAAACACCTTCCTTCTGGAAGGACGTCAGGACCATCTAGGTTAATTGCCTTAAACCTATGAGGTTATTTTACCCAAATCACACACATCTGATTCATACAACGCGTTGTAAAGAATCGATTTAATAGTAATTTACTATCATTTCTTGTATCACATGGCGCTCTACTTCAGTATGTGTGATACCTTAATTGATATCGTTCATATCCAAAAAATACGAAACCGTGCAGATTAGACTGCACGAAGAGTGAACAGCAAATATTAAAACTTTACTCGTCTCTAAATTACTAATGTTTTAAAATTATCACTACAAGGAGATGGATTTTAGATTTATTTTTTTTTTCATATTTACGGTACGTGAAGTACAGAACTTAAATAACAAACAGAGCCATTCGACGCAACTCTCAAACATTCTCGAGAAAATCGACTTTGAAGTTTTGCAGGTACATACATGTAAGTACCAATAACTAAAACACTTGCTTCATCTGTTGGCGCAGCTTAGGTAGTGGCGTTCCGGGCTCACAACCATAGTCGGTGGTTCGATTCTTACAGAAACTGGTTTATATTTTTAGTGTTTTCGTTGTGTTCGAATACCTACACAGTTTTAATATCTAACGGTAATTTTTGTGAAAAATGCACGTATTTTTATTTATTCGTAATTTTCTGTATTTTGCATAATAACGATGGTTTCAATCAAACAACATAAGTTACATTTTTCACAGTATTGGCTTCACCATTAGTTGACGACGGTAGTCTATGATTGTTAAGTTTGTGAAGAGTTACGGCAGTTTTTGGAAAGTCTTCTCCATTGTCAGTAATGACTTTCGAAGCAGCTATCCTACACAACCATCGTTTTAGGCGACGACAAGGTGTTGAGCCTGTCTAAACACACACAAAAACTGACGCAACACCTGGAATTAGAGATCCCTAAATGTTTTAGCTAACTGAATTCGAAAACGACGAATAAATACCTCTCACAAACTTAACAATCAAAGACTACCATCGCCAACTGACGGTGAAGCCGATACTGTTAAAGAAATGTAGCGTATGATTTTTGATTGAAATCATCATTATTTTATAAAATATAGAAAATTACGAATAAATAAAAATATGTGCATTTTTTTATAAAAAATTCCGTTCGATATTAAAATTATGTAGGTATTACAACACAACGAAAAACAATAAAAATATAAAGCAGTTGCTGCAGGAATCGAACCACCGCCTCTATCGATGCCAGCCCGGAACGCTATCAGCTGAGCTGCACCAACAGATGGTGAAAATGTTTTAGTAATTGGTACTTTCGTGTACCAGCACAGCTTCAAAGTCGATCTTCTCGAGAATTTTTGAGAGTTGCGTCGAATAGCTTTGGCTGATTGTTATTTAAGTTCTGTACTTCACGTACCATAAATATGAAGACACTATAAAATCCGACACCCATGTGGTCTCCTTGTGATTAATTTGGAATAGAGATTACGGAATCCAGCTACAAGGAATTCTTCCACACTGTGGCAGTTTTAAAGGGTCAGAAAATTGCTCAAGTATAGCGGATATTCTCTACAGTTCGCAACACTGAAGTCGATGGAGAACTTATCACCCGCATCAGAGACGCTGTTTCCCGCATTAAAGACCGACGAGATGATGATCGATGTGCAACACAGCTCATCCTCAACTGCACTACACGGGCGACTTTCAGAATTCCTCTCATGAGATCGCTAACTCATCTCCCCCAACACTAATCTCTCCACACAGCGCCTGCACAGGACTTCAGTGAGTAATATTGATTGAGATTGATTTTAAAGTTGTTTGTAGGCTTCAACTATGTCCCATTCTGTGACCATCGAAAATCGATCAAATGTTCACAGGACTTAGACAGCTTAACTCCATATGTACACTACTGGCTATTAAGATTGCTACACCAAGAAGAAATGCAGATGATAAACGAGCTTGGATGGCGTGTACAAGTACAGATGCCCATGCAGCTTCAACACGATACCGCAGTTCATCAAGAGCAGTGACTGGCGTATTGTGACGAGCCAGTTGCTCGGCCACCATTGACCAGACGATTTCAATTGGTGAGAGATCTGGAGAATGTGCTGGCCAGGGCAGCAGTCGGACATTTTCCGTATCCAGAAAGGCCCCTACAAGACCTGCAACATGTGGTCGTGCATTATCCTGCTGAAATGTAGGGTTTCGCAGGGATCGAATGAAGGGTAGAGCCACGGGTCGTAACACATCTGAAATGTAACGGACACTGATCAAAGTGCCGTCGATGCGAACACGAGGTGTCCGAGACGTGTAACCAATGGCACCGCATACCATCACGCCGGGTGATACGCCAGTATGGCGAAGACGAATACACGCTTCCAATGAGCGATGTCGTCAAACACAGACCATCATGATACAGTAAACAGAACCTAGATTCATCCGAAAAAATGACGTTTTGCCATTCGTGCACCCAGGTTCGTCGTTGCGTACACCGTCGCAGGCGTTTCTGTCTGTGATGCAGCGTCAAGGGTAACCGCAGCCACGAACTCCGAGCTGATAGTCCATGCTGCTACAAAAGTCGTCGAACTGTTCGTGCAGATGGTTGTTGTCTTGCAAACGTCCCCATCTGTTGACTCAGGGATCGAGACGCGGCTGCACGATCCGTTACATCCATGCGGATAAGATGCCTGTCATCTCGTCTGCTGGTGATACGAGGCCGTTGGGATCCAGCACGGCGTTCCGTATTGCCCTCCTGAACCCATCGTTTCCATATTCTGCTAACAGTCATTGGATCTCGACCAACGCGAGCAGCAATGTCGCGATACGATAAACCGCAATCGCGATAGGCTACAATCAGACGTATATCAATGTCGGAAACGTGATGGTACACATTTCTCCTCCTTAGACGAAGCATCACAACAACGTTTCACCAGGCAACGTCGGTCAACTGCTGTTTTTGTATGAGTAATCGGTTGGAAACTTTCCTCATGTCAGCACGTTGTAGGTGTCGCCACCGGGGTCAACCTTGTGTGAATGCCCTGAAAAGCATATCACAACATCTTCTTCCTGTCGGTTAAATTTCGCGTCTGTAGCACATCATCTTCGGGGTGTAGCAATTTTAATGGGCAATAGTGTAGCCTCACCTCATAAATTATATGCCATTCCGTCTGAATAACAATAATAGCCTGAAAATTTGTGCACTTGAAAAGAAGACGTCCATTTTGATGCGATAAAGCTTACTTATATACTGGGTGATCAAAAGGTCAGTATAAATTCGAAAACTTAATAAATCACGGAATAATGTAGATAGAGAGGTAAAAATTGACACGCATGATTGGAATGACATGGAGTTTTATTAGAACAAAAAAAAGAAAAAACACACAAACAAACAAAAAGTTCAAAAAATGTTCGACAGATGGCGCTTCGTCTGATCAGAAAAGCAATAATTAGCATATCAAATCAAAACAAAGCAAAGATGATGTTTTATCTCAATATGTTCACCATCATTCGTCAACAATAGCTGTAGTCGAGGAATAATGTTGTGAACAGCACTGTAAAGCATGTCCGGAGTTATGGAGAGGCATTGGCGTCGGATGTCGTCTTTCAGCATCCCTAGAGATGTCGGTCGATCACGATACACTCGCGTCGCATTTCGCTGCTGCTGTGAGACGGCATGTAACGCGCAGATACGGCCAGAGGCGGACCTGAACCTCCGCCTCCAAGATCACCTGGTCTAAAGCCTCTGCATGTTTGTGTCTGGGGTCACCTCAGAAGAGAAGTGTTCGGCACACCCGCTAACGCCGCTGAAGAACTGGAGCGGAGAGTTGTACACGCTTGTCAAGTATTCCGAAATGATCCAGGGGTTTTCTAAAGAATTAGAAATTCATTGCTGAGACGAACACAGCATTGCATTCAGATGCAAGGCAGACACTTGAAACACCTGCTTTCACAGGTAATCCATACGTGAAATGTGACCTAAATGCGATGTAAAACCTAATAGTAAAGTCTAAATTTAAAAATTAGGTCTGCACGGCCACTACGGTCGGGGGTTCGAATCCCCCCTCGGGCACGGATATTTGTGCCGTCCTTAGTGTTAGCTAGTTCATAAGTAGTTTGTAAGCTTAGGGACTGATGAGCCCGTAGTTAAGTCCCATAAGTTCTACAAACATTTGAACATTTTGAATTTTAAAAATTAATTTGTACTAAATGGGACTATGTTTACAATAAAGTCAGTGAAGTGTGAACTAAATGCGATGTAAATATTAATAGTAAAGTCTAAATTTCAAATTAACGTGCACTAACTAGCTAGTACGATGTTTATAATGTCGTCAGTTGAAACATCTGTAACACAGTGTAAAAAAAAAGAAAAAAGATCGACGCGCACACGCACAGAACAGCTAACAAGAAAAGATCTAGATCAAAAGCCAAGTTCTTATAATCCTTATAAGCAGCAACGCAAAATAGTCTACACCATTTCGAACTAATACAACAACGGATTTTTTATCGATCTCCAAGAGCAATCCTTTAGAGACTAAACATACAATTAAACGCACCTCCCAACGTAAGTAACTAATCCTCTAACTCGATGCTTATCAACCAAATAACATTAATTTACCACTGCAATCATCTCCGATACGCTACCGAGAGACGTCCATTCGTAAACACAGCTAAAAGAAGATATAAATACCCTACATCAATTGCACATAACCATGCTACTAAGTATCTATATGCATTTCCACAATTGTGGATCACATCTGCGTTGCATCGGATCGCACGACTAAACAGTTCGAAATAGGTACTTCGCGCAAGCTAGCATGCATACTCACATTCCATGTTATTTCTGGCTGCAGGCGAGTGCGGACCTGTTGACTCATCGTAGACGCCGGTTTGGAGCGTGTGTACGTCCTGTACATGTAAACATACCAGTCGACGCTCGCACATGACCTGGAGAAGTTATCGGTTTAATTTTTCTTGGTCGCGCCAGATTCCGAATACACGAGAGCTATTTTCGCGAAGAATCACATTGATTGTAACAACAGACATAAGAATAAAAAACGATCGAAATGCTGCAGCTATACCATAGCTCTTAATACACCATCATCCCAATAAAGACAGCCTTTACAACCAATAAAGAGAGAACCGCACACATGCGTAACAGGGCAGTATCGCTAAAGAGAGAGAGTGTTAAATTTCGGAACTTTCGGCAAGGTTCAGCTCCATTAAATAAATGCATTGCGAGCTATCCTTGTCAGAGTGGTGCGTCTGCAGAGGTCTTGCGTAGAAGGTTTTCATCATTTGGAGATGTAACTTAGGTGTTTTTGTTTAAACATTTACCATATGTTTCTTTTAAGTAGCTTCCCGAGAGAGCGCTCTGCGTTCTGGACGATTGTTAACTGTGCTCGCAGATGTATATTTAGAGACGTTGTGCTAGATATCGTTGCCGATTTTCGTTATTTGGAATTTTTGTATAAACAATATGCCGTCTTCTGCTGCTGTTATTGTTGTGTTATGGAAAGAGTGGTTGGCATACAAGTTAGATTCCGTTCGATGGCTGTTGCTTGCATCGTCTAAACGAAGAGATACATTTATTTTGCTTATAGATCTAAGGTTGCGGTCGAGTTCCGAAACGGACCATTTATTTTCTTTTGGTTAGTCCCGAATGTTTGGCTCTGGTTAGAATTCTCTTTCGATATCGAAAGAGTATATGTGAAGATGGATACGTAAGTTTGTGGCGTTCGTTACCGTAACCTGCGCTGTTATTATTATTAAACACATCTGTCGTCTGTAGTCTATGCGAAGAGCATGGAGAGAGATGGGAGTGTTTGTGCATCGATAAATTCTTACTTGCAAATTTTGTATACGAGTTTTAATATTTTACTACAAGGTTTAGTATATTGTTGCTGTGCTCTTCAGTCCGGAGACTGGTTTGATGCAGCTCTCCACCCTACTCTATCCTGAGCAATCCTCTTCATCTCCTCATAAGAACGGCAACCCACATCCACTTGAATCTGCTTACTAAACGCGTCTCTTTGTCTCCCTCTGCGATTTTTACCCCACACACTTCCCTCCAATGCTAAATTTACGATTCCTGGATGTCTAAGAATGTGTCCTACCAAGCGATCCCTTCTTTTAGCCAGGGTATGCCAAAAATTTCTTTTCTCACCAATTCTGTTCAGTACCTCTTCATTAGTTATGCGATCTACCCACCTGATCTTCAGCATTCTTCTGTAGCACCACATTTCAAAAGCCTCTATTCTCTTCCTGTCCGCACTGCTTATCGTCCATGTTTCACTCCCATACAAGGCAACACTCCACACAAATGCCTTCAGAAAAGACTTCCTTGCACTTAAATTAATATTCGATGTTAGCAAATTTCTCTTTTTCAAAAATACCCTTCTTCCCATTGCCATTCTGCATTTTATATCCTCTGTACTGCGACCATCGCATGTTCTTTTACTACCCAAGTAACAAAACTCATCTACCACCTTCATTGTTTCGTTACCTAATCTAATTCCTTCAGCATCGCCCGACTTTCTAAGACCGCATTCCATTATTTTTGTTTTGCTTGCCGTTATTTTTTTGTGCAGAGACCAACTAAACATTTCTGTTCTAAATTGTTTCTTAGCAATACACCGAAATTCTCGTTAAAAATACATTCGAAGAACACTATGGTAGCTTTATTTTGCAAGAATAATAAACGGCGGAAATTGTTACATAAATCGAGATCTGGCGTACGCATCGCTGTGGCGCGCTTAATAATAAATATGCAATTTAATTGGCTGCTGACCTGGCGGGGGCGGTGTTGTTTAGAGATGTCGATGCGGTCAAGACAATCGTCGCTAAGTGCGGTATTGTCTGTTCTGTTCTCGCGGGCTGCGGCGTCCTTTGTGAAGCGGTCGCGAGTGTGGAGGAGGAGGTAGCATCTCTCGGCGGTTGCGGCGGCGTCTTTTGAGAAGCATTCCGGCAATCGGCGGAGCGAGTAGGGGTTGCGGTATAGGCCAGGTGTGTGGCAGAGGGTGCAAGTACAGACATGCCGAGGGATCGACAGGCCTGGGCCTGTCGGAGGTGCTGCCTGTCTGACGACGGCGCCAAGGGGTGGAGGGGGGCGTCGTGTCGGCCCGGTCTGTGGCCGAGGGTGGTGTTGTTTACTTGCAACCTGTCAATCGCCGTAACTGCGTTATGGCGGCGTCCTAGCGGTCGGTCAAGAAGCGTTGATGACAATCAAAAGGGCCTAAATGCAATTACATGTAACCTGTCAATCATCCTTAAGTGCGCTATAGTTCGAATGTGGCGACATCCTTCGATCGGCGGTCCGGCAATTGGCCGAGGGTCTGGCGTCAATGACACTATCGTCGACGGGCAAATCTCAGTGGCGCGAAACTCTCATTGCCCCACTACTTAGATATTTCATTGCATCAAAAAGTCAGACAGGGCTGACTGAGCCGGCCGCGGTGGCCGAGGGGACTGAGGCACTCCAGTCAAAGCCTGCACGGCCACTACGATAGGGGGTTCGAATCCCCCCCTTGGGCATGGATATTTGTGCCGTCCTTAGTATTAGCTAGTTCATAAGTAGTTTGTAAGTTTAGGGACTGATGACCCCGTAGTTAAGTCCCATAAGCTATACAAACATTTGAACATTTTGGACTGACAGAAACATTCAATGTTAAAAATCGATTGTGAAAGTGAAATATGCCATCAGATACATAACTGAAAAGTAGCTTCTTACTTGTGAATATAGCAACCAGTCAGTACCAAATTCTTTTAAGAACACGTAGTATGCCATAACTTTTTCTTAACTAATGCATCTAACATTAGAATTGGGGTATCTAGCACATACATTAACATTGTTAGTGCTGTAGTAAACCAAATACCTTACAGTAGCGTGAACTGCTCAAAAGTCAGCAACTATCGTCACAGGGTTGAACTTCATAGTATGCATCCAAATGTTCAAATGTTTGTAGAACTTATGGGACTTAACTATGGGGTCATCAGTCCCTAAGCTTACAAACTACTTATGAACTAGCTAAGACTAAGGACGGCACAAATATCCATGCCCGAGGGGGGATTCGAACCCCCGACCGTAGTGGCCGTGCAGACCGTGACTGGAGCGCCTCAGTCCCCTCGGCCACCGCGGCCGGCAGTGTGCATCCAGTGTGGCTATGTGTCATTCATATATGGAACTATACACAGCTCTGCAAACCCTTTTCAGTTGTTATACCTAAATGTAAAGCAGATGACCTTTAAATTCTGCATTACAAGTTGCTAATATCAATTTCATAAACAGAAATTCAAACTGCAGTGTGGCAACTAATTCTGTGATCCCAATAGTTATTTTACACAATCATAAAATGAATCTCTTTCAACTTCCTATCCACCAGTACTGCCTAAAGTAGCTCCTTTTTAAGAGCTACCAGTATAGTAAAAGTCTGTTATTTATTTCATTCAATCCTATATTGTCTTGACTCACAGTCTGTTAAGGCTAGTCTACATGACCACACTAGGTTGCGACTCTCGTTCCATGAAATGAGTTGCGCGCGACTGGTTTCGTGTGTGTCTGTAGACACGGCGCCAATACTATACACTTCAGTTTCGTTGTTTTGAGTGCCGTAGTCGCCGTAGAATGAAAGTTTTGGTAGCTGTAAGAGTTGTGGCGGAGCTATTGCTTCTCTGTTAGAAGTCGCTGCATAAGACTAAACATAAAAAGAATTTAAAAAAACCATGTTTGGGTTTGTGACTGGATTAAAAAAGACGTTGCTTAGCGACCTTGCTGAGAGAAATTGTAATTGTAATTGAAGACCCTAAAAGCTATTTTAATCAACTCAGAATGTTACCAGAGCAATTTACGTTCCTTTTAAAGAGAATTAGTAATGCAATAAAGAAACAAGATGCGTGAAGCATTGTTACCACAAATGAAATTACAAATTGCATTACGTTTCTGGTCAAGCAGATATTCGTCTCTGCAGTACCTGTACCGTGTTGCGAAATCCACAACTGCCATAGTTCGTCTGTATAAGTATTTGGAATTAAATGAATTTTAGTCTGCAATTCACTAATCGTCAACCCATCAATATTTCATTCACGAATAATTGCTTCAAGAGCACTAACACGCCGCTGCTTAAAATCGCACAAACACCTATTCATCGCATATATGTTCAAAAACCGAATTATTTATTCCGTTCCCCACTTTGTGTTTTGTTCTGAATTGGTTATAACCTAACGCGCAATCAGTTTCACCAAAGTTGGAAGGTGCCGAAACTGTTTAGTTTCGCCAACGAGTTGCGCGAACGCCTGCCGCGCATGCGCATTGGCAAGTAGCGCAGTTTCATGAAACCTAGTGGCGTCGTGTAAACTAGCCTTTAAGCAAGAGTATCTCTGAACACAAATAGTAGGGCTAGGGCTCAGAAATATAAATGGGAAGACAGTATTCGACCTTTTTTTTCCTTACTTAAATTGATGTGTGCATTTAAACGCTGAGCAGCTCTTCACCATCGTGCTGGATGTACACTGTGATAGTCAAACAACAGAGAAGTGACTGTCAGCTGTAAATACATATCCTGCAGCAGCTATATAATACACGATTTAATGCACTATACTCGTATTTACGTGACGCTTGCCACTACCATGGCGGCCGGCCGAAGGTTCAAATTATCCCGCAACAGCAGCGTCGTCAGGGAGTCTGGTTATTTTTTACAACGTCTTTGAATGTTAGACGCCCCGTAACACGAGACACGCCGATATCGCCACTGCGGAGAGACTTCGCGGACACACTGCACTATCCTGCAAAGGCTCATCCTGAACTGAATTTCCAAGGTCAGAAGGGATCTGCTTGTAAGTAGTGGGCTAAGAAGGTTTTTCACTCTGGTACTTTCCGGTCCCATAACCCCCCCCTTTCCGCAAATCCATCCCCACCCAGCAGGAAGCAGGCTGGACTTTTCCAGCGTGTGGCACCTGGCACGGGGCGCTCGCTGGAATATTTTTGTAGCCTCCACAACTGGCGAAGGCCGCGGACGGTAATCTCTGGAAGTCGCCCCGACTGCACGGGCATCTGCCGGGTCGCATGCGCCGCGGGCATTCTTCTTGCCATTTAATTAGTGCACATCGCAAGCCGCCGCTTCCAGCTCTGCATGTATTCCGCTGCCGGTTTCGTACGCCACCTATCTCTGTCAATCCAGTTTGTTTTGCGTTCGATGCAGCTGATCGGCAAAGTTTGCCTGTGCCCTTTTCAAGAGCAGGGAAGCAATAGCAGTATCTCTGAGACGGAGAAACGACAAAGTAAACCGGAAACTGTTTGCGAACGTAATTAGAGTTCCTCGCAGAGGGAGGTCTGGTGCTTTCGAGACTGATCCCAATGCCAGCATTGCAGTGGAGTTGCAATCATGGTTCCTCCATTGTTACTTCGTTCCCCGTGTCCCAATATCCGCGCAAGGTGGCCTCACAGCGGTACAATTATCCATTTGACACTACAGTTTATACCGAGAAGAAATGTACAGAAATATGTGACACATTGTCAAGAATTTGAAAATATTTAACAACTGTAACGAATGCAAGATTATACAGGCTACATCAGGAGAAACATTAATTAATTTAGGAGGTGTTAGTATACAAGTGAAATGGGATAATATGGACTAAATACCCAAAGAAACTGAATACGTACACACTTGCAAACACGAACACATGTAATTGATTAAAAGACTAGGTATTACTGTTACCTGTCTTTTTGTTTATTGTACCCAGAACGCGATTCAAGGATTTAAACCCGCATCATCAGGTGGGATAATATTCTGCTGGGTACATGACGGTTAATTTGACGTGTTGCACTGTCTACAAGAGAAATTACAAAACACTACATAAGAATGTGACTTTGTACAATTGCTCAATGAAGTTAAATGTGAACAATTAAAACATAATACCTCCAGTGGTCTCAGGTCCCTTACACTGTCATAACCTCATTCATGTGTAATGAATCATAACCACCATCTTAGTTTACTTCTAACATTTAAAGCATAACCATTCATCTGTCTACACATTATTATTTTTAAAGCTCTTACTGAGGAATGACAATCTCTTACAAAATGTTAGATTCTATATTGGCCCAAAAATAGTGTATGTATATATATTAATTTATAGTTTATCGCCATTTAAGGATACAATGTTAGAATCCATCTTTGGTGTATTATACCTTTAGAGTAAGTACTTTGCATCTGTTACAAGTAAGTTAAACGAAGATGCAAAACGAGACAGCAGTTATCAGAGTTGAAGGGCATGAAAAGGATGCAGAAGATAGGGTTGTAGCCATTCCCCAATGTTATTCAATTTGTGCATTGAGCAAGCTACAAAGGAAAGCAAGTAGACATTTGGAGAAGGAATTAAATTTCAGGGTGAAGAAATAAAAACCTTGCGTTTTGCTGATGATATTGTAATTCTGTCAGAGACAGCAAAGGGCCTGGAGCAATTGAACGGAATGGACAGTGTGCTGAAAGGTGCATATAAGATGAACATTAACTAGAGCAAAACTACGGTAATGAAGTGCAGTCTAAGAAAATCAGGTGATGCTGAAGGAATTAGATCAGATATTAAAACAAAAAAGGTGGTAAATGAGTTTTGTTACTTGGCCAGTAAAATTACATATGATGGCCGCAGCCATAAAATGGAGAATGGCAATGGGAAGAAAAGCGTTTTTGAAAAAGAGAAATTTGTTAACATCGAACATTAATTTAAGCGTAAGAAAGTCCTTTCTGAAGGCATTTGTGTGGAGTGTTGCATTGTATGGGAGTGAAACATGGACGATAAACAGTGCGGACAGGAAGTGTATAGAGGCTTTTGAAATGTGGTGCTACAGAAGAATGCTGAAGATTAGGTGGGTGGATCGCATAACTAATGAGGAGGTACTGAACAGAATTGGGGAGAAAAGAAATTCCTGGCGTACTTTGACTAAAAGAAGGGATCTATTGGCAGGACACATTCTTAGACATCAAGGGATTGTGAATTTAGTGTTGGAGGGAAGTGTGTGGGGTAAAAGCCGCAGAGGAAGACCAAGAGACGCATATAGTAAGCAGATTCAAGTGGATGTGGGTTGCCGTTCTTACGAGGAGATGAAAAGGCTTGCCCAGGATAGAGTAGGGTGGAGAGCTGCATCAAATCAAACCAGACCACAACAACAAACTAAGATGGTGGCTATGATTCATTACAAATGAGTGAGGTTATGACAGGGTAAGGAACCTGAGACCAGTGGAGGAATGACATTTTATTTGTTTATTTTTAACTTCATTAAACAATTGTACAAAGTCACATTCTGACGTAGTGTTTTGTAATTTCTCTTGTAGACAGTGCAACAGGTCAACCTAACCTACATGTGTACAGCATAATATTATTTTTCCACCTGGTGATGGGGGTTTAAACCCTTGAAACGCGTTGTGGATGCAATAGACAAAGTGACGCAACATTAAGGCCTGGTGTTTTAATCAATTTCAAACAACTGTCATGGTAAAGCCCAAACGAAAATGTTTTCATTTAACGCAAAGCCATGTAAACACTCAGGGCGTAGCTGCGATCACCAAAGCTTGTATATGACAACAGGTGTCTTTCACAGTCGCTACATCGGTTACAGTGGCACGTTATCAGGGCCACAAAAGTGTACGGGCGAAGTTCAAGCAGGAGCAGCTTGATAGGGACTGATGACCCCGCTTTACAAACACTTTTGAGCAGCTTGAGCATCCGCCATACAGCACAGACAAGTCTCCCTTAGAGTACTGGCCGCGGTGGAGCGGCCGAGCGCATTGAGGCGCAATGTTGCGATGCGCCAGGCCGTTCCCCGTTGGAGGTTCGAATCCCCCTCGGGCATGGATGTTTGTGTCGTCTTTAGTCTTAGCTAGTTCATAATTAGTTTGTAAGCTTAGGGACTGACGACCCCGCATTTAAGTCCCATAAGTTTTACAAACATCTGAACATCTAGAGTACTGGCTCTTGTCATAGTCACAGGAATTCTGCGGAAAGGAAATTCTTCGGCTCAGGCATCCGGTGATTACTTTTGAATAAATATTTCAATTTCACCCACAGTGTCGTTTTGTACCTTTTCATTTGAACAACCCTCGTAACATACCTCACTAACATTCTTGCTCTTATAAACACACATTCACCCCATTTACATGGCTTTCCAAAACCGGATTTCGTAAACCGATTTCCCAAATCCGCTTTTGGTTGGTCACGTAAACACTCCAAAATCGATTCTGGAAATCCACTTCTGTAAAGCGGTTTTCCAGTCCCACAACAGATTTTCGTGCTCATGTAGACGCAATCGATTTTGAAGCGTTCTTGGCTTGTCAGATTGTGTATTCTTGTTAATAATTTTCGGCACATATGGACACAGTGACATTTTCTACCATGAAAAATAAAAGTATAAATTCATATTCACGGAATGTATGACGTTAGCTGTGAATAGGCAAAGTTGAAAATGTGTACCCAGCCGGTATTCGAACCTGGGTCATCTGCTTTCGAGGCAGTTGTGCTGACCACTACACCACTTTTCCTTTTTTTTTAGGAAGTTGGCTAAGCTTTTTTGTTATTACAGAGGGCGTAGAACTACTAGAGCTACTAGAACTCGTCGTCACTTTGTACTAATTCACAACTGAGTCTCGGACACGCTAGCAGCGCGCCTCATGTATTTCACACGTCAACATCGCTTCGCAGTTTCTCCGGATGTAATCGACGCATCCCGATGCAACCGTTGACATTCGTTTTGTAATTTTTCATCCTATCGATTGCTTAAGAAGTAATATGTGGTATCCATTAAAAAACATAATTTTCTGTTGAAAATAATATTCCTTCGCCGGCCGCGGTGGCCGAGGGGACTAAGGCGCTCCAGCCACGGTCTGCACGGCTACTACGGTCGGGGGGTTCGAATCCCCCCTCGGGCATGGATATTTGTGCCGTCCTAGTTCGTAAGTAGTTCATAAGTAGTTTGTAAGTTTAAGGACTGATGACCCCGTAGTTAAGTCCCATAGATTATACAAACATTTGAACAATATTTCTTCACGTTTCAGAGTCTCCCATAGTACCTACTTTCATAAGCCCCTACCGTACGTTCATGACCGAAAAGTGGTTTTTCAATATCTCTTGTAGTTTCAGAGATATCTGAAACAGTTGAGTGGGACACCCTCGTATACGTGGTGTCTGTTCTTTCGGACTTGTCTGAAAGAACAGACACCACATATATATACAGACAAAAGTATAAATATTAGAGTGAGCATGAATATGTGTATTTAAGTAAATAAAAATATACTCTGGTAAGTACCAGGAGAGCTTGTGACAAAAATTGGGGCCTGAGCGCCAAGGATATGCACTGGATATACACCACAGTGATTAGACCCAGGATCACCTATGGGGCGGTCGTGTGGTGGAAGAAGGTAGAACAGCAGGTTGCTGCTAAGGGGCTTGGTAAGGCACAGAGATTAGCCTGCTTAGCCATAACAGGCGGAATTAGCAGCACACCAACTGCTGGGATGGAAACCATGCTGGATATGCCCCCATTACACCTTTGGGTCAAGATGGAGGCAGTGGCTGGTGCATACAGACTAAAAATTGGCAAAAACTGGAACTCTTTGGGATATCCAGAATCACACACTAAAATAGTGAGGTAAATATAGGAAAGGTTGGGGAAATGCCAGCCGACTATATTATAACCCCATACTGCTTCAACAAGCCTTTCAATATAACAATTGGAAGTAGGGAGCAGTGGGAGAAAATAGTTAGACACCGTACGCGGGATATTGTCTGGTTCACTGACGGGTCGAAATCAGACCAAGGTGTTGGGGCCGGGGTATATGGGGTGCAGCCAAGACTGGAGGGTGTCATCTCTCTAGGGAAACTGGCCTCAGTATTCCAGGCCGAGATCACTGCCATCAGGGCGTGTGTGGGGGAGAATTTGCGTAGGTGCTACAAAGACCGTAGCATCTATATCTATTCAGACAGCCAGGCAGCCCTGAGATCACTGGCAGCTCCTGCAACAAGGCCTAAAATTGTTGCAGAATGTCACAGGGTTCTGGTGGAGCTAGCGGAAAGCAATAGAGTAAACCTATTGTGGGTCCCTGGCCACTCGAGGATCAGTGGCAACGAACATGCCGACAGATTAGCCAGGATGGCAGCAGAGACTACATTTATTGGACCGGAACCTGTCATGACAATCACCAAGGCAATGATCAAATTGGAGCTACGTAACTGGCTCAGAAGACAGCACGTAGAATATTGGACCAAAGCCTATCAAGAAAAACATGGCAAGGTACTGATGCCAAAGCCATGTTTTAAAAGAAGCTCTGCAATCCTGGGCCTGAACAGGGGAGAGATTAGACTCATGGTTGGATTGCTGACAGGCCATGGGAATTTCAAAAAACACCTACGTACAATGGGAATAACAGAAGATGACCCTAAATGTAGGATCTGTGATGACGGTGATGAAACTGAATGCATTTGTGCTGACTAAATCAGAATCTGAATCAGCTGTTTTTCAGCCGTCATTTTAAGTGGGATAGGAAATCTGATTCAGGCTATAACATGTAAACACGACAGCAAAAAACGGTTTACGAAAATTGGTTTCCGTCTTCCGGAAGATGTGTTGCATGTAAACGTAGTGATTGTGTGTTGTGGTCTTCAGTCCGCAGACTGGTTTGATGCAGCCCTCCACACTACCCTGTGCTGTGCAAGTCTCTTCATCTGAGAATACGTTCGGCAACCTACATCCTTTTGAATCTGCTTACTGTATTCGTCCCTCGGTCTCCCTCTACGATTTGTACCCCACACACTTCCTTCTAATGCTAAGTTGACAATTCCTTGATGTCTCAGATGGTCCTACCAACCTATCCCTTCTCTTTGTCAGGATTTGTCAGGAACTTCTTTTCTCTCCAATTCTGCTGAGCACTTCTTCATTAGCTATGTGATCTACCCATCTAATATTCATCATTACTCTTTAGCACCACACATCAGAAGCCTCTATTATCTTTTTGTCTGCAATCCTTATCGTCCACGTTTCACTCCCATACTAATACTACACTCCAGGCAAATGCTTGATATTGGATGTCAACAAATTTCGCTAATAGATTAAATCTTGATGCGTGATGTGGCGGTTTTCCACGACCGACACTGTTTATGTCCTCATGTCTCATCAACTGCATGGAATACTGTAATACAATTTCGAATGTTCATTCAGCTGTATGTGTGGATACTGTCTGTAAAATTTCCAGCGCCTACAATTTGTAGTGTAGACATTATAAATTATAAGGTCATACTGAATGCCGTAATTATACCCTATAAACAGCGAAAAAATAGTAAACGAGAAAGTTTTTTCCTTTCATCATTTTACTGTGGTTGTTAGCGAGAAAAACTATAACAAAGGTTTCAAATTAAGTGTAAATTTTTTCCATGTCGCTAAGTACTCTCATTCTCATACAGTGAATGAATAAACTTTCGTCGCATGATGTGTCAGTTTTTTACGACTCCTATTATGTATGGCGTTGGATCTCCTGAACCGTGTGTCGTTTGTGTCTAAAGTAATTGTTACCCCACAGTAAGGAGTATGTGTATCAAATTTGGTTGAAATCGGTCCAGCGGTTAGGAGCAAATGTGAATCATTGTCGTTTGACACAGCAGTTTCTCGCGCATCTCATTGTTTATGACGTCATATCTCGTGAAGTACGTGTAATGGGTGATGCTTTCACTTGCGGCGACCGTTCTCATGGAATGGAACTTACGTCTGAAAAATTTCATAAAGATTGGAACAAAACTGTAGATTTGTATGCCTCAAGTACACACAAACACACGGACTCTCTGCTTTATACGACGGTTGGAACTTAAATAGTGGCAATTATTTACAAAAGCGTTACATGTTTGCTCCTGTTACTGTCCTTCACAGTAGTCACCACCGTTGTGTAGAACCCGTTGGCAGGAATGTTGAAGGCGCAGTGTACCGTTAGCAGATCCTGTTCTGTTGATGGTGCGTATGGAGAGGTCTACTGCCTGTCAAATCTCTGGAACAGTTGTGAAGCGAATGCCATGAATTGGTTTCTTCATCTTCGGAATCAGATCAAATTATGTTGGATGGTACAGTACTTCCCAGTCCCATCGACAGAACAGAGCAGCCACAGCTTGCGCTGTAAGCGCCAGAGCATTGTCGTGCAAAATGATGGGTAGGTTGCTCAGGAGGTGTTTCCACTTCTTTCGGAAAGCTGGTCGCAGGCGATGCTCCAAAAACGAACAGGAATACTGTGCATTGACGTTCTGCCATGGAGGAACGTAATACGTTAGGGTTATGATAACACCATCACAGTCGTACCCGAAAAGCACCATAACTTTCACCATACTGAGGCTCCGACGCACTTTCAACTTTCGCGGCGACCCACAAAGACGCCATTAGCTGGTTTGGCGTTTCAGCTTTGGCTCGTACGATGTGGCCCATGTCTCATCCAGTGTTACGTTACGTTAGACCGCTCTCTCACAAGTGTCTGTGTTTTCCTCGATTGTGCGCACGCCGGTGACGTGGGACGGGCGAGTCTATTTTCTCGAAGGTGAGGCAGGTATGTCAACATCTGCGATCAGCTACAGTAGTAGATTCCTCTGTTAGTGTCTCCACCGCAGTGTTGCTAGTCCTTTTTTGGAGTATTGCTGCCCAGTGTGGGATCCTTATCAGGTGGGTTTGATGGAGGGCATGGAAAGAGTCCAAAGAAGGGCAGCTCGTTTCGTATTGTCACGATACAGGGGAGACAGCTTTACGGAAATGATACAGGATCTGGGATGGGAATCATTACAACAACGGCGCTTATCGTTGCGGTGTGGGCTACTTACGAAACTACAATCTCCAACACTCCCGCTTACATAGGTAGAATTGATCATCAGAATAAAATACGAGCAATCAGAGCTCGAACGGAGAGATGCAGGTGATCTTTCTTCCCGCTCTCTATTCGAGAATGGAGTGGGAGATAAAGGTGGTTCAATGAACCCTCTGCCAGGCACTTAAATGTGATTTGCAGAGTATCCCATGTAGATGTAGTTTTGTTTAAATCTTGATGAAATTTTGCACGTCTGACCTCCAAAGCAAAAGCAAGTTCGCCGTGGATGTAAGGATACTATACAAAAAATAGTTCGGTGGATATGACGTCCTAAACAATGAGATGCGTGAGAAACTGATGCATCACAGGACAATGCTGCACATTTCCTCCTAAACCACTGGACCAATTTCAACCAAATTTGTTACACATATTCCTTACCGTGGTGTAACAATTGCTGTTTGGGAAGAACCACTTATAGTTCTGGTGATATGACGCCATAAATAATGAGATACAAGAAAAATGCCCTGTGTCTGCTTGCAATTCATACTAATCTACAATTTTATTCCGAGGTTGATGAAATTTCGCACACTTAATATTCAGATCAAGATGAAGGTCACTGTCTATATAAAATTTCGTGGCGTTCATGGTGGAGGGTACTTACATATGGACCTCGACTAAATCCATAGTTCTTTTAGTTTGTTCACTTGAACTTCAAATTAAAATGAAGGTCGCCGTCTACATCAAATTTCTTGTGACACATGGGAGACGGTACTTAGGAAATCTACATTTTTATTCTGATCCTCGTGAAATTTCGAACATTCGACCTTCAGCAAGGTACCGTATTGTGCATGGCAGTGGGCACATTCCAATACATTTTTTACAATGTTTCACTGGTCACCTCGAAACTTGGGGCTGCGGTGGAGTGGTCGAGCATTCCAAGGCGCCTTGCTATGGATCGCGCCGCTGCTCGTCGCCGGAAGTTCGAGTCCTCCCTCGGGCGTGTGTGTATTTTTCGTCCTTAGCGTAAGTTAGTTAAAGTTTGTAAACCTAGGGACTGATGACCATAGATTTACAAACATCATCGAATCTTGGTACGTACATTTGACTTTAGGTAGAGAGGTGGAGGAAGAGACGGCACAGGAAGGCATCTTGTTCCCAATTACAATTTAACATCCCAATTCCAAAGTCAACCTCGCCGATCCTGGGCAGATGAGAAAAGGTGCAAGAAGGTAGCTTGCTGAAGGTCAAATGTACAAAATTTCATGAGGCCTATTTCATTGACGTCAATTTGCAGCAGGGTTTTGGAACACATCCTGTATTCAAATATTATGAATTATCTCGAACAGAACGATCTATTGACCCAAGGTCAACACGGATTTAGAAAATATCGTTCATGCAAAACACAACTAGCTCTTTACTCACACGAAGAGATGGGTGCTACCGACAAGGGTTCGAAAACAATTTCGTATTTATCGATTTCCAGAAGGCTTTTGACACCGTACCTGACAAACGTCTTTTAATCAAATTGCGTGGTTATGGTATATCGCCCCAAATTTGCGATTGGATAGGGGATTTCCTGTCAGAGAGGACACAGTTTGTATTCATCGATGGCAAGGCATCGGCTAAAACAGAGGTGATATCGGGCGTTCCACAGGTTAGTGTTATTGGTCCCCTGCTGTTCCTTATTTACATAAACGATTTAGGAGAAAATCTAAGTAGCTCTCTTAGGTTGTTTGCAGATGACGCCGTCATTTACCGTCTAGTAAAATCATCTGAAGATCAAAACCAACGGCAGAACGATTTGAATAAGATATCAGTATGGTGTAAAAATTGGCAGTTGACTCTAAATAATGAGAAGTGTGAAGTCGTCCACATGAGTACGAAAAGAAATCCGTTAAACTTTGTTTACAAGATAAATCAATCAAATGTGAAGGCCGTAAACTTCACAAAATACCTAGGAATTACTATTACTTCAGGCTTAAATTGGAAAGAACACGTAGATAATATCGTGAGAGACTGCGTTTTATTGGCAGAACCCTTAAAACATGCAACAGAACTACAAAAGAAACTGCATACAATTCCCTTGTCCGTCCATTTTTGGAGTATTGCTGCCCAGTGTGGGATCCTTATCAGGTGGTTTGACGGAGGACATCGAAAGAGTCCAAAGAAGGGCAACTCGTTTCGTATTGTGACGATACAGGGGAGACAGCGTTACGGAAATGATACAGGATCTGGGATGGGAATCATTACAACAACGGCGTTTATCGCTGCGGCGTGGGCTACTTGCGAAACTCCAATCGCCAACATTCTCCTCCGAATGCGAAAATATATTGTTGATTCCCACGTACATCGGTAGAAATGATCATCAGAATAAAATACGAGAAATCAGAGCTCGAACAGAGAGATTCAGGTGTTCTTACTTCCCGCGCGCTATTCGAGAATGGAATGGGAGATAAATGGTATATTTGTGGTTCGATGAACCCTCTGCCAGACACTTAAATGTGGTTTGCAGAGTATCCCATGTAGATGTCCCATAGGAGCAGAATAAAAATGTAGATTTCGTAAGTAAAGTACCCTTACCCATGCGTTACAAGAAATTTGATGGAGGTCAAGTATACAAAATTATATCAAGAACGAACAAAAACTGTGGATGTTGTTGAACTGCATATGTAAGTACCCTCCACCATGCACCTCACGAAAATTTATACAGATAGCGACCTTCGTCTTTATCTGAATATTAAGTGTGCGAAATTTCATCACTAATGGAATAAAACTGCAGTTTAGTATGAGTTGCAAGCAGACAGGACGTTTTATCATGCACCTCATTATTTATGGCGTAATATCACGAGAACTTTGAGTCGTAGGTGGTTCTTCCCCAACAGCAACTGTAAAGGAAATGTGCACCAAATTTAGTTGATATCTAATACATAGTTCTGGCATGCTTCAGTTCGAGTCCTTTCAATAGCAAATGATGCGGCTTGTATGAAGACTGCTGATCCGCTTGGATGGCACTCCTCTGTTGTTGAACTTTGTTGTACTGACTGGAACTGCCGCACTTCTTCGTACTCGTACTGTACTGACTGCCGTGGCTGTGGTGCGCTGTCATATCTACCGGAGCCAACGTCCTATATAAACAACATACAGTGGCTAAGGTGCGCCCCTCCCCTCTCTCCTGTCCCTTTTCCTTCCCGCCCGCTTGGCTACCCCTCTCCCATGCCCAGAGTCTCGTCACTCCTTCCCTCCTTACGCTCTCTTCCCTCCCCTTCTCCCCCTCCCCCGCACTTCCCCCGTCCCTGCCCCACCTCCCCCCTCCATCCCCCTCCCTACCCACAGCGGGGGCGTCTCGACTTTTTATCTACGTGTTCAGTGCAAGTGTCTCCAGTGTCGTGTGTTTTACTCAGTGCCTCCATCATCGCCGTCCCCATGTTTTATTCTATACGCCGTCCGCTGTCTCCATGTGTGAACTTCGTGTCTCCGCAATGTACTTTTAAACTTGTCACAGTGGCCGGTTGTTTTTACTGACTGTGTGTGTGTTTTATCACTACTCGTCTGTTTTTTGTTCTCTGCCATCTGTTTTGTCCCATTTGTACATGTCCGTTTTAGTCTGTCGAAAACTCAGCGTGTAAATTGTTTTAATTTTCCGCAATTTTGTTCCTCTTTTTATATTTTATCTCTTATTTGTCAAATTTTTGTATATCACATGGCTGAAGAGCAGCCACCGCACTACTGCCAGCCTGCCAGCTGTTTCTACAGCTGGCTTTAAAAAACAATAAAGGAAAAAAAAAAACTAAGGTGCTGCCATACTTGATGCAAATTGAAAGCTGTGCCGCCATGTTTTAGAACGTCACGTAGGCGTAACCCGTCGTCTGCTATAGCACTGAATCATGTCACTTTCACTTTGTGCAATGACTTAACAAACCACTCTCTACCTGACCACCGTTATTTTTATAGACAAGCTAATATTGATACAGGATAAATGATGTGTGCCAGGCAAATCGGAAAGTTTAATTACAAATGGCACATACACTACATCGGTTAAACATCATCACATTCATACAAAACACACGCCTTTTCACTGTCCTTTAAAAGTGTTAATTTCGTGTACATTTGCCTTATCTGCTTATCTCTTTCCTGCGCAGATTTGGCTTTACATAAATGATGTATTCTACAACTGAAGTACTGTTTTAATAAAAGCTTTATTAGGATGGAGTAATGAGATTCCTCCCAAAATTCCGAGGATACCATTAAGTGCTCGTAGTTGGTAGATAGTTGGCCTGTTTCCCAAAATTCTAAATACATCTACATACATTTGTAAAATAAAAAATTTTCTATAAGATCTTTAGAGGGATTGAACAGGCTGTTTTTTATTCCTTATAATCCGATTAATCGTGCTTGATTCTCATTTTTAGGAGCAAAGAGAACTCCCAAGCAATCCAAACACTTAAGTTTTCCACTCACTTGCTTAATGATGCTCCCAGATATATGCCATATTCACGTACTTTTTCGGAATATGTCAGCATTTTGTATTCTGCCACATAGTCATGGTCGCAATGAAATAGGCCTACTGCTCTCTCAATGACTTAAATCATTATTTGCAATAGGTAATGAATGAGGTTCCATCTCTCCTGCTTCGCTACATGACGTATCTTCAAAGGAAGCTGACTCAGCCATTTGACGTTTTTTTGGAGGTCTCCTTGTTGGCGTTTTTGCTGTTTGAAGACGTTCAGGGAACGAAAATATCATCGGAATCGCATTAGCCAGAAGTCGCTTTGTATCATTTGTTGCATACATTTATTTCTCCTCAAAATGCGATGAACAAATGCAACTGTATGCAGTAGGTTTCCATTTATCTGCCTCGCATTGGCTAACCATCGTTTTGTACGTTCATTTTTCAAAGGAAAACTTAAAAATATAATTACAGCTTTCTTTAGTTACAGTAGAACTGTTGTATGCAGAAATGTAGTAGGACAAAGACGAGTACACGAAATATTAGAAACGAAAACATTCAAATACTAACTGAAAATACGATATTCCAACAGTCCTATTACCGCGATTCGTACAGTTATATGCTGCGCATACACTGGGCACGATTTCAGCTTAATAAATAACCTTTCCAACTTACTACGATACATAAAATGTGGACCCAATACACGCAAATAGCGTCGGACTAACTTTCGCATTCGGCGCACTAGACGTTGGGAAAAATGGCTGCCACAGTTCCTGGTTGCTGCCACAAGGAGCGCTGTTAACCCACAGATAGCCACTCTATGTAGTTTATATAGCTCGTTGACCGGAGCAAGTTCTGAGAGTAGTCGAACACATAGCACAGAAAATGAACTACTCCTTCTCTACAGCGGCGGCCTTCCTCGATTGGGAGAAGGCCTACGACAAGGTCTGGCATGAGAAACTGATCCTCAAACTGGCCATCAACACGACCATCCCGGACTGTTACATCAAGCTAATCGGAAACTACCTCCAGGACAGGAAGATTCTGGTGTCAGTCGACGATCAGCAGTCCGAACAGAAGACCCTAGCAGCCGGAATTCCACAAGGGTCAGTTCTCTCGCCGACCTTGTTCAACGTCTTCATCAACGACCTACCAAAAGCCGACAACGTCCACCTAGCGCAGTTCGCGGACGACACGGCGCTTTTCACCAGCGGCCGCCAGCACTTTGCGAACGTAAATCGCATTCAACGGCAAATGGATCTAGTGGTTCGCTGGTGTCGACAGAATAAGGTGACCCTCAATGCAGACAAGACGACTATGGTCTACTTCTCGAAGAAACGGCCACGACTGGAGGCGGTGGAGGTGCTAGGTCGTAGACTGACATGGTCCCAAAATGTTAGATACCTAGGGGTAGAGATCGACTCCGGTTTGTTCTTTAACAAACACATACAAGGGAAAAAACAGAAATGCACTCAAATGGCAAAGGCACTAGTCCCTTTCTTTACTAGTAAAGAACTCAAACAGGAGACTAAAATTAGACTTTATAAATCAACTGTCCTGCCATCCCTTCTATTTGGGAGTACCTCATGGGGAACGGCGTCGAAAACCCAGATCACATCACTACAGGTAGTCCAGAATAAAGTACTCAAATGGATACTCGGGTCCCCCCTTGGGAATCAACCAGACTAGTACATGAGGCCACCCAAATGGAAACCCTCAAAACACAAATCAGGAAGAAAGCTACAAACATGTTTAGGAAAATAGAAGCCCTTAGGGAAACACTACCACAACTGAGAGAGGTAGGACTCGCCCAACCAAGACAGGGTAACCGAATAAAAGTGCCCCTAGCCCTACTAGAAGAAGGTGAATAGTAAGGTGGCAAGTAAAACCAAGAGAAGAAGAAGCAAGAAAAGAAGATTCAAGAGAAGAAGAGATAAAACGACAACAGTGTAGGTCGGCTAAGGGCCCCTGAGGCCCAAGGACGCCTGAACCTACAAGAGCACGCTTTATTTTGTTAATAAAGATTTGAAACCTTACCTTCCACATTCCAGGCAAGTCGCAAAACGCGACGGTCCCGACGAAACAAACAGCCAAAAAAAAAAAAAAAAAAAAAAAAAAAAAAAAAAAAAAAAAAAAAAAAAAAAAAAAAAAAAGCCTCAATCTTATTGGGCGGCGCGCAAAGCAGGCAGAGAGGTACCGAGACTGCGGGCGCCCCCAGCGGCCAAAGTACTGTGCAGCGACTTATCGCCTCTTGTTGAAGTTGCACGACGACTTTGTAGACCGCTGACACCTTGAATTACAGTCAGGCAGAAACGCGAAGAGCAATGGCTCTGCCTACTGGGCTGGGAGACCACCCCGCTCAGAGAAACAGAATACTTACTTTATCGTGTCCAGACTATTTAAAGGATATCGGCCCAGTACTGGGCTACGTCTATTCCATTAGTATTCTCGAGCCACAAATCTTCGAGGATACACCGGTGAGGACATTTTTCACATGTAAAAAGGTGTTCCATATTTTGATTTTCTCCACAGTCGCAGTTTACATTAGTTTGGTCGATTATACCCCACTTAAGCATATTCACTTTTACTGGGGCGACCCCCGTTCTGAGCCTATTCAAGGTTCTCCAGGTTTTAAATTTAGGTTTTGGCCGGTCCACTGAACCTGGGGGAGAGGGAAATTTTCAGGCGGTTCGTCCTGGACGGTTACAAGAAAACTTCTCCTAGACTTAAGTCGCGTCTCTGGTGGTCGAGCTCTGTAGAGGACATGCCGCTCATCTGCGAGTTGTTTTACTTTCTCTACATGTTCTAAAGCGTTTCTGCGAGCTGTGGGATCTGCAAAACCAGCTGCCTTGTACAAGAGTCTGACCGAAGTTGGTTTCATGCACCCTGTCACTATCCTGCAGGTCTCATTGTGGGCCACATCTACTTGTTTCGTGTGAGCGCATCTATTCCATACAGGGCACGCGTACTCAGCCGTTGAGAAACAGAGCGCGTGTGCCGTTGTTCGTAGCACACCAGGACATGCACCCCATTTCCCACCCGTTAGCGTTCTAGGTATACTATTTCTCGTCGTTATTTTCTGTCTCGTTTTGATGCAGTGCTGTTTATAAGTTAGAGACCGATCCAGAATCACGCCAAGATATTTAGGGTGGTCTGTGTGTTCTAAGGTGTTCCCGTTCCACGTAATTTGGAGTTTCCGTTTGGCTTCTTTCGTGCGAAGGTGGAAAGCACAGACTTGAGTTTTGGAAGGGTTGGGTCTTAAGGAGTTTTGATTACAGTACGCAGTCATTGATTTTAAGGCATTTTGAAGTTTTTCATCTACTTCTTCAAATCTTTTTCCTTGAACGCATATTGCAAGGTCATCGGCGTAGATGAACTGCTTAATGTGGGCCGGTGTAGGTTGGTCATTTGTGTGTATGTTGAAGAGGATTGGAGCTTAGACGCTTTCCTGAGGGAGGCCGTTCTTTTGGTCCCTCCATGTACTCATTTTGCCCTCCAACAATACGAAGAACCTTCTGTTCTGTAACAATGAATGTACGACCCTAACTAGATGGTAATCACCGAGTGTCTCATAGATCTTATGGAGTAATATATTGTGCCTGACGGTATCGTAGGCTGCTGTCAGATCTACGAAGGCTGCCCCTGTTATGAGCTTCCCTTCATACCCTTCTTCAATATGTTCTGTCAGTGCAAGGACTTGGCCGGTACAGGACTTGCCAGGTCTACATCCTCCTTGTTGTGGAATGAGGTGTTTGTCAACATATTTTCCTATTCTGGACAGGATAAGTCTCTCATACAGTTTAAAAAAGTGACAGAGCAAGGAGATGGGTCGGTAGCTACTAGGATTCTCTGGGTCCTTCCCTGGTTTAAGTAACGCTATTACTTTAGATTTTCTCCAGGGTTTTGGGATTTTGCAAGTTTTGCAGCACGTATTGAACAATTGTAAAATCCAACTCTTGGCCCTTTGCCCTAAATTCTTGATTTGTTCAGTGCATATGTCATCCACACCAGCAGCTTTCCCGTTTTTTAACATGTTCATGCCATCTTGAAGTTCTTTCATAGTAAAAGGTGTCCCCAAGTGGTTGGTCTCCCGATTTATATTTATGGTAATTTTTGGGTAATTTTGTTGTTTCTTGATTTTCCCGTTCAACAGTATTTGGGTGGCTACTTGGTTTGCTGTGACCTTGCATGGTAATATTTGTTCCTTAGGATCGCCACTCAGTTTCTTAATCAAGTTCCACGCTATTTTGCTACTGTGCGTCATGTCCATTTTTTCCAATGTTTCGGTCCATTTCTCCTTCCTTCCTTGGCTTAATTTTTGGAGTAGGGCTGTTCCACAGTCAACTGTTTCTTCGCTGAAGGGATCAGCCGTATAGAAGGCAACCATGTTGCTGGGCAGTATAGATAACGGTCGCTGCTGTCTGACAGAACTGGCAACAGTGCACAGCGCAGCCGGGCGCGCGCATGCGCAGAGCAACTTTCGCGTTTGACTCACTCCAATGGTCTGCTGTCACCAGCCGGCGCTCAGAGCCGATTGGCTTAGGCCGGTATTACACTATCAAATTATTTGTCAAAGAATTGGACAAAGAAAAATTGGACGTAGTGTAATGCGAACATCATCCAATATTTCATCCAATCTCGGCCTCGGCCTAGATTTGATCAAAGAAATCGCTCGTCTTCTGTTTCCTGCAGTGAGAAATGTGACCGCTTGGAGCGCTAGTAGTATACAGCTTCCTTACCACTACAGCTGTTTTATTTGGAGGTTAAATATCTGACATTACTTGGACATAACGTTCGTATTCGTAAACATGGCTAGTAGTGGAATGTTTGTGTAGTGTTTTCTAGCAACATCAAAATTTTAAAAATCAGATGGGGCGTTGTATAACAGGTGACAAGGCCAATTCACACTGTCCGTCACGTCAATTCGCGTAGCCCAATACTCTGCGGCAAAAGTGAGGTTGAGTTACAATCCGTGATGTAAAAAAGTCATTATATACTATCGGAATTTAAGTAATACCCCTAAATCTTAATACAGCCGAAGCAGATTTTAGAATGTATGATTTTGGTAATGTGGTGTGCTAAGTTCTGGGAAATAAAACAACTTTCAAAACATCGACATCTGTTTGCAAGCAAATCTATGAACATATAAATACGTCAGCCAATTTTTGTAAGGAAATAAATAGAGCCTATTTACTTTATCGGCAATGTTTTCCCCCTTACATTGTTAATAACGTCATAAACAATTTAGATTATCCTCTTTGTCAGTGCTCACATTTTCCATTTAAAACGTTGTTTAATGAAACTTGCTTTGTCAACTTAACAATCTTATTCGTATACACTGTTTGAGTCAGCCTTTTTGTTACTCTATTGCAAACTGTGAAGGATGAAGAGCGACAAAATAATTAGCAGTGAACGGCCTGGCTGTTCTGCCGACAGCATAAAAAAGGAAAATCCTCCCGGTCCCGTAACAAATTTTATTTATCTCGCTCTGACGCCCACGGTTTCATCCAAGTGCGTTTCTTTTTCTTTTTTCCCTCCTCTTCTAAATGCAGACACAACGCAACTGTAGTATAAACAATAGCTGAGCATTACACCGCCATTTTGAAGCAAATTTGACAAAATATTGGATGATAGTGTAATACGCCCTTTTCCGTTTCATCCAATTTCTTTGTCAAAAAATATGACCAATGTTTCATCCAATTTTGTCGTCCAATTCTTTGTCCAATAATTTGATAGTATAATACCGGCCTAACCACAGGGATCATCGTATTTCGGCTCGACTATATGTCTTGTAAGTGATGGTAGCATCCACTGTGACCTTCGTCTTGCTTTGAAGGTCTAGCGTGCAAAATTTCACCCACCAACAGGTAGCGTGGTGGCATCGCTGCCAGAGCTGTGTGTACCTTTCATAGAGACCATTGCTGCTTCTTATTTATATAAACGATATGGCTTCGAGTATAACAGGTGATTGTAAAATATTTTTGTTTGCTGATGATACCAGCTTGGTAGTGAAGGATGTTGCTCGTAAGATTGGCACAGTATCGAATAATGCAGTTCGAGAGATCAGTTCATGGCTCGTAGAAAACAAGTTGAAGTTAAATCACGGTAAAACTGAATTTTTACAATTGAAGACTACACGGAAACAAGGGGTTAATTCCATTTTACAGACTTTTCGGGAGAGTAATTTCAAAGTTTAAAACGTTACAGTTTCATTGGTTATTGACATATGCTTCTGTAATTTATACAGTACATTCTACGACTTTTCTTTAGTATTCTCTGAAAGTATAAAACAATATTTGAAAAAAAAACTGGAACCTTTACGTATTTTTATCTGTAAATCTATTTTTTTTTTTTAATTTCTTAGTGTAACGCACAAATAAGATTGTCAAAGTCAGATTGTTATATGATATTGGGATGATATTTCACTATGTAACTTCCCTGCAACTCCCCTGACAAAATTCTTTTTATATTTGAGTGTGGTCATTATCGTATAGGGTGTTTATGACTAATTAGGTTTTGGTGACAATACTTTTTATCAATATCCTGTTTTTATTGTGTCTCAACTATTGCATCTTCTCTGTATCAGTTAGCAAATGAGTACAATTCTTCTTGCAGCTACAACGCTCCCCTATATCATGTGACATTGCTCTTAGCTTTTTAGATACTTCAGACTGTCTACCAATGCTCTGTCTTTTCCTAGACTTACCATTGCACCTTGAATCTGGATCTTCCATCGCCAGTTGAAACACCGTCCTCAGTTGGATATCACACGAAATTCAATCTACTACACCACAAAATTCAATCTACTACACGACAAAGAATTCAAGTGAATGTCGAGGCTACTATGTGTTAGAACAAATCACGACACAACATTCGGTTCTGCCACAGCATAAAGCAAAGAAGCTAATCTGAAATCTGCTCCGTGTTTGCTTCGACAATACATGTGAAAATCAACAATGACATTGCATTTAACGATGTCAACAATGATACTTCCGAAACAGCAGGAAAAAAATACAGCTGACTGCTGAGAAATCGACACCGGCTGGACTTGACCTTTCTTTCCGTGTTTCGGATGGACTTGACCCGTATTCTCAGTGTATACCATATTTTGCTCTCACTATAACTCAGTGACTAAACCCATTACATTCACTTAAGTTCACCCAACTGAAAGTACATCTGATGAACTTCATAAGGATACCAGTAACTCATTTTCATCAAATTTGGACTTAACCCCTTATTTCCGTGTAGTCTTCAATTTCTAACACATAATTTAACGAAAGCTGACATTTTGATTACACATGATGGGCATATGATAAGTGAGACTGAACAGTTCAAATTTCTATGTATTCATATAGACAGTAAGCTGTCGTGGAAAGCTCATGTTCAGGATCTTGTTCCAAAACTAAATTCTGCCATATTTACCATTAGAACAATATCTGAAATAAGTCATTTTTCAACACGAAAAGTGGTCTATTAAGCTTACTTTCACTCACTTATGACGCACGGCATTATTTTTTTGGGTAACTCGCCTCATGCAAAAAGGATATTTCTGGCTCAAAACCGGGAGGTTCGAGCAATATGTGGTCTAAGTTCACGAACTTCATGTCGATCCCTTTTCAGTAGTCTGGGAATTTTGACACTGGCGTCACAATACGTTTTTTCTTTAATGTTGCTTTTTTGTTAGTAATATCAGCTTATTCCCACGAGTTAGTTGCTTTCACTCGGTGAATACTAGACAGAAGTCGAATCTACGTTTGCATCACACCACGTTGACACTTGTGCAGAAAGGTGTACAATATTCTGCAGAATCCATTTTCAATAAGCTGCCACAAGAACTAAAGAATCTTAGCACTAATCCACAAGCTTTCAAATCTAAATTGAAGAGTTACCTCATGGGTCACTACTTTTATTCTGTCGAGGAACTCTTCTAAGTTAAACAATTAAGCTAATTCATTTTTTCCTTTATTAATTATTTTCACTTTTTCTTAAGATTGTCGTGTGCATAGGACTACTTATAAAATTTCTATTACCATTCTTGTGTAACAATTAATGTATTGACTTGTTCCATGACCATGGAGTCTCACTCCTATGGAACAGAAAAGCATATTATTATTATCATTATTATACATTGTTGTTGTTGGTTTTTAGGAGACTAAAAAGCTAGGTCACCAGTCCCACAGTAACACGGCCCAGTGTGGTATCAACATGTGACGCAAACAGGCACCATTCTTACAGAGACACACTTGTGCTTCCTACAGCCAACTAAAATGTTCAAATGTTTGTAGAGTTTATGGGACTTAACTACGGGGTCATCAGTCCCTAAACTTACAAACTACTTATCAACTACCTTATTCTAAGGACGGCACAAATATCCATGCCCGAGGGGGGATTCGAACCCCCGACCGTAGTGGCCGTGCAGACCGTGACAGGAGCGCCTCAGTCCTCTCGGCCACCGCGGCCGGCTACTGCCAACTGAGCGGGTTTCAAACAGGCCCAAATTGTGGCCTTCCGAGTAGCGCGACGGTCCTTTCACGGAACTGTTGCAGACGTTTTGCAATGAGAAGAAGACACAATCAATGAGATGTGTACTGCATGCTGATAATGAAGTCGCTTGTGCCAGAGGACCCCAATGAGTTCCGAATTTTCTTTTTTTACGAATGAGTATCGAGTGTTTTACCAAATTGCTTTCGTTCGTCCAAGGACAAAAATACGATACTGAAAGTATTTCGCTAAGCTGAAGAAGCAGAATACTTTTATACTAGAGTTGCATTCTCAGATTTGTGTGCGTCAGTTATTCCTGTAATTGCTTTTTTTTTTTTTTTTTTTTTTTTTTTTTTTTTTTTTTTTTTTTTTGCAGGCTCGCTTTATCATAGCGTTTCCACGCGCCAGGGAATCTTTCAAAAACCTTTCCTTTGCATAAGGAATTTCTTCACTATTTTAATTGTTGCTGTTGAAATCTGCAAACCAATTTAAGTTTGCGCTTCATAGTAAGAAAATGTTCAAATGTTTGTAAATCTTATCGGACCAAACTGCGTGGTCATCAGTCCGTAGCTTACAAACTACTTAAACCTAGGTAAACTAACCTAAGGACAACACGCACACCCATGCCCCACGGAGGACTCGAACCTCCACGGCGAGCCACCGCGCGCTCCGCAGCGAAACGCTTTAGACCGCTCGGCTACTCAAAAATGTTCAAATGTTTGTAAATCTATCGGACCAAACTGCGTGGTCATCAGTCCGTAGCTTACAAACTACTTAAATCGAGGAAAACTAACCTACGGACAACACACACACCCATGTCCCAGGGAAGACTCGAACCTCCACGGCGAGCAACCGCGCGGTCCGCAGCGAGACGCTTTAGACCGCTCGGCTACTCCACCGCGGCTCATAGTAAGACCTCAGAGAACTTCATCAAGCTCTCGAGATTTTGTGCAATTTTCTGTCTGGCATGCTACAACATTACAGAGTTTTTATAATATAAAGTAAATCAACAAGACGTATTCAAACTTCTTTTTAAATCAACACTTTACTGTTATTTTCTTGATAAATAATGGTCACTGTACCTTAGGATTTTCTGCATCGTCCCTGTATGCCTCAATCAAAACACAGTTCCTGGTGAGTCCCACTCCACTGATACAATTTGTATTACTCCAGAGAAACAAGCAATTTAGATAAGGACGCGGCTGTTTCCGTACGTAAACATGAAAGCGGCACAGCGAACTCATTTCTGCGCATGCGCGCCCAGGTCGCTACTAGCAAATTTAGAACCTGTCCTATAGCGTACTAGCTAGTATGAAACGCCATCTGTGCTCACGAAATGCTGGCAGTTCTGCGTTTAGCCAAAAGAGGAAAGTCCGCGGGGCCTGATGGGATACCAGTTCGTTTTTACACAGAGTACGCGAAGGAACTGGCCCCCCTTCTCGCAGTGGTGTATCGTAGGTCTCTAGAAGAGCATAGCGTTCCGAAAGATTGGAAAATGGCGCAGGTCATCCCCGTTTTCAAGAAGGGTCCTCGAACAGATGTGCAGAACTATAGGCCTATATCTCTAACGTCGCGTCGGTCAGTTGTAGAATTTTGAAACATGTATTATGTTCGAATATAATGACATTTCTCGAGACTAGGAATCTGCTCTGTAGGAATCAGCATGCGTTTCGAAAAAGGCGTTCGTGTGAAACCCAGCTCGCGCTATTCGTCCACGAGAATCAGAAGGCCATAGACACGGGTTCTCAGGTAGATGCTGTGTTTCTCGACTTCCGAAAGGCGTTTGATACAGTTCCCCACAAACGTTTAATGAACAAAGTAAGATCATATGGTCTATTAGACTAATTGTGTGATTGTATTGAGGAATTTCTAGATAACAGAAAGCAGAAGGGCATTCTCAGTGGAGAAAAGTCTTACGAAGTAGGAGTGATGTCAGGTGTGCCACAGGGGAGTGTCGTGGGTCCGATGCTGTTCACGATATATATAAATGACCTTGCTGATAACATAGGAAGTTCACTGAGGCTTTTTGCGGATGATGCTGTAGTATATAGAGAGGTTGTAACAATGGAAAATTGTATTGAGATGCAGGAGGATCTGCATAGAATTGACGCATGGTGCAGGGAATGGCAATTAAATCTCAATGTAGACAAGTGTAATGTGCTGCGAATACACAGAAAGAAAGATCCTTTATCATTTAGCTACACTATAGTAGGGCAGCAACTGGAAGCAGTTAATTCCATAAAGTATCTAGGAGTAATCATTAGGAGGGTTTTAAAATGGAACGACCATATAAAATCAATCCTGGAAGAATTGGAAGAATACTAAGGAAATGCAGTCCGAAAACAAAGGAAGTAGGTTATAGTACACCTGTTCGCCCACAGCTTGAATACTGCTCACCGGTGTGGGATCCGTACCAGGTGGGGTTGACAGAGGAGGTAGAAACGATCCAACGGAGAGCAGCGCGCTTCGTTACAGGATCATTTGGTAATTGTGAAAGCGTTACGGAGATGATCGATAAACTCCAGTGGAAGACTCTGCAGGAGAGACGCTCTGTCGCTCCGTACGGGCTTTTGTGGAAGTTTGGAGAACATACCTTTACCGAGGAGTCTAGCAGTATATTGCTCCCTCCTACGTATATCTCGCGAAGAGACCGTGAGAATAAAATCAGAGAGATTGGAGCCCACACAGAGGCATACCGACAATCCTTCTTTCCGCGAACAATACGTGACTGGAATAGGAGGGAAAATCGATAGTGGTACTCAAGGTACCCTCCGCCACACACCGTCAGGTGGCTTGCGGAGTATGCTTGTAGATGTAGATGTAGGTCGCTAGATGGTGCTTAGCGTGATCCGGTGTTTACTAGCGCGATCATCGTGTAAACTGGACTTTTGACTCACGCCACATCGACGGGCACGGTTCGACTGGTGACGTCAGAGGGCCACTTTGCAGTATTAGCCTACGGCCCGCTTTAGCTGCTTTCCTGGTCGCAAATGTTAAAGCTTCGATCAGCTTTAATGTACTGGCGCTGAAGGCCGATCAGTAAGGAGAACTGCGCCTCCAATTACGCTGATAGGCTTAACGAGCAGTAGATAAGCTGCAAGTAATGATGCGGAGTGGCCTTTGCAGCTCATTACGTGATAGGGGGCATGTCAGAGAGCGAGGGGTAGCGGCACTGCTGACGTATTATTATCGTCTTACACACACGCGGAGGACTCAAGCCACGCCCACAACCAGACGCCCACACTGTCCAAACCAAATTTCTGGAAGTCCTCCACGAAAGAAGGCGAAGCAAAAACTCCAGCCCATCAGCATGCATACTTCTGAAGTAGACATCCCTGGAGTAGTAAAGCACTACTACTAGTAAACCACTCTAATGAAATCATTCCAATGAAACTGCGTGCTTATGGAATATCTTCCCAATTGTGCGATTGGATTCACGATTTCGTATCAGAAAGGACACAGTTCGTTGTAATTGACGGTAAGTCATCGAGTAAAACAAGTGATATCTGGCGTTCCCCAGGGAAGCGTTATAGGTCCCCTACTCTTCCTTGTGTTTATAAACGACTAGTTGAACCCCTGCTGCTTCGCATGCGTAGGCTGGTTGGTCTGCACCAATTGTTTCTTTTCAATCCTGATGAAGAATCCATATCTTAAGTTTCGTAGTTTTAGCTTGAAATTGGAGTTAACAGCACCATATTTTTGAAAATCAATTTTTAGGTCTCATATTTCACCCCCTTATTGGTCGAATTTCCAAAAATGCCGAAACACGCATCTTTTAAATTCGAATCCCGAATCCAAATTCGAAAATATTTCAAAATTGCCTCAATAGCGACATATTTTCGAAAAACTGCCCCTCACCAATGTAACCCCGTTGATGGTTGAATTTCCAAAAATACCGAAACAAGTATTTTTTTAACGTCCAACCAACTATACGAATATCATTTTTGCAGCTGTAGCTTCAAAATGGTATCAATAGCAACGTGTTTTCAAAAAGAATTTTTGATCCTCTATTTAACCCTCTTACTTGTTCAATTTCCAAAAATACTAAAAATCATGGATTTTTAATCCTGACTAATATTCCATAACCGAAGTTTCGTAGCTGTAGCTTAAAATTTGAGTTAACAGAGACATATTATTGAAAATCAATTTTTTGCGTCACCTATTTCACCCCCTTATTTGTCGAATTTCAAAAAATGCCGAAACACGTCTCTTTTAAATTCGAACGCTGAATTAAAATCCGAAAATTTTTTAGTTCTAGCTTCAAAATTGCCTAAATAGCTACGTATTTTCAAAAAACATTCCATCCCCTATTTCACCCCTTACGGACGGAATATCGAAAAATCGCTTCTTAAATGACGCCTATGGAGTAAGATAAACACCCTCCACAAATTTCAAGTTTCTATCTTCAGTGGTTTTGGGCTGGGCGATGATGAGTCAGTCAGTCAGTCAATCGGGACACTTCCTTTTTATATATAGAGATTTAGGAGACAATCTGAATAGCTCCCTTAGACTGTTCGCGGATGATGCTATCGTTTATCGGTTAGTGAAGTCAACAGAGGATCAAAAGTAACTGCAAAGCGATTTAGACAAAATTTCTGTATGGTGCGAAAATTGGCAATTGACACTAAATAAAGAAAAGTGTGAAGTAATACACATGACCACTAAAAGAAATCCGCTGAACTTCAATTACGCGATAAATCGGTCAAACCTTAAGGTCGTAAATTCTACCAAATACCTAGGAGTTACAATTATGAACAACTTAGACTGGAGAGAGCACACAGAAAATATTGTGGGGAAGGCGAACCAAAGGTTACGTTTCATTGGCAGAACGCTTCGAAGATACACCAGCTCCACCAAAGAGACTGCCTACATCACACTTGTGCGTCCTCTCCTGGAGTACTGTTGCCCCTTGTGGGAACCTCACCAGGTGGGACTGACGAAAGATATTGAGAAGGTCCAGAGAAGGGCAGCTCGTTTTGTTTTATCACGTTACGGGGGGGAAAGCGTCACGGAAATGTTGCACGAATTGGGGTGGAAATCATTAAAAGAAAGACGTCATTCATAGCGGTGTGATCTGTTTGCGAAGTTTCAATCACCGACTTTTAGTTCTGAATGTGAAAATATTTTGCTAGCACCCACCTACTTAGGGAGACATGGTCATCACAATAAATTAAAAGAAATCAGATCGAAAACGGAACGATTTAGGTGTTGTTTCTTCCCGCGCGCTAGTAGAGAATGGGACGGTAGAGAAAAGTTATGGAAGTGGTTAATGAACCCTCTGCCAGGCTCTTGAATGTGATTTGCAGACTATCGATGTAGATGTAGATGTAGATGAACACAAGCAAGTCTCCGCTCCAGATTGTACACCAATTAGGTTCCTTTCAGAGTATGCTGATGCATTGGCTCCATACCTAGCTATCTTATACAGTCGCTCACTCAGCAAAAGACCCGTATCCACAGACTGGAAAGTTGCGCGGGTCAAGAAAGGTAATACAAGTGATCCACAAAATTACAGGCGTATGTCATTGACTTCGAAGACAACGAGCTATTTACCCTTAGTCAATAGGGATTCAGATAGTATCGTCCTTTTACTCACATGAAGGTCTGAGTACTATCGACTAGGGAACTCAGATTGATTCCATAATCCTAGATTTCCGTAAATTTTTTGACACCGTACCTCACAAGCATCTTCTAACCGAATTGCGTGTTACAGAATATCGCCACAGTTGTGCGACTAGATTCGTAATTTCCTATCAGAAAGGACGCAATACATAGTAACTGACGGAAAGTGATCAAATAAAAGTGATATAAATAAATATTGTAAAGATTCACAATACATCTAAAAGAAATCAGTTAAACTTCATTTATTCGATAAATCACACAAATATAAAGGCTGTAAATTCAACTAAACCTATGAGTTACAATTACACAACTCATATTGGAAAGAACACATAATATCATATGGCAGCGAAGGCGAACTAAAGGCTATGTTTCATTGGTATAAGAGTTGCAACAGCTCTACTAAAGAAACTGCCTACACTACACTTGTGCGTCCTAATTTGGAGTCTTGCTACGTATATTGTGGTATCTACACCAAGTGAGACAGACAGTGGATGTGGAGAAAGTTCAGAGAAGGGCAGTTCGTCTTGTATTATCCTGATGTACAGGAGAGAGTGTCACGGAGCTGAATGCATGAGTTGAGGTGGACATCGTTAAAAGAAAGGCCTTATTTGCCGCGGCGAAATCAATTTGAGAAATTTCTTTCGCCTACTATCTGCTCCGATTGCGAACATATTTTGTTAAGACCCGCCTAAGTAGGGATACATGATCACAATAATAGGAGAAATAAGACCTAAAACAGATAGATTTAGGTGTTTCTTTTTCCGTCTTGCTATTAGAGAATGGAATACCAACATTTGTCAAAAGAAGAGCCCAATGCCGAAAACCATCCATATTTTTATTGATTGGCCAAAAACTTGGCCTAATTACTAAATCCTTAATTTTGTGGTTGCTCGAGGGTGAAAAATTGATACCATCCAAAGGTGACGCTTCAACAAAGTCGTCAGTCCGCGAGCTTGTAGTGAAACAAGCAAAATTGCTTGTTCCACTGAATACTGGGCCACGAAAGGAAAGATGTGATATTTAAAAATATTTAAAATCTTAGATTTAGTATAGTTGGTCAAATACTGTGCGCGGGTCTTTGATATTTTTTGTAGATCGGACAGTGCACAGCGGACGAGTAGTGGAGTTGTCAAAGGCATTAGAAATGCAGCAAAGTGGATGGCGAAAAAATGTCACACTTCCAGTGAACATAAAAAACAATACTTGTTGGGGAAAAAAAGAAAAAAAAGAAAAGAAAAGATGAACTTTGAATGGAGTTACGAAAAGGACATTAAGTCGAGATAAGTGTTTAATGAGACGTTTAATGTATATGAAAGTGATTATTGTGAACATTTTGTGTTTTTATGGTATTGAAAATAGAGTTTGTTGTCAAATGCAACAGTCTGTTTCCGTCTATTTATTTTGAAACTAGCTAAAGCCCGGCGTTGCCCGGATATTTATTTATTTATTCTTGCCATTTTTCAGGTATATATTCATTTGTATAAGGACTGAATCTCTGCAAAATCTCTTGGGAATACAATTAGTAATAAAGAAGTAATAGATTAAAACTTTGTGCGTGATGGGGCGGTTTTCCACGAAGGTTACTGTTTACGTGCTCATATCTGATGTACTATATGTCTTACTGTGATATAATTTAGAAGGTACACTTAACTATATGCGTGTATACTGTCTGTAAAATTTCATGCGGTTACAATTTGTAGTGTAGAAATTAAAAATTGTAACGACATACCTAATGCCGTAGTTTTAGTTCATGAACAGCGGCACGTTACTGTTCATGTGCTCGTATCTCATGAACTACGTGTCGTACTGTGATACAATTTAGAAGGTACAATTAACTACATGTGTCTATGCTCTCTGGAAAGTTTCATGCGTATACAATTTGTAGTGTACAAATTATAAATTGGAATGTTATACCGAATGCCGTAGTTTTACTCCATAAACAGCGGAAAAGTAGTAAGCGATAAACTTTTTTTCCTTTCATCATTTTGCTATGGTTGTCAGCGAGAAAAAGTTTCTTATGGGTTTGAAATTATGTTTAAAGTGTCGCTAAGTGCTCTCATTTTCATATAGCGTAAGTATAAAGTCTGCCGCATTATGTGGCAGTTTTTTGTGATTACTGTTGTTTATGACGTCATAACGTCTTCTGAAATATGTGTCGTAGGAGGTTCGTACTCTTACAGAAATTGTTATCTCACGTAAGAAATATGTGTACGAAATTTGGTCGAAATCGGTCCAGTAGTTTAGGAGAAAATGAACAGCATTGTCGCTAAATGCAGCAGTTTTTCGCGCATCTCATTGTTTATGACGTCACATCTCGTATGTGATTCTTACACTTACGGCGACCGTCCTCATGGATTGAAGCTTACGTGTACAAAATTCCATAAAGATTGGAACAAAACTGTAGATTTGTAAGCAACACGTACAAATATACGGACACTCTGCTTTATATATTAATATACTATAAAATAAATGAAATTAATTGTTACAAGAAGATCACTTACCCTGCAGAAGATCGGAGTATATCGAAGTCTGTGATCCCAAAAATATTTATTACACGGTTACAAGATTATTAAAGAAGAGTTTAAACGGCGACCAAATCAGAAAGTTACGCTTTTAAAGCTGTGAGCAAAAAGGAAATTGCCTTATACATCCTAACTCACAAAATTCATTATATCCAATTTGGAGGGTAATCGATTTACATCTAGCCAAAGCAGTAAATCATAATAAAGATACCCTCCAAGCTACAGCTCAAATCAAATGTTTGTAAATCTATGGGACCAAACTGCGTGGTCATCAGTCCGTAGCTTACAAACTACTTAAACCTAGGTAAACTAACCTAAGGACAACACACACAGATGCCCCAGGGAGGACTAGAACCTCCGACAGCGAGCAACCGCGCGCTCCGCAGCGAGGCGCCTTAGGGCGCTCGGCTACTCCACCGCGGCAAGCTTCAGCTTCCGGTATCGCCGCACCCTCGCTGCCTCTCCTTCAGTTTTCCATTCTTTGTTCGTTGGAAATGTTTGGAAATAATGCTAAAACACATCAAAATTCGGGTCTTTCACAAAACTGTTTGCCTTAGGCAGTTTTATCCATTCACTTAAACCGGAGACGAAAAGATCCATTACAACATAAAACCGGTTGTCAAGTGGCGGATCCAGGATTTTTTTGTTTGCGAGGGGCTAATTTCACCCGACTGAGGCAACATCTAAAACAAGTGCTTATGGGGTGCTTGACGCACCTAAGAATGGTCTTCAGTGTCCCTAAAAATAACGGCTACAGCAACAGCCAGATTACGAAAGCTGTCTTCCCGAAGACACAGAAGCAGAAGACTCTCGAGGAAGACTCAGAGCAACTTTGCCTTTTTGCCCTTTTCTGGCTTAATCATTGGAAATATTAGCCGACTCCATAAGAGACTCAAGATCGACTCGGTATTCAGGGCTCTTTCAAGAATACGTCTGTTGATGAGAGCTGTTAAGGATGATGTAAGCCTAAGAACACCGCGAGTATATAAAATACCTTGTGGTTGTGGACAATTTTATATAGAAGAAACAGTGCGCACTATTGAACAGCGCTGTGTGGAACACGAAAGATGTTATCGTTTACGTTATCCCGAAAAGTCAGCAATTATGGAGCATGCGCTTGAAAACAGACATCGTATTGCGTTTGAGGAGACATCCATAATTACAAGAACGAACATTTGCTGGGATAGTGTAATAAAAGAGGCGATTGAGATCAAAATAGCTGACAATACTCCAAATAGAGACGGCGGCTTACAGCTGAGCACGGCTTGGAACCCAGCCCTCGGGAGGTTGAAGCGGGCGCGGCAGGCACGCGACCCAAACATTGCCTTTTATGGTCATGGCGCCGAGCACCAGTGACGTCACAGCCGAAACGTTGTGGACAGTAAACCACATGACGCGGCTCGCAGCCCGAGATAATTTTATCAACATAACTCGCCGCGAAACATTGCAATCATATATCTGTTGCTTTGTTTTCTTGTGGTGGCGGAGGGAGGGTGCTTGACTCAGTAGAGGGTGGGCTTTCCTAAAGTCTTTGTGGTTGGACCAGTTGAAGATGGGCTTTATCAAGGTAAATAATGGAAACATGTACTTTGTCAGAATAAGGCACTTGTCACAGCAGAGGATTTGACGATGGCTTTTATAAAGGTAAACACTAAAAAATCAGGTACTTTTGGGAGTCATTAAACGAGTTGCGGATGTAATTTATGGAAGTAAACGCTAAAAATCAGTTCATTTTGTTGAGCAAGCGGGGCTTGACCTATTTGAGGTTGGATTGACGAAAATAAATAAGCTGCTTTTCGAGATAGAGATTCCACCCAGTTTAGTATGGACTTTATGAAGAGGAACATTAGGAATCAGGTAGATTTGTTGGGGTTGGTTGGCTCAGTTGTTGATGATCGTCTTTATGAAGGTAAACACTAAAAACCAGATAAATGAAATAAATCGCAATTTGCGATCAGTTATGGCTTCACTGTACTAGGTTTAGATGTACTGCCAAAGTGCGCCGGATGAAAATTTGTGGCCGGCCGGGATTCGAACCCGGGACCTCCTGCTTACTAGGCAGACGCGTTGACCATTCCGCCACTGGTCACTGGTCACTATGTCCTCGGTGGCAAAGTGGTCGACGTGTCTGCCTAGTAAGCAGGAGATCCCGGGTTCGAATCCCGGCAGGGCACAAATATTCATTCGCCGCACTTTGGTATTCCATGGAAACCTAGTACAGTGAAGCCATAACTGATTGCAAATTGCTATTTATTTCATTCATTGAACGCTGTAACGTCGTCAAAAATGTATATAGAACAAGATACTCTTGGGAGTGGGGTGGGGGGGTCATTTGGGAGGGGGAGGGGGAGGACTGCAAAAATGTTCAAATGTTTGTAAATCTATCGGACCAAACTGCGTGGTCATCAGTCCGTAGCTTACAAACTACTTAAACCTAGGTAAACTAACCCAAGGACAACACACACACCCATGCCCCAGGGAGGACTCGAACTTCCACGGCGAGCAACAGTGCGCTCCGCAGCGAGACGCATTAGACCGCTCGGCTACTCCACCGCGGCAGGGGGGGGGGACTGCATCCCTTCTGGAATCATTACCAAGCAAAGTGGTGTGCTGGTTGTGCGTCTGAACTTGCAATGGTGACGCTATCGACTGAAACTTGCCTCCACCTATCGAGTTTTAGGTTTGCCTGTGATTTACCTAAATCACTTCAAGCAAATGTTGGGACAGTTCTTTTGAAAAGCATGATGAATCCCTTCCTCATCCTTATCAAAACAGTTGAAGCTCTGACCCTAAAGATCATGCTGTTGATGAGACGTTAATATACCTTCCTGTCTCCTGGATACTCTACTGCTGCCAACCCCACATCTACATCTACATGGGATACTCTGCAAATCACATTTAAGTGCCTGGCATAGGGTTCATCGAACCACCGTTATACTATTTATCTCCCATTCAATTCTCGAATAGCGCACGGGAAGAAAGAACACCTGAATCTCTCTGTTCGAGCTCTGATTTCTCGTATTTTGTTCTGATGATAATTTCTGCCGATGTAAGTGGGATTCAATAATATATTTTCGCTTTCAGAGGAGAATGTTGGCGATTGGAGTTTCGTAAGTAGCCCACGCCACAGCGATAAACGCCGTTGTTGTAATGATTCCCACCCCAGATCCTGTAACATTTCGGTAATGCTGTCTCCCATGTATCGTCAAAATACGAAACTAGCTGCCCTTCTTTGGACTCTTTCGATGTCCTCCGTCAAAACGACCTCATAAGGATCCCACACTGAGCAGCTATACTCCAAAAAAGGACGAACAAGCGTAGTGTATGCGGTTTCTTTTCTAGTTCTGTTGCATGTTTTAAGGGTTCTGCCAATAAAACGCAGTCTCTGGTTCGCCTTTCTCACGATATTATCTACGTGTTCTTTCCAATCTAAGTCTGAAGTAATAGTAATTCCTAGGTATTTTGTGGAGTATACGGCCTTCACATTTGATTTATTTATCTTGTAAACAAAGTTTAACGGATTTCTTTTCGTACTCATATGGACGACTTCACACTTCTTATTATTAAGAGTCGATTGCAAATCTTTCCACCAGTGATATCTTTTTCACATCGCTCTGCAGTTGGTATTGATCTTCAGATGATTTCACTAGACGGTAAATGACGGCGTCATCTGCAAACAACCTAAGAGAGCTACTTTGATTTTCCCCTAAATCTTTTATGTAAATAAGGAACAGCAGAGGACCAATAACGCTACCCTGTGGAACGCCCGATATAACCTCTGTTTTAGTCAATGCCTTACCATCGATTACTACGGTGTCCTCTCTGACAGGAACGGTGTATATGACTGTTAAGTAAGGAGCTATCGCTTCAGCATAATCAGATAGCTATCTAATGGGAAATCTAATGGACAAAATTATAAAATATATCAAGAAAATAGACAGTGAACCTAATGCCCTTGTTTTTGCCGATGATTTGAAGGTATGGGGAGAGACAGAAGCTGAAGCACAGAGGAAACTGAATGATTGGAACAACACATTCAAAAATTTCAGACTAAACAAAGACAGTTGAAATGACCGTCAACAGGCAAGGAACAACATCAAATATATTTCTAGATGGGCCAAAGTAGAATCTGTTTCTCATTTCAAATACCTAGGAAGCATGATCTGTAAAGACTCAGCAGAACACAGAGAGCATCCAGTTTTTATAGTCAAATAAGGAATCTTCTCTGGGATGATAAAACGCCACAAAAAGCAAAAGCAACCATGTACTATACCTATTTCGTTCCAATCCTTACATGCGGCTTAGAAACATGTACCCTACTAAACAGAGACGTCAGCAGAATTCAGGCAATGGAAATGAGATTCATTAGAACTATGAATCAAACAACCAGACAGGATAAAATTAGGAATCAGCTGCCGGTAGGTAATAATGTTGGCCGCACGCTTTCCTGTCCACAGATCGAGAGCCACAAGCTGGAGATCAAGGCGGAGAGCAAGGTGGGCTCGCTGGCCAACGTGACGCACAAGCCGGGCGGCGGCGACGTGCGCATCTTCGACGACAAGGACTACCTGCGCCAGCGCTCGCTCAGCAGCAGGGCGTCCTCCGAGGGCCGCGCGTCGGGTGCCCAGGTAAATACCGACCAGGACAAGATCCCCTACATCATTTCAAAGTGGCAGCTGCACTGACTCAGCAAATGTCACGAGGCAGTGGCGACAGGGGGGCTGAGATATGGTGTATGCACTCCACCACAGAGTAACACATACAGAGGAGCAGCCCCCCCTAAACCACTGTCCTACACTCCCCTCGTAGTTCCGTCAGATGCTAGCAGGTGTCAGGCGGATCACTGGCTTAGAGTGTCTCTCGTATGTCAGAAGGTGGCGTGTATGGGAGGCTGAGGGGAGAGCTCGTGCCGCCTGCCACGAGGCCATGGCTGTGTCCGGCGCTTGAGGGGTGGTGGTGGTGGGGGCAGCCGCTACCTGCCGCCTGCTCTGGCTAGTTTAAAGGGCTGCTTCTGACCGCAGCGCCATCATGGGACATCTTACGGAACTGCTGGAAACCCTCCCTCCCTACACCCCTGAGCGTAGGACTGGGCCCTTACGGAGGTTTCCTGTCAGTATATATTTGTCTGTGGCTGTGTCCGGCTTGCCGGCATTTGAGGGGAGGTGGTGGTGGGGACTGCCGCTACCTGCCGCCTGCTCTGGCCAGTTTAAAGGGCTGCTTCTGACCGCAGCGCCATCATGGGACATCTTACGGAACTGCTGGAAACCCTCCCTCCCTACACCCCTGAGCGTAGGACTGGGCCCTTACGGAGGTTTCCTGTCAGTATATATTTGTCTGTGGCTGTGTCCGGCTTACCGGCATTTGAGGGGAGGTGGTGGTGGGGACTGCCACTACCTGCCGCCTGCTCTGGCCAGTTTAAAGGGCTACTTCTGACCGCAGCGCCATCATGGGACATCTTACGGAACTGCTGGAAACCCTCCCTCCCTGCACCCCTGAACGTAGGACTGGGCCCTTACGGAGGTTTCCTGTCTGTATATATTTGTCTGTGGCTGTGTCCGGCTTGCCGGCATTTGAGGGGAGGTGGTGGTGGGGACTGCCGCTACCTGCCGCCTGCTCTGGCCAGTTTAAAGGGCTGCTTCTGACCGCAGCGCTATCACAGGACTCTTACGGAACTGCTGGAAACCCTCCCTCCCCGTACCACTGAGCGTGGGACCGGGCCCTTTCGGAGGTTTCCCGTCTGTATATATTTGTCTGTGACTCCACACTCCCACTGTGAAGGAGCCCTTCAGGGGCGAGGCTGTGCCAGTTGGCTGTTAACTGTGGTCAGCTGGCATCATTCGAACAGGTCATGGTGGTCGATGCCCAATGGATGTGGTAGTGGTGTAGGAAATCGGCTTCCACGTTCAACTGTTTCCAATGTGAGTCTTCACTGAGAGGTTCACAATCCAGAACAGACAAACTACCAGTCATCCAAGTACCCTCGATGTCTGTGACCGGTAACATCTGAGCCGGGTCGTCAGTAGTGACAGAATGGCAAAGTGGAACAGATCGTGGCTGAGTTCAACAGGATGTGCTAGACACTTCTCCCTACAAAGAAGCCTTGGAATATGGCTTCCATGGTATATGAGAGCAGGAAACACACGGTGCCACTGTAAACATAAAGTCATTGGGCACAACCGCTTGTACAGGGTATCCAGAAAAGGACTCCCTGATTTCAAAACTAAATATCTCGAAAACAAAGATCGATAGAGGAATGCAGTAAACGGTACATTTATTGTGAAAGCTGTAAGAAGTTTATACCGCAGTTTGAAATAATAGTTACAAACGCTGCTAACAGATGGCGCTGTAATCGCCATACGTAATGCCTAGTATAAATAGTGATCCGAAGCCCAGAGCGATCAGTTCCACCATTGAAACGTGAAAGGAGGTTAGCGTACAGAAGGAAGAGATTAAAACCATGTACTCCATTGAATAACGCGTTTTTCTGGTGCTAGAGAACTACAGGTTAGAAGAGAGTCCTACGGCAACAAGGCCAAGTTTTCAAGCACGATTTAATATTCCAAAAAGATCGGATGCGAAAACCATTTGTACGCTCTTCGCGAAATTTCAACGAACAGGCAGCGTAACTGATGATCTAGTGGGGCACGTTGGCCGCAAGCAAACCGCAGTTACGCCTGAAAATATCGCCACAGTTTCTGGAATTATTCAGCGAAATCCAATGTTATCCGTCCGTAGAATTGCATCTGAGACTGGTTTGAAGCGTTCCAGCACGCAGAAAATACCGAGAAAGAGCCTACACATGTTTCCATTAAAAATTCAAACGCACCAGGCCATACCCGTACGAGCCGTGCAACAAAGGGTTGCCTTTGCTAATCAGATGCTCACAATGATTGATAGTGAAAGATTTGATGTTGGCTGCATCTGGTTTACAGATAAAGCACACTTCCACCTGAATGGATACGTGAATAAGCAGAACTGGCGATTTTGGGGTTCCGAAAAGCCATATTGTTGTGAAGCAAAACCCCTGTATTTTCCTAAAGTTACTGTGTGGGCTGCAGTATGCAGCAGAGGCATTATTGGCCCTTTTTTCATTCGAGAAACGGTCACTGGTGCACGTTACGTTGCATTTTTGGAACAATTTGTCGCCACACAGCAAACGTTAGAGGATCGACCAGGTACTAAATGGTTTATGCAAGATGGAGCCCGACCACATCGGACCGAACAAGTGTTTCTCTTTCTTGAGGAATACTTCGGGAATCGAGTCATTGGTTTGGAATATCCCAAAATTACTGGTGCAGGCATGCATTGGCGTTCATATTCGCCGGATTTGACTCCCTGTGACTTTTTTTATGGGGCACAGAGAAATACGTGGTCTACCCGAAGCATCCCGCCACGCTGGACCAGCTTGAATCGGCGATCTCTGTGGCACGTGAATCCATTTCGGTTGAGACACTACGGAATGTGATGGCGAATTTCATTCTTCGTTTGCGCCACCTCTGTAGTGCCAATGGTGATCATTTTGAAAACATTGTGATTAGATTGTTTGCATAGAGTGTTTTCATACTATTATTTCATTTATGTATGCTGATATGAGCTGTACACCGTACAGCGCCATCTGTTAGTAGCTTTTGTATCTATTATTTCAAAGTGCTGTATAAACTTCTTGCAGCTTTCACAATAAACATACCGTTTACTGCATTCCTCCATCACTCTTTGTTTTCGAGATATTTAATTTTGAAATCAGGGAGCCCTTTTCTGGACACCCTTTATATACCGAGAATCACCAGGGATGGACACTGGAAGAATGAAAGTACGTGATATGGTCAGACGAATCACGATTCCAAATGAATCCCGCTTGCTGAGAAGGTTTGATACATGGTGCTGTGGATTTTCCAGGTGTGGGATGGCCGCCCTAGTTGTACTGGAAGCGACTTTCTCTGGTCCACTGGTTGATGATTTGCTCAGGGGACTTCTGGACCCAATTTTGGCCTTCCAAAACACTGACAGTTGTGACCGAGTGAGGTGGTGCAGTGAACTCGCATTCGGGATGATAAAGTTCATTTTTATAAATCACTTCAGTCAAATATCTGGCTGGAAAGGTCACGGGCACTTTCCCTCACGATCATTACCCAAAAGCTTGTGCCACATCTCTAAAGACCACGCTGTCGATGGGACATTAACCCCAAATCTTCCTTCCTTTCTCTATGGTTCAGTGATGTTTCAAGATAGTAACTCACTGCCATATCGCTCCTATTCCAAGAACATGCAGACAATACCTGAAGACTCAGATGCCCACCTCTACCGAGCATAACTGGGAAGTCAAAAACTGCAGGCTCCTTTCCATGGAATCTGCTCTCACGAACAGACCAGAAGTAGCTGCCGCTCTACAAACGATATGGTGTCAGCTACATACAGAGGAGTTCACTTGCAGACCCATATGCATGGCATCTTACTTAGTCTTTTAGGCCTACACATGAATCAGGTGCCTATCTCATGACATTTGCTAGTCAGTGCACACCCAAGTTTTTCGATGTAGAAGGTGATGTTACAAACTATAATGGATGGTGGAGCAGGGTAAATATTACTTTCAGGCAAGAAACTATGTTCTGGAATCGACTAGGTGCAAAGTTACAAAAGAAAATCGTTCAAATATCTACGTAACTGGTATACTCTGATCAACCAGGACATTACAGCCACCTCAGTACTATCGATATAAAATCATCCAGGCATTAGCAATGTCACCTGATGAGGAATAACTGCTATGCACACGCAGTCGTAGTGTATGTAGTATCAGGGAGCACGCTGTCTATGTGTAGAATTAAGAAGGTGAGGAATATATCTGACCATGATTGTGAAGGCCTAGATACTTGGCATGAGTATTTTGCAAATTGTGAGACCTGTTAGGTGTTTGAATATTGTTGTGCTATTCGTCTTCAAATAGTGGCACCAAACATGGAACCACATCCAGACATCGGAGGGTTGGGCTCCCACCCTTCATGTCAGATGTCATAGGCTTTTTCATCTTCTAGCCTCAGTGTGCATGTTTCTCTGAACAAAACATCTGTCGAGTCTTTTCCACTAGTCTTTATCAACTTTTCCACATAACAATTCTCTTCATGTTAAATCCAAAGGTTCATAATGTTTGTAAATCGAACAAAACACTGTGCTTATCAATCCCAAGGCTTACAAACTACTTAAAGTAACTTACGCTAAGGACAAAACACACATCCCTAACCTGAAGGAGGACTTGAACCTATGACGGCGAGAAACCACACACCAGCAGCAAGGTGCCTTAGTGCGCTCAGTCACTCCACCACATCTCATGTTATATAGAAATGCGGGTTTTGACTTCGTGCTGACCTCTCAGATCTTCAGTTATCAGACACCCAAGATATTTAAATCTTCTGGCTTAGAGACATTAATTTACAAGTTGAATGAATTTCCGACTTTCAGTCACGGTCTGCACGGCCACTACGGTCGGGGGTTCGAATCCCCCCTCGGGCATGGATATTTTTGTCGTCCTAGTTCGTGAGTAGTTCATAAGTAGTTTGTAAGTTTAGGGACTGATGACCCCGTAGTTAAGTCCCATAAGCTTAACAAACATTTGATTTGATTTGAATTTCCGACTTTAGCTGCTCTTCTTTAGTTGGTCTATCCTTTTATAGCATATGAAAATTTCTGCCGGACAGGGGCTCGAACCCAGGTCTCCCGCTTTTCACGAACAGTCGCCTTAACCACTCATCTATCCGAACAGGCTTCCTGGCCAGACTGGGGTGCTTAGTTTGAGCGCAGCAAAAGGCTTTGTCAGAACTTGAGTAGGTTTTGGCCACACCTTTCTGGACTCCAGTTCATTACCTGAAATTGATAAATTTTCCATTCGCCATCATACCTGAAAGCTTGTAACATCACCACAAAATCATCATCTATACCCCAACATCCGTGTTACCTATTTTAACCCTCTATGACTCCCATAAATAATTTAATATTTTAATAACTGTAGGACAGACAGATATCACAATTTTGAACATAAATCTTTTTCAGCCACTGTGCAAAAGCTTCAAATCAAAGGTATTCAACATAAGGCGAGGCACTGAATTAAAATTTATTCTGTGGCCGTGATTCGAACCCGGGACCTAGTACTTACTAGATAGGCACTTTAGACCACTCAGCTAACACACCGTTGCAACCAAATTAGTCGCTTTGGCTGCAACGCTGTGTTAGCTGAGTGGTGTAAGGCGCCTACCTAGTAAGTAGGAGGACCCGGGTTCGAATCCAGGCCACAGCATTAATTTTAATTCAGTGCCTCTCCTTATGTTTTTTTAATACCTTCGGTATAATGAGACAATGTCGTCTCAAGGAATTGTATTATTTGTTGATAGCTTCAAATCGATAAACAGCTCAAATAGTCTGTTGCCTTGACTGATGTTTCACTATGTCTGCACTTATAGTATCCAGAAGAATTATTTTAAGGTTACGAATTACAGAGTGTCTCACTTAAAACTTTTTCACTCCAGGTGTTCTGGAACAACAACAGATATTGAAATACGACTTTTGCAGGCATGAACTTACGGCAAGGGCTTATGGAAGGGAAATACTATCTATCTGCAAAGTCTCTTCAGATTTTCTGCCGGATATTGAAATCTAACTGATACAATTTTTCGACGGTACAACCGTCCGTCATCTTCAGGAACCGTCACTGCTGCTGAGATCCGGTGAATACTGATGCGAAAAGCAAGTTCTGCGTCCTATATAGGCGCCAGTCACGTGCACGCTGCCCCTCATATTATTGTGCCCTAGATGCGCGCTTCATTGATTTCAAGCATCAACTTGGCCTCTCAAAATCTCGAGTTATTGTTGATGTATTGCAATGTAACCAATGCCATTTTTTTCGATTTTTATTCTATTTATTGCATGAGAAAAATATGGGGTATACGTTTAAGAACACGTGTTGAAAGTAATATTTGTTTACTTTTGAGAGTGTCTCTTAGTAATTACTTTCATAAGCTCCTATTGTAGATTAATGCCTGTCAAATTCGTTTTTCAGTATTTATTGTTGTTCCAGAGATATCTGGGGTGAAAACTTTATGTGGGACACCTTGTATTATTATTATTACGTAGTATTCTGCCTAGTTACAGATCCATGCCTTCTTTCGGAGATTTATGTTGCCAATGTATACAACTTGTATATCTGACTCCTAATATGAATATATAGTGATAAAAATTCATAATTACAAGGAAAAACATAAAAACTTTACTTACCTAGGTTACATTACATGAACTGTGCAAAGTATATCATCTGCTAAATCGCCCTAGTCCCAAGCGGGATAAAATGGTCGGTTTCAGCGCAGATGAAGGTCATCCCCGCCCCCTCGCCGGAATATTGAGTCTCGAACCCTTGTCCCCCTTACTCCGGACCTCAGTGGGGCCTTGTTCTATGGGATTTGTCATGAAATGGTACAGAAAGGTCGTTAATTAATTACATTTTTCTTCTTTGTTTTATAGGCCTGTTTCACCGTATTTGGAGTTATACAGAAGGCTATATATAGGATAATTGACTGTCTTTTGTAACCTTAAAAATGACTCTAATTAAGACCAGACGCGTTTCGCTTTATTTTAGAGCATCTTCAATGGGCGAATGTTACAACATGTAATTCTTTTTTACATTTTTGTATGGTTTTCTTGATATTCTTCTTGAACAGTTTCATGCTATGGCTTTCTGTTATCATAAATACAGTTAACTATTAAAATAACTCCCGTTTTCATCCTTTTCCTGTTCAACTCACACTGTCAGTTATACCGCCAGTACATGTCATAATAATATACATCGTAAAACCGCCAGCAACTCGCCATGTCTGTGTCTTGTTTGGGTGTTGCGAGATGAATTTTTCTTTTGTTTGTAGTCGTAAAAATACGGATGAACCCACGTAACTACGCTGTCCTTAGAGTTTTAAAATAATGGGCAATTCATGTATTGTATATAGCTGTAATTTTTCGTACAGTGAATGGAATATATATACAGTTCTGAGTTCATTGATTTACCGCATTTATTAGGCCTAATCTGTTATCAATTTCATTCCATTCCGGCTTTACTATCAGTACTGTGGTCGTTATAAATGAGCCATTTGTCGTGGATAACACCTAACTTCATTCTTTTGAGTATACTTACGAAAAGAACAGTCTACTTTGATACGAAAACAATGAGTTCCGTTAAATTGCGGTTTTTGTCAATTAGTTACCAGTTTCGATCAACTTTGTGGCCATCTTCCAACAGTATGACGGTTCAAAATGTGCGTTTTGCCGCTGACACCGCGTATCTTTTTTCTTCTCGGTGTTTTTCCGATAACTACAGTCTGCTTTAACTTAACGTAACATGTTATTCTCATAACAAGATTATACAACGTGTGTGTTAAATTCAACTACCACGGAAGTATTAGCTCAGATACAACTAACTGCTGAAGGTTACGGGGTCATTTCGTGTCAGGTGATCATGATGTGTTTCTACCATTGATAACTGCTTCATATGCGGTATTGTTCTCCATATCTTCGTAAACTAGTGAACCGATTTCGACTAAACTTGGCACACGTATTGCTTACTACCAGACAACAATCGCTGTGTGGTAAAAACTACCTACGACACGTAATTCAAAAGACATGACGTCGTAAACAATAAGTCACAAAAACTTTCACATCTCGCGACGCTGATTTTACGTGACTTCATTGAAATGCAAACTGAAATGTTTGTTAAGCTTATGGGACTTAACTGCGGGATCACCAGTCCCTAAACTTACAAACTACTTATGAACTAACTTCTACTAAAGACCAGCACAAACATCGATGCCTGAAGGGGGATTCGAACCCCCGACGGGGAACGGCCTTGCGCATCGGAGCATAGCGCCTGAATGCGCTCGGCCACTCCACCGCGGCGTGACTTATTCATCCATTATTTATATTACACTCTACAAATCCGGAAAATTATATTACAATAGGTCACACAATCAAAGATATATGATGTCATAAGTGCTGAGGTGCATGAAAATGAAACTTAAAAGGACAGAGCCGGCCGCGGTGGCCGAGGGTACTGAGGCGCTTCAGTCACGGTCCGCACGGCCACTACTGTCGGGGGTTCGAATCCCCCCTCGGGCATGGATATTTGTGCCGTCCTTAGTTCTAGGTAGTTCGTAAGTAGTTTGTAAGTTTAGGGACTGATGACCCCGTAGTTAAGTCCCTTAAGCTTAACAAACATTTGAACATTTGAATAATAAAAGGACAGATGTGTATGAGTAGGAAAAACAATCCCATAATGTTCGAATACAGCATTAGTAGTGAGCTTCTTGATGCAGTCGCGTCTTTCAAATATGTAGGCGTAACATTGCAGAGCGATATGAAATGGAACGAACATGTAAGGACAGTTGTGAGTAAGGCGGACAGCCGACTTCGGTTTATTGGGAGAATTTTGGGAAGATGTACTTCACCTGTAAAGGAGAGCGCCTATAAAACGCTTGTACAACCATGTTTTGAATATTGCTCAAGTGTTTGGGACCCGCAGCAGATCAGTTTAAAGGAAGACATGGAAGCAGTTCAGAGGCGAGCAGCTAGGTTCGTTACTGGTAGGTTCGAACAATGCGCGAGTGTCACGGAAATACTCCGGAACTCAATTGGGGATCGCTGGAGGAAAGACGACGTTCTTTTCGTGCGGAGTATGCTTCAGCACCTACTCACTAGGCAAAGTGTCTCACCCATATTGAAATAATACGCTTACAACTGAAACTTAATGCGTAGCCAATAATTACTAGGTCGAGCAGCAATTCGATCTCTAGGAGTGGTCCCTGGATTGTTACGAGGGTAGATGGAAAATGATTCCCCTGTCGACTGTGGACAGTTTAGTATGAAAACAATAGAATGAGACATTAAAGATAAGACATATCTTTATTTTTCTACATAATTTCCAAGTACATTGAGCCATTTGTCAAACCACTCTATAAGCAAAAAAAAGGCATCGTGAGTCGTGTCGGGGTAGCTCATTGGTAGAGCGCTTGCCCGCGAAAGGCAAAGGTCCCAGGTTCGAGTCCCGGTTCCGGCACACAATTTTAATCTGCCAGGAAGTTTCATATCAGCGCACTCTCCGCTGCAGAGTGAAAGTTTCATTCTGGCACTCTATAAGCTTCAAAAAGCCGTACAAAAAAATCAGGGCGTTGCGTACCGAAGAAGTGTTGAACGGCTATGGGCGAAATACGACACAGCAGGTGAACGGGCACGTGCGATACACCATTGGGTAGAGGTCGGCCATGAATATGGCGATGACTTTCTGTTTTGGTTTGTGACGGAGGATGAAACGTGAGCCCACCATTACACGCCCGAATCGAAGGCCTCATCCATGGAGTGGAAACATCCGTCATCACCTGTCCGAGAGGAGTTGAAAAGCACTCCGTCTGCAGGTGAAGTGATGCCCACCGTTTACCGGGACGCCCAGTGAATTTTGTTACTGGACTTTTTGGGACGATGCGACCATCAGTGCTGCGCGGTACTGCGCCACTCTGTCGACACTGAAAGAGGTGATTCGGAAAAAGCGGCCTGGCCTTCTCAGATGTGGCGTTCTGCTGTCGGATGACAATGCGAGAACACACTCGGCGACGGCAACGCAAAACCGTACTGCAGCGACTCTTGGTTGGGAGCGCCTACACCACCCGCCATACAGTCCTGATCCCGCACCAGGTGACTTCCGTCTGCTTCCAGCTTTGAAGAAGACTCGGCGGAAGGCGCTTTGGAAGCAATGCTGACGCCAAACAAGCCGTTCAACGCTTCTTCCATAAGCAACGCCTTAATTTTTTCCTGGAAGGCTTTTTGAAAATAAATAATAATAATAATTTCGTGTGGCTCATTGGTCTGTTGCAAGTCTTTCAACTGGACGCCACTTCGGCAACTTGCGTGTCCCTAGCCTACCCCAGTTATCCAAGCGGGGGAAGGAAAGGAAAGGGGACCTACAGCTTAACTTGGAATCCGAACCAAGTGTCGTTTCTGGCGACTCCTCACGTCGTTGAGAGGTGAAGGATGGGTTAAAACGCAGACTGAAAACAAAACGAGGTCCGACCGGGTTTGGAACCGGCAACCCTTCGGTTTCCAATCGAGCACTTTACTCCAAGACATTTTGCAAATTATAAATCGGTATGAGAAAAGTCTCCATGTTACTTGGAAATTATGTAGGAAAAAATATGTGTCTTATCTTTAATGTCTCATTCTATTTTTTTTTTTCTTTCATACGCAACTCTAACGATAGTCGACAAGGGAAACTTCCCTTCGTAATTTTACCAGCAGACATAGGCAACGCCTCCGTTTCGATCTCCAAGAACAATTGTGTGAATAAGGTGAACTATTTAGTTAACCCTCAGACGCTCATAAAACTCGATGTTTTTCTGTGGTTGACGAACAGTGGCTACATATTTGGATTCTTCAAATCAAATGTTTAAATATTTGTTAAGCTTAAGGGACTTAACTGCGGGGTCATCCGTCCCTAAACTTACAAACTACTTATGAACTTCCTTATACTAAAGACGACACAAACATCCGTGCCTGAGGGGGGGATTCGAACTCCCGACAGTAACGGCCGTGCAGACTGTGACTGGCCACTGCAGCCAGCTTGGATACTTGCACAATGATCGAACTTTATCGTCCACAGTACTACGGCCGAACGTTCTGTTGTCGAATATTTTGACACTTTTTGGTTGACAAGTGAGGTCCAATCAAATGGCTGTTGTGTCTTCTTTCATAGATTTCTTTTCCCAACCAAACCATTCTTTAGAAATCTACTCTCAATGGGCCTGTTTACACACGAAACAATGCAAATAGAAAATTTTATCCGAAAGGTACTTTGTGGCTATATACAGGGTGTCTCACGAAAGACGCCTGCCAGGCGTCCTTGGACCGCTGTGTTGGGTTCGGTTCGGCTCTCGGCCGCCGCCACCGCATCCGCTGCCCACGGCAGCGCCCCATTCTATATAGCACTCTGTTGTGCCGCGGGCGCTTACACTAAGTCTAAAAAAAAAAAACATTGCCAGCTGAGTAACCTAAGCTTACCTTTATTTACATTATGTGTTCAAAATGATGTCCCTCTATGGAAAGAGCGGCCTGACATCTCTTGAACACATTTGCCAACATTCGACGAAGTTCGGCTGCCGAAATCTGGGAAATGACTAGGCGAATCCTGTCTTCCAACTCTTCGAGTGTATAAAGCTTGCTTGTTTGTCTTTTAACATTCTGCAAAGATAAAGTCACAGGGATTTAGATCCGGAGAACGAGGAGGCCAGTCAACTATCATATCATCAGAAACACTTCGTATTGCTGACATAGAAGCATTGGCAATGTGTGGTCTTGCATTGTCCTGCATGAAATAACCGTACAGCTTTTCGTTGGGTGAAACTGCTTAAAAAAATGGATGCAGGATATTGTCCACATACCTGTCAGAATTTATTGTTTCGTGAGAAAAAGATTGGCACGATGTGTCCCACGCATAGTGGCGACCGGCAGGCGGAGCGGCAGCAGCTGGCAAACGCGCCGCGCAACTCCCAGGCGTCTTTCGTGAGACACCCTGTATTTGAAGATAGATTAAGGAAAGGCAAACGTACTTTTTACCTTTCGTAGGTTTGTGTAATGCTTCTGACATTGTTGACTGCATTACACTGTTTCAAATTCTGAAGTCAGCAAGGGTAAAATACAGTGGCGGACTAAGGGTGGTGGGGGGGGGGGGAGGGGGAGCGACCGTCCCGGGACTCTCGTCTTGGGGGGGGGGGGCTCCAAACAACTCAAAAGCCCCCCCCCTTATTTTTTTTAGCGCCCTTGCCCATTCATTCTGCGGCCTCTAAATGTTGGAAGCTATCATTGTAGACTGTCCCGTGGCTATCGTTAGGAGAGACGGCCTCCTAATCTCAAGAGTTACTTTGTTTGTAGCAATACATGTATTTCCAAGTGGACGGGGGGCCTCATTTTGTTTTGCCGCCGCCCCAGACCTCCGACTAGTCCGCCACTGGTAAAATATAGGGAACAGAAGGTTATTTACAACTTCTACAGTAACCAGGTAGCAGTTATAAGAGCCGAAGGGCATGAAAGGGAAACCTTGGTTGGGAAGAGAGTAAGATTGATAGCCCAAACGTTATTCCATCTGTACATCGAGAAAGCTGTGAAGGAAAGCAAGGAGAAATTTGGAGAGGGAATTAAAGTTCAGGGCGAAGAAATAAAAACATTGCCAATGACATTTTAATGCTGTCAGAGACAGCAAAACACCTGGAGGAGAAGTTGAACGGAATGGACAGTGTCTTGAAAGGAGCGTATAGGATGGAATTTAACAAGAGCAAAACGAGGGTAATGGAATGTAGTATTAGAAAATCAAGCAGTGCTGAGGCAATTAGAGTAGGTAACAAAATAATAAAGATGGAAGGTGAGGTTTGGAGTTTTGTTACGATGGTCGCAGTACAGAGGATATAAAGTGCAGAATAGCAATGGGAAGAAAAGTGTTTTTAAGGCAAATTTCTTAACACAGAATATTAATTTAAGTGTTAGGAAGTCTTCCTGAAGGTATTTATGTGGAGTGTTGCCTTGTACGGTAATGAAACAAGGACGATAAATAATTCAGACAGGAGAGGATAGGAGCTTTTGAAATGTGGTGCTACAGAAGAATGCTGAAGATTAGCCGGGTAGGCTCCGTAAGTAATGAGGAGGTACTGAACAGAATTGGGAAGAAGTGGAATAGCTGGCACAGCTTGACTAAAAGAAGGGGCCGATTGGTAGGACACATTCTTAGACATCAAAGAATCGTGAATTTAGCATTGGAGGGAAGTGTGCGGAGTAAAAATTGCAGAGCAAGACCTAGAGACGAATACAGTAAGTAGATTCACATGGATGTGGGTTGCCGTTCTTATGAGGAGATGAAGAGGCTTGCTCAGGATAGAGTAGGTTGGAGAGCTGCATCAAACCAGTCTCCGGACTGAAGACCAAAAGAACATTTTGTGCAAAGACACTGACGTAAAAATGGGGGACAGTGATATTGCGACATTCTGTTGAAAGAATATTTGTATGCGTTAAGCAAGGTTTCTTTTTGCACTAAATAAATAAACCAATATGAGTAACGACACGGTGAGAAGATGTCAGATGTCATACGAGGTATGTCGAAAAAGTAAGTTCCGTTTAGTTATATAAAACAGACATGTACAGCTACAAAATAAATATTTGTGGTACAAAAATCTATAAGTGTTGAACTACTTTTCTACGTACCTTCCGAAATTTTGTAGAAGTCTGCCGCCTGTGTATTTAACCATGTGGTAACATGTTCTTTCAGCTCGTCATCATCGCTGAAGTGTTGATCACTAAGGACATATTTCAGAAGAAAGTCGCTAGGAGCGAGGTCCGGGCTGTTCGGAGGATGATCAAACACGACCCACTGAAATTCCCGTAACAGTCGTTTGGTCACATTCGCCGTGTGAGGTCGGGCATTACCGAGGAAAAAAAACACGCCTTTTGACAGTAATCCTCGGCGATTTTTCTGTATTACGCTGCACAATTTCTTAATGGTCTCGCAGTAACCATGTGCAGTGATTATTTGGCCTCTTGGTAAGATATCAATCAGCAAAATGCCTTTTCTGTTTCAAAGAACGGTGCACATGACTTTTCGAGGTGTCAAGATTTGCTTGGACTTCACCTTCGTTGGGGATGAAGTGTGCCTCCATTCCATTGATTGCCGATTTGTATTGCCGATTTGTTTCAGGGGTGTCGTACGATACGCAAGTTTCATTCCCCGTGACTATCCGAGAAAGAAAACCATCCCCCTTCTTCATTGTAGCGTGTGAAAAACTGAAGTGCACTGCCAATCCATTGTTTTTTGTGTTGTTCGCTAAGGACTTTGGGTACCCAACGTGAGCAAAGTTTTCGAAATTTCAGTTTTTCATTAACAATTTCATGAATTAGTGATCGTGACATTTGCAGAACTACCATAGCAAGAGCACTATGTGTAAACTTACGCTTAATCTTCTCTTCAGTCGTGTGAACCAGTCCACCAGTAACCACAGACGGGCGTCCACTTTGTTCTTCATCGTGCACCTGATCACGTCCTTCATTGAACAGTCTGACCCATCTTCTAACCGTTGAATCACTCATAGCATTTTTTCCGTAAACCTCGCAGATTCCCCGATGAATTCCTTTGTTTTAATTTTCTTTGCATTTAGAAAACGAATCACAGACCTGCTTTCATACGCTGCAGCATTTTCAGTTACGGCTGATACTATAAAGAAGTACTACAAAGCACACGTCACAGCAGCGATCTGAAAATGGCGGACATGTCTTCTCCTTGAGTCAGAGTAACTGCCGCGCATGCTCAGAACTGCGATCGTAGCGCTGCCGCGGATACAAATAGAAACGGAACTTCTTCGTGGACGACCCTGCAGTGCGGTACAGATGGGCCCAAGAGCGTGCGAAATAAACTCGCCAGAATTGGCGCCAAGTGCTATTCACAGAATAAACCGGTACCTGTCTCAACCAGACAATGGTGAGAGACGTTTTTTGAGTCAGCCTGGAATTCTCAGACACACCGTCCAGCTAGTGAGTAAGGTGGTCGTTCCTTGATGCCTTGCCGCGGTGGAGTAGCCGAGCGGTCTAAAGCGTCTCGCTGCGGGGCGCGCGTTTGCTCGCCGTGGAGGTTCGAGTCCTCCCTGGGGTGTGTGTGTTAACCTTAGGTTAGTTTACCTAGGTTTAAGTAGTTTGTAAGCTACGGACTGATGACCACGCAGTTCAGTCCGATAGATTTACAAACACTGGAACATTTGAACTCGATGACTTGGGTTGCATTATAGGGGGCCACTTTACACCACTGGCAAACAAACGGCTATACAATACAGGGATCATCCCTTCCGGCGTATAGTGCAACCATACTGGTGTCATTTCTATGAGGGATTCGTCTTAATGGACGACAATTGTCGCACTCATCGGCACATCTTGTGAATTCGCTCCTACAGAATAGCAAAAACTGGGACAATCTCTAACAAGAGACCCTTGTTGACCTAGCGGACAGTATGCCACGACGAACACAGGCATGTATCAGTGCATGAGGATGTGGTACAGGGTATCAGAGATTCTGGTGTATGCTCCAGTTTGGAAGACATTTTCAGAATGTCTATTTTTTTGTCGTATAACTTGTCAGTTTCTAAATATAAATTAAGAAACCCTGAGACGGTTATTCGTCTCAAATATGTCAATGACATTGAAGATGAAGGTGAAGCAATGAATTAAAATTTGTGATGCGGGCAGGAATCGAACCCAGCCCTCCATGCTTACTAGGCAGACGTCTTACCGTTAGACCATCGCACCATTAACGATTAAGGCGCCTTGGAATAGTCTAAGTACGACTTCCCTCCACGTTGCAAACTTTAATTCAGCTTCTGTGTTCCAAAGATAATTGCCACTACTGCCAAGGCTCTCAATGCAGCGGAATAGCACCCCAGCATGGAGAGCCTTGGCAGTAGTGGCAATTATCTTTGGAACACAGAAGCTGAATTAAAGTTTGCAACGTGGAGGGAAGTCGTACTTAGACTATTCCGTGACATCTTAATCGCTAGTGATGCGGTGCTCTAACGGTAGCCGGGCGCCATGGTTCAGCGTGCCCAGTCAGAGGGCTGAACGTCCTCTGTAATAAAAAAGCTGAACCAAGAACGAACAATGAAGAACGACCGCACATCATAGATCTACCTGAAGAAAAAAAAAAAAAAAAAAAAAAAAAAAAAAAAAAAAAAAAAAAAAAAAACACTGTAAGACGTCTGACTAGTAAGCACGGAGGTCTGGGTTCGATTCCCACCCGCATCAAAAATTTTTATTCATTGCTCCACCTTCATCTTCATTTTCAATGTCATAGTCAGTTTCTGTTTACAAGAGCTATAAAGGAAACTGAAATGTTGTTTTTGTATATATGAGAGAAATTCGGAAAGTAAAGATACACCGTACGCCAGAAAAAGAGTAGAGTTTCGGCGAGCAAGTTGGCATCACTGGTATTAACCTTGAACCATTATCTTTCTCCTCGCAGTCGATCGGCAGTTGAATGTTGCTTCTGGTTGGAGTAGGTCGTGTTTAAAATGGCTGCGCCGATTCAGAATCCCGCCAAATGCGAAGTGCGCTCCGTCACACGTTTTCGTCATGCAAAAGGTCAGCGACCAGCGGGTATTCACAAAGAAATTGATTCCGTTTATGGGAACATTATGAATCGACAAAATGTAACGAAATGGTGTCGTCATTTCTCTGAAGGTAGGACAGATGATCATGACGAACAAAGAACAGGTCGGCCACCTGTGATCCCTGATGCCCTTCTTTGGAGGAAGCAATTCTTGCGAACAGACGTCTCAAATTGAAAGAATTGCATCAGTTCATACCGGACGTGTCAATGACAACTCTTTATGACGTTGCGACTGTCAAGTTAGGGTACATGAAATTATGTGTGTGCTGGGTTCCAAAAATGTTAAAGGAAGAATACAAAAAGAAAAGGATAGGCTTTGCACTCGACTTCCTCACACGCTATGCTGAAGCAGGTGATGAGATTCTTGATCACATTGTGGCGTGTGACGAGACGTGGGTTTGTCACCATACACCTGAATCCAAGCAACAATCAATGAAATGGAGACATTCGAAATCACCAAAAGCCAAGAAATGCCAAACGTCTATTTCAGCGAAGAAAATCGTGGCTTCTGTTTTTTTTTTTTTTTTTTTTTTTTTTTTTTTTATTTTTTTTTATTTTTTTTTTTTTTTTGGGACAGACAAGGCTTTCTTCTGTTGAAATTTATGCCTCCTGGAACGACAACTAATGCTGCTGCATATTGCGAGACTTAGAAACGTCTTCGAAGGTCAATTCAAAACAAACGCAGGGAAATGGTGACAAATGGAGTCCTCTTGCTTCATGACAATGCTCGCCCTCTCACAGCGCTTGTAAGCAAAGCTCTACTCAAGCAATTGAAATGGGACTATTGGACCATCTGCCATACAGCCCGGATCTTGCGCCCACCGACTTCCATGTCTTCCGTTACCTGAAGTCGCATCTTGGTGGCAAATCATTCCACGACGATGAAGAGATCAAAGATGAAATTGAAATGTGGTTCCGACCTTCTATGACTCTGGGATACAAAAGCTTGTGCACCGACTTAACAAAAGTTTGGATAATGGGGGTGATTATGTTGAAAAATAACAAATAATCCAGTTAAGCGACGTTTTCTAAATAAATGTTCTATTTAAGGACTGCGAGCCATTGTATCTTTACTTTTCGAAATCCCCTCGTATTTATTCAGTCTTTTATGTAAAGGGCCATGAACCCTTAGAACGGTGGTGATCCAACTTTTTTTTCTGATGTGTATATTATAAACCTCTGTATGCTGGAAGTCAGTGGCTGTGTGGTTTTTGCCTTGATGCTGTTAAGGTAGAAACGCTTCCTACTAGATCCTGAATACTGACAATCCCCTACCTCTGCACAAAATGAATGAATCTGGTGGTGCGGACGTCCTCCCACGTTTAACCTTGCTGTGCTGACCCTGATTGCTGTCTCGTGTTTTCTTACTGTACAGGTGAGGTCTGTGAGCCTCCAACACTTCTGACAAAGCTCGGCGCAAGTCCAGGTAAACCCTCCATGTCTCGCTGCGCTTGCCGGCTTTTCAGCAGCTTCTGTTAGCGCAACGCCACCACTACCACGCCATCGCAACAACCACTTGGCTGCCACAAAACATGCCTTCCTCTACTGGGGCTTAAGAAATACTGGCCGCATACTTGTTGTACAGGAAATTTAGGTCCTGAATTTACGAGGGATGATACAACATACAAACCATTAGTCTGCAGTAACTCATTACAAACTGTGTTTTGTATTTTCAAATAGCTTGTAACATATCTCCTCCAAAACAAAAACAAAAAACAAAAAATACAAAAATAAAACTCTGAACGAAAGTATTTACCACTAGTATTCACCACTCAGTCATTCTCGGATAACAATTCATAGCATATTTCTGTTTAGTCATCAGTATGCAGTAAGTGGTACACCAGCAATCACAATTGCTGTCATCAACGCTCAGACCTCTATCAGTAATAATGAGTATGGTAAACTTACAATATCTATTATACATGAAACCAAGTACTGGCCAAATCTTTACACCATGCCTCAGTGACCATATTTTCCACATACTGATTTTCGTATTATGATCACTTGTTACTTGTTAATATTGTTGCTAGCACACTGAAATTAGTATCACACCAAATAATTAAACGAAATCTGTGTAACAAAATTACAAAACAACTTAAATTCAATTGAAATGGTCATAAAGTACAAAAATGGATCTCTAAAGAAGGTAAATCAAACAACAAACATACACTCGTTCGGTATTATCACAAGAAAACGGTAGTTTTAGCCTAACTTTCCCTTTCCAAGTAATTCAATCAAACAAAAACAACCTATGGTTAACACCTGTATTCTCTCTCTGCAACAGTACATGTGAAACTTGGTTTATTGCAGCAAACTACTCTACAAATGGTAATTGTTAGAGTTCTATTGTATGAAATATGAAACTATGAATGTCTTGTGCACTTAATATACGTTTACTCTCATTTCTAAAATATTCACAATGACAAAAGCCCAATTTCTAAAATTATTCTTGAGTTAAAAACTCAAATTTTGCTGGAAGACTGCACTTTCTTTGTTGGACATCCTGTACCATAATGCTATATGGCTTTCATTTCTTGCATTACTGATTTCATCAATAAACATCATTAAATATAAAAATACTTATAAAAGTATGTTATAAATTATTTTTATCAAGATAAAATGCTTAAATTAACTGTCTATTATAATATATGATTTTTAAAATGTTTAACGATGTATGTTTCACATAATAACAGATTTATATTTTTTTATTACTGTATTTATGTATTTTGTGTTTCAATTGTTTCAGCTTGCTGTATTGAAAACTTTTATCACTTTTGCACGCTGATTCACTTTGTATTTTCAATTTATTTACTACTTGCACTTAAACTTTATACTAGCATCTCTGTCTATTTATCTTTTTTTCCTTTCTTTAACACATACATTGGTACATTTTTGACAGGTACAACTCATCAATATTTTAGTAAACAACATCCAGGGGGTTAATTGACTTTAGTGACCAGAGACATACAGAATACATAAAATTTATGTGTACAATTTCACTTGACTTTAGAAATTTAAGATTCATTCACAGATTTCTCTATCTGTCACAGTCAATGTAACTTCCATGTGAAGTGAAGAGTGTCTATTATCATATTACTTGTCAGCTTTTAGTGGTGTTAAGTGTACTATATGAGTGAGTGTTCACATCCCCATCCTTCTCTTATTCAATTATGTGCTCCTTCCTCTTAGAACTTCAGTGTTGAACCATTATTTGTCTTCCATATTTTATAATATCAGAGTCAACTGTCCTAGCCAACTCCTAATGTTAAATGGAGACAAACACTAACACAAAGCAACATAATATTCACTCTTATATAGGTCATTTATTGTACACTCTTGTTTTATGTTATTCTTTTTATTGATTCGTAACATCAGTGATTGTCACTTTCTCAATTAGATGTAACGTTGATGATAATTATGCTCTCTTCTGATCACTGCAACACCATGACCATCTGATTTACTGTCAATACTAATCATGTTATCAGCAGTGATATTTTTGCACAGTTGTTAATAATCAATAACTACCATTCCAGAACGAAACTTTCACTTTGCACCGACATTAAATTTCCTGGTAAGTTAAAACTATGTACCAAACAGAGATTTGAAGCTAGGACCTTTTCCTTTTATAGGCAAGAATTCTAATGACTGTGTTGTACTTCTTAATAACTATAATTCCTCTATTTCGTTAAGTCCACTTTTGAATGAAATCTCTTCTGTGGCAACTCTTAAGTCCACCTTTCATATATGGAAGAAGAATTTCAAAATGTGCATTATTTTCATTGAAAATACTTCCTCTTACCTCTTGACAACTAATATTACCTCTTGACAACTAATATTACTGTAGAACTGAGGTAACACCTATATCTGTGTACAATTATTCCCACTTATCTGATCTTTTTGCCCTCAAAAGTTATTTACTTCCAGTGAATGCTGTCTACGTATTCATAGTTAGGATATACCTTGACATTTCCACTTTTGTTCATGGCAGTTAACTAAGAAAATAAATAAGTTAGTATAATGCCTTAGTATTAACTAGAATAAAAACCAGTCTCTGTTGCAAGTGTTTAGTTCAAAATAACAAATGCAGAATTGCAATTCTTCATGGACCCATATCACAGGTTCTGTTTATCACAGAAATCATTTGTATATCCATCAGAAGTATTAGCATGATGCTGCTATCATATTGTACCTGTAAATATTTAAATATTACATACTTCTTACATTTGAGTCAAATTGAGCAAATAGATTGGTTTTTGCACAGTATGTATTGTCTAAAGTTGTCTTTACACAGCTTATGAAATCACTGTTTGGTCAACTGCCGTTTCTGAGAAAATCATGAAAAACAATGATTTTTATACAGAAACTACGAATTGTAGGGATGGTTACTTCCATACTTTTTATTCATAGAAAATCTTCGAAATTTTTACCAAATGTTCGTATGATTCTATGATCGAACATTTGTCTTAATTTTTCAATATCGTTAACTATTAACGAAATCCAAAGGTTGAAATTACCATACAGGTGCGCAAAATAACAAAAATTTGTTTTTATCCAGTTTGGCACCCTGGAACGCAAATATATTACCTAGAAATTTATCTACAAACGATATTTTCCCATTTTCAAATGTTTATTCATTATAAAGATATACCCAAAAAAACCATGAATTTCGGGCACTAAAAGTGCTAATTACACTGAAAAACGTCGTTTGTGCCCCTTGAAACTTATCATCCGATTTCAAGATGTCTACTTGTGGAAATTTTTTTATTTTTGCTTGTCTTAATGTTTGATATCTTTTCCCGATGATGTGTTCATTTTATTTTAGTTACTCATTATATTTTGTTTTGATATATATTCAAAATTATTGAATTGAAGGATAGACATTGATTTAACATTTGTGCTGCAGCCAGGATTTGAACCCAAGACCTGCGGCTAAATGGGAAAGTGCTATACCCACTAAGCCACCATGACCTAATGGATATGGCACGTGCACGGACTGACTTAAAAGAACGTCTCCCTAAATAGCACAAACTTCAATTCTGCCTCATGTTCCCCTGTATAAATATCAACATTACCGAGACTAGAATAGCACCCCAGCAATGAACTTTAATGGAAATGACCCTGGCTTCTACCTCAGGCACAGGTGATACAATATTAAATGATACATCAAAGGCCAGACACATGTTTTGTCTCGATATAAATATTAAACATACTAAAATGAAGGAGAGGGACTGAATTAAAATCCCAGCTGTGGCGTCAATTTTAAATCAATGGCTCTCCTTCAAATGTTCAAATGTTTGTAAAAGCTTATTGGACTTAAATGAGGGGTCATTAGTCCCTAAACGTACAAACTACTTATGAACTACCTTATACTAAAGACAGCACAAATATCCATGCCCAAGGGGGGATTCGAATCCCCAAAGAGGAATGGCCTCACACATCATAGCATAGCGCCTCAATGCAATTGCAGAAGAAAAAAAAATCATTGTGTATACTTTGCATATAGTTGATTTTATCTCATACATAGTAACGGATGAAATATAAGGCAGAAATTTTATTTAAAAATGAGAGCACATGAATATCACATTACGCTCCCGAGTTATTCATTTCACACCGCGTGAGCCAGACAGCTTTCATCCTTCTAAGCAATGTTGGAGATCATATGGAAATACTTATCGTTAAATATTAAAAAAAACTATTCTAGAAAGAAATTAGATTTTTTACATCATGCATGTTTATAAGTTCTCACAATAATATGTTTTTGTTATTCATCTCACTGTTTACTGAGTATGTCAAAGTATATAAGCAGACAGCAGCTATTAGACTTGGAGGGCATGAAAGGGAAGCATTGATTGCGAAAGGAGTAAGGCAGGGATGTAGCCTTTCTCCAGTGTTATTCAATTTGTACATTGAGCAAGCTGTGAAGGGAAGCATAGGCAAATTTTCGGAAGGAATAAAGTTCAGGGTGAACAAAAAAAAAAATATGTTTTTTCTGGCGACATTCTAATTCTACCAGAGACAGTAAAAGACCTGGAAGAGCAACTAAATGGAATGGACATTATCTTTAAAGGAACATATAAGATAAACATTATAAAGAGTAAAACAAGGATAATGGAATGTATTCTAAGAAAATCGGACGATGCTGTAGGAATTAGATTTAGTAACCAAAAAATATGGGCAGTTTTAACATATTAAGGTCGCATTACTGACAATATAAAATGCAGAACGGCAATGGGCAATGGGCAACGGCAATGAGAAATTTGCTAACGTCTAATATTAATTTAAGTGTAAGTAAGTCTTTTGTGAACGCATTCGTGTGGAGTGTTGCCTTGTACAGTAGTGAAACAAAAACGATAAATAGTTCAGACAGGAAGAGGATAGAAGTTTGTGGAAAATGGCGCTACAGAAGAATGCTGAAGATTAGATGGGTAGATCACGTAACTAATGAGGAAGTACTGAACAGAACTGAGGAGAAAAGGAATTGCTGGCGTACCTTGACTAAAAGAATGGATCGGTTGGTAGGACACATCAAGGAATCGTCAATTTAAGATTGGAGGGAAGTGTGAGGGGTAAAAATCGCAAAGGGAGACGAAGAGACGAATACAGGAAGCAGATTCAAATGGATGTGTGTTGTCGTTCTTATGAAGAAATGAAGAGGTTTGCTCAGGATAGAGTAGGGTGGAGAGCTGCATCAAACCAGTCTCCAGACTGAAGATCAGAACAACAACATAAGGAATCATATCTTTAGAGGTCTATAAACTCGCATTCGGCAGGATGCCATTTTAAATCCGTCTCCAGTCATTCAGTTTTATGTTTTCCTAAATCGTACCAGACCCACTTTGGGATGGATCATTTCAAAGTATCCATCGATTTCCTTCCTTACCGTTATCAAAGCAATCCAAACTTGTGCTCCATCTAACATCAACATTGTTGAATTATAATATTCCAACCTTCTTTATGCACAGAACTTTTCTTTTATAAGCAGCACATCCTGCTGTAGCAAGGAGAAGGGAACCACCTGAAATATACTCCTATCAAAGCACAAAAAAAGCAAATACACTACTCAAAACAATTAGGTGATCAGATGAGATATCATACATAATGTGCACATGGTAACGTATTTTATTTAGATATTAGTTCCAATTGCAATCTGTGCATGGTACACTACGACTAAACTCTTTAATTGAGTTTTACGTGGCGTTTAGTTAGAGCTAGGCACCATTGGGCCACCATAATAGTGAAAAAGCATTGTACACTAATAGGGTATGTTATCAACTTGGACAGCCAGTATTGTTGCACACCTGCGTGAAATGGAGAGTGTGAGGTTATCATTCAGCTCTTGAGGGATATTTTGGCACTCTTCCATGAGTGCAATATTCAGCTTTGCAACCGTTAACAGTTTTGCTGCGTCTGCCAAGTGCATGCCTGACACGCTCAATCGGGTTTAAGTCCAGTGAACAGGTTGGTCACTCCATTCGTTCAGTTCCCTCAGCTTCAAGCATGTTGTCCACCAGTGCAGCTCTATGTGGACTAGCGTTATGGTCCGCCAGAAGGAACCCAACTCCTATGGCACCAGCATAGGGCACAACAGAAGGTCGAAGCATCTCATCTGTATACCTCTGAGCAGTCAAAGCGCCATTCTGAACGACACAGAGGTCCTTATATCCGCTAATACTGACTCCTGCCCACACTATTCATCCACCAGCGTGAATGGTGATTTTTCCTGTACATATGCAGGCGAAATACCCTCAGACTTCAAGAAAAATGTAATAATCCCCATTCCAAAGAAATCAGGTGCAGACAGGTGTCAAAATTACAGAACCGTCAGTTTGATAAGTCATGGTTGCAAAATTTTGACACGAATTATCTACAGGAGAATGGAAAAGCTGGTAGAAGGTGACCTCGCAGAAGATCAGTTTGGATTCAGGAAGAACGTAGGAACCTGGGAGGCAATACCCTCTTTACGACTTATCTCAGAAGATAGATTAAGGGAAGGCAAACCTACATTTTTAGCTTTTGTAGATTTGGAGAAATCTTTTGAAAATTTTGACTGGAATACACTCTTCCAAATTCTGAAGTCAGCAGGGGTAAAATACAGGGAAAGGAGAGTTATTTACAACTTGTACAAAAGCCAGACCACAGTTATTAGACTCGAAGGGCATGAAAGGGAAGCGTTAGTTGGGAAGGGAGTAAGACAGGGTTGCAGCCTTTCTCCGATGTTATTTAATTTGTACATCGAGCAGGTAGTGAGGAAAGCAAGGAAAAATTTGGAATAGGGATTAAAGTTCAGGGTGAAGAAATAAAAACATTGTGTTTTGCTGATGACATTGTAATTTTGTCAGAGACAGCAAATAACCTGGAAGTACAGTTGAATGGAATGGACAGTGTGGTGAAGAAATGGTATAAAATGAACATTAACAAGAGCAAATCAAAGATATGGAATGCGGTCTTAGAAAATCAGGTGATGCTGAAGGAATTAGATTAGGTAAGGAAACACTGGAGGTGGTAGACGAGTTTTGTTACTTGGATCGTAAAAATAACGTATGATGGTCGAAGTACAGAGGATATAAAATGAAGAATGGCAATGGGAAAAAAGCAGTTTTGAAAAAGAGACATTTTCTAACATCGAATATTAATTTAAGAGTAAGAAAGTCTTTTCTGAAGGCATTTGTGTGCAGTGTTGCTTGTATGGGAGTGAAACATGGATAATAAACAGTGTGGACAGGAAGAGAATAGAAGCTTTGATGACAGTTCTTCAGATCCTAGACAACTCAACTGACCCTTAATTGTTTTGGCCAATGTATGTTCGTGTTTCAAGGACTGTGGCAGAAAGGTAGGTAACAGGCTGGCTAAGTCCTCATTCCGCCTTTTCACCAAAATATTTGGCACGCGAACATATTCGCGCTTTTTTGTGCTGACGGAGAAAGTCATGGTGGAAGAAAGATGAGAAAATCACAGTCGGAGAGAAAGGGAGGCCACTGAGTCATGGTGGGAGAGAGCGACAGTGATAGTACAAAAGGTGAATGAATGGAGACAGAAGAAGTGGGAGCAAAAGTAGTAGATTGTGGAAATAGGAACAGAGATGAGTGAAGACCATGTATACGCTTTGGTTGAGAGGAAAAAGTTGGTGTTCTTTTCCGCATTCCCTTTACCCACATGTTAACGTTTCTCCAATTACGGTTTACAAGACAAACCATTCTTTCTGCATAGGCAAGTTTGGAGATAGAAAAATGCTAAATGAAGGGACAGACAGCAGTCTTGTCAACTTGGAAGAAAAAAGAGTAGGACATAGGCAATAGCAGAGAGGCAATAATAATGGCAAATACTGTGATGAGTAAGATGGGAATTAAGGGATTGCATTGGGGAGAAAGTAGGGAGGAGACAGATCCAATGAGCTAAACTAGGATGTAGTGGGAGAGAAACATATGCAGACACCGTCAGTAAAACGGCAGTGCTGTGCACATAAAGCAAAATTTGGATACCTTGATGAAAAGGGGAAAACCACATAAAAGGAGAGTATGTCACAGGAAGAAATTAGCACAGCAAAGTTGGAGTATGGTGCGAGGTGGAAAGGTGACCACAACCACGTGGTATGTAAATAAAAGACATCGGTCCGTAAAAAGGTGTATGTGAAGTAGGAGGGCCAAACAGAGTTGGCAGCCGTTCAGAATGGAGCTAAATGATGGCGCTTGAAACAGGAACTGTCAAAGGATACTAAACACACTAAAACGTTATTCAGGACTCGAAAGGAAAAATGTACACTTAAAAAGTAAATTTAGAAATGTGTGAAGTATTGGTAGCAAGGGTGGAAGTAATTCAAGACAGCCAAAGTTATCAGTAAAGCCAGTGGTGATATAAATTATGGATGGGGGGAAGGTGTAGTGTACAGGAAGAAAGTAAACATTGGTGAGGGAGAAAGAAGGGAGGAGGATTAGTAGATTTAGAAAGGAAAAAGAAAAATGATGGCTTATGAAATAGATCAAACATAGCTTCATAGTGGTGGTAGATAAAGGCTACACAAAGAGAAGAGGCCATGATGTACTATGATTAACTTGAATGAATCTTTCACTCTGTAGCGGAGTGTGCGCTGATATGACACTTCTTGGCAGATTAAAATTGTGTGCCAGAACCGGGACTCGAACCTGGGACCTTTGCCTTTCGCGGGCAAGCGCTCTACCGACTGAGCTATCTCGACACGACTCACGATGCCGCCTCACAACTTTACTTCCGCCAGTACCTCGCCTCCTACTTTCCAAACTTCACAGAAGCTCTCCTGAGAACCAGGCAAGACTAGCACTCCTGGAAGAAAGGATATGGTGGAGACATGGCTTAGCCACAGCCTAAGGGATGTTTCCAGAATGAAACTTTCACTCTGCAGTGGAGTGTGCGCTGACATGAAACTTCCTGGCAGATTAACTTTACTATAGCTGGCATCATAAAAGATATGTTTTTATTGTTTTTACCACAAACCGATCATTACTGCTTTAAAAATTTTGCAATTTTAAATTCTTGCAAGAGGATACGTTTTCCCCTCAAGTGCTACATCTTGGATCAGTAGGGATTTGGTAGTACACTAGTCCACTAGTGCTGAGATGCTCAACAAAAGAAGAATTATTTTTCGTTTCACCTTTTTTAGTGAGGAGATGTTCTTGCAACAGAGATTGGTTTTAATTCTTACAAAAAACTGTTGTTGCACCAAGCCAGTATGCAGTGGAAGAACAGCTTAGACACAGATGCTGAAGCAGTGCCTGTCGTTTGCCGTTTGCCTGTCTAGATTTCAAATCTATGATATGTTATAAAACCGACACCATTCTTCTACAATGTCTAGTGAACTATTTATGTTTCGCATTTTCAGTCCTATCTGAAGGAACACCTCTCTTTCACCTGATACATTTTTTTTCTCGCAGAGTCCAATGATCTCGGCACCCCCCAGCAGAGCTCTGTCGGAGATTGGAGACTGTTAAGAGTATTCAGCCGCCACAGCCGCTCGCAGTGGACACTACCGATATGGAATACTTTCCAGCTGTTCAACAGCTGCGAACAAAGCAGTCGACCACGTTCCCCATGTCTGACACGTATTAAATGGACTGTGGTAGTGAGTTAAACAATAAGCTGTTTTACAATAAGTTTGTATACATACTGAGCATTTTACTGTTAGCCATAAATATTATGTTTCTAGTAGTTCTTTCTAACAGTTTTTGACCTAACAGCAATATGAATGTAACATATCTTGGTAATTCAATGAGAAGGATGTATGTTACTAACTGCTGAAATCTGTTTAAATAAAGTGAAAAAAATGTTGAATGTAGCAGATGGAATCAAAACAATGCCTGGTTCCTGTAAGGTGACTCTTATCCGAAAAATATTTCAAAATGTAATGTACATGCAAGAAATGTTTACTAACACTGTTTGAAGGATAAAGATATGGTATTGTGTTTGTTCAACAGATTAATAAATGATGTACTCTAATTTCTTTGTGTGTCAATGGACATTTGGTGAATAAATGATACTGAGAATACATCTACAACAAATTTAATGGACAAAATAAACTAAAATAGTATAACATTGCTATAATTTCTTTTATGAGATGAAATAATAAACAAATTAGCATGTTCTTAACATGTACAGCTTTAGTTAGTTAATTTAAATGACAGCAAATAGTGACCCTCTTCAAGGAGTGCCAGGAACGTCAGCAATAAAAGCTAATATGTAATCTGTTAAGTTGACCTGTTCTCTGACAAAATTGTAGTAGCTGCCTAAGATTTAAATTTATGATTGTGATGATCATTTTACTCGTCCAAAAAGCGAAACACATAACTGCAGCAACCACAATTACGTATTCAGTCACCAAACGGCTTATGTAACATCTTATGACAGAATTTATTGACTTCTCAACTCTGTTTGATACAATGTTAATATCTGATTTGTTATCAAATTAACTCTAATAATTCCAATATCCAAAACCATTAACCATAATTTTAAGAGTTACAAAGAAAGTGTATCAAATAAACAACTTTCCTTCTTATACCTTTCCATGAGAGTATTAGTACTGTTGAGAAGTACTCATATACTTATTTGTGAAATTTCACATAATAAAATCTTTTAAGTGGCCAGATGCATTTAAAATTGGATGCAATTTTGATCTCTCTTTCCCTATAGCTCCTGATTTGTCTGGCACACACAACACAGTTGTCACATTAGTGCAATAATACTGTTATAAAACAAAAACTACCTATAACAGAAGTAATCAGTAGCTTGAAAACACAATACAAGGAAAATTCTGCATTAGAAAGATATTTAAAATTATTTTATTGGTTAAGATAATCAACAACAAATCCAAAAAGTGCTTAATATTACACTTTTCGACTGGAGCATCATAACAATTACAGAAAAACATTCATCTTAAGGAAGACCCTTCATGGAATAACAAATTTTATGGCTGTAAAACAGGCACTGCTTAGTACTGTAAGATTCACACATCTCTTCTTCTATTCAAAACTGTAATCGCAAAAGAGAAAAGTTATTTCTATTACTTGATAATACAACTTTCGAGTAGTTGAAATATTACAAATAAAGGATCTGTTGACACATTTGTACAAACAATGTCTCAGAGTTAATCAGTCATCAATATCTTTCATGTACAACCAATAATCCAGAACACTATACCATAAGTACCTTGTAGAAAAGTGGATTTTTGTCATTTCAAGTAGTATTGTATAAAATGCACATTTCTGAAAAAGAATTATATGAAAAATATGTATCCTTAATATAAAATGGTGCTACAAAATCTCTTAATTCCTTGTGGGAATGTTCTATTTGATACATCTATTTGCTATAACATACATATTTTTCGGACACGTAGTGTAATTATTTACCTTAAAAATCAAAAACCTCGATAATAAAAGTCACCCATAAATTAGTTCACATTTGTGATTTAGTAATGACAAAGTACTGTACCTCATTCACCCTTAATTTAACTACAGCCTAACATGAAACAATTTTCACTCTATAGCACTGTCCTTACTCTCATTTCCACTGCACTCACACTTTGTTAAAGTACATTAATTTTCACTATATTATTCCTTACAAAATTATAGTATAGATTTCTTAATACTGCACAAAGAAGCATGTGTAATGGAACGTTTAAAAACCTTTGATGTAATATTAGAGCTTTGAATTGTCAAAAGAAAATAATTAGTGTCAATAAGATGTTGAAATAATACAGTTATTTAGTAATGTCAATTGTAGCTCCTACTTTCAAGTAAATGCTGTCAAATTTTAATCACTATCTATGGAAATTTTCAAAGATTACTCAAATTATCAAGTCTTTCACCTTAAAAATGAACAAATGATAAAAGAAAATTATCTGCTGTTACTTTCTTCTGATAAAATACCATCTTTACTAGTCAGGACAGCTAATCATGAACACAATAGTTTTTAATGCACAGTGTAGTGCAAATAGTGAAGTCTTCCAGCTTTCTTTGGAAATATACCTACTATATGTCTTGTGTAGGGTACACATAAAAATATCTTTACTATGTGTCACATGAAAAATTTGAAGTGTAAAAGTTTTAACTTCATTTAGTCCTAAGCTTTTTGTCTGTCACATACCAGGAAACATATTTTAATGGGAAAATACTATATACCCCCATCATCTAGCAACCATGTTTAGATCTGCCTCTAATTGGGTAGGTAATAGCTTGAAGGTATTTGATTGCTGATTGCTAGAGAGTTTTGGGTGCACTTCTACTAGGTCTTTAGTGCCCAAACAAATGAAATAAGTGAGGAATGTTGAAAGAAAAAAAAACAGAGTAAAACTCAGCAACAAAATTATACAATAAGAATTGAACAAAATATGGGTGTGGTTACCATAAAAAGCAAAAAACAAGTACTACAACTGAAGATTAGAACATTCACCAACAGAAGAAGTTGAATAGCTAGGTAAAACAACTAAGCAGATAACCATTACTGGCTGAATGAAAGGGTGAGCCAGTCAAGACAAATCAGAAAATTTTAAAACTTTGCTCACACTTGCCTCGTCATCACCTAACATAGAGGGCAAATCAAGATTTGCCACTACCCTCACCTTGTGACACAATTTACATTCAAGTAAAGGAGCAGTAATCTGTACACCAAAGGCATCACAGATTGGGGGCTCCTCTCATCGGAGTAAGAAACCCTGGGTAAATGGACAGTGGCAAATTCGGAGGGTGAGCAGCTGCCTATATTCCATTATCCACAGACGCCTTAGTTGACCATCCACTCCAAGGTTTTCCCTACACAGTTTGTGCAGGCTACACTACTTTCCCAGATGAACGGCCAAATGAAGTTAAAAAGGTTGAGGAGGGTTTTCTTTTTCTGCCTCGTGAGGTGTCGTATCATACTGTAGGGGATTTCATCATGACCTGGGGATGTGTCACGAGCTGCAGAAAACAAAGATGAAAAGGTCCCACATGGAGAATCCTCATCAATGCTGGACTGAAAGTACAAAATGCACCTCTGTGGCGCAGTAAAGCTTGATCGAAGCTGGCGGTGGTGGTAACTGTAAAGAAGTAGACCGCCAAGTCTGGACAATGTCTGGTCTGGAAAGTACCATTCCCCATCACAGCAGCTATTGGATACCTCCCCTCCTCTCACAGATATCCACCTGATGGTCTTCCATACAACTATTATAGTCTCACAAGGAGCCACATGGGTATCAGATTTTAGATTTTTTTTTATATTTATGGTACGTGAAGTTCAAAACTTAAATAACAAACACCCAAAGCCATTCGACGCAACTTTAAAAATTTCTCGAGAAAATCGACTTTGAAGTTTTGCAAGTATGCGTAAGTACAAATAAATAAATCAGTTGCAGCAACTGTCGGTGTAGCTCAGGTGGTAGCATTCTGGCCTCATAACCATAGAATTGAGGATTGCAATCCTGCCATAAATATCCTTTTTTTATCAATTGCGTTACCCAAAAAAATAACGCTGTACGTCATGAATGAATGAAAGCAAGCACAGCAGAATACTTTTCGTGTTGAAAAATAACTTATTTCAGGTACTGTTCTAATTGTAAATCAAGCAGAATTAATTTTTTGAACAAGATCATGAACATGAACTTTGCATGACAGCTTACTGTCTATATGAACAACTGGAAAATTGAACTGTTCAGTCTCACTTATCATGTGCCCATTCTGTGTAATCGAAATATCAGCTTTTGTTAAATTACGTGTTAGAAATTGTAAAAACTGAGTTTTATTGTGATTTAGCATCAATTTATTGTCCACAAGACATGAACTTATCTCTTGAACTGCATTATTTGATATTGTGTCTTTTGTGTCCCAACTTCGTCGCCGCTTTTGTGTCCCAGCCTCGTCGTAGGTGTCGGTGGCCGCGTGGAACGAGACCGACACAGGAACAAAGACAGCACGCTGGTGCAGGTACGGAGGGGAGCAGCCAGAAACTATAAACACTCGAGTAAATTAGAAAGAGATATTGCACAGAATGTAACAATACTTAACTTTTACATAGTACTGCAGAATGTTGATACATAGTTGTTAGAGGCCTGCCTAGTGCCTGTACAATAGCAAAGTCTTCACTGGTGCCTATCTGATTACGAAGGTCCTAACTCGTTGCTATCTCAGTCCGAAGTGACCGATCTCGTTCAGTGGTGGCCACGAGCAGGGTTCCAGCAGAGGGCGCTCGTGGCTGTCGTCGGAAGAACGCCGCGCCGTGCATGCATGGCGGCGCGCGGCGAAAGTAGGTGGCGCGCACTTTGTACTTGTGCGACACCACACCCCTCCCCCCCAAACCGCCGCGCCGTCGTGGCGTAGGGCTGAGGGCCACGGCGACGGCACTGGGTGGAGGGCCTGGGCGGGGGCGTTACTGGTGGGACGGGCGTCGTAGCTGAGGCAGGGATCGAGACGCCGTCCGCGCCCCGGCATCTGCCTTGAGATCCTCCAGGGAACCCGCCGAAACCTGGGGAAGGGCGCCCGCCCCCGCCCAGAGGGAGCAGGTCATCTTCTGAGGTGCGTGGCCCAAGCTGGGGGGGCCCGCACGGTCCCGGAGTCCCTCTCGGTGACGCTGTCATCTGCGGCGGCGACAGCGGCGGCGTCGCGTCGATCTCCATCGGGACGATCTCGTAGTCCGAGGACGAACGATGTGGTTGTGCTCCCTGGCGGTGAACTGGGTCTGGAATCAAGAAACCGGAGACAGGATCGCGCGGCCTGTGCAGGCGCAATTGGTTTGCGTGGCGCCGCAGCTCCGACCCTGTGGAAGAACGTACAACAAACATATTGCGACCAAGCACGCGTTGAATGGTGCCCGGCAACCATGTCTTCTTGTTTCCAGCAAACACCCTGTACAGCACCGGCGTGGAAACCTGAAAACGCGTAGCGCCATACGAACCGACTCGGTGCGTGGGAGGCTGCAGCAGGTGAAGGAGAGTGCGGTGACGGCGGCCGTGTAGCAGCTCGGCAGGAGACGGGCCGTCACGTGGCATGCATCGATACGTAGACAGGAAAATTTGAAGAGCTTGCTGCCTGGAGTGCTGACCTTTCATCTTCTCCATGTGAGACTTGAATGTTCGAACGAAACGTTCTGCTTCACCATTGGACTGAGGGTGAAAAGTTGCAGTGGTAATATGCTGAATGCCATTCAAACGACAAAACTGTTGAAATTCCGCACTAACAAACTGAGGTCCATTGTCACTGACGATAGTTTCAGGCAAGCCTTCGATGCAAAACACTGATGTTAAGGCACTGATTGTACTAGAAGCTGTCGTTGAGTTCATGGCAATCACAAAAGGAAACTTGCTGAAAGCGTCTACAACGATTAACCATCGCGTATTCCAGAAAGGTCCGGCAAAGTCAATATGTAAACGTTGCCATGGTCCCTTGGGGCGTGGCCAGTCTGAGAAACGTTGCGGAGGAGCCGCCTGATGCTCCGCACAAACTGTACACTGTGATGTCATGCTCTCTATCTGTGAGTCCATACCAACCCAGGTACAATGACGTCTGGCCAGTTGCTTTGTCCTAACAATACCCCAATGTCCTTGATGCAGGAGGCGTAACACTTCCCGTTGCAGGGAACGAGGAACAATCACTCTTGTTTGGTCGTTGTCGGTATGCAACAACAGTACACCCTGACTTAAAGATAATGCATGACGTTGTGCAAAATAACGTCGAACCAGAGGCCGATCAATGTCTTTGGCTCTGGCAGGCCACTCTGAGCGAACAAAACGTGCTACCACACTTAAGTCTACATCCGCAGCTGTTTCCTGTGCAACCCGACGAGAGTTCAAAGGGAAATCTGCGACAGCGGAAGCATCTCTGGAGTCTATCTGACAACATGCCATTTCTGAAGAATCAAACGACACATCCTGGCCAACCGGAAGTCGGGAAAGTGTGTCCGCGTTAGCATGTTTAGTGGTAGGTCGGTACAAAATCTCATACTGATAATTAGACAATATCAAGGACCATCTCTGAAGCTTTTGTGCCGTACGTGGCGGAATCGGCTTTGTGGGTGAGAACAACGACGTGAGAGGCTTGTGGTCTGTCAACAAATAGAATTTTCTGCCATAGAGATAATGATGAAACTTTGTGACGCCGTAAATGATTGCTAAGGCCTCCTTTTCTATCTGACTGTAATTCTGCTGCGTCGGCGTCAGTAGCTTGGACGCAAAGGCAATAGGACGATCGTGAGATCCAATGCGATGTGACTGTAAGGGATGAATTCCTTGAGCATTAATCACATGGCCTAGGTACGCTATTTCAGTTTGAAAAAAACGAACACTTTGCTTTATTGCAACGTAGACCTGCTGCAGTCAAAACTTTGAAAAGGCACTCCAGGTTTGCTAAATGTTCTTCAACTGTACGTCCGGATACCACAATATCATCTAAATAGTTCGAACAACACGGTACAGAAACTGTAAGCTGTTCCAAAAAACGCTGAAAAATAGCGGGAGCGGAAGAACTGCCAAAGGGTAAGCGTTGAAATTGAAAAAGGCCCATGTGAGTATTAATGACGAAAAACTTTTTTGACTCGTCATCAAGTGGAATCTGTAAGTATGCCTCTGCTAAATCAATCTTGGAAAAGAAACGAGACTGTCCTAATTTGTCCATTAGTTCGTCAGGTCTGGGCAGGGGATAAGTGTCGACAATTGTTTGACTGTTCACTGTTGATTTAAAGTCCGCACAGAGACGAAGTTTTCCTGACGGCTTGGGTATAATTACTATAGGCGAGGCCCACTGACTCGCAGAAACAGGAGAAATCACCCCACTATCTTGCCAACGTTTAAGTTCTTCGGCAACTGTATCACGCAAGGCGATAGGCACTGGTATAGCTTTACGAAATTTTGGAACTGCAGATTCTTTTAAAGTTACATGTGCCACGAAGTCTTTTGCACAACCTAGTTCCGGCGAAAACAAGTCACTATATTTGTCACACAATGCATTGATTTTATCCTGAGGCACTATTGACGAAATTTGAAGCACATCTCTTTGAATTGATAAACCAAACAAGTCAAAAGCATCTAGTCCAAAAATGTTCTGTGTCGATTTGGCCTGAAGAACTACAAAAGCAACTGTTTTTGTTACACCTTGAAAAGAGGCGGGCAGGCTACACGTTCCTAGCACGGGAATATTTTGACCTGTATAAGCTGTTAACACTTGCTGTGATGGCGACAATTTTGGCGAACCCAGAAGTTCATAAGTATCTCTATTTATTAAGGTAACAGCGGAACCAGTGTCAAGCTGAAATTGCACAGTCTTATTTTCAAGGGAAAGATTCACATAAAGTTTTTGCTTATGGCGCTCGACAGGTGCGCGAATATGGGCAACGTCTACTACGGTTTGTTTGCTGCGTCTGCGCGGGCCGCGTAGTGAAGTAAGCGGGGCAGACTCGGCACACAGCGGATTAACCACACTGTCACTAGATGACACTACCGCCGGATCGGCGACCGCGCAATACGAAGCTACTCCAGATGTACTAACTACTGCACTACACTTTTGAGTAGCTACTTGGTGTCTACTGTCACTAGCTACACAGTACTGGGCACTATTACAAGGAGCAGTTGCAGAAGGCACTATTTTCACTACAGGAATGCACTGTTCATAGTCATTTTGCTTGTCCCGAACCCGTTTCCGTTGCACTGTTTTACGCGCTCGTTGGCGCTTGCTACGTGGTGCACTATATAGTTTTGCCATAGGCGCAGAACTACTTTCTTGCAATTGAGATCCAAGGAAAGCACTGTTCAATTCCACAGCCCGTATAACATTTACAGAATGAACTGTTCTCGCACTTTGCGAAGCACCGTTTCTAACGTTACTGTTCTTTGAGTTTTTAATTTGCATACACACAGACTGTACATGTCCCGATTTGCCACATTGATAACAGGTTGCGTTGCGACTAGGGCAATGAGCACGCTTGTGGCGAGACAGACACTGGGGGCAAGATTTACGTACATTTTTCTGAAATGAGCGTTGGTGCCCGTTATTCAAATCACTGTTTCTAACACGACGGGGCGACCTTTGTGTCGCACTTTTACACTGGCTACTGTTAACTGTCTGTTCAGCACGGCCTGTACTATTGTAAGAATCACTAGTGCTACACTGAGAATTACGGCTAGGAAAGCGTCCGTTACGGCGCACTGAATTTACACTGTGGCTTTGCATTTCTACATCTGCTAAGTCAAAAGTATCATGCGCTTCTATAAGCTGCAGTACACTGTCTAATGAGGGGTCAGACTGTTTCAGAATTGCTGCTCTAATTCTGGGGTCCTGAATATTCTGCGTAATCGCATCCCTCAACATCACGTCACTATACGAAAGTCCACAAGAGCAAGTAAATTTACATTGGCGGGTTAAGCCCTTCAATTCCGTAATCCACTCTTGGTGTGATTGCTGCGGTAATTTTTTAAGTCTGAAAAATCGGTATCGTGCAGCGGCTACCAGAACTTTTCTCTCATAATGAGCATTTAGTGCCTCTACTATTTGTTCAAAGTCTACATCACGAGGAGATGCGTGAGGGAATAGTTTCTGCAATAGTACGAAGGTCTGGGGGCCCACAATCGATAAGAAAAGGTTCTTCACTCTCTGACCTGTAATTTGATGAGCCGCGACGAGTTCTTGAAACTGTGCAAAATAGTCGCTCCATTCTTCCTCACGTTCGTTGTACTGGCGGAACGTCGGAAGCGGTGCGGCGGCAGGTGTGGGCTGCTGATGTGACGACTGTTGTTGTTGGTGAGCAGCCTGTGTCGTCAACTGCGACACGGCCTGGAGAAGTTGTGTTATTTGCGCCGTCTGTAACTGAATAATTTCCATTAAGTTTGGGTTCGGGGTAGTGGCCATGCTGACCGATTAGGCGCCGCGTATACAAGTAACTTATAACAAAACACAAATGCAATATGAAAGAGGACGCTCTGCAACAAAAAAGTCCACAAAACACGTAACAAAATATCTTCCCCCAAAATTCTTATAATAAGGGTGGGTGGGCGGGAGCAATTTCTGCGTGCTCCGACTGCTGCTGTCTGGCTGCTGTAAGCGGGCTGGTCCAATGTTCTATCCCATCCTCGTCGCCACTTTTGTGTCCCAACTTCGTCGCCGCTTTTGTGTCCCAGCCTCGTCGTAGGTGTCGGTGGCCGCGTGGAACGAGACCGACACAGGAATAAAGACAGCACGCTGGTGCAGGTATGGAGGGGAGCAGCCAGAAACTATAAACACTCGAGTAAATTAGAAAGAGATATTGCACAGAATGTAACAATACTTAACTTTTACATAGTACTGCAGAATGTTGATACATAGTTGTTAGAGGCCTGCCTAGTGCCTGTACAATAGCAAAGTCTTCACTGGTGCCTATCTGATTACGAAGGTCCTAACTCGTTGCTATCTCAGTCCGAAGTGACCGATCTCGTTCAGTGGTGGCCACGAGCAGGGTTCCAGCAGAGGGCGCTCGTGGCTGTCGTCGGAAGAACGCCGCGCCGTGCATGCATGGCGGCGCGCGGCGAAAGTAGGTGGCGCGCACTTTGTACTTGTGCGACACCACACCCCTCCCCCCCAAACCGCCGCGCCGTCGTGGCGTAGGGCTGAGGGCCACGGCGACGGCACTGGGTGGAGGGCCTGGGCGGGGGCGTTACTGGTGGGACGGGCGTCGTAGCTGAGGCAGGGATCGAGACGCCGTCCGCGCCCCGGCATCTGCCTTGAGATCCTCCAGGGAACCCGCCGAAACCTGGGGAAGGGCGCCCGCCCCCGCCCAGAGGGAGCAGGTCATCTTCTGAGGTGCGTGGCCCAAGCTGGGGGGGCCCGCACGGTCCCGGAGTCCCTCTCGGTGACGCTGTCATCTGCGGCGGCGACAGCGGCGGCGTCGCGTCGATCTCCATCGGGACGATCTCGTAGTCCGAGGACGAACGATGTGGTTGTGCTCCCTGGCGGTGAACTGGGTCTGGAATCAAGAAACCGGAGACAGGATCGCGCGGCCTGTGCAGGCGCAATTGGTTTGCGTGGCGCCGCAGCTCCGACCCTGTGGAAGAACGTACAACAAACATATTGCGACCAAGCACGCGTTGAATGGTGCCCGGCAACCATGTCTTCTTGTTTCCAGCAAACACCCTGTACAGCACCGGCGTGGAAACCTGAAAACGCGTAGCGCCATACGAACCGACTCGGTGCGTGGGAGGCTGCAGCAGGTGAAGGAGAGTGCGGTGACGGCGGCCGTGTAGCAGCTCGGCAGGAGACGGGCCGTCACGTGGCATGCATCGATACGTAGACAGGAAAATTTGAAGAGCTTGCTGCCTGGAGTGCTGACCTTTCATCTTCTCCATGTGAGACTTGAATGTTCGAACGAAACGTTCTGCTTCACCATTGGACTGAGGGTGAAAAGTTGCAGTGGTAATATGCTGAATGCCATTCAAACGACAAAACTGTTGAAATTCCGCACTAACAAACTGAGGTCCATTGTCACTGACGATAGTTTCAGGCAAGCCTTCGATGCAAAACACTGATGTTAAGGCACTGATTGTACTAGAAGCTGTCGTTGAGTTCATGGCAATCACAAAAGGAAACTTGCTGAAAGCGTCTACAACGATTAACCATCGCGTATTCCAGAAAGGTCCGGCAAAGTCAATATGTAAACGTTGCCATGGTCCCTTGGGGCGTGGCCAGTCTGAGAAACGTTGCGGAGGAGCCGCCTGATGCTCCGCACAAACTGTACACTGTGATGTCATGCTCTCTATCTGTGAGTCCATACCAACCCAGGTACAATGACGTCTGGCCAGTTGCTTTGTCCTAACAATACCCCAATGTCCTTGATGCAGGAGGCGTAACACTTCCCGTTGCAGGGAACGAGGAACAATCACTCTTGTTTGGTCGTTGTCGGTATGCAACAACAGTACACCCTGACTTAAAGATAATGCATGACGTTGTGCAAAATAACGTCGAACCAGAGGCCGATCAATGTCTTTGGCTCTGGCAGGCCACTCTGAGCGAACAAAACGTGCTACCACACTTAAGTCTACATCCGCAGCTGTTTCCTGTGCAACCCGACGAGAGTTCAAAGGGAAATCTGCGACAGCGGAAGCATCTCTGGAGTCTATCTGACAACATGCCATTTCTGAAGAATCAAACGACACATCCTGGCCAACCGGAAGTCGGGAAAGTGTGTCCGCGTTAGCATGTTTAGTGGTAGGTCGGTACAAAATCTCATACTGATAATTAGACAATATCAAGGACCATCTCTGAAGCTTTTGTGCCGTACGTGGCGGAATCGGCTTTGTGGGTGAGAACAACGACGTGAGAGGCTTGTGGTCTGTCAACAAATAGAATTTTCTGCCATAGAGATAATGATGAAACTTTGTGACGCCGTAAATGATTGCTAAGGCCTCCTTTTCTATCTGACTGTAATTCTGCTGCGTCGGCGTCAGTAGCTTGGACGCAAAGGCAATAGGACGATCGTGAGATCCAATGCGATGTGACTGTAAGGGATGAATTCCTTGAGCATTAATCACATGGCCTAGGTACGCTATTTCAGTTTGAAAAAAACGAACACTTTGCTTTATTGCAACGTAGACCTGCTGCAGTCAAAACTTTGAAAAGGCACTCCAGGTTTGCTAAATGTTCTTCAACTGTACGTCCGGATACCACAATATCATCTAAATAGTTCGAACAACACGGTACAGAAACTGTAAGCTGTTCCAAAAAACGCTGAAAAATAGCGGGAGCGGAAGAACTGCCAAAGGGTAAGCGTTGAAATTGAAAAAGGCCCATGTGAGTATTAATGACGAAAAACTTTTTTGACTCGTCATCAAGTGGAATCTGTAAGTATGCCTCTGCTAAATCAATCTTGGAAAAGAAACGAGACTGTCCTAATTTGTCCATTAGTTCGTCAGGTCTGGGCAGGGGATAAGTGTCGACAATTGTTTGACTGTTCACTGTTGATTTAAAGTCCGCACAGAGACGAAGTTTTCCTGACGGCTTGGGTATAATTACTATAGGCGAGGCCCACTGACTCGCAGAAACAGGAGAAATCACCCCACTATCTTGCCAACGTTTAAGTTCTTCGGCAACTGTATCACGCAAGGCGATAGGCACTGGTATAGCTTTACGAAATTTTGGAACTGCAGATTCTTTTAAAGTTACATGTGCCACGAAGTCTTTTGCACAACCTAGTTCCGGCGAAAACAAGTCACTATATTTGTCACACAATGCATTGATTTTATCCTGAGGCACTATTGACGAAATTTGAAGCACATCTCTTTGAATTGATAAACCAAACAAGTCAAAAGCATCTAGTCCAAAAATGTTCTGTGTCGATTTGGCCTGAAGAACTACAAAAGCAACTGTTTTTGTTACACCTTGAAAAGAGGCGGGCAGGCTACACGTTCCTAGCACGGGAATATTTTGACCTGTATAAGCTGTTAACACTTGCTGTGATGGCGACAATTTTGGCGAACCCAGAAGTTCATAAGTATCTCTATTTATTAAGGTAACAGCGGAACCAGTGTCAAGCTGAAATTGCACAGTCTTATTTTCAAGGGAAAGATTCACATAAAGTTTTTGCTTATGGCGCTCGACAGGTGCGCGAATATGGGCAACGTCTACTACGGTTTGTTTGCTGCGTCTGCGCGGGCCGCGTAGTGAAGTAAGCGGGGCAGACTCGGCACACAGCGGATTAACCACACTGTCACTAGATGACACTACCGCCGGATCGGCGTCCGCGCAATACGAAGCTACTCCAGATGTACTAACTACTGCACTACACTTTTGAGTAGCTACTTGGTGTCTACTGTCACTAGCTACACAGTACTGGGCACTATTACAAGGAGCAGTTGCAGAAGGCACTATTTTCACTACAGGAATGCACTGTTCATAGTCATTTTGCTTGTCCCGAACCCGTTTCCGTTGCACTGTTTTACGCGCTCGTTGGCGCTTGCTACGTGGTGCACTATATAGTTTTGCCATAGGCGCAGAACTACTTTCTTGCAATTGAGATCCAAGGAAAGCACTGTTCAATTCCACAGCCCGTATAACATTTACAGAATGAACTGTTCTCGCACTTTGCGAAGCACCGTTTCTAACGTTACTGTTCTTTGAGTTTTTAATTTGCATACACACAGACTGTACATGTCCCGATTTGCCACATTGATAACAGGTTGCGTTGCGACTAGGGCAATGAGCACGCTTGTGGCGAGACAGACACTGGGGGCAAGATTTACGTACATTTTTCTGAAATGAGCGTTGGTGCCCGTTATTCAAATCACTGTTTCTAACACGACGGGGCGACCTTTGTGTCGCACTTTTACACTGGCTACTGTTAACTGTCTGTTCAGCACGGCCTGTACTATTGTAAGAATCACTAGTGCTACACTGAGAATTACGGCTAGGAAAGCGTCCGTTACGGCGCACTGAATTTACACTGTGGCTTTGCATTTCTACATCTGCTAAGTCAAAAGTATCATGCGCTTCTATAAGCTGCAGTACACTGTCTAATGAGGGGTCAGACTGTTTCAGAATTGCTGCTCTAATTCTGGGGTCCTGAATATTCTGCGTAATCGCATCCCTCAACATCACGTCACTATACGAAAGTCCACAAGAGCAAGTAAATTTACATTGGCGGGTTAAGCCCTTCAATTCCGTAATCCACTCTTGGTGTGATTGCTGCGGTAATTTTTTAAGTCTGAAAAATCGGTATCGTGCAGCGGCTACCAGAACTTTTCTCTCATAATGAGCATTTAGTGCCTCTACTATTTGTTCAAAGTCTACATCACGAGGAGATGCGTGAGGGAATAGTTTCTGCAATAGTACGAAGGTCTGGGGGCCCACAATCGATAAGAAAAGGTTCTTCACTCTCTGACCTGTAATTTGATGAGCCGCGACGAGTTCTTGAAACTGTGCAAAATAGTCGCTCCATTCTTCCTCACGTTCGTTGTACTGGCGGAACGTCGGAAGCGGTGCGGCGGCAGGTGTGGGCTGCTGATGTGACGACTGTTGTTGTTGGTGAGCAGCCTGTGTCGTCAACTGCGACACGGCCTGGAGAAGTTGTGTTATTTGCGCCGTCTGTAACTGAATAATTTCCATTAAGTTTGGGTTCGGGGTAGTGGCCATGCTGACCGATTAGGCGCCGCGTATACAAGTAACTTATAACAAAACACAAATGCAATATGAAAGAGGACGCTCTGCAACAAAAAAGTCCACAAAACACGTAACAAAATATCTTCCCCCAAAATTCTTATAATAAGGGTGGGTGGGCGGGAGCAATTTCTGCGTGCTCCGACTGCTGCTGTCTGGCTGCTGTAAGCGGGCTGGTCCAATGTTCTATCCCATCCTCGTCGCCACTTTTGTGTCCCAACTTCGTCGCCGCTTTTGTGTCCCAGCCTCGTCGTAGGTGTCGGTGGCCGCGTGGAACGAGACCGACACAGGAATAAAGACAGCACGCTGGTGCAGGTATGGAGGGGAGCAGTCAGAAACTATAAACACTCGAGTAAATTAGAAAGAGATATATATTGCACAGAATGTAACAATACTTAACTTTTACATAGTACTGCAGAATGTTGATACATAGTTGTTAGAGGCCTGCCTAGTGCCTGTACAATAGCAGTCTTCACTGGTGCCTATCTGATTACGAAGGTCCTAACTCGTTGCTATCTCAGTCCGAAGTGACCAATCTCGTTCAGTGGTGGCCACGAGCAGGGTTCCAGCAGAGGGCGCTCGTGGCTGTCTTCGGAAGAACGCCGCGCCGTGCATGCATGGCGGCGTGCGGCGAAAGTAGGTGGCGCGCACTTTGTACTTGTGCGACACCACAGTGTCAGTATTACAAACAACATCCTTCACTACCAAGCTGGTATCATCAACAAACAAAAATATTTTAGAATCGCCTGTTATACTTGATGGCATATCATTTATATAAATAAGAAACAGCAGCGGTCCCAAAACAGATCGCTGGGGCAACACACACTTAATCATTCCCCTTCGTGACTGTACATCATAGCCATTTTCAACAAAGCGGAGAATTACCTTTTACTGTCTGTTATTAAAATAAGAGGTGAACCACTTGTGAACTCTTCCTCTTATTCCATAATGTTCCAACTTCTGCAACAATATTTTGTGATCGACACAATAAAACGTCTTTGTTAAATCAAAGAAGACGCCTAATGTTCGTAGCCTTTTATGTAACTCGTCAAGTGCCTCACAGAGAAACGCAAATATAGCATTTTCAGTCGCTAAACCATTTCTGAAAGCAAACTGCACGTTTGGAAAAAAATGATCAATTAACCACTTTTCAATAACTTTTTAAAAAAACCGATGGCATAGAAACACGTCTGTAGTTGTCTACATTATCCCTTTCTCCTTTTTATAAAGTGGTTTCGCTATTTAGTATTTTAATCTGTCAGGAACTGGACCATTCTGAATCGAAAAATTACAAATATGACTGAGTACGGAGAACAGTACTTCAGAATTCTGCTAGATACGTCATCATATCCACAAGAGTCCTTAGTCTTTAGTGATTAAATTATTGACTCAATCTCTCGAGGACCGTTTCAGGTAAAAGCCTCGGAAACAGGCCCTCTTTTCGCTGAGGAGGGTACAATGGACTCGGCAAAGGTTCATTCTTAGAGCGAGCAGTTGCCTCAGACGGACATTCACCTAAATCAGCTCTGGATCTGTGTCTGACAAGCATCAGGCTTGATACCTTCAACATAGTTTTGATGCTGTTTTCATCTATGATTCATACTTTCTGATGGTTATAGTGGATATAGATGCAGCCATGTTGGATATTGAGGAAGGTTCTGTAGCTGAAGATACCATTGGGTCTACAAATGCGTTCTAGTATCTGTTTCCGTTGTTCTTAGGGTGGTTACAGGTGTTGAAGCTTCTTCTGCCTGTCATGTGCACTGACAAGTGAAAGTGTTGGTATTAACACTAACAACTTGGGTGTGTTTGAGGTACTTACCTTGGCAAAAGGTTTTTTTAGTGCAGGAGCAAATGTGGTGGCAAATACAGGAGAACACATGGCCTTAAATATCCTACTGGCCTCTGCACTTGAGATGCATTTAGTCATCATAATCTCGGTATATTTTCTTCTCCTCGTGTTACACACTGCTGTCCCAACTCTAAACAGGGTAATCCCCTTAACAGTTCACACTTCTAGAGGGTTTCATGTATTCAGTACCTTCGTAACCCAACTTTTCACATTTGCCACGAGTGGTGTTTCCTTTGTAACCGAAAGTGGTGTGCCCAAAGCGCTGACATTTGAAGCACCAGACCGGATTTGGGACATAAAGGCGTACATTCAACCGATGGAAGAGATGTTTTGAGATGTTCTGGGAGTTCAGGAGTGTTGAAGGTGAGGATGAAGGAATCAGATTTTGTTAGTTCCCCATCCAGCCTTTCCATTATGTTTAAGACATCAACGCTGCCCTCTGAAGCCCACTCACCTCTAAGTTCTTCAGTTGAAATGTCCACTACACTCCAACTGGAGGTAAGAGTGCTATGCAGCTCTGTCTCGATGGGGAACTCTCCAAAACATGTGGCTTTCTGGAGGTTTGTTGCTTGATGGGAGGTAGACGTTTACATCAACAACGTCCCATTACACAAGCGCTACAAGGATTTTAAATTGCCAACTATACCCTCTGTATCTATGTGAAAAGGGGACACCATCTCAAAGCTACCCTCTTTCCCCTTGATGACTACAACACATTCTGTGGTGAAACAAGTGTTTTGCTACTATAAACAACAATGTTTTTATTTGCAGAATCAAGAAGACTCACTAGCCGAGCCCTCCTTTTTGGTTGGGTGTTGGTTCTCCCATCCCACTAGGAGGTGACTAGGAGGTGAAAGTCAAAGGAACCGCCTCAGTTCCATGAGCAGATAGAGAAATAAATGTCCGCCTACACAGAACCCCACATGCGTAGATAAGCCTTATACAGCTCAGGTTCAGCCCAATAAACACTCTTCAATGTCAACAGTCATGCTTCCTATCATCACACAGCACAACTTGGGAATGAAGCTAGGATGAACTAAAATGTTTCGACGTCTTTCTGTAGGTTCTACAGAGTGGAGACAACAGCATTGTGTCAACCGAGATAGTGGTAATAACAGAAAGCTGCTGACTTGTGTTTACTATTCCAAATGAATTACACAAGTCGTTGGGTTCAGGTAATGTAATCAGCAGATACTGCAATACAACAAAAATGTGATTTAACCAAAGCTATGGCATGGAGAGACAAAGGAAGGTTGAAAGCGGAACAGATACAGAGAGAGGTGGCTGCATCTATTGGAATGACCCAAAGTGTAATTTCAAGGACCTGGATGCAGTTTCTGACAGCAAAAACCGTTAAGAGAAGGTCAAGGTCGCCCATAGGTAACATCAGCAAGAGATGACCGTTACCTTCGGTTAACAGCCCGTTGAGACAGGAGCTGAATACAACTCAGCTGCAACACACCCTCCAGGCAGCAATATCAACACAAACAGTCTGAAATCGCCTTTGGAAAATGGCCTCTATGCACAGCGGCCCATGGTGTGTGTCTCATTAAAACCATGACACCGTTTCGCCCACAGAAACTAGGTGGAGGAACATCAGGATTGGAGTCGTAACGAATAGCGCCGGGTTTTGTTCACAGACGAGTCAAGATTTTGTGGTCAGCCAGACAATCGTCTTCCCTCGTCTGGTGAGATCGTGGAACTCAGAACAGTCCTGCCTATGTGCAGCAAACATCAGCATATCATGGTGGTGGACGAATGATGTGGAGGGAGTCAGTATTGGTAGACCTATGGACCTCTATGTCGTCCAGAATGGCTCTTTGACTGCTCAGATGTATAGATACGAGATCCTTCGACCTTTTGTTGTGCCCTGCGCTGGTGCTGCAGGAGATGGGTTCCTACTGGTGGACGATAACGCTCGTCCCCACAGAGCTGCACTGGTGGACAACATGACTGAAGCTGAGGGAACTGAACGAATGGAGTGGCCAGCTAGTTCACCGGACTTAAACCCTATTGAGCATGTCTGGGATGCCCTTGGCTGACGCATTGCAGCCAGACCAGGATCTCCCAAAATGGTTGCAAAGTTGGATATTGCACTCGTGGAAAAATGACCAAATATCCCACAAGAGCTAACTGATAACCTTACATTGACTATGCCCTGCATGAGTGCAACTATACTGGCCATCCGATGTGATCACACACCACATTAGGTGACGAGACTGACTTTTTCACTAGTCTCTGTAGTGCCTAGCTCTAAGTAAGAGCTATGTAAATGTCAGGTAAAGAGTTGAGACAGCAAAATATCGAACTGTATCACACACCAATTACAATTGTAACAATATCTGAGTAAAATACATTACTATATGTATATACTGTATGGTACCTCACCTGAATCCGTAATGTTTTGAGCAGCGTATTATCAAGGAAGAAATCTCTTTGTGCCTATGTTAAAAAATAACTTCTGTTTCTGGCATGAATGATAATTAAATGAAAATATAGGTGTAAATTTGTAGCCCAAGGTCAATACAAGCAATCTGCAGCAAAGCCTCACAGGTAAGTGTTGTCGAATATCATATGCATGTTTCTCCTTTATAAATATTTTCATGATTGGCCTAGTAAGAAAGAAAGCATCTCTCAACATTCGTATACACTTATAGTTCATTGTTTGTTAGAATATTTTTAAAAGGAAGACTGAATGCTGAGAACACAAAGACACTACTATTATCTGTTATCTCAAAGTCGCTAATCCTAACTGTTTCAAAATTCTTTACACTAGGAATGACTAATGGGAGAAAACTATCCCACCTCTGAGCCATAGCTACAGCTGGGAATTCAGAGATCATACACAGTTATGCATACCCAAAAGTGCAGTGTATGCACTTCAGATTAAGAAACAAAAGTTGCTACAGGGTTCCAATGACAACTGTGAAAGAAAAAGGGGTAGCATTGGAAGTTACCATACAACCAGAGAAGTTCAGAGCTGAAGTTTGGAACCTACTATCAAAGAAACGAAAGATGAAAAAAAAACTTTTATTTGTATGAGCAGGAAATTAAAAGCAGGTATAAAAAGTGACAATTGGCATTGGAGAATAAGAAGAAGAAAGCTAAATAAAAACGTATGATCAGTAAAAATAAAATATCATAAATTGAAGTGATAAAGGTTGCATAAAAGAATAAAAGAAATTCTAGAGCATATACGGAATTTCTACAGCCATCTGTATGAAAATATGCATGAACAACTAATAACACTTTAGGCGTGTGAAAAATGACATCGTCCCCAAAATACTCCCAAAGTAAAGAAGAAAGTTATAAATGAAATTCAGAGTGGTAAAGAAGTGGGTAATGATTGGCGGTTGAAATATTTGAGCGTACTGCTGAAGAAGCAGAAAAACGTCTGGCTAAAATGTGTTCTATTTGTATACATAAATGTAGCTTCCCCACCTCAAAGCAAATACTGGCTCAGGGCCTCATCACATTCAAAGAATTCTAAGTTTCGTGACTTGACGTAATACCAATAAATCAAAATACTGTTACAACAGTAGTTTCAGAAGAGGTTTATAAATTACGTTGTAATGTTTCATATGGGACTGCAACAAGTGGGGCACCTGTGCGATTGCACTGACAGAATTACATTCTTATCTGCAAACCTAAAAGTTTAGATTTATTTTAAATGTTCAAATGTTTGTAATTCTATGAGAGCAAGCTACATTGGTCATCAGTCCCTAGTCTTACAAACTAAGTAAAACTAACCTGAGGACAACACACAAATCCATGACCGAGGGAGGATTCGAACCTCTGACGCAGAAGGCCGCACGATCCGTAACGTAGCGCTCCAGACCGCTTCGCTACTCCTGTGTGGCTTATTTGCCCTGATGCTTGATCCCTTCTCCAAATTTCTCCTTGCTTTGTTTCGCAACTTGCTCAATGTACAGACTGTATCACAATCTCTCATTACAGAACCAAATTATGATGTCTAATTGTAAGATAGGAAATGGACAAGGCATGTTATTTATAAGTATACTATCTACTATCACTATTTTCTCGCAGTAGCGAATTTCTATTAGCGTTACTGTATAAGGTATAGATGTTCTACCAAATGGTGATATATGAAAATTTGTGCTGGGCTGGGACTCGAACCCGGGTTCCCCGCTTTTCGTGAGCGGTCGCCTTAACCACTACGCTACCCGAACGCGACTCCAGGACCGCCCCAAACTTCCATATCCCACAATGACTGCACATCCCTTAGCACTCGCAGCTTAATCTGTATTCCCGCACCAGGGACAATGAAAACCATGTGGCATTAACCTACGCTGTTATCGTCATTGCCTCGCTTAGGCATCTGTTAAATTACTTTATGGTGACGAATTACAGTGATGATAATATTATCAATATTTTCTCGCAATAGCGAATTTCTTTTAGCGTCAGTGTATAAGGTATAGATGTTCTACCAAATGGTGACATATGAAAATGTGTGCCGGGCCGGGACTCGAACCCGGGTTTCCTGCTTTTCGCGAGCGGTCGCCTTAACCACTAGGCTACCCGAACACGACTCCATGACCCGGCCCGGCACAAATGTTCATATGTCACCATTTGGTAGAACATCTATACCTTATACACTGACGCTAAAAGAAATTTGCTATTGCGAGAAAATATTGATAATATTCTCATCATTAAAAGAAAGACGTTATTCATTGCGGCGTGATCTGTTTGCGAAGTTTCAATCACCGACTTTTACTTCTGAATGCGAAAATATTTTGCTAGCACCCATCTACTTAGGGAGACACGACCATGCCAATAAAATAAGAGAAATCAGATCGAAAACGGAACGATTTAGGTGTTCTTTCTTCCTGCGCGCTATTAGAGAATGGAACGGTAGAGAAAAGTTCCAGGCATTTAAATGTGATTTGTAGATGTTTCAAATGTTTGTATAGTTTATGGGACTTAACTACGGGGTCATCAGTCCCTAAACTTACAAACTACTTATGAACTACTTACGAACTAGGACAGCACAAATATCCATGCCCGAGGGGGGATTCGAACCCCCGACCGTAGTAGCTGTGCAGACCGTGACTGGAGCGCCTCAGTCTCCTCGGCCACCGCGGCCGTGATTTGCAGAGTATCTATGTAGATGTGGATGTAGATCACTGTAAACCGTCACCACACAATAATTATGTCAGTTAAGCAATAAAAGTAGTATCGAATATAAGATGTAGAATCTGACACAGTGCAGTTACACAACAGAGATTCATTTAACACCCATAACAATGTGGCACACTTTTCTGAATTTCAAGTGAACAAAATAAAGGCTTTTGATATTTAGGAATTTTTTGTTACTGGCAGATATCAGCTTGCTCTACATTCAGTTTTTTTCAATGTCTTAAATGTGATATGTAGTATTTTGAACTAAACACGTTTGCTCTTGTACGCAGGAAGACTTTTACTCGCAAGCTATGGAGCGACTGAGGAAAATGTACATAACACCGTACGTCAAAAAATCAGTCTCGCTCGGCCACCTGTCCAAGTCGAGAAGTGGCTTATACCTCAACAAGCTGTCTGCCTCATCACACAGTATCAGCAGCAGTTTAAGAAACGCTCCTGACAAACAGAGGCTGGATGAAGTGCCCGAAGATCAGCACCGGGACCTCGAGGACACTGACGATTCACTCTCAAGGTTACCGCAGAATGTTCCAGGCGGAAATCTTGGAGAGGCCGACCAAACAATACCTCAAAATGATGTCCTCAAACAACAAGCAGAACGAACCTCTGGACAGAGGCACCTTCAGGCACCGAAAGGAGACTCAGCGGATGAACTGGAGGTAGTACCCCCGCGGACCGACAACCTGACAATAGAAATCACGATAAACGAAGGCGGCCACCGTAAGGCGGATGTGACGGTTCACGGGACAGGTCGGCTGCCTACGATTGAAGCCCGGACCAAAGCCAGGGAATGCCCAGTGGCTGGCACTTCACTTCCAGAGAAACAGAAGACAAACGCGAGGGGGCGGCGACAGCAGGGTGACACCAGCGACCTCCAGGCGGCGCGGCCGAATGGAGAACTACCCCAAATAGCGCAGCGGCCGCGTCGGCTCTGAATTCTGCAGTCTACTCTCTGTATGTCTGTCTATCTCTCTCTCTCTTTCTTCTTTTGCAATTTGTACAAATTACACTATAGACTGAAATAAAGGATTTCAATAAAATCTCTTGTTTCATAGTCAACTTTACTGAATACAGTTCCACACCTAACGTCCCTGTTTTCCCACTCGCTGCACAGCTCCACACTGAAGCCACCTAGAAATCTGCAAAATGAAAAATTGTGCTTGAAGGACAATTAAATGGTGTTCATAAAGGTAAGTGATATAACAAGTGTGTTGGTGTGGTAACAATCGTAAAGATATTCATATGTTTAGATGCCATCACACAACTGTTTCACAATTATTATTGTACTCCACGCACCAGTTATCAATAAGAAAATATATATGTCAACACGACATGTTTCGGAACGACATTATCCCATTATCAAGTTCTGTAAAACAAGGAAACGTAGAATAATAAGGGCACTATATACACACGCCTGTACCACAAATATTCCAATGAAACTAACGTCCTACCTACCATAAAACTTATCTGCTTCTAGGAGCATCGTTACACACAATAGCTGTGTATGTACATTGTCAAAAATAAAACTTTGCGCAGTACCACATGTTCGGCTGATGGCAGCAAGTTGTGCACTAACGGACAGCTGATCCAACTTCAAAGATTGTACATATGTTTAACCTCTGTCATTGGTGGCCAAAGATATTCTAATCAAGATACCTAACATTATTCATAAAATCAGTCATTAAATTAAAGGATTTTTTAAACGGAAATACGCTCCAAATTTTTCAGTGAAGTTAAAAGCAAGAAGTCGATATTTAGTACATGTACACACATCAGTGTTTCTCAAGGAGGAGGTTGCTAAAATGTGCCCAGTAATGGTTTTTAGACAGTTCTGTCTTTTCGTTGAGCATGCTGCTGGAATCCTCTCTCAACGCACAAAAGATCTCAATTTCTTGAGCCGCGGCCGTTCCCCATCGGGGGTTCGAATCCCCCCTCGGGCATGGATGTTCGTGCTGTCTTTAGTATAAGTTAGTTCATAAGTAGTTTGTAAGTTTAGGGACTGATGACCCCGCAGTTAAGTCCCATAAGCTTGACAAACATTTGAACTATATTTCGAGATTTGATAATAACCAACCTTTGTCATAGTGCATGACTTCCAAACTATCATTTATGGAGCCCAACGAATGTCGTTCGATTTTCAGGTGTTTTGCCACTGTAGATGAGCCATTCTCTCTATTACTGTGCTCTTGAAACCTCAACTTAAACTTCCTTACCGTTTGTCCTATATACTTCATTTCACAATCATTACACTTTATTTGGTATACACCCGCTTTCCCAATCCAGCTCTCACCTGCATCAGTCTTATGTTTCACAAAATGTTCTAATTTATTGTCTGTTCTAAAAACAATTTTAACGTCTCTCGCCAATTTGTAGGAAACGGGTCCCCAGAATGGTATAACCCCGTATTTGTGAAGAAAATAAACATATGGACAATCTTTTAAGTTACATCAGCTGTCTGTTAGTGCACAACTTGCTGCCATCAGTCGAACATGTGGTACTGTGCAATGTTTTATTTTTATTTTTGACAATGTACATACGCAGCTATTTGACTATGCTTCCTACCAGCAGATAAATTTTATGGTAGGTAGGTTAGTTTCATTGGAATATTTGTTGGTACAGTCGTTTGTATATAGTGCCCTTATTATTTTACGTTTCCTTGTTTTACAGAACTTGATAATGGGATAAAGTCGTACCGAAACATGTCGTGTTGACATATATATTTTATGATTGACAACTTGTGCGTGAAGTACAGTAATAATACCAGACTTTTAACTTATTTATTTATTCGTATGGCTTACATGGTCATGTTACAGTCTTATTTGAAAATGTTCATATACAAAGGATTACATATACAAAAACTATGTACAAATACGCTTAATAAAAGCAAGCAAACAAACAAACCATAGAAAATGCTATAATTGAATATATTGGGCTCTTAACCCCTCTACAGCTCTAGTTGTCACCAAGTGCAGCTCACTGAGTCCTCCAGGAAATTTGCGTAGTGCACACTCTTCAACCAAGTGCTGCATAGTTTGCACAGGAGCTCCAAATCACACGCTGGGGCATCTTTGTATCCCCATTCGTACAAACCGACACTGCATCTTTCATGCCCTGTGTGGAATCGGTTCAGGACGTCCATAGGTTCTAGGAAGACCGAATACATTCACACGTTTTGTAGGGTCAGTTACGAGACGAGAGTTAGCCGGAGGAAACTTTTTCCAAACATCTTTCCATTCTTGACAGACAAACAAGAGGAACATCTTGCATTGGCCATGGTGGTTTTCTGGACTTCGGTATGCTGGTAGGTACATTCTGCAGTTGATTGTACAGAAGTAAGTTCCTGTGAGTGGAGCTCTTGTGGAACTCTCTTATTGCTGCTGCTTCTCGCCTTGTTGATGGACATGGTGTATTACACAGTACAGGCAGATATGGAAGTGGTGTAGACTTTGTAGTGCCGTTGATTATTCTCATAGCTTGATGTAGTTTGACGTCGACTTTACGTACGAGTGCACTATTATTCCAAACTGGAGCACAGTATTCTGCCGTGGAGTAAGCTAATTCCAATGTAGCAGTACGAAGAGTGTCTCGATTTGCATCCTATCCTGAACCAGCTAGTTTTCTGACAATATCCATTCTGGTGTTCAGTTTTTTTGCTACATATTCTAGATGGCCTCTAGATGGCCCATTCCAAAGAAATCAGGCGCAGACAGGTGTGAAAATTACAGAACTATCAGTGATAAGTCATGGTTGCAAAATTTTAACAAGAATTATCTACAGGAGAATGGAAAAGCTGGTAGAAGCTGACCTCGGGGACAGTGGCGTAGCTATGTCACCGAGGGCCCCGGGGCAAAAATGACATTGGGGCCCTCTTTAAATTAAAACTGTACACCGATGCAAAACTATTTCATCAGCTCCTTACCGCCCACCAGAAGAAATAATAAGACAAACCTAAATACAGCTAAGTAAATTATGTGTCACGCAGCAGATAATATAGTTACAACTGTAAAAGTGTTTGTTTGGTATGCTTTTACGCAAAAATTACTGGGTGCATTTGGATGACATTTTGCCGAGGGATAGAGTTGGACCTGGGCAGGACATGAACATAAAACGACTCCATGCTCCATACCGAGCAGCCTTATTTCGTTGATAGCCCAGTCAAAGAAAGAAAATAGGGGAGTCATGTAGGATAGTTTCAGCAAAAGAAAGTTGCCGGATTTTGTATGATGAAACACTTTGTATTGAGCCGTGCCGCTACCAGGCTGCATGAAGTAATAAGTAAAATAACTTAAATCGACATCTTCGCTTATTATCACTGGGGTAGAGGCAGCGTCGAGAATGCACAATTCACTATTGTGACAAAGTAACCATATTTTCTCTTCTTCTTGCATGCATTTCAGATTTCAGTTGGTTACAGCACTTCATTGGGATCTATGATTAAGGAGCACACCCTTGAGGAATTCACTACACAAACAATTTAGTTACCATAATAATACCAATCTGTAATAATACATTGTAGAAGCTTCATATTCAAATGTCACTCCGTGTAATTTGAAGCACACTGCCAGTAATATATTCTGAAGTGGGAGTAATATTTGGATTTCACTTCATGCGTTTGAGGTTTGTTGCTCAGGGTTCAAAAAGTTAAAAGTTAAAAATCCTCCATTCAAATGTTCAAATGTCTGTAAATCTATCGGACCAAACTGCGTGGTCATCAGTCCGTAAGCTTACAAACTACTTAAACCTAGGTAAGATAACCTACGGACAAACACTCACACCCATGCCCCAGGGAGGACTCGAACCTCCACGGCGAGCAACCGCGCGCTCCGCAGCGAGGCGCTTTAGACCGCTCGGCTACTCCACCGCGGCAATCCTCCATTCAACTAAAATGTTATATACAGTATATCGCCAAGAAGAAGTACTGTACAGTAAATGTATTTATTCAGTATTTTGAGGTGGTCGATCCTTCGCACTGTGTAGAGTGGCACGCCGCTACACTGCGAAGGCGCAGCTGTTGCTGTGAGCAGCTTTGATGCTGCCCCTACTTCTGCTGCAACGCCGACTGAAGAGTGCCGATTGTTGTACACAGCGACTGGCGGCTTGGAAGGTCAGCAGCAGCACCGAGCGGCGTCTTGTGAAGGTCCCATTAAACGCAAAGTTCCGCCACCCGGTGGCCCAGTGCGGCTACTGTGGGGACACTTGGTTTGACGGGAGGTGGTGATAATGGACGGTAGGGTGGGGGAGCAAAAACAAAACATCGATAGTCTAACTTTTTTCAAACGTCGCTCACAGAGGCTCAGGGGGGCCCCCTTGAGCTCGGGGCCCCGGGGCACTGCCCCGCCTAGCCCTATGATAGCTACGCCACTGCTCGGGGACGATCAGTTTGGATTCAGGGGGAATGTAGGAACCCGGGAGGCAATACTCACTTTACGTCTTATCTTAGAAGATAGATTAAGGAAAGGCAAACCTGCATTTTTAGCTTTTGTAGATTTGGAGAAAGCATTTGACAATGTTGACTGGAATACACTCTTTCAAATTCTGAAGTCAGCAGGGGTAAAATATAGGGAAAGGCGACTTATTTACAACTTGTACAAAAGTCATACGGCAGTTATTAGACTCAAAGGGCATGAAAGGGAAGCATCAGTTGGGAAGGGAGTAAGACAGGGTTGTAGCCTTTCTCCGATGTTATTCAATTTGTCCATTGAGCAGGTGGTGAAGGAAAGCAAGGAAAAATTTGGAATAGGGCTTAAAGTTCAGGGGGAAGAAATAAAAACATTGCGTTTTGCTGATGACATTGTAATTCTGTCAGAGACAGCAAAGGACCTGGAAGAGCTGTTGAATGGAATGGACAGTGTGTTGAAGAGCAGTGAAGGATTGAGCAAGCGCGGGGCCTGTAGCAAAAACTGACAAAGGGCCCTTACGTCATATGGTTTAGGATATAAGATAAAACAAGATTATTACAAATAAACTTTTCTCGATTGATGTTCGGAAAATTTAGAAATAATACAAGTTACATCAATTTCTCTGAGCAAATCGTATTCAATGTTCATTATACTAAGATCATTTAGACGTTCCTGTCCCATTGCATTTCTTAATTCATTTTTAATGCGCTTTAACGTTGAAGAAGAACGTTCTCCACTGCAGTTGGTGATCATTAAAGATAAGTAATTGCGGCCGCGGTGGAGTAGCCGAGCGGTCTAAAGCGTCTCACTGCGGAGCGCGCGGTTGCTCGCCGTGGAGGTTCGACTCCTCCCTAGGGCATGGGTGTGTGTGTTTGTGTGTGTGTTGTCCTTAGGTTGGTTTACCTAGGTTTAAGTATTTTGTAAGCTACGGGCTGATGGCCACGCAGTTTGGTCCGATAGATTTACAAACATTTTCAACAGTAATTGCGTAAGGCTATTTCTACATTTGAGAAACACGATCTTAATGAATTTTCCATTAACAATTTGTAAATCTGTAGTTCTTAAGCTTCGTTCTTTTTTCTGTCACTGGCAGCAGTGATATCCGTTTTCAGCAGCTCAGCGATCTGTACCAGTTCGTCACCGAGCGAATCTTCTAAATCGTCTGGGTAAGCATTCACGATATTAGGAGTTTTTTTCAAGATCTCTTCTGCTCTAAGAGGTTTAAAGTCCCGTAATATGCCACAAACATTAGTCAAGTGATAGTATTTTTCCATGCGTGTAGTTAATGCAGCCAGCACGTTGTCAATTATCACAATAAACACTGGAAATTCAAAATGTTCTCCAGCTGTCTGATTTTCTACAACTACATCGAGTGTAGTTGACCCATAAAAATGGTCGTACTTTGTATTTCGCTTGTGTCGTCTTGAAGTTTCTTACTGATATTCTTCACAGCTAGTCAAGGATTTGGCTTTAGCCTCAATTTCTGAAAGTGTAAACCTCATTGATTGGATATAATTATTTAAGGATTTATAAAGGGCACATCCGGTGCTCAGATCATGATCAGACGACTGCCGCGAAACGCTAGTCGCCTGCCAGCGTTCTAGGATTCTGTTCCTTGCGACACGCATTATTCCCGTCGCCAACTTATTCATTTTCAAAAGCAGTCCGTAAGCCTGATTGCAGCACTCTACGTTTTGATGCATGTTGTTGTTGTTGTTGTTGTTGTTGTTGTCTTCAGTCCGGAGACTGGTTTGATGCAGCTTTCCACAATACCCTATCTTGAGCAAGCCTCTTCATCTCTACATAAGAACGGCAACCTACATCTGTCTGAATCTACTTACTGTATACATCTCTTATTCTTCCTCTGCGGTTTTTACCCCAAACACTTCCCTCCAATGCTAAATTCATGATTCTTTGATGTCTAAGAATGTGTCCTACCAATCGATCCCTTCTTTTAGTCAAGGTATGCCAGAAATTCCTGTTCTCCCCAATTCTGTTGAGTACCACCTCATTAGTTATGCGATCCACCCACCTAATCTTCAGCATTCTTCTGTAGCACCACATTTCAAACGCCTCTATCCTCTTCCTGTCCGCACTGTTTATCGTCCATGTTTCACTCCCACACAAGGCAACACTCCACACAAATGCCTTCAGAAAGGACTTCCTTAGGCTTAAATCAATATTCGATGTTAACAAATTTCTCTTTTTCAAAAACGCTTTTCTACCTATTGCCATTCTGAATTATTTTATCTCTGTACTGCGACCATCATTTGTTATTTTACTGCCCAAGTAACGAAACTCATCTACCTCCTCTATTGTTTCGTTATCTAAGCTAATTCCTTCAGCATCACCTGATTTTCTTACACTGCACTCCATTACCCTAGTTTTTCTCTTGTTAATGTTAATATGCACCTATCAGCACACTGTCCATTTCGTTCAACTGCTCTTGCAGGTCCTTTGCTGTCTCTGACAAAATTACTATGTTGTCGGCAAAACACAATGTTTTTAGTTCTTCATCCTGAACTTTAATGCCTTTTCCAAATTTCTCCTTGATTTCCTTTATAGCTTGCTCAATGTACAAATTGAATAACAGTGGGGAAAGGTTACAACTCTGTCTTACTCCCTTTCCAACCACTGCTTCCATTTCATGCCCTTTAACTCTGAAAACCGCTGTCTGGTTTTTGTACAAGCTATAAATAACTTTACGCTCCCAATATTTTACTCCTGCTTGCTTCCGAACTTGAAAGAGTTTATTCCAATCAATATTGTAATAAGCCTTCTCCAAATCCACAAAAGCTAGATATGTAGGTTCGCCTTTTCTTAATCTATCTTCTAGGATAAGCCAAAAAGTGAGTGTTGCCTCTCGTGTTCCTACATTTCTCCTGAACCCAAACTGATCTTCCCTGAGGTCGGCTTCAACCAGCTTTTCCATCCTTCTGTAAATAATTCGTGTTAATATTTTGCAACCATGACTTATTAAACTGATGGTTCTGTCGTTTTCACACCTGTCTAGGCCTGCTTTCTTTTAAATAGGGATTATAACATTTTTCTTAAAGTCTATGGGTACTTCGCCTGTCCTTACATCTTACACGCCAGGTGAAACAGTTTTGCCGTAGCTGGTTCTCCCAGAGACTTCTGTAGCTCTGAGGGAATGTCATCTACTCCAGGGGCCTTATTTTGTCGTAGGTCTTTCAGCGCTCTGTCAAATTCTTCTCTCAGTATAGTATCTCCTATTTGATGATCATGTATTTCCTCATCCCTTATTACAATATTGTTTGTAAGTCCATTTCGTTTGTAGAACCCCTCTATATACTCTTTCCGCCTTTAAGCTTTGCCTTCTTTGCTGAGAACTGGTTTTCCATCTGAGTTCTTTATATTCATACAGCTGATTTTCTTGTCTCCAAATGCTTTATTTATTTATTTTCCTGTAGGTGGTATCTATTTTTCCCCAATTTAAACATCCTTCTTTAGACTTGCATTTACCTTCTAGCCACTCCTGCTTAGCTATTTTACATTTCCTGTAAATCTCATTTCTTAGTCCTCAGTTTCTATTTAGGTCTTTCAGTGCTCTGTCAAATTCATCTTTCAGTATAGTATCTCCTATTTCATCATCATTTACTTCTCCCCTTCCTACAATATTGCCACTAAGTTCATTTCCTTCGTAGAGTCTCTCTATATACTCTTTCCACCTTTCAGCTTTCCCTTCTTAGCTGAGAACTGGTTTTCCATCTGTGTTCTTGATATCCATAGAGCTGTTTTCCTTATCTCCAAATATCTTTTATTTTCCTGTAGGCTGTATCTATTTTTCCCCTATTTATACATTTTTCTACATCCTTGCATTTGCCTTATAACCACTCCTGCTTAGCCATTTTGCACTTCCTGTCAATCTCATTTCTTAGTCGTCTGTACTCCATTTTGCCTGTTTCATTTACTGCATTTTTATATTTTCTCCTTTCATTGATTAAATTTAGTATATCCTGTGATATCGAAGGATGTTTTGTAGGTCTTGCCTTCCTACCTATTTTGTCCTCTGCTGCCTTCACTATTTCATCTCTCAATGCTACCCATTCCTCCTCTACTATTTTCCCCCGTTTCTGTCAATTGTTGCCTAAAGCTCCCTCTGAAATTCTCAATAACTTCCGATTCCTTCAGTTTATCCAGGTCCCATCTCCTTATTTTCCTACCTTTGTGCAGTTATTTCAGTTTCAGCATACAATTCTTGAGCAATAAGTTGTGGTCAGAGTTTATATCTGCCCCTGGGTATGTCTTACAGTTTAAAGGCTGTTTTCAAAATCTATGTCTTACCATTATAAAATCTATCTGATAACTCCCGGTGTCTCCTGGTCTCTTCCACGTATACAACCTTCTTTCGTGGTTTTTAAACCAGGTGTTTGTTACAACTGAAGTATGTTCCGTGCAAAATTCATACGCCAGCGGCTGCGCGCTGCTGGAATGACCTGTTACCTTTTACACGTGCCGTTTCGGTAGCGTATCAGCCGTTCTCATAGCACCGTGAATATTTGATACCGCTATTTGGGACTCAAGATGCAGCGAATACAGCAGCAGGATTGCATGAACTAAATGTCACTAAGAAGCTATTGCTTAAGTGTAAGGAAGTCTTTTCTGAAGGCATTTGTGTGGAGTATTTCCTTGTACGGGAGTGAAACATGGACGATAAGCAGTGCGGACAGGAAGAGAATAGAGGCTTTTGAAATGTAGTGCTAGAGAAGAATGCTGAAGATTAGGTGGGTAGATCGCATAACTAATGAAGAGGTACTGAACAGAATTGGTCAGAAAAGGAATTCTTGGCATACCCTGACTAAAAGATGGGATCGCTTGGTAGGACACATTCTTAGACATCGAGGAATCGTAAATTTAGCATTGGATGGAAGTGTGTGGGGTAAAAATCGCAGAGGGAGACTAAGAGACGCGTTTAGTAAGCAGATTCAAGTGGATGTGGGTTGCCATTCTTATGAGGAAATGAAAAGGGTTGCTCAGGATAGAGTAGGGTGGAGAGCTGCATCAAACCAGTCTCTGGACTGAAGACCAAAACAACAACATTCTAGATGGTTCTTAAAGGTAAGAGCCAGATCTAAAATGACCCCAAAGTATTTTGAGTATGGGTTATGTTCCAGGGGGACATTTTCGAAGAGCACATTCCATTTGCAGTTTGCCTCGCGGTTATTAAGGTGGTAAGCGTTTACCTCTGTTTCAGTTGGGTTTGGCTTTAGTCTCCACCTCTTGAAGTAGTCGCCCATTATGTGTAGATCCGTAGTCAAGGCTCCATCACCCTCTTCCATCACCCTCTTGCTTGATAATCTATTGGTAGATCGTCGGCAAATTGTATATTTTAGCACTATGTTGGGTATATCACTGGTATAAAGATTGAAAAGGGTTGGTGATAGCACAGAGCTCTGCAGTAGTCCATCATTCAGCCTTCGCCATCTGCTCCCTTTGTCTCCAAGAAATACTAGAAATCGTCTGTTGCTGAGCATGCTATCCATTAAATTAACCAGCATTTGGCAGGGAATAACCTCTGCAAGCAGCAGGCCAAGGCGCCATATGGTGTCAAATACGGCATTAAGATCAACAAATGCTACTACGGTCTTTAATTTACGTTGGTACACTGCTTCGATTAAGGATGTCAACGCCAATACTTGGTCACAGCAACTGCGTTTCTTTCGGAAACCTGCTTGATGCAATGGTGTTGCTTTGTCAATTAATTGTGGGATCTGTTTAACAACATTCTTTCTAACAGTTTACACTCAGTACTGATGTGGGTCTGTAATGTGATGCTTCGCTGCCTTCTTTGCCAGGTTTTCTGACAGCTGCTACATTTGCCCTAAATGTTGTTGGTAGTTTTCCAGTTGTCAGTATGATATGATGTAGCTGTAGCAACCACCGCTTAGTTTTCGGATCCGCGTTTTTCAGGAACTCTGGATAAATTCCATAAAAAACAGCCGCTTTGTTTGTACGCACACTTGCCAGAGCTTCCTCCAGCTCCCGAGTTGTCAACTCGCATGAGAGCTCTGGACGGGGGATTAGCTGAGAGCGTTTGGGTCGTAACTGTGTCTTCACCAGCCTAGTGCGGTTCTTGTTCACAGATGCTTTAGAGTTCTGCAATAAGAGTGTCGCGACTTCATTTGGTATGACGTTATGGTGCCATCTAGAGCTCCTAAATTCCCAGGCTGAATCGTCCGCCATGTTTTCCCCAACATGGTTGGAATCGCGCTGCACTAACAGCGTAGAGGCGCATGCCCTGCCATCTTTCACAAACGATTTCGCAAAAACTAATTGCTAGAAATATTTAATTCTTCCACTACTTAAAGATTTATATGTCAGCATTGTGACGAAATGCTCGTCATTTTGTTAATAGTCATAGTTAATAAGATATTGAGTTCGAAATAAGAGGCTGCGCTACATTAGGAAAAGTTGGCAGTAAAAAATAGAGGCTGCTATGATATTCCGTTTGATGCTTGTTGCACCATATGTTGCTGCGGATGAAACTTTCCAAATGGATTGAATTTTATTTTCGACTTAGGAGGAGATCTTTATCTTTCACTCATACCGCTAAACTTTATTTTATTTAGCGCACTCATTTCCGATGTCGATAAGGCCAGAATGAATCTTTGCATATCTCATACATGGTTAGAGGTATCAAAATGATATTTTGACAAATGATAACATGCAAAGAGGGGAGTATATTTCCACATGGTTACTACGCAAAACTTCATTAACTGTCGCGTTATTCAAGGAAATACATAGTTGTAGAATGAAAAAGAGTAAAGTTAGTGATTTATTATTCGATTTGCAGATATTCCTTCGTCACTCACAAATTTTTATTTCTTTGCTTCTTGTCCATTGTGTTACAGAGCTACTATTGAGCTTCCTAAACCTAATAGGAGTTACATTTCCTTCAGTTCAAAGCCTAGCAGTAACAGAACGGAAGTTATTAGATCTAATGTGGAATTTATGTTAGAATACTCGAAAATGACGTATAGCAAGGATCTCTTCAGTACCTAACGAACTGACCTGTTCTCATTTTCTCACATAAAGCCTAGCAGTAACAGAAGTTACTAGTTCTACTGAGGATTTTCTGTCAGAATACTTGAAAATGACGTATAGCAAGGATCTCTTCAGTACCTAACGAATTGACTTGTTCTCATTTCCTCACATAATAAAGCACCCTGTATTGAGATATTTAGAATGTCCTTCTCATATAAATAAAAAATGGAAATTGCATATTACATAGAGACACAGCACTTTTGTAGCGTGCAGCTATTAAATTTAATGGGTTAAAAGAAGTCAGTACCTGTATCTTCAAGTATGGGTGTTATACAGTAACAACATGTGCCTAATTATTAGGAGCTCTAATACGGAAGACGTGTTACTACTAGACGGGCGGGCGGATCCCAGTGCGTCATATTTAACTGACATTATCTCAAGTCATACATTTCTCACAGAGTTGCTGTTGGGAGAGGATGAAAATTTGACGTATTTTGAACATTTGATTCGCTTAATGTGTTCACCTAACTTCAACAGAAAAAAAAAGTCCCTAGCAAGTCGAAAATTCCGTAACGTCGTCAGAAAGTGCATGTTCGTAAACTATCAGTATATGCTGTTTATAAATTATTGCCATAAATAAAACAAAAAAGAAAAGGTAGTGTAGTTCTTAACGAAGACATTGATGAAAATTCCACGTTGATACAGTGAGTAGTTAGCGAGTGTGAGCGAGTTGAATGAAACGCGAGGTAACGCGTGAGCTCGTCCGGAACGTGGCAACTCCTACAGCTTGCGGAAAAATGGCAGTCCAGCTCGGGTTTATAGGAGTGTTATTTTGATGTGTGACAGTCATAGCACGAGGTTCTTTTGATTTGTTACATTCGTTTAAGCAGCTGCCTTAAAGCTACTTCAAAGCTCGATAAATCGGGCATTATTGCGCATGGTCAGCTACGATGACATATTTGGAGATTGCACTGCTTCAATGCTCTTCGTCCCAATGCTGTAGGATTCTCGAGCGTCGCGGTGGATCAATAGCTGATCTATGACCTCATTATTATTTGGTATTCCTGTATAATGCCGATCTGTTATGGAGAGCAACAATAGTTTATTTTTCAAATGTTTGTAAATCTAAGGGACTTAACTTCTATGGCTATTATTCACTAGGCTTACAAACTATTTAAACTACCCTAAGGACAGCACACACACAGCCGTGCCCGAGGGAGGACTCGAACCTCCTACAGCGAACAACCGCGCGCTCTGCGGCAAGGCGCCTTAGAGCGCTTGGCTACTCCACCGCGACAGTTTTTTTATTTAATATTTTATTTTTGCATTGTATAATAGTTTCTTTTTCATTTTTATGTGTGACTTAATGATCCATGATAACGGTATTAAAACTTTTCACATATTATACGTAGCCTATAAAGAGACAAAAATGTGTACCATGATAAAACACATAACGATATGCTGCCAGTGTATCCGGTAATTTTCCAAAGACTGTCAGTCCATAAATTTAAAACTTAAAACACAAAAATTAAGACATAGAGTGAACCATTTATAATGTTTTGGGCCCGCTGCGTCATATACGTCATTTAAAGACATTGTAAATTATTGATACCAAAGACGCTGCTTTTTATCGAATTATTTTATACGACAGGCCTGTTCCGGCGTGAATGCCATCTTCAGGTGTACTGTAAAGTACAAAGGTGGGTATATTATTTAATTTAAGAAGATAATTGTACTTTATACATACATTGGTAGCTCTTCTTACCCTTGAAAGATCGCTCTTCTCTTATATGTATACGTTCTTATTCATATATGTAAAAGGACTGTTGTTGTTATAGCTCTTATATAGCTGTTTACATACTATTTTAAAAATAATTCTTATGTTGCCGATGTTTGGCAGCTATTTTGACAGATATGCCAGCGATATTACAGGTTTACAATGCAATTATTTCTTTGCTATTATATAGAGCATATCTGGTCCTATTGGTAAGGTAATAGGATGTTTCATTACTAGTATGTAAATGATTAACCATTTTTCATCCTGTTTACTGAATTGGTGTGTGATATAACAATGGGTTGTGAAGATATTGGTATCGAGAGACATGGTATGACAGCAGAAGTGGTTATGGACTGGTTTGGTAATACTGTATAGACAATATATCTGCAGAAGAATGAAGCCAGGAAGACGAGCCGATGTAAGTGTTTGCGTTAGTGAACACAGTATTCACAATACAGGCACATCATTATCTGATATGCATGTCTCAGAAGGCGCAAACTCTGATAATTATTTTACTAGTTATTACACCGGAAAAACAGGTTTAAATGGTCGCAAAACCCGTCCAGTAATTCTAAAACGTGAAATTGGAATTAATGGTTGTTAATGTCTTCACTGTGTATAACAAATTTTCTTTTCTCCTATCAGCGATTAAAATGGTCCTAAATTAACACCAGATGAAGCAAAAAAGAAGAAATACTACTAAAATAAAAAATTATTACTTCAAACTTACCTTTGTATTTGGAATTGGAAAAATGTAGACGTAACATAAAGATGTTTTGTATGAGCCCCACTCCCTGGAAACTCCACTGACCATACCCCAAGATTTTCAAAAGTCGGCGCCTATGCACTGAATAATGCCTCACAATATTATAACGATAGTGGTGGATAAGTAACAATTCAACGTAAAGAGGCTCACTGAGCTGCTGACAGACACGAAAATAAATAATCACACCCACACAACTTAAATTTTCGGTCACGGCCTTCGTCAGAAAAAGAAACACACACATTCACGCAATCACTCAGACAACTAGATTAGATTAATACTTGTTCCATAGATCATAAATACGACACTTCGTAATGAAGTGTGTCTATACATAATATTACATGACACTCAATATTTGAATATATATTTTTTTTATATTTTTTTTTTTTTTATTTTTTCATTTTTTTTATTTCATTTTTTTAAGTTTTTCCTAAAGTACTAACTTTTATCTAGAAATTCATCTAATGTGTAGAAGGTATTGCCATTCAGAAATTCTCTTAATTTATTTTTAAATGCTAGTTGGCTATCTGTCAGAATTTTGATACTACTAGGTAAGTGACCAAAGACTTTTGTGGCAGAATAATTAACCCCTTTCTGTGACAGAGCTAAATTTAACCTTGAATAGTGTGTGTCACCCTTTCTCCTAGTGTTGTAGCTATGCACACTGCTGTTACATTTGAATTCAGTTGGATTGTTAACAACAAATTTCATAAGTGAATATATATATTGTGAAGCTACTGTAAAGATTCCTAGATCCTTAAACAAATGTCTGCAGGATGATCTTGGGTGGGCTCCAGCAATTATTCTGATGACCCGCTTTTGGGCAATGAATACTTTCTTACTAAATGATGAATTGCCCCAGAATATGATGCCATAAGAAAGCAGAGAATGAAAATAGGCATAGTATGCTAGTTTACTGAGTTGTACATCACCAAAGCTTGCAATCACCCTAATAGCATAAGTAGCTGAGCTCAAACGTTTCAGCAGATCTTCAATGTGTTTCTTCCAATTCAACCCCTCATCAATGCATAAACCTAAAATTTTTGAATATTCTACCTTAGCTGGTTGAAGTCAATATTAATTAATGGTGTCATGTCATTTATTGTGTGAAACTGAATATACTGTGTTTTTTCAAAATTTAAAGAGAGTCCATTTACAGAGAACCACCTAATAATTCTCTGATAATACTTCATTGACAATTTCATCAGTTAATTCCTGTGATTCGGGAGTGATAGCGATACTTGTATCATTAGCAAAGAGAACTAGCTTGGCATCTTTATGAATATAGAAAGACAAATCATTAATATATATTAAGAACAGCAAAGGTCCCAGTACCGAACCCTGTGGCACCCCATGCTTGAGAGTTCCCCAGTTTGAGGGCTCGGCTGCTTTTTGTATATTACGTGAATTACTTATATCAACTTTCTGAACTCTTCCAGTTAGGTATGATTTAAACCATTTGTGCACTTTCCCATTCATACCACAGTACTTGAGATTATCTAGAAGAATTCCATGGTTAACACAATCAAAGGCCTTTGATAGATCACAAAAAATCCCAACGGGTGATTTACGGTTATCCAGAGCATTTAATATTTCATTAGTGAAAATGTGTATTGCATTTTCTGTTGAAAAGCCTTTCTGGAAACCAAACTGACATTTTGTTAGAACTTTATTTTTATTAATATATGAAGTTACTCTGGAATACATTACTTTTTCAAGAATTTTTGATATATATATATACACACACAACTACTATTTGGCCACGATAACTTGACGATTTTGTTGGTGCTGCCACAAGCAGAGAAAATCGACACCAGTTGAAAGTTCTTCTTTTATTTACATGCGCTGCCAACCTTACAATGGTCCTTGACGCGAAGAATTAATGTACACATTGTTAGGGTAACGGTTCCAGCACTGCAGCAAGCAGCCGATGCTGCCTTCCGTTCGTGCAAGACAAGCTCCCAGCAGCCACCGCACGAATCGTCAAGTTATCGTGGCCAAATAGTATCATATCCGACCATTCCAAAGACCTTGTAAAAAATAACTAGACTCACTAACGACGCTGCTCTGACGGGCTAATTTGAACCTTCGGTCGGCCGCCATGGTATTATTTGGCCACGATAACTTGACGATTCGCGCGGTGGCTGCTGGGAGCTTGTCTTGCACGAACGGAAGGCAGCATCGGCTGCTTGCTACAGTGCTGGCTGAAACCATTACTCTAACAATGTGTACATTAATTTTTCGCGTCAAGGACCAGTGTAAGGTTGGCAGCGCATGTAAATAAAAGAATAACTTTCAACTCGTGTCGATTTTCTCCGCTTGTGGCAGCACCAAAAAAATCGTCAAGTTATCGTGGCCAAATAGTAGTGACAAGCGTCACATAAATACCAGTGTTGTTAGTAGATAAATCGTATGTTATATGATTACTGCGCAATATATATTCAGTTGGTAGTCTCGTCTATGTTATTTTACTATTGCAGTATACTTACAGCACAATGGTGAAGAGTTGCTCAGTGTTTAAGTGCATAAATCGATTTCAGAAAGAATAAAAAGAACGAATACTGTCTTCCCATTTATACGTCTCAGGAATACAATTAGCCCTACTACTTGTGTTCAGATATAGTTACTCTTGCTTAACAGGCTCTTATTCAAGACAATATAGGATTTTGAATGAAATAAATAACAGGGTTTTACAACACTGGTAGCTCTTAAAAACGAGCTACTTTAGGCAGTACTGGTGGACAGGAAGTTTAGAAAGTTTCATTTTATGATTGTGTAAAATAACTATTTTGGTCAAGAGATCAGTTACCTCTCTACAGTTCGAATTTTTGTTAATGAAATTAATATTTAGCAACTCGTAACACACAATTTAAAGTTCATCTGTTTTACATATAGGTGTAACAACTGAAAGGGGTTTGGAGAACTGTGTACGTTTCCATATATGAATGACCCATAGCCACGCTGGGTGTACATTGTGAAGTTGAACCCTATGACGATAATTGCTGACTTTTGAGCAGTTTATGCTACTGTAAGGTATTTGGCTTACAGCATTAAAAATACTAATATTCGTATATTAACATTAGCATACTGATGCAAATGTTTGATGCACTTAGTTAAGAAAAAGTTATGGCATACTTAGTGTTCTTAAAATAATTTTGTAGTTACTGGTTGCTGTATTGACAAGGTAAGACACTAGTGTACAGTTATGTATCTGATGGGATATTTCATTTTCACAGTTGATTTTTAACATTAGCTGTTTCAGGCAGCCCTGTTTAATTTCTTGATGCTATAAAATGTCTATAATTATTGGGACACGCATTCAAGCAAAGACATAAAGTGTTGTGAAACTCTTCCAAAATGAATGTTTATATAAAAAGTATCACCATCGTGAAATACACAGAGAAAGTGCAAAAAAAAAAGTCTCTAACGATAAATTCTGTCCAAATGCTGCACTTATAACGCTAAATGTTATAATTCGTTGTAATTAGGAAGTATAAACGCTGTTGGCCGATTTCACACACAACCGATAGTTGCTGTATATTCAAAGCGTCTGAAGCTGTTTTGTAGTTATATATTTAAATGAGACATAGTCGCGACTTATATCGAACGAATACATACTCTAATCAAAAGAGTGTTACATTTAAAGTTCGCGCCGAAATTTATCACCATAATGGCCGCCGAGGCGTACCTCAATTTTGCGCGCTGTTCTCAGGAATCGCTGGAAATCAAATCAGAAAACACAAATACTATAATATTATTTTATTAGTCTTCCACAGTTTTGTGAATAAATTTACCTAACAGTTCACATTCACAGAAATACGTTTTGTTTTCATATTAAAAGACAGTTGTACACAAAGGCAAACAAATGCAAATATCACGAAATGTAAACACTCATCACGTGGAGAGTAACCACAGCACATCTTCCACTACAACTCAGACAGTTCTGCGCATGCGCGAATCTGGCAGCTTGAGCGCACCAGAAATATTTCGAAATGTTCAAATGTTTGTAGAGCTTATGGGACTTAACTATGGGGTCATCAGTCCCTAAACTTACAAACTACTTATGAACTAGCTAACACTAAGGACGGCAGAAATATCCATTCCCGAGGGGGGATTCGAACCCCCGACCGTAGTGGCCGTGCAGACCGTGACTGGAGCGCCTCAGTCCCCTCGGCCACCGCGGCAGGCCAGAAATATTTTCCCGGGTAGAATCTGGAAGCTCGCGGTCACTGTTTAAACAGCAAACAGCCGCACGGCAAGTGCCCAGAAGCGGGAGAAGGCGCTGCTTGAACTTAATTTCAGCTCTGCGCATGCGCGAGTAGCACGCTAGCAGTTGCTTAAAGGAACCTGCTGTTTAATCCACAGAAATTGGAGTGACTGCAATTGGACAAGTTTTGAATTGCTGTTATTTTATTCCATGGAATCAAACGCCGCTCTTTTATTATATTATACAAGACGTAGAATTTCAAACAGCGACATGGTTTAATTGCGCGATATATTTCGTATAATTTCGTCAAGTAAGTGGTAATTAGTGTATTTTTGCTCTCGCTGTTTTTTTGTGTTATTTTAGTTTATTGTAGGTCGTTTTTTTTTTTTTCATAGAAATGCACTATGCAGAGAAATTGACTTCGTATACTTAACGTCGAGCTATGGGCGATGACATGGCCACCACAATAAAATTTTTGCTAATATTAGGTATATTTACTGTTGTGAGGCTCCCGGGAATTTAAAATCGAGGAAATATTCCCACGGAATATTGCCGGCAATATTCCCAGGCTTAATAAATCCACATGAATTTATGATTAATTAGCCAGATACTTCAATACAACTTAATTAATAGTTATAATTAATAATTATATAGTTAAATCAAACAAAACTGAAATATATTTTAAGAAAAAATTATAATTAAATTTCTTGCGGATTTATAATTTTAGAACGAAATCTATCAAATTCATAGGTCAATGTGGTAATTGTGTTATTAAAACAAACACGAGCACTCTTATATGTTGAATAAAATATAATACTTGAACTAAAAGTGTAGGCAAATAGCTAGAATGCAAAATGTTATAAAAAATCAAAACTACTAAAAGGCAAAACGTTTAATACAGCAACTTTTCATGTTAAGTATTTTTTTTTTATTTTAATACTTTCTTTATTTGAGCACTCCTACTTTCTATTTTAAAATATAAATCAAATATTTCGATAGGTAAGTTTATATGGATCTGGACCTAACCTCCTTGTTTGAAAGAAACACATTTTTCGGTTTTCAATATTTTAAATATGAAAGCCTTAAACGACCAAGCCTCGAAATGTAAGATTATTACATTTCCTAGAACTGCCAACCTCGAAATAATCAACCTTCGGAGAAACCGAATTTATAATATTGATATGCCGTTTAGTGAGTAGCTACTAATACTAAAATACGCAGGAAGGTTTGTTTATTCGTTTTGTTAATTCTTCTGTCGATGTTAGTGATATTTTAGGCTATAAAGTTTGAAAAAAAACTGGTGCGTAATTTGTAAACATTAGTCAATGGCCGCGGCGGAGCGGCCGAGAGCATAAGACGCTATGCTACGATGCGCGAAGCCGTTCCCCGTCTGGGGTTCGAATCCCCACTCGGGCATGGATGTTTGTGCCGTCTTTAGTATAAGCTAGTTTATAAGTAGTTTGTAAACATTCAAATGTTTGTAAAGCTTATGGGACTTAACTACGGGGTCATCAGTCCCTAAAATTACAAACTACTTATGAACTACTTACGAACTAGGACGGCACAAATATCTATGCCCGAGGGGGGTTTCGAACCCCCGACCGTAGTGGCCGTGTAGACCGTGACTGAAGCGCCTCAGTCCCCTCGGCCACCGCGGCCAGGCCAGAAGTAGTTTGTCAGTTTAGGGACTGATGACCCCGTAGTTAAGTCCCATAAGGTCTACAAACATTTGAACATTAGTCAATGAAAATCGCATTTCTGGGAAAAATTATACAAATAAACCGGCCGAGATTTATGATTCACTTGAAAATACAAGTGATGTTATTAACATACAACATTGTAAAACATTAATTAAAGATTCTAAAACTGAAATTGATAGCGATATTTTAGACATGTAGACGTTGCCAATCGTGCAATGAAAGATGGGAGGTATCCACAATGAATAGTACATCCCCGCAAAAGGCAAGGGTCCCGGGTTTGAATCCCGACCCTCACACAGTTTTGTATCACAACACACACTGCTGCAGAATGAATAAAATCATTACATTTTTTCAATTATTTTAAGAGCAAGATTTATACTGTTACATGCTCCCACTTTCATGCTACATAATTGTGTAAACTGAAAAAAACAAGGCTTCTTTTTAGGGACTGAAATAATTATTTTTGAAATAATAATTGTTGTACTAAATAAACTGAACATTCAATAATTATCTTGCAAAATAACAACTACTGTACTACTTTATATTATTCATTGGAATACTCCTAACCCACAACTTCCACATATCTTTAAGTGCTCATATGCTACACACTTGTTGAACCACCACATGTGGCAGTATTTGTGTATGATGAACTGATTGAACACTCACAGTCATATATGAGTTGTTTCCATTGGAAAAAAAGTTTCTGTTGCAGCTGAGAGTAAAAGTTGTGTAGCCAGTGTGTCTGAAAGGGTTAAAACTATGGGCGGGACCTGACCTCAGACCTAGGAATTTTGCCTTTTGTGCCAAATGCTCTATTTACAGATACAAAGCATTCCTCATGACCTGAGCTCACAGCTTTACTTCCACCACTACACTCCTCCCATAATATCTGAAGTAGGTTGTTTTAAATATCTAGGAAAATTGATACCAAATATACAAGACAGTAGTAGAGACTACTATTACTTCTTCTCCTTCTTCAGCTTCTTCTTTAGCAATCAACCTTCTAGTTGGCTTGTAGCAGAGTACCCTCTTCTGTTCTGTCTGCCTACCTTCTCATTTCTACTAATGTTTTGCATCCAACATCATTTACGATATAACAATAGAAAGTCCAGGACAGGACTAACTTGCAGTGAGGACAAACACTGGGATGCAGAGAGCTACTTGAAAAAGACAGTCACATTCACACAATTATTAATTTTTGATCACAGCCTTCATCACAGAGAATAGACATACACAGGATTTGTACTGAGTTTACAAAATAAAAGTTCTTGTCTTCTCCTACTGACAATAGTATCACACAGTGCTCTGTAGAGGTCAAGAGAAGAGGGGAAAAGAAGAAAAACATGGACAAATAGATAACAACTTCAATATAGTATCACTATAAAAATGAAATTCAACAGTGGGAAATAAAGAAACTTACTACCAACAATATTCTTCAATGCAGGTCTGCTTGATTTCCAAACGTGTTTTTCTTACTATTAAATCAGATGTTACAGTCCTCTCTATACTTTTTATCATATAATAACACTTAAAAGTAATTCCAAATGTGTGAATTTTAATGAACTTGCAAATTGTCAAGAAGAAAAAGTTATAGGCACTAAAAAATAAAATTTTGTATATATATTTAACCATAACATGTTTTATGTTTGTCAGTTTTCCCCTTAATCTGGCTGTCTAATTCTTGAACCTCTTCTTTCTTTTCTTGGGCCAGTTCCCATACTGTAGTGCTTTTGACATCATCACTACATCAACATCCTTTGTGCAGGTCTTACGTTTTTCTTAGTAATTTCTTTCAATAGCAAAAACCATTTATATATTCATCTCGTCACAGCTACAGTTGGCTAAAACCACATTTTCAACATTTCATCGCGATTTTTGAAGTACTTAATCTCCAACAAAATTGATTCTTTGAGGCCAAAAGTGCAAGTCAGATCAATTTGTAGGAGGTTTAGAGCAGCTTCTGGTCAAGGCAATCAGGCACAGTACTTAAAAGTTATCTCAGAAAGATACCAGTCTGTTGAATTCAGTCATTTACAGTCATTGGAAAAGGGATGGACAAGGTACATGGACACACTATTACAAGCGCTACAGAATGTCTTGGAACAGTAGTGTGTAAAAGCAGGAAGAAGCAGACAGCTTGGTGGAATGTCATAGTCAAGGCAGCCTGTACAAAGAAAAAGAAGCAATTTCATAAATCGCTTCATACTAGAACACAGTCAGTCAGAGAAAATTGAAGAAAGAGACAAAGCCAAACAGATAATTGCAGCAGAGATCATGAGAAGACTTTGTATACACATTAAACTGCGTCAAGCTGCTGGAAACCCTTTCTGGAGCATAATCAGAAGTCTTCAAAATGTATTGGCAGAAGGAATTGTCAAATGTTTTGGACTGGTCATGAGACTGATAGGGACTTTTCACAATTACATTATAATGGTATCCCAAACTTTTATTCAAATTTTAAGCTTTCTGGGAATTAATTCAATGGTGAATTTTTATTTTGATCATGATATTATTTCTGTATTGTCATTATTTTGCTACTTCCTTTTCTTCACGGTTTGGAATATTCTTATCCATCTTCCTTTGAACCCCCTATAAAAACCTACACAAACCTCGACTGATAGAGAGACATAACGAGAAGTTGCAACAGGCAAATAAAGAAGACAGATACATACAACACTTAAACTACTATTGGCTATGGCCTTCTTCACATTCATGTAATCACACAAGCACAATTCGCAGTCATCTTTGGCGATCACAGCTTGTTGTTACATCTTACAGTGAGCTTTAAACTGTCCTCATTGTACTGTTGAATTCCAACCTGGAGTTTTCATTATTAGATAATGTGTAGAAAGACAGATGTGTGAGGTCTTTGAGGCAATATGGCTGACAATGTTTTATAGATGATGTCAAACAATTTTTTTTAACTGTGCTGCAAGTTCAGCATTCTGGCGGAAACCCAGATCTTTCAATTTCAGTGAGAATCATATCATTACAGACAATGAGACCGTCGAGATGCTGCTTCAAGATTTGAGGTAAGCAACAGACTTTTTTGATTCACTTATACATTTTTATTGTACACAGCTGTTTGCCTTCCTCAGATGTAACATTCATACAAAAATTTAGTGAAAAAAGTATCTTAATGTAACTGTCAAAATATCATTAGAGCATCAAAGAGGTTAGATTAATTGCTGCACCAGCAAAAATACTATAGCAAGAAGAGCAGCTCTGCAAGTTGTGCCAGGTGATTCCAGCACTACATCGACTGCAGAATACCTCTGTGCCACAACATGGTACTTGGTAGTTATTTTCCGACCACACACAGGCTGTTGTACAGGTTGATTTCTCACTGTGCATTGCTATGTGACTTTCCATCATATGTGTAGGTCAGAACTTTCAAAACTTTATGTAATGGCAGCAACCTTCTGATACCCAGTTTATCGGCACACCCTTTTGATAACAATACTGACAGAGAATCAGTCATAAAAAGTAATACTTTAAATAAGTATTTATTTTAATGATTCATTTCTTAGTGCAGCACGCACTGAACAAAAAGAATGATGTTTTGCATTTTTCATTTATTTTTTATGCTGTTACTCAAAACCCGTAGGTGGCACGATACCCAGCTTGGAGGGATCTGTTCTAGGTGGCATCGTCTCAACTGAAAGGATGTAACAACTCTGCTGAAAGAGCCTCTACAAACAAATATAGCTATGTTATTGGTTGCACTTACCCATCCCTCATAAAGAAGCATTCTGTCACACACCTGACTTCCATCACATCCCAGTCCATGTGTAACTATTTTGTATGTTACTCACCTCCCCATGAAAACAGTAGTGCCAACATTACACACAAAATACTGTCACATCTATACCAAAATTTACCAATCACTTCAACATTATAAGAGATAGAAACAAACCAATACTGTACAAACATCTAATGAAGATAGATGACTTCGTTAACATTAACTAAAACCTGAAGTTACAAACAAAACTTAACTCTTATTGGAGATATATGTGCACCATGTAAACTATTCAAAATACCAATACACTTACATAATTTATTGTACACCTTAACAACTACCTAAATAGTAACTTACCAGAACTGAATGGCATAATATAAATTATGCCATATGGCACAACATTTACACATAGACATGAAGTTTGGTCCATGATAAAAAATTATTACATATAGTAAAAGTTTATTTCACATTACAAGGAGTTGAATGCACTGAACAAGACACATACACTCATTGTACATGAAACAACATTATAAACAAAAATAGTTAATTGGTTAAGTCTTTTTATATTTGTATTGAATATTTGAAACAGATTACTCAAAAAGTCCTAAATATTAAAACAGATGTTTTATGGTGTGCTGAGACAATATCATTGTGAACATAAAAATTGTAAATGTGAATTGCTCATGTGACACAACCTATAAAAAAGTCAAATAAAATGTCTAGTAACAGGTTGTATTAGAAAAAATATATTTAAGGTCGGTTTAGTTATGATATCCTGAAGATATAAAACATCAATTGAGTTACTAAATTGTATTTACAATCACTAAACAATAGTAAAATGTGTAGATCAAAATTTATTAATCACAAAGGCCTTCCACAGACAGAAACTACCCCACAGATCTAGTCTGCAAACAGATCTCCCCCGGGCCATATCCCCACACATCCTGAATTCTCACTCTATCACCAGTAACCATCCACAAAAGAGCGCTCCCCTTGTCACCCTGGACTTGAACAACTAAATTGTATCCTTTGCCAAGGTTTTGTTTTTTTGGCCACATGCCCAGAAATAAGAGACATTCTCCCCAAGATTCTTCCCACTCCTCCTAAAGTGGTGTTCCGTCACCCTCCCAACCTCCACAACGTCCTAGTCCATCCCCATGCCTCACCGAAACCCAGCCCCTGTCACAGGGATCATATCCCTGTGGAAGACCCCGCTGTAAGACCTGTCCAATCCACCCACCCAGCACTTCCTACTCCAGTCCTGTCACAGGCTTATCCTACCCTATCAGAGGCCAGGCCACCTGTGAAAGCAGCCATGTAATTTACCAACTGTGCTGCAAACACAGTACAGCTTTCTACATTGGCATGACCACTAACCAGCTGTCCATTAAGATGAATGACCACTGCCAAACTGTGGCCAAAAACAAGGTGGACCACCCTGTGGCACAGCATGCAGCGGAGCACGTGCTTGATTTCAATGGCTGCTTCACAACCTGGGCCATCTGGATCCTCCCATCCACCACCAGCTTTTCTGAACTGCACAGATGGGTGTTATCCCTACAGTACATTCTCTGATCCCAAAATTATCCAGACTTCAACCTACAATAACTTCCCTTTTTTCCACAACCAACAGTTCCTACCTCTCTATCCTAAAACTCTCCTATTTTGAGTGACGTGTGTGTGTGTGTGTGTGTGTGTGTGTGTGTGTGTGTGTGTGTGTGTGTGTCTTTGTGGTGATATGTAAACTGTCCTTATTACTATATAATTGATAAAAAATTGCTCAGAGAAGCATTGTATCTGTGGTCTCAATGAAGATGTGGCCATGTTATGGCACTTGTAATCCGGTGTTCATCACATAAGGACATTTGTTTAAACCACTCAGATGTATGTGTCTTAAAATCTTATATTCATTTTGGAAGAATGCTTGTTATGACCACTCAGATATGATCAATAAATTGGGAGATATGAAGTATAAAGGGAAGTTCGCCTGTTCATTTATCCCATCAAACTCCTGGAACTTATAGTCATAGCTGTGCAGAAATGCAACAATGACACAGCATCCTACAGAGTAACCTTCAACAAGATAATTTACATGACTTCCTGGCTCTTTCGTAAAACTCGTGTCTATCTGATTTTTATTTACATTATACTAATTTTTGTTTGTTTGAAGAATTCATGGACATATTTTCAGTCTAAATATAATAAATTTCCAATAATAGTAATAATAATAATGACAGTTTACAACTCACCTCAAAGATGTGGCGATGAGCTGCAACAGGCACATAGAAAAGACAACACTTTCAGTTATCGGTCATGGCCTTCTTCAGAAAATAGAACACTCACGCAATCACATAGGCACACAACACAGTCGTACAACGATCACCTTCGGCTGCCGCACTTCGAATCACACTAATTGGTGTGTTAGGGTGTGTATGTGTGGGTGGGTGTGTATTTGTTTACCTTCCTTTTTTCCCCCTAAGGTAAGTCCTTCCGGTCCCAGGATTGGAATGACCCCTTATCCATTTCCTTAAACCCGTCATCCTTTCCTTTTTCCCCTCCTTCCTTCCTCTTTTCCTGACGAAGCGGCCAATGGTTGCGAAAGCTTGAATGTTTGTTTGTATGTGTTTTCATTTGTGTCTATCGGCGAGCCTGTGCTTTGGGTAAGTCAAAACAATCTTTATTTTTATACATATTTTTCCCATCAGGAAAGTCTCCTTCTAAAATATTCAGATCATTTATTTAGACAGAAAACAATAGCAGTTCTATAACACTCCCATAGGGCACACCTGATGATCCACTTGTGTCTGATGAACACTCGCCATTAAGAACAACACACTGTGTTCTATTAGTTAGGAAGTCTTGCAGCCAGCCAAAAATCCGTGAACCTATTCCATATGCTCATATGGAATAGCATTAGCAGTCTGCAGTGCAGCACCATGTCAAATCTTTCTTTTTTTTTTTTTTTTTTTTTTTTTTTTAAATCGAGGAAAGCACAGTCAACCTGTTGCTCTTCATGTACATACATGATCTGATGGACAGTGCAAGTGACAACTTGCTGATGATGCTGTGCTGTACAGCAAGGTTTCAACATCGACGGACTGTAGTACGATGTGAGCTGACTTACACAAAATTTCTACTGGGCGTGATGAATGGGAGGTAGCTCCAAATGAAAGTGTAGATGAGGAAGGAAAAAGTCCTAACAATTTGCCATGTTGTTGCTGTCATTACTCGCTGTAATTGCTGCTACACAAATCGGCATTGAATCAGAGGCTCTTTTCTACACTGTCCCCTACATTAAAAAAAGTCTCATTATTGAGCTTAAATTTAAAAAAATTAACCTCTTCATATTACAAGTTTAGATCTGGGGTGCTGCAGTCCAACACACACAGCCATACCATCCCTTTCTGAAAGCTGTTCATGGCACTTCCCACCAGCAGCTGTCCATCAGGATGTCCAAACTGTGGTACATCATGTGGCTGAGCACAAGATTTCAATGACTGCTTCACTACCCGAGCCATCTGAATCCTCCCCTCCACCACCAGCTCTTCTGAACTGCACAGATGGCAGTTGTCCCTTCAACACATTCTACAGTTCCACAACCAACCTGGCCTCAACCCAAGATAACTTCTCATCCCTACAGCCCTCCTTTTCCACTCATTTCCTGTAGATCTCCAATTTCATTTCTTTCTTGCAACTGTGTATCACTCTTTAATTATCTCATTAATTAATTTTTATTGTTATTTTCCTTTTCTTATTTATTTTTTTCTTTTTATATTTATTTATTTTTTATTTTTTCCTTATTATTTTTATTGTTTCAAATCTCTCCACTCCACTGTGTGGCTCCATAGCACAGTGGTAGAGTGTCAGATTACGAATCCAAAGGTTGCGGTTTCTATCCCCCCCTCCCCCCCAGGTCCTGCGATTTTTATCTGTCACTTTCCACTGCTTTCATCTCTCGCATTGTTGCTGATGTGAAAAATACCGAGTAGCACCGTGGTTCGGAACCCACATATAAACTTTAGGTCCCCCTATAACTGACTTGGGAGTCAGCTCAAAGGTCGGAGGAAGGCAATGGCATACCACCTCCAAACAGGACCATGCCTAGTAAAGCACTGTGGTGTTCAAACCAATCTTCAGACTGTTGACTGCTTTACCTTTTTTTTTTTTACCACTCCTCCTCATCTCCCGTTTATCCTTTCATGCTCCTTTCCTCCACTGTATTCAATATCGCATTTCAAATTGCTGCCTGTCAGAGCCTTTACATTCCATCACACTTCACAGAACTTTCGATCCCCACCCTAATCCGGCATCCTGCCCCCTCCACTCCCATCCTCACTCACTGTCAAGATGCTTGTGTTGCTGAAGTGGCCAGACGTAATGGTTGTGTGCGTATAGTTGTCTGAGTGATTGTGCGAATGTATGTGTTTCTTTTTGTGATGAAGGCCATGGCTGAAAATTTAGTTGTGTCAATGTTATTGTCTATTTTTTGTGCCTGTCAGCAGCTCAGTGCGCCTCTTTACCATGAGTTCTTATCTATTCTCCATTATCAACATTTCAATCAGATTTTCCATTTTTAATATGCCCTTAAGATACATTATATGACAAGTTAGAAGCTTTTCTGGGAAAATCAGAACACAGGAATAACAGGAGCCATATTACACATGTCTAATTTGGTCCTGCTCTAAAGATTATGCAAGCTAGATGAGAATGTTGTTGTACAACTAACCAACATTTCTGAAAACTTGGTGAACAAAACTGGAGTCCAGTATTATGCAGTAACTGAGTAACAATAACTATTTGAATCTTTAACTTGCATTAACACGTTAAATCACAGTTTTCTCACCTAAGAACAATTTCAAGAGAAGTTATAAAGTTCAGAGCAATTTTAAGCTTTCAAAAGATATCTGGTAGATGATGAGCAGCCTAGTGTAGGCCTCCAAAATATGACCATCAAGCGTAATACCGATCAAAAGAGAGTGTTCGACAAATTCACAAAAAGATGGACAACACTAATAATAATGCTGATGTACTATATTGTTTTGTGAGTGAAACTGTTGGCACTGGAAAGAACTTTTTAATCAATACACCAAAATTCTAGGTTCAAAAACATTTAAATACAAAAAGTGGCCATCAGTGTTGCAACATTCATTGTGAATGGCTTGACAATACATAGACACCTGCAGCTTCCTGTGGAACACAAGAAATCATCTAAGTAGAAGTTACTTTCTCAGAAAGTACTCCCTTACCTTCTGTCGTCTCAATGACAGATGGATTCGGCAGCTTCTCTTCTGTATTTCCTGGCCCTAAAATTGTTGGTGCTACTATTCTCTACCATTGAAGTTCAGAACACAATTACATTAAAGATATAGGTGAAGCTTACTAGGCAGACATCTTACCACTAGACGACCACACCACTAGTGATTAAGGCGCCTCGGAATAGTCTTAAGTACAACTTCCTTCCACGTCACAAACTTTAATTCAGCTTATGTGTTCCCTGAAATTTGCCACTAATGCCAAGGCTCTCCATGCAGTGGAATAGCACCTCAACAATGTACATATTGGAACATTCCTGCCTTTAACCTTAGACTAAGGTTATATAAATGTCATTGTAAATAGAAATTTACAAACCCTAGTAAGCATGGAGGTCCGGGTTCGATTCCTGGTCACATAACAAATTTTAATTCAATGCTTTACCTTTATCCTTAATGTCTTTGACATGTTCGAGACGAAAAACAGTCTTGGGGTTTATAAATTTCCATTTATAATGATGTTCACAACACATTGTTTTAACTTGAAGTTAGTTTTTTATTTAGCACCATATGTATAAACAGTTAATGTAAGCGGCCAGTTCGGTTCTCACGATAGTTTCCACAGCAAGAACAGGTTAGTTCAAACTGCACTAAATTAGGTGATATTAATATGATGCTAGTGCAGTTTTTTAACATTTGTTCGTGTGTGGCAATATCACGATCACAGAATAACTTATCAAGTCAACACAATTACCTAAAACTTAGTGCACAGTAGATGCTGGAAAATTTACACACTTCAAGAATTACAGCATAGTTTGAGGATTTGCAGTTCAATTGAGTATGAGCGAAACATCGCCAGACTTGTGTGGCACTCGATCTCATTATGTGTCTAACAGCCAACTAACCAATTCTCGATTTTTCTGTCTATTTACAGACTGGTGAAGGAACAATTTTGTGGTCTCATAATTGGCACAACTGTTTATAAAACAGCTCTGTCAGAATTTGACATTCGAATTAAACTATAAGTTATGATTATAATTTGGTTTACAGAAATTATTGTTTGATGGAAAATTAATAACATATCTGGAATCAATTATTGTTATGATGGGGAGGTTTCCCCAATACTTTGAGACTGGCAGCCATATTAAATAAAATAATTTATTGCAGAAAATAATTCAACTTTTTAATTAGGGCATCAATCAGTTTATGTAATATATCAAAATAAAGGTAAAAGCTGCAACAACAAAAGTATGTAGACAAGGTCTGGAGTCTGACAACAGTTAAGGAGTAAATGGCTATGAAAGTTAGTACTGGTATAATGCTTTAATTTCAATTATTACGTAAATAAACAATTTTTGGATGATTCCAGATACCTTATAAAAAACAGAGGTGTTCAGGTATACTCTGGTATGGGTCATTACATTTGAATATGCTGATTTCACTCAAAATATGCTAAGGTGAGATGTAATAACAATCTTCAATTAACAATATTTCATAATTAATAGTGTTCCCGATTTTACTAATTATCAAAATGTGTTCCTGTTATTACAAAGAACATGACAAATAATAAAATCACATTGGGGAAGACTTATTTACATATTTGCTGTTTTGAGTTATCTATTGTGCATACTGCCTATGTTTACAAATGAACATATGACATTTAGGGGAAAAAATAATTTAATCTAAAAGGGGTAAGTATTGAGGCAGATAAGATGGGAGGTACTACCTTGCTTTGTTATAAGGTATGGACGAAGTGGCGCTGTTCATCGCAGATGAGGTGTTAATGGTATCCAGTTTACACTAGCATACACACATTTAAATTTGTCAGATATTTGAAATTGGCGATGATCAACATGGACGGTTTGGAACCAAACATACTGTGATTTTCAGGGATCTCTTACGGCTTCCGCCTATAAGAGAAAAGTCACCTTTGGAAAAACTGTATAAGCTGAAACTAACAATCTATTGGCCAATCTAAGTACATATACAAGAAATGAAATCACAATTATGCATATAAAATCAGCATCAGCTGTACGATTTAATGGTAGCATATAAAAATTTGTGTCAGGCCGGGACTCAAACCCGGATTTTCCACATGTTATGAGGGTTGCATTACCATTATGTTACCTGTGCATGCCTCCCAGACTGACCCAAACTTCCATGTGCCACACATTGCCTACTGCCCATGATGGTTCACACATTTTATGATGTAATTCCCACACAGGGAGAAAAGTTTACTATATTTGTCACTAGCCTTGCTGTGTCTGATTTAAATATGATGTGCAGCATCAGTGTTTATCAATATAAACTAAGCAAACGTCCTTATAAAGTGTTGTACATAATCCTTACACTTAACAGTGAAAATACTCTTGGATTGAAGTTTACAAGGTGTGTTCCATAAGTAATGCACCCAAATTCATTAAAAAAAAACTATTGAATATATTTGTACAAATAATCAAAAATTTTCAAAATAGCACCCTCTTGTGTCAATACACTTCTTGATGCAGTGTTTTCATGCCCGAAAGGCATCGTGGAAGGCCTTTTCTGGAATGTCCTTTAGACCTGATGTAACATGCGCCTGGATACTTTCAATTGTGTCCCAATGTTTTCCTTTCACAATTCCTTTTAACTGAGGAAACAAAAAAAAAGTCAGCAGGAGTCAGGTCAGGACTGTAGGGAGGCTGAGGAACCAATGGGGTAGTGGTCCTGGCCAGGAACCCATTGACAATGAAGGCGCTGTGAGTCGGTGCATTGTCATGGTGAAGTTTCCGTGTGTCCTTGATGTCACTTCATCAGCACGAAACCCTCCTTTTCAGTCTTTTGAGCACTTCCGAGTAGAAAGCTGAGTTCACAGTAGTCCCGGTAGGTACGAATTCGTGGTGGACAATGCCTCGACATCAAAAAAAGAAAGTGAGCACAGTTTTCATACTGAACTTGCCCATGCGCGCCTTCTTGGGGCGGGGCAACGATGGGATGTGCCACTCTGAACTCTGCCTTTTTGTCTCAGGGTTATACTCAAAAATCCACGACTCATCACCAGTGATGGCTGAGTTTAAAAAATGAGGATCATTCCTCAGCACCGATATACTCGCATGTGCTTGTGTTCGTCGATCAACACTTTTGGGACGAGTTTTGCACACACCTTTCTATGTTTAAGTGTTTAGTCACGATGCTATGTTTAGAGTTTGTGCTATCAATTGAGGGCTTAGCCCTCCGAGTTCAAACAATCGTGCACACGCATCACATTTTCATCGACTTGCGAGGTTAACCCATTGGCGTACTTTGACGGATATATCCTTCACTGTACTCATGTGTAGTAACGTACAATGACAGATATTTCCATCATCGTGCAGGTGACTCGTAACTCAGCAGTTCAGCAGGACTCTGTCTTACCGGTTGTTCCGAATGTATTTGGCACCCCATTCTCAATAGATGGCAGAAGCTGTATGTGTTGAACCTGGCCAGTGATTCTGGAGAGTGGGCATTTATTACAATGTTGGACTTCCGGACTATGGGGTTCGATGACGGCCAAGTCAAGGAGGAAGCCCACTACAATTCCAAGGAAGAATTTGGGGCCATTTCCCTACCAAAATTTTGCCAACAGACAGAAAAGCAACCCCTACCAAAAGATGCAAAGTGTATTATGACAGAGGACAGCGTGGAGAATAGTGACGAATGCAAAGTTTGTCTTCGTGTGGACAAATGTTTTAAGGACTATCATACACAGTTAAAATATGTCTGAATGTGTCTAATAGTATAATGTAAAAATATAATAAAATAATCACAGTAAAATGGTGTTTAGTTTGTTGCTACAATAGCCAAGAAAAGTTGCCAAAAATAAGTGTACGGCTGTGTGACAATGCTAATAAAAAACTTGTATGCCAATGCGTTAATGGCCGTCTACTGCGAGGTTCGTCAGTGATCTCCTCTCGGCCCTCAATGAATGACTTGTGCCATTGGAAAACTTGTGATTCAGACAAGCAATCAGTCCCAAAGGCACGCTGAAATAATGGAAACGTTTCAGTGGTGGGCTTCCCAAGTTTAAAGCAAAAACTGATGGTGTACCATTCCTCTACAGAACGATCCATTGTGCTGTGTTACATAAACTCAAAATGGGGTTGACGGAAACACATGTCCCGACTCTCCGGCAGCTCGCAGCTGATTGAGACAAAGACTGTTTTGAAGCTACCACCCCCCTCCACTTAGCCCAGCTAATTACAACATGTTGTGGTGTACTGTTGCATCAGAAAAAAATTGGTCATATTACTTATGGAACACACCTTGTACACATGAAAAATTTCATAAAGATTGGAACAAAACTGTAGATTTGTATGCAATATGTACACACAAACAAACACATAGACACACTGCTTTATATATAAAGATTTTGGAGAGATTCTTAGCTTGATTGTGGATAATGTTAGCCTTTTCCATCTAGTATAGTCATCAGAAGATCAATACCAATTGCAAAATGATCTGGAGAAGCTATCTGAATGGTGTGAACAATGACAGTTATCACTAAAGAAAATTAACAAGTATGAGGTTGTCCACATGACTGACAAAAGAAATCTATAAAATCTCGGTACCCAATAAAACAAACAAATTTCAATGCTGTCAGAGCAACAAAATACCCAGAAATACAGGTAACTACTATGAACAGCTTTAATTGGAAAGATCACATAGAAAATATAGTGTGGAACTAAAGACTGTACTTTTTGACAGGACACTTACAAGGGAAATTCTTTGTGGCAAGATGGCACAGTGGGTAGATTGTCAAAGACTGAATATAAACTAAGCATGAAAACAGGAAGAATGTTTACAAAATTGTAAATAAAGAAGCCAAACAAAACCTTTGAATGCTCCAAGTGCAACATGTATAACGTTGAGGAAACTATTATAGCCAGGACATTGTGATTATGTAGTCACAGAGTTTGACTGTGATGCGGGAGAGCCGTGTCCAAATTTGGGTTAAAGTGCAGTTTGTACGTAAATGACTGGCGCTTGAAGTTTAGACATTGGCAACGATGTGATGAATGACGGGAGGTGAAGGCAGCAAATCAGAAGTTGTGTTCAGGTGGCCAATAAGAAATAGCTTTAGTATTTATGGTATGTAAACATGTATTACTTACAAGGATAATTAATATACTCAATGTACAAGGGTAAATAAAGCCAGTCAACCATAGAGCAGGAACAGCATTATTCATTTATTTATTTATTTATTTCATGGTGGCCACAAAAGATTATTCCCCTCATTCTCTGTCAATGGTTTTGCAAGAGCATGAAATAAATAATTAATGCTGTTACTACTCTATGGCTGACAGGTTGTTGATGTACCATTGTCCAGTGAGTAAATTAATTAGCCAGGTCCTGGGATTTTTATCTGTCACTTTCCACTTCTTTCACCTCTGGCAGTATTGCTCATGTGAAATATACCGAGTAGCACCGTGGTTCGGAACCCACGTTAAACTGTAGGTCCCCCTATAACTGGCTGGGTAAGTCAGTTCGAAGGTCAGAGGAAGGCAACGGCATACCACCTCCAAACAGGACCATGCCTAGTAAAGTACTGTGGTGTTCAAACCAATCTTCAGATTGTTGACTGCTTTTTTAAATACATGTAAATGGCCAGTTGTTCAGTATATCACTGCATCACATGCACACCTTCCATATATATATTGTAAAAACTGGTAAGAAAGACAGTTTTAACCCTTTCAGACATACTGGCTACATAACTTTTACTTTGTCTCAGTTTCAATAGAAACTTTTTTTCAATAGAAACAACTCGTATATGACTGTGAGTGTTCAGTCAGTACTTCATCATACATTACTGCCACTTGGTGTGGATCAGTATAAAAATATCAACAAGTGTGTATCATTTGTGCACTTCAAAATATGTGGAAGTTGTGAGTTATAGTATTCCACTGAATAACAGAAAGCAGTAGTTGTTATTTTGCAAGATAATTATTCAATGATCAGTTTATTTAGTACAACAGTTAGTATTTCAAAAATAATTATGTCAGACCCTAAAAAAAGCCTTGTTTTTCAGACACACACAGTTATTTAGTATGAAAATGGGTGCATGTAACCATTTAAATCTTCATTTAAAACTTCCGGGTTCATAAGCCGTTATCGATTTATAAAACTTTCCCCTAACGTTTCATCTTCCGCAGCCGAAGATGAAATGTTAGGGGAAAGTTTTATAAATCGACCACGGCTTATGAGCCCAGAAGTTTTAAATGAAGTTGACGCCGGCCGTGAAAGCTTACATTGTATGATCATTTAAATCTTGTTCCTAAAATCATTTAAAAAGTAGAATGATATTTTCATTCTGCAGCAGAGTGTGTTGTGATATGAAACTTTCTGGCAGGTTAAAACTGTGTGAGCGTCAAGATTCGAACCCAGGACCTTTGACATTTGTGGGTATGCACTAAACTTACTAAGCTACCCTGGCACACCTCGCGGCCTGTCCTCACAGCTGTGGTTCCACCAGTAGCTCGCCTCCTACCTTCCTCACTTCACAGAAATTCTCCTGCAAACCCTGCAGTACTAGCACTCCTGGTGGAAAGGATGTTGTGGAGAGAGGCCTTAGCCACAACAGCCTATGGAATGTTTCCAGGGCAATACTTGAACTTCCAATACCACACGTCTACTTTTACCAATGACGTCAGACGTGATTTAAATCATGAAAACTGACAGTCATATTTCATGCAAATGCAATATAGCATCCATGACAACCTGAAATGAATTAACTACACATATATATACAAAAAATTAATAATAAATAAATAAAAGAAACAAATCAGATGTACAGTGGGGAATGAGGGGTTTTGGACAGGGAGATTATAAATTAGAAAACTGTAATAATAACAAGACTGGTTAAAGTGCAGTTTATGCATATGTGACTGACATTTGACATGCAGACGTTGCCAAAGGTGAGATGAATGACTGGAGATGTAGGCAGCCAATCAGGACTCGTGTTTGGGTGGCCAATAAGAAATACCTTTAGCCTTTGGTTTATAAACATGTAGTACTTAAGAGAATAGTAACTATACTCACCGATGTAGGGTACATCTAGAACCTGTCAACCTTAGAGTAGAAGCATTATTATTTATGTATTTCATGGTGGACACAAAAGTTTATTCCCTTCACCTCTCATCATTCATTGGGCAATAGCTGTTTCATATAGACCATGAAGTAAATAATTAATACCGTTCCTACATTATCACATGAGGTGGCCAGGGTGGGAAGTAAAATTTAACCTTCAGCTCTGAAACACCTCAAATGAAATCTATGATACCAATATTTCTGTTTCAAGATAATACATTACATAAAAAGCAACGGAAACTACTACAAACTATAAAAATGACAGGTTAAAGTGCATTTTATGAGTCCACGACTGTTGCTTAACATGTAGACGTTGGCAACAGTGTGATGGGTAATGGGAGGTGTAGGCGGCCAATGAGTTGTGTTTGGGTGGCCAATAAGAAATACATTTAGTCTTTATAGTTTGTAAACATGTAGTACTTATGAGGGTAATTAATATACTCTCTAGATAAGGGTACATCAAGAACCTGTCAACCATAGAGCAGGAAAGGCATTATTTATTTATTTACTTTGTGGTGGCCACAAAAGATAATTCTCCTCATTCTCTACCATTGGCTTTTGAAAGAGCACACAATTCTTCTGTTCACCATGAAATAAATATTTAATGCTGCTTCTGCTCTATGGTTGGCAGGTTTTGTAATGTACCCTTATCTGTTGAGTATATTAATTATCCTCGTAAATACTACATGCCAGTGGTCAATTGTTTCCATTTGTATTGTAGAAACCGATAAAAAAACATAATTAGTTCAGATTATTAATGAAATATCAATTACATTTCCAAACATGCTGCACACAAACACCAGAACAAATTTTAAAACCTGGACCAATTTCATTAGACATCAAACACGAAATCTTACTGCCCATCCGAACATGACTCCTGACTGGCTGCCTGGCATTCATCGCACCATAGCCAATGTCTAGACGTCAAGTGCCAGTCGTGTACGCATAAACTGCACTTTAAGCAGATGAATTAATAAAGGTTCCAAGATTGTCCGCCAACAGTTAGCATAGTACCATAGCTGCTATAGGGAATGTTTACAGACATAAACGTCAATGTTATATAACCCTGTAACCAGGAGTCATGTTAAGGAGACGTACCAGTGCTTTCTGAATCTTTTTAAAAAGGATGAAATTGTGGCCTTCTCAGTGGCGGGATGATCCATTCAGAGAATATCCACATGAGTTGGACTTGCTGTGTCGGTTGTGAAACAATGCCAGTTGCAACTGTCACATAAATTGACTAGGTTCTGTACATACACCCAGCACAGATTTCTGCCAAGCTCATCACACTGTAAGGGCAGCAGTGGCCGATCCTAAAGGTAATATTTCTAGCTTACAGCCATCATATTCAGATTTCAGGAATTGCTTCCATACAGCAGGTTACAACAAGTAGCCGACAGGTGGTACAGCTAATGTGTGAATCATAAAATGCTACCAGTAGGTTTGGTTCCCGTGGGAAGGAATGTAGAAAAGATCCCCAAGTTGTCTGTACCTCACACTGAGTGACTGATGTATAAGGTTGTCACCTGCCAAAACCTGACCGTATTTGTGTGTTGACCATCTTAACATCAAATCTGAACTGACTTCAGCACTGCGACCCAAGTCGGCTTCTCTCGCTCTGGCTGGGGCCAAAACAGGACCGACTTGCATTGTCTGTCTTTTTATTAGTATTTTGTTCTCACTTACAATTGATTTTTATACATTTTATTTTATTAATATCAAGTGACTGAGCGTTCCACTGGAATTTTTTTCTGGTACTTTTTCTGTATTTACACTGTATTTTTCTTTTCATGTTCATCTACATAGTAGTATTTTTCATAAAAATGTGATTTTCCAAAATTATCTATATATTAATTTTGTGTTTTTTGGATCACAAAAATGTGTTAGCCTGAAAGACATGGTGAGTAGCCCTATGTACCAGGAGAAAAAAAATTCCTTAGCAACACTTGGTCACCCAATAATAATAAAATAAAATCTATAAAAATCAATTGTAAGTGAGAACAAAATACTAACAAAAAGGCAGACGATGCACATCAGCCCTGTCTTGGTGCCAGCCAGGGCGAGAGAAGCTGACATGGGTCACAGTGCTGAAGTCAGTTCAGATTTGATGTTCAGACGGTCAACACGTATCGGTTCAGATTCGGCAATATTGTACGCCACAGCAGACTAATGTTTTATTTAATAGTTATGGACATCAATGCAAAGACAAGAAATAAGGTAATTAAATATGTGCAGTTTGCTAATTTTCTATGGTTGTTGTTGTTGTTGTGGTCTTCAGTCCAGAGACTGGTTTGATGCAGCTCTCCAACCTTCTCTATCCTGAGCAAGCCTTTTCATCTCCTCATAAGAACGACAACCCACATCCACTTGAATCTGCTTACTATACGCGTCTCTTGGTCTCCCTCTGCGATTTTTACCCCACACACTTCCCTCCAATGCTAAATTCACAATTCCTTGATGTCTAAGAATGTGTCCTACCAATCTATCCCTTCTTTTAGTCAAGGTATGCCAGAAATTTCTTTTCTCCCCAATTCGGTTCAGTACCTCCTCATTAGTTACGCGATCCACCCACCTAATCTTCAGCATTCTTCTGTAGCACCACATTTCAAAAGCCTCTATCCTCTTTCTGTCCACACTGCTTATCGTCCATGTTTCACTCCCATACAAGGCAACACTCCATACAAATGCCTTCAGAAAGGACTTCCTTAGGCTTAAATCAATATTCGATGTTAACAAATTTCTCTTTTTCAAAAACGCCTTTCTACCCATTGCCATTCTGCATTTTATATCATCTGTACTGCGACCATCATTTGTTATTTTACTGCCCAAGTAACAAAACTCATCTACCTCCTTTATTGTTTCGTTACCTAGTCTAATTCCTTCAGCATCACCTGATTTTCTTACACTGCACTCCATTACCCTAGTTTTACTCTTGTTAATGTTCATCTTATATGCACCTTTCAGCACATTGTCCATTCCGTTCAATTGCTCTTCCAGGCCCTTTGCTGTATCTGACAGAATTACTATGTCGTCGGCAAAACGCAATGTTTTTAATTCTTCACCCTGAACTTTAATTCCTTCTCCAAATTTCTCCTTGCTTTCCTTTATAGCTTGCTCAATGTACAAATTGAACAACATTGGGGAAAGGCTACAACCCTGTCTTACTCCCTTTCCAACCACTGCAACCCTTTCATGCCCTTCAACTCTGACAACCGCTGTCTGGTTTTTGTACAAGTTGTAAATAACCTTACGCTCCCTATATTTTACTCCTGCTTGCTTCAGAACTTGAAAGAGTTTATTCCAATCAACATTGTCAAAAGCCTTCTCCAAATCTACAAAAGCTAGAAATGTTGGTTTGCCTTTTCTTAATCTATCTTCTAGGATAAGCCGTAAAGTGAGTATTGCCTCCCGTGTTCCTACATTTCTCCTGAACCCGTTATGACTAATAAATTAGCTGGCATCCCATCATCTTTAGTTCACCACCTAACAGAAAAACATTTCTTAGATATCCACCATAATTTCAGCCTCAAGAGCAAGAATCAACGGCCTGCATGCTGTTTTCTGCACTGGGACAATTACGGAAGAAGACAACAGGCTGGTTAAATAACTCTTAAAACTGTTGCAAGCTACTCAAAGCGGTAGCAATATCTAGGCATCTCACATGCTCCGTTATCTTGTTACAACCGAGAACGGGTACACGGTGTCCATCGAAATATGGTGGAGATTCAGTTAAAATTAAGAATAGGTAGGGATGTTTAATTATGGTGAAAGAAAGGAAAGACCCAACAGCTAACTCTCGCAGTCCTAATATCGAGTCAAAGTAAAAACCCACCCCTACCTAAATCATATTTTCTTTTACCTGTCCTGTATCACAGCACATATATGAGGGTTTGTGAGCTCATAATTGTCAACACAAACTATTGCCAAGTGATCACTAGTAGTCGCACTATGAGCATGCACACCTATAGCTCGTCTTCCACTCACGCCATGGCATCGTCGATCCTAGCTCAACTGAAGTCAATAGAGAAACCAATGCAAAATGGAATGGCAGGCTGTAGTCTTCAGCGATGAAAGCACATTCTGCCTGTACACAAGATACACTCATTTAAGTATAGGAGACAGAACTGGTCAGCACTGTCCAGTAAAGTGCATTTGTACATGACACACTGGTTCCACCTGAAGCTTGTGGTCTGAGGTGCAATGAGCTAATGAACTACAACTCTAGTTCACCTTTATGTTTATGGAAATACTGCTGACCAGCACTCGGTACCTGCAGAATATTGTAAGACCAGTTCTTTTGGCAGTCTTGCAGCAGGTAGACTGTGATGTGTTTTTCCCCAACAGGATGAATCTCAACCACATACTGTGCAGAGGTCCCAAAAAATGTTCAAATGTTTGTATAGTCTACGGGACTTAACTACGGGGTCATTAGTCCCTAAACTTACAAACTACTTATGAACTACTTACGAACTAGGACGGCACAAATATCCATGCCCGAGAGGGGATTCGAACCCCCGACCGCAGTGGCCGTGCAGAGCAGAGGTCCCAACTTCTGAATATTGTAAACTGTAATGCAACCTATTATGTACGAGCAGGAAGGGAGGGGGCGTAGGATGGGGTATGAGGGGAGTAAGTGAATAAGGAATCATCAAAATTGTGAAAACGGTTTCAATAACATTGCATATTACTACATCATTCTGATGTGTACAGTAGTAATTTGTGTCGGTAGGAAGGGGCGAGAGAAAAACTTAACACATTGTGGACAACACGCAAGCCAGGCCTGTTCAGCAGTAGTTACTCAGGCAAACAGCACCCGTGTCTGACTCGTGCAATGCTAAAAATTTGTAGCAGCCATTTAAAGATGAACATGACCAGGAAATGGCTATAATAAAACATATTGCCATGGCTAACAACTATCAACAATGCTTTGTGAACAACCTATACAGAAATATCACCAATAAATACGAAAACAAAGTGGACCCTTGTAACAACATTGTGGTGTCAAAAGAAAAAAAAAACTAGGTTCATTAAATTACCCTATTATGGTAAAATGAGCACTAGAATCACATCTGTGTTCGAAAAGTATAAGATAAAAATAGCTTGTACAACCACAAACAAATTGGGAAACATACTCGAGCCCAGTGTAGACAAAATTAATCCAATCCACACTTCAGGTGTGTACAAGATTGACTGCCCATACTGTGGTGCAGACAGGAAGGAAGCTGGAAACTAGGTTTGCCGAACACATTGCGCTTGAGAGAAAAGACGCAGCTGAGAGATCAAGCATGGCAGCCCATCTGCTTGAAACAAAGCACCAGATATCAAGCATAACAAATAATGTGAGGTTACTGCTTAGGGGTGAGAAGGGAAGATTTCTCGATCTACACAAAGAACTTGAGAACTTTTGCCACCAAAGATTCGTGGGACATAACTTACTTAATGACCAAATTACTATGAAAAATACAACCTTTTGGGAATTATTTTAGAATTGTTTGTGTAACAATAAACAAGAATTTGATCCAGGAGGGACGCAACAGATCATCTCTCCTTACCAATCTGTAACAGCCACTGACATATTTCTGTACGAATACCATAACTATAAATAGAAACTTCTAAATATAGTTAACAGATTTACATAAATACTTTGGCAGTGTATTAACTATTTTACAAGACCAGTCATAAACAAACAGTTAATTTAAATATTTACATTATTGCATATAGTTCATTGTTGCATACAGTTCCATTTCACAAGTTGTAACCCACTTTAATGGTAATAGCATTACACGCAACTGTGGAAAACAATGTATTACAGACCACATATGAGGTACAATACACATGCACAACATGAAAAATGTATGGTATGTAAAGTACATCTTATTGACCCTTTTCAAATTTGTCAATGTTATATTTCATATAATGTATGTATACAGACGATGACTTCTTGTTAATTTAGCATTGATAATGTCAAGTCACTTGCCGAAATCTAGATCTGCAAAATAAAGCAGTTTCTTACAAATAACGACTGATTACTGCAAATAGACCCATCTGGATATTTTACATGAAGCAGTCCAGTCCCTTGTTGTCACAAAGAAGTCCAGCAGTCCCAGGTTTCCTGTTATTATCTACAATGTTGGTAGCGCCATATATGAATTGTTTAGGATGTTTAAACAAAGTGCCAAACATGATTTTGTGCTAAATAAACAACATTCCACCGGAAAACCGAAGAGAGGAGCTCCTTCTACTTAATGATGGGCGTCATGGCAAGAAGAAAAACAAAATTATGGTTTAGTATTTGTAAAGTATAGTGCACATCTTGAATGTCTACAAAAGGATCACATATTTGTTTCCAATAAGAGGACATAGCTATTTACCTAATGATCCAGACTTATCATTGATAGACCATCAGAAGCGGAAGATGACTGCAGAAATTCCTGAACCATGGACAAGGAAAACTCTTGAAGCCCATACACTACCTCATGTATTCTAGTTGAAAATAATGAAACATGACTTTATAGACATAGGCATTAAACATGCTACTGAGCAGGTACAAATCATTCGCATTGATGTGGAAGACAGGTTTTGTGTCTCATCATGAAACTCTTACTTTGGCCCATGAGACAGACACGTCATTGCCTAGAGAAGTAGTACTATGGAATATACTACTTTGGATCTTTATCAGCTGTATAAGGAGATGCTAGGTATTCAGCCACCTAAAGCAAAAGATCTTTGTAATTTAATACAGTTTCTGTAAGAAGACTACAAAACCTCCCACAAGAACATCTTTTATGCTAACCCAGATGAAGATTGTAATGAAGAGAAGGAGTTGGAAGTTTATGACAATGACGAGTGATGGGTGCGAGAACAGATAACAACAGCAATAAGTACTTTATGGCGCGATTCCAGCCATCTGCTTTGACCCATGACATCATCAAAACAGCGGCAATGACGTAAGTACTCATACCGGTAGCCAATATGGCAACCAAAACACTTGCAAAACATGCACATATCAACACATAAAAATTAATGTAACATGACACTAATGGGACAAGCACGGAAATGTGGGGGTTTTGGGGGAGGACATCCTATGTGGGAAAATACGACAAGAAGCCATGTGAAAACACACAAAAATATGTAACAAAAATTATGAAAATGACCTAAAATGTATGAATGGAATTGAATAGTTCACTTGATCTAATAATCAAATGAAGAAAGCAATACCAATCAATACTGTTGCCAAATAGCATAAGAATAGTATTGAATAATTCAATTAACTGATACTACATGTAAAATCAAGAAAACAATACCAATCAAGGCCTTTCCAATTCCCACCACCATTAAAATGGTACTGAATACTAGAATTGACCAGTAAAAGTCTAGTTTATTAGTCCACGACTAGTGCTGGGCGTGTAGACGTTGGTAACGGCGCGATGAATGAGGCAAGTGAAGGCAGCCAATCAGGAGTCACATTCACGCGGCCAATAAGAAACAGCTTTAGTGTTCATGGTTTGTAAACAAATAATAGTAATAGACAAAGGAATGCTATCACATACCTGCTCATGCTGGACGTGAATTTTACTGGTTTTCTCCTCATGAATGCTTGCCTACTGCAATTTCAGTCTCAACATAACACTGCTCTCAGAATTCGTGACAAATTTGTGAAATTAATTAATGCTGTTCCTGTTGACAGGTTCTCAGTGTATCCTTGTCCAGTCAATAAATCAGATATCCTAGTGAAACACTGCCCTCGGAATTCGCGACAAATTTGTGGAAATTAATTAATGCTTTTCCTGCTCTATGGTTGACAGGTTCTCGCTGTACCCTTGTCCGGTCAATAAATCAGCTATTCTTGTGAAACACTGCCCTCGAAAACTACATTGATATCTAACAAACCTTATAATCTTTAATCACGAGATCACTGAAATTCATAACGAAATCTTCCGTTTCGGGCTTACAGCAATTTCAAAACTGACGCCAAATTCAATAGACATGAAACAAACAATCCTATTGGCTACACAAACGCGACTCCAGATTGGCTGCCTTGGTGCCGTTGCCAACATCTACATGCCAAGCACCAGTCCGAGACTCATAATCTAGATTTTAACCAAATTGACTTATAATATATCTAAAATGAAGAAGGCGATACCAATTCAAAGGCATTATTTTAAGACATGATTCCACCTGTCATGTGGGACAATCCGTATATGGGAATACTTATGTACTGTAGATAATAAATAATCTGTGTTTGTCCTCATAAATTATAGATAACAACAACAGTGAAACTTCCTGGCAGATTAAAATTGTGTGCCGGAACCGGGACTCGAACCTAGGACCTTTGCCTTTCGCGGGCAAGCGCACTACCGACTGTGCTATCCCGACACAACTCATGATGCCGCCTCACAACTTTACTTCTGCCAGTACCTCGCCTCCTTGGAAACAACAACAGTATTTACCATATCACCAGTATCACAAGTCTCAGGCCAAAAATTCGCGCCTTTGGCACTCAACTCCGGAAATAATGAAACCAATTATGTCCCCCCCGCCTCCAAATTGAATTTTTCAATATGTCGGCAACACAAACATTAGATTTTGAAACCGCGCTCGCGAGGTTAGGAATGGCAGAGCAGCCAATCAGGAGTCGTGTTGCTGCGACCAATAAGAAAGAGCTTTACAATTGTACTATGTAAACAAATTAAAGATCTATGGGATTCCTTTTTCGTGCTGACCATGGAGTAAATAATTACTTGTGTTCCTGCTCTATGTTGACAGGTTCTCAGTGTATCCTTGTCTGGTTAGCAAAGTAGCAAACCTCTTATAACTGAAGAATCAATTACAATCACAGAAACACTGCACCAAAATTCTCAAATAAACCTTGAAACTGACACCACATTTACTCGTCAATCTTTAAACACAAGCATTCCACCAGTAATACAATAAATCACAGAACTGACAGAATAACTTTATCGCACTCACTTCTCAACAGCTCGATGCCACAAATTGTAACCACACATATGACAACAGAGAGAAGAATAGCCGCATGACAAAATACTCATTCTGTGTAACATCCACCACAGGAGAGCACCACTCGATACTTACACACGACACACATAACACATCTCAAAACTTTCGCGCATGTGGTGATGCCATACAACATGACACGCCAACATCACGGGTCAAAGCTGATGGGTGGAATTGCATGCTATAAATGACCCATAACAACTAATACTGAGAACTATAACCTCTGTTTCCAGTTTGTTGTAAATAAAATAATATTGTATTTTGTTCATTGTTACACACACACACAGGGAGCATTGTGAAAATATTATAGTTTTTATATTTTTAATTTTCTACAAAAACTTGACAAGTCCAAACAAAAAACACTCCTTCAAAATAAACTATAGGATGCATGCTTAAAAATTAACATTGTCGTAAAAGGTGTTCTTATTGAGCATGCTCTGAATGTCATTTACATGTTTTTCATGCTTTATATTAAATGGTGGAAAGTTTTTCTTGATTCCTGAAAAATAATTATTTTGGACTTGCAACGAAGCCTTCAATTGCAGTTGGCCCGGGGCAGGATTGCAGAAATAACACACCTGCACTTTCTGTGCCCCTCTATCATATGACATTCAACTCACGCTGATGCCTCACCCACCAATTATGCCTCATTCAAACTGTATGGAACATATTGAGGAGATTGGTTTGTTTGTTTGGGACAGGGGGACCGAACTGTTAAGATCTTCAGTCCCCCAATGGCGAGGGGAAGGAGTGAGTATAGCAAAGGAGGGGAAGGGAAAGGAAATTCAGTCCAGGGAGGAAACAAGGAAGGAAGACTGCATTAGTTCAGGGCCCCATCTCGCCACACACATACTCACGAAATAATTGTGATACGAATAACTGGGATACCACCCGTCTGCTTTGACCCATGTCGGAAAACCAGTATATGGGATATCATAATACTTCTGTATTGTAGATACAAATAATCTGTAGCTATTATAGATAACAGAATGTACCATCAATCACAGGTCTTAGCCCAAAAATTTGCTCCTTCGGCATTCACATACGAAAAAAAAAAAAATCTCTCGGTTAACCTACACCTAACCATCAGAGAGAAGCTACAGATTACTTTTTGAACACAAAATATTAATTTGTTTTGTTTGTAAACAAACTATCATCTTTAACTCAACCACCACATAATCACTCACGCCTTCTACAAACACGCACGCACCTCAAAACTACTGCGCTGCGATGACGTCACAGGTCAAAGCTGACAGGTGGTATCCGCGTCTACAGGTGAGCCAACTGTGAGCCCCTTGAGAGACGGGGGGCCCCATACCTCATCTTGTCAAATTCGTGACTCAGAATCGCTGCTGTATGGTGTGCCAAAGGTGGATGAACACATCAAACTACAGTTCCTAATATTTTGGTTTATCAGTGAATGTCCTAAACTATACCAGTCGCAACAGAAAAATACCTACCAGAACTACATAGTTTTACGATAGTGCACATTCTGAGGTATCGTGGAATTGTTAGTTCAATACTGGATGGAAGTGTTTGTGTGTTGTGTGTGTGTGTGTGTGGGGGGGGGGGTGTAAAAATTTCAGAGGGAGACCAAGAGGCAAATGGTTGTGAGTTGTCATTGTTATGAGGAGATGAAGAGGCTTGATCAGGAAGAGTAGCATGGAGAGCTGCATCAAACCACTCTCTGAACTGAAGACCACAACAACAACACTGTTGTAATGCAATGAGTAAGTTTCATTTTCACTTAGTCTGCAGGAGACTCAAAGTAATGGCAAACAGTCCTTATATCATATGAACCATGTCCTGCATTATCCTGAAACTGCAAAAAGTTACAGGGACAAAGAACACACATTTTCCTCTCAAGGTACTTTGCATGTCATCTTTGCTGTGCAAGCAGCAGTCAGAAATTATTTTGCTAATGAATAATATAGTAATAAGGACAGTTTACAACTCACAGCAAAGACTTTGAAGAGCGGCAGCCGGAGGTGATGGTAGTATGACTGTGTGATTGCGTGAGTGTTCTATGTTCTGAAGAAGGCCATGGCCGATAGCTGAAAGTGTTGTATGTGTGTGTCTTTTGTATGTGTCTGTCGCAGCTCGTCACCACGTCTTTGGGGCAAGTTGTAAACTGTCCTTATTACTATATTATTAATTCCAACCTGGACTTTCCTTTATTATATTTTGCTAATGAATATAATGATATGATTGTGTGTACTACAGAATTCTTTTGACCAGCCGCACAGTTAAGGCATATACACTGATTAAAATTACTCTGAAATTGAAAGGATTGAAGTGGTGGGGGAGACACAGCTGTTGGCATGTAACTAACTACTTTTCACAAGAGGCCTCACAGATCTACAAAAGAGGCATTTGAGAAAGAACTACAATTGGATGGTAGCTGGTCCCTGCCACTAAACTCAAAACATTAACCAAAGGCTCATTTTAACCAGAGTGAGGAGGGAAAGTTGTAGATGCTATAGAAGAATTTGTTGAAAAAAAGTTTGCACTGTACAGGAATAAAATATACATCCGAAAATACTGAGAGAAATATGTACACTGATTTTCTGGGTGGCCAAGTATGGAGTAGCTCATGTTCAGTTCTAGAACCTCTGGTTTATATCATGCATATAGTCCACGTCTGCAATCCAGTGGACAGCATAGGTGGTTGGCATGCAGAAAGCCCGAGTTCAGTTAACGGTCAGGTTGAAGATTTTCACCACTCGGCGACTGGGTGTCGTGTTGTCATCATCATCAGCATTGACGTTCAAGTTCCCCAAGTGGCATCACCTAAAAAGACTTGCACCAGGCAGGCCGAACACGACTCCAGCTGGGGTCTAACAGCCATAAATGCCTCACCATCATCATCATCATATATAGAAATGTCATGCCTACTGTAGTAAATTAGAAGGTGAATATTCGATTACTGATGGAAATTGTCCACAGATATGATAAATTATGTTTCAAAGGAAAATTATAGAAGGAAACTTTCCTACTGGGATAAACAAATATAAAAAATAGAAAACGGATGACTTACCTAAAGGACCGGCTCATCGATAGACACAAAATCTCTTTTGAAAAACAAATATAAAAAATAGAAAATGGATGACTTACCTAAAGGACCGGCTCGTCGATATACACAAATAAAATCTCACACAAACACACATACAAGCTTTTGCAACCATTGATCGCTTCTTCAGGATAAGAGGAAAAAAGGGGAGGATATGGGTTTTAAGGAAGTGGAAAAGGAGTTATTCCAATCCCAGGAGTGGAAGGATTTACCTTAGGGGGAAAAAGGAAGGTAAACAAATACACACACACTCACACACATCCTAACGCAAACACACCTAGACAGACATTTGTAAAAAGCAAAGAAGTTGGCCAGAGATATCACTTGAGGCAGAGGCTCTGTCCACAGAACCGAGGCAAAGATGCTAAAGATGGTGGGCAGGAATTTGAATTAGCGGAGGTTGAGAGCGGGTGGGCAATGGGAGGAGAGAATAAACTGTCCATTCACATGAACAGTCACAGGCAGAGGTAATGAGGATCAGCCTGTGGCTAAACATGCCTTGGTACATGGCCAGCACATCTTGGCGCAGTGTTACACCGTCCGGGTTACCTGGATACTTCCCACCGACAACAACCTTTCAGTACTCCGGAGATGGGAACCTGTCCCTTCAGCTTATTCTCTCCTCCTGTTGCCCACCTGGTCTCAACCTCCACTAATTCAAATTCCCGCCCACCATCTTTAGCATCTTTGCCTCGGTTCTGTGGACAGAGCCTCTGCCTCAAGTGGTATCTCTGGCCAACTTCTGTGCTTTTCACAAATGTCTGTCTAGGTGTGTTTGCGTTTGGATATGTGTGAGTGTGTGTGTATTTGTTTACCTTCCTTTTTCCCCCTAAGGTAAGTCCTTCCACTCCTGGGATTGGAATGACTCCTTTTCCACTTCCTTAAAACCCATATCCTTCTCATTGTCCTCCCCTTTTTTCCTCTTATCCTGAAGAAGCGACCAATGGTTGCAAAAGTTTGTATGTGTGTTTGTGTGAGATTTTATTTGTGTATATCGACGAGCCGGTCCTTTAGGTAAGTCATCCGTTTTCTATTTTTTATATTTGTTTTTCAAAAGAGATAGATTGGCTGACCAGTATATACCTTTTTGCAATACCACCAACAGTCACACACAAAAAGAAGAAGAAGAAGAAAAAAAAAAAAAAAAAAAAAAAAAAAAAAAAACAAGCTTTTGGAACAGAGTTCCTTTTACAGGTAAGAGAGAAAGGAAGAAAAAAAGGAATGGGAAAGGAAGAGGGCGGTAATTCACGACCTAGGTCATGAGGTTGGTGTTTGAGGAATCACCTTCTCCTTCCTATTTCCTCCCTTACCTGAAGAAGGAACCCTGTTCTGAAAGCTTGTTTTATTTCCGTCCTTTTTTCTTTCTGTGTGTGACTATCAGCAGTACAGGTACGTACTGGCCAGTCAATCTATCTCTTTTGAAAAATAATTTAATAGGTGAATATGTGTGCTGATGACAAACTTTACCACAGGATATGGTAAAGACAGCCACGGTTTACATGGTAGCAGTAGAAAGATATTTAAACGACATGAGTGTTTGATCTAAAGAAGAAAGATAAAATATTGTAAAATTTTCAAACAAACAAAACTGTCAGCACAGATAATTTTATTTTGACCATTAAGGTTACAGAACTAAAAGAAGTACACTGCAATGTGTTTATAGAATAGAGGTCTAAAAACTCCAGAAAATGGGAAAAACTTCAATGACAGGCTCATCTGAAGACGGGGATACCACCTGCTGGCTCCGACCTGTGTCATCAGCATGTTGCGTGCATTGTGTTTGTAGGTGGCATTTATATTTATATTATGGTTGAGTTAGAGACAATAGTATGTTTACAAATAGAACAGAGATTAAGATTTTTTGTTTAAAAAGTTATCTGTAGCAGCACTCTGTTAGTGAGGTATTGGTTAACAGAGAGGTTTCTCCTCGCAAGTGAGTGGCAAAGGTGCGAATTTGTTGGCCTGAGAACTGTGATCTATGGTACAGTCTGTTTTTATAGGGATAACTCCAGATTATTTATTATCTACAATACATAAGCATTAAGATACCTGTATACGGGTTTTCTGATATGTTGATGGACTCATGGGTCAAAGCTGATGGGTGGTATCCCAGTCTTCAGTTATGCCTGATAACAAAAGTAAGAGCAAATTTATTCTTAATTAAGTCCTATGTGTGTGCTATAGATAGAAAATATAGAGCCTCCCTTATGTGCTATGGACTTTCCTCCTGAACATAATGTAGCCTATTGCAAAGCCTAGGCCTACCAAAATGTGGAAGAGAAACATATGTATGTATTCAGAAGATTTTAAACTTCAGAAGAGTACCATCAGATGCATAAAAAACTTACATGAAAATAGCAAATTTCAAGAATTTAAGGTATTTTTTTGTACTTATTTTGTACAAATGTAAGACTAAAATATTCTTAATTTAATGATAAATAGTAGTACACCACTGAACAGCAGTTTTCAGGCAGCCAATGCAAGAACTAATAATAGAAAATTATTATATTTGGAGTAAAAGACTTGAATACTGCTCACCGGTGTGGGATCGTACCAGGGGTTGATAGAGGAAGTAGAGAAGACCCAACAGAGAGCAGCGTGCTTTGTTACAGGATCATTTGGTAACCGTGAAATTGTTACGGAGATGATCAATAAACTCCAGTGGAAGACTCGGCAGAAGAGATGCTCTGTCGCTCGGTATGGGCTTTTGTCAAACTTTCGAGAAGATACCTTTACTGAGGAGTCTAGTAGTATATTGCTCCCTCCTATGTATATCTCGCAAATAGATCATGAAGATAAAATCAAAGAGATTAGAGCTCACACAGAGGCATACTGACAATCTTTCTTTCCACGAACAATATGTGACTGGAATAGGAGGGAGAACTGATAGTGGTACTCAAGGTACCCTCTGCCACACACTGTCGGGTGGCTTGTGGAGTATGGATGTAGATAACAGATTGGGCCTCTATAAAGACCAAAAGTGTATGTTACACCACCACTTATAGCAGTGGTGGCAGAATAGTGATCTAATGTTGGCAACAGAATGTTCATTTTAAGACAATAATTAATTTACTGACCAGACAAGGATACAAACAAGAACCTTTCACCCATAGAGAAGTGACATGATCAACACCAAAAAAAAAAAAAAAAATAAATAAATAAATAAATAAATAAATAAAAATTTCCCCTTACTGATTGGATTGGCTTAGTTGTTCATTCCACAGATCCATGTTGAGAAGATCATCCTGGATGTAGACGAGTCTTTTTCTTTTTTTGATGAATTATTGAAAATATGTGTTCCTGAGTAGTGGACCCCTTTTTGTACTAAAGTAAGCACTTTTAAGTCCTCGTGTAGATCACTTTTGTCCCTAGTATTGTATGTATGAACCGAGCTGTTTGTTGGGAACAGGGACAGATTTTATTAAGGAATAAATATACTGAGAGGCAGTAGTTAATATATCCCAGTTCTTTGAAGTGGCTTCTGCAGGATGTCCATGAATTTACACCACAAGCAATACACATTATACGTTTTTAGACTCTGAAAACTTTTTCTTGGCTTCAAGAGTTATCCCATTATAGCCTATTATACCATATGACATTATGGAATGAAAGTAAGCAAAGTATGCAAGCTTTTTTTATTTTTATATCTCCTATGTCTGATACCACTCGTATTGCAAATACAGATTTCTTAAGTCATTTCTGTAGTTCTGTTGTGTGCTCCTCCCAACTGAATTTATTATCAAGCTGTAATCTTCTATCTGCTCTTCTTCATACTTTATGCATATACGGAGGAGAATCTCTTACAAGTTCTCAACTGCATGTAGTGGGTCTTTTCAAAGTTTAATGTCATTGAGTTGGCTTTAAACCATTTATTAATCTTAATGAAAATATCATTAGCAGACCTTTCTAGAACTATGCTTGACATGCTATTTATTGCAATAGTTGTATCATTTGCAAACAAAAAGAACTCTGCTTCTGGCAGTGTAACTGATGAGAGGTCATTAATTTACACAAGAAAAAGCAATAGCACTAAGATGGATCCTTGGGTAGTTCAATATCTTATAAGCTCATTTCAGCTTGTGTAAAAGGAGGCCTGCTTATTGTACTGTTTACAAGTAGCTTATACTAGGTATGGTCCTGGGTGGTAGGAAGAGTTAAAAGACTTTACCTCTCCCCAAATTAACAAGTTACATCAGAAAGCAATACTTTGGTAACAGCTATAAAAGTAATTACGGTGTTTTTTCTTAATCATAGTCCTAAGTCTACATCAGTGATTCTTACAGTCTTTTCATTCTTTTTTGTGAGGTCTGTGTATGGGGAGGGGGGGATGGAGCTGTCATCCCGGTCGATCCCGTAATGCTGTTTTTACAAACATGACTTCACATAATCATATGTCTTCATACCAACGCAAAACTAGCTACGGCTACGATGTTCTTAATGCCAGCGCATAATAAAATTTATGTTCATCGTGAGTTGTAACTACAAGTACACAGCCTTTTCCAGATTTTCCACTTCATGGTGTTGGCGTGCAATCCTACGAAGAACTGCTGTTTAACACCGGCGTATATAGCTTCCTGTTACTGTACTTTTTTCTCGCACTTCAACCGAATCAATAATTGTCAACGTCAGTATCAAAAGTAGAATATGAAGACTTTTTTCTATATCTCCAAAACTAAGGTCATTTTTTAAAGTTTGAGACTTAATATTGCTTGTTAACTAAGACACGATTATTTAATCGGTAAACAGCCTACTAGACACCAACATATGCTTTCTGTTTGTATTGACCGCGCACTTTGACATCTGATGTTTTGGTACACTTGAGCAATTTGTGCGGCAAACGAGTGTGAAAAGGAATAAAAAATGCAGCAATTATTTCAGAAAAATGCATGATAATTTACTTGAAACACATTGCATTAAGAATACGGTGCTCTACATTGTTTATTTTTCTGTAACTATAACTACTTCTTTCCATAATGTGTTAGAAGCTAATAATAGTAAGCGATCAATATTTTGTTTACCACGGGCTTGTTGGCACCATATTGGCTGTACTTGTGGTCGAGGAAGCGGTGGACTGAAAGCGCGGGAATAGTGTAGTAAGTTTCTAGTGTTTCGATGTTCGTCACTAACCAATTACTAACACGCTAATTTTGGCTAGTTTAAGCATGGTGTAACTAAATATTAGGAAGTACTCTTAGCTTGTATGAAGACAGAATGGAAGCATTCACGAAAATAGAGAAAATCGGGGAAGGTACATATGGAGTTGTATACAAAGCTAAGAATCAACATACCGGAGAACTTGTAGCATTGAAGAAAATTCGTTTGGAAACGTAAGTGTAAACGCTTCATCAAGATTCATCATTTATTCAGCAAACTCTGTGCTTCTGTTGTGTGATTTGTTAATACGATTTTGCCGTAATTTTAATAATTTCGTAGAGTATGAAGATTCAAAGAAATACGGATGTAATAAAGACATAGTTGAATTTACATTCTTGGGTGTCTCTGTTTTATCATATTACAATATCAAGTGTTTGTTTATATGCGTAAATGTTTGAGAAGAAGCTAGTGATAAATAGTGGAAAATCCCATTGATTGTGTCGCCGGTTAGTTTATGATTAACGCTGTAGTTCATTCCGTTGTTTCAGCACAGTGAAGTACAATGATTATAAAATTTGGTGTATGTCTATTTTCAAATTCAGTATAACTTAGCGGACATGATGAATGCTAGTTCATGCTGAGTTAAGTTGGCAACGTCGCATTGTTTCCTGGCATAAAGCTGGGTGAGCGCGTCTGTTGGACGTACATGTAAACAGAATCTGTATTTTATTTGAAAATTGTGATGCTAAACATAGATTTCGTGTTCATTTCATGATTTGTCGGCCACTGATACAGCTGGCTGCAAAAGAAGAAAACTTCATTGCTCCTATATTGCGTTATTTGGTAAATATGACACAATGAAACTGAAATGCAACATGGCTAGCGATTGCGGTTCCGTTGCACTGAAGTGAAGTGGATTTCCTTTTTTTAGTATTGGAGTGAGTGGTTTATTGTTTTAATAGTTATTTTATATTAATTTAACTGAATTTTATGACTTTCTAACGCCAAAATGAAGTGAGAATTATATCTAAGTTAATAAGATAACCTCGTTAACCGAATTAATTATGTATGCCACATTTCGTTTTTCGTCTTTAAGTTTATTATATTTGTGATAACTTTTTAAGAAAATTTCGTGAATTGTTGTGTTGACATTTGTGAGCAGTTATGGATTGTAACAGATTTTTCCCTTAGTTTCATAATGAAGAAAATACTGATAGCAGTGCTCAACATATTTAAATTTTTACGTTCCGTCCTGTCTTAATATATTTGTAAAATACCATGCCTGTTTTGGTAATGTCTCTAGTTACTTTCACTTTTGCTGTGTTTCCAAAACTATTTGCAGTTTGTTTTCCTGTCTCTAAAAACTTTTTTTGCATATAAACAAACAATAATGAGAGATTCAATTTTAGGACTGCCATAAAAACCGGTATTTTGTGCAGTCATGTTAATTTTATTAGTGGAATATTTCCTGTATTAGGGAATTAATTTTTCTTTCCCCCTCCTCCCCCCCCCCCAAGTTAACTTTGGTTTTGCAAATGATTTATTCTTACTTTTGTAGGGTAATTTGAAGAGTCTAAAATTCTTAGAAAAAGTGAAGCACCCATGACAGTAAAAAAGTTTAGTCTTTAATTGAGTTTGGTGGCTTAATTGAAGAATGTGATACAACCCGTTGGCTTTGACCACTGACGCCATATGAGTCTCAGAAGTTACGCTATGTAGATATACCAACTAGCAAAACAAACACTATCAACAAATATAAACATATGAGATAATAGGCCTGTCATAATGCTTATGTTTTGTAGATAATAAATAATCTGGGATAATTGTACGAAGCTTCTCACCGAGCTGTAGTGGTTATGTTGGCACCAATTGTAATGACGGCAACTGAGATGACCAGTAAATGTTTTTGCGTGACAACTTCAATTAAAACGAAATTTATTTATTTATTTTTTTTTTTTTTTTTTTTTCTGAACGGACAAGGGATTATACAAGAACCTGTCAACCATAGATCATGTACAGTATTAATTTTCCTGCAAGGGAAACGAGCAGCGATAACATTTACTCTGTGGGCCATGAAAAATATTAACGCAATTCTACACTTCATTGTTCATCTGTTGCCAACATAAGCACTGCAGTGTGGTGAGAAGCGTTGCGAAATTTTACCAATAATCTGCGATTATCTTCGTAAATTACAAATTGCCAAATGTTCCGTTGATCACAGATCTCAACCCCAAAACTACGCGCCTTCGGTGCTCACTTGTGAGAGAAACTCGTAAAATAATCTTGGTTACCCAAGTCCTAACCATCAGAGAGAAGCTACAGATCACTTTTTAAGCACAAAATTGTAACCTATGATCTATATTCTGCTTGTAAATTGTCATCCTTAACTCTGATATGATGTCATTGATCAAAGCCCATGGGTTGTATCGTGGATTTCACTTGACCCAGTTTAGTCCATTTATCATTAGTATCTACATATTATCAGTGCACATTGTAGCAGTCATTGTCTAAATCTGCTGTACCATCATAAGGATATCCATGGCAAGTAGGTTAAAAAAATGTTACTATGTTGTTTTTAAGCCCCAAAAAGTTATTCTTTGCCTCTGGTAAAATTTGTAGGTAAAAGTCGCGGTCAGCGGCATGGCCTAATGTATTTACATGGCGTGAAGCAACAGTTGTTGTGGATGCTGGGATGAATGGTGGCACACAACGTTTACAAGATGTGAAAATCAATATGTTAACATCACGTTTGAATAATTTTATTTTCGAAATGAATCGCAGCGTTCGAATATAGAAGATTGCACACTACAAAACTATGTTTCTCCACGTGCACTGGCTTTCTGTTCTGATGTAACTCTTCATTGTTATGTAAATCGATATATATGTCTCTCTCTCTCTCTCTCTCTCTCTCTCTCTCTCTCTCTCTCTCTCTCTCTCTCTAAAACGCTTGCAATAATGCAACAATTTAATCTGTACTCTTCGGTTCCTGTCTAAGCACTTCCTTTAATATCGTGACGTATTCATAAAAATAATAACATTCACTGACAATTGATGCTGTACTCTTAGGTTCCTGCCTAACCACAAACCTTAAAATCATTTGAATAATTTGTAAAAAATATAATATTCATCAACGTATTGTTGCCAACCTAACACTGCTACAGACGCACTGCGACTTTGAAATGCTCTAGAACAGTCAGTTGGGCAACTTGCACATCAATGCTGATGACAATGAAATAACACCCAGTCCCCGAAAGGAGAAAATCTCCAACCAGACCGTGAATCTAACCCCGGTACCCTGTGTGCCAACCCTCAATGCTGCCCACTGCGCTACACAGGTGGACTATGTGCATGATATAAACCAGCAATTCTAGTACTAAACTGTGGTAGATTATATATGCTTTTTGAGAGTCCTGCTGATATCGGAGGTTGGCACCGTTTTCTCTCTTTTGTTGAGTTGCATTCTATGTCATTTGAAACAGTTTCTTTCATAAGCTCTAATCTCAATTAAATGTTGGCGGCCTAGTATGTTGATTTTGGCAAAAGTGAAGTTTGTGGCGTCATTAGGCAAACATGTGGTAGTATGCGGTATCTAATGAGATTTACTGGTTTCTTATGCAGAATAAACAAACACATTTTGTTGTTTATTACATAAGGAAGCTTGCCTGGTGGGATAAATATGTATAAAAATTAGAAATCTGATAACTTACCCAAAGCGAGCCTGTGCTTTGGGTAAGTTATTAGATTTCTATTTTTTATACATAATTTGTTGTTTGATATTTAATGTTTTGTTTTCGTATGACATACAGCTAATGTTGAAACAAAATTTACCATTTACAGTGATAACTAATTTAGTGGCGGGAGAAAGATACATACAAGAGTCTGTCAACCATAGAGCACAAACAACATTAATCGTTTACTTCAATTTCAAAATAAAGGATAAATTTTTACTTATGCCATAGAATGAGGGACATAATCCCTTCTGTTGACCATGATGTAATTCATTAGGCCCCTAATGCTGTTACTGCTCTGATTGACAGGTTTTTGTATGTGCTCTTGCCTGATCAATAAATTGATTTTATCGAAGCTAGTCTTAAAGAGTCTCAAGGGAGTTTATATGATCGTCATAGGAATAAAATTCTTGAATATCAGTCTCCAGATCCCTTTTATTTTCTAGGACATGATCGATTTTGGAACAGTTGCCCATCTTCTGATCAACTTATGAAGTTCCAGAGTAACCTGTTGCGTGATGAACAAGCATTCAGTCGTTAATTAACATCATAAAGGGAACTTTTTGTTATTAACACTAGCTCATTACATTGCTGCCGCCCTACATAAAATTTAACAATGTTGTGGTTCATCAGAACAGCTGAAAGAGGGGATGCATCCAACATTCTTTTACATCCTTATGTTTCTTATAATTACTTTTTCACAATAGCATTATCAGATGTATCAAGAATTTGAACACCATACTACACATGAAGTATTGTCAGCTTTAAATGTAAATTTGCCATACTGTGGCATTTGATACTGCATGTTAACTAACACCCAGTTACCTATTAACCCAACCCATACCTCGAGGTAAGCTAGTCAATATGTCACCGGGTCACAAATTCCAGGATATGCGTCACAAAGATATTGACCTCTACTCCTCTGGACTCTGAATCCTTAACCCATTCTAGTTTGACATTCATAATGCTTTCCCAGCATTGTTTATTGTTTGTTGAGCGTGTGTGTGGGAAGGGGGGGGGGGGAGATCGAGGCAGCTCATAGAATTTATCCTGAGTAAAAGCAAGTTTTCTGTATACCTGTTGTTGACTCAGTACTTCTGCAATTCATTAGTTACCTCCTTTACTCTTAATTTATTTACATTCTACCAGAACTTTCCTGTTGTGTCGAGTCAGCTGATGGGGATTCTAAACAATGTAGATATTGTCTGGTACTGCATGAATATCATATTAAGTTTTCTGATGTACTACTTGATCCTTGGGACATATCACTTTTTTGACAATCTTATAAAAGGACACTGTATGCCATTATTTGGATTTACTATCTCTGTCAGCATTTCCATTTCCCAGGAATATATTACTTTGATATAATAGGCCATGATATATTAATCCACAATAGTATATGGAACAGTGTCAGTTCAACCACATTAATTCTATTCCTAATTGAAGAAAATTTGGGGTGGGGGGGCATAAGTTAATAAACATCAAACATTACATGAGATTTAAAATTTTTTAATATCTCTCGTTATAAATGTTTTAAGTCTATTAAAACACCAACTTGGAGTTCATTAAAAGTAAGGAACAATTAACCTTTTTCAAAGCATCAAACTAGTCTTCAAAGGTCTGATGGAGTGCAGTATTGTTATAAAAATTATATTTGAAAGTTAAAGTTTGTAGTTCATTCTTTGGGTATTGTTATTTTCCATACAACTTCTACATAACTTGCATTTACAATACATAAAAGGTAATATAAACTTACATTGCTGTGATTGTGTGGGATAGTAAAACATGTCTTTTGATTGCAATAAAAGGTACAGTTGTATTACAGCTCAACAGTTAAGCTTCAAGTATAAGTAACAGAAGTCCTTAAGAGGCATTTCATGAGTGAGTGAGCCTATGAGTGAAAATTGAAACTCTGAATGTCATGGTTATAAGTACTTCCACAGGTACTGAAGTTACCTGTATAGGATAGAAACATTCTGCAAATTCCTTTTTTTCCTTTGTCACCATCAACTAAGAGACATTGCAATCATGGGTTGTAGTAGTAAAATAGGTTGTCAAATTAGCAGTGATCTCCCCCCCCCCCCATAGTTAACCAACAGATCTGTTTTGCTTGTTTTTAAGACACCTTTCTTTCAATTAAGCATTATTTGTGTTACTACCACCATTTTGTTTAATGTTCTTTCTCACTCAGGTGTAAAATATAATTTTGGAAGTCAGGTCATTGGACAAGTTCCGTCCGTCACATAATCTTTGTTTCAGAAACTTGAATTTATTAATGTTCCTATATTGTACATAGCATATGTTAAATTTTGAAGTTCATGTACATGTTACTTATAATTTCTTATGTATACATAAATCACAGAAATAATGCAATGTTTTGCAAGCTGCAACACTTCAGGCTCATTTTTTGTCCCATCTGTCACACCATTATTTTTCCATATTGTCGACAAAAGTAATGATGGACTAGCAAATTTTCCCATTAATCTTCTCCGCCAAATAATGAATGTTTGGATTCCAGAGAGAAACCACAGAATAAAATAAAAACAAACATTTTATTTTCTCTTTCCTGTGCATTTGAAGCTATGCTGATCCTGTTGCTGCTTTTCTTCCCCCCTCCCCCTTACTCTGTTTGTACATGATGTTTTGTCTTTGTGCACAAGTGGATCGCTCGTTGTTCTGTAATCTATGGAGACCTTTTGAGTTAGTAGTTTCCAGTGTTAGTTTCATACCTGACTGGTGTCCTGGCCTGTATAGTGTCTATTAATAATGGAAATTCTCCACAGAGATGATAAATTATTTTTCAAAAGAGATAGATTGGCTGGCCACTACTCACCTTTTTTCTGTACCGCTGATAGTTACAGACAGAAAAGAGGAGGAAAATAACACGCTTTCGGAACTGTGTTTCTTCTTCAGGTGCAGAGAAGGGGGGGGGGGGAGAGAGAGAGAGAGAGAGAGAGGAGAAGAAGAAGAAGAAGAAAAGTAAGAAAAAGGAGGTTGTGAATTACCTTTCCTATTCCCTTTTTTTTTTTTTTTTTTTTTTTTTTTTTTCTCCATCCGAAGAAGGAACAGTTCCGAAAGCTTGTTATTTTCCTCCTCTTTCTGTGTGTAACTATCAGCGGTACAGCAAAAAGGTAAATACTGGCCAGCCAGGTAGTACCAACTTTGACCATTGTAAATTTAAGAGATGCACTACTTTAAATTATTAGTCCAGCACTTCCGGACTTTTAACATAGACGCTTAAATTTTATATATGAATTTAACCATTTGAAATGGGATTTTGGAAGCCCTGATAATATAAAACAATGTATTTACGGTAGGGGAAAGCAAATCGTAAAAAAATGTGGATTTTGGAAACAATGTGAGTTACGCCCTTTTAACAGACAGCTATTCAATTGTGGCAGAACTAAGAGAAAGTGCTGGAAGTGAACTGTAATTTCTTGCTATTGTTGGTTACCTGAAATATCCTCACACTGCTAGTGGCTGCACGAACTACTGTCATGAACCGAGCAGCACTGCTGCTTGGCAATCAGTTGCAGACTATAGATAAGATTAATAAGATGAAGATTAAGTGCAAATAAAAAGAGTCAGTACAATTATGAAATTAATATGGCAAAGTATTCGAAATAACTCAATTAGTCGAGTGAAAACAACAATAAAAGTAACGTTGATTAGATTTGGAATTTACAAATGGTTTATATTGCATACCTGCCAAGTTATCCTGTTTTCCCAGAAGATTACCGGGTTTTGGGGGTAGTCTTTCGGTTTTCTGGAAGAACATTGTTTTTCATGGATTTTCAACCCCCGGGCATGTTTGCACCCCTCTCCATTCACACCGCCTTTCACCTTTTTACTTTTGATAATAGCTACTATTCTGTACTACGACTGTTTGGAATTTGACTGAAAGTTGACCAATAATATTATCGATAATACCTTTTCCCTGAATATCGCTGCACTCTTATTTCTGTGCATTTGAAACAACATTGTATCGATAATCACATCTCGCATACTCTTTGTGCTTCACTGCATGTTAGCAGGAAGTTTTGCTTATGCTTGCTTTTAGGCGGTGTTTTCTGTGGTTCTGTATTCTTGCAATTGTGTAACAAGTTTTTGCGTGATTTAGTGTTTTTGTGATGAGTTCAACTAAGAAATGATATTGTCAGTCTTTCTGGGATGATTATTCTATTGAATTTCTGTGTAGTATGCGATCACGGAAATGTAAAACATTCGCATTCCGTTCCATGTGTTCTTTTGATACAAAAACATTGTTTACGGAGAAGGAACTGAATTAATAAATCATATTAATTCCTTTAGACATGTTTCCAATAAGCATACATGCGGTAATTTTTTGCGATTTGGAATCTTCTGAATTCCTGCTTTTGAAAGTTGGCAGGTATATTGACAAGGTTCAACCCCCAATCCATAGCACAAGAATCTGTAATCTTTACCTTAATGTTACATTTCAAGGCAAGACTCCTAATGATGAATTATAGCTTTCAAAAAGTTCAACACTGCACAATTCGTATGAAGCTCATATAGTGTAAGCCGATTGTGATAATAATTGTGTAGATGGCACTATGGCACAGTTTGCACAAAGTGGTCCAGAATCAATAGTATTTTGGTGTTACTATGTATAAAATGCATATTTCATTAGCATTTGTTGAGCATTTATTGTTTTGGGGTGGTTGTCATGTGTGATGAAATGTGAAATAAAAAGGACAAAGCTTTGAATTGTGATCAGAACACAAGAAATCCATATGAGGAACTGAAAGTTAATTGCTCGGTTGTGGAAGGTCAACAATGCCAAACGGTTAAGCTATGACATGAAGTGCTCTGTTCAGAGGAATGCAGCTCCAGTGTGTGAAGTGTCAACTAGTGTGTGTGTGTGTGTGTGTGTGTGTGTGTGTGTGTGTGTGTGTGTGTGTGTGTGTCTGATGAATGCTCTAGGGGCTGAAAGCCTAGTAAAACGAGGCACCTTTTAAATGTGCCTTTGTGTGACTCATTGTGGCGTCTGTGTGGTGAGTAGCAAACTGGCCTTTTCAAAATATTATTGTAATCCTTCCTGAACTTTCCATTGTTTAACATTAAACATCTTCTAATAATAACCTAACAAAAACATTGATAACACAGGGTGTATACAGACTCCTTATACTGCTTATAAATTCCTTAGTTGTCAAATAAACTTGCAAGGAGTGTTTGCAGCTGATACACAAACACCATAATGCAAATATTACATGTCTTCCAACATGTATATTGTTGCTATGAAATTTTATTTATTCTCTCTCGTCCCCCTCAATGTATCGTAACCACAAAATGATCGGCAATGCTCTTATTGTGTCACTCGATTTGATCACAGTAGTGAATAGTTCAGATAATGATCCCGATACAAATGTGTACAACTCCCGTGTAGGTGACCTGCCACTTTGTGACAGAATGTGTGATGCTATATATTTACCATGCTGTTCTGTCACAGAGAAGAAACACACAAAGTGGCTAAGTACTCTGTTTTGGCTACTACTCAAACTATTCTATTGGTATTTTAGCAAGTAATGTGTGTTTAAAAGACACTAATGAATTTCTTTCATGTCATTGATATGCGATGGGGACTCCGCAGATACTCCTCGTATTGTTTGTTGCCAACTCTGTATGCACCCTGTGATAAAAATCTTTGTCTTACCGGGAAAACACAGTTACGGGCAATAAATTTGGAAATTCTAATTGAACTTGTGTAAATATACATCTTGCTTTTCACTTAACTTCTTGTGTTCCTCAGTTACACTAGGAATATAAGTGTGCACTTTTTATCTGTACCGTATACAATTGTACTAATTTGATTTTCCTGGCTGCCACTGCACACCTTTACCTTTAGCTCCCAGTGATTGACACTCCACATAATCACAACTGTTAAGCAGTAGCTGTTGCCGAGCATTGCAGGTCGACAGCAGCGGGCCACTTAACTATAACCGGAAGGACCTTTCCCTCAGGACTAACCGCATGACCGCTGCTTTGTGAGCAGGGGCAATTACTAACCGCCATGTGGACAGGGGTCCCTAGCACAAGTTGAATTCTGTGGTGTCTGTGCTGCTACGTTTACGAGTCGTAGCACCACATGATTCAGCTTAGCTCGGGACCGCACAGTCGGCACGGCTCGCCTCTGGCACGGCGGGCTGCAGGACTTCGTGGGACGCATCTGGCTAACGGCACGTGGCTGTCTGTTGTAACTAGGAATGGTTGTGACAATTGCTAATAATGGTGTATGGCTGAAAAGAATGCTGAAACTGTTTAAACCATTGATAGATTAACATATTTTAGTAGTTTTGTCCTTTTATCTTATTCAGTAATTTCTGTTTATTTATTTTACCCCTAAATTCTGATCTCTACCTGCCACTCTTGCCGTTTTTTTTGTAGTGCTTTTGTCTTTTGCAGTATTAACCTCTTGATCTGATATCTGCCATTAGTTGTAAGTTGCTTTCACTATGCTAGAAAATTTTAAACTCCAGTGGATGGACAATTTTCTGTCACAGGTGTGTCGCTCCTCCTTTTGGCACTTCTGTTCAAAATGTTCAAATGTTTGTAGAGCTTATGGGACTCAGCCACGGGGTCATAAAACTACTTATAAAATAACTAATACTAAAGACGGCACAAATATCCGTGCCCGTGTGGTCCGATCGTAGTGGCCGTGCAGAACGTGACTGGCGCGCCACAGTCCGCTCGGCCACTGCGGCTGACGACGCTTCTGTACAGAGCTAAAAAAAATTTTAGTCCGTAGCGGAGTGTGCACAGATTAAATCTGTGTGCCAAACTGGGGTAGGAAACGGGGACCTTAACTTTTTGCGGGAAAGCTGGGCTGTAGCTAAGCTGCGTTTCCACGATATCCTTTCTTCCTGTAGTGCTATTCCTGCAAAGTTTGCAGGAGAACTTCAGCAAAGTTTAGAAGTTACGGAGTGTGAGGTACTGGTAGAGAAGGGGGGGGGGGGCTGGATAGCTTGGCTTTCAGAACGTTGCCTGTGAAAGGCAAAGGTCCTGGGTTCAAGTGTCGGTATGGCACATAGGTTTAATATGCCAGGAAAATATTGGTTGAGGCTACAAGTTTGGTGAGTAGCTGAACCTTACCTGGACATCTGCATTTTGAGTACAGATTTAGTTATTTTGGCTTACCGATGCATTCTGTGTCAGAAAATTAATGCCATTTGCATGGAGATACAAGTTTAGTTCACTTTTTTTTACACTAGAGTGTAGTGCCATACTTTGTACTATCTGTGCTGCTGAGCAAACTGAAATATTGTTTTTTAAATCTTCTCCTTGTTTGAAAAACTGTTGGTTACTGTAAAATACATGGATAGTTGTACTATTTAACTGCACAATTTCAACTTGTACACAATTGTTAATACTTAAAAATATACACACTAATTTTTTTAAAAGAAAAAGCACTTTTTTTTTTCTTTTTGCTAACTTTAGTTCAAATTATCTATGTGAAAATTATGCAAGGCATAGTTTTTGTTATTTTACTTAAGAGAGTGAAAAAAGTTGTAGTTTTGTTTCTTTCAAGAAAATATTGCCAGAGGTATTATATCTCAACATTGCCAAAAATACCAGGTAATTGTTGAAAGCTGTGTCATGGTGTTAAACAAATATCTATATCTTTACAAGTATTATATTGGCAAGAGCAATGTGTGAAAGTTCACACAAAATGTTATAAAAATCTGAGATGGTCACGTGGGCCTTTTTTCCGAAATTGGGTCACTTGGCATGGATGGCCTACTGATAAATTACCATGTTGAGGCTTTTTCTCAGTATATATATTTTTTAACTTCAGTTAATATGGAACTGGAGTGGTTCACGCAAGATCTGTGGTGAGAATGAAAGATATGTTGTTACACATTGAAAATTTTTTCTGGCACGCAATGGGCACCTTTTTGGGTTGTGTTGCTGGAAACTGTTTTAGCTGGAGGGGTACTTTCACCCTGCAGCAGAGTGTGAGTTCATATGAAACTTTTTGGCAGCGTAGAACTATGCTGGTCCAGAAATTTCACCCAGGTCATTCCATTAGAACTCATAAGATTGGGTTTGCATCATTGTTATGGATTTCTAGGAAATTTGATACAGTTAATACCGGCACTAAAGTAAGTTCATATCTCTGGTATTCAAAGTGTAACCTCTTGGGGGATGAGCTAGGCCTCACCAAAGTTATTATTTTGGCCGTATTTTTCAAGAAAATGACCACCTAGTTTGTGTACTAAAATTGATACAGCCAAGTTGGTCTCATTTGAAAACTGATACCTCCCCCTTGCAGCAAAAGGAACAATGTGACGCACAGACAAACTACTGCAGAATTAATCACATTTTTACAAGTTTGCAATATTTTTTATTTAATTTGTGAATGACCATACTAAAATGATATTTGATGTGTTTATAAATTTGATTAGACTAAATTCACTGTTAAATTTTGATTTTGTTAATTGCATTTGAAAATTCTAAAATAGTGATTTTCAACTATCTCCCCCCCCCCCCCCAATCCTAAATGCAATGTGTGCAAGGTTACAGCACTCTAAAACTTAATGTAATTGTTCAGCTCAAAACTGAGACTTATTATCACCATAATATATTTGTGTTACTTCAATCCATAACTTTTTTTCTGTACTGAGAAATGTGTGTGTGTTCAAAAGAACAGTACTGCTAGTCCATAGACTTTTACAGAAGACACATGTGTATTATACAACATGTTAAAGATTAATTGGCAGAAACCATATATTTCCCACTCTTTACATTTCATAGAAGTACATTCCTAAAGATCAATCCCTTCACTCATTTTGAGTGCTGAAATTGAAGTACTTCAGTTTCATTTGCCCTGTCCAGTATGTGCTGTCTGCCTATTATTGTGTTCGGCACAATATTTGGGTTTAGAATGTGTGAGAGCTTCACCCAGCTGACTTCATTGATTAAAAAGCAGATTTGCCAAGTTTTAAAATTTGTTCGTAAGTATCATGATTTCTAGGCAAAATTTACGGTGTTACGGGAGCCTCTGCTAAAGTTACAGAATTTGCTATTTGATTTACTTCAGTAGTTTGGCAACAGTTTTTCATTGGATCATTTAATGAACCACTATAGTTACAGAAATAACACAATACTGTGTTATCATCAATTTTGTATAAGCAGTATAATATGCACAAACACAGACATGGAGCCTTGATAAATTCAGTATTGTTTGTGTGTAAACTTGTAGTTAGATTAGCTGTAGTAATGTTCATGCCATTATGTCATTAGCGAGTGCAAAACAGTTATTGAGTAGCTCTTAAATTAACTCTCACACTTGTTTAATCTGTTTCGGGCGTAGGTAAACAAATGTAAAGGTCAATGTAATTTTTTCTTCTAAAGTCACATATACTCTGCCAGAGTTTTAAGTAGGCGCCTTCTCATGTCCTAACAATTATGACAAAGGCAAGGTATCACTTGGATTCATAGACACAAATAAAGCAAGAAGACAGCTGTGCCTTAGCAATATTGTGCCTTAAAGAGGCTAAAGTTCAATACATCATAACTAATCTTCTCTTGCAGGCATGAGGTGGTGGTACTGTCTGGTGTTTGGAATTGTTCTGCACTGACCAAACTTTTCAAAAGTGTTTTTGCAGTGAGGAGCTACTGGTGAATTTATGAAGACTTATCCTGGCAGCCTGTCATTTGACAGCTCCTCGCACCTTCCCCCCCCTCCCCCCCTTCCAACTCGATCCCATGGCTACCGGGAAAGAAATGCCACTTAGCATCAGTACCAAAGTCTCCAGATTGTAGTTTTACTTTTAGATATTTTAATGTTTCTGGTTTTTACACAAAACACACTTTACTGTACAACATATTGTTGTTACTGCCCATTGTTGTGCAAGAACTTATTATTATTTTTCTGATTTTTATATTGAGATGGTGCTCCATTTTAAAATTAGTGATTCCTGTAGCTTGGCATTCCAGCTTCAATATTGGAAATAATGCTTTCGGATAATAATATAGTGTAGCTGTTGAGTGAATCAGGTAGTCACTTAGTAGACACAGTAGACACAAGTGGTCTTTAACAGTTGATTCTGCTCCTCCTGATGTTAGTGGGTATACTATGGCTTGGGATTGCTGCCAGTGGAACCCCAGTCTTGTACAAGAAACGAGTAATTCTCCAAAATATCTTAGGCCTAGTGTTTAAGTGAAACTTGGTAAAATGATTGTTGCTTTGCTACAAAATGTTACAGCAATTAGTTTGTTGCATAAATTGAGAATGAATTAATCAGTGTTTCCACCACTAATAAAGATGTACATAGGTTTGTTGTGAGTCACTGCATGTATTGTGCAACTTAAACCAAACCCAGTGCTTATAATTGTCCAAGAAGAGCTTGTGGTGTGCCGGTGTATAATTTTAGTTAAAACCACAAAGTTGCTTTTATACTTCAGTTTAGGATTTTGTATATAATTATTATTAGAGGCCCACTAATACTGTTACACATTTAACTTCTTCTTTCTTGTCAGGCTCGGGCAATCAGTTGTAAGAAAAAGAACTCGTAATAACATACTGATTATTTCACTGATAAATAAAAACACTTCAAAGTTTTTAGTGCTGAATCAACAAAATGGTTCATTGGAACACCAATAATACATCACATTGTAATTGAATTAACATCTCTCAAATAAGACTTGAAGAACCCCTCTTAGTAGTTAGTCCTCCTCTAACCATCTCACAATTCTTAATCCTAATGACAAAAGAGAACCAATATCTCCAGTCCATGGATCCTATATAATTAATTCATATATCTTCTCTTTGTTGAGTTTTAATTTCCTTCTTGCATATGCCTTGGACTTGAAGTTTATCTACCTGGATGTCCACCTGGGCAAACAAAATTATCCAGGGCAGTACTCATACTTATAGCTTTTAAATATTTCATAAATAAATTATTTGATCATCTTTGGTCATTCAGGAAGAATGTAGTGCTACTTGTTACACTACAAGCTGAAATAAATTCACTCCAGGACCTATATCACACTAATATAGAATACTGCTGCCTTGCTAACCTTGGCCACCTGTAACATCAGCTTTATGTTCTGGTGACAAGTGCTGTGGTGTAACGTGAATGTAGGATTGGGTTAGCTCTGACAAATCAAAGCTGTTCAGATTTTGAAAAACTAGTTCTGTAGGTGGGGAACTTTTGAGGACAAAAACAAGGTGTTTCAGATTGCTTTCTGTAACATCACCTACAGATCGGACAGATAAAGACATCCATGGACACACGACTGTATTTCTCAGTTTCGTAAAATGTACAAACAGCATGTTGTACGTAATCAAATGATTATGCCCCGTGTTTTGTGACACCGTGCAGGATTCCTTGTTTTTCGTTCAATGCCCTAGCTTTGAGAACCAAATATTCTGACACCCCGATTCTGTAGCACAATATTCAACAGCCCTTTCATAGGAAGGAATTTTGTTTCATAGGTAGCCATTTTAAATTTCTCTTTTAACTGCTTTTGCTTATAAGTTGAAGGGACGTGATCCTCTGATCCTCATCCTTTGGTAGTGTAACCCACAGACACTCTTCCAGTGTCTTGTGAACAGCACAGAATATTTTCTTCTACTTGTGTTTTGGCGTGTGAGACTTGTTTTTTATTGCTATTCAGGTGCCCTTTTTAAGTGGCGAAACACTGAGATCACTACAGGCTGTGTTCACTGCTAGCTGAAAACTTCAACACGCAGTCTCTTGGTGGTCTTTTATACTGATGTTAATCTTGCAATAACACTTGGAGCACAAAAAATGAAATGATTGTATGGCATCCCATGTGGGATTGTTTGGCCGTCTAGTGCAAGTCTTTTCACTTGACGCCAGTCCACATGTACCTTCTCACGATTGTGACACAACATGTCCTCATCACCAATTTTTAATCCTGTAGGAACAGCAGATAGGTGCTTTGTCTCATCACTACGGTCACAGTGTTTTTTGTATCGAAGTCTGTGACACATGCAATACTGTTATTTTCAACACAAATATATTGTCAGAGTACAGTAAAAAAGTTTTGCAGTAGAGTAACATAAAAATATTTTGGGCGTTAATTAGACTTAATTGCAAGCAACACAGTGAGATAATTTTCAGCACTTCATGACCTTGCACACTTTACGTTTTTGAGGGTCCAAAATAGTGTTTTGCAACATTGTTGGAATTTTCAAAATCTAAAAAAGTTTTGTGTGCATGCAATAACACAACCAAAAATTTTCAGTGAATACAACTGAAATCATAATACACACCAAATATCATTTTAGTACTGTCATTCACATGTGGGAGAAAAAATATTTGAATTAACAAAATGTGATAACTTCTGTAGCAGTTTGCCTGTGTGTCACTTCTCAATCCTGAACCACTGCAACACATTATTGCTCCCTGATACATAGGGGGAGGTAGACTGACTTTTTGGCTGTATTTGTTTTAGTACATGTACTAAGTGGTCACAAATGGTGGCATTTTTCTTGAAAAATGTGTCCAGAATTGTAACTTAGGTGAGACAAAGCTCAACCCCACACGGCTTACGCATTTCAGTACCTCAGATATGAACTTACTTTGGTGCAGGTATTAACTACACCAAATTCAATTAACATCTGCAACCATGATGCAACCCACATCATCTAAAATCTGATTCACCCACATGGGACCTTTCCCTTATTGGTGTAAGGGACATCATATCAACAATGCACAAAATTTCGGGATTTAATCTACTCTGTGATATCCATACATGGGATTCAAACATCATTGTTTATACCAAAAATAATTCCATACCAATTGCTTGATAAAAATTTATATTTGACTTGGGGGAGTAACACACAACTTTAGCCAAAAATTGTAACAAATTTGTTTCCTTTTTATATATGCTTAGCATTAATCAACTTTATAAGAAGTAAGAGGTTCAAATTTTTGTAAACAGTTGTAAGTAACTAAGAGTAGTATGTTTAGAGTAACAGCTTTGTTCTACACAGGGAAACAGAAGGAGTTCCTTCGACAGCATTACGTGAGATATCGCTCTTGAAAGGACTCAAGCACCAAAATGTCGTTTCTTTGTTGGATGTGGTGGTTTCGGAAGCTAAACTTTACCTTGTGTTTGAATTCCTGCAACAGGATCTCAAAAAGTTTCTTGACAACATCACCGAACCTCTTCCATTGGACCTCGTTAAGGTATGTGTAATTTAGTGCCAATATTGTTCAGATTTTTATGTGTAATATAGAGAGCTGCTACATGCATTTTTTTTAATGTGTTTACAGTAGTTAACCTTTGGCTTCCCCTTACAAAATCCTCCCCCCTCTACTTTATCTGCTGTTACCAAATAGTGTTACTTGATTCTCCAACCTGTGTCCTATTACCTGATCGCTTATTTCAGTTTTAAGAAAGAGAGCTCTGTAGTTCCAAATTGGCGGAGGTCGGTAAACATCAGTTCTCACATTTTGTGTCTGGCAGCTGCTGATCTCGATGATCTAATACAAAGTGATCTTTGTGCCGTATTTTTATTGTCACCATCTTGGTTATTCTAATGCCTGTTATAAGTTTCAGATTGCCTGTGATAATCGATATGAAATTATAAGCAATAAGTACCACCAGTCGCCGTTACACACTGTCCTTGAAGAATTCCAGGCTGCCACGATTTTCTACACTGATGGCTCTAAATTTGCTGGTCATACAGGATATGCATTTACGTCTCCCATTGGTATGGAATGCCATCCCCTGCCAGAATCGTGCAGTGTGTTTACGGCAGAACTAACGGCTATTAGAAGGAGGGCACTTCATTTTATCAAACAGGTAGACCTGGACCGTGTTTCAATCTGTTCTGACTCGATGAACAGCCTGCAGGCCATAGACCGACGCTACTCCTCACATCCTTTGGTTGTTGCTATTCACGATCTCCTCACTGATCTTCGTTGCAGCGCTTGCTCCATTGCTTTTCTCTGGGTGCCCAGTCATGTGGGTATCCTAGGAAATGAACAGGCTGACCAGTTGGCTAAAGTAGCTGTAACTCCCTGCCCCTTCCCTTGGGTTATCCCGGGTGCAGATGAGATCGCTACTCATACAGAACTGTCGACCACTGCAGCTTAGAATTCTTCCTTACGCCCTTCTCGAAGGGAATCCACTTTTCTTTGCCATCTTCGCATCAGTCACTCCAGGCTGACCCATGATTTTCTTTTGTGTAATGAGCCTCCCCCACATTGTGGTTATGGGGCCCTACAATCTGTGGCTCATATCTTAGTGGAATGTCCGCTCCTCTTGGCGCTCCATGCCAAATACAGAATTCCGAACTCTTTGCCCTCTGTTTTGCTGAATTATTCACAGATGGCTGATGGAGTCCTTGGATTTATCCATGAAAGCGCTTTTTAGTCTTGGCTATAAGATTTTATCTCCGACACTTGGAGAGGATGGGTGGGTTTGTGGCCCTCCCTGCAAGCAGCAGGGTTTGCTCTCCCCTCCCCCTGACAACTTCCATTTCTCCTTTTAAGTTGGTTTTAATTTAACTTGTTTCCCCTTTTTACATTTTTAGGCTTCTCATTTAGGAGCATACACTGTGTTCCTGTATCTGCTTGTCGTTAATTAACAGGGATTCTAGATCTGTCGCAACATTCCTTGCAGAATTCCTTTTTCTATTGTCCTGTTGTAATTGATATTAACCCCGTTTTAGTTTCTCTATTTTACTCTCGTTACAGTCTTAGCTGACCACATCCTGGCTTGCACTCCATACTGAGGTCATGGGACTGATGACCTAGCTGTTTGGTCCCATCAACCAACCAAGTACCGCCCCCAGGGGGCCCACAGTTCTTTTGTGGGTACGTGTGTGGCGCGCACGGGGCCCCGAGCCAGAGCAGCCTTTCTTCTGCCCCAGGCTGCTTCACTTTCCCTCCCGGTTTATGCCTTCGCCCGGAGACGGGCATATTTCGTGAGATACGGTGGTTCTTGTTGTGCTTTTTCTTCCTTCGTTCCTTCCTTTCTTACCTTTCGTTTTCTGTCTTTCTCTCCTTGAACTCTCCTAGCCTTCTTCTCCTCATTAGTCTCCGCCTCGGCGTTTGAGACACTTCTTTTCTTTCCTTCTTTCTCTTCCTTTCCTATCCTCTTCTTCTTTCCTCCCTGTGCGTGTCTGAAGGCCGACCCACGCATTATCGTGCGTAGCAGGTGACGGGGTAACGCGTAATTCCCCGCCCCGGGTGGACATGTAAGGCACGTACGTACCCCCTGGTAAAGGCCAGGCCCAGGGAGGGGTGATTACCCGAGCTGGTACCTTCCGAACGTGCCGATTGGTCCCTCCGTCAGTTCTCGGGAGGTGTGACCTGAGGTGTGAACAATCACCTAAGGCGGGTAAGCCCTCGGAGAGGGCCCCCACTAGGAAGGAGCGCGCCATCGGAGACGCCGGTAATCACGGGGGACACTTCCGCGATGACTTCCTCCTTATTTTCTTTCATGACGTTGACCCACAAACGTAAGTTAGACTCGCCTCAGCCTAAAAAGACTCTGCCTAATGTTCCTAAATATCTGGTTGTCTCTCGCACCGACGGAAAGGATTTCAATTCTGTCAATCCTTTCGTTATACAGAAAGGTGTAGATGCAATTGCTGGCCCTGTTAAAACCTGTTCACGTCAGCGCAATGGCACATTGTTGCTGGAAGTGGAAAGTGCCTTCCAAGCCCAAAAACTGATACGTACTACGTTGTTGCACACTTTTCCAGTTAAGGTCGAAGCGCACCGCACACTCAACTCGTCACGGGGGGTAGTCTTCACGAGATCCCTTGATGGGTTGTCTGATGAAGACATCCAATCGTATATGTCCGATCAGGGTGTGACAGCCGTCCACAGGGTGATGAAAAAGGTCGATAACCAATTGACACCGACTCGTACTGTGTTTTTGACGTTCGACAGAGTTGACCTCCCGTCGAAGGTCAAAGCAGGGTATGAAGTCATCTCCGTCCGACCTTATGTGCCTAACCCAACGCGCTGTTTTCAATGCCACAGGTACAACCATACCCGTGAACATTGCCCCAATGCAGCAAAGTGTGTCACTTGTGGTAGGGACGCCTATGAGGGGGATTGCCCACCTCCGTCCCCTCACTGCCTAAACTGCAACGGTGACCATGCGGCTTCCTCTCGCGACTGCCCTGTATACAAGGATGAGAAGGTAATCCAGCAAATTCGGGTTACGGAGAAGGTATCAACATCTGCCGCTCGAAAGTTGTTGGCGAGTCGAAAGCCCACTGTCCTCCCAGCGGGTACATACAGTAAGGTACTCACCTCAACTCGACCTACCAAGGATTCCAGTACCCAGACATGTGACTTGACTTTCGCTGACACAGTTGTGCGATCTGCCAGCCCGAAGATTGCCCGTTCCACGTCCCCGCTTCCTCCTGCTGCTTCTAGGGTACAGTCTTCGTCCAACTCTAGTAAACCGCGGGCACCTACACAAGATGCCCGGACCTTGAAAAAGGAACCCGTCCGTGAGGATTTTCTGCGTTCTCAGGCTTCCCAACCGTCAACTGCCTCTTCCCGCCGTCACTCTTCCAGAAGAGCTGACAAGAAAAAGAGTTCCTCTCCTTCCCCGCCGAGGCGTGACCCATCTGTCGCGCCGTCCAACAGTTGCCGGCCTCGGCCGTCTTCTGTTTCACCGGGACGCTCCGTTTGTCGGGCGCCCGGCCCTTTACCGGCGGTGGAAACTGCCCCTCCTGATCAACTCAGGGAGGTGGCAGGCGCGTCGGGCGAACCAATGGAACATGACCCTTTGCCCCCAGACAGCGATAGCAGTGCTCCCTCGAAATCCGGTCCTCAGCGGCCGTCGAGGTGACCCCGCTCGCTACTTGGTTTTTATCCTTATTTCTTCTCTCATTTTTATCATGGCGCTCCTTCAATGGAACATTCGCGGCTTTCGTTCTAATCGGGAGGAGTTAAAACTACTCCTTCGATTGCACTGCCCGCTTCTAGTCTGCCTCCAGGAAACTAAGTTGCGTCCACGTGATCGTGCAGACTTTCCACACTACACCTCTGTGCGGTTCGACCTGCCACCCGTGGAAGGTGTCCCAGCCCATGGAGGGGTTCTGATGCTCCTTCGAGACGACGTCTATTTCCATCCCATTTCCTTGCACACTCACCTACAGGCAGTTGCCGTCCGCATCACCTTATCCACCTTTACCTTCTCCCTCTGTAATATATATTCGCCATCGTCATCTGCCCTTACTAGGGCAGATGTGCTAAACCTTGTTGACCAGCTCCCTTCACCTTTCGTGTTGGTAGGCGACTTTAATGGCCACCACCCCCTATGGGGCTCTCCGGCACCTTGTCCGAGAGGCTCCCTTTTGGTGGACATTCTCCACCACCTCGATCTTGTCTGCCTCAACACCGGTGCACCGACCTTCCTTTCTGACACAACACACACTTATTCCCATATAGACCTCGCAATATGCACTCCTCAGCTTGCCGGTCGGGTTGAGTGGTACGCACTTTCTGACACGTACTCGAGTGACCATTTCCCTTGTATCATCCACTTCCTACATCATTCCCCATCTCCACGTCCCACCAGTTGGAACATTTCTAAAGCCAACTGGGGGCTTTATTCCTCCATGGCTGTTTTTCACAATCAGCATTTTCCCAACTGTGACAGTCAGGTCGAATACCTCACAGAGGTTATCCTCACTGCTGCTGAACGTTCCATACCTCGTACATCCTCTTCTCCACGTCGTGTCCAGGTCCCTTGGTGGACTGCAGCCTGCCGCGACGCGCTTCGAGCCCGGCGCCGTGCTTTACGCACCTTCCGCCGCCACCCAACTTTGGAGAATTGCATCAATTACAAACGTATGAGAGCGCAGTGCCGTCGTATCATAAACGACAGCAAGAAAGCTTGCTGGACAGATTTTACTAGTTCTTTTAACCGTTTTACTCCCTCCACGGTTGTCTGGGGTGGCCTACGCCGTTTGTCCGGCATCAAGGTCCACTCCCCGATTCCTGGCCTGACCGTGGAGAACGCGGTCCTCGTGGACCCAGCTGATGTTTCAAACGCATTGGGTCGTTTCTTTGCGGAGGTTTCGAGCTCTGCCCATTACCACCCTGCCTTTCTCCCTCGCAAACAGGTAGAGGAGGCACGGCCGCCTTCTTTCCGCTCTTTTAATCGGGAAAATTATAACGTCGCCTTCACCATGCAGGAGCTAGATCGTGCTCTCGCCCTGTCCCGGTCTTCTGCTCCCGGGCCCGATTCCATTCACATTGAAATGCTGAAGAACCTCTCTCCAGCGGGCAAGTGCTTTCTTCTTAGTACCTACAATCGCATATGGACTGAAGGTCATGTTCCCACAAGTTGGCGTGAAGCCATTGTTGTCCCCATCCCCAAACCAGGGAAGGACAAACACCTTCCTTCCAGTTATCGTCCTATTTCTCTGACGAGCTGCGTCTGTAAGGTGATGGAACGCATGGTTAACGCTCGGTTGGTCTGGCTCCTCGAATCTCGCCGCCTCCTGACTAATATCCAATGCGGTTTTCGTCGACACCGCTCTGCTGCTGACCACCTCGTTACGTTGTCGACCTTCATTATGAACAACTTTCTGAAGAAGCGTCAAACAGTAGCCGTGTTCTTCGACTTGGAGAAGGCATACGATACCTGTTGGAGAGCGGGCATTCTCCGCACATTGCACACATGGGGCCTTCGGGGCCGCCTTCCTCTTTTCATTCAAGCGTTTTTGGCGGATCGCAAGTTCCGGGTGCGGGTGGGCTCTGTTTTGTCAGATACCTTTTGCCAGGAGAATGGGGTACCACAGGGCTCCGTCTTGAGTGTGGCGCTCTTTGCCATTGCAATCAATCCGATCGTGGACTGCCTTTCAGCCGACGTCTCCGGATCTCTTTTTGTTGACGATTTCGCAATTTATTGTAGCGCCCAGCGGACGTGTCTCTTGGAGCGTTCTCTCCAACGCTGTCTTGACCGTCTGTATTCCTGGAGCATCGCAAACGGCTTCCGATTCTCCACTGAGAAAACTGTGTGTATCAATTTCTGGAGATACAAGGAATTTCTTCCACCTTCTCTACGTCTCGGCCCGGTTGCTCTCCCTTTCGTGGAGACTACAAAATTCTTGGGACTCATGTTGGATCGGAAACTTTGCTGGTCCACGCACGTGTCCTACCTGGCTGCCCGTTGTGCCCGATCCCTTAACGTTCTTCGTGTCCTCAGAGGCACGTCATGGGGAGCGGATCGTACCGTCCTGCTTCACCTTTACCAGGCCATTGTTCAGTCGAAGCTCGACTATGGAAGCCTTGTATACTCTTCAGCACGGCCGTCGATTCTCCGCCGTCTCAACTCTATCCACCATCGTGGATTACGTCTGGCGACCGGTGCATTTTATACCAGCCCTGTTGAAAGTCTGTATGCCGAGGCTGCTGTATTACCCTTGACCAATAGACGTGACATACTCTTGTGTCGGTACGCATGCCGCCTACGGTCGATGCCCAACCATCCATCTTACAGATTATTTTTTGACGACTCACTCGATCGCCAATATCAGTTGTCTGCGATTGCCTTGCTTCCACCGGGAGTTCGGTTTCGCCGTCTGCTACAACGGCTCGATTTTACCCTTCCTTCCACCCTTCGGTTGAGCGAAAGCCCATTGCCACCGTGCCATCAGGCCCAGGTTCACACACACCTCGAACTTAGTTCGCTCCCCAAGGAGAGCACTCCGGATTTGGTATTCCGCTCGAGGCTTGTCGAACTCCGTTCGCGGTTCGATAATGCCGTATTTATTTACACTGATGGTTCCAAGAGCACTGCCGGTGTCGGATCTGCCTTCGTCGTCGGGGACAACCGTTTCCAATACAAGCTCCCTGACCGGTGCTCAAACTTCACGGCTGAGCTTTTCGCCCTCCACCAGGCCGTTTTGTATACCTGCCGCCACCGCCACCCTTTCTATGCCATATGTTCTGACTCCCTTAGTGCCCTGCAGAGTCTTAAGGACCCTTTCTTGAACCATCCTCTCGTGTATCGGATCCAACGCTCCCTCCAGTTGCTGGCGGATGACAGCTGTCACGTTTCTTTCCTGTGGGTCCCTGGCCATGTGGGTGTGCCCGGGAATGAGGCCGCCGACACAGCAGCCAAGGCAGCAGCTCTTTTGCCTCGCATGGCTACCTTTTGCGTCCCATCGGACGATGTTCAACGGGCTCTTCGCCGGAGTATCGTGTCGCAATGGCACAGTGTGTGGCTTTCACTGCACAACAATAAATTGCGAACTGTCACACCGATCCCGACCACTTGGAGGACATCCTCACGCCCCTCTCGGCGGGAGGTCATCCTGGCTCGGTTGCGGATCGGTCATTGCCGTTTCAGCCACCGTCACTTGCTATCCGCCGAACCTGCACCGCTATGCTCCTGCGGTGAACTGCTGACAGTGCGACATGTTTTACTGACTTGTGTTAATTTTAATCATCTCCGTGTAGCCCTTCACTTTCCGTCTACTCTGGAGGAAATCTTAGCTGATGACACACGAGCAGCTGCTCGAGTTTTGCGTTTTATCAATTTGGCCAACTTATCCAAGGATATTTAACTCTTTTAATTGTCTTTTATCTTTCGTTTTTAGCCTATTGTTGATGTTCTGACAGTCTACATTTTTTTAAATCATAGCGAATCTATGTTCTTGGCTGGGCGCTAATGACCATAGAAGTTGTGCGCCCTAAAACCACAAAAAAAAAAAAAAAAAAACAACCACCAAGTACCACCAATCAATGCCACTCGGATTATATGTTTCGTTAGCAGTGTGTGATGGAGGTGTGGCTCGTTCTCCGCTCACTGCTCTGAACTCTGGATGGCCAATGTGTCTGGAGTTGTCGGACAGCACTCGCTTCCTCTGCTCCCCGCATCTACAGCTTCCTCAGTGTTGCATCTTCTTATGAACAGAATAATTCACCAGCACTCTTCTGTAGCACTGGTTTTCTGTTTGTTGTCCATATCTTTCTTCCAGACATTATCCCCATTCCAGGCAAATACTTGTAGAAACGGTTTTCTTACTATTACTAGTCCGCATTTTATATCCTCGGTTCTGCCAAAAGTTGTTTTTCATGCTCACGTAACTAAACGAATGGTACGGTTAGATTACCTGAAGAAGATATTCTGGTTCGAGCGGCAGAAATAGACTGGAAGAATGGGGCAGTGTTTGTAGGACACATCCTGGGGTATCAAAAAACAATGAGTTTGATAATGGAACACAGTCTGGGGGGGGGGGAGGCAAAAGTTGTAAAAAGGAGCCAATGTTTGAATGATTGTACTTTCCTTGTTTCACTAACTAATAAGTAGCAGTGCCAGGTATGGGATGTGTTTTAGGCCACATCCCAATGTAAATTGTGTAATTTCACACAGAGAAGTGTTACAGATCCTTTAACAATCCAATCCAATCCAAAATGTTGAACACACAAAATAAAAGTTTGAAATAATTTGCAGTAAACTGCCAGGTTTCAGTGTCCAATAGGCACAATATTTCGGTAAATGACCACGTTGCCATCATCAGGTGTGCTGTTGAACTGTGATGAACTGACTGATTGGGGGGGGGGGGGGCGTCCTCACTGCACTTTTATCGCCATCTGCTCTATCGGCGGTCCGCGCCCAGCATCCTTGCCCTGGCTTCTTCCATTGAGTGTTCAACCCAAGGTCTGCGCCCAGGTGCACTTGCTGGCGGCTCTTCTGCTGTTCCTCCACCTATCCCAGAAATCAGTTCTTTATCAGATATCTCGTTCCTCTCCTTCATCAATCTAATAGCGGGATCCCATACCTTGCTAAGTATGTACCTGCTATCACGATTTATTTGCGGTTCCCTTAAACACATCTCAACAGATTCCCTGATGACACAGTCCCAGAAGTTGGATGCTTGAATCAGAACCTTGGTGTGATCGTAATTCATTTCATGTATTTCCGTCGGACAATGTTCTGACACTGCCGACTTGCTAGGTTGCTGTAATCTTGTGTGCCATTGCTGTTCTTGGCACCGATCCTCGACAGTACGCACTGTCTGGCCTATATATGTTGCACTACATTGACAGGGGATCTGATAAGACACAGGACTTCCGCAGTCTTTCACACTTCCAAGCAGTGCTCCAGTCTTAGCTGGTGGGTGGATGACTGTCTTCACTCGGTGCTTCCTGCTACCTTGGGTTGAAAACTCGGTTCGCCGGAGAAGCGGGGGCAGGGATGCTGGGTGCGGATGGCGATAAAAGTGCAGCGAGGACCTCCCCCCCCCCTCCCCATCAGTCAGTTCATGAGTGCACCTGATGATGGCAACGTGGTCGTTTGCTGAAATATTGTCCCTGTTGGACACTGAAACCTGACAGTTTACTCGCGAATTATTTCGATGTGAAGTACGCCAGGAGAATTTGAAGAATTAAAGTAAAAGTTGTGTAGAAATATGGATGATGATGATAAGTTGCAACTCACTCTAAGGAAAATCACTGAGTCACAGACATGCACTTAAAGAGGACAATCGTGTTGAGACAAATTTTTGGCCACAGCATTCATTGTAAAAGGAAACTTGCACAGGTGCAATTCAGGACACACAACCACCATCTCCATCCACTGTGCCTCGACTGCTGCATAAATGGCGAGTATTTTGGAGTGGGGTGGGAGGGTGAATTGGAAAGCTGCAGAGCAAGGGTTCAGGGTAGAGACATCCATGCAGCCTCATGGTACATGCAGGTACTAAATACTAAGTAGGTGGAATTGTGGGGGGGGGGGGGGGGGGGGGGGCAGGAATAAAGCAACAGTTGGGAAACAGGTATTGGGTTGAGGGCTTGGGGGGGTTGGTTAGGTTATGTTGAGGCACAGACGATGAGATTGTAGAATGTGTTGTAACTCCATCAGCATGCTTCTGAAGAGAAGAATCCAGATGGCTCGGTTAAGCAGCCATTGAGGTTAAACATGTTGTGCTGCATGGTGATTAGGCATGCTATTGGCTAGTGTTTGGTGAAAGCCATTCATTTTGCTGGACTTCTCGTTGATGTTTGGTGGGCAACAGAACATCACTTCATTGCGGGAAGTGGGGGTGTTATGTCCCTGATTTTGGGGCATGTGGATGTGGTTCACTTGTTCCACTGTTGAATGGTATTGGGTGACACGAGGGCTCTCTTTTGATGCTGATTATTGGGAGTAGGAGGAAGCTTAGTGGGGATATGGCATGGAAATTTTGTTGGATGTCTAGGATTGGGGATAGTTGCTGTCTTTGAAACTTTCTGAGAGCCTCAGCATATTGGATAAGGTAGTTCTTGACATTAAAAATACTGTATCCACTGGTGTCTGTGGCATATGGAGGTATTTAGTGAGGTGGAAACTTTGAAGTGTAGATGGACTCTTTGGTGAGGTGGAGGTATAAGGTCCAGGAAGGAGTCACATCTCGTTGAGTAGTAACCGGCGAAGCAAGTGGAGGAGAAAGGAGTGGTATTGTGAAAGTACAAGCATAGTGTGCCATAAACGAGAATCCAAATAATATCATTTATGAAAGAGGTTGGCGTCAGAGAGTGCCATTCGGTCTGTGAGGATTTGCTTATACACCTTCGCTTTGAAGGAAAAGTAGTTGTTTGTTAGAATATAATGGGTAAGGCGAGTAAGGAATTGGAAAGAATATCGGTTGTCAAAGGAGCTGAAAATTTTGCCCCCTGTCAATCCTCACAAGAGACATGCTTCGTAGATTGTAAGGTGTTAAGTAATTCATGAAGGATGATTCCAGGCACAGTTAGTTTTATCACAAAGCAGATCAATATATAGTCACCTCCACAAGTATGAGAAAGTCACCTAAATTGTCTTACAAATTTGGAGTATATCAGTGAAAATTAGCAGACTCTTTTGGAGAAAATTACCAAAACATCAGTTGCATTAAATTGAAAAATGAGTATTGAATAATGGCACATAGTCACAAATAAAATTAAAATAAAGTCAGAGGTAATCGATTAACCTTTTAGTTGCAAAAAAATTAAAAGATTGGTGTAAAATGTGGGGAAAATGACATTTTTGAGTGTATGTTCTCTCCGTTTGTGCAGAGCTACGCACCACCAGCTGCTCAGCGGGCTGGCCTACTGTCACGGGTGCTGCGTGCTCCACAGGGACCTGAAGCCCCAGAACCTGCTGATCGACAGCCAGGGCTACATCAAGCTGGCCGACTTCGGGCTGGCGCGCGCGTTCGGCATACCCGTGCACACGTACACGCACGAGGTGGTCACTCTCTGGTATCGAGCACCCGAGATTCTGCTGGGCAGCAAGCTCTACACGACAGCTGTTGACGGTCTGGAGTCTAGGCTGCATCTTTGCAGAGATGGTGAGTAGAAAGTGTTGAGGCTTCATATCTCTCTCTCTCTCTCTCTCTCTCTCTCTCCTCTCTCTCTCTCTCTCTCTCTCTCTCTCCCCCCCCCCCCCCCCCCCCCCCGCGCCAATGCCCCATCTCCTTACAGTAATCATGAAAATTTCTATTTAAGACATGGATAACCTTGCAATTGATAATTTTAACACTTTTTGAAAAGCTTGAGTAAATAGAAAAAATAGATGATGTATGATGTAATTGGCAGTTACTCATTAAACATAAAGCGAGCACTTGCTGCTGCTACATCGCTCCTTCATTTTTGCGCATTAACGAGGGAACGGTCTGGCTGTTGTGCCAAAACCCCATGTCGATATTTTCTCCTTACTGAAAGGCACTAGCAAATGATGCATTGAGATTTGCAACTGACAGTGGTCCCCACAGATTCTGGAGTGTATTATCTGTTTTTTAATAAAGCACAAAATAAATGGTGACGGAAGGCATTTTCATTGATATTTTGCTGTATTGAATACTGTCATGTTACGCAACTACAAAAGATGAATAAAATTCAATAATAATATGGCTGTAATTCCTTCATGTGCTGTATTTTTTGCTGTGTCATTGCCTGTGATCTGCTGTAGCAGCGAAATTCTCGAGAACTGTATAATGGAGTGACAAGCAGAATCCTCCTATTTGTGGTTTGTTGAAGGCACGGGAGAGGAGAATTGGAAATATCAACCCAACATGTTTTAAAAAACATTCTTGGAGAACACATTATTCTACATGACAGTTTTTTTTTATATAGAGCAGAGCACAATTTGTGCGTTAATAGCTCTCTCTCTCTCTCTCTCTCTCTCTCTCTCTCTCTCTCT